>JAZHEH010002982.1:6136305-7514756 GCA_036589455.1 Ateles fusciceps | reverse complement strand
CTTTTGCAATTTTATTATTCATGTGTTAAAGGTATCTTATGAGCTTCTTGGTAATTAGATTAGCAACATCAATTGCTTTTACATTGCTAAAATCCAGAGTGCCTCTGAACTCAGTTATAGTTTGATTTTAAAGAAAAAAATCTTAGGTGTTTTCACTTTTTCATATGTGGGTCTGTTCAGTACATTTTAGGGTCATTAATATCGTTGTCTGTGACATCAGATAAACCTGAAAAATTCATTTAATGTTTTTCCTCAATCTGAAATTTTCATGTTTTCAAAGAATTTTAAAAAACATATATCTGATGTTTTAATTTTTTTTATTTTATTTTGTTTTTATCTAATCAAACTCCACAGCTTTTGCATAGCAAAAGAAACAGTCATTAGAGTGAATCGGCAACCGACAGAATGGGAAAAAATTTTTGCAATCTACCCATCTGACAAAGGGCTGATATCCAGAATCTACAAAGAACTAAAACAGATTTACAAGAAAAAAACGAGCAAGCCCATTCAAAAGTGGGCGAAGGATATGAACAGACACTTTAATGTTTTTTTCTTGATATCCAAGTTTGAGTATTTTGCATTAATAAAAGTGAATCTTTTTTGTATCTCTTCTCTAGTCCTTCTCCTACTTCTCCCCTTTTTCTCCCTTCTATTTTTAATGAAAGTTTTCCTCTTGTCATGATCAACTATTGCCGACCGAAGGCACTCTTCCTTGTCTTGAGGGGAATTTGATCCTATTTTGCTTTTTATCTTGAATGAAAGCCAGAGATTGTCTCCTTGCCTGATGCAAAAACTGCATAATGACTATCGGAGAGTAATGAAGAAAAAGCAGAGTCCAGTTGTTTAAATCAAGTTATTTGTATTGTAGTACAAATCCAAAAAATCAAAGGTTTATTGTTATACAAGTTGAAACACTGAACAGCATGGATATTAATGAGCCAGCTCTAAAAGTCAAAAATGAACTGTTAGCATTATCCACACAAAATTAACCTCAGGATAAACATCTTAGACAGCACATGAAAATATTAGAATAGAACCAATAGAAAAGGACCTCTGGGACATCTCCCAGCCAGAAATTGTTCAATAAAATGGAAGGAATGTCCAATCTCCTAATCATCTTTGCTGTCAAAGTCTTACGACATTAATTCTTATCCTTTGGCCAATTTCCATTTGAGATAATTGCTAACAGTGTTGGTGAGTAAGCAGAAAGGAAAGAGGGTTTGATGATCTTTTCTTTCAGTTGCTGGGAATAGCTACATCATGACAGAGCTAGGATAGCATTTGATCTATTCTCTTGCATTTAGGAAGGGTCATACCTAAATTATTCAAGGTTAAAAGAAAGCTTAGCACATTTTATAAACACACCAAAGACAGGAGAATTTATCTCACTTTTCATGTGCACATAACTACAGTGTGATTCTCCTATGCAGCAAGTCTGCTTTGGATATGATCATGAAAAATATTCTACATGCCTGCTTCAGGAACTGGGGGTGGGGGGGGGCAATTTAGATAAAAAATAGAACAAAGTGTATATATCTTTAAAAAGAAGCAGGTGACAATCTCCACAACAAACTTAGACTTCTCATTTTTTGAAGGAGAGTGCAATTCAGCATGGGAATGTAGTGAGTACAATACTGAAGAAGACAATATCGAGGGAGACATATCCATGTAATGGATTGATAATACAGGAATAGATGCTAATTATATACTAAATTTCAACCTGTGTTTCATCCTTGGTAGGACATCATGATACCTGCAGTAATGTACAGTGGTGATACAATACTAGTTTTCTAACTATATAATCCCTTACCTGGATTCTAAAAATCCATTTAGCAGTTGCCAAGTGTGGTTATATAAACATAGGGAATTTCAAATCTTAACTTAGTTTTGCCTCAGTTAAATAGGAATAATAATGATTATAATACTAAGTATGAGCAGGCATTAGCAGAACCATTTTGCAACTTAATAAACTGACACACATAGGTAAAGAAATTATACACCATAGATAGATAAATAACACCAGTTTTTTTGAGTGAACACAATTATAAAAGTTGACCTCAACAAAATATTCACTTAGTACCTTTGGCATATAAGCAATTATATCCTCAAAGCAAAAGGAAATTTGAATTCTTAGCCAAAATAAGATTATAAATTTATGGTGTTTAAAAATCTCTTTGGCTGGGCATGGTGGCTCATGCCTGTAATCCTAGCACTTTGAGAGGCCGAGGCGGGTGGATCACGAGTTCAGGAGATGGAGACCATTCTGGCTAACATGGTGAAACCCTCTCTCTACTAAAAATACAAAAAATTTGCCGGGGGTTGTGGCACACACCTGCAGTCCCAGCTACTCAAGAGGCTAAGGCAGGAGAATTGCTTGAACCCAGGAGGTGGAGGTTGCAGTGAGCTGATATCACACCACTGCACTCCAGCCTGGGTGACAGAGTGAGACTCAGTCTCAAAAAAAAAAAAAAAAAAAAAAAAATCTCTTTTATTTATTAAGTTTGAATTATGGGCCTTTTTCTGAATTTACACCACATATTTTAAATTCCTTTATTCCTATGATTTGTTTAGGGAACAGTAATAAAAGCTTGAAATACACATTGTTGCTAAATTTTCACTTCTTAGTAGATGTTCAACATGAAGTACATTGTGCATCAATTCTGTTCCTCAAGTGTCCTCACCTATAAAGTGGGGATTAGAATATCTGCCCTGTTGTAATCATAATCCTGTGAGAAAAAAAGTTTTTAAAAAAGCATAGGAAGTATGTAAACTACTTGTTATATACATATACATTTTTGATTATCCTTACAAATTAAAAAATATATAACCTATATATTAACATGTATGTATAAATATAATTTTCAACACTTTCAATTCTCAAAGATGCAGCATGTTTTGTGCAACATGGGTTTATTTTTTACAACATATTTTCTATGTGATGAAAAAGGGAGATTATGCCAGTATAATGCACTATCATAGTAGTGAAGGCACAGCCTTTCCCAAGATATTAATGTTTAGAGGTAATCAGAGCCATATTTTCTTTTGAGACAGAGTTTTGCTCTTGTTGTCCAGGCTACAGTGCAGTGATGCAATCTCAGCTCACTGCAACCTCTGCGTCCAGAGTTCAAGTGATTCTCCTGCTTCAGCCCCCTGAGTAGCTGGGATTACAGGTGTGCACCACCACGTCCAGCTAATTTTTGGTATTTTTAGCAGAGACAGGGTTTCATCATGCTGGCCAGACTGGTCTCGAACTCCTGACCTCAGGTGATGCACTTGCCTGGGCCTCTCAAACTGCAGGGACTACAGGCATGAGCCACTGTACCCAGTTTCACATTTTGTTATAAGTAAAGAAAAAGTCTTAGCAATATATTGGGACCTTCAGAAAAATAGCTAAAAATCAGCGGAAGCACTTTTTTCCAGTGAGTTGTGGCTGATCTAGCAGTTTCCAATTCATTATGCTTCCTTTGTGTCACTGAGGGACAGGTGACAACTGAAAGCTCTAGTCATAGAGGCTACGAAAACATGGACACAAACAGTGGATTAATGAAGGAGACTACAGCTAGATCAGGTTTATAATATTGATAAAAATGGCATGATAAAAATGAGAACAAATGGCTATAAGAGAATGCCCTCAAGGAAGAAGAACAAGCTGAAGTTCAAGGATGAAAATGACTGACTGATTCCAAATCACAATGTTATTTACAACTTTACTATGTTAATAACAATTGTATTATTTGGGTTGTGTTTTTGTTTTTAAAATATAATAATTATTAGTTTCTTCTCAAGTTTTATATCTCCTAGAAGCCCTGTAATTTTTAGTAAGGGACTTTGCACACTACTTGTTGCTCAAAGATGTATGTGTGGGCAGGGTGTGGTGGCTCATGCCTGTAATCCCAGAACTTTGGGAAGCCAAGGTTTGTGGATCACCTGAGGTCAGGAGTTCGAGACCAGCCTGGCCAACATGATGAAACCCCATCTCTACTAAAAATACCAAAAATTAGCCAGGCGTAGTGGCAGGCACCTGTAATCCCAGCTACTCAGGAGGCTGAGACAGGAGAATCGCTCGAACCTGAAGGCAGAGGTTGCAGTGAACCGAGATCACACAATTGCACTCCAGCCTGGGCAACAAGAGCGAAACTCCATCTCAAAAGAAAAAATTTATATATATATATACACATATACACACACACACACACACTATCTACACATATATGTAATATGTATATATACACATACTATATACATATATATGTAAAATATATATATATATACACACACACATATATATATATATGTGTGTGGTGGACTAGGAGAAAAGCCTAGAGCTCTGGCCTAGCCTCCCATCATCATAGACACCCTTTAACTTACATGGTACATAGCTTACATGATTCAGAATATACTGTTTTTATACATAAGTCAAAAGGGAAGAATATATTATTTTAAAAATCCTATAATAACTTAATATTGATGTACTCCTTAGAGATGGGGCTGTATGGGATTACCAAGAAAGAAAACACTATATCTTAGTATTTGTAGCTTAATCTTTCAAAGTCATGTTAAACTAATAACATAGCTAATACTATATCCTATTTTTTTCTTAGAAAACAATAACTAAAACAGAAAAAGAGATTGATTTTGATATGAATTATCCTTACAGTAATAACTACACTTATATGACCATCCAAAAGTATGAACTATGTAAATTAAGAAGTTCAATATTTCTTATAAAAAGTATTCAGTAGTATATCTGTAAATATATCATATACATGTATGTTTTCAATAGGAACTCTTAATAAGCCCATATCATTCATATGAAACCCTATTATGTTACTCATATAATCCTGTGAATCCATGCATATCTAAAACCTGCATTAACAGAAGACCTGAAATGGCATGTGTGTTTCTGTGTGTGTATATACATATATATATTCTCGTTAAAATAATCACAAAATGAATATTATAGCTTATGCATTATCGACCCATTTATCTAAATTTGGATTTTCTCCCCCAATGGCACTTTCTTAATACATCAACTTTGAGTTTGTACAACTTTATATAATGGTAAGAAATTAATGCTGACATTTGAGAGGCATTATCTACAAATTGTGAAAGAACAAGGTTAAATATGTTCAAGAAAAAAACAGAAACAAATAATCACCTTCTTCCCTTCTATTAACAAGATTAAATGCCACTGCCTTTTTTCTTCTCAATCATTTTCTACGTATTACAGTATGGGTACATTCTCCATCCATTTAAAATATGAAGATATAAAAAATGATAAACCTAAAATTTAAGCTCTGAACCTCATTACATGGCAAAGCAATAATAATCACTCTTTGAGACAAATACTGATATCAACAAGCTACCTCTTTCATCTACATCAGACAGTATATGTACTATTTTTGCAAGAAACTAAGGGTAAATGTAGATGTGTATTTGGCATGAACAAATAGAAGATCAAATGACGTTAGAGGTTATTAAAATATATATGTCTTCATCCTTGGGAAACAAAATAAACCCACCTCTGACAATCTGATCTGCTAAAACTATAGAAATCCATGAAATAAATACAGAGTAGAAAAGACTTCCCACAAAGTGAACATTTTGATGAGAATTCAGAATTTTATTAAATAATCTGAGCTGAGAATTTGATCTCTCTATGGAATATTCATGAACTCAGTCATTATTTCTATAATCAATACTTTACACCAAAGCATTAACATAGTATATGTGGAAAATGTTATATTTCAGAAATTGTTATAAACTGTTCAGTGGAAAGAACAAAAGGCTATAAGAATTTGGTGGTATAGAAGCCTCTTCTGATTCAAGTCATCGTTCTTTGATAATATGCCAATAATTATCATAATACAGTGGACTATGTAGGGAGGTGGCATTGGGTAATACAGCAGAGGTTTTAATACAGAAAACAGTATATGAAACTTGGGTCCAAACCCTAACTTTCCCTGCTTATGATCTTGGGGGAACATATACATGACATATTTTATACAGTTTCCTTGTATTAAAATAAAGACAGTAGTATTTACCTCGGATGATTTCTATAAGGATTAAAGATGGTGCCTACACATTCTCAGCATGACATTCTTTGCACAATAAACACTCAATAAATGGTAGCTAATATCAGTTCTTATTATCTTAAGAAGATAAGCTCAATAAAAAAATTATAAAAAGAAACAGTAAAGAGGCAGCATGAAAATCAATCAATATTCAGCACTATCCAGAAAGACTGTGAGAGAAATTAGAAACTCAGGTCTCATTCTGCTGAGTGGGAAACTAAACTGGAGAGAAACTGACCCATACAGAAGTCAATTATAAACACACAAATCATTATTTTCTCCATTTCCCCATCTCAACTTAATTCATTCCTGATGACAAAATCAGGGTTAATTGATTTGTTTACTTATTCATTGATGTATTCATATATTCATTCATTTATTCTATCAAATACTGCTCCAGTTAGTGTCTTATGGCAAAACAATTCAAAAGGAGTTAGCAGTTTAATAGAAGAGAAAGCAAAGTAAATATTGTAAGCTGGTATGGTTACATGTTTATAACAGAGGTGTGCATAAATTATCTAGACGTGTGTCTGGAAATCTTAATAGAACTTTTTCAGGTGGCCAGGCAAACTAAGGGCACTGGGGAGGCTATGTAAAAACACACGAAGTAATGATTGAAGAGGTGGTATTCCCTAGAACAAAGCAGTCTCTTATATCCAAAGGATGGGAATTCTCTTTGGGGATGGCTGGTGTGAGATGAAAATGAAGAGAAAAATAGAAAACATATGAAGACTATTATGTAGTGTGAGGTAAAATGCACATCTTAATCAATGATAAACCAATAACGAGAGGATTTTAGATAGGAGGGCTACCTTCTCAGGTATAGATTTTGCAAACTTAAACCTAGCAGCAGAGTGGAAAAGCAACTAAAAGAGAGAGAGCAAAAGGTACTAAACTAAAGAAAAGGAACTGGAAGTAGATGTAGTATAGCAGCGTGGAGTTAAATCATTCAGATAGGATGTCTGACTGGTCTGAAAACGATGTTAATTACAATATTAAACAATATTTCAAGTTGTTTGAGGAAATGAAATGTGTGTGTAACAGACCAGCAATGATGTTATCTTGACTGTTGGATATGAATAACTGAATATGTTCACTCACTGTGAATGGATTAGTTACTTATATCACACTGTTTAAAAGAATAGTTACATAGAAAACAGATCACTTCTAGCAAGATGACCAAATTATAGGATTCTGATACACAAAACATTCATTGATGAGACTCTAGATAAAAATGAATAATGCTTTCCAGTTAGAATGACCTAATCCACAAACTGACAGAGGAGGAGAGAGGAAGAAAGCTCCAGGGAGATAAGACTTAAGGGATGGCCATGAATTCCCTGAGATTTCAAGGAAGACGAACTCAGAGAAAGGAAAGAAAGTCATGGAGGCATGATGGCATATGTTGCATTCTGGAAGTCAATATAACTTGTTGAACATTTACCGCCTCCCTAGTTAGACCTTTAACAAGCGTGGCAGGATAACTTGAGCATGAAAGAGTAAACAATGGGAAGAGATGACGGGCCCCTGGTACTGAACTAAACTTCAGAGCTGATGCTGCTTCTCTTCACAGAGACAGAAAACAAAAACAAAAACAAAAATCCCTTCTTTTTTAGTTACAGTACAACTTTCTGGATTGCTTTTACCAGCATCTAAGTATATTAGATTCATATTTATTTATTAACTAAATAAACATCTGCAACTGCAGGATATTTTCCACAACACTTTCAGTCTTGGGGCTATTTGGTAATTACAGGATAGTCAGTAAGTTCTGTGTATTAGGCATTGTGGAGACATACTGAACAAATCCAAATAACTGTTACAGACTTCAAGATGCTTGCAATCTTCTTTTATTTACCCACAACCCTTAACACAGCTTCTCACATGTAAAAGCAACGCCGTAGATGTGTATTGTATTAAGTTACATATACGTGAGTAGCAAATAAGAATATTAAAAAAGAACAATTTGAGGTTGTAAGAGCTGGAATGAATATAGATGTATAGAGAATAAGTGTAAAAATGAATAAGGACTTCAAGGCCTTAAGGACTACCTATAATGTTAAGCAGAAATGCAGGAGAAAAACAAGTATGCACTTGGAGGGGGAACTGGAGAAGTTGTCCAGAAAAAGGGAATCATCACTCCACAGAGACCACAGCAAACTCAGGTTACTGAGATTCATCTGTGGTGCCAATGGTTCTTAGATTTTCTATTACTGTAAAAATATTTATGTGGTATGTACTCCATCCCACATACTCTTTAAATGTGACATTGACACTGACCTTTGATTTGCTTATATTTTCAATATTATGAAATTAAGTTTGAGTTTCAAAACATATGACCAAGAAAGGGAGGTCAAAGGACCATTTATTTGGAAGATCCATAATAAAGATTGAGCAGAACTGGGTTTCCAAATTGCCAGAGGCCACTTTCTTCCAGGGCAATCTTTCTTTCAGCTACTCAGGGGCTTACTGCAGCCTGATTCTAACTCATGCATTCATTTTATAATTCCTTGGATGTAAACCCATCTCTACAGATCAAGAAATGGCTCATACTCTGCTGGGTACCAGATACACTGCACAAAACAGCAATAAAGTACTGACACCAAAATCAATGAGTGACCTCTTAGACTCATTTAAATAGTAGTCACTCTATAGTTGACCACTGTCTAATTGCTCACTTGTGAAGAAAATTTATTATTATTATTACTTTTAGAATGGGAAGTCGATTTGTCACTGAAAACAGTCTTTAATCTTGAGAAAAATATGTCTTTAAATTATTGGCAGTTTTGAAAATTCTTAAAAATCACTTTATACTTTTGCTATTCTGACCCTTATATGTTTCCAAGCATAATATTTTAGAAATAATCATGTAATTTACAAAGAATAGATCATATTGTAAAAATAAATTTTTTTAAAAAGAAATCCTCATTTTGGGTTTTGTAGTCCCATTCTGCAAAGCTTTTGATAATTTCCCTCTAAAAACCAGAAGTTTGGATAATGTCAGTTAATATTAAGTATAAATAATATACAACAAAAGAACTAGAAATGATTTAATATTTATTTTCATTCTTCCTTGTATCAACCAAAAAAATAGCAAAGTAAATTGAATAGGTCTGACCACACTGTTTTATCTGTTTTAGTAGTGTCTGCCAACAACTTTATGGGCATTAAATTACACATTAAATATTCATATTAATGAAATTAAATGCTTTAAAATACTATTATCCATATTAGGTTTCCACAAAAACAATTGCAGTTTTTGCCATTATTTTTAAATTCTGCTCACAATTTATTAAAGACTATCTGCAGGTGTTTATGCTCTACCAAACACTATGGTGATATATTTAAATATAAATATTATCCCATATTATGGTAAAAAAGACTAGAAAAATTCAGCAGCATATTGGTAAATCTCAGCACTCCAACTTGAACCCAGTCCTACCTGACACCAAAATCAACATTTTGCTCTAAAATCCTACTTCTCAAAAAGACCCAAATATCTCTTACCAATAACAGAAATCTTCAAATTGGTTTTTGAGTAGGTCCTTATATTCCTCTTATAAACTAAAAATCAACCAGAACAAAACAGAGGTCTGATGCCCAGATTAGCCAATTAGCTTCTCTGATTCAGAAAACAAAGAGAATCTGTCACCTCTTATTTGGTTTTCTCCCTATGTGTGACACTGCCCTAGAGCAGGTGGAAATGCAAGTGGGCATAACTGTCTACACATTCGTTTGCATAAATGTCATGCTTAAAGGGCAGTCATTTCTTTTGTCTTCCATTTTGAAGGTCATCACATATTGAGGGATACTTCGCATGTGCCTGAGGGATGTCCTTTTCCTTGAGGAATTTTATTTTTCAGTGAATCAAAAGAATATTTCCTTTTACCAAAGGGAGATGTGACTGAGATAGAAGACGGAGTTGATTTTTTTTTCTTTTTGTCTCATTTTAATACCTTAAACATTTTTCCTCAATAAATGATACATGTAGTTAAAATGGGAGCAGAAGAAAACTAGGTAAAAAGGACAAGAAAAAACAATGAATTAAGAAACAGCAATAAGAACTTCCTTAGGGAGACATTAAGAACTTTCAGAGCTTTCTGGCTCTTAGTGACAAAGCAGAAAAGTTTGGATATGAGAAACTACATAAAGCTCAATAATTAGAATTAGAAATGAACACTGGGGTGAGAGAGAAAATTAAATATTCTATTATTTCTATATTATGTGTTTTTTTAAAATAAAGGGAAAAAATGCTTGTATATATTTAAATATCTAAATAAAATAAATGCAATCTACACACAAAAGAATTATATTCCAATAATTTTAAGAATCATATGTGTTAGGCAGTGTTTAAAGGACTGTATATGTTGTACTTCACTCAATCTACAAAGCACTCTTAAAGCACAGGTTGTATTGTAATGCTAGTTTTATATTTAGAGAAACTTAGCCTTGCAAGAGGTTAAATAACTTGCCCAAGGACACACAGCTAATAAATGGCAAAACTAGAATTTGAACCCAGGAAATTCGATTCCACAGACTAAATAGTTATCCACTATACTCAGCGATCATAATAAGAAATGTTAGTTTCATATTTACTGTTTCTAAATACTGTATCTAAAGACATAATTTTAGACAATTTTAAGCTATTATATCAATAAGCTACCTGAGCCCTTAATAAGGGAAATAACTTATAACTCTCAGGAATACGATGCGAAATGAATATCAAGTTAGTTATGCATCAGATATTAGGGGTTTTGGTGCCTAATACTACATAGCCATGACATAGACTTACAAAATGTATAAAGATATTTAATTTCAAAGTCAATTTCAAGATAAAAAAAACTTGAGTCAAGTTTTCTGGGCATGGGAGCAGCTTACTGCAGCCCATGAATCCAGGAGGAAAAACTGATAGTAGTGATACAAACATAACCAATTGTTTCAGCAGTGGAATTACAAGTTCCTCAATGTTGCATAAACAACTGGTAAAGAGCACAGGGCTTGAGTAACTGCTAAGCAGACATCCACAAATCAAACTATTTAGTGTCACTATTCCTGGCAGTAGCACCAAACTCCATGTGGGATGCAAGAAGTTCAGAAAATTACACATCCTTACACATCATTTAGTGATGGACTCCTGGAGTAATTTAGACAACAGCTGCCGTGGTTAACTACAACTAG
Organism: Ateles fusciceps; assembly: GCA_036589455.1. Lineage (NCBI taxonomy): Eukaryota > Metazoa > Chordata > Mammalia > Primates > Atelidae > Ateles > Ateles fusciceps. The sequence goes on along the minus strand of JAZHEH010002982.1, from coordinate 7,503,504 downwards.
AGGACGTCTCTCGTTTATTTAATCAAATGTTGTCACGTGAAACACAAAAATATAAAATCTTTAGATTCCTTTATTTCAAAAACAAATAAAATACTTACATTATTAACAGAAGAGCATACTGGTTTCGGTCCATAAAATCTTTGGGAAAGGACAACTGTAAAGGAAGTTCTTTTAAAGAAAGAGCAAAATATTAAAGATGGAGAGTCATTTACAGGTAAAACCATAAGACGCAGAGAAAGTTGTTCTTGAATAACATAGCATGCACAAAACTTTACCATAGTCGTCAATATGAAGGATTTTAATTTCTGGCTTTACTATCTTCTTCTTCAGGATAGCTTCCATCAGCATAGAATTGCTTTCCAATATAAAATATTCTGTAAACCAAAAGGGTAGTGTAAATGGCTAACTCCTATGCATTAATCAAGAAACAGTGTGATACAACAAAAAATTACCTGTTGTTACCATTTGGCAGGTGCTGTGCTAGGTACTGATTAACTCATCATTTCTCTTCTGAATTACTACAACACTTAGTAATTACTGAATTACTAAGTGAGCTTTATTATACCAGTTTTTTTCATTTGCTTCTATATTAAATTTATCATTTACATTTTCAAAATGCAAATCGAATCATATTGCTAACCTGCTTAAGAATATTTTAGCAAAATACAAGATTATCTAGCACCAAATGAGATGAGATTCACAATGTCTAGATACCTATACAAATTAAAAGGCTTACAGAAACACAGGATGAGGACACCTGGACTGTAGTTCAGTTGTTTAATAAGGTAGAAAAATAACGAGCATGTAATATGTTTCTAAAAATAAATACTGCATAATCGGAAGTACATGAAAATTATATTATCTACGATGAAAAATATACTGGGTGAGATTAATAAAATATTAGACACTGGAGAAGAAAAGAGTAATGACCTTGAAAATACAGTAATAGAGAAATATCAAAAATGAACATCAAAATATTTGATATCCATGAAGTGGACATCAGTAACTTGCTGGAATTTTGATGTATATACATTGTATTAAATTTGTAGATCTATTTGGAGAGACTTCATTCATAAAAACAGTGAGCCTTTGAATCCATATATATACACTTACATATATGTTTGAATATGTATACATATATATCCATGTGTACATATTTTAGATAGATATCTATATGTCTGTGTCTTTGGCAATTTGAGTCTCTAGTTTCTCCAAGCAGTATTATATAGCTTTATAGAGGAGGTCTATATTTTTATTAGATTAATTCCTAGATACTGCATGGCTTTTTGATGTTACTTTAAACAGTATTTTAAAATACTCTTAAATCTTGCATTTTCATTGATAAAATAGTTGAATTTTATGTAGTGACCTACACCTGTAACCATGATCAATTCACTTATTTTCAATAGTTTATTGTGTGTACATTCCACAATTTTTTGTTTCCTTCCTTTTTGTTTTATACACCATATGTCTTCTGCAAATAAACACAGTTTTACTGCATGTATTTCTTTTTCTTACCCATTTTACTGGCTAAGTCCTCTACTACAATGTTGCACAGAAGGAGTGAGAATAAACATTCTTGACTTTCCCAGTCCTCAGGGAGAAGCATCATTCTTTCACTATTAAGCATAATGTGAGCTGCAGTATTTTTAGAGATACCATTCATGAAGTTCAGGAATTGCTTTTCTACCATATCTCAAGAATTACTATTAATTGATTATTACTATTGTTTGCCAAAATTTTCAATTTTTTTCTAAATCCTTAGCAGTGTCAGTGTAATATGGTGAATTACATTGTTTGTTGAAGGTCACAGCAAATATAGAATCTTTGGGTAAACCCAATATGGCCATAATAACCATACTTTCTATAATTGCTAGGTTTGACTTGCAAGTTAAGTCAAATCTAGCAAATTCATGAGAAAATTTGATCTTTTTTTTGTTCTCCTAATATATATGTCTGGATTTGGAATCTGGTCAATACTTGCCTTATATTTTTAAAAAGAGTTTGTGTAAGCTTGGTATTAATTAATTAAATGTTGCATAGAATGCACCAGTGAATCTAGCTGGAACTGGAGCTTTCTTTGTGAGGAGAATGTTAATTGCATATTTATATACTGTATTTCTTCTAATGTGAATGTTTAGCGATTTGTGTCGTTTAAGGAATTTGTCCACTTTATCTAAGATGTCAAATTTACAGGCACAAAATTACTTATAATGTTCTACTACTGTCATTCTATTATCTGTAGCATTTGTATTGACATCATCTATTTTATTAATGTCATTACATTTTTCTCTTTTCTTCTTGTCTCTCTCTAGAATTTTGTCAATTTTATCGATCTTTTCAGGGAAGCACCTTTTGGTTTTATACATTTTCTCTACTGCTAGTCTATTTTCAATATCATTTAATTCTCTTATTCATTTTTCATCTCCTTCTTTCAACTATGTTTTAATTTGCTCTTCCTTTTCTAGTTTCTTAAGGTGAAAGAGAAGATTTTCAATTTCAAAACTTTCCTTTTTATATACTAAGTTAGAGTCATAAATTTCTTTCTAATCACAACTGTAGTTACCCCCCAAATTTGGATTTGATGTGTTTTTATTTTTCTTTGGCTTGAAAGTTTTCTTATTATTTATTTTTTATTGATCAATGTGTTATTTAGAGGCACAAGTTTGATGACAGAGCACTCTTACTCCTTTTCTTTTTTTTTCATATTTGCTTATTTAAATAATTTTTAAGAGCAGTTTAAAGTTGACAGCAAAATTAAGAGGAAGGTACAGAGATTTCCGCTGTATCCCTCCCCCGCCACACACACTCATTCCCCCCATTATCAACATATACCACCAGAGTGATACATTTTTCACAACTGAAAAGCCTAAATTGATATATCATAACCACTGATATAGTTTACATAGGGTTTACATTAGGGTTCATTCAATATTGTACATTCTATTGGTTTGGACCAATGTATCCAACATTATAATATTCAGGAGATTATTTTCAGTGCTGTAAAAATTCTCTGTGCTCTGTCTGTTCATCCCTCTTGATGCCCTCCCAACCCCTGGCAATCAATGCTCCTTTTCTAACTCCACAGTTTTGTCTTTTCTAGAATGTCATACAGTTGTAATCATATAATATGCAGCCTTTTCAAACTGGCTTCTTTCACATAGTACATGCATTTAGGGTTCTATGTCTTTCTGTGACTAAATAGCTCATTTCTTTTCAGTGCTAGATAATATTCCATTGTCTGGATATTCCACAGTGTATTCATCCATTCATCTGCTGAGGTACATCTTGGTTGATTCCAGGTTTTGGCAATTATGAATAAAGCTGCTATAAACATCCATTTGCAGGTTTTGGTGAGTTTTCAACTCCTCTGGGTAAATACTAAGGAATGTGATAGCTGGATCACATGGCACGAACTGCTAAACTGTCTTCCAAAGTATCTGTGCCATTTTTTTTTTATCGTTCTTTAGGTTCTGGGGTACATGTGCAGGTCATGCATGGTTGTTGCATAGGTACTCAAATGGCGGGGGTGGATTGCCTCCATTCCCTGTCACCTATATCTGGCATTGCTCTGCATGTTATCCCTCCCCAACCTCCCTACCCACTGCTGTCTCTCCCCTAATCCCCCTCAAAAGACCCCAGTGTGTGATGCTCCCCCAGGCAAGAATGAATCAGAATATTAAGAGGCCAGTAAGCTGAAATGTACCTGCTTTGTCAATCACTCTATGAGATTGAGGTATAGTAGCTATCTTATTTTAGGCATATAAGATTCACCTCCTGCCTGTAACATGGCTCACATCACTTGCTTTACTGTTTACATACATAAGATCAAGTTGATTGTATGTGCAAAGCTTTCCTCATGCTGGGATTTTTTTGAAGAAGGATTTATAGAGTATACGACTCAGAATGCATAATGTAATGTCTAAGACCAATACAGACCATAACTATTCTGAATTATCTTCTTGTGTACTCACTTGCTGGGTTGTCTGTACTATGTAGGCTGACCACTGGGACCCTTGGACCTGGAATTTAAAAATATGTGTATAAACATTTTGAAAGACATCTAAGTAAGTTTACATAATGTTATTTTTTTTCCCAAATGGAAGTACTTTGCGGTTAAAACACAACAAAACAGGAACCAGACCACTAGCTTTCATTCCTATTTACAGATATTTTATTCAGAAGAGTAAGAGTATATGGGAAGGAAACTATTTGCAGAGATTATTGTTAAGATTCTCTCTTCCCCTCAAATGCTCTATATTTCTGTGTTTTTAGACAATCATACATGCTTTCTCTTTATCTCTAGTCTCTTATAGAATAGCCACTGATGTTCGGAGGGCTGATTCATGACCCTTTCACCACTTATCCACTGATCCAAGATTAAATTCTATTTGCCACTCAGCCAAAAAAGAAAGAAAGCGTGCATATTTGAAATAGTTCATACATAAGGAAAGTTTAAAAATTGGGTGGTAATTATATATTAATATAAAAATACATTAACCATAATCTCCAATTATTTAAAATATACTAGCTAATTTGTTACTGTTAAAAGTTATTTTGAAACTTCACTTCTCTAAGAAATCCCATCTAAAACTAATGTTTTGGGTATTTTTTTCTGGTGTCATTAAACAAGTACTTCTTTTTTGATTACTTCATTTCATTTATTGAGAGAAAAACAACTTTAAAAAGTAAGACAGTATATCTCTCATTGTGTCTTTAAAAAGGACAGCTTAATATATCAGTTGCAGTAGTAGCTCTCAACTCCTCATATTATGAGGACACATGAGTTCCATTTATTCTCTGAGAAATACAGTATCATATTAAAGGGAAAATGATTTCTGTGAATATATTATAGAGATACTGTGTAACCATGTAAGACTATAGCACATTGTTACAAGATAGGAAAAATAATAATGGTGAATGTAATTGTTTAGACCTGAAGAACGCTAAAGCACGATAATTCAATTTCTATAGGTCCTAAATTTCCATAGATCCTAAATCTCTTAACAACCAAGGCATACTTTTAACAAGACCACACTATTACTTTTCCTAAACACTAGGTAAATTAGTTTATGATTGTGGCATGGCTTTGCTGATATAAATATATTTATCCACCTTTTAAAATTACTCAAGTTCAAACAGCACTTATTATGTGTTAATGTTTACTGTCTTATTCTCAATTTTTATTTCTATATGAAATATGTAAAAAATTATATCTCAGTAAATCTATATATAATGTATATCCTTTTAAAAAAAATTTACAAATTAAGAATATGAAATCATCTGGAGTAATAGTGGCTAATGACACCAATAGATACTGATCAAATACAATGAATAAAATATATCAGAATTCATATATTATCTTACCTTCACAGAATAACAAGAAATGTTGATTCATGGGACTAAAACTGGCATCAAAATATGTACATTGTTCTTTCATGAAATTACATGAAATGCATTGGCGATTCAATAATCCTTCAGTAGAAGCACTGGAGAAAGAAAAAGGAAGTTCTTATAGAAATGCTACTATTCTAGGCACTTGAATGTGAGGCATTCATATTTAAATATAATATAAACAGAGGAGTTACATTGGTGCTTGCATAGAGGCTCATTGTAAACTATGACTCACCATATACACAAAAAGTCAACTTCTATTAGTAATGTTAAAACACATTTTTCTTAATCTATTAACATTAAAATTATATATTCTTGTATATATGTAATATGTATGCTTGTAGGTATGGCTACAAACAAAGAACCGATTTCAATGGAACTCAAAATAACTTATTGTTTTTTGCATTTTTAATAGATATTTCTGTGTAAAACCTTAAAGGGAATTTTCCACAGAGACTATTCAATATTCAATATTTAATACATACTAAGTGAAAGAAGGAATAAATATTTCCACAAGTCAAACAAAAAAATCAAGCTCATGATTTTCTTAATTAAACATTATAAACATTAGAATTTGGTATCAGTGCCAAATTTTCCCATCATTTACTTGCAGAAAAATTATTGATTAAAAAATGTTATATTTGTATTACAATATATATAATGGCTAATGACAGTACATATTTTGAGATAACGAAGTGGTAAAGAGAAAAGTCATCATCATATTTCTTTTACAGTAATGGTCACAGGATTTGAGAAATTAATACAAGGTTGAATTTCATTTATCAAATTGTTTAATAAATAAGTCTGAATGCAAAATTATATAGGTCAATGGATGAAAACACTGTTGAAAATATCATTTAAAAACTTGATCAGACAAAAGGGTCTCAATTTCATTTTGGAATGAAACATGGTTTTTGGCTATATTTTTACAAATGAATAATACTCATGTCGATTTTGATATGCAATATGCTGTAGGCATGGGGATTGGAACAGGGATGTTAAGGCAGATACAGGAAACAGTTCACAGAATCACAATTCCATATTTGAAACACTGTGAGATGACGACAATCTAAAATTTTCTTTTAAAAGTCAAAACAATTAACAGATACTAAGCACGAATCATATTAGTTTTACTCATCATAACTTATAGACTATTCATACTCAAGTTTTTTCGTATTATAAAATTTAGGTTAAATCTGTATAACACAAAATTTGTCATTTTAAGCATTTCTAAGTGCACAATTCAGTTTCACTAATCACATTCATAATATTGTAAAATTTTCACCACAGAAAGGCTTAGAAATTATCCCAGTTGCATACAGCTATTCAGTGACATACTAAGATTTAAAACCTTTTTCTCTCTACTCTTCCATAAAGCTTTTAGATCCAAGTTCCCTGAAGATTTATGTGGTATTTTCTCATTATTTAGATTATGAGGTTGCTGAAATAAGGAGATACAAATTTTGAGACAAAGAAGGTAACAATGACAACCGTAGCAGTTCTGATCCTGCAGGGGTGCCTAGTGCCATATATTAAGTCAACCAATGATTATTTTTATAGCCTGGGCAAGACACTGATTGCATTTCTGGGTCAAACACTAACATTATCTTACAGTCAAGCCAAGTGGCATTTGATGAGCTATTTAAGGGAAAAATTAGTGGTACTACATTTTCTTTATAACACAGTTGACTACACTAGTACATGTCAGAGATATATTGACTGTTTAGCCTCAGTCACTAGAGCGATAAGACAGGCATACAAATCTAAGAAGTCATTATGATTCTAATCACATTTTAGACTAATAATGGGGGAGAAAGATTGAGGCAGTTCCATTTTCTGAACTTGACCAAGTCTAATCTTCTGACGCTGTCATTTTTCTTTGAGTTTTATAAAGTGAGAGTTTTATAAGATAATGTATGTCCACCACTCTAAGCTGTAGTTTATTGTTACAGATATCAACCATAATGTATATTTCAAGAAAGATAAGCTTCAGGTCACTAAAGGAAAAAATGACCAGTACTTTGATCAAGACCCCTAATCCAAAATGCAAATCACTATCTCTAGAGCTTTGCTTCCTAACAGTCATTAGAATTAAGACCATGGGTTCCAGGAGGTCCAAGAGAATAAACTAATAATATAAAAATGATGTATTAAGAACGGCGATTAAAACAACAAGCTTGTTTCTGATGAAAGCAAATTGCGTATAAATAAGAGTGTGTGGGGTGATGTAGAGGAAGTTGGGGTACTTTAAACATGCACTTTTACTCTCAAAGGAAAGTCAATACTACTTGGAAAGAATTAGTGGTGACACTTCTTCAAACATGATGAATTTCCCCTGAGAATATGTCATGGCAGCTTTGACACTTTAAAAATGGATCTGTGAAATGGAAATTAGAACATGTATATAAAGTCTAGAATTAATAGGTTGCTTGCCAGCCAAAAAAAAAAGTCATTCTTGTGAGATCCTGGTGAAAGCTTTCCGAGTTGAGGAGATATTTTAATACTAAATAGGTATGATCCTAAGCCCTTTTTTGACTATAGTTTTGCATTTGGGAAAACTGAGCACATGTAATTATTTTCCCACGTATTGCTTTATTTTAGTAAGCAGTGAGTGTTCATTATTTAAATAAGGATGCCTCCTCCTGCAACAATCTCATTGGGTTTTATGAATGACAGGACAAAGTGGGAAAGCTTCCTGTCTGATACACTAGACTGTTCACAACATTATATTGTACAGGAATAAATTTTACCTGTGCCACATTAATGCACTGAAAACTCAAAATGAGACTTAGCAGAAGATGAAAGGGAACACAAGGGAAAATATGTAAATGTCTCTGATGTGGAGAGTTGAGAGAAGTCAGCCACAAAAAAAAGGTATTAAGAAACTGCAAAAGCAGGTGAAGAAAAGAATAAGGAGAGAGCAGAGCAGCAAGGGAGCAAGCAGGCTCCATCTTCTCCAGTCCTGCCAAGGGAAAGACTAGTGCAAGAGTGTGAAGCTTTGTCATGCGAAGTTGGCTCTCCCTAACCATGTTGAAAAAGACATTTTGAATTTTTCCTTCCCTTCCTTATGCTACATAGATAACCACTGAGAAGCCAATCTGTGTAAGGAGATCCTTGCACACTGCTTACCTGTACAGCTGCCTTCCTCTGGGAGAAGACTCGGTACTCAGAAAGTAACTGTCCAGGAAAGAAAATAACACAAGCATTAGACACAGATCTATTTTTTGTGCTCTGTGAATTTTGTCACATTGTCACACTTGAATCTTGAATTCACATTGAATCACTTGAATTTTCACATTAAATCTTCACTTGAATTTTCAAAACTGTCAAAATATAGATAGGAGTTGTTTTGCTGTTTAAACACAGGGCTTTGATACATCTGGAAACATAATTTTCACCTGATAAAATCATCCTTTTTCATAATCTCTCTCAATCTGTGTGTGTGTGTGTGTGTGTGTGTGTGTGCATGCCTCTGTGTAATATGTCTCTGTGTGAAGTGTGGAAGAGGTCTTTAAAGAAAGGTTATTCTTTCCACGGCTGGCTTGCTTTGCCTAGGACTATGGGAAACGAAACATAATTCTAGTAGAAAAGATGGCATTTGACAACCCTGACTTGCAGCCCGACTAGAGAACTGAAAACTCCCTCAAAAAAAAAAAAAAAAAAAAAAAAAAAAAAAAAAAAAAAAAAAAAAAAAAAAAAAAAAAAAAAAAAAAAAAAAAAAAAAAAAAAAAAAAAAAAAAAAAAAAAAAAAAAAAAAAAAAAAAAAAAAAAAAAAAAAAAAAAAAAAAAAAAAAAAAAAAAAAAAGAGAAAAAAAAAAAAAAAAAAAAAAAAAAAAAAAAAAAAAAAAAAAAAAAAAAAAAAAAAAAAAAAAAAAAAAAAAAAAAAAAAAAAAAAAAAAAAAAAAAAAAAAAAAAAAAAAAAAAAAAAATTTTTTTTTTTTTTTTTTTTTTTTTTTTTTTTTTTTTTTTTTTTTTTTTTTTTTTTTTTTCTTTTTTCTTTCTCTTCTTTCTTTTTTTCGCTTTTTCTCTTTCTTTCTTTCTCTCTTTCTTTCTTTCTTTCTTTAAAAAAAAAAAAAAAAAAAAAAAAAAAAAAAAAAAAAAAAAAAAAAAAAAAAAAAAAAAAAAAAAAAAAAAAAAAAAAAAAAAAAAAAAAAAAAAAAAAAAAAAAAAAAAAAAAAAAAAAAAAAAAAAAAAAAAAAAAAAAAAAAAAAAAAAAAAAAAAAAAAAAAAAAAAAAAAAAAAAAAAAAAAAAAAAAAAAAAAAAAAAAAAAAAAAAAAAAAAAAAAAAAAAAAAAAAAAAAAAAAAAAAAAAAAAAAAAAAAAAAAAAAAAAAAAAAAAAAAAAAAAAAAAAAAAAAAAAAAAAAAAAAAAAAAAAAAAAAAAAAAAAAAAAAAAAAAAAAAAAAAAAAAAAAAAAAAAAAAAAAAAAAAAAAAAAAAAAAAAAAAAAAAAAAAAAAAAAAAAAAAAAAAAAAAAAAAAAAAAAAAAAAAAAAAAAAAAAAAAAAAAAAAAAAAAAAAAAAAAAAAAAAAAAAAAAAAAAAAAAAAAAAAAAAAAAAAAAAAAAAAAAAAAAAAAAAAAAAAAAAAAAAAAAAAAAAAAAAAAAAAAAAAAAAAAAAAAAAAAAAAAAAAAAAAAAAAAAAAAAAAAAAAAAAAAAAAAAAAAAAAAAAAAAAAAAAAAAAAAAAAAAAAAAAAAAAAAAAAAAAAAAAAAAAAAAAAAAAAAAAAAAAAAAAAAAAAAAAAAAAAAAAAAAAAAAAAAAAAAAAAAAAAAAAAAAAAAAAAAAAAAAAAAAAGGCAGTAGTAAAAAAAAAAAAAAAAAAAAAAAAAAAAAAAAAAAAAAGAAAAAAAAAAAAAAAAAAAAAAAAAAAAAAAAAAAAAAAAAAAAAAAAAAAAAAAAAAAAAAAAGTGAGTGTGTGAGCCAAGTGTACCTTCTTGATGGCAACATTTGGTATCAAGGTGGGACTTTGATCACGCTCATCTAAATGACCAGCAGCTGTAGAGTTAGCTTTAAAAAAGAAAACATTTCAGAACAAACTACTCCAATAAATATTCAGCTCAGTATTCATTTTAACCCTTGTAATAAGACATTTTATAAGATTTGTCATTTCAATGCAATACTTTTTCCAAGATGAATTCAGTCTGATGCTTATAGCCACAGTCGTCACTGTTATTTGATATTTTATTGTAAGAATAGCATAATTTTTCTGTTCTGACACATGTTGTTTCTAAATTTTTGTTCTTAAAAACAAATTGACTACAAACTTTCTTACTAACGTCTCCTGATGTACATGGCAGAGGGTTTTCTAAGACAAACACCTAGGAATGGGATTGCTTGGTAAAAAAGGATATACATGTCTTCTACTTAAACTAGGGACAAATTATTTTCCAAAGTTGCACCAATTTCTAATCTATTAAGAGTATGAGTTCTTGTTGTTCCATCTCTTTCCTACTCCCCTCACCAACAATTATTTTCATCACACTACTTGATTTCTGTCAAACTAACACATATGAAATGGTATCTCATCTATTTTCTACATATTTAGAAAATATGCAAACCTGTAGAAAGTTGAAAGAATAGTACCATGAATATCCATACAATCTTTACCTAGATGCACATTTTGAGTATTTCTGCTTGTTCCATTTTGATTGCTGACATTTGAGAGTAATTTGCAGACATCAGGTTATTTCAACACTGAATGATTAACAATCATTCAATCTTCACACTCAAGATTAATAATATTTTACCATACAAGTATTATAAATCACACTGATGAAGATTATATTAAATACACAGTCTATACTAAAATTTATACAACCATCCCAATTAATTGTGTGTATGTGTGTGTATATATATGTAATTTTATGTACTACGTGTATTTAAAATAAATACAGAACCCAATCAAGGTTTACATATGGCATTGAGTTGTCATCTCTTTAGTCTCTTTTAAAGTAAAACTGTCATCTTTTTTGTTTTATACAATATTAACCATTTTTAAGATTCTTGATCTACTGGTCTTATATAAAACATTGACTATTTTGATTTTAACAAGTTGTTTTCTTATGATTTAATATAAGTAAACATTTTTACAAAAATATTGTATGGGATATACTGGATACCTCTTCTGCGTTGTATCAGAAGGCACATCACTATAGGTCTTCCCACTCATAGCAATGCTGTTTACACTAAAACTGCAAGACTTATTCATCATAAAAGTAAGTTTTGCCTTGTAGTTAAAAATGGGGTAATACTAGCACATTACAAGAATATCTTTTTCCTGGTGAACTTTTCAATGAGCAGTTTGGCATCCGTTCATGACCATTCGCTGAATGAATTATTATTTTGAAGTGATATCTAATTCTGATATAACTTCTATATCTATTATGTAGCATTCTCCTCTGAAATAATTTATCCTGCTTTTCTTCCTCATGTGTGCCCATTCTCTTTCTCTCTCTCCTCCTCATATTACTATGGACTCAAGTATATTATGTAATGCAACATTTTATATTTTATTACTGTTATTATTCTTTATGGTGTTGAAAGAACATCAACAATTTGATAGAAGGAACTCCTTCAAGTCTACTCCTCTATTCTTAGACACTACATTAGCCTTTGAGCACTTCCCTGATTTCTGCAAAGTAAGACGTTCCAATATCTTTTTGCTTTCTCTGTCACATAGCTCTGATTGATCATTTAACCAAGAAGCCTCAGTTCTTTCCACCAGATTATGATATTTAGATATCAAGATCTGGGGTTAGGTATACTCATTGCAATTCTAATCTTAATAGTTCTAGGAATTTTTTTTAATGAGGGCATACAAATCTGTATAGATAGATGAAGCAGATAGATGGATGGACAGATAAAGAGAGATTTCCATGTTCTCCCTGTTTCTCTGTATATGTGTATATGTATTTCTGTGTGCTTGTACTAATACACCCAATTACATGTACATCAGTTTTATTTATATTTAGGTAGACTTGCTTATCTTAGTATTTCAATTCAGGCCTTAATATCTTCATTCATTTTATTTAAGTTTCCTTAAAAATATGTACACGATTCAACAAATACATTGTATAGATACGTATAAATATGTATGTATATATGTATGTATATATTCTGAGAGGTCCTGTTCTCATACTTATGCCCACTCTTATCATATTAAAAATTTATTAATTTTCTAATTGTCCCTTTTATTTTAAAAATTATAATAGAATCATTTTAATTTCATAAATATAAATATAATCCTAAATATGCCAGTACATATTAATTTGAGCCTTTCCCCATCTTTTTTATTCCTGCATAATTCTCTGTTGCGTGAATGTACCATAATTTGTTCAACTAGCCTCCAATGATTTACATCTCAAACAATGCTACAGTGATTAATCCTATGTATACGTTTGTTGTTTGTTTGTCCAAAGTGCAAGGATACATCTGTAGGATACATTCCTCCATAGGTGCAGTATCATCTTGCACATCTACCAGCAATAAATACGAGTGCCTTCTCCCACAGAGATATGTTACAGAGCGTGTTGTTCAGTGTGAATTTTGACATCCTGGTAAGTGATATAAGTGACACTAAGATGTATCGATCAGAACTCCCTTCTGGAATAAAAGAATTATTTGACCTGTGGCTCAGAGTGTGATTGGTTTTCTTATCCTTATCTGTTACTCTTCTTTAGGAACCACTTGGTGCTACAGACAGAATGTTTCCATTCTCTTTGCAAACTCATATATTATAAAACTAATGTGATAGTATTTGGAGGTGGGGTTTGGGGAAGTAACTAGATAATAAGAGTGGAACTCTAGAGATGAGTTCCCTTGTAAGAAAAGAGAGAGATGATCTGTTTCTCTCTGCCATGTGAGGATACAGCCAGAAGGCCACCATCTGCAACCAGGAAGTGAGCCCTCACCAGAAACAAATCAGTGGGCGCCTTGATGTTGGAATTCTCAGCCTCCAGTATTTTGAGGAATTGATGTCTGTTGTTTAAGCCACCAAGTCTATAGTATCTGTCTATACTAAGACACTTGAACTAAAGAAAACTGCCTCACCCAAGGGCACACTCTGCAAAGACAGCCCCCATTTAAAGCCAGACTGATCAATATTGGCAGGCAGAAACCCAGCCCTCTTACTCTGACTTAGGACTGTTCTGAACGGCCATGCCATCCAAGGCCTGAACTCTCTGTGGATCAGCTGAGGCATTCATTCAGAGGGCACCACAGCTCAAATTACTCTGTCCAACATTGCTTCTGTCCCCTCTTTCCAAAGTTATTGATCTCCTCTGGATTAATTGGCCTGTGGGATAATCTTCATTTCACTATTTGCTTTCTGTGGAATTCAATTTATGAAGTTATCTTGCTTAGTTTCATTGTGTTTTTATCTTAGAAGTTGAAAATATGTATTTTTTTTATAATTTTATAACTGCAAATGGTTATTTGATGATATTTAATTCATACTGGTGTATTGTTTTAAAGTATTCCTCTGCTTCATAATTGTATATCTGAGGGAGGATTTTCATCATGTATTGAACAGTTTTATTCCTACTTTTCATTTTGCTCATATAGCAAATTTGTTTATCTATTGCCAGCCTATATTTTGTTCTTTAGAAGTATCTTGGATTTTCCAAAATATACATACATAAGCGTGATGAAGGATTAGGTGGCTCATAGCTTTCTATTACTAATACCCTAAAGATTAACACTCTATTGAGGAGCCTAAGGTGGCACTATTTGGAGTGGATAGACATTCTGATATCTAATAAACTTTTTTTGCAGGGTCTTTAATTTCTATCAGTACTTTCCATCTTTTCTTTTGCCACAAATATTTCAAGAGACAACTCTCCCTATCATTTTTTTTGTCTCTCTTTAGGTGGTATTTTTAAAAACTGTTATCTCTGGTTTTGTGCATACTCAAGCTACTTCATTCTGATTCCTTATCTCAGTGCTAATTTTAAAGAGAATATTACTAATACGCCATTATCAATTATGCTATATTAGTGAAACTTTTGGCAAGTGCCTTCATCGCCTTAAAGAAGTTCCCTTTATTCCTAAATTTTTAAGGTTTAGGGAAATTTTTGAATTTTGTTGAATCTACTTGGATCCTATGTCAGCATCTATTAAGGTGATGATAATTTTCTTATGAAGATTTAAACACAGTTAATTATCTTATATATTTTTGAAACTGTAAGGAAATTGAGCAATCCTGTGTGAAAAATATAAGTTAATTTTTATATGCATTAAATAAGTCATCTTGTCAATATTTGGTTATTTAAAACTTTCTTATACTGTCCTTGATCATACTGTCTTAATTTGGTTTTGGTTGCAAGATGATACCTGTGTCATAAATTCTATTAAAGATATACCATCTTTTTTCATTTTCAGAATAATATAAAATTGGAAGTACATGTTCCTAGACTATTTGGTAAGATTCACTTTTAAAACCACCTTTCCCTGATGTAAAAAATTTCAAAACACCGATTCTATTTTCTTAACACTATGGATGATTTTGATTGTTTCTTAAATCTGATTTCATTTTTTTCCTAGAATTTCTCCTAAATTTCAAGTTTATCAACATAAAGTTATTCATATTATTTTAATATTTTAAAAATCTGTAGTTTTGTCCCTTTCCATTAGTTATACTTTTGAGCTGCCCTAGTTATAATTAACCTTGATAGCTATTATAGATTTAATTACTTTTTCCAAAGAACTTATTTTCTGTTTTATTACATAGCTTTATTTCATGTTTGCTTACTAGCTGAATAAGTTCTACTCTTTCATTTCTAATTTTTCTTTTACATTTGAATTTATTCTCTTCTTTTTTCTGAATTCTGACATTGTATACATAATTTCATATATGAATATAAAATTATTGTATATATTTAAAAAGTATTATTTATATGTATTGCATATTTTGGTATATGTAGTATTTTCATTTAGTTCTAAGTATTTATTGATTTCTCTATGACTAAAAATTATATTTTATTTCCAAATGTATGACCTTTTAAATGTTAACATTTGTGCAATTCAATTGCACTGTCTTCAGACAGTGTAATCTGTCAACTGAGCAACACTTCCAATACATTTTTGGTAAAAATAAATTCAGAATTAGGTTCATAAGGGAGAGTTTTATAATAACATCTATTTTCCCATACAACTGAAAGTGTAAACTAAAAGGGCATTCTATACTTTACTACACATGCAAACTAACAGAATCTTCCTTTGAAAAATTTTCTGTCTTATTGGTATGTATTTGCATTTCAATATCTCCCTAAGTAGTCTATTTTACGTTCTTAGTGGAAACTCTCTAGATGTCTAGCTGTTTAAAGTCAATAGCAAGCCTGTGACTCCTTTATATCACCTCCTTTGTATACTATCCGATGTACTTCTGTGATTTACAAATATTTGTTGACTAAAGGTATAAGTACAAAGACACCCAACTGGTGAGATATGAGACCTGCACAACCCAAAGGCTGGCACAGAGTTCTAAAGTCAGACATTTTACTGCCAAGTTCCCACAGAAAAGTAACTCAGTGGATAGCTCCTCTTACTCATTTCCAGGCCGTGCTTTGAATGAGAAAAGGACAGGATACTAAAATTTCAAAGTTTTAGTGCAACTTTGATGCGAATTTCAAGTTAAAAAAAAAAATCTCAAAAACATTAAAAAAAAAGTGAAGAAACTTTGTTCAATATTTGAAAATATCTGGAGACACTTTTGGTCCACAGATTTCTGGGTTATTTTCTCTGTTTTTCAGGGTATTTTGGGGGGGTGTGTGTGTATGTGTGCATGTGTGTATATGTTTTAAGGACAAATGAGATGCAGATTAAAATTGCCATGTGTAAAAACCCAGTGCTTTGAAAAATGTTTGAACACAGTATAAAAAAATAAAACTATACACTATTTCCTTCAATGATCCATTTAGTTCAAAACATTACACTTTCAAGTGTAGGACCAAAAGATTTCTTGCTGGAAGCCATAACAACCCTACATCCTTTTGATTTTATTTTAAACAGCTGTAATTGCCTGGCTTGCTTTTTATCTACCAGGGCAAACGTGGAATGGGAGATAAGCTGAACTTGCATTTTGCATATAATAGCAAAGATTGACTTTCCAATAATCTATGTAAGAATCTCACAGTAGTGAGAACATTAATTTTGACCGAGTTAACAATCTTAATACCAATCAGAATATGGTAGATGACTGAAAAACAGTTAAAAAATAAATATTAAGGGATTTGAGCATATTTCACAAGGGGGTGTTTGTACTTCAGTTAGGTTTTCAAGCACCTTCAGCAGAAATACAATGCCACTTACAAAGCAGGAGAGAACAGCAATTTTTACTCTACAGTAACATTTCTTTCTTTCTGTGCATCCATAATTTCTGCAATATTAACTTGATAGCATAGAAATACTGAATATAAATATAAAAATGTAGTAGACTTTTGATAAAGGCAATATGACAATGTATTTTAAATGGAACTAATATTTCAACTTTAACTGTAGACTAAAAAGCAACACAACTCATGAGTTCATTCATTCTTAAAAGAGGGCTAGAAATTTGGAATCGAATTTTTATTTGGAACATTAGACATCAGACAAGTCACCTTGAATTTGTGGAGATTTTCTTGTTCAAGGAAGTTAAATATTAGTTTAATAGTTCTATTTACAAATTGGAAACACATTGGTATCCATACAAGTTTAACGATGCATGTGCTTTTTACCTAATTACACATTATTCATTCAAATTTCTTATATTAATTTTTAACTTTTATAGCTTTTAAATAAGGAAAATGTTGTCGTGCTTAAAAATAGCATGCTTTAATTTGCCATCTATTCATCACATGAGATGAGCTAATTGTTTTCAGACAACGTCCTAATCACTTACAGCAGTGAAATTTAATGCAAAAATTTTATTGGGTTGATTAGGTGATAGAATTGTGGATTAGGGGCATGCTATTTTCCAATGCCACTTAAAATTGTTCCAAGTGAAATCATCAGCTCTCATGGGCAAAATCTCATGTTGCTGACAGAGAAAATGAATGGATTCAGCAACATATAATTTTTCATTTAATGCAATTTTAGAAGATGGCAGGGCAATTCCTTACACCCAAGGATCTGAATGACTGAACATAATTAAAACTCTGCTTACTCCACATTTGAGAGAAAAAGGTACTATACCTTTGATAGAAACCTATCTCTTAGCTACAGCCTGAATTGCATGATGTAGAATGTTACAGTTCCTGAGATGAGAATTCAGAAGTCACAAGTCTACATAACAAATACTTATCAGGGGAGAGAAGGGGCGAATATCTAAAGTGATCAAAAGTTTAATGGTCTGGGGTAAGAAGTCTTGTAACCGTGTATGACTCAGGAAGTACATAAACTGATAGTAATATGTATACTAAACACTCTGTCCAGAAGAACAATTACTTTAGCTATATAGATTTCCAGGAAGGCAGTTTTATTTAATATTGTCTTTAATGGACTATTGATAGTGGAGAAAACACTCACAAATTTTGCTTTGTGAAAGTGATCTGGAAATACGTATACTAGGGGCTTAGAAATTTTTTACTTTTGATCCAGCTATTCCAGTTTTGTCAATCAACACTAAAGAAGGAATCCACAATATAAATAAGCTTTACATACAGTGACATCTATCATTACAACAAATTGCCACTAAATTAAACACACAACAACAAATAATGCTTATCGATGCACTTCCAGTCAACTCAGTATTAATCTTCTAAAGAATTATTTTTCAAAATTATTTAGTATTGTGGGAAAAGTAAACATTTAAAATTTAAATTTGACATATCAGGATGCAATAGTGCAGTTTACATAACGTTACAATAATGTTTAAATGAAGGCTGGAGGAAAACACATACATTCTTTTCTCTTTTTATTTTTATCTTCTGGAATCACTTTAACAAGGACAGCTTTTGTAAATGAGAAAAAACCCACTAAAATATATGTAATGACAGCCATCACTCTCCACAATGAAAACAGCCTGAAAGTAATAATTTTCTAGCTTGGTCTCTAATTAATGGTTTTTATCTACTTACTGATAATATGAGAGAGCAAAATATTTTCAAAAATTTAGTAATTTCATTTAGTAAGGTATTTCAAACAAATGGATACATTCTGAGTGAACCAGTAAGCTCTCAAATATAGGTAAGCGCCAGGTACTGCAAAGGTGATCTGGCTGACTGTTGGCTGCTAAGGCTCCAGGCCTGTCATTTCTCGCTTTTCAGGCATGACAATTTTAAGTAGAATTATGTAGCATGGCAAGGGAAGGAAAGGGGGTAAAAAGTCATCAATGCTGGCATGCATTGCAATTTAGGCTGTAAATTACTATACTATTTTTTTGAGCACCAATTTGGCATTACATATCACAACTTAAACAAATACATACATATGGCTATACTCTGTCTAAGTATCTTTTAACATCTAGAAATATAATTTTGTGGGAAGAATTATAAATAGAAAAAAGTGTTTATAAGGATTTTTAACTCTGAATCATTTCTAATTTCAAAATATAGAAATAACTTTAATGATTAATAAACTTGGCTCATTTAAATACAGTACAGGCTGGCTGTGGTAGCTCATGCCTCTACTCCCAGCACTTTGGGAGGCTGAGGCAGGTGGATCACCTGATGTCAGAAGTTCGAGACCAGCCTGGCCAACATGGTGAAACGCTGACTCTACTAAAAATACAAAAATTAACTGGGCATGGTGGCAGGCACCTGTAATCCCAGCTACTTGGGAGGCTGAGGTAAGAGAATCACTTGAACCAGGAGGTGGGGGTTGCAGTGAGCTGAGATCGTGTCACTGCGCTCCAGCCTGGGCAACAAAGTGAGACTCTGTCTCAAAAAACAATATATAAACAAATAAATATAGTACAGTATATCTACTTGATGTGATGGTGAGAAGCTGTTAAAGTCACATGGAAGAAAAATATAAAATACTAGGACTACAATTAAATCTTGTGAGAAAATGCTCATTATTTATACCTTTCATGTTACAAATCTATATTATGATATAATTGCAATCTTTAGGAGAAAAACTTTATATTTCTCATGTAAAAAAGAATTGGGAATATACACAATAATGGATTAAAAGTATGAGCATGTGAGGTGATGATATTGTGGGTGATTTTATAGACTCCTTTATTCAGTTTATGCAGTTTAAATTTTTCATTATTTTATGGTGTATGTATGTCAATTAGGTAGTCATAAACAATTCATAAATAGCTTTTTTGTTAGCTATTTTTAAATTGAGGCAATGTGATTCAAACTGTTTCCTAAAATAATGTATGTGTTTGTGTTTGGTTAAAGTTAGGTATAAATTGTACTTACCCAGCACTGACTTCTGACTCATTAGCAAAGTAGATTAATTTCAAACAATTGCCAAAATATTCATAAATAATCATGCAGTCGAGTTCATTTCTCAATGAGGCAAATGACAAATTACCTGAACAGCAACCAGAATAGAAAAAAAAACGTTTTGTACTTCAATGAAGGTTTTGTTACAGTCTCCATATAGAAGAGGAACAAAGTAAATACAATGTAGAATTTTACCTTAGGAAGTTTTTCATTTCAGAAATACAGGAATTAGCCTGAATGTTAGGCTGGTTTGATTGGGAAATAGAAGGTATTTCTTCCCTAGGCTTTTAAAAAAAACGCTTGTTTTGGGTATATAAATATCTTAATTCCTACATGTCAACATCATACTTTTTAAAAGGTATTATTTCTATTATTTATTTGTTGAATAATGGATACAAAAATATAGTTAGAATGAGTAAGATCTAGTATTTGATAGCACAACAGGGTACCTACAGTCAAGGACAGATTGTCTTCTTTTGGGAATGATATATACAAAGATGTAATGTAGATCTCTTTCTATCCTCCACTATTTCTTAGAAATATCCATAATTTGTATGTAATCTTCTTTACCACTTAGATTCTCACAGAGCTTCTTGAATATAAAATACTGAAATTTAAAAATTCAATGAAATGCCATAATCAGTTATAAGATTTGGAAACTGTGATATTTTGGGGCCAAAATAGTTCTCTAGTATTTGTGAACCAAGTTGACTCTTAATTAGCAAAAGTTTATAAAGTAAGGTAATTTGCTAGTCTAGTTCCCTTCAGTTTTGTAAAAAAAGTTCCCTTAATTATACCTGACTTATATAATCACTTAATAGCTCGATATAAAAACACTCAAAATTTGATTCACCTATAACTGCATACATTTATTTAAAGCATAAATGGGATCACATTATTCATTAGTTTATAACTTGTTTTTCTACCATAATAAAAATATACTATGAAAATCAATCTACATTTCAACTGTGGAAATTGTATATGTTCCAAATTATTCATTTCAGCCTTGATTAAAATTAAAGTTAAAATAATGACAATTATTTTAATAGCACAGACACTAAACAGGTTTTAAATTTTAAATTATTAGCATAAGATTTTGAGACTCTAAAGCATTAAGCTGTCCAATACAAATGTATAATGATAATGGTAATCATTTGAGAATGTGCACAAGTCTTAAAAGTTCTAAAAACATAAAAGTAGTAAGGTCAGTTAGGTGTCTTTGACACATTTGTATTTACTCTATATTTTGTAACTGTGAAATTATTCTTGGCTAATTCGTACAACTCTCATAAAGACTCCAGCTTAGCCACAATGACTTACCATTACAAAACCTTTAACATGTGTATGAGACTAGATTATTTATTTATATGAAGGATGCTTTATTTTATCATGAATCCTTGCTCTTGGAAATTAAATTCATATTGACTCGTTAACCTTGTCATATTTAAACTAATTAACTGAATTTTCTAAAATTTTTTTTTTTTTTTTTTTTTTTTTTTTTTGAGACAGAGTCTCGCTCTGTCACCAGGCTGGAGTGCAGTGGTGTGATCTCAGCTCACTGCAACCTCCGCCTCCTGGGTTCAAGCAATTCTCCTGCCTCAGCCTCCTGAGTAGCTGGGACTACAGGGGCACGCCACCACCCCCAGCTAATTTTTGTATTTTTACTAGAGACAGGATTTCACCATGTTGGCCAGGACCGTCTCAGTCTCTTGACCTTGTGATCCACCCGCCTCGGCCTCCCAAAGTGCTGGAATTACAGGTGTGAGCCACCACGCCTGGCCGAATTTTCTAATTTTTTATAATAAAACTTTATAAACTCTTAATATTCTTTTGATTAGATAAAAAACAACCTTTCCCCTCTTTATCAGAAAGTCTATAATAATATACATTCTATTTTATAACATGAAATCTATGTTTTTTTAACATAAAACATCTATTTTATCCTGTGTTTTTAAAACTCTGCACTATATTTGCTTGTGGGGGATGTGCTATAATTTATTAAATCATCAATTTTTGATGGACATTTAGGTTGCTTTGAGTATTTAAAACTTTTATAACACCTGGAAAATATTACTTGTACAAACAGACTATGTGTATTCATTGAATAAAAAATCTTCTTTAGATTGCCTCAGGTTCTTAAAAGTTGGGGTGCTTTTTATTTATTAAATTCTATATTCCAAAGCCCTTAGTTCACATGTAAGTCATTACATTGTATTGAGTGTTGAGACTGTTTTGTGGGAAGGTAAGGCTTGAATTTATGGCTGTGGATGGAGGTCCTCTTCCTAAGATGTCTGTGAGTTGTATATGTGGCTGTGCTTCACAGTCATGAACTAGAGGTTTACAATGCCGCAAGAACTGGACCTTCAGGGACATGAGGACAATGAAATCAAAACATGGAAAAAAGCCAGCACTTACCTGGATGAGGAACATAGCTATGTGGTGAAATTCTCCACCACCCCCTTGCTTAACAGGAACTGTCATGAAGAATTTGCTGCCATCTCTAGAAAACACGGGTTCCTCATTCTAAAATATAAAAGAGCATGAAACAAACTCAAAAGGGCACATGCAATCTGTGCTTCCTACTACTGTTAATTCCTGCATGGGTTCTACCAAGTATTGATTTAAAATTAGTTAGGAAATGGTCACATTATTTTAAAACATTAATGTATGCTATTTTTCAAAGTAAATCTGATACATTGTGTATGTATGTGGTTGAGTTGTGGGAAGGATGAGAAAAATTTGTGCATGGTGGATATGAATGATTTACTATTAAAGACACTTTTTAAAATGGTTCAAACAAGAACTGTCATATCTTCACATAAGATTTTTAGTGATATAATCTTCAAAGATAAGGAACATGCAAACATCTGCACCAGTTTATCAAAATAAATATTTGAATTATAAAATTCTGTAACATATTTTCTGAAATCCTTTCTTCAGCAACTGTAGTTACTTGAAGATTCATTTCTGATAATGTATTCATAAATTTACTGAAAAAAACAAAAGTCAACAGACCATAAGATTGAAAGGATTCTATAGAAAGTTATTTAATTCAAATTTCCCATCCTTACCACTCATCTCTCTACAAACACACAAACACAAATGCCTACCTACAACTGTGACCTTTTTCGATTATTTTTAATTAAACTCTAGTGGTACATTATTAAATCAATAGAATTATTTTTGAAAATTAAATGATAGAAGTCTATATATATGTATATATAGAGACTGCTCTCTTTCTTCAGATAAAACGTTAAGAAAATGAATTTATCTGAAAAAACATTGAATTTTTCCTGCTGGATTAATGAGAGTGATTATATATATGGTATAAAGCCTTTGATATGGGTCCCGAGTAGGTCTGCACAATGGCCTTCAAGCCCTTTTAGATGACTTGGCCCTCTACTGTCTTTCTGATCTCATCTTTTTCATTCTCTTGCTTCTTCACTGGGTTTCTTCATGATCCTGCTCCAGGGTTTTTGTATTTTGTGTTCTCTTGGTCTGGCTCTTCCTCTTATCTCTTTCAGGTCTCTGATCTGAAATCTCCTTATGAATAAGGTGTTTTCCTATTACCTTATCTCCTTATGAATAAGATGTTTTCTTATTACAGTGACTATCATGTAAATTGAGCTCAATAATTATTTACTGATTGAATCAGTCAATTAATAACTATTTTAATATACTGAACAGTCTGATTTTAGCTTTATTCATAATACATCTCTTGATGGCAAAATAAGGATATTTCCTTATCTGCCTTATGAACATTCATAAAAATGTAAGTAATATATGTAACAAATTTAAAACTCTAAAGTAATATACCATTCAAGATTGGAAAAATTGTATAACTGAGCATAGATACTGACAAAATACTTGACTGAGTGAAACACTTCTTAAAACTATAATAAAGTCAATAATTCTATCTGTTCCATCTCCTGCTCCTGTGGGAAACTCCAAGAAACTCTCTCTCTGGATTTTCTTTTGTCTGAACAACCTTTCTATCTTCCTTTTTCTGCAAAATCTTACTCATTTTTTTACTTATTCTCATGAAACAAAACAATTTTCAAAATTTCCCTAGTTAGGAAATCTCTCTTCAGATATTCTAAAAAGTAACTTGTATTCATCACTATCATGGATTCCAATGCACTCTATTATATTGATCTATTAATATGTTGGCTTTCTTCACTAGACAATTAATAATTAAACTAAATTTTAAATTTTATCTGTTTAGCTCTGTTGCCTAGGACACAGTAGGTCTCAACTCATAACTGATGAATAGATGAATGTATCAATACAGTGAACAAAAATACTTGTTACATATATCACTCTATCCACCAGATTTACTCCCACATAGCAGCTCCTCCCTTATCATTCTCCCTTTGTGATGAATAGCGTTTTTCCCATATACGAATATATCAGCAATCTCCCATTTACATCGCCTCCTCCCCAGTTCTAGAACCTTAGGAGTAGTTCAGAAAAAGGAATAGATGGGGGCTACAATCTCAAATGCCTTGCTGGACTAAGAAAATCTGTCCCCTACACTTGACAATGTCTGGTGATAAAACATTCAGTTCCATACGGATAATGCCAGTTTCATAACATTATGCAAGTCAGTGTTTTTGACACACAAGGCAGTCAACTGGGGATACTGGACTCTCTCCCTTGACCAAATATGTTATATATTGGTCATCCCAACTGCAAGTCCCTTGAAAGTTAGGCCAAGCATGCATACTTCTCTTTGCCTTTTCTACTATGCCAAAAGAGAGTATATGATAATTCTATTAAATTTATAATTATCTCAGAAATTTGCTGCTTATTACTGCTACCATCCTCATTCATTAAATTTCATATAATTCTAAGTATTTCATAAAATTCCCTTAGAGCTTCTGGAGAAAAAAAAATCAACTGTGATAAACGACCAACGGCATTTACTAACTGAATAATTAATAACTGGATGCTTTGTTTTTTAAAAAAGTTTCTATTAAACATTCATAAATTTGGGATTTAAAAATTAGATAGCATAATCTCAAAAGAGCATGCATTATGTTGACATATGTTAAACTATTATGAATGTCACTGGCAATAAAGTTAATAGCAAAAGATGTTTAATAATGATGAGCAATTCAGAATGCTTCAGTATTCATTATGTTATTTATTTTTCATTGTTCTTATTTTCTGTATCTAACTGAAATTTGTGAGTCTATTATTGGCTGTAAAATCAGGGATTTTTCGATTTTATTTTGCACATTGACTAAGGTAAAAGTATTTGTATTAATAGATAACCATGTATGAAGACGCATATATGCATAATATATATATAAACATGTATCTGTCTATCCATCTACCTATCCTTCAGATAACTAATTATTTATAATCCTTTTTCCTTTTTATCTTAAGCATTCAGTAAGTATCTATTGAGCTCTTCTTACATATTGAATTCTATACTAGGCATTTGGTTTACAATTAGGAGCAAAATATAAACATCCCCATGCCCTTGTAACTTAGCAAAAAACCAAAAACCAAAAAATAGCAATAATTGTGTAAGTGTTACACAAAGATTACATTTGACTTTCATATAACTTTTATTGGGAGATGTAATTTGGTTAGGTTAGTTAGAGGAAGTGATTTCTTAAGCAGGTGATTTAAACCAAAGTTTGAAAAATAAATAGACTTCAAATAAGGAAGTTTCAGGGAATTTTGTTCAGAAGGAAGGGCACTTACGAAGTCCCTGTGTGTATGAGGGTCCATGTAGCTAGACCGGAGAAAACAGGTAAAATGATTATGTGACACTGAGCTGAAAAATCTTTCAATTTAATCCCTTGTGGACCTTTTAGGGATGCTAGTCTTTATCTGAATGACAGAAAGAAGAGAGGAAACTTCTTTGAGTTATAGAAGTGTAAGTATGAGGAGAATGTTAGTAGCAACAATTAAATGCATATCTTAAAAAGGTCACTCAGCCAGCCTGCAGCATGAACAGATTGGCAGGTGCCTGAGGGCTTGAGACTTGCTGCATCTGTAGTTTGAACACGGACAGTGTTTGTAAATTAAAGAAAAATAAATTGACTTAAGAAATGTTTGAAAGTAAAATCTTTACATGTTAATTACTTATATAGATAAAAATGAGAAAAGATTCAAGGATGACTATAAGGTAAATAGTTTTAAGATCTCAATGGATAATTATATCATTGACTCCTATGATAAATATAAGTAAGACTGACTAAAAGAAGAAAGTGTTCAGTTTAGACCTGGGGAGTATGAAGCTATTTTTATAGATTTAGGAGGAGACAGTAAGCATAAATTTAGATATTTCAGAACTCATTGAAGGGTCTTGATAAATGTGAAAGTCTCAAAATATGGGTGGTCATTAACACCATAGACACCTAGAGAAAGAATACAAAATAAAAGAGAGCTTTGAAGAACAAAAAGAAAACCAAAGCAAACCATACCACGTATATTATTTCCCTTTGCAAAAAGCAGTAATGGAGTTAAGAGTAAAAGGAATTCTGCTATATTTAAATAAGCTATTGTGTTTCCTTCTGAATTGTCCAGGAGGAGACCTTATAACAGTGATTAGGTTTTTAATCCATCATGTTCTTAATTCCAGCCTCATTTATGTCACAAACTAGAATTGTGAGCTAGAGTACAACTAAGAAGAGAAGCATTTATTTAAATAATCTCCATGATCAATTTATGTAGCGGTCTGGTCAATTTTTAAGAACAATGCTAATAATTTCCACTTTGGTTAAGTCCTGAGTTTTTTCTCCTTCATCTACACAAAAGTATACTTACATAAAATATTTTCAAAAGTGATTCTGACAGTTATTCTGCAATTTATATCTCATAAAATACAGAAGTAACCTTTTCACAAATGATATTATTGAAAGCCCAAATCATAAGTGATCCTTTTAATGAAAAAGAATCACCCTTTCAAACCTAGCAAAGCCTTAAACTCATACTTTTTTACACAAAGTTATCATATAAGAAATGGGTGAACATAAGGTTGGACACAATGGCCAAAATGTGACTGACCACCTATACTATACCTGCTTAGAGAGCCACGTATCTGATGTCATCTCATATTTCTGAAACAAAACAATTAACTCCATGAAGCATGTAAAGACCAAAATGAGCATATATCAATTTAACTTTTTTTAAACACAGTTATCATCAGCTTTTTTTTTCCTCTCTTCAACTGGTGAAATACCCTGAGAGATCTCATTGTCATTATTGATTTAATCTGAATGAGTAAGTAGAGAATAGGGACTAAATGATAATTTAATTACAAAGTCTTTTCTTTGGTGAACTCTTTCAGAATTCCCTGCAGTACCTCACCAGGGATAGAGATCATTTTCCAGCTCTGTTTGATTACCTCATTCAAACTGTTTTGAGCCACCAGACACTGTCTCTTTTCACCTCTAGGCATCACTGAGGGACAAAATTATTAAGTCCTTCAAAGGAACTGGGCAAACAGCCAGGAATAAAATTAAAAAGTGGACATTCTTTCAATATTTAATTTATTCATAATCATGGCCGGTTTTTTTCTTATTAGTACCTCAGTCTTTGAGAAAAAATACCAAACATTTGAAATGACAAAACTATGTGTCCCTTCAAAACAGTCTTGCATCATATCAGAGCCAAAATCTTATTGCTAAAGGCAAAATTAGGCTAATTTGACCCCAAGTTAAATATGCGTAGATAGAACAAGTTTTAGTAATACCATTTACATTTAATGACATAAAATACTTGTAGTTTTCTCAAAGAAATTATTCTATAATAAAAGTATTCAAATTAAGAAAGACTACTAACAATGTGTTAGGGGCTTTTCTGCTTGCAGAAGCACCCATCTCAAATTGTTAATAATAAATTATTTATAGGTTTTTAAATACTAATTTCTCTAAATCCATATTATTACATTATAACTGATCATTTTCTCTTTTCAGAGCATTTTTTCCACATAGATATTCATTATATGAAGATATCAAAAAAACATCTAACTGAATCACTTCTTTATTCTCCATTCATATCTGAGCATTAACCATTCTTGATTTCTGTAAAACACAGAAATAAAATAGATTCCAATGCCACTGCTTGTTAGTACCACCAAGTATTGGTAGAACCCATGAGAGCCCAAAAATTCATGTGTTATTGTTAGTCTCATTATTTCAATTAACAGAATGGAAAATCTTTTTAACTCCACATGTAGAATAAAATATATTAGAATATCAACAAGGTGTCAAATAAAAAGTATGATAGGACTACTATATCTATTTTCTGTTGAAGCATTTCTTTGCGGTTAACTGTATGCAATGAAAATATTTAGAATATCCTTATCTAGAAGGGCTTTCTCTAATTAACTACAAAATATGTAGGCCAGTTTTGTTTTTTTTATTGTACTTTAGGTTCTGGGGTTCATGTGCAGATCATTCAGGATTGTTGCATAGGTACATACATGGCAATGTGGTTTGTTGCCTCTCTCCCCCGTCACCTGTATCTGACATTTCTTCCCATGTTACCCCTCCCCAACTTCCCCATCCCTCCACTGTGCCTCCCCTGCCCCCTCCCAACAGACCCCAGTGTGTGATGCTCCCCTGTGTCCAGGTGTTCTCTTTGTTCAACATCCACCTATAAGTGAGAATATGCAGTGTTTGATTTTCTGTTCTTGCGCCAGTTTGCTGAGAATGATGGTTTCCAGATTCATCCGTGTCCCTACAAAGGATATGAACTCATCCTTTTTATGGCTGCATAGTATTCCATGGTGTATATGTGTCACATTTTCCTTGTCCAGTCTATCACTGATGGGCATTTGGGTTGGTTCCAGGTCTTTGCTATTGTAAACAGTGCTGCTATGAAAATACGTGTCCATGTGTCTTTATAATAGAATGATTTACAATCCTTTGGGTATATATCCAGCAATGGGATTGCTGGGTCAAATGGAATTTCTATTTCTAAGTCCTCAAAGAATTGCCACTGTCTTCCACAATGGTTGAACTAATTTATACTCTCAACAACAGTGTAACAGTGTTCCTGTTTCTCCATATCCTCTCCAGCATCTGTTGTCTCCAAATTTTTTAATGATTGCCATCCTAACTGGCGTGAGATGGTATCTCAATGTGGTTTTGGTTTGCATTTCTCCAATAACCAGTGATGATGAGCATTTTTTTCATATGTTTGTTGGCCTCATGTATATCTTCTTTTGAAAAATGTCTGTTCATATCCTTTGCCCACTTTTGGATGGGTTTGTTTGTTTGTTTGTTTTTCTTGTAAATCTGTTTTGTTCTTTGTAGATTCTGGGTATTAGCCCTTTGTCAGATGGGTAGATTGCAAAAATTTTTCCCCATTCTGTTGGTTGCCGGTTCACGCTAATGATTGTTTTTTTTTTTTGTTGTAAAGATGCTATGGAGTTTAATTAGGTCCCATTTGTCTATTTTGGCTTTTGTTGCCAATGCTTTTGGTGTTTTAGTCATGAAGTCCTTGCCTATGCCTATGTCCTGAATGGTTTTGCCTAGGTTTTCTTCCAGGGTTTTTATGGTGTTAGGTCTTATGTTTAAGTCTTTAATCCATCTAGAGTTAATTTTAGTGTAAGGTGTCAGGAAGGGGTCCAGTTTCTGCTTTCTGCACATGGCTAGGCAGTTATCCCAGCACCATTTATTAAATACGGCATCCTTTCCCCATTGCTTGTTTTTGTCAGGTTTGTCAAAGATCAGATGGTTGTAAATGTGTGGCACTGCCTCCGAGGCCTCTGTTCTGTTCCATTGGTCTGTATCTGTGTTTTGGTACCAGTACCATGCTGTTTTGATTACTGTAGCCTTGCAGTATAGTTTGAAGTCAGGTATCATGATGCGTCAAGCTTTTTCTTTTGTTTTGTTCAGGATTGTCTTGGCTATATGGGCTCTCTTTTGGTTCCATATGAAGTTTGAGGTGTTTTTTTCCAGTTCTGTGAGGAAGGTCATTGGTACCTAGATGGGGATGGCGTTGAATCTATAAATTACTTTGGGCAGTATGGCCATTTTCACAATGTTGATTCTTCCTAACCATGAGCATGGAATGTTTCTCCATCTGTTTGTGTCCTTTCTTATTTCCTTGAGCAGTGGTTTGTAGTTCTCCTCAAAGAGGTCCTTTTTATCCTTTGTTAGTTGTATTCCTAGGTATTTTATTGTTTTTGTAGCAATTGTGAATGGGACTTCGCTCATGATTTGGCTGTTAGTCTGTTATTGGGGTACACGAATGCTTGTGATTTCTTATCCTAGACTTTGCTGAAGTTGCTTATCAGTTTAGGGAGATTTTGGGCTGAGATGATAGGGTCTTCTAAATATACAATCATGCCATCTACAAATAGAGACAATTTGACTTCCTCCTTTCCTAATTGAATACCTTTTATTTTATTTTTTTCTTGCCTAATTTCTCTGGCTAGAACTTCGAATACAATATTGAATAGGAGTGATGAGAGAGGGCATCCTTGTCTAGTGCCAGATTTCAAAGGAAATGCTTCCAGCTTTTGCCCATTCAGTGTGATATTGGCTGTAGGTTTGTTGTAAATAGCTTTTATTATTTTGAGATATGTTCCTTTGATAGCTAGTTTATTGAGAGTTTTTAGCACAAAGGGCTGCTGAATTTTGTCAAAGGATATAGGCTGATTTTTAAATTTTTACTTTAATTTTTTATTTAAAAATCAAGATTGTGTCTCACTGTGTTGTCCAGGTGGGTCTCAAACTCGTGGCCTCAAGCCATCCTCCCCCAGTTGACCTCCCAAAGTGGTAGAGTGGTAGGCATTTTTTTTTTTTTAAGACAGAGTCTTTCTTTGCTGCCCAGGCTGGAGTGCAGTGGCCTGATCTCGGCTCACTGCAACCTCTGCCTCCCAGGTTCAAGTGATTCTCCTGCCTCAGCCTCCTGAGTAGCTGGGATTACAGGCATGTGCCACCATGCCCGGCTAAGTTTGTATTTTTAGTAGAGATGGGGTTTCTCCATGTTGGTCAGGCTAGTTTCAAACTCCCGACCTCATGTGATCCGCCTGCCTTGGCCTCCCAAAGTGCTGGGATTACAGGCCCAAGCCACCAAGCCGGGCCTATAATGTTTATTTCTGCATATGTATGTGTACATATATATGTCTCCTTATTTATATATAAAATGTTATTTACATATATGTTTAACTTCACTTTGAACTTAAATATTAATGTAATCTTATTTTACATTCCCGCCTGTAAAGAATGGGAATTTTTGTTCTTCACATCCTCTTTAACAGTTAATGTTGTCAGTTTTTTGTTATTTTAATGTAGTCATTCTAACGATGTGTAGTATTATTATAATTGTAATCCATATTTCGCTAATGTCTAATGAAGTTGAGTACTTTATTTTTAAATTTTTTATATAAAAATGGGATCTCATTTAGTTGTCCAGGTTGGTCTTGAACCCTTGGCCTTAAGTGATCCTCTCATGTCAGCCTCCCAAATTACTGAAATTACAAGGACGGGCCACCATACCTGGCCAAATGTTGAGTACTTTTTCATGTGTTCGTTATCTTCCTTATAAGTAACTGTTCATGTTTTAATGTTTTTATGGGGTTGTGTTTTTATTACTGAGATACAGAATTTCTTTATATGTGTTTTTGTCTGATACACATTTTTGCAAAATATTTTCTTCCAGACTATAGTTTACATATCCATTTCCTTAATGGTGTTTTTGATGAGAACTTTCTAATTGTATTGATGTC
The DNA here is from genome assembly GCA_036589455.1 of Ateles fusciceps. Lineage (NCBI taxonomy): Eukaryota > Metazoa > Chordata > Mammalia > Primates > Atelidae > Ateles > Ateles fusciceps. Next base: position 7,472,036 of record JAZHEH010002982.1, on the reverse strand, counting down.
CAATTTATTGTTTCATAATTAATGAGTTTTTGGCTTATTCGGTACAGTAAAGTTTTATTTCATATTTTCCCCTAGAACAATGACCGTATTAGATTTTAAATTTGGGGGTATGATTTATCCCAAATTGATTTTAGAATATGATATAAGATGTCAAACATCATTTTTTTTTTCCCCATTAAGGATGTCAATTGTTTCAGCTCCATTTTTCTGCACTGAACTGCTTTGGCACTTGTGTAGAAAATAAATCAATCATATAAATGTGGGCCCGTTCTCTATAAACCATTCAATTTAGTGAATTATTTGTGGTCCTTATCCCTCCATTAGCATCTCCAGGTTTTTGTGGCTTTTTATTTATTCTTGAAATCACGTAGGGCTAATTCCTTCAATTTTGTTCTTTTTACCAGTATTGCTTTGACTTGTTCAGGTATGTTTCCATATTAATTTTTAAAAACAGCTGGTCTGTTTCTACAAAAAGAATCAGAAGGGATTTTAATTGGGATTATATTAAAATTATGATTAAATTTGGGTCGAATTGGTATCTTCACAATATTAATCTTTTCTATTTAAAAACATGGAATGGCTTTCATTTATTTAGGTCTTTCAAATGCCTTTTTAGTAACGTTGTATTATTCAGTATTGGAGTATTTAATGATATTCGTTAAGTTTATGATTGCGTAAAGTTTTAAAGATTTTAATGGTGTTTTAGCTGATTTTTTTCTTAATATCACTAACATATAGAGATTATGTTTTATTGTTTCTCCATTCTTTATTTTGAAACAAGCACAAACTTATAGACAAGTTAGGTGACTGGTTCAAGAACCTGAATACCCCTTTGGATGTACTTGCCACTTGTTTATAGTTCACCCCGTTTGTTTCCTTACAAATTGTGATTTTGTATTCTAGATTTTTACCATAGGCTTTTTTTAAATGTACACAATTATGTTATCAACGAATACAGATTTACTTCTTCCTTTCCTAATGCTGTAACTGATCCCTTGCTAAGTTACTCTGAGTGGGGCCTCTGGCAAAGTTTGCATCACAGTACTGAGAATGGATATCCTTACCTCACTGCTAATCTGAACATGAACAAGGTTAATGTTTGAACATTCAGTAAGGGGGTACTTTATGAGTATCTTTTAACAGATTGGGGGATGTTTCTTCTTACTCATTTATGTTGAAAGTTATCATGAATTGGTTTTGAATTTTGCCAGTTGCTCTTCGTCATTTATCAAGATATTTAATTCTTTTTTCCTTAACATAATGAATTACACTGATTGGTTTTCAATATTAAACTAATCTTAAATTCCTGGGATTAACCTCATTTGATTGTAAAGCACTATCCTCTATTTATATTGATGGTGTTGAGTATTGATATATTGATATATTAGGGACTGTCTCATATTTGTTTTGATTTGGAAAATCACCTAAATTATGATTTTCCCTTTAAAAAAAAAACTTTGTTCTGGTAGACAGTTAATTTACAGACAGATGAACTTGACACCTTACAGTATAATCTAAAGGTGATTAGAAGGTGTCTAGAATAGCCCTACTTCTAATGCTCTTTCTTTCTAGGTTCTCAGTTGAATATCCAGGGTTTTCAGTGAGATCTCTTCACTACTGTTGTTCAGAACTCTAATGCCTCTAAGAACTTTGCAACTTGCAGATTTTTCATTTGCTACAAAAATGTTTAGTAGTTATTTCCTTTAAGGCAATGTGGAGGCATATATGTATGCACAGCTAAGCACTGAGCCTAATACATAAGGGGTCCTCTTCATAGATTACTGGAGTTCTTTCTATATAGCTCCAACTTCTATGGTCCCTGTCCTATAAATTCTAGTCACCACAAATTCTAGTCACAAAATTTTGAGTCATCACAAAAGCCTCAAACTCTGACTCTCCCCGCCTACAGAGAGATGTTTTTGCTTTGCTTGGGCTCCATCTCCTTTCCATTTGGTCTCAAAAGTGTTGTGAATAGAAACTCATAGGTAGCTTGATTTTGTGCATTTACTTGATTTCAGCATTTTTAGTCATGATCCTCCTATTGTCCCATATTAGAAAGCAGTTGTTTGTATATTTTGTAAAATTTTACAGTTGTTTACAACAGAAAAACTAGTCAGGTAACATTTACTCCATCTTTTCCAGAAAAGAAGTTTGAAAATTCAGTTGTTAATCTAAAAATCCTTTACCAAAATGTCATACACATAATATAACCATTTAAACTTATTGCAATGTTTTCTTTACCAGGAATCTTAAAAAATGACACATTAAATTTACTACAGAGTTTATAAAAACTGATATTAGGAACTGAAATATAACCTGATTTCAAAACAGAGGGTTCATAAACCAATTTTTACTAGTTTTATTTAATTTCAGGACAGAAACACTGTTATTTTATCAGATCTATCTGAACTACAGAAAAAATAAATAACAGGGATGTATTTAAAGAAGACAGAAAAGAAATTTTCTATATTCTCAAGTTAATCAAAGACACAATATAGAGAAAAATTCCATATCTGAGAATGAAGCTAATCTGTCTTGGATTAATCTTCATGCTGTATAATAATTAATTTGATTTTTAAAAGCTCAATTTGTTCTCTTCTGCTTATCATCAATATTGTTCACTTCAAAGTTTGGAAACTTTACGAATTAAAGTATATATTCTTAACAGAATAATTCTTTTCCTACTAGTTTTAAAAGTTAAACCCTGAATTTTTGTACAAAGCATTTCCTGATCTCTCTTTGTAAAGTTGCATAAGCTACTTTATTTTAAGCATAAAAGAAAAGAAAAGTATACTCACTTTACTGCAAGCACCAGTAGTGGTCTCACAGACTGTGAGAATAGAGATGTTCTGAGGTCGGTTTAACCATCTTACCACAGTCTTGGTATTGCTTACCCATTTAACCATAGTGATATAGTATTCTCTAGTTTGGAAACAAAATTAAAACGTATGTTTAGAGCCAGAGCACTGGGATAGTACCAACAATATACATTTGCCATTTTATACATAAGAATAACTGAACCACTATAAGGATATTGCTTCATATTAATTTATAGGTAGATAGATACATAGATAGCTACTCTTTTCAATATTTACATATATAAAAATATGTGTGCATGTATGTATTCACATGGGCATATACATATGTACACAAATATACAGATAATTTGAGAATAAATTTGAGAGTGAATTATTTCCCAGAAAAGTGATTCTTGGAAAAATCAAAACAATCACATGCTAGATATTTATAAAAATTATCCATTGATTAGTAGTCCTTTAAGTGCAAAACAAGCATACATTTGTAAAGGCAAATTATTTTTTTTCTTTAAAATCACAATCAATGAATCATCAAGAATAATCTTTTCCAATTAAAAGGTAAAGGCTATTTCTGGCTTAATGATTATATCTTTTACATAACCTCTGTGTTATTTCACTTTATACGTGGGGACTTTGGCTACAAAGGTATGAACGGTTCCTTTTGGTCTTTGTCAGTTGTAGACCAAGGACCAGTCCCAATTTTAATACATAGTATTTTTTACAGCATTGTCAATTACCTTATTTATTTGAAACAATTTTAAACCAAGAGGAATCAAATTAAACAAGATGAAAGTCTATTAAATTCTTAGTATAAGAAGGATATAATTCATGGGGCCAATTATGTCCTCAGACTAATTGGCGATAAGAAAAAGTTTACGTATCTTTCTTCATAACACATACGTTTGGACCTGTATACATTATGTCACAAAGCTTCCAATTCATGCACAAGAAAATGCTATCATCAATACTCATCAATTTATGATAAAAATTTTAAAAATTTTTCTAAAATCTTTCCCAGTTTCAGAACAGATTAGTTACTTCAGAAATAGCCATGCAGTCTATAGCCATACCACTCTGAATGTGCCAGATTGCACCTGATCTCAGAAGAAATAGCCATCCATGTATGGAAAGTGCTATCAATGTACTGTGTTAAAACTAATTAACCTAGTTTTATATGACTTAGAAAATATCAACTACAGAAGAATAATCTCATGATATAAATCACCTGTCTTTAGATCATCTGGATTAGATATCCAGCTACACAAATGTTAAATATCTAACATTACTGAGTAGCTACTATTTCCTCTGGAAAACCTGTTAGCTGATCAAAGTTAAGATGTCAGGAGAAGGGCAAGCATAGGTTGACATACAGGAAGGCTGCCATATTTTTTTTCAACAATCTCTACAAGACATCTGGCAGCTTTCACAACTAGCTGAGCTCTGCTTGAAAACTGCCTTTAAACTCAGTAAAATCAAAACATGAAGTGCCCTAAATAGAGTTAATAAGGCAACATTGAATAAAATATGCAGCTGGCTTAGGTATAATTTTTGTCGATATCAGTAGGCTTTGTGATCCTCCTAAGAACAGTGTCCTGTTCACCTTCACTGTGTTTTGTTTAAGCTGATTACTTTGTATACACTATTATGTTATCAATGTGAATATTAAAAAGTAGAAAATGAAGTATTAACCTTTAATAGATTTTTCTAGAGAATTTAGCTTATAGAAAATGATAGTAAGTACTACAAATCATCAGAAAATAAGTGCTGAAATGCTGAATAATTGATGTAAATGTCCTTGAAATTTGAAGCAAAAAATTAATTTGAATATTGTAAACAACTAACCAAAGACTACAAAATCAAGGTCATATTTTCTGGTAAAAATCTAGACTGAACTGATATACAGTTGATTTTCAAATTTAATCAGAAATGTGTCTCAGTTACCTGCCATAATATTATATTTTGTGCAATACGAGGTAACAAACTAACATGAATAATTTTAAAAATATATAACAACAACAAAACAAAATTTAAATATTCATGTTGAGAGGTTTTCCCTTTCAAAGTTGTTCTCAAATGAAATGTTACAAGAACATCTTTGCAATGCCTCACAGGCATCACACAATATATTTATTAGCTAAGATGCCAAATTTTGAGTTTTAAAAAAAGAATTTAATCTTTGGAAAAGAATTTAAAAGCCAACCAGTACAAATGTGGTGAATAACTGATTTTTAAAGGAACACTAACTTAGTTGTAAAATGTTAAGTTGAAAATCATTAATTTACAGCATACACTTATATTTCTCTTGACTAAATATTGTGATGACTATGTCTGTTTCTACATAATGTGCCTTATAGTCACAAGCAAAGCATAATCTGATGTGAGATACCTCATTATAAACCTTGCTTATACCCAAGAATGACCTTGCACATGGTAAACACAATCTGAAGAATGAAAGTTCTCCATAATGTTCAATTTGTAAAGTCTACAAGGGGCCATTTTCAAACCACTGAAATTTCTATATTAAAGTGTTGGAAATAGCCAAATGGAAGCTCAAGTAGAGCTTGACACATAGGCAAGGAGAAAGATATATCTATTAAGTAAACCTCTTCCTATATCATTTATTTCCTTGCCCCATGAGTCTAGGTGTACATCTCCCCTGTGAATCATATTGACTAATCATGCTTACTCACAGTATTCAGGCTGTCTCTCAATGAGGGAGTAGGGAAGCACCCTTACCTGGAAATGTCACACTCCTTGGCCTGCCTGCTGCAGATGTAGCTGTCCTCCTGGAACTCCATCTCATGAACACATTAGATCTGGTGTTCCACGACCAGTGGCCAGCAGAAGTGTCCCTTTCTTATAACTGGATTTCCTGCTTGTTCCTAGTCTCCATGGCTCTGGATTACCCAGGAAGTCCTCGAGGATCTGGTCCTCTTGAGCCACAGAGACAGAGACAAGCTAGTTAGAGGGATTATACTCAAGTCAACAGAGACTTTCTATCAGCTGGGTGGTCTGGCACAGAAGATCTAATTGTCCACAAGGTTATGTGAAATGGAGGCCCCAGCATCACCTGCAGACAGGTATGTTAGCAGTTACACCATGTTTTCACTGCCTTCCTGTCCAATCACTGCTCTGTGACTGCACCAAAATAATTGTGCAATGTACTTACTTTGAGCTCATTCTCTTCTAGATAATCTGTGATGTCTTCCCAAAAGTATATTGTGATGGTATTCATGACAAAATTATAGCTAGTGTTCTCCAAAGACCTTTTTTAATAACTATGCATTACTTGTAAGAGGACACTTCCATGAACATGGGTTAATTTTATTAATTAGATTTTCTTGGAAGGTACAGATATTCCTCGGAAGAGTAAGTGATGTTGGCTAGATATACTTAAAGAAATAGGAAGAGAAAGTGTAACAGTATCAAGCCCAGAATGACAGGGGTAATATGACCATGTTAAATCAGTGATGCAGGTTGAGAACAATGGGTCACAAAACATAGATGACTACAGAAAGATTTCTAATAAGTAAAATAATGCTAAAGACATAGAGTAAGAAGAAACCAAAGACAAATTATTACTTTTACTCTTCAGACTAGAAAGGTCTACACAAATGACCATGTATCACTTCTCCAAATTAATGTGACTTATCCGATCTGTGGAATATCTGTATAATTCATTTATCATAAGATAAAAGTTCCCTAGAAAGTAAATATATTTTTAAAAATTCATACTTAAATTTTCTAATAAAGGTATTGAGTGACTGCAATACCTTAAATGCACAGTACAATAATTTGGCAAAATGTTTCTTCTTTCAAAGATGAGATAACCCATCTAACTCCCACTAGTTCTGGAAATATTCAAGAAGGGGCATTATCTTAGTTTCTAAGATGCTACATTCTTTGCCAAATCAGCACAGACCGTGATTCAGATAAGGCTAAACTGAATGGTGATGAGATGAATGTGAACTGAATTACTTTTGAAGAAAAGCTGAACTCAGTGTCTAAATTGATGAAATGACTTTAGCTAAATCAGACGTAAATAAAACAATTGAAGAGAGTATAAGGTTAAGAATTAGGAGAAGAAATTATGCCTTTCTGTAGATTATCTTACCCTTTTAATTTCTTTTTAAATCATATAAATTAATCAAAATTTATTTTACAGTCTTTGATGAGTATAAGTATTGGGTTGAAGGGACAGTCTACCAAATAATGATACCAGCTTGGGGGACCTTTTCCTATTATAGTGATAAACACTGGTTATTATAAATAAATAAACCAATCATCCAAATAAACAATCAAACAGACCAACAACAACAAAAAAGACCAACATACCAAGATCTTCAATTCAAACAACAAAAAAAATGTTGTCTCTAGGGTGGAAGTCAGAGAATCCAGTTTATAAGATAGTGCAAGTCATAAAGAAAAATCTTTCTATATCTTACTATGATTCCTCCCTGTATAGACACAATCATATATGTATTCAATTATTATTCTAGTCATCATGGCAATTTTATTAGAAGGAAGAAAGCTAAGAGATGATCATATTTGTGGTTTAGATGTAGTATTAAAAAAAAGTACTAAAAAGGAAACTGAAAAGGAATAAAAGATAGTTTGTAATAGTACTGAGAAACAGAATATGATTCACTTATTGATTGCCATTTCACAGATAATCTAAAGATTATAAAAATATACCAGATGCTTAAGTAACATACCAAAAAACCCATAAACAAGTAAATTACTATAAAGTAAGTTAATTATTTAAATATTCTGCCATTGAGAGTTTAGGCAGTATTTCAAACTATACAGGTAGCTATGCTATAAACACAATATAAACATCAAAAAGAAGAGAGAACATTTGATGAACTTAATTGGATGTGAAGAAAGTCTGTTATTAATAGTTCAATTTATGTTTATATTTATACAAATAGGTAATAAAATCAAGGCCAGGAATCAAGAGCTCCTTTTAGAAAGAAATGTGGATATTGTAAAATTGATTCAATTAAGATTTTTTTGAAAGGAAAAAAATTAGAAATTATTATTTCAAGACAAGGAGATTCAGCCTTGAGACAGATAGTGATTTATCCAATGAGACAAATGAAATGGTGGTAGACATGTGACTCAAACACTACTAGTTTAGTTTCCTTTCCTGTTATTCAATAGCATTAAACAAGACAAAGAAAAAAAATATGAGTTAAGGACCAGATAAAATGTCAGTAGTATCTATAATTGCTTCATTTGTAACTTAACCATTCATGGCTGCTAGATCAAGCTCAGAAATAAATGTTACTATTTGATTTGGTCAACTTTACTACATTATATATGTCAATTCAGGCCTATCTTTAAGGTCTTCCATCCAATGTGGATGAAATGCTCTGCAACTTGATGAAAGAGGCCTTACTTCATTTTCTACTTTTGTTATCAACCAGTCCTGAGCCTCTATCTCAATCATTGACTCTCGCTGGGATTTATCTTTTCCATCAGGAGAAGGAACAGTTTATATCAGGTAGTTAATGAGGGTCTTCTGGTATAAGCATTCCACAAACCGTTATTATCTTTTCAAGTAGGTAAAATTTCCACATACATCAGGCTGTACTGTCTGTAAAAATGACCAACTGGGCTGAAATTTTCTCTAAATATATCAATGAAACAAAACTTGAATGAAACTTCTCTTGGAACCAATCACCCTGATTGTCAATATCATCAAAATAAACTTTGAACTTAGCCCTACATTATTCAATATAATGTGAAACCATTTTTCTAAATCAGCTGTCTATCCCATCTCTAGGCTTGTGATAAATTTCCAAAGAGCTGTAGTATTTGAAAGAATCACTTTGAAGTCTGAGACCATGCTGGATTTCAAAATACACATAATTATTTGAGTAGTTGTTCACTGCTGAAGATTTTGTTAATATCAAAATTATGCTTCTGACAAAATAAAATGTGTTGATTTTCTCCCTGATCAAGCTTCTTAAACATAAAGATTTCATATGTAGGATATTTTGAGAAAAAATTCATTAAATGTCTCTGTCTGGAGAAGAAAGCTAGAGAATCCTTGGTAAAACTGTGGGGAGAAAGTTGGAAAAATTCACAAATTCCAGAGAGATTATACACTTTTAAAGAACACCTTGAAAAAATATGTGGAACAACTATTTTCTTAAAGAAAATTTAATGGAAAATGATCCTTTGTTCCCATCTCTGTCACATCTCCAGCAAAAGACCTAATTCTCAGTATCATTCTCCTCCGTCATTTTGTGGTGCTGATAATCACCTTGGAGCTGAATGCTGCTTGGGAACAGCCAGACACAGAGAATGACTTCATTTCTCACTAATGGAAGCAACTTTAGCTTTATTTTCAAGTGGATTTGTTGAACTGATCACCTCTCTCTCTAAATTGCAACAAAATGATAATTGAAGTGAAAATATCTAGTTTCCCATAAAAGTGAAATTGAAATTGCATACCTTGATTTAAAGCTGTCAGGTGGCATGAGCTCCAACGTGTGAGTTGGTCCATATAGGTTTACAACATATAATTTTATTGTTGGGTTCACTTGACCTGCCTTTGAGAAAATGAAAGTTGTAATGCAAGTATATTAAGCATTAGAATATATTGAGCAAAAAAAGAAAAGGACTTTTGATTCATTTACTGTTTAGTGTTAGAAGAGAAAAAAAGTTTAATTTCTCTGAAGTAAAAATGATTTTAAATTCGACAACATGATTGCTTTCAATTGTTTTTTCAGATTGCTGCTTCTCAAGCATTTTCATCAGACAATTAAAGGAGATAGGAAATTGTGATGACTTCACTCATTAGGCAGTGCTACTATGTTCTTTCCCTAAAATGGCACCAGTAGTTCAAGTTGCTACTCACATTAGAGGATATGAAATGCAATGGGAAGAAGGTTTGGCTAATTTAAAAAAAAGAAGAAATAAAGAAAGAAAAAAGGAAGGAAAGAAACCTACCCAAACCAGGTGCCCAGGCTTAAAATTCCAAATGTCTCAGGCTTTTCTTTTAAACATTACTAATTACTAAATGGAGTGACTCATTTGCATAATTGACCCTTGGGAGGTGGGCCATGGGCAGACTGCCCTCACTGAGCACTGAGTACCTGGCATGAGGAGCAGAAAGACAGCAGCAAGGATAATGTAATTTGAGTTCAGTGAATCAACATTTTATTAAATAAATAATAACTCACAGGCATAGCAGTTGGTATGTTTCTGGCGCATAGTAGACACTAAAGGCATTGTGCACATTATCTAATTAAATGTCCCTACTACAGTCCTAACATATAACCATTTTCTTGGTCACAATGTAGAATCTAAGCAAACTGTGCAAGGTGAAATATCTAAAACTAAGAAAGTTAGTATTTAAACCCAGGTTGCTCTTAACTACAATGCAAATGTTGTGTTTTCTGTTCTTTCCAACAAAATGGACTTCAAAGTTTTGCCAAATATACTGTGAGTAAGTAGGGGCAGGATGAGAACTTTCACTGAATATCTCAAGCAGTTTGAATGAACGAAGGAATAAGCACATCAATGATATACCAAATTACTTGATTACTTGTGGCTCAATATGTTTCTAAACAATACACCATTACTTTTATGATGTAGCTGATGCTTAAAGAAGTCCATGTGAGATATACAGAGAAGAAAAAGGAAATTAAATATTAGCTGAATTTAAAGATCTGATAAAAATCTAAAGGGAATGATTAAACTGATTTAAAAATGACAAAGATCCATTTTTAAGGAATTGGCATTGATAAAATCCAGAGTTAAGTCGGAAGGAGAATCAATATAATGCATTCTACCAATAGCCAGCAAGAGCTCCTCAATAACTGTTTTGTTAGCATATCAAAGAGACTAGCACATTGGCAGAAGTGCATCATTCACTGGTTAGAAGTATGGAGCCAAAGGAATAAGTCAGGAAAGGTTTCCACTACAGAAATGAGGTAACTATTAAGAGAGATTATGAAATTGGTTTATAGAGTAAAGGGCTCCCTGGAAGATAAACTACGAGCCTGCCACACACCGAAGACTATAGAATTTATATAAGATTCTTATATATAATCTATATAAGAATTTGCAAATCTTTCCATGATTCCCAAACTTGACAGTGCCTCGGCACATTTGTTGGGCAGGTTAGCCTCTGCGACTCTCAGGAGCTCCCTTTCACATCATTCTTGTTTTAATTTAGTTGTCATGTTTCTCCCTGAAATTAATGGCCTTATCTATTTAATTTTTAGTCTACCATTTCTCTAGCTGGATCAGGTGTGTTAAACTTTAGAGCTGGACACCGTATTAGCAGTGCCATTCAAAGTGTTGTTCTGGACCAGTAGCATCAATCAGCATCTCCTGGAACCTTAGCAACACAAATTCATGGACCCCCACCTGAAACCTATATTCAGACTTGGCATTAGAATCTCTGAATGTGGGCCTAAGAATCTGTTTTAACAAAATTCCCAGATAATGAGTGTGCAAATTTTAATAAAACACTGATCTATATCTCTATCCTTATCTATTTATCTATCTACCTAACAGCTCAGTGGTCTTCAAAAGTTAGCCAGCATCAGAATCATTCAGAGGTCTGGAGGAACTTGTTAAGCTACTAACTGCTGAAGGCAGTCCACCTCCAGCATGAGACTGATACTCTATGAAGCTGGTGAAAGCACCACATTTTGAGAATGGGCTTAGCTTAATGTGTAAGTCAGAGAAACCTGAGTCCGAATGTTGACTCTGTAATTTACTTGGCATGGCTATAAGCACATGCTAAAGATTCTCAAGTATCATTTTATTTGTTTCATTTTGTCATATTCTTTGAGAATATGTCACAAATCAGAAATTTTAAGTTGAAGAGTTCCCGTCTGTAGATAAAAATATCTCATAAACTAATAAAAAGGTTTATATAAAATGCTGAAAATAGTATATGGTAGTGAATTAAAATGATAATTATTAAGACACTAAAAGTTCTTTGCTAGTTAGTGAAAGCCGTGCTTCTATTTCTTGATCATTCAATACACTGATTAAAGCAAATGGGAAATTTAATTAAATTAGATCTTTCTGCGAATTCTTACCAATGATGCACAGTTTTATAGCATACTTTGTTAAAGACATATCAGTTATCATATCTTTAAGGCAGTTTCCTTTATGTCAGTAGCAATATAAGCTTATATAGGATCACTGATATTCCAATTAACTTCTACATGAACACAAATGAAAAGCTGTGCAAACTCCTGGTCAGTTTTCAGACAAAATGTGAACAACTCCACTAAGCATTAGGTTGCCTCCAAAATTCAAATGTTCAGCATTCTATAATCTCATATTTGTATCTTTCCATGAAGTTTTGAAATTAAGCACACATCACAAGTTCATAGTATATGGTTCTGTAAATTTTAATATTTGAATCATTTGAATCATTTCAAGAGTTTGCAGACTAGAGAGTATACATCTATTTGTTTTTATAGTTACATTTGCCATAAAGACTGCAAATCCACAAATTTATTTCCTTTATTATTCCAAAACACAAGCCTCAATAACAATTAACCTTATTTTACTGGCAACTAAATTGTCATTAAACAAGATAATGTTTTAACTAAAAAGACTAACCTGAGGTGACTAGGATAGAACTGTGCATCTCTTTTGTGCTGAACTGCTAATGATAGAGTATTTTATGAGTTCTGAATCATGCCGAATTAAGTCAAATACAAATGTATTTGTTTACTGTATTTCATTAGTAAATCTGACCACATTAGGTATTTGTTATACATATTTTAATCTAGTTTAACTTAAAGCACAATTTAGTATAAACTCTATCTGTTGTTTCAATTTCCAAAGTAGCACTTTCTGAAAGTTTATTGCATAAGAGTGAATTGAAACAATACATTTGTTACAGCAAAAAACTAACAAAACATCTTTGAAATGAGCAGATAATAAAAAATCTGAAAATTGAAGTAACATACGCAAAATAATACTGAAATTTATTTTAGGAACAAGGACAAAAACAGATTATTTTATTTGACTCTCATTGTCTTTAGTACCTGGGTAGGTGAGCAGGTCTTCCTACAAAAAATCACCTGATGACTGAATATCTGCATATTTTTTATTTTTAATAAATATTAATGGTAGTCATCGTATATAGTTATATATGTTATTTGCATATATAATGGCAGGTGTGAGGCTACGAATGGCACCCATATATAGCTAAGTGATTAGGAGAAAATGGAGCAAACAGAGCTCCACATATATGTGCTAACTTGACAAGGAGATGTTTTGATTCCAGCTGTGTCTTTGGAAATACAAACTGTTGACCTGTGGTGGTTTTATAGAGAGGGATAAAATCAATAGATTTTAGTTGGTTTTTTGATTCACATAGAAAAGCCACATGCATTAGCTGCATCTTCAAACTGCCTTCTTAGTTCTAGACTCATGGTACTTGAACTTGGCCATTCCTAGGCCTCATAATTTTGATGAAATCAATAGATTTGAGAATTTTCTCTGTTCTTAAAATACCCCTGACTTGTATAAAAGCACTAAGCCTTTTAGAATCTGTTTGCTTATTTGTAAAATAGAGGCAATTGCGATAAAGACCAAATGAGAAAAAACGAAACAAGTGGAAAGTCTCCCTGAAAACCTAAAGTTTATCACTAGCACATGTAATTTCCACAATTAATAAACAAACATTATCATTATGCCTATCTTTGCTATTAAGCAATATTAATTTATTAAAAGAAATTATCAAATAATAAAGTAGGTTTATGTTACTGCTGACATAATTTATCATAAAATTTATCATAAATTATCAAATAATAAAGTATCTAGGTTTATATTATTGCTGAATTGTTGCTGACATAATTTAATTTTCTCAAATGCTTACATTGGTCCATTTGTTTGTCTCAATCTAGTCAAAATTATGAGGCCTAGGTTTGGCCAAGTTTAAGCACTATGAGTTTAGAACCAAAAAGGCAATTTGAAGATGCAGCCAATGTATATGGCTTTTCTATGTGAATCCAAAAAAATCCATTTCTGTTGGGAATCAGTTGCAAACAGTTGTCCCTTCCACAGAACTGATTGAATTTCTTAGTGCAGTGCATTGAGCAGCTGGATGTGATTTTATTCCCTTTAGGCAGTGCACTGAGGAGCTGGATGCTATTTTATTCCTTTGTGCACTGTACTGACAGTTGAATGTGCCTTTCACAGTATGCCACTAGTTCTCCATTTCACATTTAAATTGTCAGGTGAATATTTATTATCATAAATCAAACAATGTGAGAATTAATATATTTGAGGTAATTTTTCAGGTTTTCTCTGGGGAAAAAATAGTGCTGGTAGGCTGTATAGGCCCAAACGCTCATGCACCACAAAAAAAAAAAAAGAAAAAAAAAAGAAAGAAAAAAGAAAAAAAAAAAGCTAAATCTGTAATTGGGGAAAGCAGTTCTTTTCTTTGAGTACATTAACAATCTCTGGGTGCGTATTATTTTTTTGTGAAGTTAAATCAGTATTTTCTCCTGAAGAGCACTGAGTATATATGCCTTCTAATCTATTTCCAGAGAAGATCCTAAAAACGGCATTTTAAAATCATGGAATCAGATTCTTCATAACCTTGCATTTAATACTACAATCTGTGGAAGGAAGATGGATGAGAAAGAAAGGCAGTAGCATCTCTCTGAGGAAAATGCTCATCTTACTTGTGATCCTCCATAATCAAGCCTCCTTTTTTCTTTTTTGCCCTTGGATAACGTGAATCTGGTGGATGGTGGGAACAGAAGGAAAGTGCGAGTGATCCCCACCCCCACCCTGACAGGGCTACAGTAATGAGGGTGATGGGAATCTACCCAGAAGTATGTCCAACTAATGTAGTGCATGATTTAAAAAGTTGAAAACCTATTGTGCTCGAAAAAACAAAGTACAACTCACTAAAGAAATGGTTTTAAATGGCTTCTAAATTGTATCAACATCCTCTCTTACTTAGGAGCTAAAATAAGAAATGAAATCTTAAAAGTTTCCTATAAGACATCTTTACATGATTAATGTATAGGAGGCCTTACTCATGAGCCTTCTTCTCTGTCATATAAACATTGGGAAAAATACATGTTTAAAAGAGATTTCAAGTAATTAAAGATAGCATACCAAGGGATAAAAGAGTACAATTCAGATGTTTTGGCAACCCTCTTACAGAGGCCTTGCCCAGAACTTGAAAACAGTTTTGCTGTCTGGAACACATTTCCATATTTGCTTCATCTGATAAAAAAATTCCATCTATCCTACCTACCCATGGCTATGACTCCATACTGCCATTTTATATGATGTGTTCTAGAGTATGCTCTGCCAAGGTAATGCTGATATTAATACTAATACTAATAAATGCTTTACGCTTAGTCTGCTATTTATAGGTGATTTTTTTATGCTTGGTCTATTCTTTATTGAGATTTTTTATGCATAATCTATTTCATACTGGAGATTCTTTATAGAAGATTTACACACATTAACATATAGTACATTAGGTGCTCTAAGAAATCCTCTGAAAAAAGCTAGATTATTTTTTTAAAGATCTTCTAATGTATTTGAACATGGCACTTTCCTCTCCCTTGTAACACCTATTACGGGATAGGCCTTGCAGAAACCATTGTCCTGGCCTCAGTACATCCCCAATCACTTCTCTCCCTTTTTCAACTGTAAGGTGTGAAAAAATAAAAGCACCAAAAGAAAAGAAATGCAGCAAAAGCGAAAGTTCACACACTTTCAAATTATCTCTGCCTCTTTCTACCCAAGCATTATGTATAGACTATTGAGAGCTCGAAAATGATGAGTCTGACAAGTAAGAAAAACTGTTTTCCTCTAAAGACAACTTGCTCAAGAACCGAGAATACCATCCGTCAAGTCACTAGTGCAGAGAGAGAGAGCAACAAAACAGTACTTCCACGTTACTTACCTTAGGATACGAATACTGCTTTCCTTTGGGATACAGTGCTCCAGTAAACCGAGGGATAACCATGCTGGGTACCAAGGAGTCATTTATCATCAGGAAGGCAAGTCTTTCTCCATCTGGTGACCACCAGTGGGCGATGTGAGAATGCAGGAGTTCCTCTAGAATAAATGAGTGTTATTTGAGACCAACTGTAGAGATGTGGGCTCAGTGACCCACAAACATCTGTCCTTGAAATCTCCATTGTACATCTGCGTTTTCTAGACCGTGTATTGGATTTTATTAACTTCCCTGAGAAGCCCCCAATTCTGAGTTACCCCTTTTAACTCCAGAAAGAGCAGCTGTAGAGGAAGGAAACAAGGAAGCAATGAAGTCAGGATTTCATGGATTTTCAGCAATGTAGACAGAACAGATGAAAGCACTACTGGAGTAATCAGAATGAAAACAGTGATTGAAGGATGAGATGTAGTCTTAAACCATATCTGTGTCATGATTCATTCATATTTGCATGCAATCATATTTGCACTCTATCTTCATCAAACAAGTTGAGGGCCCACTAAATTCATCAAACTATTTTAAGCTCTAAGGAAATGGAATAAGAAATGTACTAGATATCTTTCATATAATTCTAGATCCACCATCTACTTTTTGATTCCTGCTTTCTAGTCCAAAAAGCTAACTTACATGAACGACATCAAAAGGGCCCCCATATCCTCTGGCTTCTCTTTGGCAGGAGATTAGAAAGAAGAGAATAAAGTCAGGTTATTTATTCTCTTGGCTCTATCCTACAATGTTACCTCAGGCTGGCTGTGAACTTTAAATGATGTCACTACTCCTGTCACTGCAGCCACCTCTACACAAATTTCTCCTTCTGTGTCTGGTAATGGCTCATCTTCATGGTCATAGGAGTTGTAACAACTTGGCTGCTACTAACTTCACTTACATCACTTTCCTTTGTGGTTTTCTTACCCCTTCACCTTAGCAAATGTTCTCTTTGTAAATAAAAAGATAATAAAATGTTCTCTTTGTAAATAAATTATCTTCAAAGTATCTTGTTGAATGTGCTAACACTTGGGACTCTGACAGATACAGAAGTTAATACTAGCAGCAGACTCAGAAGAAACCCTGAAAATTAGATTTTGAGACTATGTTTGTCATCTCTCTATCTATATGTATAAATGGAATTTATCACCTCAGGTGGGAAGTGAAGCATAGACAGTCCACAGAAAGAGATGGAATTATGAGTAATCAATCATCACTGGTGTTGACATGGAATAAAATACTGCTAGAGGGAAAAGGCACTGGGAGAACAAGTGCTTGTGGCACTTACTTGCTACAACAATGGTGATTGTAAAGATTAGGAAACATAGTTCTCGAGGTTCTTCTGACACCCCAGAGATATTACACAGGAAAAAGGAGAACTTGTAACCCTTATTGTGAAATTAGGAATGCCCATGCGGAACAAAAGGTCATGATGGTATCTTTGGAAGAGTCCCTCTCTTCTGTAGTTTCAGGGAAACTATGGCCACAGTCTAAGAGAACATAGGAATTGTTGCAGGGCTGCTATATATATTAGAGGTTCAACTCCATTTTTTCTTTTAATGTAAGACAAAGATATTCATAAAGATGGACTGGGACCCCAACACACAGGATAAGAGTATTTGGACAAAAGTATACAGTATAGTTACAATTTCTAAACCAATCTTATAAATAACACATGTTATGGTTGAATGCTGCTATATGTGGTTAATGTTATGGTTGAAGATATTGCACATCAAAATTCTGACAAGTCTTGCTCACAGAGGCAACCTCTATTCAAGGGAACTAGACCTCCTCTGCATAGACGCAGAGAATGGAAGACAAATTTCTGTAAAATTTTTAAAGTGTGCAACATGGGGGATGTGTCTAGAAATCTAGTAGTTTGGGATACACTAGGATATCTCTTCTAAAGTGAGAGAAAAATTGTTGGGATTGTACTTATGCAAAAGTAAAGAGGAACTGAATTATTTGGAATTTGAAAACAACATAAGCCACATTGACATATGTTCTCTGTTCCATATTTCAGGCAAGCTGTAAAGCTGCTACTTCTGAGTGAAATCGGTGTACCAGGGGGCCCTGCAACTGATCTAGGCCATATAGCAACCTTCTTTATATCCTGAACCTTGTGACTTCAGCAGATCCAATGGCAATGTCAGTGACCATGGCAAACAGAGATGCTGTGTGGAGCCTTTGGCACTCTCCATATGACAATCATTGGACAGGCATTACAAGATTAAAAAAGAAGACCATTGCCACTTGTATTAAAAAATATTATCTATTTCAAGAGTAGTTCTTTCCAGGGCTCCAGCAGAAAGATTTAGCCTCACCATGGGATACCAACTGAGCATGCATCCCAAACTGCCCATCATGAACTGATTGTTATCTGATCCACTGACCACAGAACTGAACACACACACAGCACCATTCCACTATAAAATAAAAGAGAAATTGAGCCAGAAAACAAATGTGACTGCCCATTGTATTGCCTTCTCTGCTTCATCCCTTCTTCTCATCTCACATCTGTGCCACAAGGCATGTTTTCTAACACAAGTTGGCAAGAGAGAAATAGATGCAGGTCTGGTTTATGGCAGGTCTGCATGATGTACAACAAGCTGGAATTGGGTAGGCTCTACACTACAATCTGACTCAGGAGTGGCACTGAAAGACAATAATAAACAGAAATCTTCCCAGTTGGTAAGATTTTGAATAGAATATTTAGTTGTTCACATTTCATGGCAAAAGACTTAGTTTGAGGCATGGAACCATCCTGACTCATGAACAGTAACTAGTAAGTGTCCACCTGATCAGGGGTACAGCAAAAGTAAAATTAGAAAACCAGTAACAAGGAGGTTTAGGAAAAAACAAGTGAATCAACTTACTAGAAAGGGGAAAAAAATGGGAAAATGTGAAGATATTATTGTCCCACTTAACATCCCCTGCAGCACATCCATAACAGAGGAGGCTGTCAGTCATCAGGTGGATGAGATGACTGCCAAGTACGTGTCTGTCAGCCTCTGGCTCCCATCATTACCCGCCAATGGTAGTGGCCATCACTGAATCTTTGACATAGCATCACTTCTCAGGAGAACAGCTGATGGCATGTGAATTTTTTGCACAAAATATTTCCTTTTTTGAGATAATGTAATGTGGAAGGCACATGAATTATATGAAAACCTTTCCATCAAGACAATGTAGCATTTTGTCATCACAGAGATACACACATATTCTGGGTGTGGATTTGCTTTTGCTGCTTACTATTCTGTTCAGCACTGTTCTTTATATAAACATTTATCCATTACCATAATAATCTATATTACATTATCTCAAAAAAGGAAATACTTTGTGGCAAAAAGGGTCATGGGCTCAGTGGTGGAATTTACTAATTCCATGTCCTCCCCCTAGTTGTATGTACCTGGATTGACAGAAGAATAAAACAGTCTGCTTTACCTCAGTTTTGGCACTATTTATTTAGCAATAATCTTAAAGCCAGGATGTCATCCTTTAACATGCAGTATGTCCCACCTGCATAGCCATGAGGTACAGATCTAGGCACTAAGGGGTAGAAGTAGTAGTGGTATCTTTTATTATCACACCAATGACCCACAGGACACAATTTGCTTCTCATTCTCATAATATTGAAGTTGGTGAATTTAGAAGTCCATTGCCTAAAGGAGGAGTGTAACCACTAGGAATATAATCATAATTCTATTCCTCTGAATTGGAAACTGAAATTTTCTTCCCACCATTGTGGGCCTCATTATGCGCCCCCTGCCACCCCCACACACACACACACAAAGACAAAACACAGTTTCTAAGCTGGGTCTGATGACTGACTTCAACTTCCAGAAATAAAAATGTGTTCGCTATGCAAAGGAGGGCAAGGAGAAATACATTTGGAACTCAGGAGAGTCACAAATACATTTTTGCCCAATAGTACTGGTTAATGGAAAACCAAAATTGTAACTACATAATTAAGAAAAGGATGGGGCCAGGTGCAGTGGCTCATGCCTGTAATACCAGCACTTTAAAAGGCCGAGGCAGGTGGATCACCTGAAGTCAGGAGTTTGAGACTAGTCCGGCCAACATAGCAAAACCCCATATCTAAACAAACAAACAAACAAATAAAAAAAAAACATTAAAATTAGCTGGGCATGGTGGGCACCTGTAATCCCAGCTACTCAGCAGGCTGAGGCAGGAGAATCGCTTGAACCCAGGAGCCAGAGATTGCAGTTGGCCGAGATTGCGCCACTGTACTTTAGCCTGGGTGACACAACGAGACTTCGTCAAAAAATAAAAAAAAAAGAAAACAAGAAAAGAATGGAAAGGAGTAAGATCTAGCAGGAATGAAGTTTTGGCCTAACCTGCCTGTTAAATAACCTCTCTAGCATGCTGACCGAAAGTAAAAATAACAGGAATGAACATTTGAAGAAGGCAACTGTAATTACCAAGTAAGACCACATAATAAGCTTATTTTTTTTAATCAATGGGGACATTTTTTCCACAACCTTCTATGAAAAACACAAGTGGTGGCCATATTTATAAATTTCAGATACATAACAGGACTAATACCATCCTGCAGTGAAACAATAGCAGATGAGAGTTTGTGTGCTTCTTTTCCTGGGAAACAAACTTTTAATTTGAATTATAAGAATATTCTTATGTTCTCTGACTTTTTCTTGAGTATGACACTGTGAAACCCTGGCAAATCAAATGAAGGGAGGAAGTGAGTGCATGGAATGTATTTTCTTATCTCCCATGCATTGGAATTATCTGAGTTTGGCTTTGTCTGACCAAAAGCCACTGCTTCTATTTCTGTAAAAAATTTACAGCACTCTCTCCTACTTTCAGGTGACTCCTGTGTCCACTTTACCCTTTGGGTGTTAATGGCTAAACCATTACAAGCCATGTTTGTGGCATTTACCTTATTCGTGATAAGTGGCCCCTTCATAGATTAAACCTCCTTGAATTACCTACCTTTTGAACATGCCACCTTTCTTCAGTTGTGATATTGACACTGATTTATACGACTCAACTAACTTACGATTTGGTTAAGGAGACATGAGTTATACACATGACATATTGAGGAAAAAATATACATATACATGTGTGTGTATCTATGCATGCTAAGGGTCAATTGTGTGTGAACTCTAAGTTCTCTCTCTCTCTCTTTTTTTTTTTTTTTTTTTAAAGACAGAGTCTCACTGTGTTGCCCAGGCTTGTGTGCAGTGGCATGGTATCAGTTCAAACGATTTTCCTGCCTCAGGCTCTCGAGTAGCTGGCACTACAGGCACGTGCCACCATGCCCAGCTAATTTTTGTATTTTTATTAAAGATGGGATTTCACTATGTTGGCCAGGCTGGTCTCAAACTCCTGACCTCAGGTGATCCGACCACCTCAGTCTCCCAAAGTGCTGAGATTATAGGCATGGGCCACTGTGCCTGGCCCCTGTAAACTCTAAATTCTATGAGATTTGAAGGTACACAGATATCCCATTGACTAAAGTCAATAATCTAGATTTAGTACTTCCTAAGAGTAAGCCTGACACAAATTTGAGTACACTGTTCAAGAGAAATGAGGTATCACCTACTCTCATTTATTTTAGCGTGACATATGATTAATGTTCTTCCCCATAAAATGCTAATGTATCAAAACAATAAATACACAGAGCTTTGTGACTTTCTTCAGATGGAAAAATAAAGATACCTTGAATGGAAAGAAGTAAATAAAAGAATCTTTAATATGCATTGGCTCAACAGTCATCCTGGATAACGCACAAACTTCTTTAATTGCAACTAATGGGCACATTTACTCATGGATTGAAACTTCCTATGTTAATTATATTACATTATTTACAAAGAATTTATTTTTACCAATGGCATTTCATTCCATTCAGTGTAGGTTTGACTCCTCATCATTTTTATTACTCTGATTTAGAAAATCTCACTGCAGAGCAGATGGAGTTTTCAGCACATGTGGTTTTATATCACAGACACTTAAAAACATAGCCACAACACAAAGCACTTCTACAATACTGAGATACAACCACTGTGTTTAGATTAATGTGCTATTCTAAAAAGCAAGCTGATTTTTTCTATTTTTAGTTTATCAGTTTAGACCAGTAGGATTTCCTGAGGATGCTACTTGTAGCTCTGCAGGCCTCTGGTTGATTTTTTTTTCTTTTAATTTTCTGCATTTCACTGTCAAATTCCTTGGAAGAATAGTCTGTATTCACAACCTTCTCACTCCCCACTTAAACGTCCATCCACTGCAGTCTTGGATTTGGCCCCCACCTATTAACTGATTTTACTCCTGTCCAGGTCATCACTGATCTATGAGCAAATCCAACAAAAACTGTGGAATCTTTCCCTTATTTGAACTCTGGAGACTCAGCACTATTGATCACCCTGCCTTCCTGTGACTCCAGTGCTGCAGCCCCACAGATGGCACTCAGTCAGTGCTCAATAAATATTTGTTGAATCAATGATGAAATGAATGCAACTTCATGTGCCCCAAAGAAGGCAAATAATGTGAAAATAGGCAGTTTGCCCTGTTTCATTTCAACAAAAAAGTGTAACAATCAGAAGCTGCTGCTAAGAATATTGCTTATCTTGTGAATTTCTTCTCACTTTTTCATTCTTGTCATTCTTGAAGACCAACACGAGGACCATGTCTTCTATGAAGCACCTGACATTCCTCCATCCCATCAGACTTAGTTCTACTTACAATTCTATTTAGTATGTGAAATAAATTCTACTTATGTTCATATTTACTATGCTTCAAATGGTTCCTGATACAATAATTGTTTATGGCTTATCACTACATTAAGTTGGAAATACCCAAAACATGGAAACTCGTATTTCTCATTGTATTGCTCTTAGGTAATGACTGACAGATATATTTGCTCCACAGCTGTTGAATTTAATTTTAAGGAATAATCACTTAAAAATACAAGTTTCTAAAATATATTTACAAATCATTTAAGCATATTAGTTCCATTATTCTATATGCTTAAATAATTGAGAGTAATTTTTTTTCCTATTTAATAGTTTAAATGCTATATGGAAATTTTCAAAACTGTGAAGTTGGTAACTGTAAACTTTCTTTTCAGTAAAATTTTAAGTTTTTAAAGTAAAACTTTGATCTGAACATCTTATTTAATTGTGTTGCTATGTTAAATACAGCAATTTATGTGAATAACATTAGATGCGTTTTTGTGTGAATTTAAAATAATATTCTGTTATTGTAAATAATGCCACAATAAACATGTGTCTTTACAATAGAATGTGTCTTTGTAAAAGAATGATTTATAATCCTTTGGGTATAAACCCAGTAATGGGATTGCTAGGTCAAATGGTATTTTTATTTCTAAAACCTTGAGGAATTGCCACAGTGTCTTCCACAATGGTTGAACTAATTTACACTCCCACAAACATTGCAAAGTGTTCTATTTCTCCACATCCTCTCCAGCATCTGTTGTCTCCTGATTTTTTAAAAATTATTTATTTATTTTACTTTAGGTGCATACTATATCTGGCATCTCTCCCCCATGTTATCTCTCCC
Organism: Ateles fusciceps; assembly: GCA_036589455.1. NCBI lineage: Eukaryota > Metazoa > Chordata > Mammalia > Primates > Atelidae > Ateles > Ateles fusciceps. The sequence goes on along the minus strand of JAZHEH010002982.1, from coordinate 7,448,705 downwards.
CACCCCCCATCCCTCCCCACCCCCCCATTGTCTCTCCCCTACCCCCCCCCCCCCCAACTGTACCCCGTGTGTGATGCTCCTCTCCCCTGAATGCTACGCAGCCATAAAAAATGATGAGTTCATGTCCTTTGTAGGGACTAGATGAACCTGGAAACCATAATTCTCAGCAAACTGACCCAAGAACAGAAAACCAAGCACCATATGTTCTCACTCATAGGTGAGTGTTGAACAATGAGAACATGTCTCCTGATTTTTTAATGATCGCCATTCTAACTGGCGTGAGATGGTATCTCAATGTGGTTTTGATCTGCATTTCTCTAATGACCAGTGATGATGAGCATTTTTTCATATGTTTGTTGGCTGCACGTTCTGCACATGTACCCCAGAACTTAAAATATAATTTAAAAAGATCTTCTGTTTTAAGCATTTTCTTATTTTTCTGCCTTCACTGTTTAAAATGCATTGTATTTGATATTGTTTTACTTTCTTTAGGAACTAAATAATATTGGATATAGAGACAAAGATTCTTAAAACTGACACTTTTAAGGACTGTATTTAGTGACTAGTCGGGAGCAGCAGCTACTCTTACAGATTAGCCTGGTTTTAAAAGATTAAAACATGCCCTCAAAGCCTACTGTGAAAACATTTTATTGTCTTTTATGTGACTCTTTCTCTCATCTTTTTTTTCTATGACATTTACAAAAGGTAAATTTCAATTTTAAAAAAGTAGATGCTCCCCCTCCCCTGTGTCCATGTGTTCTCATTGCTCAACACCTGCCTGTGACTGACACCATGCGGTGTTTGATTTTCTGTTCTTGTCAGTTTGCTGAGAATGATGGTTTCCAGATGTTGTCCCTATGAAGGACAACAATGAGAACACATGGACACAGGGAGGGGAGCATCACACACTGGGGTCTGTTGGGGATGGCTAAGGGAGGGACAGCGGCGGGGGGTTGTGGAGTTTGGGGAGGGATAACATGGGGGAGAAATGCCAGATGTAGGTGACAGGGGGATGGAGGCAGCAAACCACATGGCCATGTGTGTACCTATGCAACAATCCTGCATGATCTGCACATGTACCCCAGAACCTAAAGTGCAATAAAAAAATAAAATAAAAATTAAAAAGTGGAAATGTTACATGTTACTTTCTCTGTCTCCCACACATACTAATGTAGATTGTAATTGACTCCTGTAAAGTAATAAAAAGGAAATCTCCACACCAGAGTAACACATACATGGAATTGAAATTTTATGCATTCCCTAGGCAATATTACTGTGTTTCAGTGAGTTCATTAAAAGTGAAAAAAAGGTCTGGAGCCTGGGAGCTCCTGGCACATTCCACAAGCACAGTGATAGTGGGAGGATAAGGTGCATGTAGGACTCTTGAAGCAGAGGTTGGGAATAGCAGGCAAAATAGTGAGGGAAAATCAGGAACATTTGAATAGCTTATATCCCCTCTGCCAAACCTTTACATTGATGTCATGGGTAGGGTTCCTTCTGGAAATGCAGTGAGAATTGGAGTAAGTCCATGGACAGTAGGATAAGTCTTTGGATGAGAAAACAGATCACTGAAATCTAACAGTTTAGGTCCTAAAATGTGTGCTATGTCTTACGGAACAGTGAAGGACATCCCCCTATAACAAGTAGAGTAGTCTAGTGACTAAGCCCTGGCTTTAGGAACAAAAACACACATTCAAAGGTTGGCTCTCCCACTCATTAGCTTTGAGGCCATGTCTAAATCACTGATCCTCTCTGAGTCTTGGTTTCTAGTTTTTTTTCTTTTGAGATAGGGTCTCATTTTCGTTGTTCAGGCTGGAGTGCAGTAGCTTGTTCTTGGCCCACTGCAGCCTTACCTTCCCAGTTTAGGTGATCCCCCCACCTCATCAGCTTCCAGAGTAGCTGGGACCACAGGCATGCACTACCCCACCACCCATCCAGTAATTCTTTTGTATTTTTAGTAGAGATGGGATTTTGCCATATTGCCCAGGCTGGTCTTGAACTCCTGGGTTTAAGTGATCCACCCACCTCGGCCCCTCAAAGTGCTAGGATTACTGGCATGAGCCACAGCACCAGGCATGTCTTGGTTTCTTAATAAGTGATTAGATACACAAACATTGTGGTAATTAAATCACATACACGTACAGGATTCCCTAGTTATCTGCAACACAGGAGCCCAAAGTATGGCAAAAACTATAATTTTTCCTTTCCCCTTTGGAATGTGTGAGACTTACAACATCACCACAAAAGGTTTTATTATCTGTTTGTTCTGCTCCCCCACAACCCCTATAAACGGTTTACCCTCAGACCCAATACACAGATTTTTATTCTTTAGTTAGAAAATTATCTTATTTGTCAGAAAATGGTTTCTAATTCCTCTCCTTAAAAATCCCTTAAAAATGTAACAGCCAAAAACCTATATGAAGCCTCTTCATAGGACAGAGGCCCAAGCCATCTTAATCCAGGATGGAGCAGCACAACAAGTATTATCTACATTGAGTACACCCTCAGTTGACTGAAAGTTCATCTACGTTACAGACGACCTTTTATCACCAAGGTAGCATGTCAGCATGTGGCGCAATGCCCACATTGCTGCTAAACTAGTCTTCTCTTCCCCTGAAACCCACTGTTTCTTGTTAATGCTTCCTGTCTTCCACCACTACTTACTAGTGACCCAAACCAGAAGCCACAGAATCATCTTTGACTTCTAATCATTCATCTTATCTGCTTAGCCACTAAGACCTATATATTTTATTGCCTCATCAATTTCAGAGTCTTTCCTCCTTTTTACTGCTTTAACGCTAGTTCCATTGCTTATTATCTCTTGATAGAACACAGAAGAAGCCTTACACCCACTCACTGTTTCTTTCCACTATTAGATCCCAGTTTCTCACTGCGGCCAAAACAATCTATTCATATTGAAGATCAAATCTTGTCACTCTCTTACTTGAAAAGTTCTATTAGTTTCCCTATTAATTGGTAGCAAAATAAATGAAGTCCCAGATCACTGACAGAGGTCACTATCTCTTGGTTCTTGCTATCTTCCTTTATCTCAAGTTTTATGGCCCAATAATATCAAGGAGACTTTGGTTCCCTAGGGACACACTTCTGGGTTTTTGCAAATTGTTACATCTGCTTAGATTTTTCCTTCCTAATTTCTTCTCATCTGTAACCCTTGTTAACTTCTCGGACTCAACTCAGATGCATTCTCTCTCTCTCTCTCTCATTTTAAGAGGTAAGAATCTCACTCTGTTGCCTAAGCTGGAGAGCAGTGGCCTGGATCATAGCTCCTTGCACCCTTCAACTCCTGAGCTCAAGCAATCCTCTCTTAATTGGCAATCCTGTCTTCAGCTGGGACCACAGGTGCCTGCCACCACACATGGCCTTTTTTTTTAAATTTTATAATAGAATTAAGAACTTTGCTATGTTGCCGAGGCTGATCTGGAACTCCTGGCTTTGAATAATCGTCCCACGTTGGCCTCCCAAAGCACTGAGATTACAGGCTTGAGACACTGTTGTTGGCCAGAGTTTCTCCTTTAGAAAAATGCTTGCAAACCCCAAGAATGGTATCATTCCTTTGTTCTTCTATAGAATTTTGTGTTGACTAAGATTCAGCTACTTACCACACTGCATTAATATGGTTTCTTCACCTGTCACAGTGTCACACACTACCAGCAATATTTTGAAAGAAAAGGGTACATCTTAGTCTCTGCAGTTCTCTAGGTAAAGCTTGGATTAGCTCCTGCTACCTACATTGCCAGAACTAACCATATTTTACATGTGTTCTCCACCTGTTTATTCAATTCTGGGGCCATCCCAGTGCCCTCCAGCCATTTAACTCTTTGAAATAGAAAAGCCAGAGTTACATTCCATTACTTTCAACCAAAGAACCCTACTTGCCTGTGTGTTTCTTTTTCTAATATATACTTTCGCAGCATACTTACTGTTGATATTTTCATAGAAACTCTCACTGCTTTTCACAATCAACTGTAGCCTCTGAAAATCTTTTATTTGATGCTGGCATGTACACAGAAATCTATTATAGATACAAATATACATCTACACATATACATATAAATCTCAAGGGCTACAACATTTCTTCCTTAATAAAATAGCTCCACCTAACAAAATATTTCATGTAAAATTATGGTTCATCAGAGCAGTACTTTTTGCTGCTTCTTTTATCTTAGCACATAGACACCTATCTGGAATACAGTATGCCTTCAATGATATTATTTGAGTGAGAGAATGAATGAATAAATACTTGGTCTAAATGATTCACTTTTTTTACAGAATTAAAAATACCAAATCTGAGGTAGAGAGACTGCATTTGCAAATATTGCCCAAGAAATAAAATTCATATTTGAATGATTCATAGCTTTATAATTTGTAATAAAGTAGACTAACTTACTTGAAATCTTGACATATTTTTCCAAAATCAGCTGAAGCATCTGAAACGTAGGTAATAAACTCAAACGTTGAGTCTTCCCCAGGCAATCTGTATCTAGAACTCAGTTGATAATTGGTATGTGATAAAAACTGGATAAATTTTCATCACCTGATTTATTTTTATATTCTCAGCTATTACTAAAAATTGATTCAATAGATACTGAAAATAACTCTTTATGTGGGTTTTATTTTGCTCCCCTCTGCAAAAGCTTATAAAGTATGACAGAATGTCCCTAATGAAAATGACTAAAATCAGGTGGCTATTTATGCATTTTTCTAGAAATAAACGTTTCTGTTTCTTCTTCTCCGAAGTCAGAAAAAATTCAACATCTAATTCCGGAGTGACATAAGGTAACCATTTACTTTCATTAATTGTCCTCACAAATAATATTTATCTAGCCTATAAAGACATATATACACCAAAAGTGGAATCATATAAATGGATATAAGTCACAACTATACAAAATATAAGCAGATGCAAAGATATGAAAGCATGAGAGCAATTTTGAGAGGAAATGAGAAGAAATCATACTGTAAGTATTGTTCTAGAATGAGTAGATTTTTTTGGTAGATTTTGTAATAAAAATATGTCATTTGTTTCTTTTGAAACTAAGTTTGATCAACTCACCTTCATATAACCAGTCAGCAATCCCATTAAAAATTATTTCTTCTTTTCCAGAAGATGTCAGTCGCAATGAACTGCTCTTTATATCAGGTTGATAGTAGATATTATTTTCAAAAATATAAATCTGAATCAGGAAACATGTGAAACAAACAAAAACCCAACACGTTAGGATGCCTTTTAAAACTTTAATGTTACAGAATGATCACTGAATAGTCACGTTGTATTATTTACCGGCTTCAAGTTGTTTTAAGACATATGTTTTTATTGCTTTCAATTATTAATGGCTTTTTCTGTTTTGTTGTGTCAATATCAAGTTGTCATTTGGAAATTCCACGGCACTTGGTATTGATGCTTTTAAATCCATATTTTCAGCAACAGTATTTCAACTATTTAATAGTATCTCTCCATACCAAAAAATTAGTTTAGCTTTGAGATAACATTTTGCATACTCAAGAGACTGATAACTGTAACTATATGCCATTTTAGTAACAGCCAACTGACTGAAGAGCTTCAATTTGGGGTCTTTACTTTTATAAAAATGCATTTAGTGATCAATAAAATAATCGCTAGATAATCTCTAATTTTATCCAGTTCAACTCACAGATTCACTGATGGTAGAAGCGATAATAAAATTCCCTTGAATTGATAACTGGAATACAGCTTCCAGTGCACCAATCTTGGCACCTCTTTCGTAAATAGCACAGCAATAATAATAACCTTGTAACTGCGAGTTCCAGAAAGGGTTTTAACTTGAACATATCACAGTGTCTGCCAAAATAATATCAACCACAACAGCCCCAACAATAGGAACAAGAGTGCAAACTAAATAATGTCAGGATGTGCCTATGATATAGATAATTCAGGATAAAATTATTTATAATTCACTTTACAATGTCTTTAATGCCAAACATTTGAAACTGCTGACCCATGTGGTATTATAACCTTCCGCAGAACCATGTTTCTGTGGTTAGGGGAAGCAGAACATTGTCCAGGGCAAGCCAAATTGCTGTTTAGATCAAACATTCTACTAAGAAGGTGAAAGATGGCTTAGGGCCCATGTATCCTAGCATGCTATAGAATCAATAGACAATAGCAAATAGAGAAAACACAAGAACTTCCAAAACAATTGTCTGAATAATTATGAGGCTTTAGATTTTAAATCTTGGTGTGCACAGTGACAAAAACAATTTTAATATCGAGAACACTTCATGGATATTCTATTTTAATTCTCGTAACTTAACAAGCATTTACAGGTGGGTGTATTTAATTATTAATTCCACCACTACGACAAGGTGATTTTTAAATCACAGATGAGAATATCAGTATCAGAATAAGAATTTAGAAATAAATAAAAATAATGAAAGGAGGGTACTGCAAGGTGCTTAAAAGCATGGGCTTTATAGCCAGGTGGCTTAAATTTAAAATCCTAATGACCTTGATAGCGTTCTTAACCTTTCTAAATCTCAGTCCTCTACTTTATAAAATGTGAATAAGACTCACACGTATCTTACAGATCTGTGGTCAAGAATAAATGAGATGATGAATGCAGAATAACACACGGCTCTATTACTAAAAGCAGGGTGGACTGCACGCAAGATAACCTGGTTCAAAATGTTAAGAGTTTTGGAGGCAACAAACTGTAAGTCAAAATGAAACCTCAACAGCTTTAGCTGATGTGTAAATTATCCCAACGTTTTGGTGAGTGCACATTATATTAGTTAAATATGTATTAGGAGTAGCAGCACAATAGTAGCAGCTATAGCAGTAGTGGAGGAGGAGAGGTATTAACAAGGGATATTTATTGGCTTGACTTCAGTTAGAAAGTTTTCAGGTGAGACAATGAAATAGGAAATAAGCTTATTACTGAAATTATGTGGATCACACTTAGGCAAAAGTTTGAGAATTACCTTTCAGGGTCCCTAACACTGGATAGAAGTTGGATTTAATGTCTTTCAGGATCCCTGATAACTAGAAAAAATACGAACTTTGTTCTAGCCAACTAAAGCTTAAGCTTTACCCCTTTTGGATACTACATCCTCTTGCTTTTCACAAACAGTATATAACGCAGGTGCACAACGCTTTCCTTACTTGGAGGAAATTCATTTCCTGTACCTGAACCTTCTAGTAGGACTTGTGAGTAAAAACAGCACAGATCATGTACACCTGGACTACTCAGTACACATTGCTGTTAATAGGAGTGGAGGTGACCTCAACCAAAGTAATATGATTCTAACTCCTCAGCTTTCTGAAGAGAATAAAATCTAAGTCAAAATAATTAATAAAACCTCCACAACTTCAACAGATGTAAAAATTATCTAAAACTATTGACCAGTAATTACATTTATATTTGAAGAGCAGATTGGATGATATTCAGAATCCATATGAAACTGACATCTGCTTCAATGTAGCAGAACAAACAATATGGAATCAGAATTTTAATGTCATGCCACTGAAAGCTGTAATACCAGAGAATGTCCACAAGATATTTTCTTCAGTGGATAAAAAATAAGTAGATGTCTTCATGAAATGTGCACTTTTAATATTATAATCCCTTTTCAATTATCAAGGTTTATCCTTGAGTTGTATTTGTTTCAAACAATAACTGAAAACTCTAACCACTACCTTAACAATTTGAGAGCTGCAAGTATTCCCAAGTACTATCTGGACACTCTGATGGAATTAAACTGGATCTAAACGACAATCGTCAAGGGCTGCACTTACATTTAAATCACATTGAAAATATGACACACTAATGCCATTTATCCTAATGTTATTGATTAAACTGTCATAATATTTTATACCATTAATCATTTTCTTTAGTGAGCCACCTGATAAGGTTTAGATCTATGTCCCTGCAAAATCTCATTTTGAGATGTGATCCCTAGTGTTGGGGATGAGGCCTGGTGGGAGGTGTTTAGGTCAAGGGCATGCATCCCTCACACTTGGGTCCTGTCCTCACAATACTGAGTGGATCACTGTGAGATCTGGCTGTTCAAAAGTGTGTGACACCCCGCCACCCCACTCTTACTTCTTCTCTAGCCATGTAATATGCCTACTCCTGCTTCACCTTCTGCTATGAGTAAACAGCCATGAGGCCTCCCCCACAAGATGAGCAGATGTGTATGCCATGCATGCACAACCTGCAGAACCTTAAACCAATTAAACCTCTTTTCTTTATAAATTACCCAGTCTCAGGTTATTTCTCTACAGCAATGCAAGAACAAACACACCACCACAAACATTATAACAAATAAAAAGGAAAAGCTATTTGACCAGTTAACGTTAAAATTTGCAGAGCCAGCCAAATTCCCAGTTTTCCAAAATCAATGGTCTTACTCTACACATAAAATAATTCAAAATGAGTAAAGTCACCAAAAACAAAAGAGAAGAGCAATTGAAATACTATGTGCTGTATTATGCCAAGTTAGGAAATATGTAATAAATGTTCCAGGGGATATTTGAATCAATGTGATGGTCAATGTTGCTCATTAACAAGTGACTGGACCCAATATACATCACTGCTGGGCAGATGTATATCGGCTCTTTAAGAGCCAATTTTTAATTTGCCACCTTCTCTTCTGCCACAACTACTAGCAAATGCACCAGATGCTGGACACCCAGCAGGCTAGATTTCTAGGTAAGGAGACATTAGGCAGATTCTGTCCATATCCACAAGCAACTTATGATGAACATGTGGCAAGAAGTGAACATTTGATATTAAAGGTTATTAAGATCTTGAGGTTGAGTGCAATTACGATGTAAATTAGCTTACCATAAGTGATTCAACCTGTGACAAGAGCTGACACAAAAATAATAGCAGCACTCTCACAAAATTTTAGCCATCTTGAAAGAAAATAAAAACACAAAATAAAAGAAACATAAATATTATACCTGTTTTAGCTGAAATATTACTGAAAAGCTATTCCACCTTCACTGATTTGAGTAATTTTCATGACAATTTAAAATTAGAAAATGGTGAATCATTCAAAAATCTCCATGCATAATAGTGGTTTGGAAACATCTGTAAAGTTACAGTGGAGTTGGGACAGTGTTTGGGTTCATTCTACTATGGCTTGCTTTCTGGGAAATAAAAATGTAATTAACAAAGTATCCTAGATAATACCTATTGCTGGCAGAGATGCAATGAAAAGTGTCCTTTTCTAATTTAATTTTAAAAATATAATGAGTTATAACCATTTGGGAATATAATATGGCAATTTTCCATGTCACCAGCAATCCTAAACCTGGGACCTTGCTGAGTAGAAAAACAAAGCAAACCAACAATAACAAAATACACCAACCTGTAGAGAACAATGAGCAGTGATGTTTATTTCAGCATTTCAGCCAAAAGAAGAGTCAAGGTGAAAATAATTGTCAGAGTCAAAGTGAAAACTCCTTATAATTGAATGCCTGGATGGATTACTGTTCATCCACACCACATAATAACATTCAGGACTTGAAGAGAATAAACTTGTGCTTGGAAAAGAATAAAGTTGACTTGGAAAAATTTCATTGAGATATTGTCAAGTAACAAAAGCAAGACCGAAAAACAAAGAAAAACAAAAACAACAAAAAAGAATCAACGTGAGCCCATTTCTGTACACCAGACATGGACAATACTAACATAAACTTATACCATCAGTCATCTCACCAACACATACACATTGGATGTTGTCTGTTTGTAGTCAGTCCCACTCCTGCCCCTATATAGTTTTTTATTACTGGGAGTAGTTAGAAGCCTGAAATTTACATTTCTAGGACTTCCTTGCAAAGTAGTCTTCTAGCTTCTTTAGTAGTTGGCTTCTAGTTACTTTCTGTGAGAAAAAGAGAGCTACCACTCAGAAACTAGAAACATCTGGCAGTGGTTCTGGCACACTAGCTTCAGCAATAGTATCTCAGCGGCAGTGGTGATGGGAGTGTAAGCTCCCAGTTCCTGCCTTGATAATAGCAATATGCGTTTATACGTTCTGCATGTCACCACTTTGGCCCTCCAGCCATTACAACATTGTTGGTAAGAATTATCTGTATTAAATCTATTCTATCTGAACCACTATAGTAACATCTGTCTTCCCATTTGGAAACTCTTACTGAAACAGTACAAAAATGCATGAATATAATTGATTGTACAGTATAGCCGCACTGCATTGCAATGTTTTGGTCAATAACAGACCACATACATGAGGGTGGTCCAGGAGATTATAATATTCTATTTTTGCTGTATCTTTTCTATGTTTCTATATGTTTGATACACAGATATATACCATTGTGTTACAGTTGCTCATAATATTCAGTACAGTAATATGCTTTACAGGTTTGTAGCTTAGGACCAATAAGCTGTACCATATAGCCTATTTGTAGCAGGCTATACAAAATAGGTGGTATAGGTATACCTATGATGTTCACACAATGACAAAATCGCCTAACAACACATTTCTTAGAACATATCCCCAGCATTAAGTGACCCATGATTGTATTTTACAAATACATAATAGCATGGGAAGACTATGGAAGTTTGCTTTTTAATATGGGTGGATGTACAGTGGGGCAGAGAAGTGGGAAGCAGGTAGTAAAACAGAGAAGACTAGGAAAATATAGTAGAGACTTAAAGAAATGGTGTGTGTGGTAAGAACACAACATGAAATCTACCCTCTTAAATTTGTAAGTGTACCATGCATTATTATCTACTATAGGTATAATGTTGTCCAGCCGATCTCTAGAGTTGACTAATCTCACTTGACTATAAGGCTGCACCTGTTGATTAGTAACTTCCCATTTTCCCTTCTCCCTCAGCCCCTCGCAACCATCATTTCACTCTTAAATTCTATGTATTTGACTATTTTCCATTCCCCATAAAAACAGAATCATGCAGTATTTGTCTTCCTGTGCCTGGCTTATTTCACTTAGCAAAATGTCTTCAAGGTTCACCTGTGTTGTTGCATATTGCACAATTTCCTTCTTTTCAAAGGCTGCATAGCATTCCATTGCATATACATAGTACATTATCCATTTATCTGTTGATGGACATTGAGACTGTTTCTACATCCTGGCTATTGTGAATAGTGCCACAATGAACAACAGAGTGCTGATAACTCTTTGAGAGTCCCATTTCAATTATTTTGAATAAATACCCAGAAATGGCACTGCTAGATCATAAGGTAGTTTTATTTTTAATTTGTTGAGGAACAGCCATGCTGTTTTCACATAGTACCTGCATTATTTTGTATACTGAAAAGTGTACAAGCGTTCCAATTTCTCCACATTTTTTACCAACACTTTTGATAATAGCTCTCTTGACAGGTGTGAAGTGATATCTCATTGTAGTTTTGATGTCTTTGATGATTAGCCACTACACTTATTGTCACTTATTGTTGGACATGACTTGTACAAGTTTATTTATGTAAATTATATGTTTATTTATGGATAAAGTACCAACATTAATTTTAGTGATAATATACATATGATGATATAGTTGCTCTGAAAGTTAAGTTTGTACAAAGCCACAGGGCAGCTTGAATGCTAGATCACATAGCTTGAACCTACTTTTTTCAGTTACTGACAAATTTAAATTTGTTATGAGCCATGAGTGTTTAGTCAGCTTTAGGAAAATATTGGGGAAAATAATTGGTGATAGTTACAGAACAGGCGATAGACATGGGAGACTGCTGGCAGAAGAATGGTTCAGATATTCTGCCTAATAGGAATTAAAATTGGCAAAACGGAGTTATGATTCTTAACATATTTCTTTAATGTATGTGTCTAAAATGTTTGTGAATTCCAATGCCAATGTTTTAGTATCTCCCAATTGAATCCTTTTTTTTTTTACTTGACTTCCCATCTTTTCTTTTTTTTAAATTGCATTTTAGGTTTTGGGGTACATGTGAAAAACATGCAAGATTGTTGCATAGGTACACACATGGCAGTGTGATTTGCTGCCTTCCTCCCCCATCATCTGGCATTTCTCCCCCATGCTCTCTCTCCCCCAACTCCCCCAACCCCCCACTGTCCCTCCCCTATTTCCCCCTGACAGACCCCAGTGTGTGATACTCCCCCTCCCTGTGTCCATGTGTTCTCATTGTTCAACACCCACCTATGAGTGAGAACATGCAGTGTTTGATTTTCTGTTCTTGTGTCAGTTTGCTGAGAATGGTTTCCAGGTTCATCCATGTCCCTACAAAGGACACGAACTCATCATTTTTGATGGCTGCATAATATTCCATGGTGTATCTGTGCCACATTTTCCCTGTCCAGTCTATCATCGATGGGCATTTGGGTTGGTTCCAGGTCTTTGCTATTGTAAACTGTGCTGCAATGAACATTCGTCTGCATGTGTCCTTATAGTAGAACAATTTATAATCCTTTGGATATATACCCAGTAATGGGATTGCTGGGTCAAATGGAATTTCTATTTCTAGGTCCTTGAGGAATCGCCACACTGTCTTCCACAATGGTTGAACTAATTTACACGTCTACCAACAGCGTAAAAGTGTTCCTATTTCTCCACATCCTCTCTATCATCTGTTGTCTCCAGATTTTTTAATGATCGCCATTCTAACTGGCGTGAGATGGTATCTCAATGTAGTTTTGATTTGCATTTCTCTAATGACCAGTGATGAATCCTTCTAAGCTTCATCTTCCAGAGTCAATCACTGCAGCTCTTTTTAGCACTGGTTGCAAGTCCTTCAAGGCATATGAAGTTCTCACCTTCTTCACTGCCTAATAGAACTTGAACATTCCAGAAACCATATCCTTATATCCTTTTGGCTCCCGGCCACCACCCACATTCCAGCCTTACCATATCCCCTGGCAAAACATTGGCTTCAAAATTTATCTGGAACATTAGTCCTTCTGTTTTACGAATTAAAATTTTTAATTTTTTAGTCATGCCAGTTTATCAATTTCTTTAAGAACACATTTTAGAATAAGGTAAATATTTGTCTTTAAATTTGATGTAATATTGTTTGGGAAATAAATGAGATATATGGAAATTCTTCAGTGAAACAGAATCACTATTAGGGCTCTATTTCATATAGGAACCTCCAACATGCTATATTATATTTCAATAGATAAAAAGTATCATATAGACCATATTAAAACATGTAACTATGTATAGTTATTTTTTATCAGAGAAAGACATTGTAAGAATAAGATGCCTTGAATTCCATCATGTATATAAGCTGTTGTAAAAACCTTTAAATTTGTTTAATAAATAAAAATATTTGAAATACTTAAGACATATTTTTTAAATGTATCAGTTCCCATTGAATATTGAAGAAAAGTTTCCTCCTCTAAGCAATATGCTATATTTTAGTCTAGAAACCATTTGGAGAAATTATTCTTTAAAATTTTGATGAATAAAGTGATAAATGAAAAGCGCTTATTTTGATTTATATCACTTCATTTCTTTTGGCAGTATGAGTGAATATAAGCAAACATACACACAAAATATTTTGGTATTATAATTAGAATGGCTAAAATAAAAAAGAGCTGCTAATAAGTGTTGTCAAGGATGTGAAGCAATTGGAACTCTCATGCACTGCTGATGGGAGAATAAATTGGTACAATCACTTTGTAAATTCTTTTAACAGTTTTTACCAAAGCAGAGCATGGGTCTGACTCAGCAACTCCAGTCTGAGATATATACCTAACAGAAACATATATGGGTAGATAGATAGATTTCTGTATCTGTGCTTTCTGTGTCAAAAGACACGAACAACAATGTTCTTAGTAATGCTATTTGTGAGAGCCAATAATGATGTTACAAATCAGGATAATGATTATCCTTGTGGGTAAACAGTAACTGGTAGATGTCAGAGTAGTGGTTTTTCTATTGCATGAACAATGTTCTGTTTCTGCTCTGGGCACCATGTACGTGGAAGTGTTCACGAAGATTACCTCTATACATTTTGTTACATGCATGATAATATAAACTTAAAGCAAATGAAAAAACTTTATATAGAATATATATTAGTATTTATACTTCACTAAGAATATTACTATAAAGACTTTTATCAAAATTTACTAAAAGCCACAATGCAGCATTCAACTTTGCTTTTTTATAAAATTTTGTTTCCTTAATTTTTCAGTATACAATAAATTCTGTGTGTCCATTTATATAATGCAAAGCAAAGCTATGAGCACAAGTTAAACAGTTTGATTACCTCTGACATTTTGGCCTTAAATAAATCTCTCTGTTGGTTATAAAGTACTGCTTTCATTTCTCTACAGGATCATCTTTGAGACATAGAACAACTCATTCAAATCATTCATGTCACCTTTGCATCAGTACCTGACATTCTAGAAATAGAATCACTATCAGGAAACCCTTTCCCTTGACATTTGCAATTATTCATATCAGCAAACCCTTTCAAAGAGTTCTTATTTCTTAAAACCTTTGCAGCACATTATGCATTTTCAAAGAAATGAAATATGTCCCTTTGTCTTAAATTCATAATTATGTAAGTCACTTCCCAGTCCTAAAGCCTTATCTTTTAATCCATGCTTTTTAGGAGACAAATGGATACCAGACAAAAGTCAGCATAAAGACCAACTCCAATAAAAGGAATATAAGGAATATAATAACAGACTTTCTCTTGGCTATGTCAGTTCATAAAACTTATTTAGCATAAGAGACAACCTTCTGATGAATAAATCATTTTGGTAACAGAAAACATTAAGAAAAATATTTACAGGCTCCAAGAAATAAACTGGCACCCCCACAGGAGATAGTCATCAATATTACAACTGTTATTTAAAAATCCCTTATGTATTGATTTATGTGGGTCAAAGTGCTAGAAGATAGTTTTATCTAGTCATTACATATTCATTTTCTTCTCTATCCAACTTTCTCCTTTTTCACTTTTCCTTTACCACTCCATTTTCATGCCTTATTTTCCTTCTTCAAGCCCATTATCATAAAGCAAATATGTATCAGGACCCTCCTATGTGCCAGGCACTATGCTAAGTCTTGGGGTTTTAAATATTTAAAAATACAAGATCTTATGTTCTAATGTGACTTTTCATTACAACCATGTATAAATTAATAGTGATATGGAGAACAGGGAAAAATAAAACCAATGGATAAGGGCATTAATTTAGGAGAAAACGTTACTGCCTAATATGAGTGAATGTAGTAGAACTCAAAGTAGAAAATAAAAAGATTTTTAGTAAAGAAAAAAATATAGAAAAAGAGATCTAACAAATATAGAAATAGTCAATAGTGAACCAAATGACAACTATGTTATCTGAAAGATAACTTTTTTCATCTCTCTGTAGAAAAATGAAATTTCTATCAGAGAGACATGAGATCTCATCCCAGCAACGCCAACTGCTCTTTGTAATATTTGGGCAATCATGTTACTTCATCTCTCTGAGTCTGTTTTCTCATTTGTAAAGACGTGATAATATTTCTCATGGTGGTTTACAGGTTTAAATAAACCAAAATCAGGTCATAGATACTGATCAGTGTACCTGTAGATAGATGTTTAATTTTTTTTAATTACTGGAAGCTAATAGTAAGTAATTTGCCACAAAAGATAAAAGATATAATTTAGAAAGAATCGAACATTTTTATCCAGTTACCCGGAAAAGAAGTATACGCATTTGAAGATGGTAAATTAATGACCATGCCCCCATTTTCTCTGTATCGGCTACCTAGCATACATTTTTCCTCTTATTTGGCTACTCCACATTTGACTTCCCTTTCTACTTTGGAGAATGCTTATATTAATGTATCAATGGGAAGTACCACCCAGTCTTCAATCATAAGAGAAAATCCAGATAAAATATCCTTAGGTTGCACACCCACCCAAGACTCTGAATTTTGAGATAATAAAATTGTAATTGAAAAATTATTCCCAAGAGCAACAGCAGACCCTCAGTATCCAGCAAGGATGTTGTGGTGCATGCCCATTAATGTGGCTTCCAGTTGCATCGTCCTAATCAGATTTTCCTGAACACATCCCTATGTTAAAAAATGTGTGGCCCTTCCTAACTCCTGTTCATTTTCCAGGGCTGAACTTCCAACTTTCTCTTTGATTCTGAGAGCTTACAGATATATATTTAATAAATTCATTTTCTCCTGAAGTAAGCCTGAGTCCATTTCTGTTGCTTACTCCCAGGCATCCTAATTAGAAGGTGGCATGCAGCAGTTTAACTTTCAAATCCTCATGGTTAAGAAAGTCCTCCACTGTCATTTATGTTGGTAGTGAGCTGAATTAACTACCCTTTCTTCCTAGGTAGTTGTCCCTCCCTCTCATTCACCCAAAGATTAACAAAAGGGATGCTTCATATGCATTTCAATGTCTGACATTAAAATAATTTGTTTTTACATTTGTATTATAACTCTTTGAATTTCTAATGGGGACTCCAAAATTAAAAAGATTCCATAAAGAAGAATGAGGGACACTAGAAGAAATTCTCATATGCTTGTCAATGGGTTTGTGCCTAATGCTTTTCCAGTTTATGGGCATGCTGATAAGAAAACAAACTGAAAAATGTAGAAGGTGGAACCAGGCTTGGTTAACTCCCATGCACATTTTTCCATAGCTCTAGACTTTTTATACTACTTCATGAAATTTCAAGGCATCCTTGGACACAAATGAAGAAATATAGTTTTGGGTTTGTTTTTTTCTTGTTTGCAATACAGAAACATCCAAACATTTTTTACTATGTTCTTTAACACAATTTATACCAGTGAAATAATCAGAGAAAAGCAAACTTGGTTCCAAAATGCCCATGTTCAGATTTAATTTATTCCAGTTAGTGTTCTTGTGAACATAAATTTAATTGAACCAATGATGACTGAGGATGAGAATCACGTAAATTCAAACATAACTTAGGATCCAGAATAAAAAGCAGTCAAAGTATTTCTCTATGTCTTTTTCTCCTTATGAGATTCTATAGAATTGGCTATCCCTTGTACTTCAGTTAATCTGTCTGTTTAATGGGATACAACTGCATACTACCTATGATGCATACATGACTACAACACAGTATGCCCTAATAACTTTTAATTTAGGGGTGAAAAGCATGCCAAAGGGTGTTCAACAGAGTAATTCCTAATTCTCAGTAATTCATGTTCGGCTGTTTGCAATGAATTATTCCCTGTTGTTCCTCCCTTTAGTTTTAATTGAATTTTCCAATATAACAAAAGAGAAGCTTTCTCCAGTGTTTTCATTGATACTGTCCAATTCAATGATGACAACAATACTGTATTACTACACATTCCACAAAGAAAAACAAACAAACAAACTCTTTAGGCTGAAATTGCCAGCAAAGTATACAGTTTGGAATAGATCTCTTTTTTTTTTTCACACAGAGTCTCGCTCTGTTGTCCAGGCTGGAGTGCAATGGTGCAATCTTGGCTCACTGTAACCGCCGCTTCCCGGTTCAAGTGATTCTCCTGCCTCAGCCTCCCAAATAGCTGGGATTACAGGAGCCCCCCGACTACACCCAGCTAATTTTTGTATTTTTAGTAGAGACGAGATTTCACCATGTTGGTCAGGCTGGTCTCGAACTCCTGACCTCGTGATCCACCGCCTCTACCTCCCAAAGTGCTGGGATTACAGGTGTGAGCCACCGTGTCTAGCCATAGGAAAGATTTCTTAATCCATCTATAAGGCAGCTTCTTTCTTAGCAAACCGCATTCACTTGCCATTGCATAAATATGGATTAACGTCTGTGTTTGTATTATTTGCTTCTTCATTGGAGAAGACATTGATACACAAAACAGAAAAGTTACCTTGGTCAGAACAACTAGGTAGACTTCCCGGAAAAATAGCACTATGATGTTAATGCCATAAGTTTCATATCATTTAAAGAAACAGGTGGCGGGGCGCAGTGGCTCATGCCTGTAATCCCAGCACTTTGGGAGGCCGAGGCGGGTGGATCACGAGGTCAAGAGATCGAGACCATCCTGGCCAACATGGTGAAACCCCGTCTCTACTAAATATACAAAAAATAGCCGGGCATGGTGGCACGTGCCTGTGGTCCCAGCTACTCGGGACGCTGAGGCGGAGAATCTCTTGAACCCAGGAGGCAGAGGTTGCAGTGAGCCAAGATTGCACCACTGCACTCCAGCCTGGTGATAGAGCAAGACTCCTTCTCAAAAAAAAAAAAAAAAAAAAAAAAGAAACAGGTAAATATATATTTGTTATATGGGAGAAATAGTTTTAAAATGTATTAATAAAGAAAATGTAAAGATAAAAGAAAAAATAAAAGTGTGCAAGTGTACAGTTGTGGGGGTATGCATAGAGATGTGATGATTATATAGTTCACTCATTCCTATACAGTTTCACTGCAGTCCTAATGTGTCTATGAAACAATAGCAACTAAGTCACATCCCCTGTTGCTGAAGAATTCACAGCTTAAAATAAGAACGATAAGGAAAGAGTTAAAAAAAATCACAAAATATGGCTTGTCTATAATATAGTGAAGTGTAAAGTGTTACTGGAATCTGAGGGGAGGTCATGAGACAGTCTCAATCTGGTTGAGAGATGGGAGGGTCAAAAAAGTTTTCAGATGAGCTATGGTATTTTAGCTGGGTCAACAAGTTACAGTAGATTTTTCTGAGCAGAGAAAGGGCTATTCCAAGTAGAGTCAATAGTATAAGGCAGATCAAGATGACACATGTTGAAAATATAGTGTATAGAAAGAGCCCAAAGGAAAGAAAGGCAAATGCTAAGGCAAAGACATGTGGGCTAGAGAAGGAGTGGGGTCAGGATAGAAATGCAAAAAAATTATTTGAGAACAAGAGAGATGCAGAGAAAATTCACAGAGATAAGAGGGAGACACTTTCTTAAAAATTGTTCACTGTTTACTTTGAATAATTATTCTGATCAGTTCCACCTAAAAACTGGCTAGAACAATATTGATCCAATTTTGGAGATACAATGATGGATAAAGAGTCAAGACATTTACAAATCATGATCCTAAAATCTTTCATTTTATTTTTAATTAATCTGGAAATTATTTTCTTTGCACTCAACTCTAGTGGAAAAGCAGTAAGTGAAAGGGATAGCAATAATGTCAACAGTACTGTAATACAACAATTAAGGTAAAAGGATAGCTCAAGCCAAACTCACCTCATCCTTACTATTCTGCCTAGCAAATCTGAACTACAAGTGAGTCCAGTCAAATCAAATCACTTACCCATGCTTCAAACACTGCTTGCACTGATAGCCTCTTGATGTCTTCTGGCAAATCTCACTAACTGTGCCTTATCTCCTACCGTTATTCTAGTAGGAGAACTCTTTGTGACTATGGCTTCATTCTCCTGATCAAATATCAATATTATGCTTATAGGACTTAATATACTAATTACAGCCCTTTACTCCCTATATATGCTAATCATGACACAAGGGACAGTTGCATATTACATTAACGGTATTAAACTTCCTTTACTACCCATATGAGTCTCCTATATTAATATAGTAAATGAAACAACATGCCCTCAGCTAAAATGGACTGTTTTTCACATCAGTCTTTGGTGGAAGGTAGGTGTGGCTCTGTGTCATACTTTAATGTCAGAATAGACTAAACTGAAATAAATAGAAGCAGAAAAGCAGATGTTTAGAGCTAGACTTTACAGGAAAGTCCAAATTCAGTCTTCAATGATGACTTGGCATCATAACTCTTGAAAAGATTTAACGTGATTGAGGAGAAAACGAACAGTGGGCTTCTGGGGCAGATGTCACCAGTGCGTAAACATTCTGGCTTTATCAATGATAAGAAGAGATGAAGAGAGATGATGGTTTGACATGAACTAAATTTCATAAAAGTCTCTCTGAAGAGACTTTTGAAATTCCTGAGAATGTAAAACTAATTCAAAGAGGAAAAAAGGAGGAGGAAGACAAAAAGGAGGAAAATGACAATTGAGGAAGTATACCCAGTTACTAAGTTATTTGCTCAGTCTCTCAGACTGCATGGGGTGCAAGTCTCCTGTCCAGAATCCTTCATCACATACTTCAAGAAATATGATGCTTTGTAATAGCATTTATTCTAGAAGAAGGAGCTTCAGTGAATCCCATCATCACACAACTAAGTCGTCCTGACACTAGGTTTAATGATCCCCTTCCTCACACAGACCATATCACATAAATCTTTCATGCCATGTATTCCTGTTCACATCAATCATCCCCAGATTGTAAGCCCTGTTGCCACTAAAAATTGATCCTCCATCAATTTATCATTCCCATAATAATGTTCTATAATCCTTGGCCTTTTATCCACTCAGCATTCCAAAACCTTTAACTCTACATTCTAAAACTGTCACTCCATAACCAACCAACTTACCTGTACTCTGAATTCCACCTCTCCTGAGTGTTCCTTCTCCTTCTTTACAATAACTGACGTCTAGGTCTTCCTTGAGGACACCATTTCCCAGGTGCTGTCTCTCATGACTACTGCTTATCAACTCACATCTCAGGCCACTCATTGCTACCTACTGCTTTTTGTTTATATCAAAATATTTCTATTTCATTATAAAAAAAAGTTATTCTCATATGAGGTTCATTCCAATCAGATTTACTACGTTTTGGCTCTTCACTGTAGAAGAGTGATTTTCTAAAACATCAGTTCTAATAAGCATCATATCCAAAAAATTTGTTTTCATGGTCTAGAGTGGTGTTCAACACACTAGGGTAAGCAAAATCTCATCTGTCCTTTTTGTACAGCATGCAAACTAAAAATGGTTTTTGCAGACCAACATTTGCAATGGATTTGACGACAGAGAATACTTACATGCAACCTGCAAAAAAAAAAAAATTTCAGTTTTTCTCATTTGAAGATTTGTATTACATAACATTGTAATTATTATTTCATTTTGAATAACCACAATAAAAATTTTTAGCAGTTTGATTTCTATTATGTCGTATAAGCACCTATATAATATCTTTGGTTTTGTCTCTTGCCTTACAAAGCCAAATATATTTTCTATGTGGTTCTTTACAGAAAATATTGCTGATACCTAGTATAGGATAAAACAACTACAAAACATTGTGTTAAATAAAATTAGTAAGTTTTTTTTTTTTTAATTCAGGACTCTTCAAAGCTTTTTCTAATTTCATTGTAAATCTTTGAGAACTAGGATACTATACTGCATTTTCTAAATTATTGGTCCCCAATCCCCCAGGCCAAGGACCAGTCTGTGGCCCTTAGGAACTTAGGCTGCACAGCAGGAGGTGAACAGGTGAACCGTGGGCTTCATCTGTGTTTATAGCCACTCCCATCGCTCACATTCCTGCCTGAGCTCCGCCTCCTGTCAGAGGTGCAAACTCTATTGTGAACCATTTATGTGAGGTATCTAGGTTGCATGCTCTTTATGAAATCTAATTCCTGATGATCTGTCATTGTTTCCCATTACTCCCAGATGGGACTACCTAGTTGCAGGAAAACCAGCTCAGGGCTCCCACTGATTCTACATTATGGTGAGTTGTATAATTATTTCATGACATATTACAATGTTATAATCATAGTAATAAAGTGCACAATAAATATAATGCTCTTATATCTTCCAAAGCCATCCCTCCCCTGTCCCAGTCTATGGAAAAATTGTCTTCTACAAAACCTGTGCCTGGTGCCAAAAAGGTGAGGACTGCCGTCCTAAATGCACTAAAAAAAAAAAAAAAAAAAAAGACCATTTTACAGGTCCGATATTCAAGGAAAACTCTTAAAAATGCATTTTAAATATATATTCTCATGTAAAAATGAACTGATATATATGGATCACTATTTGCAGCCTTAAGAACCAATTATTTTTACAGCTTTCAAATTGCATAACACTTTAAGATATGGGTCAACTCTACATCAGAAAAGGCTTAGTAACAAGAACAAACTCATCTTTAAGAAGTTATTTCTGATGTCTGTATCTTCTAGGCCTCCTCACATTGCCTTGTTTCAATCAAAATCCACAAAAATCACTTTTATCCATATTATTTAACACCTATGCAACTTTTTCATTCTCACACCTATAAAGGATTAGCACTTCAAATCTCCACAACGGACAGTCATTTCAGTGAACTCCATCCCAGACAATCACTCTCCTCTTGAATAAATCCATCCTGACTACAACTGCTAGAGTAATCTTAAACTCCATTTTATGATGTATAAGAATCCAGAGTAACAATTTATAATCTCTGCTAATACATAGCCACTGTAGCATTCCAGGTCAACAAAGCCAACTCCGTTCTTTATGTGTACCTCATTTTCCTCATCTTTAATTTTTCTAACAGTACTTTTCAAATTGTCCCTAACAGTCTTTGCAAGCCACTTTTTTCTTTTGTAAGGTCTCTATTTCTGTTCTGCAAATTGATGTATATAACTTTCAAACCTGAAATTAAGAATCTGTGGTTCCAAGACAGAAAATCCACTATTTATTCCCCCTCATCCCTTAAAAAAAAAGGTACTCACCTAGTTATATGCATGTTATTGTGCTATACGCACCTCAGGCTTCCCGATTTTAAATACCTCAGCAGTTCTTTCATGTTTTTCCAACTGAATTCTCCTGAGTGACTAACACATTACAGATTCTAAAAGCAAACTTCTTATTCTCTAAAAATTCAAGTGCCTGTTGTTTCTTCGTGGAAATATTTTACACATTAACTAAATTATTGAAGGTTATGACCTTTGGGAGTAACACATGCTACCAACAAAACAGGATTACTTAAAAAATGTTTTATTAACTGCATGATTAAAACTGGATTAGCTACCAAGAGAATACATCTTAGGTTTTAGGAAAAAGAGTAAAATGAAACAAAATTTCAAAAGCTCATAATGTTCTAGAAAAAAGTTGAAACAGTTTTAGGTCATTAATCATTTTGAAGGCATTTTACAGTGACTTGTTTTAACTTCTCAAATGTATTTGGAATCAAAATGTTAGAAAAATATAAACATTGTTTATGAATGCATGATGCTATTATTGTTTGATGAAAATTAACTACCTCATTTACCACATACCCTTAAATTCTAAAACTATTTACCGGGCAACCTGACTTTTATCGTTAACTAACAACTCGAAGTGTCTTGTGTACTATCTATCTATCTATCTATTTATTTATTTATGGTTTTTGACATGGAGCTTCACTCTTGTTGCCCAGGCTGGAGTGCAGTGGCATGATCCTGGATGTAAATTATTATTAAGGAACATAATAATCTCATGTGAAATACAGAAACGTCACACATGTACAATTTCCTCACTCCCTCATTTTTATCGTTATAGTTGTCACACAACATACATGCATACATACCCCCATACTGTCATTTTTGCTTTTAACAGTGATATGTTTTATACAGACATCAAAAGGAAATTTAGTGGTTTATCTTTACTCATATACTTAACATTTCCAATGTTCTTTTTCATTCCTGAAGATGAGTTCCCCTATGATATTATTCTTTTTCACTGAAGAACATTTTCTTTTGTAGTGTGGGACCCTTATTTTTCTTCAATCAGAAACTGTCTTCATTTCACTTTGATTCTCCATGGTTCTTAATGAGAAGTCCTTAAGCATTCTAATGTTGGTCTTTGTTATATGTTGTGGTGTTTCTCTGTTCACTTCAGCATTTTCTCTTATATTTAGTTTTCAACAGTTTCACTAATATGTACTATGAGTGATTATCCTTGAAATATATTGTGTTTGGAGTTCACTGAGCCCCTTGAATATGTAAGTTTATATGTTTTTTATTGCATTTTTAAATTTCTATCATTTTTTTAGATATTTTTCCTGCCCTCTTCTTTATTTTCTGTCCTCTTCTTCTGAGATTCCGTTAGAGATTTTGCAGTTTTACTACAGGTCCCTAGGGTTCTGGTTTTTTTTTTCTTCTTTGTAAACTCAATTTTTTCAGATTGACTGTTGTGTATTGATCTGTGTGCCACAGACTCTGTTCTCTCTCATTTCATTCTGCTCTTTATCCCATCCAATTTCTTTTTTAAATATTGTTTTGAAATTCAAAAAGTGTTCATTTTCTTTTAATATTCTTTGTGTATCTGTCTATGAAAGATCGGATATATAAGATATATAAATATATCAATAGATTTAAGATAGGTATATTTGTATGCTGATATATCCTATCTTTTTATTCCTTATGCATTTATTTTTATGATGGTCAGGAAATACAGCTAGACTAGCAGCTTTAAAGAATTCATCTGAAAACTCTGTCATTTATACTTGAAGTTCAGTCAAACAGTTGGCTGAGTTCAGGCATACCGCTAGTTACCCCTCCTCTGACTCTCTCAGGGATCTTCCTCATTCTCTGGCAGTTATAGCTACTCAAGGCCTCTTTCTCTTGCTCCTGCATAAAACACAGTGGGATTTCCTATCCGAGAGGAGATTCAGCTCTTTATACTCACACTCTTGCCTCAACTACAGTTGCCCTTAGGCTAAAACTCAAAACAGAACTAACAAAAGGGAGGTATTCCTATTATGCCAGCCACTTGCCTATAAATTTCACTCCCTTCGAAAATCTGCCTGGTTTTGTTCAGGCTTGAGTTGTTGGGTAGCTTTTTTGTTTTTGTTTGTTTTAAGGTTTTATCAGAGTTTGTAGCTAAATTTGCCTGAAGATTAATGTGTGAGGAAATGCTCTTCCATATTGGGGTTGTAAAACCACTTATTCAACTTTAGTCAAAGTTCTTTTCACTGGGGATTGCTCTGAAGTGAAAGGTTATTTTCCAGTACATTTGTCATCATATCCAGGTGCAGTATTTTTATTTTTTCTTTTCAAGAAGAATTTATTAATGTCAAGTAAATATATAATTTTAAAAGGTGAAGGTGGTTTATTTCTAGTTCTAATTATAGTTCAAAGAGTAAGTCTAAATACCTGAATTATTAGTATGTATATAAATTTCATTATGCTTTTAGGGACAGGTTTTTATGTGAGAGATATAAAATTGTTTAGCAGATGGTGAAAATTTTCCCAAAAAAAGCTCTTTTGGAAGATATTGAATTTGGGTAACATAAAGGAAATCAAAAAAGTTAGTGGACAAGCTCTTTTTTTTTTAAATATTTTATTACACTTTAGGTTCTGAGGTACACATGCAGAACATGCAGGATTGTTGCATAGCTACATACATGGCAAAGTGGTTTGCTGCCTTCATTCCCATCACCTACAGCTGGCATTTCTCCCCCAGGTTATCCCCTCACCAACCTCCCTACCCTCGCTGTCCCTCCCCTAGTCTCCCCCAACAGACCCCAGTGTGTGATGCTCCCCCTCCCTGTGTCCATGTGTTCTTATTGTTCAACACCCACCTATGAGTTGAGTGAGAACATGCAATGTTTGATTTTCTGTTCTTGCATCAGTTTGCTGAGAATGATGCTTTCCAGATTCATCCATGTCCCTACAAAGGACATGAACTCATCGTTTTCCATGGCTGCATAGTATTTCATGGTACATATGTGCCACATTTTCCCTGTCCATTCTACCATTGATGGGCATTTGGGTTGGTTCCAGATCTCTGCTATTGTAAACAGTGCTGCAACGAACATACGTGTGCATGTGTCTTTATAATAGAACTATTTATAATCTTTTGGCTATATACTCAGTAATGGGATTGCTGGGTCAAATCGAATTTCTATTCCTAGGTCCTTGAGGAATCGCCACACTGTCTTCCACAATGGTTGAACTAATTTACACTCCCACCAACAGTATAAAAGTGTTCGTATCTCTCCACATCCTCTCTAGCATCTGTTGTCTCCAGATTTTTCAATGATCGCCATTCTAACTGGCGTGAGATGGTGTCTCAATGTGGTATTGATTTGCATTTCTCTAATGATCAGTGATGATGAGCATTTTTTCATGTTTGTTGGCCTCCACAACCAAACTTGACAATCTTCACCCCCATATCCCAGTTTATTTCTAGGATATATAAAACAGTTATTAGGGTAATTTTGAAAGAATTAAGAGTTCAATACCAATTTTGAATGTCACGATCTTTACATTCCAGAGCACATCAGAAACAAATAAGATACTTACCAGAGCCTTTTAATAGTCAACTTCAGTATTATTAGCAAGGCTTTTCCATCAAATAGAATTAAGGTCCAAGGCACAGTTGTTGTTTTTTATTTAAATTAAGCTTTAAATCTCTAGTCCTTTATGTCCTTTGCTCCTCAAATTCTAGTTCCTCTTTTAAAACTTAAAATAATATGTAAAATAACGTTAATTTTAAAGACCATATTACCTATTATCCTACTACTCTAAAACAATCATTATTTTTACTTTAAAATATTCCTTTGCCAATTTTGTCCCTGATTATGTTTAAAACATATAAGACAAGTAGGATCTCATGACATTGTATACAATCATTGCCACTGACATAGCACTTCAGAAAATATTTGCATCTAGATCTATATCCATATATATAAAAATTTGCCACATTTTTCTTTACTTCAGAAGTTCCTGATGTGCTTTAATTTTCATATGCTGTGTTAAAAGTAATCAATTTTGTATTTTAAGTTTCACCTTGTTATTCATAATTCTGGAAATATTTAAATAATATGTAGACATATTTGTTTGGGGGGGGTTGTTTTGCCTATTGTATAAGAACATCCTAACTAATAATATGGACCTTCCTTTTATCACTAGATAGCACTGCTTTCCTGCACATATAGAAGAATCATTAATTTTAATGGCTTCTTAAGAAGGAACTATTTTATTATTTTATACACCATAGTTTATTTTACTGGTCCCATAATAATTATTTGTATTTAGTTTTCTATCTTGTCTTTTAAATTATAAAGAATATTGCAATGAATTTTCTTGATGTATGTCTTGAGGCACATGTACAATATACTTACAGGATAAAAAGCTACATTTGGAATCACTGAATATATAATACCATATTACAAATTAGATATATTCTTAGTCCATTAGAAAATGTGTAGAGAAAGAGAGTGTGCGTGTGTCTGTAAAATTTGTTTCTAGTTTCTTTATGGTCACAGAGTATAATTCTGTATGATTTCAATTATTTTATGTTTATTGGTACATGTTGTATGGCCCAGTGTGTGCATTAAACATGCCAAGTATTCTGTAATTGCTGGATATAGTGTTCTATAAAAGTCGATTATTTCAATTTGGTTGATGGTATTAATCGAACCTTTTATACCCTATTGATTTCCTATCTACTTTTTTCATCTTTTGCTGTAAGAGAAATGTTGAAATTACCAGCTAAAACTGTCAGTTTGTCAATTTCTCTATGTTTCTCAAAATCTATTAAAGTGTATATTTGCTTTCAATCCTTTTCTGGTTCAAGATAATTTTTTAATCTATGTTGTTTAGAGTTTATAGATTGGGCTGTAGCTGATTAATGGTATCATAAAAGTTAAACTTTCTTATTTTCATTTCTTTTGTTGTTCTGAAGGAGGAGAGCAAGTGCAAAGCCACTCTACCACACCACTTAAAAGATGTCTGAAGTTATTTCTGACATGAAGAGTCTCGACATTATTGTACACCACAGTTCCCTTCAGGGAGTTCTCTGCATGCCATTTAATAAAATACAGCAAATCACTAAAGTGCTGAAATGGGATCTTTTAACCTCAGGGGTTATGTAATATGGTTCACATCTTGTGATAAACACTATTACAATCTTATCATTTTTCTTAAGTTTTTGTTTAGACTGTTGATCGAATGTAACTTGATATCACTCTAGGTTAACCCTGTCCAATCAAATGTAAGAATAATAGATATGGTGTAAGAGCTTAGTTGCAATATATAGAAAGAGTCTAATATTCAGGAACTTTCACTGATTGTCATCTACATTGCTCTTTCATTCAAATAGTTTCCTTAGCAGGAACTGTCTAAAGTATGCATGTATATTAGATTATGTATGACCCAGATTTACAGTTAAAAAATCTGCAGTCCCAGGATTTTGATGGTTCTTCCTTCACAATTTAATATTTAATATTATGTTATGAGCAGGATGAAACAAGATGTGCCACAGAAACTGTGATTTACATTGGAAACCAAACAGGAGAAAAAAGATAAAGTCATTGCAAATACCTTATTATTTCTAAATAACTAAAATATTGCCTAAATATGAATTAAAGGAAGTTTATGGGAGTGCTCACCTGATGTGTAGGTAATTTTTAAATAGCAATGCAAATTAATTTTCCTTTAAATTATGTACCATAATTGCGTATTTGTTCCACATACCCACACAATGTTAAAGCATTTTATTTATGTGATACTGTATTTCCTGTCACATTTACATATGTAATCTATTCATGTAAATATTTACCTAAATACATTGCAAATTTATAAGTCAAGATATTTTAAAGGTGAGGTGTTGTTTTCTGGTTCTCCCCCCGACTAACCCTAAACAGACTTATCCCTTTATAGTTTACTACTATTTCTAGCCTAAATATTGAGTAAATAAATGATATGAGCTGCTTGGTATTGATTTTCCTGACCTCAAATTTCATTTGAGACCCATTAGAACTTAGGTGTGGCTAATAATACAATGTGTTAAGGGAGATTGTTTTTATACCCTGCAACCAAAAACAGGAACATTCAATTTTATTTCAGATAAAATGAATAGTTAATCTGGTTTCAATTATTTTCACTAATGAAGATGAATGAGGTAAACAACCAAAAAAAAGGTCCAAATTTATTTATATTGGAAACATTCATCATGTCAAACACTAGATATTAATAATGTAAACTGTTTGGCTTTACTCCCTAGTGGTTTTCCTTCATTACTCTACCAATTAGAAATGAGCATTATACACACTACAGTTAAATAGCTAACTTGAAATAGAATTTGACAATTGCTTGCCTCATTTCCTTATCTACTTACATTAAAGCTCTGGTATGAAGGACTCTAGGGCAAGACTTTCAGCCCAGAAGGTGCTTGGCACCAACAGTAATGTGTGTGAATGTGGCGGGGTGTGTGTATGTGTGTGCATACAAACACACAAATAACACACACAAATATATTTGTGAATGTTTACCATATATTTATTGAATGTATCCTAATGAGATTTAAAATAATTACTTTTGTATTTAAAAGGACAGATATTTAGTGGAATATGAGGCAAAATCTCATTGACTTTTAGTAGGAAACATGAGATTTCAAAGACTTGCTTGAAAAGTGTCTTAAATACTACCTGTGAAAGATTGATAAAATAGTTCACAATTTTTATTAGTAATAAGAAATTATATCCAAATTTAAAGTCTTCCAAAGACATTAAAGCACTGCTCATAATTTGAAGTTTTAATAAAATTTTAAGATAAATTCCTAGTAATAGTAAAAATATAGGTGATAGATTTTCATTTTTGTTCGTATCTGAAGAATTACATAAACATTACATTTTTCAACAATATAAACAATAAAACAAATATTAGCTATTTCAGAGAAGGACTCTCAAATGGGACATTTTTGTAAAAATAAAAAAAACCCTTTAGAAATACACTTCTTTAACATTTGCCTCATTTCATTTACATTAATTAGGTTTATAAGATAACTTTTATCTTTGAATATCAAATTTTAGATGTCAGTATAAAATCTTGTTATATGGATACATAGTTAATCACCATTGCAGTTCCAGATTATAATGATGGCCTCTACACCTAGCTCCCTGCTTCCACATTCAATTGCTTATAGTCTGTCATGGCCTCTTCTACAAGATCTATCTTATCATACATGACATTTTTTTTCATATTATGCCATCCTCAAAACCGTCTTTGGTTTCCTGTTTCACACAGAAATAACAGTAAGTCTTTCATTCACTTCTCAATGCAAATGGCAATTTATTCAACAAAAAATAAATGAGGAGAAAAAAATATTTAGCAAATCCTGTATTCTAGCTATTCCCCTAGGTCAGTGGTAGAAGATAACAATGTAAATAAACAGTAAAAATTATTTGAGGTAGAAGCATGCCAAAAAGCAAACTATTCACTTAGCATGGAGTAAGGGTTAAGAAGAAATTATCAGAGAAGAGGGGGAGAAAGTATTTAACAAAGACTTTTGAAGGAATTTTTTTTTTTAAATGACTAGGTCTACAAAGGGGAATGACTCAGAGACACAGAGGAGTTGGGTGTCTTTCATCCAGAAATTATAAAGAGTTTGGTTCAGCTCTTGACTTTGTGATCTGCCCACCTTGACCTCCCAAAGTGCTGGGATTTACAGGCATGAG
Organism: Ateles fusciceps; assembly: GCA_036589455.1. Taxonomy (NCBI): domain Eukaryota; kingdom Metazoa; phylum Chordata; class Mammalia; order Primates; family Atelidae; genus Ateles; species Ateles fusciceps. The sequence continues at coordinate 7,418,516 of JAZHEH010002982.1, read as the reverse complement.
CCACCATGCCCAGCTGAGGTGCTGTCTTACACCAGTCAGGATGGCTATTATTAAAAAGTCAAAAAAAACAACAGATGCCAGATGCTAGTGAGGTTGTGAAGAAAAAGGAATATTTTTACACTGTTAGTGGGAGTGTAAATTTGTTCAACCATTGTGGAAGAAGTTATGGCATTTCCTTAGAGACCTAGAGGCAGAAATACCATTTGACCAGAAATCCCATTACTGGGTATATACCTAAAGGAATAAAAATTGTTCTATTAAAAAAAAAAAAAAAAGAGTTTGGTTCAGGTAGAGAAAAATCTGTGCTCCATGCTGGAATGGCAGGAGCTCAGATGATGAATCAGTTGTCACATTAGTGACATCAATGACATTGAGTGTCACTTAAACGACATTTTATAACCTTGTGGGAGTCTGTTAAGTATGTGCAATTTTAACATATATCTCTGAGGATGGTGGATGAATAAGAGTGACTAGAGATGTGAGAGTGAATTTTCGAAAATAAGCTACTAAAATATCAAGGTGAAAGATGATGAGACTCTGAATTAAGTGAATTATTTGTGGGAAAGAGCAGGTAGGAACAAAATAATAACTATTATTTATTGAGCACTTGCTATGTTAAGTGTCACACTTCTGTGATGGGTAATTATTATGTGTTAACTTGATTAGGCTATATCGCCCAGTTGTTTGGTAAAAAACTAGTCTAGTCATTGCTGTGGAGGTACTGAGTTGATGTGATCAACATTTACAATGACTCCACTTTAAGTAGAAGAGTATTCTGGATAATATGGATGGTCCTTAGCCAATCGGCTGAAGGCCTTAAGGGCAAAATATGAGGTTTCAAAAAAAAATGAATTCTGCTTCAAAAAACTGTGCCTAACTTTCCCATCTGCCAACCTACTGGACAGATTGAGGACTCAGCTCATTAATAGTTATCCAGTCTGCTGGCCTGCTCCACAGACTTCAAACTTGTCAGCCCTCACAGCTGCATGAGTTATTTCCTTAAAATTCTTCTCTCTCCCTATATATATAGAGATACATAACCTACTGGTTCTGTTTTTCTGGAGAATTTTAACTGATACACTTGACATGCCTCAGTTAAAACATAAACAAAACTGGAACTACTTATGACCATGTTTCATTTTTAATGTGAGTAAATGTAAGTTCATAGCCTTCAACTGTCCCTAAATCACAAAGCAAAGAGAAGAAAAGAAAGAAGGAAAGAAAAGAAGGGATGGAATTTCTGGATCATATGGTAACTTCATGTCTAATTGTTTGAGGAAATACTGGACTGTTATCCAAAGAAGCTGTACCATTTTACATGCCCACCAGCAGTCTATGAGGGTTGGATATGGACATATTATTTTCTATTTTTTCTTAATAGCTTTCTAATAGAAGAGAGGTAGCATTTCATTTGGTTTTGATTTGTATTCACTTATTGTTTAGTAATGTTGAGCCTCTTTTGATGAGCTTACTGGCCATTTACATATTTTCTTTGATAGCCCATTTTAAAATCAGTTCACTGCCCATTTTAAAATCAGATTGTTTTCTTTTTTATTAAGTTTTAGAATCCTTCTATATTAGAACTCCTGTATACTTTATTCCTGTAATATAGAATTCCTCTATATTAATCTCTTATTAGATATGATTTTCAAATATTTTCTCCCATTCCATAGATTGCTGTTTTACTCCATTTATAGTGTTCTTGATGCACAAAAGTTGTAAATTTTGATAAAATCTAATTTTTCCATTTTTCTTTTATTTCCTGCGTCTTTTTTGACATATCCAAGAAAGCATTGCAAAATGATTCATTTTATTTATTTTTTCTAATACCTTCTAAATTCTGTCTTATATTTTCTTCTAAAAGTTTTACAGTTTTAGATCTCATGCTGAGATATCTGATCCAGTCTGAGTTATTTTTTGAATGTGGTATTAAGTAAGAGTTTGTTTTTTGTTTATGTGGGTATCTAGTTTTCCTAGTACCTATTGTTTAAAAAAGATAGTCTTTTCCTGACTCAATGATTTGGCACCTTCATTTGATCACATACGTGAAAGTTTATTTTTGGACTCTCTCTTCTTTTCCATTGGTCTATATCATTATATTTGCACCAGCACAGGTAATTTATGCCACACTATTTTGAATTCTATATAGTGTAGTAAGTTTTGAAATTAGTAGTGTGAGTCTCCAACTTTCTTCTTTTTTAGGAATGTTTTGGATATTTGAAACCCTATGAAATTTTATATGAATTTTAGGATAGGCTTTTCTATATCTGCAAAAAAGATATTATTTGGATTTTCATAGGGATTGAATTGAATCTGTAGATTGTGTTGGGCATATTGACATCATAACAAGATCACATCTTCCAATTCATGAACATGGGATGTCTTTACACTTACTATGTGTCATTTAATTTTTTTTCAGACATGTTTTGTAGTTTTCATTGTATGAGTCTTTCACCAATTTGACTGAGTTAATTTCTTAGCATTGTATCCTTCTTCAAGCTATTGTAAATAAAATTTTTTTTATTTCCTTTCAGATTGCCCAGGGTTATTGTATAGACTTACAAATTTATATGATTTCTCTGTGTTGACTGTTTATCCTAGTACTTTGCTGAATGTATTTATTAGTTCTAAAAGACTGTGTGTGGACTCTAGGCTTTTAAAGAAATAAATTATGTAATCTATAAACAGACATAATTGTATTTTTTCTTTCCATTTGAATTCATTTTTTTTTTGTTTGCTTAATTGCTTTTGGTAGGACTTCCAGTACTGTGGTGAATATAAGTGTCAAAAGCAAGGATCCTTGCCTTGCTCCTTAACAGGTGGCAAAATGCTTTCAGTCTTTGACCGTTAAGTATAATGATCACTGTTTGGTTTGCATACATGACATTTATTATGTTGAGGTACTTTTCTCCTATTTCTAGTTTGTTGAGTTTTTTTTTAATCATACAAGGGTGTTAAATTTTTTCAAATGCTTATTCTGTATCAGTTGAGATAATTACATGTTTTCTTTAATTTCATTAATGTAGTATACTACTGACATGATTTGAATCTGTGTCCTCACTCAAATTTCATGTCAAATCGTATTCCCCAATGTCGGAGGAGGGGCCTGGTGGAAGGTGATTAAATCATGGCAGTGGGTTTCTCCTGAATGGCTTAGTACCATCCCTTTTGTGCTCTTCTTATGATAATGAGTGAGTTCTCACAAGATCTGTTTGATTAAAGATGTGTGTCACCTCCAACCCCCTTCCTCCTGCTCAAGCCATGTGAAGCTGTATGTTCTGGCCTTCTCTTTTGCCACGAGTAAAAGTTTCCAGAGGCCTCCCAGCCATATTTTCTGTACAACCTGCAGAACTGTGAGGCAATTAAATTTCTTTTCTTTGTAAATTATCCAGTCTCAGACATTTCTTTATAGCAATGTGAGAATGGACTAATACAATTACATCGATCAGTTTTTCATATATTGAACTATCCTTACATTTCAAGAATGAATCCCACTTAGCTATGGTGTATAATTCTTTATACACTTGAATTTGTTGTACTAGTATTTTTTTTTAGAATTTTTAGATAAATGTTCCTAAGAAAAATTGATCTATAGGTTTTTTTCATATATGCATAGATTTTTGTATCAGGGTAATGCTGGCATAGAATGGGTTAGGAAGTGCTCTCTCTCCTCTTTGGCTTTTTGGAAAAGTTTGAGAAATATTGGTGTTAGTTTTTTAAAAAAATGTTTAGTGGAATTCACCCATGAAGCCATCAGGTCCAAAACTGTTTTGCCAGGAGGTTTTTGATTACTGATTCAATATCCATAGCAACTGTAAGCATATTCAGATTTCTTCAATATTCTATTGTGAAGTTTTGCATTTTGGGGAATGCCTTCATTTAATCTAGATTATCCAGTGTATTAGTGTACAATTACTCATAGTACTATTACAATCCCTTTTATTTCTGTAGAAACCATCATAATATCCCCACTTTCAATTCTGATTTTAGTAATTTGAGTCTTCTCTTGTTTTTTCAGTCAAGCTAACTAAAGGTTTGTCAATTTAGTTGATTTTTTTTGAAGAACAAACTTTTGCTTTTAGTGACTTTCTCTTTTTTTAATTCTCTATTTTTTTTAATATCTACTATCTTTAGGTTTAGTTCTTCTTTTCCTAGTACCTTCAGTTGTAAAATTATGTTGTTGATTTGAGATCTTTTTTGTTCTAATGTAAGGTCTTAATCCTCTCAGGCTTCCATAACAAAATACCAAAGACATTGTGGCTTATAACGGAAATATATTTATATACAGTGCTGGGAGGTAAACAGTCCAAGATCAGCATTCCAACATGTTTCAGTTTTTGGTGAGAGCTCTCTTACTGGCTTGTAGATGGCTGCTTTGCCCTCACATAACTTTTCCTTTGAGTATGTACAGAGAGACAAAGAGCAAGAGAGAGAGTGAAAGCAAGAGCAAAAGAAAGAGTGAGAGAGAGATCTTCCTCTGCTTATTAAGCCACCAGTCCTGTTGGATTAAAGCCCCACTCATGATCTTGTACAACCTTAATTATCTCCTCCAACTTTTATCCCCAACAAGCCAACAAAGTCGCATTGGGGGTTAGGGCTTCAACATATAAATTTTGTGGGACATCATTCATTCCATAGCAGTAAGCATATACAGCTACCTTCTGCTTACACTGTTTTTCCTGCATCCCATACATTTTGATATGTTGTGCTTTCATTTTACTTTAAGCATTTTCTAATTTTCCAGTAATTTTTTATTTAACCCATTGGTTGTTTGAGAGTATATTTTCTAATTTCCACATGTATACATTTTTCAGTTTTTCTTTTGTTATTGATTTCTAACTTTATCCCATTGTGGTCAGAGAAGACCTTTTGTGTGATAATTTTTTAAAAGCTATTGAGACTTAACAGGTGGCAAAATGTATGGTCTATCCTGAATAATTTTCCATATGCCCTTGAAAGAAAGTGTATGCTATTGTTGGGTTGAGTGTTCTGTATATATCTGTTTGTCTAGTTGGCTTACTTTGTTTTTTAAATCCTCTATTTTCTTAATTATCTTCTATCTGATTTTTCTAGACATTATTGAAAGTACAGTATTGAAGTCACCAACTATTATAGTAGAAATATATATTATTCCCTTCAATTATACCCATTTTTAACTTTATATATTATGATGGTCTATTATTAGGTATACAAATGTTTGAATTGTTATATTTTCATACCGCATTGATTTATTTGTCTCTCAAAACTATTTATGATTTAAAGTCTATTTTTTATGCTAGTATAGCCACCCCTATTTTATTGTTTACTGTTTGCATAAAATATCTTTTTCCATTATTTTATTTTCAACTTATTTGTGTCTTTGTAGCTAAAGTGAGCCTCTTACAGCAAGTATGTAGTTGAATCATGCTATTTTTAAAAATGTATCTTCTCAGTTTCTATTTTTTAATTAGAGAATTTAACCTATTCATTTTTAAAGTACTGATAAGGAATAACTTGATTTTGTCATTTTTATATTTCTTTTCTATATATCTTATATCTTTTGTGACCCTCATTTTCCATATTACTATCTTGAGTTTAATTTTTTATAGTAAAATGTTTTAATTCCATTTTAATTTCCTTCCTTTTGTTTATATTCAATTATTATTTTCTTTGTTGTTACCAAGGCACTTACACGCTACATCATAAAGTTATAATGTTAATTTGAATTTATGCAATCTTAACTTCAATAACATTCAAAAATGTTCCTCATTTTTAGTTTCATCCTCAACTCCCTCAGTTATTTAAGTCACAAAATTACATATTTGTATACTCTACATCCAAAAGGAATAATTAATACACTTTTAAGGCATTCGTCCTCTTAAATTATGTCTAAAACAAAATGTTAAATACAAATTAAAGTTAAAATAATATGAGCTTTTAGATGAATGCTTTTAAATATGTTAGCATTTTAAATTAAGCAGAAATCAAAAAGTACAGCTACAAATCACTGTAACAATCACATACACTTCTATAACTGCCCATGTGTTTACTTTTACTGGGATCTTTATTTCTTTATAAAGCTTCAAATTACTGCTTAGTGTACTTCCATTTCAAACTGCTGGACTCTCACTAGTAATTCTTGCAGGGCAGGTATAGCAGAAAACTCTTGTTAGTTTTTCTTTATCTCAGAATGTCTTAATTTCGCCCTCATTTTTGAAAGACAGTTTTGCCAGATATGAAATTTTTGGTTAACAGGTTTTGATTTGTTTAGTTTTTCTTTCAGCATTTTGAACACATCTCCCCCACTGCCTTGTGGCTTCTTATGTTTCTGATGATAAATCTGCTAATAAGGATACCTTGTATGTGACAAGCAACCTCTCTCAGGCTGCTTTCAAAATTCTCTTTGTCTTTCAACACTTTAATTATAACTTGTCTTGGTGTGGGTCTCTGAGTGCATCCTATTTGGAATTTTTTGAGCTCTTGGTTATTTATACTAATGACTTTCATCAAATTTAGGGCTGTTAATTTTTTAAAATATTTTTTTCTACCCCTTTATCTCCCTCTTCTAGTTCTAACATTCCCACAATCCACATGCTGCCCCACTTGATGGTATCCCACAGGTACCTTAGGTTCTGTTTGTTTTTCTTCAATCTTTCATTTTTTATATTCCTAATATTCAATAATTTCAGTTGTCTTATCTTCAATTTCACTGATTCTTCTGCTTACTCAAGTATATCTTGATTCTAGTGAAATTTTTATTTCAGTTATTCTAAGTTTTTGCTCTAGAACTTTTAATTTGGTGACTTTTTAGGTTCTCTCTCTCTCTCTCTCTCTCTCTTTCTAGATTTTCATTTTGTTTATATTATCATGTTCTTGATATTTTCCATGACTTCCATTACTTCTTAATGTTAGGTCTTTTATCCCTTTGAATTGGCCATACTTTCTTATTGCTTTGTATTCTTTATAATTTTTGTTGTTGTTGAAAATCAGACATTTGATTCTAATAATTTTGATATCTCTGAAAATTAGATTCTCCCCTGATATAATGTGGCTCTGCGTCCCCACCAAAATCTCACCTTGAGTTTTAATAATCCCCACATGTCATAGTAGTGACCTCATGGGAGGTAACTAAATCATGGGGCCAGGTTTTTCTCAAGTTGTTTTGATGATAGTGAATAAGTCTCATGAGATCAGATGGTTTTATAAAGGGGGGTTCTCTTGCACATGCCCTCCTGCCTACTGCCTTGTAAGAGTTTGCTATTTCTTCCTCTCCCACCATGATTTTGAGGCCTCCCCAGCCATGTGGAACTCTGAGTCCATTAAAATCTCTTTCCTTTATAAATTAGCCAGTCTCAGGTATGTTTTTATTAGCAACATGAGGACAGACTAATACATCCCCCATATTGCATGGTTTGCTATTTTGTTTTTGGTTTTGTTTTTGGTTTTGTTTTGTTATCTTGGTTTTTCTGTAATTGTTGTAGGCTGCCTTTATGCTGAGGATCAGCCTCAGGTGAAAACTTAAAAGTCTTCTGGAGTCTGTTGTAAGCCTACATCTTTCCTGTACATGCACGATGACTTGCTAATTTCTCCCATATATTCATGCCTCTGAATGTCTTAATCTTTAATGGCTGACATCCTCCAAAAAATAAAAACATGAAGAGTAGGAAAGAGGACTGACCTTTTAAACACCTCAGAATTCAGTTCAGCTGGAGGGAGAGAAGCTTGTTACAAGGCTGTAAGGATGTGAAACAATAGTTGCCTTCCTCCATATCTGCAACTTCATAATCAGAAGGGGCAATAAGCAATAAGAACACAAATCCTGACTTATTTGCATCCCAGTGCCTTTATTGTCCACCCTGGTTCCTGCAAGATGCATTCATGCTCCAGGAACAGAAGCACAGCTGCCTGTCATGGGGCTGGGGGTCAAAGATATGTAGCTGCTTCTGAGCTAAGGGTTCAAGTCAACTAAAATTAACCACAAACTTCCATTTAAGCCTTCACATGAAAGTTACACACTTTCAATAGACTAGAGTTCTCAATGGTTACATGTCTACTGTAGCAATTATTATCTGGATGGAAAAACAGACTTCTGGTGCTTCTCATTCCACCATCATTCCCAGACTCCTCTCCCCAAACCACTTTTTTTCAATAAAACATTTATTACAGCTAAAGTGGTCTACTCACCACCTTCTCCAAATAATGCACTCTTTATTGCTTCAGGTTCATTTTTCCACAAATTTCAACAGATCAAAATTGCCTTTACTCATACTTAGTGCTACTGAAAATTCTCCTAAATATTTTGAGTTCTAACTTAGATCCTATTCATCCATAAATTATGTCAATCCCTTGCCTCTCTTCTATAAAACCAGGAATTTCTTTTACAGCAAATAGGATTAGAAGCTGAAAATGAAGGATAATTAATTATCCTTAGTAAACACTACAAGGCTCCTTAATTTATTTAATGCAAAACTAATTAAAGCATTATAATGACTCATCGCTAATAAATCATATTGCTGAGCTTGCTAATGGCTTCAAATATTGACAAAGCATGCCATACTCATATGAAATGGACCATTGGTGATTTGTAGAAATATGTCCTTTACTTTTTTAAATTTATGTTTGCATGCACGCAAAAGATAAACTTGATAAATATAAAATTTATCTTAAGAATTCCCCAAAGGAGTCTGAAAAATGACATTACAGAAAACTTAAGCTTAATTCTCCACAAAACTAGTAACCCTAAAATTCCCTAAGATGTTTAAATTCATATGAAAAAATATTTTTTAATAATAGTAAAAGTGAACACCTACAAAATACTTACTATAGGCCAAAGTGCTTTAGAGCTGTATTAACACATTAAACACCAGAATAGCACTATTGATAAAGACTGCCATTTTGAAGATGAGAAAAGTAAGGCATATCAAGATTAAATAATGTTCTGAAGATCAACAGCTAGTAAGCAGTAGAACCAGGATGCAATCACCTGCAATATGGCTTCAATCAAGTAACCTATAATTTGTATACATTTTTCGTATTTTCATAATTGTTTTAAATATATTAAAAATAAGGAATCAATAACAAAGAAAACACATACAATTAACATTAATTCCTTGAGTGTATCAAAGTGCTATTATTTTGTCATAGGTGTTGGTCTCCCCCTCAAGTATGAAGAATAAGAGGATCATTTAAAACCAACGAAAGTGTAAAAGATTTTCCAAAATACTGTTCAAAAGTATTTTGTATTTTGGACAAAACACTGCTCAGTAATTTGGACAAAAGGTGAAGTTGTCTTGGGTTTCTGTGTTCTGGAATTCTGTTTGTTCTAAAGTTCCTTCTGGCCCCATGGACCAGCTCTATTGTTTACAACATTGGAGTGAAACAGGCAGGATAAGAGCTCCTGCCACTTCCTGGTGTCCACTCACCACTGTCTATGAATGTTTCATTGATTGCATGCCCTATCTAAATCAAACCTGGCACATTCATATTTACCATAGTCTGTGCAGATTTTGCTGCCACTTTTCAGAAATATAATAGTGGCATGGATTTACAGAGAGTTCTGCTACAGTAGATTAAATGCATAGTTTGTTAATTTTTCTAAATATCTACAAGATAAAAGCAAACATAATGTCCATAATCTATGGTATCTGGAAAATTGCAGACATTTTTCATTTTAAATCACTAACTTATTTTCTTCATAATTATTTACTAAATTATTCAACCATATAGTATGGAAATGACAGTGAATGCAGGGTTCTTTGTAGGATTTCTTTGAATATTTGAGGGTCCAGAATATTTGCAATGAAAGGAAACCTAATTTAACAACAGTGTATTATTCTGTAGCCTTCTTGTGATATGAAATATCTATTACAACTTCCCTATTTCACTAATCAGCTTACGAAATATATTCAGATTTATAAAACAGGATATAAATAATAGTCATGTGCATCTTATTACGAAAAATAGTCATATTTTCCAAAATAATTATCACAATGATATGACGGTATACATATTTATGTTTATAGATGAGGAAATTGAGGCTTGCAGGAAATGAGAAACTTAGCCCAATCAGCTGTTGTTAAAACAGCAATTCAAATTTTTTAAAAATCTAGAGGATTCTAAACTACATTAAAAGAATTGGTTAAAGGTTAGAGTTAGGGTTAGCCAATCAGAATTATTAAAGATAAATAAGGTAAATATATTGATTAAGGTATAAAAAATTTGAATTCAATAGAAAGATGTATTTATCATTTTACAACATTTGTACTCTTTACAACATAGTTCAAATTATGTAATGCAAGACTGACAGACAACTAAAGAAAAATAATCATGTATCCATTGTAATTAGTAAAAAAATAGAAATCTTAGAAAAATAATTATTAAGATTCATACAGTAGGCACATACACATCACTGTACCTGTCATATAGAAATATAAAATTATCCATCACATAAAAAGCATTTTTTGTTAAAAATCCTAAGCCATAAAGCATGTTTCATCCATTTCAGTCACTAACTAAAACTAACTAAAAATAACTGTAAAACTTAATCCAGAAGCCATAATAGAATTAATGTTTTAGCATTCCAATAAAAACAAAAAACAAAAAAACCCTACCAGACCTAGTTACATTCATAGGTTAACTAGTACAGAAGGATTTTAATGACATAGAAATTATAAAAATTGAAATGGAAGAGAAAAATGTCATTATTAACAAAAAGCATGATAGTCTACACAGAATCATTTGGAATTTATAATTGCGTGTAGCAAGGTTGATATATATAAAATAAATAAATTGAGTACCTTTCTATTTACCAGTAGCAAACATTTTTTAAAAATAAGAAATGTAAGCACTTAAAAGAGTGACCAAAATGATAAAGTGCAAGTTTTTAGATTTCAAATTGTAAAATTTGACTGAGATATTGAGTTTTAAATAACTAAATATATATATTAAATCTTTTAGATTGAAGATTCAGTATCACTAAGATATTAATTTTCCAAATCTGACCTATAGATTCAAAATAATACCACTGAAAATTCTAAAAGTGACCATGTAACATGAAAGACAATTGTGACATTTATATGAAAGGCTAAAAAGTCAAGAAGAGTCAAAATCAGCATATGAAACTGCCTTGTCAGATAGTAAAGCTTATTTTAACTAAGACACTGTTGTCTTAGGACATTAATAGACAAACCACCTGTAGAAAAAAAAAGAGCCAGAAGAAGACTCATTCATATGTGGAGCTAAACACTGCAGATGAGTATTTAAAGAATGAGGTGGTCAATAAACGGGGTCAGGACAATTGTTTGCAATATAAAACATATATAAAAATGGATAGTGATATAATACCACATCCAAAAATGCAATTTTAGATGGATGGATCAAGAACCTATACATAGAAGGCCCACTTGAAAAATTCTAGAGAAGTATTATTTCACTGTAAAGATTTCTTAAATAACTAAAAGTACAAATCAGCCTGATTTAATAAATCAGGTTTCATTTATTAAAAAATAGTGTTTATTAAAAAATTCTGTTCACAACTTCCACCAAGATGGCCAAATGGGAATAGCTCCAATCTGCAGTTCCTAGTGAGAGCACACCAGAAGATGAGTGATCTCCTCATTTCCAACTGACATACCAGTTGGAAACCTCATTGAAACTGATTAGACAGTAGGAGCAGCCCAAGGTGTGCAAGCCGAAGTAGGGTGGGACACAGCCTCACCTGGGAGGTGCAAGGGGCCAGAGAACTCTCTTTCCCAGCCAAAGCAAGCCATTAGGGACTTTTCCGGACACTCTAGCACTTCAGCTCAGATACTGCACTTTTCCCACAGTCTACACAACCCACAGACCAGGAGATTCCCTCAGGCGCCTACAATGCCAGTGCTCTGGGTTTCCAGCACAAAACTGGGTGGCTGTTTTAGTCTAGCGGCACCTGGAATACCAGCAAGACAGAACAACTCATTTCCCCTGAAAAACGGGGCTGAAGCCAGGGGGCCAAGTGAGCTGGCTTGGTGGGTCACACCCCTATGAAGATTGGAAAGCTAAGATCCACTGGCTGAAAATTCTCAGAGCCAGCATAGCAGTCTGAGCTTGACCTGGAATGTTCCACCTTGGTGGGGGGAGAGGTGACTGCCATTTTTGAGGTTCTGGTAGGCAGTTTCAACACTGCCTGTGTAAATAAAGCCGCTAGGCAGTTTACACAGCAGCTGGGTGGAGGAAGGCCTCTAGATTTCCTTCTTGCTGGGCAGGGTATCTCAGAAAAAAAGACAGCAGCTCATCAGGGACTTACAAAGCCCCCACCTTCCTAGGACAGAGCAATTGGGAAAAGGGGCAGTTGTGGGTTTCACTTCAACAGACTTAAACGTCCCTGCCCACAGCCCCCAGCACAGTGCCTGTGCTCCACTAAGGGACAGGCTGACTCCTCAAATGGCTCCTTGGACTCCCCACCCCCGGGTATCCTAACTGGGAGACATGTCATACAGGAGAGCTCTGGCTGACATCTGGCAGGTCCCCTTTTGGGACGAAGTTACCAGAGGAAGGAACAGGCAGTAATCTTCGCTGTTCTGTAGCCCACACAGGTGGTGCACAGGCAAGTAGGGTCTGGAGTGGACCTCCAGCAAACTCCAGCAGATCTGCAGCAGAGGGGCCTGACTGTTAGAAGGAAAACTAACAAGCAGGAAGAAATACCTCAACATCAACAGAAAGGACGTTCATTCAGAAACCCCATCCAAAAGTCACCAACTTCAAAGACCAAAGGTGGTAAATCCACTAAGATGGGAAGGAACCAGCACAAAAAGGCTGAAATCACCATAAGCCAAAATGCCTCTTCTCCTCCAAGGGATGACAACTCTTCACCAGCAAGGGAACAAACTGGATGGAGAATGAGTGTGACGAAGTGACAGAAGCAAGCTTCAGAAGGTAGGTAATAACAAACTTCTCCGAGCTAAAGGAGCATGTTCTAACTAAATGCAGGGAAACTGAGAACCTTGAAAAAAGGTTACACGAATTGCTAATGATATTAACCAGCATGGAAAAGAACATAAACAACATAATAGAGCTGAAACACAGCAGAACTTGGTGAAGCATGTACAAGTCTCAATAGCCAAATCAATCAAGAAGAAAGGATATCAGAGACTGAAAATCAACTCAATGAAATAAAGCAAGAAGGCAAGATTAGAGAAAAAAGAGTGAAAAGAAATGAACAAAGCTTCCAAGAAATATGGAATTATATGAAAAGACCAAATCTATATTTGATTGGTGTACATGAAAGTGATGGGGAAAATGAAACCAAGTTGGAAAACACTCTTCAGGATATTATCCAGGAGAACTTCCCCAACCTAGCAAGGCAGGGCAACATTCAAATACAGGAAATACAGAGAGTACCACAAAGGTATTCCTTGAGAGGAGCAACCCCAAGGTACATAATTGTCAGATTCACTAGGGTTGAAATGAAGGAAAAAATGCTAAGGGCAGCCAGAGAGAAAGGGTGGATACCCACAAAGGGAAGCCCATCAGACTCACAGCGGATCTCTTGGCAGAAACCCTACAAGCCAGAAGAGAGTAGGGGCCAATATTCAAAATCCTAAAGGAAAAGAATTTTCAACCCAGATTTCATATCCAGTCAAACTAAGCTTCATAAGTAAAGGAGAAATAAAATCATTTATGGACAAGAAACTGCTGAGAGATTTTGTCGTCACCAGGTCTGCCCTACAAAAGCTCCTGAAGGAAGCACTAAACATGGAAAGGAATGACCAGTACCAACCATTGCAAAAACATACCAAACTGTAAAGACTACAGACAATATAAAGAAACTGCATCAACTAACGGGCAAACAACCAGCTGGCATCAAAATGGCAGGATCAAATTCACACATAACAATATTAACCTTAAACATAAATGGGCTAAAGGCCCCAATCATAAGACACAGACTGGCAAATTGAATAAAAACTCAAGACCCATCAGTGTGCTGTATTCAGGGAACCCATCTCATGAGCAAAAACAAACATAGGCTCAAAATAAAGGGATGGAAGAATACTTATCAAGCAAATGGAGAGCAAAGAAAAAAAAAAAAAGCAGGGGTAGCAATCGTAGTCTCTGATAAAACAGACTTTAAACCAACACAGAACAAAAGAAACAAAGAAGGGCATTACATAATGATAAAGGGATTAATGGAACAGCATGAGCTAACTATCCTAAATATATATGCATCCAATACAGGAACATCGAGATACATAAAGCAAGTTCTTAACAATCTACGAAGAGACTTAGACTCCCACACAATAATAATGGGAGACTTTAACGCCCCACTGTCAATATTAGACAGATCAATGATACAGAAAATTAACAAGGATATCCAGGGCTTGAACTCAGATCTGGATCAAGCAGACCTAATAGACGTTTAAAGAATTCTCCACCCCAAAACCACAGAATATACATTCTTCTCAGCACCACATGGCACTTATTGTAAAATTGAGCACATAGTAGGAAGTAAAACACTCCTCAGCAAATGCAAAAGAATGGAAATCATAACATATAGCCTCTCAGACCACAGGGCAATGAAATTAGAACTCGGGATTAAGAAACTCACTCAAAACCACAAAACTATATGGAAACTGAACAATCTGCTCCTGAATGACTACTGGATAAATAATGAAATGAAGGCAGAAACAAAGATGTTTTTGAAACCAATGAGAATAAAGATATAACGTACCAGAATCTCTGGGACACATTTAAAGCAGTGTCTAGATGGAAATTTATAGCACTAAATCTGCACCAGAGAACTAAGGAAAGATATAAAATCGACATCCTAATGTCATGATTAAAAGAACTAGAGGAGGAAGATCAAAAAATTCAAAAGCTAGCAGAAGGCAAGAAATAACTAAGATCAAAGCAGAACTGAAGGAGATAGAGATAAAAAAATCCTTCAAAAAAATCAATAAATCCAGGAGCTAGTTTTTGAAAAGGTCAACAGAATAGATAGACCACTAGCCAGACTAATAAAAAAGAAAAGAGAGGAAATTCAAATAGATGCAATAAAAAATGATAAAGGGGCTATCATCACCGATCCCACAGAAATACAAACTACCATCAGAGATTACTACAAACACCTCTATGCAAATAAACCAGTAAATCTAGAAGAAATGGATAAATTCCTGGATACTTACACACTCCCAAGACTAAACCAGGAAGAAGCTGAATTTCTGAAGAAACCAATAACAAGATCTGAAGTTGAGGCAGCAATTAATAGCCCACTAACCAAAAAAAGTCCAGGACCAGACAGGTTTATAGCTAAATTCTACCAGAGGTACAAAGAGGAGCTGGTACCATTCCTTCTGAAACCATTCCAAACAATACAAAAAGAGGGAATCCTTCCTAAATCATTTTACGAGACCAACATCATCCTGATACCAAAACCTGACAGAGACACAACTGAAAAAGAAAATTTTAGTTTTCTAAACCTGGGATCAACTTGGCTTCAGCCCAGGGATGCCAGGCTGGTTCAACATCCACAAATCTATAAACACAATCCATCACATAAATAGAACCAAAGACATAAACCACATGATTATCTCAATAGACACAGAGAAAGCCTTTGAGAAAACCCACAGCCCATTATGCTAAAAACTCTGAATAAATAAACTAGTTATCAATGGATCATTTCTCAAAATAATAAGAGCTATTTATGACAACCCAAGTCAATAGCATACTCAAGTCAATAGCATACTGAATAGGCAAACACTGGAAGTATTCCCTTTGAAAACTGGCACAAGGATGCCCTCTCACCACTCCTACTCAACATAGTATTGGAAGTTCTGGCTAGGGCCATCAGCTAGAGAAACAGATAATGGGTATTTAAATAGGAAGAGAGGACGTCAAATTCTCCCTGTTTGCAGACAACATGATTGTATATTTAGAAAACCCAATTGTCTCAGCCCGAAATCTCCTGAAGCTGTTAAGACTCTTCAGCAAAGTCTCAGGATACAAAATCAATGCACAAAAAGCACAAGCATTTCTATACACCAATAATAGACAAATAGAGAGCCAAATCATGAGTGAACTCCCATTCACAATCACTACAAAGAGAATAAAATACCTAGGAATATGACTTACAAGGGATGTGAAGGACCTCTTCAAGGAGAACTACAAACTACTGCTCAAGGAAATAAGAGAGGACACAAACAAATGGAAAAACATTCCATGCTCATAGTTAGGAAGAATCAATATCATGAAAATGGCCCAAAGTAATTTATAGATTCAATGCTATTCCTATTAAGCTACCAATGACTTTCTTCACAGAATTGGAAAAAAACACCTTAAACTTCATATGGAACCAAAAGAGAGCCCACATAGCCAAGACAATCCTAAGCAAAACAAAACAAAAACAAAAAAACAGAGCTGGAGGCATCACACTCCCTGACTTCAAACTGTATTACAAGGCTACTGTATTCAAAACAGCATGTACTGGTACCAAAACAGAGATACAGATGAATGGAACAGAATAGAGGCCTAGGCGGCAATGCCACACATCTACACCCATCTGATCTTTGACAAATCTGACAAAAACAAGCAATGGAGAAAGGATTCCCTATTTAATAAATGGTGTTGGGAAAACTGGATAGCCACATGCAGAAAGCTGAAACTGGATCCCTTCCTTACACCTTACTAAAAAATTAACTCTAGATGGGTTAAAGATTTAAACATGAGACCTAACACCATAAAACTCTAGAAGAAAACCTAGGCAATACCATTCAGGACATAGACATGGGCAAAGACTTCATGACTAAAACACCAAAAGCAATGGCAACAAAAGCCAAAATAGACAAATGGGATCTAAGTAAACTTCAGAGCTTCTGTACAGCAAAAGAAACTATCATTAGAGTGAACCAGCAAGCAACAGAATGGGAAAAAATTTTTGCAATCTACCCATCTGACAAAGGGCTAATATCTGGAATCTATGGAGAACTTAAACAAATTTACAAGAAAAATACAAACAACCCCATCAAAAATTGGAAAAAAGAATGAACACTTTTCAAAAGAAGACATTTATTCAGCTAACAAACATACGAAAAAACATCTCCTCATCACTGGTTATCAGAGAAATGCAAATCAAAACCACATTGAGATACCACCTCACACCAGTTAGAATGGCAATCATTAAAAAATCAGGAGACAACAGATGCTGGAGAGAATGTGGAGAAATAGGAATGCTTTTTCACTGTTGGTGGGAGTGTAAATGAATTCAACAATTGTGGAAGACAGTGTGGTAATGCCTCAAGGATCTAGAAATAGAAATATCATTTGACCCAGCAATACCATTACTGGGTATATACCCAAAGGATTATAAATCATTCTATTATAAAGACACACGCACATGTATGTTTATTCTGGCACTGTTCACAATAGCAAAGACTTGGAACCAACCCAAATGTCCATCAATGATAGTCTGGATAAAGAAAATGTGGCACACATATACCATGGAATAGTATGCAGCCATAGAAAAGGATGAGTTCATGTCCTTTTCAGGGACATGGATGAAACTGGAAACCATCAATTTCAGCAAACTGATACAATAACAGAAAACCAAACACCGCATGTTATCACTCATAAGTGGGTGCTGAACAATAAGAATACAGGGACACAGAGAGGAGAATATCACAATCTGGGGTCTGGGGAGTGGGGGGGATTGGGGAGAGATAGCAGGGAGTGGGGGGGGGATTGGGGAGAGATAGCATTAAGAGAAATACCTAATGCAGATGACGGGGCGATGGATGCAGCATACCACTACCATGGCATGTATATACCTACGTAACAAACCTGCATGATCTGCACATGTACCCCACAACTTAAAGTATAATAAATACATTTAAAAAAAATTCTCTTCATAGAAATGAATTATTAAGAGTATGAGAAGCCAAAAACTGGATGAAGATAGACCCAATAATGTATTAATATTTAGAACATATAAGAAGTTCCTTTTAATTAAGAAAAATAAAAAATGTGATTGGACAAATACATGAATATATATTTAACATATGAGAAAATATAAATTGCCAGTAACCATATGAAAAGTTTCTAGAGTTCATTAGAATTCAAGGAAATACTAAATGTTAATAAAACTGTAATGAAATACCATTTTATATCATCATTTGAGTAATTACTTAAAAGTCTGGAAAAATAGGTGTTGGCAAGAATATGGAACAAAGAGAACTCTTTATTGTTGCTGGTAGGTGTATACACACTTAACAAATAATCTAGTAATCAGTTTGGTGATGCTTAGTACATTTGAGCATGCACATGATAGTAAGCAATACTACTCCCTGAGCAGTATACCCTTGAGAAAGGCTTTACTTGGTCACCATGAGATATATACAAGAATATAATACTGCAGGCTGGGCTCAGTGATCTGTAATCCCATCATTTTAAGAGGCCAAGGCCATTAGATCGCTTGTCAGGAGTTTGAGATCAGCCTGGCCAAGATGGTGAAATCCTGTCTCTACTACAAATACAAAAATTAGCCAAGTATGGTAGAACATGCCTGTAATACAAAAATTAGCCAGGTGTGGTAGGACGTGCCTGTAATCCCAGCTACTCTGGAAGCTGAGGCACAAGAATCGCTTAAACCTGGAGGCAGATGTTGCAGTGAACCGAGATCACACTCCAGCCTGGGCAACAGAGCAAGACTCTGCCTAACATATATATACACACACACGTGTATATGTGTGTGTGCATGTGTATGTGTGTGTGTGTGTATGTATATGTGTATATTTCTCTCTATATATATGTATATGTATATAACATTGCTAAACTGCTTCATACATCAATAATTATCTTTTTGAGTTTGTGACAATTTCAAAATAAAAATAAAAATAAAAATCCTCTCAAGTGAATACTAAATAATTCTGTCTAAAATTTTTACCCTGAACAATGCTTTTAAGAAAAAATAATCTTTATTTTTAATTTTTCATGAAAATTAGCAATATTATGAAATGGAAATTACACAGTTGTAGGCCCCAGTAACCTTGGATCTCTCTAGGTTTCATTATAAACCAGCAGTTTAATCATATATCACTTAATAAGTTTTTGTCTTTATTAACTGATAGAATAATACTAGTTAATTTAATATATTCTTAAGTTGGAATATTAGGTAAAAGATATAAAGGACTTAAGAAGACATCACGTTTTATAGGACAAGTTTTCCTATGTTTTTTCCAATGGTTTCAGTAAACATCTTCTGTAGAACCATGATTATTAGTGTTCAGTGCATAGCAATGCCTCTGCTTACCAGCTGCTGCCCTTGGACACCCCAGGCCGCATACTGCAAGACGGAGTCTTCTACTTCTGGAGGATTAACTCCCAAACTTCCCTTGAAAAAAGTGAATATTTTTACATGAACAAAGTGATATCTACACCAACAATTTAGTAGCACAATTGCTCATGAAAACCAGAAAATCAAAGAACTTACCTAGTGTGTATGTTGTAAATCACATATGAAGCAGTATATGAATAATGAAAAATCTGAAATTAAAAAAGAAACATTATTGATCATAGCTTTAACTTAACATGACTATATATATTCTTAATAAAATCCAGGAAATCCAAGTATTGGGGTTAAGGAAAAATTAAAATATAAAATATTCTGGCTCAGGAGTTTATCACACTCTCTGTGCTTTATGCCTAAATTTTCTTTCTAATATCAATTCCATTTCTTATTTAATCCACACTATCCTGAGTATAATTCTGATTATATCACTTTCTTGTTCAAAATTTTCAGTGATGCTCTATTGCCTGTAAAATAAAGTTCAAACTGCCTTATCTGATGTTAAAGAATTTTGTTATTTTGGCTTCTACATGTTTTTCTATACTTACGACCTACTGCCTCCCTTTACTTATCTATACTTCAAATTAGATGGATTCTCCATGTATGTCCTAAACTTTTTTTGCTTTTTCCCCAAGGATATTTTACCTCAACTAAGGTGAAAATTCTACCTCTTTCTAATATAGCCCCTCTATGGAACTCATATTGATTTATTCTATTGAAATCCATCTCACACAGTTTCCTGCATGACTCTTAGGACATGTCTCACTCTGTAGTGAAATTATATAAACATTCTATGGAAGTCTCCTTCTCCCACTAGAATGTTGTCAGATACAGGTGTCTATTGTCTTTGCATCCTCCACATTACCTCACACAGTGCCATGTTTATATGCATTCAACTGATATTTCTTGAGTAATGGCTCTGATGGAAGAAACTAATGCATGTTGAAGTATTTGTTGGTGAAGTCAAAGTGAGATAACACTCTCCACACCTTTATAGCAATGATTGAAAATGACATTAAGCAGATGGCTGCAAGTATGTAATATCTAAAAATCCCTGTTTATTTTTTAAAGACTGTCTTTCCAAGGACTGCAGCACCCATGACCCATTAACTTTCAAACATAAGACTGTAGAGCATAATGCGAAAATACCTCTACGTTTTGCTTCTTAATAATAAAAGATGATGAAATAGTGGAATACAGAGGAAATGAGGAAAATTGCAAAAGATGGTTTAGGAAAAGAGATGAGTATATTTCTGTGAAAATTATTTTTCTCTAAGCTAGGTGAGTCTAGTGAAGAAAATTGTTCTTTAGCTAGCTATATTGTTATACTATTATTTCCAGAATTTACAGAACTTTTGTTGATAATTTCATTTTTCAGTATGCAATTGTAAAAGCTTCTTTTATTCTTATAGTGGATGTACACTGCACAAATATTATAATACTGTCAATTAAAACTCCCTAGAAGTCAAATTGTTATTTCTTCTTACTACAATAATAGCTTCAATTAAATATGATTGGCCACATATTTGGCGAAGAAGTACTATGTTCTCTCTTTGCATTGAAATTACAAACCTTCTACCATTTGTTAGAGTATTGTGTTTTACAATGAAGCTTTACGCTCCCATTCCTCTTGGAATAACTATTAAATCTGAGATTGCCTTTGTGATAGGGCTGTAGAAGCAAAAGTAATTTTTCCTGGTGTCTACTTTGACATTTACATTGTGTTCTATAAAGTTCCATACTTGACTACAAATTTTAAATCTTGAATTTACTACTAGAGCTGATAAAATATCAGAAATGTGACCACGTCTGTCAATACATTTTTTTTTTCTCTCTCTCTCAGAAAGTTCTGTTTGCAAAGCAAACTGCCAAGTGAGTGCTTGGTCTTCAATGAAGACAATACATCTCATGGAGGGTAAGAGAGTATTCATCCTGTCTTTGAATCACCTACTACACTGTAACTGGCTTCTAAGTACACATCTTTTTTGAGAGAAAATGTTGCTGGGCATTATCATTTTAGGTAAAGCAGGCACTGAGGCCAAACTGGGTATAATTATTGAATGTTGGTCCCTTTCTATAGTATTTATTACAGAGGTTGCTGGCTGTTCTCTAATTGTAAATTCAAAGGACTTAGATGTCTTCCAAATGGTGTGATTGCAGAAGAGGATATATAAATCCACATTCTGTTCTGTAGTTCTTAGCCTGATAGTAGTACTGCCTCTTGCAGTAGGTGTATTGAGGTGAAGACTACAATAAAGAAATTAAACCAGACTTGCCTGCAAACCCACAGCAGAAGGAATTAACATATTATAGGGTTGGACCTCATCTATATATACCTACCTACCCATCCATCCATCCTACAAAGCCAGCAATTTGCCATCTTTAGATAATTAGAACCTAGCCCTTTATTCTGAGTTTAGAACTCTTTCCCCTAAATTCACAATCTTTTTGTGCATGTGTGTGTTCCCAGAAGATCTCAAATATTTCTTGTTTTTTTTAACTTTCCATAAGAAAAATCACATTCCATGCCCACAACAGAATAAAGAGTATGGAGGAGGGCAAAATCTTGAACAAGGTTGGAAGAAAGAAGTTTCTGTCTCTCTTTCTCTCTTTTTTGATATAATGTTGGAGATACTTTAAAGGGGGGATTTTCAATGAGAATTAGATTTAGCTTTACTGAGCATCTGTGTTAAGGCATTCTGGTCTAAATTCACCCTGCGTTAATCTGTGTCTCTTTGTCTCCTTCCTTGGATAGCATTTCTAATCTTTTTTTAACATTACTCATTTTCCTTTATCTTAGACTCTCCTCTGTATAGTTAGGTAGGTCCTAATTCATGATGAGAGGGTAAAATCAAAGTTACTTAAGGTTAGGAAGAGTAACAGTTTTTTCTGTAATGATTGGCTGCTGCATAGTGAAAGCCAAACCAAGCATCTGATGAGACCCCCTGGGGGACAAGCACGTTTCACAGCTAAAAATTACCTTTTCATCCCATCTCTGCAAATGATGTTCCACTGCTTGTTAGAGTATGAATAGTTATGGAAAAGGCAGTGGGAATGAACAGAATTCAGATATACCATATGAAAACTTGATCAAAACTTATTTCTGGAAGCTGGCCTTAAGATATCCAATCATTCAATTCCATCAAGAAAAGCATTAGGAGAATCGAAAAGCATCAAAAGATCATGTAATCCAGTCTGGTACCTATTATCTCTACGTTACACTGTGAACCCTAAAAAGAGGTTGATTACTAAGAGTTGACTACTACAAGTGGTATAGATAATTTTCATTATTTGCAGTTGTTGTTTTTACCTGTACTCTTAACACAAACACTGAATTAGCAACTACTGAATCATTGCTCCTAGGAGAAATACAGGATTAGGTTCCTGTGAGCCTCCGGTCACAACATTTTCATGAACTCTTTAACATGTAACCTATTTTATATGTGTTTCTGTTTAAAGACATCTTATTTAAAATATATTTTTGATTCATTAACATTGAGCTCATGGCCAACAGCACTATAACTCGTGCTTGAATGCTTAACTAACACATGTATTTGCTCCATAAGGCACATCACAGCCTTCTTGCACTAAGGAAAACAGGACAACTCTTCATCACTATGCTTGGGGGCAGGAGTGGTGGGGAGTGATTTTAAACAGGAACATGACCAACAAAAAGCACAAAAATGTAAAAAATGACACTAAGTAGACCCTCAAAAGGATAATTGTTTACAGTAAAAGAGCTGAAGCAAGAAGGCACAATGTCACCTTGTTCAACCTTAGCTGGGAAAGTAGACACCAAGCAACTCAATTGTTCTGCTATTCTGAATATGTCTATGAATGACTGTGAAAGACTCCAGAGTAGATTTGGTTGATCACAAGTTAACTTTAGCATGTAGCTGAACTTGCCTATATGGAATTTATAAATAATAATCTGCTGTTGGAATTTACGGATAATAATCTGTATTAATTACATAAACATGGCATGAGATATTAATGGGAGAAAGGAAAAAACAGACATATTTTAGTCCTGCCAGAATTTGAACACAAGAAAAGTACAAAAATTATTCAAATTCTGGCATTCATGCTCTGTAAATGAAAACTTGCTACATTCATTTATTTAACAAATTTCTGTTAAGCAATATCTTTGATACAGGCACTACAATAAGTATTGTTTTATAAAAGATTATCATAATAAAATTATTTTAAAATAAGAGTGTCAGTTGATAACTTGTATTTACTTTTATATGTTGTTTGTCAGTTTATAAATGACTTTTTAATACTAATTATGTAACTATTGAATACTAACAATGTGCAAGCTTATAAATGAGGTAACTTGCAAAATACAAAGACCAAAATAAATGTAATCTCTATCCCCAAGAGGCTTATGTTCCATTCAGTGCAACAAAATCAAGAAACATTACACTGGTATGGAATATTCTGTTGTAGGTCATGGTTCAATTAGGACTTGCATATTATAAGCCCATAAGCTTTCCAAGAAATGATTAATCTTTTTGGTTTTAAGAGCACATCATAGAAAATATAACAGTTGACTTAGCACTGAAGTGATTAATATACTTTAGAAAAATGCAGCTAGTGTATCAAACAAGATAGTCCTACATATAATAATAACTTGAATTCATCTTTCACTGCATAGCATATTTGGCACAGTGCTTTACACATATTACATAATTTAATATTTAAATCAACCTTAAGAAGTAAATATTATCATTCATAATTCATAAAATAAGCTCTGCCAAGGTCAAGCTTAAAACTGAAAGTTTAAGTAGGAAACAATCACAATCTGAACCGAAAATTGTCTAATTACAATCCACTTTGTGATTTAATCTCTCTACACACTATCTTTCAGGGAGCTTGTACATGAAGCACGACTCCACCCTTGCGAAAGATTCATTTCCGAAAGACCAATTAAGCCACTATTCAAAGATTTATCGATAGAAATATGCATGAATTAATTGATTACCAGAGTTAGGAGAGATTTCATTTTGGAAACATGATCTGATATATCAGATTAAAAATGTAAATCCTCTTTAACTGTTTTTCACAAATTTTTTTTTCTTGGGATATCAGTTATTACCTAAGACATCTATGGGGATTCATGTCAAGGAGCGTTACACTTAAAAGAAAAAAGAAACGTGTGCCCTAGTAATTTATGCTTGAACCACAGGCTTGTATCTCTGGACACAAAAGCTTTTTCTGCACTGTGATTAAGCAGCTGAATTGATATAAATAGCATTCATTTTCATGGCCTGGAGAATATTTAAAATAGGATTATGGATTTGCCATGGAATCAAATAGTTAGGAAAACTTAACTGTGAGGAAGCAAGCCTTTGCGTCAACAGTATTTATAAAAGAATGCCAGTAAGAGGAAAGACAATACAGGCAAAATGGGATTTGTTTCTCTTGGAAGTCAGTAATACAATGATGCCAAGTTTGTTCTTGAATAATGAGATACCTTTTAAGATGAGTGAGTCGTGACTTTGTTGTTTGAAAAGATTTACCTTCTTTACACAGTTAAGAACTAATTAGCTCTGAGCTATGAGCTAGGAGATTCTAATGTTGTAATATGATTCATAAAATGATAAATTGCAGCTCTACAGAAATATTTTTAAAACATTGCCCTTTCAACAAAAGCTTTGTGAACATCGAATAAGTACTGAACAGGAAAATATATATGAGAGAGTATTAAAAGTATACTTAATATTTATCAGTATTTTAAACTACTTCAAAAGATTTCTTACTTAATGTTCATTGTAACCTTAAAAGGATATTATCTCTTTAAGATACACAGTTAGTTTAACTAGGATTGGAACTATGATCTTATAGATTCTAAAATCCATGTCTCTTCTACTACAATAAGAAAGAAAAAATGCAAGCATGACTTTACTATGATACAACATAAAGTAATCATGAAGCATTCTTCAATTTCATCACCATTTTAGTAAGTGGCAAACAGTAAAACACTTAAGGTGGTGAGACTAAAAGTAATGCTGATTAAGAAAATAAAATGTAGGTGTTTTGTTTTTATTTTATATTTTTAAAATGGACTATATTTAGAGCAGTTTTAGGTTCACAGCAAAATAGAGTGGAAGTTACAGAAAGTACTCAGACACCTCTCCCGACACATGCACAGCCAGCCTCTCCACTATCAATATCCCCTACCAGAGTGATACGCTTGTTACAATCAATGAACTTACATTAACACGTCATTGTTTCCCAAAGTCCATAATTTATACTAGGGTTTACTCTTGATGTTGTAGATTCCATGAGTTTTGATGAGTATATAATGACTTTTCTTCATGATTATAGTATCATACAGAATAGTTTCATTGTCCCCAAAATTCCCCTGTTCCAACAATTCATCCCTTCTTCCATTCTAATCCCTAGCAAACACTAAATTTTTACTATTTCTACAATTTTGCATTTCTCAGAATGTCACATAGGTGGAATCATCCTGCATACTTTTCAAATTGGCTTTTTTTCACTTAGTAATATGCACGTGCGTTTCATCCATGTGTTTTCATGCCTTGATAGTTCACATCTTTTTCACTGAATAATACTGCATAGTCTAGATAAGTCACAGTTTATAGGTGTTGTTTTAATTAGGTTATATTTATGACAACGTCTACAAAAAAAACAAAAATAAACTTGCTAATTCAAAAGTAAAAACTGACTGTCACAAAACCAATTTGATCATTGAGGTACAGGTCAGCATGATGCTGTGTCCACACAGGATGTATAATAAAGTAATATTGATACATTTCCTTGGTTTATTTGGATTTAGTAGGCATCACAGTGCAAAAGAATCAGATGCTGTTTCAGCAGTTTTGTAATTTATAGTGTATTCCCTCTTAACTGAAATATAATACTTTCAGAAATACTGACTATAAAAACTGATAATCTAATGAGATGAATAAATATGCATATACATGTCTAAAATAAACTTTTAGTGATTTTTGGTACACTTTTAATATTTGAGTCATCAGCCATCCATTGTCTAAAAAAAAATACATTTATTTTAGACAATGGATGGATTATATTTAATTTTAGACAATGTATGCCTTATATTTATTTTATTTTCAACAATGGATGGCTGATGACTCAAATCTTAAAAGTACACGAAAAATCACCTGGACAACATTTTTTAATTGCATGTATAGGACTATTCTGCCTAGGATATAATTCAACTGGAATATGTATTAATAGCAGCTAATACCAGAAGATTATACTTTATTACTCTAAAGAAGTTCTTTGCGGGAGCAGAATAAATCATTTACTGATATATTCCCTGTTGTATAAATAAACATTATATTATAGAAAAACCTTCTTTAAATTGCTCTTAAAATTAATTTCCTGAGATATTTTCCATAGTGCAAAATTCCATTTCAAAGATGCTCCATTTTTCAATAATCGATATTTAACATGTAACTTTCACCATACTACACTCCTGAGTAAACTAACAGCCTCATCGACAACACCAATAATATTTTCATGGACCAAACCTCTCTTCATTAATTAATGCAAATAAGCAACTTCCACATCAGTTGGCATTAAACTAGTTTCTACTTATCATCATTTGAAAATGTCTGGTTAGATAACCTGAATGGCATTTAAAATCAATTACTGACAGTAGTACAAGTGATTTTTTATTTATACTGAAATAAACTTAAATATTATCTCACTAGCTATAAACTAGTTTTCTCTCTAGCATACTCATGCAGAAATAAATATATTGCAATAGGACAGAGAGCCAAACTCTCAACCTTACTTCCATTTAGTGCTGGAACTAGAAAGGTAAGAATGAAAAAAAGAAAATTATTGTTTCAACACATAGGAAATCACAGGCTCTTGTTAACTGAATAAAGCATGACTTAGGAAAGCGGTCATTTATTTCCCCAGCAGCTTTGGAGGAAAGATATTCGTAATTTCAATAGGATCAAATCTTAGCTTGTGTTTTCCTGAGCAGGTTTCTAAAAAAAGAGAGAGAAAGAAAAGAAAGAGAGAGAAAGAAGAAAGGGAGAAAGAGAAAAAGCAAAACGAAAGAGAAGAAAGAGAGGAAGGAAGAAGGAAGAAAGGAATGAAGGGAGGGAGGGAGGGAGATAGTTTACTCATCAAGGAAGTGGAGAAAATAATATATATCCAAATGTTTTATTAGGAGGATTAAAAGAAAAAAAACAGAATTTTTTTTGTTATTACCTGAGGCTAAGACCAAGAGATTGCAACCAGATTGCAATTTCTGCAGCCAGCTTGAATTTATCTTCGGAAAATGGGGTTTTCTTTTTTATTGCATCATCAGACTGCAAATTTTCTAAAGTTTTATGCTCTGCTTCTTCTTGAGTGCTTTGCTGCTTAGAAATTTCTTCTGTCAGATACCCTAAATCATCAAAGTTCAAAGTTACGCAGACTTCTAGGGCAGGGGTAAAATGTTCTCAGTCTCTTTGCTAAAGAGTAGCAAGAGTGACCTCTACTCCAGTACCCAAGAAGTTCCTCATCTCCATCTGAGACTACCTTAGCCTGAACTTCATTGTCCATATTATTATCAGTATTTTGGTTAAAGCCATTCAACAAGTCTCTAGGAAGTTCAAAACTTTCCCACTGTCTTCTGAGCCCTCCAAGTCTCCAGGAAGTCCCAAACTTTCCCACATTTCTCTGTCTTCTTCTGAGTCTTCCAAAGTAGTCCAACCTCTGGCTGTTACCTGGCTACAAAGCTGCTTCCACATTTTTGGTATCTTTACAACAGTGTCCCACTCTCTGTGGTAACAATTTACTCTATTAATTCATTCTCATGCTGCTATGAAGAAATACCCAAGACTTGGAAATTTATAAAATAAAGAGGTTTAACTGATGTACAGTTCTGCATGGCTGAGAAGGCCTCAGGAAACTTACAATCATGGTGGAAGGGGAAGAAACATATCCTTATTCACAAGGCAGCAGAAGAGAGAAGTTCCAAGTAAAGGGGGAAAAGCCCTTCATAAAATCATCAGATCTCCTGAGAACTCACTAAATATCATGCAAACTGCATGACGGTAACTGCCCCCATGATTCAATTACCTCTCACCAGGTCTCTCATATGATATGTAGGGATTATGGAAACTACAATCAAGATGAGATTTAGTTGGGGGCACAACCGAACCATATCACATACCTTCACTATGGTGAATAGTGGCAATAAAATTAGGGGTACAGATCTCTTTCAATGTACTGATGTCTTTTGGATACTCAATAGTGGAACTGCTGAATCATATGGTAGTTCTGTTTTTAGTTATTTAAGGAACCTTCATACTATTTTAAATAATGGCTGTACTAATTCACAATCCCACCAAAAGTGTACAAAAGTTCCCTTTACTCACATCCTTACCAGCATTTTTCTTTTTAATAATAGCCACTTTTACTGGAGTGAGAAGGAATCACTTTGTGGTTTTGATTGGCATTTCTCTAATGATTAGTCATGTTGAAAACTTTTTCACGTACTTGTTGGAAATTTGCATATCTTCTTTTGAGAAATGTCTATTCGATACTTGGATTATTTTATTGATCATTTTTTGTTGTTGTTCTTGAGTTGTTTGAGTTGCTTGTGAATTTTGGATATTAGTACCTGGTAGGAAGAATAGCTTGTGAATATTTTCTCTTATTCTGTGTTTTTGTTCGTCCCTCTGTTGATTGTTCCCTTGCTATGCAGAAACTGTTTTCTTTGATATAATTCCATTTATTTATTTTTACTTTTGTTACCTGTGCCTTTGAAATCTTGGCTTACTAGAGCTTTGTACTATTAGGAACTCAGATAGTGTTATGCCTCCAGCTTTCTCCTTTTTAGTCAGAATTTCTTTGGCTATTCAGGATTTTTGTGGTTTCACATATATTTTTGCATTGTATTTTCTATTTCTGTGAAGTATGCCATTGGTGTTTTGATAGGGATTGCATTGGAACTGCAGATTTTTTTTGGGGGGGGGGGTATTATGGTCATTTTCACAATATTAATTCTTAGAGTCTGTAAACACAAGATGTCTTTCCATGTTTTGCATGTCCTCTTCAATTTTTTAAATTGTTTTGTAGTTTTCTTGTTGAGGTCTTTCACCTTTGTTAAATTTATTCTAGTGTATATTTTTGTAGCTCTTGTAAATGAAATTTGTTTTACTGATTCCTTTTTCAACTACTTTATTATTGGCATATAGAAATGCCACTTATTTTTGCATTTTGATTTTGTAACCTGAAGCTTCACTGAATTTGTTAATAAGTTCTAGGAGTTTTTAATAGAATTTTTAGATTTTTCTATACATAAGATTATATCATCTGTATAAAACAACAGTTAGGCTTTTTCATTTTAAAATTTGAATACCCTGTATTTCTTTCCCTTGCCTAATTGCTCTGCCTAGAATTTTCACTACTATATTGAATAGGAGTTGTGAACATAGGCATTATTGTCTTGATCCAGTTTTTAGAGGAAAAAATCACTTTCAGATTTTCCTCATTTTGTATATTAGCTGTGGGTTTGCAATATATGACTTTTGTTATGTGGGGGGAATGTTCCTAATATACCTAATTTGGTGAGAGTTGTCTTAGGAAAGAACTAATTTTATCAAAACCTTTCTCTGCATTTATTGAGATGATCATATTTTTCCTATATTCAGTTAATAAAATATATCAATTCATTGATTTGCATATGTTAAACCACCCTTGCATTCCTAAGATAAATCTCACTTGACCATGATATATAATTTTTGAGTGTTGTTGAATTTCCTAGTATTTTGTTGAGGATTTTTGCCTAGATGTTCATCAAGAGTATTGGCCTGTAGTTTGTTGTTGTTGTTGCTGTGTCCTTGTCTGGTTTTGGCACCGAGGGAATGCTGGAAGTTAGAACTAAATCCCTCATCTTCAATTTTCTCAAATGGTTTGAGAATTGGTGTTAGTGTTTTACAAATTTGTTAGAGTTCAGCTGTGAAGCCATCGTGTCCTTGCATTTTCTTTGCTGAGAGAATTTTTGCTACTAATTCAATCTCATTACTCCTTATCTGTTCAGATTTTCTATTTCTTCCTGGTTCATTCTTGATAGGTTTTATGTATTCAGGAATGTATATACTTCCTCAATGTTTTCCAATTTGTTGTTGTACATAATAGTCTCTAAGGGTTCTTTGTATTTCTGTTGTATTAATTGTAATGTCACCAGTTTTATTTATATTATTTTTCTTCTTTTTCTTAGTGTAGATAATGTTTCATCAATTTTAACTTTTTATAAACTGACTTTTTATTTTATTGATTTATTGGACTTTATTTTAGTCTCTTTCATTTAGGTCCTGTCTTATCTTTATTAATTATTTTCTTCTACTAATTATAGGTTTGGTTGGTTCTTGCTTTTCTAGTTTCTTGAGGTACATAGTTGGGTTGTTTATTTTAAAACTTTTACTTTTTTGCATAGGCATCTGTTGCTATAAACTTGCATCTTAGTACTGTTTTTGCTGTATCCCAGAGGGGTTGATATATTGTATTTCTAAATGTTTTAAAATGTTTAAAATTTTTTCCCTAATTTTTTTCATTGACCGACTGTTCATTCTCGAGCATGTTCTTTAATATTCATGCATTTGTAAAACTTCAAAAGTTCCTCTTATTATTGATTTCTAGATTCATTTCATGGTGGTCTGAAAAGATACTTGATATGACTTTGATTTTTCAAAAATATGAGACTTTCTTTGGCCCAAAATATAATTTATGCTAGATAATATTGTATGTGCTAATGAGAAGAATGTGTTTTCTGCGGCTAAAGGATAAAATGACTTATAAATGTCTTTTTGGTCTATTTGGTATAAAGTGCAATTTAAGATCTATGTTTCTTGATTCTCTGTCTAGTTGATATGTTTAATTTTGAGAGTCAGGTGTTAAGTCCCAGGTTTTATTGTATTGGAGACTCTCTCTCCACTTAACTCTAACAATATTTGCATTGTAAATCTGGATGCTATGGTATTGGGTACACATATATTTAACATTGTTATATCCTCTTGCTTAATTGAGCTTATTATTATTATTACACCACAACCTCTTTCTATTTTTTACTTAAAGTCTATTTTATCTGATATAACTATACCTGCTTACTTTTTCTTTCCATTTGCATAAAATATCTTTTCCCATCTATTCACTTTCAGTCTACATGTATCCTTACAAATGAAGTGCGTCTCCTGTGGGCAGCATATAGTTGGGTATTGTTTTTTAATCAATTCAGCCAATCTGTACCTTTTTATTAAGGAATTTAACACATTTACATGCTAGTCAGTTACTGAGAAAAGCTTACTCCTGATTTTTTACATTGCTTCCTAGTATTTTACAAATTCTTCATTTCCTCCTCTCTTACTGTTTATCTTTGCATATTGACTAAATTTGATCTGTTTCACTTGTTTATCTGTCCTATCAGTGAGGTTTATAATTTCCTATGTTTTTATAATGGTAGAGACTGCCCCTTTGCCTTCAAATGTAAGACTTTCAAATCTGAGACTTCCGACCAGGTGTGGTGGTTCATGCCTGTAATCCCAGTATTTTGGGAGGCCACCGTGGGCAGATCAAAAGGTCAGGAGTTCAAGACCAGCCTGGCCAATATGGCAAAACCACATTGCTGCTAAAAATACAAAAATTAGCCAGGCTTGGTGGTAGGCACCTGTAATCCAAGGTACTCTGGAGTCTGAGGCAGAAGAATTGCTTAAACCTGGGAGGCAGAGTTTGCAGTGAGCCAAGATTGTGCTACTGCACTCCAGCCTGGGTAAGAGAGACTCCATCTCTAAATAAATAAATAAATTTATGTATGTACGTATGAATGAATGACTTCCTTACACATTCTTGTAGGACCAGTCTAGTGGTGATGAATTCCCTCAATTTTTGCTTGTCTAAGAAACATTTTATTTCTCCTTAATTTCTGAAGGATAGCATTGCCTGAGTATTATATTTCTGGCTGGAAGCTTATTTGTCTGTTTTTCCCTGAACTTTGTATATATTATCCTATTATCTCCTGATCTGTATAGTTTCTGCTGACAAATTTACCATTTGTCTGATTGGGATTTTTTCATATGTGTCTTGATGCTTTCCTCTTGCTGTTTTTAAAAGTCTCTTTTTACCTTGTGTCAGTTATTTATTGTACCTCAGAGAGGAAATTTTTAGGTTGAGTCTATATGGAAATATTTGAGCTTCTTGTATCTGCATGCCATATATCTTCCAAGAGTTGAGCTATTACTTTTCAGCTATTACTTCATTAAACAGGGTTTCTAAGCTTTTCTTCTTCTCTGCTTACTGTGGAATTCCCATGATCCAATATTTGTTTTCTTAATGTCCTCTCATATGTCTTGTAGTCCTGCTTCATTCATTTTTATTCTTTTTCCTCTTTGGCCAACTCATTTATTTCAAAAGGCTTGTCTCTAAGTTCATAAATTCTTTCTTCTACATAGTATATTGATGAAGGACTTATTTTTATTCCATTTAATTTTTCAATTTTAATATTTCTGTTGGGTTTTAAATTAAAGCTATCTTTTAATTATAGCTATCTTTTGTATTTCTCTGTTAATATCTGTGCACCTGGTGGAACAATCTCTTCTTACAATTTTATGAAGTAGCTTTTATAGGGAAAGATCTTTTTCTGTATGTGTGTCCTGTAGTTTTACTTGGGTAAAGTACTTTGGTTTTGGTTCTGAGTGGGCACAGTAGTATGGTCTGTGTATAAATTATTTGGTAATCAACATCAACAGTGTCTCCAAGTGCCTTGGTGGCCATTCTGTGATTATTTGCCACGGTATATGTTTGCCCAGAGGTGGGGATACCAGGCAGAACAGCCTTCAGGCCCTTCAGGGACATGTACGAGTACATGGCATGTCTGCTGCTGGAGTAACTGTGACTGCAGGTTGTGATGGTATGCCTTGAACTGGTGGCTTTCAGGCTCTGGGGTACATGCATGTGATCTTTCTCTATCCTAGGGAAAGCTTCCTCACTATGCTAAACAGTTTATACTCTAGCATGTAGGGCCCTGCATGTGGTTCAGTACTGCAGTCATGGCTGAACTATTGGGTCCAGCTGGTGGTGCAAAACTGCAACCCTCTAAGTGGATGTGGGATGGATGTCAGTGAGGCCCCAGGGATGTGGAGATGCAGGGGCTATTGGTCCTCAGGGAAGGATGTACTCTAATGTGACTGTGCTCTCAAAATGGCATTGTGCTACAATAACCTGGGTCCCAAGGAATGAAGGTGATCTAGCATTATTTTTTTCTCTGGGATAATAAAATCCTATGAACTCCAGGCAACTCCTTCTGGTGGATTAGGGCTGAGAAGCTCTAATGTAGCTAGAATTACAGACATCTGTGGTTGAAATGTGGGTTTTTGGGTATTCCCTACTTAAGTTTCCTTAGAAATGGGGAATATCTCTTGGCTCTGAGCCAATACTGGTCAGATTCTTTGTTTCCCTCTCTATGCTACCATCTCAAACTTCCATGTCTCAGAGGATCTTCATCACTTTCTTGCTAAATTCAATTGTTCCCCCTTAAACATCCTATTCAATGTGTGGTTTGCTGTTACGGTTCTTCTTTGTGGAGGAGGTGAGTGCTAGATGCTTCTGGCAAGCCATTTTAATGACATCTGTCTGGGTTATTTTTTTTTAAAAGCACTCACTTATACTGGTCATAAACCATAATTTACTTGTTCATGTTTTTAATTAATATGTTGCATTATCATATTAGTCTAAGTCTGCATTATAGGTTTAATAGTGAGTTTGTGGATTAGATGTTAAAAGGTATGTGTGAGCTGTGTCAAGTTCAGCATTTATACTGAAAACTTGAACAAATGACTTAACTTTGTTTGCCTTAGTTTCCAGGTAATGATAACATCTTCAAGGAAAAATCAATGTTTTTATTTTAAAAGATGGGAGGTTATTGGAGGAGTTAATAAAGAACTCTTGGCAAGGGAAAAGGTTGTG
Source organism: Ateles fusciceps (assembly GCA_036589455.1). Taxonomy (NCBI): domain Eukaryota; kingdom Metazoa; phylum Chordata; class Mammalia; order Primates; family Atelidae; genus Ateles; species Ateles fusciceps. Next base: position 7,384,273 of record JAZHEH010002982.1, on the reverse strand, counting down.
GGTTGACAATATTTGACAATAACTAACCTTGAGATAAAAAATATAGGCAGACATCTATAAAGATTAATGTGTTCTTTATGTGTTACTTATGAAAAATGACCTGAATACTAAGGTGATGATAAAGATTTGTTGTTCAAGAGAGAATGGAACTCTAGAGACAGAGTTTCACAGATAAATTACTCTAATGCTGACATTAATATCTGAAGAAAGTTGTTTTTTCCTATAGCAAAGGTAACACTCTACCGATTTTCAACATAAAAATCCCTCTGACCTCTATTTGTAAGGTTCCTCCTGGCATGAAACTCAAATACGTAAGGAACTGACTTTGAATCTCAATCACTTTCTGCATATTCAGCTGGACTGGCATGTGGCCCACATTAACCTGGTTATTACTAAAAGTGGAATGTTCTTCTTGAAGGGACCAAGGCTTCAGTCCTGAAGCTCAACAAAACCACTTGAGCCTTGAAAATGCCAAACACATCACCCCGCCCCCCCCCCGTCGCTGGTTTGTGCCATCGGTCCCCCCTGCGCGGCGGCCGCTCCCCCGCCTGTGGGGCGGGCGGGGGGAGGGGGTCTGTTTTTATATATGAGTAAGAAAATTTTTTAACCACCCCGGGGGGGGCCCCCCCCCCTCGCCGCCCGCTTGTCTTGATTCCAAAAGCCATGTTGTTGCTAGAAAACTGATCAGTGTTGTATGACTCCAAATTTTCCTTTCCTCCATTTTAAAAGTGTACTCTGATGTTCCTTAAATTTTCCAAATCATAAAAATCATTAGAAACACTTTATAAATACATGAACTCTTGGAGTCATCTGAAGAGAGACATTTTTAGTTCAGACTACAGATAAGGCAACTCTCAACAGATGTTTTACAATCTCCTTCCAATGCTGTATCATGGTCAGAACTCAAAATATGAATGAAAAGCACAGGTTTGAAATATCACACCTAGTCCATACAAAAAGGAAGTTTAGAATCCAGGTAATAAATACACACTGAACAGGATAGGAAAGACAGAGAGGAATAAGAAAAGTGTCAGGAGATACTTAACAATTACTGGCTGACACACGACTGAACAGAAGAAACAATTCGTTCAGTGACTTGGTTAAGGTACCTGCCATGTTACTGGTATTATCTAGGTCAATTATCTAGGTACTCTTAGGCATGTCTTGACTCCCTAAACTTTTAATTAGCAATTTCATTCAATATTGCTGTACTTGGAGTGAAACAAACAAATAGAGAATATTCCTTATAATATTCTATCTTAGCCTATGTTATTCCTTTCTGGATATATTCTTCATGACATTAACTCACTGAAAAGTGGTAATTGTTAGAAAGTGATTAACTCATCCTGATGTTGAATAAAAGATAGCCAGCTGAATAATAAAATCACATTTGGCTGTATTGGAAATACAGTACAACAAAGGATATCTATTAAATCCCAAACTATACCATTAACAATTGTTCTGTTTTGGAAAGAGAGGAAAAACATTTTCCAGATACTCATTTTAAGCAATGTAGGCAAGAGTTTTAACTGTTATATGTAACTGCATAACTACTTTTTAAAAATATAAGCCATGATAGCTGGGCTCAGTGGCTCATGCCTATAATCCCAGCTACTCAGGAGGCTGAGGCACGAGAATCACTTAAACCCAGGTGGGGGAGGATGCAGTGAGCTGAGACTGGGCCCCTGCACTACAGCATGGGTGACAGAGCAAGACTCCGTCTCAAAAAAATAATATATATCTCTCTCTATATATAGATATAGATAGACAGATTGTTGTCATGGCATGCATATACATATACATATGCATGCCATGATAACAATCTATCAAGGAAGGAAAGCATCAGGAACAAGATAAATCTTTAAAAATATTGTACTTGGTCTCTTAACTGCACATCATTTTCTTAGGATAACTGTAGGAAAATAATAATTGTTCTAATTCCTAAAGAGCTCATTTTTCCTTGCCCTTGTCCTTCATTTTCAATATGTTTTACAGTTATGTTCTAAGTACATAGAAATGATTTTCATAAAATGGATATGATGACTATTGATGTACAAACAATAAGACCTGATTAGGCCACAGGAAAAAAAAAAAATAGAGTATGCTGTACAAGTGTGTCTGCTAATAAAATATGGCACCAAGACACCAAATTAATTAACCAGCCAACCAACCAACCAGCATAACAAAGACTTCAAGAACACCCCAAAGGCACACCAAGATCTAAAAAGGAATAGCTAAAGTATTTTCGAATATAAGGCATAATTCCTCAATGAGTACAATTTTTTCAACATTCCACTAGTTATATTCAAGAAAATGCACATATTTCTACTACTGAATTGTTCTTAGCTGTCAATATTGAATATATGAAGGTACACAGTCTCAGCTACCAGTTCTTCTGCCTTATAGTGGTTTTGAATACACTATGAACAGAATATGCACACAATAAAATGCATTGTTTTACATATCAGTTGTCACACTATTCCATTTGTATAAATACAGATGGGGCACAAGTGGTACAATTCAGTGACTTCAGCATTCTCTAGAAATGCTGAATAAAAATTCTGGCAAAGCTGTTAGTTAGCTAAGAGAAAGAAAATGATTTTAAATACTGGTGTTTTGTAGGCATCAGTGTAGAAGGTTTAAAATCTAAAGGGCTTTCTAAATTTCTAGATCTGGAGCTTGATCTAGTCAGTGCTGTCTAATAGAATAAAATGCAAGCCACAGGTATAGTTTTAAATTTTCTTGCAGTCACATTAAAAGTGAAAATAAACAGCTGTAATTTATTTTAATATGTTTTATTTAACGTAACATATATAAAATATTGTTATTTCAACATGTAGCACTAGCCATCTACCAGCACTCAATAGCTATTTGGGGCTAAAAGCTACCAAATTCACTAGCACAAAACTAGACCTTGAATGAAAACTTTGAATGAATTTAATTTTTTAGTTAAGTCCTAGTTCAAATTAGAACATTTACTTGTGATTTATCCTGAACTGCAAATCAATTTAGTAGGTCAATGCAAACCAAAAATTATTTTTTTAATAATTAAATTTTGAAAATCACATTGGTTTATAAAATTGTTATAGTTATTTTAATACCAGAACTCAAATATTAAATGTATATATTTTTCTTACTCATATAACCAATAAAAACTTACATGAATTTTAAAAGAAAAACTAGATAAAACAGAACATTTATAATTCAAATATTTTGAAAATTATAATTTCATGAACAACGGAAACAAGAATCAAAATTAATTACATAAACCATAAACACAGTTATACTCCCCAGCGTTTTTGGACATACCCTGAATATCATCACTAGTTTAAAATAATCAGCTGAGATTTGTATAATGTTAGAAACCAGGAATATTCTTTACTTCTCCATCATGACTTAACATTTTTTTCTCAATAGTTTCTCTAGAACATGAAAACTCATATGAATCAATTTTTTTGCCTGTTATCCACATATCATATTACATTAGAATTAGAAAAAATTTTGAAGTCAGCGGGAAATGTATCTTAATCTAACTTTTATTTTGCCTATCAGTGGGATCACAGCAATGTTACCATCAAGCAGACAATATCATCTCCCCCATGAATTGGCCAAAAGGATTACATGATACAATATATTTTAAATGACAAATGAATAAATAGTCCTTACTTGAGAATGACAGCTTTAACATAGACTTTGATTGAGATATATTAAGTGGTAAGTATATATCTCAGCGTAAAAATAAAGTTAGTTGCAAAAGAAGATTCTAGACGTAGTCACATTTCTGCTCTTTCACAACTTAGCCTCTCAAAATTGCAACCTAGAATAAAAGACTGGACTCTTAGACTGGACATAAATAAAATGCTTACAAAAATTGTGGTAACTTGGCATGGTGGACATAGTTTCAATATTAGACCAATATGTGTTTGAATTCTAGAGAAACATGAACACTAGAGAAGGATGAGAAAGTAAGTTTCTTAAATATCAAGTAAATGAAAACTATCAATAATATCTTTGAATACAATAGTAATTTTTAGGTTTTTGGCCACCTCTGTGGACTAAATGTTGTGTCCTCTCCATCCAAATTTATATGTTAAAACCCTAATCACCAATGTGATGATATTTGGATATAGGGGCCTTTGGGAGATAATTAGCTCATAAAGTTAAAGCCTTTATGATGGGATTAGTGCCGTTATCAGAGAAACATGAAAGTTTGCTTCTTCTCTGATCTCTGCTATGTGAAGATCCAATGAGAAGACAGCATCTGAGAACCGAAAGGCAGACCCTCTCCAGATTCCAGATCCTCCAGAACCTTGACCTGAGACTTCCCAGCCTGCAGAACTATGAGAAACAAATGTCTGGTATTCAAGCAGATCTACGGTAATTTGTTATAGCATCCCCCAATTGACTAAAACAGTCAACTAGCATCAGTTAATTCTATTTCTCCTAAAATTTTCTAATATTGTTTTGGGAATATAGTTTTCTTTCATTCTTTGTAAATGTGTTTAGAAGGAATCTGGCTCCTCTCAAATGCCAGGAATACCACATAAGAGGCTTGATTATGCTATGGTGGCAGTGACTGATATAATGGCTATGTAACTATTCCGCGCTAATAAGCATCATGCAAAGTTTGATAACAAATCTAGAAGAAAACATTATTTCTGGCTGCACTTTAGTCTGGAAAGAGGTGGGAGATTACGAGAGCAATACTGCCACCACAGAGAATATCTGTCTTAAATGTGACCAAAATGCTGGAAAAGAAACCAAGAAAAACAAATAAAGATCATGTATTATTAAGTCACATATGAAGCTAGAACTACCTGGAAACTTTCTGACTATATGAACCATTTAAGTCTGTTTTCCTTAAGACATTTTAAAAGAGTATTTTAGTTATTTGCAAACATGAAAATTTAAATTAACACAGGAAGACAAAGAATTGACTTTTATTTTCCCATTTGTATTCTTATCATTTCTATTAACTACAGTATACAACTGTGCACTACAGTATACAACTAATCTGACTGCCTATTGCATGCTCTTCAATAGTGAGTTTTAGTTTTATCTCTGAAGATCAAGCTATTGACCTTAACCACTTTAACACAATAAAAAAATCATGCTTTTACTTATTTTCTATACATTACTTCCAAACTGATAACCAAAACCAAATGTACACCTTTTGCTAATAGCATTCACACCAGCAAAGATTACAATAGTTATAATGCCCTACTCAATAATAATAACAATAACACAAATTCCGCCTGTTAAGAAATTAGATCCTTTTCTATATCTACTATAGAAGAAAAGCTTTATGTCACTGGCAAAACAGGAGCAAATACTTCTACCCTCAGGAGAAAAAAAAAGAAAAAATAATCCTAAAGGAAGACCTGAAATACATTCTGGGCACAGATTATAAAAAATTTCATACTATTGGCGTAAAGCAATGCTTGTGATTTTTGCACATTGATTTTGTATCCTGAGATTTTACTGAAGTTGCTTATCAACTTAAGGAGATTTGGGTCTGAGACAATGGGGTCTTCTAAATATACAATCATGTCATCTGCAAATAGAGACAATTTGACTCCATCTTTTTCTAATTGAATACTCTCTATTTCTTTTCTTGCCTGATTGCCCTGGCCAGAACTTCCAATACTATGTTGAATAGGAGCGGTGAGAGAGGGCATCCTTGTCTAGTGCCAGTTTTCAAAGTGAATGCTTCCAGTTTTTGCCCATTCAGTATGATATTGGCTGTGGGTTTGTCATAAATAGCTCTTATCATTTTGAGATATGTTCTATCGATACCTAGTTTATTGAGAGTTTTTAGCATAGAGGGCTGTTGAATTTTTCGAAGGCCTTCTCGGCATCTATTGAGAAAATCATGTGGTTTTTGTCTTTGGTTCTGTTTATGTGATGGATTACGTTTATAGATTTGCAAATGTTGAACCAGCCTTGCATCCCACGAATGAAGCTGACTTGATTGTGATGGATAAACTTTTTGATGTGCGGTAGGATTTGGTTTGCCAGTATTTTATTGAAGATTTCCACATCAATGTTCATCATGGATACTGGCCTGAAATTTTCTTTTTTAGTTGTATCTCTGCCAAGTTTTGGTATCAGGATGTTGTTGGTCTCATGAAATGAAGTAGGGAGGATTCCCCTCTTTTTCTGTTGTTTGAAATAGTTTCAGAAGGAATGGGACAAGCTCCTCTTTGTACCTCTGGTAAAATTAGTTGGTGAACCTGTCTGGTCCTGGACATTTTTTGGTTGGTAGGCTATGAATTGCTGCCTCAATTTCAGAACTTGTTATTGGTCAGTTCAGGGATTTGACCTGTTCTGGTTTAGTCTTGGGAGGGTGTAAGTCTCTAGAAATTTATACATTTTTTCTAGATTTTCTGTTTTGTTTGCATAGAGGTGTTTATAGTATTCTCTGATGGTAGTTTGCATTTCTGTGGGATTGGTGGTGATGTCCCCTTTATCATTTTTTATTGCATCTATTTGATTCTTCTCTCTTTCTTCTTTTTAGTCTGGCTAGTGGTCTATCTATTTTATTTTGTTAATCCTTTTACAGAATGTGCTCCTGGATTCACTGATTTTTTTGAATGATTTTTTGTGCCTCTGTCTCCTTCAGTTCTGCTCTGATCTTAGTTATTTCTTGTCTTCTGCTAGCTTTTGAATTTGTTTGACCTTGCTCCTCTAGTTCTTTTAATCGTGATGTAAGGATGTCAATGTTAGATCTTTCCTCTTTTGCTTGTGGACATTTAGTGCTATAAATTTCCCTCTACACAATAATTTAAATGTCTCCCAGGTATTCTGGTACGTTGTGTCTTTGTTCTCATTTGTTTTGAAGAACATCTTTACTTCTGCCTTTATTTCATTATTTATTCAGTAGTCATTCAGGAGCAGGTTGTTGAGTTTCCATGTTATTGTGCAGTTCTGAGTGAGTTTCTTAATCCTGAGTTCTAATTTGATTGCACTGTGGTCTAAGAGACTGTTATGATTTTCATTCTTTTGCATTTGCTGAGGAGTGTTTTACTTTCAATTACGTGGTCAATTTTAGAATAGGTGCAATGTGGTGGTGAGAAGAATGTATATTCTGTGGATTTGGGGTAGAAAGTTCTGTAGATGTCTGTTAAGTCTGCTTGGTCCAGATCTGAGTTCAAGTCTTGTATATTCTTGTTAATTTTCTGTCTCTGTGAGGTGTCTAAAATTGACAGTGGATGGTTAAAGTCTCCCACTATTATTGTGTGGGAGTCTAAGTCTCTTTATAGGTCATTTAGAACTTGCTTTATATACCTGGGTGCTCCTGTATCGAGTGCATATATACTTAGGATAGTTAGCTTTTCTTGTTGCATTGATCCCTTTACCTTTATGTAATGCCCTTCTTTGTCCCTTTTGATCTTTGTTGGTTAAAAACTGTTTAATCAGAGACTAGGATTGTAACCCGTTTGTTTCTTTTTCACTCTCCATGTGCTTGGTAAATCTTCCTCCATCCCTTTATTTTGAGCCTATGTATGTCCTTGCATGTGAGATGGGTTTCCTGAATACAACACATCATGGGTCTTGACTCTTTATCCAATTTTCCAGTCTATATCTTTTGATTGGAGTATTTAGCCCATTTATGTTTAAGGTTAATATTGCTATGTGTGAATTTGATGCTGCCATTCTGATGCTAGCTGGTTGTGTGCCTGTTAGTTGATGCAGTTTCTTCACAGTGTCAATGGTCTTTACAATTTGTTTTTGCAGTGGCTGGTACTGATTGTTCCTTTTCATGTTTAGTGTTTCCCTCAGGACCTCTTGTAAGGCAGTCCTGGCAGTGACAAAATCTCTCAGCAGTTGCTTGTCCATAAAGGATTTTATTTCTCCTTCACTTATGAAGCTTAGTTTGGCTGGATATGAAATTCTGGGTTGAAAATACTTCTCTTTAAGGATGTGGACTATTGGACCCCACTCTCTTCTGGCTTTTAGGCTTTCTGCCCAGAGATCAACTGTGAATCACAAACATTACTATACACCAATAACAGACAGAGAGCCAAATCATGAGTGAACTCCCATTCACAACTGCTACAAAGAGAATAAAGTAAATACCTAGGAATACAACTAACAAGGGATGTGAAGGACCTCTTCAAGGAGAACTACAAGCCACTGCTTAAGGAAATAAGAAAGGACACAAACAGATGGAAAAACATTCCATGCTCATAGTTAGGAAGAATCAACATCATGAAAATGGCCATATTGCCCAAAGTAATTTATAGATTAAATGCTATCCCCATCAAGCGACCATTAAGTTTTTTCACGGAATTGGGAAAAACCACCTTAAACTTCATATAGAACCAAAAAAGAGCCCGCATAGCCAAGAAAATCCTAAAGTTGGAGGCATCACACTCCCTGACTTCAAACTATACTACAAGGCTACAGAAAATCAAAACAGCATGGTACTGGTACTAAACAGAGATATAAACCAATGGAATAGACAGACATCTCAGAAATAACGCCACACAGCTACAACCATCTGATCTTTGACAAATCTGACAAAAACAAGCAATGGGGAAAGCATTCCCTATTTAATAAGTGGTGTTGGGAAAACTGGCTAGCCATATGCAGAAAGCTGAAACTGGATCTTTTCCTTACACTTTATACAAAAATTAACTACAGATGGATTAAAGATTTAAACATAAGACCTAACTATTAAAAACCCTAGAAGAAAACCTAGGCAACACCATTCAGGACATAGGCATGGGCAAAAACTTCATGACTAAAACACAAAAAGCAATGGCAACAAAAGCCAAAATTGACAAATGGAATCTAATTAAACAAAAGAGCTTATGCAAGGCAAAAGAAACTATCATTAGAGTGAACTGGCGACCTACAGAATGGGAAAAAAATTGTGCAATCCACCCATCTGACAAAGGGCTAATATCCAGAATCTACAAAGGACTTAAACAAATTTACAAGAAAAAACAACCCCATTAAAAAAGTGGGTGAAGGATATGGACAGCCACTTCTCAAAAGAAGACATTTATGCAGCCAACAAACATATGAAAAAAAGCTCATCAACACTGGTCATTAAAGAAATGCAAATCAAAACCACATTGAGATGCCATCTCACACCAGTTAGAAATGGTGATCGTTAAAAAATCAGGAGACAACAGACGCTGGAGAGGACGCAGATAAATAGGAATGCTTTTACACTGTTGGTGGGAGTGTAAATTAGTTTGACCATTGTGGAAGACAGTATGGCAATCACTCAAGGATCTAGAAATAGAAATACCATTTGATGCAGCAATCCCATTACTGGGTATATACCCAAAGGATTATAAATCATTTTATTATAAAGACACATGCATGTGTATGTTTATGGTGGCACTGTTCACAGCAGCAAAGACTTGAACCAACCCAAATGCCCATCAATGATAGACTAGATAAAGAAAATGTGACATGTATACACCATGGAATACTATGCAGCCATAAAAAGGATGAGTTCATATCCTTTGCAGAGACATGGATAAAGCTCAAAATCATTATTCTCAGCAAACTGACACAAGAACAGAAAACCAAACACCACATGTTCTCACACATAAGTGGGTGTTGAACAATGAGAACACATGGATACAGGGAGGGGAACATCACATATTGAGGCCTGTCGGGGGTTGGGGGACTAGGGGAGAGATAGCAATAGCAGGGGGTGGGGAAATCAGGGAGGGAAAAGCATCAGGGGAGGGATACCATTAGGAGAAATACCTAATATAGATGATGGGGTGATGGATGTTGCAAATCACCATGGCATGTGTATACATATGTAACAAACCTACACGTTCTGTACATGTACCCCTGAACTTAAAAGTAAAATTTAAAAAAAGTTCATACTAATGAAAGAACAGTAGGATTTTCATTTTGGGCTCTACCCTGAAAACTCAGGACATACTTTTCTGCCTAAGGCTGATAGTAAGACAGAAAAATAAAAAATGTCATCCTCTCTTTCTGCCAACACCAGGTTTGAATGTGTTGAGTAATTTACAGTGTTCTACAGCTGGGGGAGTTATAAGAATGTGGAAAGAATGATCTTCTTTGAGACAGAAATGCACATGGGAGATCTGAATTTGAGAATGGATGAGACATCAAGAGAAACTACCTGACAGACCAGCCCACACTTTAAACATAAGGTAAGTCAAAGTATTTGGAAGCCTGTGGTGAACTAAGTGACCACAGAAACAGAAAACCAGAAACTCAGTATCTTGGTTTAGTTTTTCCTGCTGTAATAGGATACCATAGTCCAGATAATTTATAACAAAAGGAAGTTTATTTAGCTCATGCTTCTGGGGTCTGGAAAATTCAAGAACATGACACCAGCATTGGGTGGGGTTTGTTCCATGGCGGAAGGCATCACGTGGGGAATGAGCATGTAAGACAGAGAGAAAGTAAAGCCAAACTCATCCTTTTATCAGGAATACACTTTCTTAATAATGGCATTAATTCATTTATAAAAGTGGAGCCCTCGTGACCTAATCACCTCTTAAAGGTCCCACTTCTCAACACTGTTAAAATGGCAATTAAATTTCAATGTCAATGTTGGTGGGAACATTCAAAGCATAGCACTCAGCACCTGAATATTGGCACAACTCCCTACAATAAAGGCCTTACTGAAAGAAGGCAATTTATGGATAAAATATATAAATGATTTAATAAGTTTCTACTACTGTACTCAAGATATATGGCTTTTAACCAAAATTATAAGATACACAAAGATGCAAGTAAAATAAGTAACACACTGTCAAAAGATAAATCGATAGAACTAAGCTAATATATGACACATATGTTTAACATATTAATAATCTATATATTAAAATTCCCATCTGTCTAATATATAGGTGATTAATATGTTAAATATTCTAGTGGAAAAGATGGAACATATGTATGATTAGATGGAAAATGGTAGCAGAATGAAATAAAAGAATATAAGAAGAAATGAACTGAAATGCTCTAGAAATAAAAAGAATAAAGCTGTAGGCATCACGTTACCTGACTTTAAGCTATACTGCAAAGCTGCAGTAACTAAAATGGCATGGCACTGGTACAGAAACAGATGCATAGACCAATGGAACATGTTAGAGACACCAAAAATAAAGTTGCACAACTATAATCTTTTGACAAAGTCAACAAAAACAAACAATGGGGAAAGGACTCCCTATTTAATAAATGGTGCTGGGGTAAGTGGCTAGCCATATGCAGAAAAATGAAGCTGGACCCTTTCTTTACCACATACAAAAACCAACTCAAGATGGATTAAAGAGTTAAATGAAGATCCTAAAACTATAAAAACCCTGGAAGATAACCTAGAAAATACTATTCTGGACATAGAAACTGGCAAAGATTGTGTGATAAAAATGCCAAAAGCAATTGCAACGAAAATGAAAATTGGTAAGTGGGACTTAATTAAACTAAAGAGCTTCTGCACAGTGAAAGAAACTATTCACAAACAGACAACCTACAGACTGGAGAAAGTATTCACAATTTATGCATCTGACAAAAGTTCTAACATCTAGAATCTATAAGGAACTTAACAAGCAAAAAACAAACAACTCCATTAAAAATAAGCAAAGGACATGAACACTTTTTCGAAAGAAAATATACAAATGGCTAACAAACATATGAAAATATGCTCAACATCACTAATCACTAGAGAAATGCAAATAAAACAATGAAATACCATCTCATACCAGTCATAATGGCTATTATTAAAAAGTCAAAAAATAACTGGTGCTGGTGAGTCTGCAGAGAAAAGTGAATGCTTATACATTGCTAGTAAGAATGTAAATTAGTTCAGCCACTGTGGGAGGCAGGTTAGTGATTTTTCAAAGAACTTAAGACAGAACTACCATTTGACCCAGCAATCCCATTATTCATTATATACCCAAAAGACGATAAATTGTTCAGCCATAAAGACAAAGGCACACATCTGTTCACCACAACACTATTCTCAATAGCAAAGTCATTGTATCAACCTAATGTCCATTAACAGTAGACTAAACAAAGAAAATGTGGTACCTATACACCATGGACTACTAAACAGCCATAAAATAGAATGAGATTATGTATTTTGCAGCAACATGGATGAAGCTAGAGGCCATAATCTTTGATATGCTTTGGCTGCAAATTTGGCTGCATGTTGAATTGTAATTCCCCAGGTGTTGAGGGAGAGTCCTGGTGGAGAGATTACTGGATCATGGGGGTGATTTTCCTCCATGCTGTTCTCGTGATAGTGAGCGAGTTCTCATGAGATCTTACGGTTTTATAAGTGGCAGTTTCCCCTACTCGCTCTCTCTTTCCTGCCATCTTGTGAAGAAGGTGCCTGGATGATGATTTCTCTTTTTTTTGCCTTCTACCTTGACTGCAAGTTTCCTGAGATTTCTCCAGCCATGCAGAATGGTAAATCAATTAAACCTCTTTCCAAGTTACCCAGTCTCAGACATGCTTCATAGCAGCATGAAAATGGACTAATATAATCCTAAGCGAACTAATGTAGAAACAGAAAACCAAATACTGCATGTTCTCACTTATGAGGGAAACTGAACATTGAGTACACTTGCACACAAAGAAGAGAAAAACAGACAGCAAGGTCTACTTGAGGGTGGAGAGGGGGAGGAGGGAGAGGAATAAAAAAACTACCTATTGGGTACTATGCTTGTTACCTGGGTGATGAAATAATCTATATGCCGAACTCCTGTGACACACCATTTACCCATTAAACAAACCTTGGTATGTACCCTGAACCTCAAATAAACAATTTAGAAAAAGAAATGTTGGAAATTTAAAAAAATCAAAAACACAAATGTAAATTGCCACTGATGGGTAGTAGATTCCATATGAACATTAAAAAAAATGGTAAGCTTGAAGATATATCAGTAGAAATTACTCAAAATATAAAGAGAAGAAAGTGTTAGGAAAAAAATTTGGAGAAATATAAAATGTTCTAACATAAGTGTAACTGTACTCTCAAAAGCAAGAGAGTTAGAATGGGACAGAACACAGTTACATAAATAAAATAAATGAAGGAATAGAGAGATATTCTAAGAAGCCTCTTAGTCAATGAAAACACTAACAAGTAAGGTTTTCTGTATTTAAGTTGCTTCATTTTCTGTATGTTGCAACAATTTTCAATTTTGGAAATGAATAAAAATTTGGCTTCTTATTTTAAATTTTAATAAACTTAAGGTGCACACTTTTTCACATTTTAACATCTCTGGAATTGGGCAAACTCTAGAACAAATGGAACGTCATTAATTAAATTGCTCATGAAAATGCAAAATAATGGTGTATCTTTCAATTGATGGTATTTCAGATTGGATACAATATATTAATTACTCTACTTTGACAAACAAGTTGCGATAAAGGGACATGTCTTTGTCAACAGGTTTAAAGGCTAAAATACTGTAACACTGTCACCGCTGTGCTGCTGCCTGTCATCCATGAGACACCACTAATTACCTAGTGGCAACCATTAAATGGAAGGAATACAGTCAGTGTGGGAATGAGATCTTTACTCTGTCATCAGAGTATTTAAAGCAAGATGCCAGGGAACTGTAAGTTAAAAATGCAAATTAGCATTTAAGTAAGTGCTTAGGTCAGGACTCTTAATAGAACTTCACTCAATGACAGAAATGCTCAATGCGCTGTCCAATGTGTGCTGTGTACTCTAGTCTCCACAGCCATAGTAGACTAGAATACTTGAGATGTGGTTAGTACAACTGAGAGATTAAATATATACTTTCATTTAATGTGAACGTAAATGTGAAAGGCCACATGTGACCAGTGGCGATGTGTCGGACAGCACAAGTTTAGACATGGGGTTTGAGCATTTTTAAGATTTGGTTGCCCTAATGCACTGCTCTGAAAGTATTAGTGCTATCTTGACATCCTTGGTCCTGCATCATCAACCCAGCTGGGGTAAGACAGAAACAGGAATGTAATAAGCACAGGAGGTGGTGAGCTCAGCATTTAAATACCAACTGTCTTTTCTTTCTCACATGCCACTGACAAGCTTCCAGAGTTTTCTTGAGAAAAGCATTTTCTTGCTTGACAGAGAAATCCCAAATACTTGCCCCCTATTTTATTACTAGTTTTTTTTTTTTCTCAATGTAGTACTAGCAACAATAACAAAAGTGGGAGATACACATTAAGCATTATCATTAATTATACTTTCTAAATATTATAACAACTGATAGAATAATAATAAGATTCAGGATCTTAACCCATATCTATACTGAGATTTTCCAGAGGACAAAAATTTTCTCTGCGAATGAACCGAACATTTGTAAAAATTTGTAATCAGTATTTGATAGTATTTTATATCATTGGTAATTATTTGTAATTCTTAAGTATACTTTTTATACCTTATGTATTATATACTTTAGTATACATACAGGGTGGGCAAATTGAAAATGGTTTTCCGTATAAAGTTATTAGTGAATTCTAGTAATTTCCAAACTCTCTTAAAGTATTTAAATTGTAAGAAGTAGGTAGTAATTTAAATTCTAGTAAAATGTATTGACTTACCTAATTACATGTCTAATTTCAATATCATCACTGATATAAAGTGTGCATGTATATAAATATATACATGTCTGTATTATATGTAGATATAAGAGGGCTTCTTCATATGGTTGTGTGATTTATTCTCTACACAAAACTATTCAGTTTAGGGAACAAGAGTTGGCTGAATGCCAATCTATACTCTGGCGATATTCTTGCACAGGGCTGTATTCTACCAGAAAAGAAAGGACCATTTTCATCACACAAGCCACTGAGCCCTTGCTAAGCAGTTTGCCTATAAACATACATGCCCAGAAGGAACAACTTTCCATGAAGTGTCTAGGTACCTTTTAAAGATGTCTTCCTTGACAGAAAAAAGTCAAGACTAGGGCAACGAAAGTCATGCAATGAAAATAGACCTGAATACCATGAAACAATGGAATGCATGTGCATTGGGCACACAACAACAGTAATGACATTTAATTACTGGTTTTCATTTGATATTATACATTACTATAGAATATAGGTATCAAGAATAAGAAGTCATCTTTTTAAATATAAAATATATGTCCTTGACTCAATAATTTTAAAAAACACCAAGAAGGACAAAAAAAATTAAAACATTGCATTTTTCTTTATTATTTTAAAACAATATAAATAATGTAATTGGATTGTTTATAACCCAAAGAATAAATGCCTGATACTCCATTTTCCATGATGTGCTTATTTCACATTGCATGCTTGTATCAAAACATCTCATGTATCCCCAAAATATATACACTTAGTATGTAACCACAAAAAATGTAAAAAATGATCAAATAAAAAATAAAACTTCTCTTCTCAAAAGAATTCTACATGTAAGAAAAGCCCAAAATTTAATTGATTTGCTCAAATATACAAAGAATGCATTGGAGCCAGGACCTAAGCTAGAATTTCTTGACTTCTAGATATGTTCCATACATCATTCTATGTTCGTATGTCTTTGGGTGTCCCTCAATTGAATAACAGTTTGAGGAAGGCCATACCAGAATTCTTGACTATAAGTAACAATATTGGATTTTACCTAATTAATCCTAAAAGGGGTGTATTTAAAAAGATACTCAGGGTACCAATTTACATTTCTACCAACAGTGTACAAGGGTTTTCTTTTCTCCACATCCTTGCCAACACTTAACTTTTTTCTCTTTCTCATAATGACCAAGCTAACAGGTATGAGGTGATATTTCAGTGTGGTTTTGATTTGCGTTTTCCTGATGATTAGTACCTTTTAGCTTCTTTTCATATACCCATTTGCTATTTGTATATCTTCTTTGGAGAAATATGAATTGTTGTGGCCATGCTAGAAAACAATATGGAAGTTGTGGAAAAAAAAAATAGAGCTATCTTATGAAATCACCTCAATTCTTGGTACATTTCTGAAGGATATACAATCAGGATCCTTAAGAGATCTATGCACTACTGTGTTCATTTCAGCATTATTCATAAGTAGCCACAATATAAAAACAACTAAAATGTCTCTTGATGGATGAATAAGGAAGTTGTGGTTTATAAATACAACAAAATATTAATTCTTAAGAAGAAAATAATTTCATTTGCAACAAAATGGATAAACCTGAAGGTCATTATGCTAAGTAAAATAAACCAAACACACAAAGAAAAATACTCTAGGATCTCACTTATATGTGGAGACTAAAACATTCAAACACATAGAAGCAGAGAGTAGAATGGTGGTTGCCAAGGAGCTGATGGGAGGTGGAAATGAGAAGCTATCAGTCAGAGGGCATACAGTTTTAATTATGTGAGATGAACAAGTTCTGGAGACCTAATATACAACATTATGACTGTAGTTGATACTGTTTTACATACTTGAAATTTGCTAAGAGGATAGGTCCTAACTATTCTCACCATACAAAAATAGGTGATGGTAACTATAGGAGGTGATAGAAGTTAATAAGCTTAATTGTGGTAATTAAGTATTTCATAATGTATACCCAATCATTAACTTGCACATCTTAAATAAATGCAATTTTAATTGTTAATATAGCACGATAAAACTGAAGGGAAAAAATGAAAGGTGTTGGCAGCCGATAAATTTATTGGCAGTATTAAAAACCCACGTGAGGGCTAAGCTTCTAGGAATGTTGGCTAAAACCACACCATGAAACTAGCTGTTGCAAAAATAACTTCTAGTGCATAGATCCTTTAGAGAAATGTGTACCGGCTTCAGGACTACAAAAGCCACTTCTGTACCAGGAACAGCCATGGATGCCAGTGAAAACCAAATATTCTGTGACCACTCACCTAGTGAAAATTAGAAGCACTGTAGGGAGCCTGCTTTTTCTTACTGATCAATTCCAAATTAAGTTCAGTTGATTGGTAGTCTAGGTGACAGGCCTGTATCCTAACTCTAGTTGATTTCCATGTTGAGAACTTAGAAACATAGAAACTATAGAAAGGCTAGTCAAACAAAAAACAAAAACAACAACAACAAAGGCTAGGCAAAAGATGATGGGAAACCAATTTAATGATGCACAAAACCAAATTTAAATATATTTCATAGAAATAAAATTAGGGCCTATAATAAAGGAATTTTTAACAAGTTGCTTATTTATTTCTGATTATTATTCTTGATTTTCTTATGACACAGTGAGTTTTTAAGAATTATCCCAGAACTTATGTTGACCCAATAATTAATCAAGAAATTGGTCTATAAATGTGGCACAAAAGGATATGTGTATTTTTAAGTTACACTTTGTTGCTTCCAAATATAAAAACCATCATAATTAGAACAAAGCAAAACAAAATACACAAAATACACACATTCTTGCAATGTAATTAAGAAAATAAATTTTTTTTAAAAAATAATCAGACAGAAAATGAAAGGAAAGTATGAAACAAGAATTATAGTAGGGTCTAAGATAAGATGATAATTTAATGGGCTATTGGATTTTAAGTAGATTAAAGAGTTGTTTTGCTAAGAAATTTGTATTATATGAAACAAGCAATCTGAATTTCTAGGTTCTAAGTGCTCTATTTTCAGAGGAGAAATCTCCATCCTCTGGAGATATTTACATAATTAAGTTTTGAACCCCAAAACAACTTTGCAACTTATTTAGCCTAAGCCTCTTATTTTATGTCCAAATATTTATTACTGTATTTTACAATGACTGTAGAAGTAGTTATAGTAACGTGAAAAATGAAGCAAGCCTCTCTCAAAAAGTTCACCTTCACTATGCTAAACATTGAGGAGGCAGAAAAAGAAGCGACAATTACCATAGCTGGAGTTTATGTCAAGAGATTTGTAATGTAGCTGTGAACATAATAAACAGACATCTCATCCCGTAAAGGAAGGGATTTTAACTAAATAATCCTAAGTAGTTGCCAGTTCCAATTTGAAAATAACACGTGAAAAATGCTAGCATGTTGACTGTGACACAGCAGCCCTTCAATAAATTTAAGCTATTATAAAATTCTAGTACAAATGATTTTTTAAATTTACCCCTATGCCATGGATTTATTTCCTTAGATGACATAATGATTAATCCATTTGTGGCTTGTTTCTGAGTACAAAGTGGTAAAACTAGAAATGATGGCATACAAAAAAGATAAATTTTTTGAATGACTCATTGCTTTTAGCACTTAGGATATGGTTAATTAATAAAAAGTCAAAACAGAAAGAAACTTGCCTGGGGCTTATAGAACTGACAAATGAAAACTGATGATTTTTCCTTGCAATAGTTACTGACTAAACTCCTTATGCTAAGCAAAGATTAAAAAGTCTTTGGAAATTTCTCAGTTTATTAGACATATAAAAACCTACTTCATTATTATAAGCATTAAGGCCATCATTTTACACGTAGGTACATCTTTTGAAAGCACTGACTCGATATCAAATTCAGTTATTTGGAAAAGTGTAGTTAAATTAAAACACTGATTTGTGACTAAATCAAAACAACAAATACATTTTCTTTCTTTTCATATTTGAATGTAGCCTTAGAGACTTGGTTGAATTGCAGCTTTTTACAAATACATATTAAGGTGAACTCTATTTGCATCTTGCTACCAACTGGAAATAGTTTCAATTCTAGACTATGTTTTTTTCACTTTTGGTGTGAATAAAAGAAAACGAACTTTGTGTGAAGTGAGATGAGAGGCTGGTAGGAAAATGAGGTTCTGCTAAAGGCTCACTATGTGTCTTAGTTCATTTGTGCTGCTATACCAAAATATCTCAGACTAGGTAATTTATAAAGAACAGAAATGTATTGGATTATGGTTATGGAGGCTGGGAAGTACCAGAGCATGATGCCAGCATCTGACGCAGGCCTCCTTACTGAGTACTTCTCCTGGCTTTTAGGTGGAAGGGAAAGAGAGGACAAGAGTGAGAGAGGGAAGGAGGTTGAACTAATCATTTTATCAGGAATCCACTCTCATGATAACTAACCCACTTCATAAGAATGACATTAATCCATCCATTCATGAGGGTTCTGCCTCTTAAAGATCCCACTTCTCAACACTGTTGCTTTGGGGATTAAGTCTCCAACACATAAACTTTGGGAAACACATTCAAACCATAGAACTATACAAACTGAAAAAATTTACTTTATGTAATCCTTGAATTGATATAGTTTATTATAAAATAGGAGGCTGGACAAGCTTTCTTTCAGAATATTCCCAGAACCCTTCATTTAGTCTCAGATAAAGGAGGTCAGTAGTGATTTTTTTGTTGCTCTTCAGAGCTTTAGACTATCATGTATTGTAAAGAAAGAAAGAATCAAATAAAAAAGCATTTTTAGGCTGGGCACAGTGGATCATGCCTGTAATCCCAACATTTTGGGAGGCCAAGGAGGGTGGATTACTTGAGGCCAGGAATTTGAGACCAGTCTGGCTAACATGGCAAAACCCTGTCTCTACTAAAAATACAAAAAATCAACCGGACATGGTGGCAGGTGCTTGTAAGTCCCAGTCACTTAGGAGGCTGAGGCAAGACAATCACTTGAACCCAGAAGGCAGAAGTTGCAGTGAACGGAGATTGCACCATTGCACTCTGGCCTAAGCGACAGGCCAAGACTCCCACTCAAAAAAAAAAAAAAAAAAAGTCATATTTATTTGTTTAATAGAAAGCTGCCTTCTTCAGTTATCTTTAAGATTCAGTTCTCATAGATCTAATAGATTTTGTACCCAAGTTGACTGACAAGGTCATAGTTTCACAAACACCACATTTATTTGATTCAATCAGCATCAATTACTCCCTGGTGATTAATAACAACCAGTGCCTATCGTTGGTAATAATTTATGGATGATGTTAACACTTTGATGAGTAAAATACAGCAAGCCATAACTAATGTTTGCTGGCAAACTAAAATAAACATAAAAAAAGAGAGATTTTAAGACATCTAACTCATTCTCAAAAAAAAAGGAGTTGTCAAGTTGACCTAAACAAATAAGGAAGATTGGAGCAGAGAAAGAACAAGGAAATGGGCCAAACCTGAAAACATTATTCAGGATTAATAAAAAGATATTGATGGAGTAGAAAGAAGTCTCTATTACATGAATATCAATTAGTAATCAATTATGTTCATTTTATGCAGCTGCAGTTTCCTTTTTCAAATTGCTTGTTGCATTTAGTAGACTTTAAGAATAGAGATAAATGATTGATATTTGCATATGTACTTCCAAATACAGCATAGCAATCAGGGACAGGTGAATTATTTCCAAAAAGAATAGTTTATACAATTAATCAGCAAATAACAATTAATACATTATTGTCACTTTAAATATCACTAGTTTTACTGTCCTGGAATACTACAACAACTTAAATATGACATATAATACCTTAAATATTGAAAAATGGGCAACATGTACCTATGCTCTGTGGAAGATTCTTCCACAGAGCTGTGGAAGAAGGTTCTCTCTTCAGACACATAGACAAATATTTATTTTTAAAAAGTTGTTTCTTACGTTGTCGGGAACGGCACGTCTGCCGGGGGAGCTCTCGGCCAGCGAGAGGGTCCCAATACCTGGAAGAGAGGGTGCGCCGGAAAAATAGGAGACAGAAAGTAGGGTCTGGAGGTCTGAATAGACAGTGCCAATACAGCAATGTCTAAACAGCGATTTTATTTGAGCAAAGGGTTCCAATATATACTGTCAGTTTTCAGTAGCTGACGTCAACCAACATTGTTAATTCTATACAATAAAGAGGAACAAAAGTTACAATACCGCAAGTCTGGAGGAGAAGATAAAATACCAATAAAAGGGAAGTACATAACTAGGGGCCATAAAAGTAAGCACGAGGGTGGAGACTTTTCTTTACCTATTGTGTAGGGATTTACATTTGAGAAGGTAACATTCTTTAAGGTCAGGCAAAACTCATAGATCTTAAACGTAACAATCTCCAAGAGACATGTGAGTAGTTACAGCGCTTAATGTTTAGTAAACAGAGTCATGAAACTAGAGTAAATAGAGTCATAAGACTAGCCCAAAACAAGTACCAAGATAAAACACAATGTCTTAGTAAAACCACACAGCCATCACCCAGCCATTGTGTCAATGTCAGGGAGTCTGAGATAACTTCTACAAAATCATCCATCTTTTAGTTCCTGCTTTCCCTTAGCTCAGCTGCCTCCAGGAGGGGAAATATGTCTGGGCTTAAGCTCACATTATGGCGGAGGCATAGTCAGAGGGCCTTGACGCTGTGGCGAACCCCATATTACGTTTAAAGGCTTCAAGTTAATTTTTAATGCTTTTTATTTTTGGTAGCCATTAACATAGGAAGAACATAAGCAGATAGCATGTAATACAAATTAAAATATATTGATCATTTTTATTTTTTAAATTGTGTGATGATGCATCTTCCACGCATTTAGATTGCTCAAATACATTAAAATAAAACCGTTACAAGTAATAATCAATAGACATTGACATTATTAATTTAAATTATGAAGAAGCCCTTTTGGAAAGGTGGTAGAGAATTACAAGAGGAACATAACAGGATAAAGCAGGGCAAATGGACTTGCTGGGAGAAAGACAAGAGTAATGAAGACTTTAAAACAAAGAAATCAATAAAAGCAAAGATACAGAGTACATAATGTCTTAAGGGGAGAAACAGAGAAAATAACCATATTTTCTGTGTTCCCAAATTAATAGAAATGTATTTTTGTTGATTGCAGAGTCACACACTAAAGTAAATATTGAACTTGAGGTTTGACAGCGTAAGTTTTAAAGGACCGATTTTAAAGTCTTGGGGAGTTTGATTCACCATTGTTACCACCAGCTGTTAATTAGGTTCTCATGTAATTTTCTGAGAAAATTTATGGCTGCTATTCTTCTCACTTTATCTACTTTTAGGTTTGTATAAACATTCCAATTTTTAAAAATAAGCAAATAAAGAGGTTTACTTTAAATTTATTCCTTATACATAATTATGACTTGCCAATGAAAGCAAAAGCTATGCATTTCTTAGTATGGAAAAACATATAATCTAAGATAAATCATGGAAGACATGATTATAATAGAAAAATGGTCACGATAAATTGTAAGAAAGAAGCACTTTTTAAATTTTATACAGAATGATTATTTCTATGATTATTTCTATAAATAAGCAAACCTTCCAACATTGTAGTTGTGTGTATGCGTGTGTGTATATATATATATAGATATATAGATATATAGATATATATCTTATGTATGTTCAGGAATACATGCCAAATATAATGGTGACTTTCTCCTGCTGGTAACAAATTAACTGACTTTTAAACTTACATCAGTTAATTTGAAACTTCTTCTTTATAACATTCTACATTATCTAATTTTTTTTTTTTTTTTTTTTTGAGACTGAGTTTTGCTTTTGTTGCCCAGGCTGGAGTGCGATGGCATGATCTCAACTCACTGCAACCTCCTGCTCCTGGGTTCAAGCGATTCTCCTTCTTCAGCGTCTCTAGTAGCTGGGGTTATAGGCATGTGCCACCATGCCTGACTAATTTTATATTTTTAGTAGAGACAGGGTTTCTCGATATTAGTCAGGCTGGTCTCGAACACCCAACCTCAGGTGATCCGCTTGCCTCAGCCTCCCAAAGTGCTGGGATTATGGGCATGAGCCACCACGCCTGCTCCATTATCTGAATTTTTAATGTGAATATCTCTAATCATAGCCAAGAGGTTTCTTTCGATACTGAAATACAAACTTAATCATGAGTAAATCCCTAGATAGGACTTATAATTTTCCTTTCTCATACCTACTGATTGATCTTTCTCCTTGTTTATATAAAGTTGAAAAAGAGAGGGAAGAGAGGTTTCTACAAATCTTCAGAACTATATGTAAAACGTTACTGATATTCTGAAACCTCCAGCTTTTTATCCCTCGGAATTAAAAAAAGAAAAATTAGCAAGCACCAATTTGAGCCTAAGAAAAAGGAACTCAAAGTATGAACAGTATTTTACAATCCATCTCTGTCTTACTGACTTTTCCATTGTACTGCTTAGCTTTATTGATATGTAACTGCTACACAAAAACTGCACATATTAAATGTATACAATTTGGTTAGTTTAAAATATGCATATACCTATTATATCATCACCAAAATCAAAGTAATAAATATATCCATCGCTACCAAAAAATTCTGTGTGTGTGTGTGTGTGTGTGTGTGTGTGTGTGTGTGTGTGTGTGTGTGTGTGTTTGGTAAGAACATAACATGAGATGTATCCTCTTCTCATATTTTAAAGTACACAGTACTGTCTTATTAATATACTTACTATATTACATATCAGATATTTAGAACTTACTTATGTATAACAGAAACTTTATACCCATTGAAAACTAATTTTCCATTTTCTCCTCCCACAGTCCCTGGCAACCACCATTCATTCTACTCTTAGCTCCTATGAGTTTGTTTATTTCCCATGGTATTTAGCACCCAAATGCCAAAGCTCCTTCTCTTTAGTCTTCCTTCCCAGCCTTCCCCCTAAGAAATTATTTGTATAATTCAAGAGCTAATTCTTTAATATAATATTACAGTTCTTCATAAATTAAAATCAATTCAGTAGGAACATGTTGAGCAATTATACGACTAACATCTTAATTTTTATATTTATTATATTTATTAATTCTCCATCAGTATTGGTTTAGATAAGTAATAAGAATTATTAATTTGAAGGAAACTTATGAACGGAGGAAAAGGACAAGGGTATGTATAGTTTGGTAACACACTCCTATATGTTCAAACCAATCACTCAATAGAGCTAATATCTAGTAGGAAACAGAAGATGGAGTTGACGAGATGTCAATAAACACAATTGGTGAGCAAAGCATAATTTGTACCTTTTACAGATTCCAAATTTATATAAAATGATTTAATTTTTATACCATTTGATGCAAAAAGTTTTCTAAAGAACTTGTTATACTCTAAAATATGTTTTATTCTGAAATATGTGCACTATATATTCATGAATGCTTTCAGATAGTGCCCAAAGAATACATATTATTAGAATACTATAATTTTTTTCCCAAACTTTGAGTCCTAGAATCTTAATTGGAACTTTTGATGTTGCTTATTTTGCCAAATATCTATAATTAAGTAAAGCTTAAAAGTTATGTATTTGAGACATTATAAAAATTACCTAAAAAACAATATATTCTTTGATATAATCTGGAATTCCAAATTTCAGCCCACCTCTATCTCCAGTTGAATGCATATATAACAATCAAAGGGTGAAGTTCCAAAGCAACATTAATTTTTCTCCAAGTATCCACTTAGAGGGATAATTCTTAAAAACAGCCAGAAAGAGACAATAGAAAACAAAAAATAAATGTACAATTTAGGAAATTAGAAAAATCAGGCTGAATTTTATAAAGAAATCCAACCTAAAGATAGTCAGCTACTTCATCTGGTACATGCTGAACTTTCTTGCATCTCCTTTGCCCTCTGCTGTCTTAATGGTGACACAGAAGTTACACATTGAAACTGGGAGATATTGATTTATTTATAAACAAAAAAGACCACTATTAGGCCTCTTCATGAGCAATCATATGGGAAATTCATTTAAAAATAGATGTAGGAGGAAGCATGCTGTGTTCCCTTATAACAAGATTTGTTAAAGCATATTTTTTAATATTCATGCTTTTTGTGACTCATGTAAGAGCCACCCCAGACCCTAAATAATAATTTATAGACTGTTCTGTTTGCTGTGGCAATCACACTGCCAATTTGGCATGCTTCTGATCTTTCTGTTTTTGTGTATTTTGCACTTCTCTTTTCAAAGACTTTCCCTGAATAATAATTAGGAAAAATCATTAAATTTTGTGTTTAGTTTTATTCAATACCTACATCCATTGACATTCCAGTATTTTAGTAAAGAAATTATTAATAGGAAATTTTTATTAATGAGAGTTTTATTCATTACAATAGGAGAATAGGTTTTATTCCTCCTAATTTTTAAAATGGCAGTCAACTCACTTTGATATCTTGTTTGTACTATTGAATGTGGTGCCTTCACAGTGCATACTTAGAGTTTATTTTTTAGATTTGTTTATGTTAAATAAAAGATTATAAACTGCTTATGATGAACCTAACACTGCAGGGCATGGGGGAAACAGGGTGGGTGAAACTCATTCCTAGATTCAAGAAAATCAAAATCAAACTGAGTAGGATGATGTATAACTATTTCTGATATAATTGGATACAATATAAAAAAGAACATTGTAGGGCTTTATGAATTTTTAAGTTTTTATTCTTAACAAAAGAGTTCTTACGAGAGTCAATTTGGTATTTGAACTGAGTAAAATAGTGTTATTAACAGGGTGACCCTGGATAAGTCATGTAATCTCTCTAAGCTATAATATTCACAACAATAAAACATAGATAACAAAAAGTAGGTTTGCTGTAATTAAGTAAATAAAATATGCAGTTAAGATATCCTCTACAGGGATTGGCCAAAATAACTAAAAGAGAGCTATAATCCCCAACATTCTCCTCTTCTTCCCTATGATATTATCATTCCTTTTATTGTCACATCAATATCAACTTGCCTTCTAGGAAACAGGACCCACCAGTTGGAAAAAGGGGGAATGTAATCATCTAGAAAAGACAAAGAATGTAAGTAAAGAACATACAAATTGTGTTTCTGGAAAATTATGAGAAGTTAATTGTGGATAGAATTTAATGTATATTGGGAAAACTGTGGCCAGAAATGATGCTGCAAATGAAGAGTAAGAAAAACTTTTAGAGGCATTTAATAAAATTCAAAGGAATTGGGATTTCATTTAGACAGTGGAGATTCTCTAAGGCATTTTTAACGTCGATGGCAGATATGTTGTTTTAAAAGTGAAATACTGGTACTACTGAGGATGGATTGAAATTGCATAAAATATAAAATGCTAGAGTTTGATATTTGTTCTGTGCATTCATCATTTATTATTCTAATAATTTTTTATTTTTAACTTATATTAGACAAATTTTACTTTGTTTTGTCTATTTGTCCGATTTTACACCCTTTGCCATCATTTCCCCTGCTTTACTTTTCCTAAATTGTCTTTTCATTTTACTGCTTTTCATATTTTGTCCTTTCAATTACCTGTCACAATATTTTAAATTTTGTATATCCATCTCTAATTAACTGATCATTAATTATTCATTGAATGAATGTTTTCTGAGAGGTAAAACCAGACTCCATCATCATTTGTGCTTCCCCGTGTCTCTTGTAAAATATAACTGAACATTTATTTTGAGAATTCATTTGTAAACAATTTTGCCAATATTTTCCTTTTTTGAAATTGCCATAATGAATTGTGATGGTAAGTTTTATGTGCTACTTGACTGGGCCACAGTGTGCCCAGTCACGTGGTTCAGCATTACATCTGAGTGCATCTTTCAGGGTGTATCTGAATGAGATGAGCATTTGAATCAACAGACTGAGTAATGCAGACAGCCTTCCCCAGCGTGAGTGGGTCTCATCCAATCCGTGGAGACTTGAAATCAAACAAAATGCAGAATAAGAGAATCTGCTCTCTCTGCCCAACTGTTCTCAAAATGGTACATCAGTCTTCTCCTGCTGTCATACTCGAACTCAGTCTATAAACTTAAATCACTGTCTTTCCTGAATCTTCCAACTTTAGACTCACACTGGAACTGTACCATTGGCTCTCCTGAGTCCACAGCTTGCCAACTACAGATCCTGAAACTTCTCCACCTCTATAATTCCATGTGCCAATTCCTATATCTATCTATATACATTATCACATATAATGTATATATAATATATAAAGGCATTAGAGAATATATATGCAAAAGGAATATATACACATATATCTTACTGGTTTTGTTTCTCTGGAGAATCCAGAAGAATACATGAAGAAATAAGCAATATCTGTTTTCAGCTAATGACTGCCTACTATACACAAGACCCTGTGCTATACAATTCTTTTACCAAATAATTCATAATTTTCTAATTCTCACTTCTCTCATCTGTAAAATGGGTAAAATAATTGTACTTAAATCATAAATTTATTGGTATAATTAAATGAATTGATTTCTATAAAGTACTTTAAAGAGTGTCTGGCATACACCATGTATCCAATCAAACTAGCTATTTTTAAATTTTTGTTATTCACCTCTATATTACAGCTGAGAAAAAACAGGCTTAAATAAAAAATTTAATTTGTCCAACATCACAGATAAGATCATGGAGTCTGAATTTGAATTCTCGTATGTCTGAATTCTAGGGTGTCCTCTTAACAGAGAAACTTTGAAAAATGAATCATTATATTTTAGTTAGAAGAGCACTACAATTCAATTCAGTTTGAATGTGATAACTTGAAGAATTAAGTCTGTCACTGTTGGTAAAAAGAATGAAAATTTGCAAAAACTTACAAAAGGCTGTCCAACCATGGAAACTATCTGCTCATTCTCTTTACAATAACTTTTCAGTATAAATGGAAGCTAGAGAACATGTGTAAAAAAGCACCATCTTTTTCTTTTTCCAGTCTCCATATGGTATGATCAAAGCTGACGGGGCAGACATTCCTGTGTGTACTCGGACTGACAGCATTGTATTACTCCATGGATCATCCTCCTCTTGCTCATTCTTTTTATCTTGTTATATGTTGGAAACGATTCGGCATCTAAGCCATTCCTAACAATTAGTCATCTCTTCTCTTTCTTTCCAATTCTTTTACTTGAAAATGAAAATTACTTTCCTTCTTCTAATTGCTTAATAAAAGTTAATTAACGTTCTACTCAGGCAAACCATTTTAGATGATAATGCAGGGCAGGGAAAGGAGGATAACACAAGGATAAAAGGTTCAAGTTATTTTCTTAGAAAGCTTATAATGCGACACCTACTTTTCATTTTCAGCTTCATTAATTTTCCTCCAATTTACCAACTAGAAAGACTAATTTAGAAGTCTATTTATATTACACAAAAAGGGTTGAACAAATTTATTTTGTTTTGTCTGTCTCTCTTTTAATGAATTTGCAGGTTTCATTCATTCCTTCTTTCAAAAAAAAAAATTTTAGACCTGGTTACTATTAGGTGATGAGAGACACAGAGACAGATAGCGAGACTCAGATCCTTCTCTCAAGTTTCTGATAATCTATAATGGAGAAGAAAATAGGCATGCTTTGTTATACCATGTAAATTTGCTAGAGGGTGACACAGCATAAGATAAGGTGGCACGTGGCTGTCAGGGGATTTAAGGAAAGCTTGAAGAGGAGAGACTACTTGAGGTGAGTCTTAAGAAATGAGAAGAAATTCTCTCTCTCACTCTTTCTTCCTTTCTTTCTCTTCCCTTCATTGGCCATTTCTTTCCTCTCTTTTTGTTCTTTGTGCCTCTTTTCACCCCCTCCCACTCCTTTTCCACACCTCCTCCTCCTTCTTTTCAATGCTACTGGAAGAGAAAGACCATGGGCAAAAAAGCATGGGCACCTTGGGGAACAGGGAGTGTGTTGAATATGGCTATACTAGAAAATACTTATGGAGGCTAGATGAGTCTGGGAGACCAAGGAGCAACCACATTGAAAGGACCTGTGTGTCATCCTAAGAGAGAAATAATCTATAAACAGTAACACTTTCACCTCGTGCCAGCATGTGCCTTTGTCTTGATGCCAATTTTTCATGATCAAGAAGATAAGAAGTTGTCATGTCAAAAAAAAGTTACTCAGTGAAAAGTTTTAGATGTTCCTGGAATAATCACATTAGCTAGGAAATCTTTTTGCAACACATGGATTTAAGGTGAAGTGATCAAAAGCCACTTTCAAATATCTAATTACTTTGGCAGATACAACTCGATGATTGAGATTCTGTATGCCTAAGATCTGTTTATTTATTCAAAATCTGTTCTTAAAGTGGGGCCATCAAAGAGAGGATTGAGTGTCATTTATAATACAGAAATTCCTTGTGCCAACAAATTACCACTGTTTCTATTTTTCAGTCTCTGTTTCTGCCAACAAATCCAAAAACTCATTGAATTGACATATTTGATTCACTACAAACAAAACACATATGTCTTAGTTTTTCCATACTGGAGAAAACATGATACTTGCCAGATGACCTGAATAGCAGCCAGTTCTCTTTGTAGGTATTAAAGGTAAAGAGAATGTCTGGTAGCTAGTTGGAAGATAAATATAAGGAAAGAAAGTAGGAGGAAGAAAGAATGTGTAATTTCTTACTATGTGAAATAATGTGAAAGACAAAGGGAGTATATACTCTGAAAGGCACATTTTCATTCTGACTACATAACAGAGGGCATAAAACACAATATAGGGTACTTAAAAATCTACTTGGTGAAAGAATGCAATATTTGATTGAATTCCTTCCATTTTCCTAATTTGAAAAAAGAACATTAACCACAGAGATTATTTTTAAATAACTCTGAAAGCAATTTAATCTTATTGTAAAAGATGATATAAAAAAATGAAATATTACCAGGACATTGATCAATGGCTTCCTAAAATTAATTATGTACAAATCATCATATGAAGAGCATTCTGAAGGAGGAATGAAGACTGAAGTATAAGAACAAGAACAGAGCAAAATGTAATCTGTAGTTTCTACAATGTATTTCATGAATTTAATGTTAATCTTTGAATACAATATTCTTCATAATAAACTCTCATCTTACTTTGATTGTTGATTGTCACTTAATCCCGTCGAAGTCCATTATAATCCATTTGGTTGTTAATGAGCTCAGAGAAAGTAACAGAAGAGTAGCTCCTCTCAAATGGAACATCTGGCCCAGGCACTTGGGCCATTTATAAGCATTAATTCACTAATCCCTTTAGGATTACATTACTTCCTGTCATTAATAATCTTATTCTTGCTATTGCACTATCTACTTCCTCTCCTTTTCCCCAGAACCATGAATTTTCTCTGGTTTTGTTTCTTCTTCCCAGAAATGCTGGAAAAACACATTTTAAAGAGGATAATGAAAATAATGTGGATTCAGTTTGTTTCCAGTACTCACCTGTGCCAGTCCTGCCACCTGGTCTTGATTACTGCTTTACTTTCCAACTGGGTTGGTGCCCCTACTCCATTAATCTATTAAATCTTGGCTCTTTCTACCCTTGTTAGGTGTTAAGGGAACAAAGATGAATGGTGAGGATCCTCCGTATGACTCCTATTACTGCTTTGCTTTCCAACTGAGTTGGACTCTCCACGCCAGTAATCTGAATTCTCGCTTCACTTACATTTGCTTTAAGAGGTTCACACTATCCAAACTTCCTCCCTTGGGATAATCTATGTAAATTACCTAGAATACCATAAGCTAAGTTTTATTGTATTTTTTTCAACTGAGAAAAATTGTCTATTTTTTATTTTATTTTATTATAATTTTTTAAGTTCCAGGTACATGTGCGGGATTTGCAGGTTTGTAACATAGGTAAATGTGTGCCATGGTGGCTTGCTGCACCCCAAGATCCTATCACCTGGGTACGATACGATTATTTGTAATATGTATA
Source organism: Ateles fusciceps (assembly GCA_036589455.1). Taxonomy (NCBI): domain Eukaryota; kingdom Metazoa; phylum Chordata; class Mammalia; order Primates; family Atelidae; genus Ateles; species Ateles fusciceps. The sequence continues at coordinate 7,353,809 of JAZHEH010002982.1, read as the reverse complement.
CATTTTGGAAGCGCCAAATCGAGCTAACTAACATAGGCATTACATCATGTATATTTTTGTGGTGAGAACACTTAAAATCTACTCTCTTAGGGATTTTCAAGAATATCATACATTTTTATGAACTATCATCACCATGTTTGTACAACAGATCTCTTGAACTTATTCCTCTCATTTAACTATAATGTTGTATCCTTTGACCAACATCTCACCAATGGCCCCACCCTGACCCTTGCCAGACCCTGATAATTACCATTCGACTCTGCTTCTATGAGTTCAGTTTTTAAAAATATATATTTCACATACAGAGGATTAATTTTAAAGGAAGGAACTGTTAAGTTCTCACTTTTTTTTTTTTTCCCTCTCTGGTGGAGACTACTTCTGGTACCTTAAGTGAACAAATCTTAGTAATGCGAAGGATCTCTTTCTCTCTCAGACGTGCAAACTAAAGTAACAATATAAAATAAGTTCCTCGTTCTTTGCACAGAATAAAAGTGATATGAATCTTTACTGGGTTAGTCACATTCTTCTATGGTTTGAATGTATTTGCTTCCCTCCAAAATTCATGATGAAACTTACTCACCTCCAAAATTCATGTGTTTTCAAGGTGACAGCATTAAGAAGTGACACCTTTAAGTAGTGCTTAAGCCATGAGAGTTGATGCTTTGTTAATGGAATTAAGGCCCTTTTAAAAGGGGCTTCAGAACAGTGAGTGTTAGGGAAGCTTGCTCGAGTTGTCCTTTTGCCTCCTATTATGTGAGACTCAGCAAAAAAGGCCCTCATCAGATCACATGCCAGTGCCTTTATCTTGGACTTCCCAGCCTTTGGAATTGTGAAAAATTAATTTGTTTTATATAAATTACCCCAGACTGAGGTGTTTCGTTGTAGTAGTACAAACAGAATAAGACATACCCTCATCCGTATTATCACAGTCCTTTGTTAAATTTTTTATACCATGTACTATTTCTAATACAGTATCTATCTTGTTATTTTTTAATTATTTGAACTCTCCATAGCAAAGATCTTGCCTTATGCAATGCCATATTTGAAGGCGTAGCAGAGTATTTGGTACATACCAGCTGCTAAATAATTGTTTGTTGAAAAAAACTAATGAATGACTATAATCACTGTAGAGCTGCATGGAGAGGTTTAAAAAACTTCCTATGTGCTGCTGCCACATCTTCAACTCCCTACTGCAATGCCTGAAATTCTAGAATTCAGAATGCATTTTTCTGGGGTAATGTATACAGCAGCACTGTTAAAGCAGTTAAACCCAAAGAGAACTAGTCTTCTTCCTTTGACTGTATCACAGGAAGGAAAGGATAGACCCTGATGTGTCTTTAACCTTCCATGTCTCCATCTTCCTTCTTTCTATCCATGCATCTGAAGCCCATAGAAATTAGAAATAATCAGATAAATCTCTTGTCCCAGAGTGAGGTGACATGATTTTGTTTCATCCCAATGTGATGAGAATAATTTTTATGGTTACTACAGAATGACTATCTTACTTCCTGCTTATGGCCTAAAGTTTTGGTGACCTTAAACGAAATGGTCTCCCTCCTCTGTTGAATTAATATAAGAGCTAGTAGTGTGCACACAGTGTCAAAGTAGAAAAACATAAACTGCATTAGAGAGTGACATTACAGACTTCTAAACACGGTAGACCTAGAAAGAACTTAATAGTGGTACCATTCAAAATTATCAATTTATAGAGGAGGAAACTGAGGGTTAGGGTTGCCAACTTTTTCAGAAATTGAATGGATACAGTTAGTTTAACCTGCCCAAACTAAATAATATGAAAACATAATTCATTCCAAAACCTAAGAATGTTTTTAAATGGTGTCAAAATCTTTCAGTATAGCCATCTATATAAGAGTCTCTTGCCTATTAGCCCAGGTGGACTAAGAAAATACCTAAATGTTTACTAAACACATAAACACTCACCCTATGTCTTAGTGATATTACATGTCACAGCCTATGTGTGGGACATGGTGTTCCAGCACAAATAATGCCAGTGAGACTTAGAGTATTAGATCTTTGTTGCCTTATTGCTTAATTTTGCTAAAGTAATGATAGAATCTCTGATATATATGTCTTCAATTTCCTTTTTTATTTTTTTTTTAACCCAGAGTTAGGCTGTGTTTCTATTCACAGTGCTAATAGCCCCATTGTAATGAGCTTTAAAGCTCTAGATAGGACATGCTATTTTGTCTGACTTTCTTATTTTCCATGAGCCTACTAGATTTAGAAGCAATATGTCACAGTCTGATCTCCATCACTCCCAGGCAGAAGCAGGGCCAGCGCAATAATATGGTGACACAGAGTAAGCACTAGTCACTCTCTGTTGAATAAAATAATAAGAAGAGGCAAAGAGAACAAAGAAGTGTGTGTGTGTTTGTCTGTGTGTACATGCATTTGTGTGTGATGGGAAGTGAAATATATATGTTTATCAGTCAGGATTATATTTAACAAAAATCAAACCATAATGCCTTACCATATTTAGACTCTTCTAGCTTTCCTGACTACGATATTTATACTGTGCTTTGTCCCAATCCCAATAATTGTTACCTCACCATCATGATATAAATGCTTCAGCTTCACCTTAATGTTTTATATAGGAAGACAAAGAAGGAAATAGAGTTGGAATAAAAAGAGGAAGTAGAGCAAACATTTCCCATAAATCCCAACTGATGTCTGCTTATTTAATATTGGAACATAGTACGTTTTATAATGAGCCATTTTTGCAAAGGTGTCTAATGACTTAATGGTTTTATTTTGTAGATTTTGAATTAGATATATATCTACCCTGAACAGTGTAGTTTTTTTTATAATGAGGAAGAAGGGGATATAACATGATGGCTTCGTAAGGGTGAATTTCATTTTCCTCAGTTTTAGGCAGATTATTATTTCTATTTATAACTCAAATTATTACATGGGAAAAAAGAAGGATTCAGACTAAGGGACTAAAAACTCATTTGATACAATGCCCAGGCAGGTGACATGAAAAGTAAAGTGGCTGATGGCTATTGTGAAGCCCTCAATATCACAGGACTCATCTGAAAGAGGGTGTAGCTTCTCAGCTCCAGCTTATCACGGTCATGCAGGAATGTACACCACATTTTCTAATCTTCTAAATAAATTGAAAATTACTATCTTTGTATCAAAACTCTCCATGTTTAATGTTGGTAACTGATACAAAGTTTTAAAACTTAGTAGAACAGAGTAAAGCACATTTGGGACTTTGGCTTGGCTTATAATACAGGGAAAGTGTTTAGGAATTCAAAACAATCTCAATTCTCAGGACCCTTTAAGCTAAAACAGCCTGTGTCTTGGCTTCCTAGCTGATCCCATTTTCACAGCATCACTAAGGTGAACACTTAAAATAACAGGAGACAGCACTGTAAGACCAAAGGGCAAATTCCTACGCAGTTCGCCTTTGAAATCTGACTCTGCTACTCTATAGATTTTCCTCTGACTTACTCACCACTGCAAATAAACATAGAATCCAATTACGTTGTTGGACATGTTGGTATTTCAATATAAATAATTACATCTTTGGTGGGTATAATTTATATAAATCACATTAAAATATGGAAACTAGTGGGACTGACTGTTAAACTCCACCCACACCAAACTCCTATTCAATAAATAACATTTCAAATTTTTTTTTTCAATAGGTTGCTCTGGGGGAGCCATCGTGATTATATACACAGGTGTTTTACAACTACAACTATTAAGTGCGTCGTGACAGGTGCTGATTACAATCTTGGCATTCAAGATCTCATACAGTCTGCACCTGGTCCGATTCTCCAAGCCTTTGTCCAACCAAGTCCCTTCTGAGTCCTTGCCTTCGGTCAGCATCCAACTTTCTCCCAGATCACAGGCAAAGGTCTCTCTTGCCACCTCTGCCCCACCCAGTGTCCTCTCCTCTTTAACTAACCTTCAGCCCCTCCTCAGTGCTCATCTGCTTACCACAGCCTGTCATGAGAACTGGCTCTACAGACCACGTATGTCCTGAGAACCCCTTCCTGACCAGCTCCCAGGGGACTCTTGTTCCCCTGCAGTCTCGAATTCCCAACTGCCTGTCCCCTTCCTCCATCCTCCTATGGGCACAGTGGCTCAATTCTGTAATCCCAGCACTTTGGGAGGCCTAGGTGGGTGGATCGCTTGAGTCCAGGAGTTCAAGACCAACCTGGCCAACGTAGCAAGACTCCGTTTCTCTCTCTCTCTCTCTCTCTCTATATATATATATATCTATATATATATATATAGATATGTATTAAAATTTAAAAAGCGAAAAATATTTTGGCCTGGAAATGTGGCACATGCCTATAATCCCAGCACTCTTGGAGTCTGAGGTGGGCAGATTACAAGATCAGGAGCTCTAGATCAGCCTGGCCAACACGGTGAAACCCCATCTCTACTAAAAGTACAAAAATTAGCCAGGTGTGATGGTGGGCACCTGCTATCTCAGCTACCTAGGAGGCTGAGGCAGGAGAATTGCTTGAACCCTGGAGGCAGAGGCTGCAGTGAGTGGAGATCGTGCCACTGCACTGCAGCCTGGGTGAAAGAGTGAGACTCTGTCTCAAAAAAAAAAAAAAAAAAAAAGGGTTAAAATTTTTTTTAAAAAGACATTTTTGCCAGGCCTAGTGGCTCACGCCTGTAATCTCAACACCTTGGGAAGCCGAAGTGGGCGGATTACAAGGTCAGGAGAAGAGACAAGGTCTTAGTCTGTCACCTTGGTTGGAGTGCAGTGGCTCATTCATAACTCACTACAGTCCCAAACTCCTGGGCTCAAGGGATCCTTCTGCCTTAGCCTCCCAAGTAGCTAGTCCTACAGGTGCACACCACCATGCCCAGCTATTTTTTTAAATACCTTGTAGAGATGGAGTCTATGTTGCCCAGGCTAGTCTGGAACTCCTGGCCTCAAGCAATCCTCCCACCTTGGCCTTCCAAAATGCTGGGATTATAGGCGTGAGCCACTGCATGCAGTCCTTCAATGAATAACCAAACTAAGAAAGTGTTATTTTCCTGTGGGTTAGACATGGTTAAATTTCTGTAATTTACAAGATGGGGAACCACAGTTGATGTACAGTATGAGACTGGATTTTGAAATGCTAAGTGGCTCAGATAAACAAAGTCAACTGACCTGGTTGGCCAGTCAGGTGCTAATGGTGCCAATGACTATGGCAATGACTGTAAGATACCAACAAAGATAAGAACCACATTAAACATTTTTAAGCGGATCTCTATTGTTTTCATAATATTCCAAACTGGACTGTTTAGACAATGGTTTGATTTTTCCTAAACAGTGACAGCACTAAGCCCATCAGCATCTGGTACAGAGAACAAACTCATGAGGTTTTGCTAAATTAAGGGCTACTTTCACAAAAGCTGGGGATGGAATTCATGAGAACAGAAACCAAAACCTTGTAATCACCTTCTAAAAGTATGATGAATCTAGCTCAATTGCAAGCAAAACTAATGCTATTAAAGAGTACAAGTAATTCTTGTGATTTAAAAAAGGGCCTTGGAGTATAACTGTTTTTATAATGTCATATGTGTCTTATCCTCCTGTTACACACCTTACCTTTTGTTTGAATCCATTATATCGTGGGTTCCTCTTTAATCACCATTTCTAATCTTTGTGTAGTATATGGATTGCACAGTCTGCACAGGTAGCCCTTTGAGCTTTCAGTTTTACTGCCTCTCTACAATTTTTTCATGCTACTACTATTCTTTATCAGCAATCTTGTTAACTGTAAAATACAATGACTTGATCCTTTAATCTCTCTATTGCAGCCAAAGTAGCCAATGTCACAGTGGAGTGTCTTGAGCAATTAAGAAGAAAAATTGTGTTGAACATAACTTTGAACCACAGTGACAAGTTGTGCATACCGTAACAGTTTATATAAAACTAGCCCACTAAGGTCATCAATTTCACTGACTACTAATACTGTCACAGTTGCTCTTATTTTTTTTCTTTCTAGAGTCAAGACTGACGTTAATTAGTAATCCTGAAGAAATTAGCTACATTAAATTTCTCTTTTAATGCATGATAAATAATTTAAATGACTTCATAATGCATGAGATATTACTTATCATCTTCTGATTCTTAGAAGTAATCTATCATAAATGTTAGATGAGGTCAGTCTATTTAATTGAATTTATAACCAAATAAATATTTGCACAGGTTATTCAAATTTTTCAACAGTATGTTTTAAATCCATAATCAGAAATGTGTCTGTTTCAGAATTCTCGAGACAAGATATATGTGTATAAATATATATAATACATATGCACATATATATGAATATATGTAAACACACATATGTGTATGTTTGTATGAGAGGGGGAGAGATTGAGAGAGAGAGAAAGGAGAGAGGGAGATTGAGAGAAAAACTGAAAGAGAAAAGGAATTTAAGAGAGAGATAAGAAGAGAGGAACAGAGGAAGATTGATAAATTTATTTTAGGAATTGTGCCATGCTATTGTCAAAGACTGGAAAGTCCAAAATCTGATGGCATAGGTTAGCAGGCTGGAGACTCAGAAAAGAATTTCAGTTCAAGTACAAAGGTAGTTGGCTGGCAGAATTCCTTCTTGCCTAGGGAAGGTCATTCTTTCTTTTGATAAGGACTTAAACTAATGGATGAGCCCACCCACCTTGTGGGAAGGTAATCTTCTTTACTCAGACTCCACTGATTTAAATGTTAATCTCATCCAGAAAAGCACTGTCACAGAAACATCCAGTGAAATATTTGACCAAATATCTGGGCACTGTAGCTAGCAAAATTGATACACAAAATTAACCATCTCAGTGTTTTAAGTTAAATATTATTATACTGTATGTATGAAGCACTGTCTCATTTATATTTAAATTGGTACCCATTTTGAAAATAGAAACCATATTTGGATGGTTAGAGTTACAGAAACGTGTAACATGCAAATAAGATATTTATAATTCTCTTATCTAATTACAGCAAATTCCATGACTTGAAAACCAATGCCCTATCTATCCTTTCTTAACAATCAATTTGAATTCTTCACGAGCTTTCTGCTTAAGGCGGAAGTTGGTTCCAAGTCCAACTACTATGCTCCGTTTCATTATTTCAGGCTGTGTGGCTGAAAAGATTGATACTTGGTAACACTATCATATATGAAATGACATAAGAAAAGATTTTCTTTTGAGGCATGAGTATTCCATAATTTCACTGAATTTGGCTGTCTACCAAACTATCACCTATAATTGAACCCCTCCCATTTAATCCATTCCTTTATTCCACATGCGCACTGAACCCAGTAAACGACAACCATTCTTCTAGGAACTGGGGATACAAGACAAAGACATTACCCTCATTGAGCTTGCACTTCAGCTGTAATAGCAGAAAAATAATAATACACATATACACTCGTAAGTAATAACTTCAGACAGTGATAAGTACTGTAATAAGACTAAACAAAATACTACGATGAGGGGAGAGAGTAGGGTTCATTGATTTAGGCTGGTTTAAAGAGGTCTCTATGAAGAGGTAGTATTGGAAGTGAATGGGAAGGGCAGGGACAAAGATGGAAATGAAGTGGGCTCATTTCGGGACTAGAAAGCAAGTGTGTGACGCTGAAATGCAGACAATCAAGGAAGACTGTGAGGAGATGAGGCTGGAAAAACAGGCGAGGACAAATCATGTGGGGCCTTGATTGCCATGGCAAAACTTATGCTGATTCTCCTCTTACAGCAAGAAAATGACAGGATCTGAATGACTCTGAGTAGAAATGGACTCTTGTGGAAGCAGACAGAACACAGGCAGATCATTTAAGAGAATGTGGTAGTAAAGTGGTAGGAATGATGACTTGGGCTAGGAGAGAGGGTGAAAAACAGTTGCTGGAGTTGGGATACTGGAATCAGCAGAATTGTGGCTGATGCAGGAGTGCTTCCCTGTATGCACATCATATTATACATATTATTCTATTTTCAAAGCTATTTTCCAATTTTGATCTTCTCAGTCCTAGCAGGAATTCTACAAGATATGGAAACAATGATAGCTATCTGGTGACTAGATAGCTAACAGAAAGAACAAAACAAACACTGTGAAAATGAAACTTTCTACTTTATAAATTAATTGTTTATAACATCAGTGTATAAAGATCAGCCCCAGCAGAAACATCTTTCACATAGAAGAATCTGCAAATTCCCAAGGCAACCCAAATCATTTGGGCCAGCTCTAATTGTTAGAAAGGTATTCAATAATCTTGTAAAGCTTCCCAGCAGAGCCTAAATTAGAATGCAAAGACTAGGGGTCACATTTCGCTGCCATAGCTGGGCTTACCTTTACTGCAATCTGATTGCACACTTTCTCACTCACACTCATCTATTCCTTCATAAATACAATTAAATAACTTGGCCAATGTGAGTTCGCCATATTGCTCCCAAAAAAGTAGGTTTTGCTTATTAACTGTAAAATTAATTCCATATAAACGAGCCCAAGATGCTTTCTTTTTTCAGAGAAGAAAGGGGAATGAGGTATGATGAGGACACACAAAGATGGAAGAGGTCATAGTAGTTGTTTTAAGTGTTGGGTCCACTGAGAGGGAGGAGAATAGGGGCAGGAAATAAAATGAGTGTGAAGTTCTCATTTTTCTTGGGAGTGATTTTTTCAAGTCCTGCCTTCCTCCATTACTAGTTCTCTTATTTGGGGGAATATTAGCCTCCAGGACTTTTCTTAGAAATCCACACAGACTTAGCTTAATAGGAGAACCAGTATTTACTTTTCCTTCCCTGAGGGGTCTCACTGATGAATGTTTAGCAAGTATGTCAGCAATTCTGCAAGGCTGAAGCCTTTTACTCCATTCAACACTCAAAGGGTACACTTTGGAGTCAAGCAAATCTAAATTAGAGTATGGGCCCAGTCACTTATTAGGTAGGTGACATGAATAATTTATTTGCCATCTCCAGACTGAATTTTCTCTTCTCTAAAAAAAAATAACATAATCTACTATATGAGTCAGTTAAAAAATAACTTACATATATATTCTTCTAAGTCAGTCTCTGATCTCTAAGTCAGTGCTGAAGCAGATCAGTAAGGACCTGACATGAGGTTAGCATGAATCTGTCACTCTACGAGTCATATATTTCCCAACTAGACTGCACAGAAAAGCCATCTGAGGATTGTGTTTAAAATGCAAGTTCCTGGATCAAAATCCTAGAGATTCTGGTTCCTAGGTCTACAAGGAGGTTTCAGAAATCTACAGTTTTTAACAAACACCTCAAAAGTTGCTGAAATTTATTTCCTGCTCTTCATATTTGGATAACGACAACAACAAAAGTAACACATTTGAGTTTCACGTTTCTGTGACCCTTGTCATTTCAGAGGTAAATCTTGCTTCACTTTGGCTCTTTGCATAAACTTTCTGACCCTCCGTCTCCCATATACTGGCACAACCTATAATACCATAACAGATGTTTGTGTTTTGCACCTGACTTAGATTCCTGTTGCTCCTGTTGGCCACTGTCTTCCTAATTTGCAGACTGCTTTAGACTCTAATTTCTACTTCCTAATTGTCCTAAGTTACAAGGAAATTACCAGCTTCTCACTAGAGTATCTTGCTTATGTCAGGCTAATACTGAGTATTACATTTCCCAGTACCATTTCCTAATACTTCCAGATAGAGTTGGCCAGAAGAGAGACTTTCTGTTAGATATAAAAGGAAGAAGAGAAACAGAAGCTACTACTTTCAGAAGGTTTTCATAAGATAAGATGCCTAAGACATGTTGAGGGCTTCCCAGCAAGTCACAGTGTATCCTTATTCTCCTCTTCTCTGAATCCAGTCCACCTTTTCAGTAGCTTGCCCTGCTGACCAACGGTGGCTCCAAACCTACCACTGGGCATTTGGCTGTGGACTCACAGTTGTAGTAGCCACCAAAGACAACATCTTTTTATAGATCTTGCTCAAGTGCCCCCTTTAGAGTCCTACTTTGGCAATAGGGCATGCTTGCTTGGTTTCTTGTTTACCTGAGTCAGGGTTTTAGGAAAACTGGCCAGTGATTCATTCTCTGATCATCCCAGTGCCCCTTAAACACTTTTCACTCAGCGCTTCCATGTTTGTGTAAGGTCTGGTTCCTATAATAAACCCCTAACCAACAAGGCTTTAAGTAGCCCTTTTTTATTGACCAAAATCCCATGGATATATGCACTAAATCAACTCAACTCTTAGTATGGATTCTTCATATTTGTTAGTCCAGAAAATAGCAAGGATTTCAAGGGAGGACTCAATCATACAATACAGACAAAATCCACTTTGTTTCTCGATAGCCTACCAGAATATTTTAATGACTTACAGGAAAAATACACAGAATGCCCTAGGCATTTCTATTTTATTCCTAGAAATCAGTATAGATATTTTAGTCACAAAACTTTTACATGATATTTTGACCTAGAATCCAAGATGTGAGAGAGGACAAAAACAGCTGCTCTTTCCTCAAGGCTTCTGGCTTACAGGTACTTGGATCCGGCCTTAGAGATAATGCCAAGGTTGATTGAAATGTGTAGATGAAAGAGAGATTACCATTGCAAATTGTGTTAACCTTCTTACTGCATGGTTGGCCATCACCAAAAGAGTTCAGCCTTCCAGATTGCAATCACATATAATACTAGAGAATTAAATCACCCATTACCAACCCTTCAAGCACAGTTTTAGTAAATGCACACTTGGAATTCTAAGTACATTTTGACTGAACAAGAAATGTGCAATCAACTGACAGATTTCAAAGTCTCATGATATTTTCTTTCCACAGAATCACAAGGCAGTACCCACTAAAATTAGGCAGAACCACAGATGCATATGAAACTGCATAACTCTAGAGATTTCACAAATCCTATTCAGAGGAAGAGTGATCTCTGCATTCCAAAGACTTTATTAATCCTCAGAGGCTACAGTCTAGAGTGAAACCCAGCAAGGAATCTGATCTCTGGCTCTTTTTCTACAGGTTACCTACCCTCTTACTTTGCATGATTCAGTGCTTTCACTCTGAACTTATATTTGACTTACACCAATGGAATGTGATGTATGTACAAGGGTGGTACCAGAGGTCACAGACTGGTAATGTCCAGGCTTAATTGGCCTTCACACAAGTTTGGTTGGACCGGCATTGCTGTGTGTAGGCTCCCCCTCCAGGTCAAAGGGGCCTCCCTCCTAGACAAAAGAGTAATTTAATCAAGTCTTATGCCTAGGAACCATGTTCTATTTGGGGGCTCACACATAAATTCAACGATAGTTTTAGTATTAAGTATCATAAAATAACTTTTATTTATAACTGAGGGCTGCCAAGTTTCTTTGTGCTCTTGGAAATCCTCTGCTAACAATATATTGCATTGGTTTACCTACTCCCCAATCCTTATTCTGTCACTGTTGCCCAATCTTACTCTATCACCTGCATTGTATTTTTCATATTCTTGGAGTCTCAATTCTCTGCCTCTTATTTTTTTATTCTATTTTTCTCTTCTATTTTTAGGAATTTGTACTTTGCATCTATATTTTTCGTGATTATACTAATTTAAAAACAATTAACTTACCCCCCTCTTCAAACTACTCAAAAGCAATAGTATGCAGTTACTTTACTCCCCTTTCTATTGTGTATATAATTTTGTAATCAGTTTTTTAAAAGATATTTTTCCTTGTCACAAAATTTCAAATTACTTTGGCTTTATATAGTCATAATTTGCTTAGATTTAGCCACATTTTTACCAATATAATTGTTCATACTTTCTTTCTGTATCATCACCATTACATCTGGATTCCTTTTTTTCTGTTTAAATTATTTCTTTAACATTTATTTTACTATTTGTTTTTGGTTTATCCAAGATTGTTCAAAAATATCTTTATTTTGCCCTTTTATCCTGATGAAAAGTGTATTTGCTAGGTATAGAATGTTAAGCTATCTCAGCTCACTGAAGTTATATTCCATTGTATTTAGGTTTCTCATGGCTATTGCTGAGAGGCCTGTTTAAATTGTTTGTCTTCTGTAGACTGCCTTTCCTCTAAAATCTTTTAAGATTCCACTTTCTGCAATTTTATTATGATAAGGCATGTAAGCAGAAGTCTGTCTCCCTCTTTATGTTATTTATCTACAATAATTGGTATTTTTTCACATTCAGCTATGTTGTAACTTTTTTGTTTTTTGTTTTTTTTTTTACTTTTAAACACTTCAAACAAGAATAAAAGTTGAAAGAACAGTACAATAAAGACCGGCATAATCCTCATTTAGAATCACTAATTCTCAATATCTTTCCATATATGCTTCATTTCTCTCACTTTTTCTCCCTCTCTCCCTTTCTCTATCTCTCTCTCTCTGTCTCCCTCTCTCTTTTAACATAAACATACACACAACTGTTTTGTTGAATGATCTAAAGGAGACTGCGTAATTATATTTAAGTATGGGACCCCCAAGAATATATGACCACAACACCATTACCACACTTGAGAAAAATAGTTTAATAAAATTATACAACATGCAACCTATCTTACATTTCAACAATAGTCATATAAATGTTCTTTAAATCTTTTCAAGCTATGATGCAAGTTCACACATTGCATTTCACTGTTATGTTACATTAGCCTTATCCAATTTAAAATAGTTGATATTTTCCCCATTCTTATTAAATATTTTGATTTAATATTAAATTATTAAGTCTTTTGAAAAGTCCAGGTTAGCTGTCCTGCAAGGCATACCACATGGTAGATTTGTCTGTTTTTTGTGATTAGATTCAGGTCAACATTTTTTGTAAGAATACTGCATAGCAGGTGTAGTATATTTCCCATTGCATTTCATCAGAAGAAACAAAAAGTTAGACTTCAGATCACCAATAATGCCAAACTTAGTCACTTGGTTAAGACTGTCACTATATGATCTTTCCATTGTAAAGGCATATTTTCCACCTTTTGAGTAATATGTGTAATGATGCTTTGAAAACATGAATATTCTATTCTTAAACACTTTCCACACAAAAATTTTAGAATGTATTGATAATCCTTTCATTAGTAAATTGTAACATTAGGACATAAACATCAAGACTGCTTCTCTATCATTTCAGCCACATTTATTATATGTCATAAAGCCTAAAAACAAATGTCTAAATGTGCTGACTTGACATCTGGTGAAATCACAGGACCTCTAATAACTTAACCACAAGCTTCCCTCCCCATTTGGCTTCTAGAGCTAAGATCCTCTCCAAACAACCTTTCTTATCAAATAGAACAGGTACAGCTACTGCTTAGCATTAAGTGGTGATTTTCAGTTCCCTGCAAACTTGAGGAATTATTTAAACAAACTGAACTGAGCTATCCAGGTCCTCTCACTGGGACTGACTAGGTAGTTAGCATGACCTACAGAGTGTGAGGAAAAGCAGGGTAGTGCCACTGTCCACTAGGAGCCACACAGGACAAGGGAAGCTACCACCTTCAGCCAAGGGAGGCAGTGAGTGATGGAACTATCCTGCCTGGGAAACCACACTTGTTCCACAGATCTGTGTAACTCACACACCAGGAGATCCCCCTTGTGAGCCCACACCACTAGGGCCTTGGGTCCAAACCACAGAGTTGTGCAGATTCTTAGCGGCTACTTGGCTGCAGACTGCCTAAGACAACCGGGTTCCCAGAGGGAGGGGGGGGATGGCCCATCATCATTGTGGCTGCATGCTGTCTAAGACGGCTGAACTTCTAAGGAGAAGGGCAGCAGCCATCACTGTGGCTGCCTGCTGTCTAAGATGACTGAGCTCCAGGGGGAGGGGTGGCCACCATCACGGCAGCTCTAGTGTGCATCTTCCCCCTGCAGTGCCAGGGAAAATGGATGGTTTGAATCCAGGAGGAATTCCCCCACAGTGCAGCACAGTGGCTGTGGCAGACTGTGGCCAGATTGCCTCTTTAGGCTGGATCCTGACACATACTTTTTCACTAGAGGAGGCCTCCCTGCAGGAATTTCAGAAACTCCAGTCAGGGTTTTAGCAACAGAACTCTAATTTCCCTGGAACTGAGCCCTGGAAGGAGGGGGTGGCTGCAGTCTTCACAAATCAGTAGACTTAGTCTTTGCCCCTGCTGGCTCTGAGGAATCTGGGCAATCTGGACAAGTGGGATTCCTCCCAGTGCAGTGCACCTCCTCCAACAAGGGGCAGCCAGGGTGTTTCATTAAGTGGGTCACACATCCTGTGCCTCCTAACTGGAGGAGAACCCCCAATAGGGGGGTGCCAGACACCTTATACAGTAGTGTTTCTGTTAGCATCAGTTCAGTGCCCCTCTGGGACAGAGATCCCAGAGGAAGAGAGAAGGTAGCCATCTTTGCTGTTCTGCAGCCTTCACTGCTGACACTTCCAGGTATGGCAAGGAACCAGGTAAATAGGTTTGAAGTGGACCCCAAGCAAACCAATGCAGGAGCCCTATGAAAGAAGGGCTTGACTCTTAAAAGAAAAATAAACAAACAGAAAGCAACAATAACAACAGCATCAACAAAAAAGTCCCTACAAAAAACCTATGCAAAGGTCAGCAGTCTCAAAGATCAAAGCTAGATAAACTCATGAAGATGAGAAAGAATCAATGAAAAAATGTTGCAAATTAAAAAGTCAGAGTGCCTCTTCTCCTCCAAATGATTGCAACACTTCTCCAGCAAGAGCACAGAACTAGGTGGAGGCTGAGATGGATGAATTGACAGAAATAGGCTTCAGAAGGAGCTGTTAAATAGAACAACCAGTTTAGAGAGAAACATACATGACTTGATGGAGGTGAAAAACACAACACAAGAACTTCACAGTGCAAACACAGTATCAATAACTGAAGAGATCAAGCAGAAGAAAGAATTTCACAGCTCGAAAACTATCTTGCTGAAATAAAGCAGGAAGACAAGATTAGAGAAAAAAGAATGAAAAGGAATGAACAAAACTTCCAATAACTATGAGATTATGAAAAGACTGAACCTAAGACCACTGGAGTACCTGAAAGAGACAAGGAGAATGGAACCAAGCTGGAAAACATACTTCAGGGTATCATTCAGGAGAACTTCTCCAACCTAGCAAGACAGGTGAACATTCAAATTCAGGAAATCCAGAGAACTCCAGTAAGATACTCCATCAACCCCAAGACACATAATCATCAGATTCTTTAAAGTTGAAATGAAGGAAAAAATGTTAAAGGGAGGTAGAGAGAAAAGTCAGGTCATCTACAAAGGAAAGCCCATCAGACTAACAGTGGACATCTCAGCAGAAACCCTACAAGCCAGAAATGATTGAGGGCCAATATTCAACATTCTTAAAGAATTTTCAACCCAGAATTTTGTATCTGGCCAAACTCAGCTTCATAAGCAAAGGAGAAATAACACATTTTTCAGAAAAGTAAATGCTAAGGGTATTCATTGCCACCAGGACTTCCTCTAAGGAGCTCCCAAAGGAAGCACTAAATATGAAAGGGAAAAATCATTAACAGCTACTACAAAAACACACTGAAGTACAAAGACCAATGACACTATGAAGTAACTGCATCAACAAGCCTGCAAAATAGCCAGCTAGCATCATGATGACAGGATCAAATTCACACATAACAATATTAACCTTAAATCTAAATGGGCTAAATACCCCAATTAAAAGACAGAGAATGGCAAGATAGATAAAGACTCAAGACCCATCAGTGTGCTGTATTCAGGAGACGCATCTCACATGCAAAGACACACAGAGGCTCAAAAGAAAGGGATGGTAAAAAATTTAACAAGCAAATGGAAAGCAGACTATAACATAGCAAGGGTTACACTCATAGTTTTCTAACAAAACAGACTTTAAAAACCAACAAAGATAAAAAAAAAGACAAAGAAGGGCATTGCATAATGCTAAAGGGATCAATTCAACAAGAAGATCTAGTTACCATAAACATATATGTACCCAATACAGGAACAACCACTTTAAGAACATGTATCCAAACAAGTTCTTAGAGACCTACAAAGAGACTTAGAGTCCCACACAATACTACTGGGAGACTTAAACACCCCACTGTCAATATTAGATCATCACAATGGAAAATTAACAGGGATATATGGGACTTGAACTGAGTTCTGGATCAAATGGACCTGATAGATATCCACATAACTCTCCACCCCAAAACAACAGAATATACATTCTTCTTGGTGCCACATGGTGCTTACTCTAAAATCAATCATATAATTGCAAGTAAAATACTCCTTAGTAAATGCAAAAGAACTGAAATAATAACAGTCTCTCAGGCCACAGTGCCATCAAATCAGAACTCAAGATTAAGAAACTCACTCAAAACCACACAACTACATGAAAATTGAACAACCTGCTCCTGAATCACTCCTAGGTAAATAATAAAATTAAGGCAGAAATCACGAAGTTCTTTGAAACCAATGAGAATGAAGAGACAACATATCAAAATCTCTGAGACTCAGCTAAAGCAGTGTTAAGAGGAACGTTTACAGCACTAAAATACCCACATCCAAAAGCAAGAAAGATCTCAAATCAACACTCTAAAATCACAACTAAAAGAATTAGAGAACCAAGAGTAAACAAACACCAAAGCTGGCAGAAGACAAGAAATAACCAAGATCAGAGCAGAACTGAAGGACACAGGGACACAAAAAAGCCTTCAAAAATCAATGAATCCAGGGGCTTTTTGAAGAAATTAATAAAATAGATAGATCACTAACTAGACTAATAAAGAAGAAAAAAGAATCACACAGATACAATAAAAATGATAAAGGATATATTACCACTGACCCTACAAAAATGCAAACAACCATCAGAGAATACTATAAACATCTCTATGCAAATAAACTAGAAAATCTAGAAGATATGGATAAATTCCTGGCAACATAAACCCTCCCAAGACTGAACCAGGAAGATGTTGAATTCTTGAATAGACCAATAACAAGTTCTAAAATTGAGGCAGTAATAAATAGCCTACCAAAAATAACAACAAAAAAGCCCAAAACCAAATGTACTTACAGCTGAATTTTACCAGAAGTACAAAGAGGAGCTGGTACCATTTCTTCTGAAACTATTCCTAACTCATTTTATGTGGCCAGCATCATCCTGATACCAAACTCTGGCAGAGGTATAACAAAAAAAGAAAATTTCAGGCCAATATTGCTGATGAACATCAATGTGAAAATCCTCAATAAAATATTGGCAAACTGAATCCAGCAGCAGCACATCAAAAAGCTTATCCACCATCATCAAGTCACTTTATCCCTGGGATACAAGGCTGGTTCAACATATGCAAATAAATAAATGTAATTCATCACATAAACAGAACCAAATACAAAAACCACATGATTATCTCAATAAATGCAGAAAAGGCCTTTGATAAAATTCAACATCCCTTCATGTTAAAAATTCTCAATAAGCTAGGTATTGAAGGGACATACCTAAAAACAATAAGAGCCATTTATTGCAAACCCACAGCCAATATCATACTCAATGGGTGAAAGCTGGAAGCATTCCCTTTGAACACAAGGATGCCCTCTCTCATCACTCCTATTTGACATAGTATTAGAAGTTCTGGCCAGGGCAATCAGGCAAGAGAAAGACATAGGCATGGGCAGACATTACATGATGAAAGCAGCAAAAACAATTACAACAAAAGAAAAAAATGACAATGGGCTCTAATTAAACTAAAGAGCTTCTGCACAGCAAAAGAAACCATCATCAGTGTGAATAGAAAACCTACAGACTAGGAGAAAATTTTTGCAACTTATCCATCTGACAAGGGTCTAATATCCAAAATTTACAAGGAACTTAAACTTATTTATGAGAAACAAAACAAACAACACCATTAAAAAGTGGGCAACGAACATGAACAGACACTTAAAAGAAGACATTTATGTGGCCAACAACATGAAAAAAGCTCAACATCACTGACCAGTAGAGAAATGCAATAGGAAGAGAGGAAGTCAAATTGTCTCTGTTTGCAGATGTCATGATTGTATATATAGAAAACCCCATCGTCTCAGCCCAAAATCTCCTTAAGCTGATAAGCAACTTCAACAAAGTCTCAGGATACAAAATCAATGTGCAAAACATATAAGCATTCCTATACACCAATAACAGACAAACAAAAAGTCAAATCATGAGTGAACTCCCATTCACAATTGCTACAAAGAGAATAAAATACCTAGAAAGACAACTTACAAGGGATGTGAAGGACCTCTTCAAGGAGAACTACAAAACACTGCTCAAGGAAATAAGAGAGGACATAAACAAATGGAAACACATTCCATGTCCAGTAATAGGAAGAATCAGTATTATGAAAATGGTTATACAGCCCGAAATATTTTATAGATACTATTTCAATTAAACTACTATTGACCTTCTTCACAGAATTGAAAAAAAGAAACCCTACTCTAAATTTCATATGGAACCAAAGAAGAGCCCATAGAGCCAAGACAATCCTAAGCAAAAAGAACAAAGCTGGAGATATCATACTACCTGACTTCAAACAATACTACAAGGCTACAGTAACCAAAACAGCATGGAACTGGTACAAAAGCAGACACATAGACCAATGAAACAGAATAGATAGCTCAGAAAGAAGACCATTTACAACCATTTGATCTTCAACAAACCTGACAAAAGCAAGCAATGGGGAAAGGATTTCCTATTTAATAAAGGGTGCTGGGAGAACCGGCTAGCCATATGCAGAAAATTGAAACTGAACCTCTACTTACACTTATACAAAAATTAACTCAAGATGGATTAAAGACTTAAATGTAAAGCCTAAAACTATACAAATCTTAGAACAATATGTAGGTAATACCATTCAGGACATAAGCATGGACAAACATTTAATGATGAAAGCAGCAAAAAAAAATTACAACAAAAGAAAAAAGTGACAATGAGATCTAAATAAACTAAAGAGTTTCTGCACAACAAAAGAAACTATCAGTGGAAACAGACAACCTACAGAATTGGGGAAAAATTTTGCAATTTAGCCATCTGACAAGGGTCTAATATGCAAAATTTACAAGGAACTTAAACTAATTTAAAAGAAACAAAACAAACAACATCATTTAAAAGTGGGCAAAGAAAAAAAGTTGACAAAGAACAAGAACTGACACTTCTCAAAATTAGTCATTTATGGGGCCAACAAACATGAAAAAAACCTCAACATCACTGATCAGTAGAGAAATGCAATTCAAAACCACAATGAGATACCCTCTCATGCCAGTCAGAATTGTGATTATTAAAAATTTAAGGAAGAACAGATGCTAGTGAGGCTGTGGAGAGATAGGAATGCTTTTACACTGTTGGTGAGAATGTAAATTAGTTCAACCACTGTGGAAGACAGTGTGAAGATTCCTCGAAGACCTAGAATCAGAAATGCCATTTGATCCAGCAATCCTATTACTGGGATAAATGGACGTGTATGTTTATTGCAGCACTATTCATAATAGCAAAGACATGAAATCAATCCAAATGCCCATCAATGATAGATTTGATAAAGAAAATGTGGTACATATACACCCTGGAATACTATATAGCCATAAAAAGGAAGGAGATCATGTCTTTACAGAGACACGTGTGGAGCTGGGAGCCATTACCCTCAGCAAACTAACACAGGAACAAAAACCAAACACTGCTTCTTCTCACATCTAAGTAGGAGCTGAATAATGAGAACACATACATAGGGAGGGCAACAACACACACTGGGGCCTGTTGAGGGGGTGAGGGGAGGGAGAGCATTAGGATAAACAGCTAATGTATGCAGTGCTTAACACCTAAGTGATGGTTTGATAGGTGCAGCAAATCACCATAGCACACATTTACCTGTGTGACAAGGCTGCATGTCCTGCACATGTATCCCAGAACTTAAAATTGAATTACATTAAATTTTAAAATAAAAGCAATAAATAAACCAATCACACCCTCCCATGAGTACCAGGGGCCTTTCCCACTCTTGGCACTATAAATCTTGCTGTCCACAGCCCCTGGTTATTCGATTTGCACTTTGTTTGCATGGGCCTCTGTGGCATGGGGTGCTCTCTTCCCCTAGGCTGAGAGTATATATATGTATGACACATGTGAGTATGAGTGCGTATGAAATGCAGTTGATCTCATCTTCCCAGTGTCAGGTGTTATATTCTGTCATCCATATAACCCTAGAGTAGGAATCCCTTTAACACCAACAGAGTGAAGTAGGGCTAAAACAATCACATAATTCTTTTTTTAAAAGAACTGCTTTTTTTCTCTTTCTTCATCATCTCTTGTGCTACTATGTACTCTTGGATTTTTTTAAAAAGTTCAACAGCTTTTCTCTATTTTTCTTATTGATGCTACATATCCCACATGTGGTCAATAAATTCCCTATACAGAGCATCTGTGCCTTTTCAACCTTATTCTATTAACCAGTGAGCATGCCATTGCTTTCTGGCATAACCCAATTTGTTCTTTCTTGTTTTAGACCTGAAATCAGCCATTTAAATTTCCCAGTTTTCAATGTGTGTTTAGTGAGTGGTATTTAGAAATCAATATCTGGCCATTATATGCAGAAACAGTCATAATGACATTCTTTAATCAAGAGGAAATAGTAATATTGAAACAGAATAGTCAGAGGAATTTAAGATGGATGAAAATGTGCTTGAAGTTTGTATCAAATATGTGTATGTGTCTACATGTAATAGGGTTATGTCGATACTTCTAAAGAAAACCCAACACTAAAGCATTCTTCCACACACACCCATTCCATATTTGCCTCCCGTCTTCCAACCATGCTAATGCATTTACTCATTAGTTCTTTCATACAATATACACAGAAAACAATGTGAGAATGACCACACCAATGCAACTAACAAAAAAAAAAAAAACGAGAGCTAATGATATTTTTGCAGTTGTTTAGAATTTATCTTTCTAAGCATGTATACATCAAGAGGAAAAGATAATACTGAAACATAGAATAGTCAGATGAATTTAAGATAGATGAAAATGTGCTTGAAGTTTTTTATGGATAATGTTACTTGAATTTATAATCTTAATTTGTTGATTAATTAGTATGTTAATTGACAAATTAATCAAGTAAAAGCTACTTATTATTTTCTCAGTATTGTAGCAAATAGTTTGATATTTGGTTAAGACCATATATGTCTGATTGATTCAATTTATTTTTCGATCCTTTTTTTTTTAATATATAGGATACTTTCATAATTCAAACATCAACTACATAAAGAGGGGCTTTCAAATAACTCACATTCTGATTCCTATTCCCTCTACCCCATTTTCACCTACTCTACATAGGTAACTATTTTTTAGTTTCTGTTTACACTTCTTCTGTTTTTTGTTGTTTTTGTTTTTGTTTTTGCCAGGAAAGTGTAGCCAGGCAGATAGACAGATTTAGACAAAAAGACAAACAGATATAGAGATATCTCAATAAAGAGAAAAAAATCATATATTCTTATTTTTCTTTATTTATAAAACAAAAGTTAAAACACTAATTATACTTTACAACATGTATCTTGTTAATCACTGCATATCAGCTCAGAGAACATTTTATTCATTCTTTTTTATGGGCAAATACTACTCTACTCAGTGGTTATACATAAATTCTTCAATGAGGACCTTAGGTAGTTTTCAATATTATACAACTATGCTGCAATTTAAAACCCTAGGTATACATTTCTTTTACATGAGGAGAGATACCTTCATGTTTCCTAAACATGGGGTTGTAGGAACAAAAATGTCAAAGGTAGTTTTTAAAAGATATATATAGATATAAATTTTTGCAGTTGATTTTCCAAAGTACATGGCTATTCTTAATGTTCCTTTTATCTACAGCTGCCAACAACTATTTAACTTTTCTTGAATACTTTAACATTTATTTTTGCTCATCAGAATGGAGTAGCTCTACTGAATCTAACACTGTAATAATTGAATAGATCAATAATCTCCACTGTTGCAGATATTTGTATATCAACCTGGTCTGGCTATAATTATATTGGACTGTTTTTGTTGGAAGTATCTCCTTAGCAGACTATAACTCTTATTTTGCAATTACAGTAGTTTTAACTACTTAAGTCTTTTCCACACTTACATTTTCCATTTCATAGATTTGTGAAGATAATATTATGAATCAAAAAATAGGTCTTTCTCACATTTCTTTGTAAAAAAAATATTAGCTCATAAATTAGGTTTATCTCACCATCTGTCCATATGGTATGGGCATCATTCTGCTTTTCAATGTACTATCAATCTCTTCCAGCTTTAGGTCACCCACATTTTTCATTAAATTGCCTTTATATATTTATCCAAGATGTAAATTACATCCTTACTTATATATTTATAAAGGTTCTCACTGGGGAAGATAGAGAACACTAACATTTAATAAACCTGGAGGAACTTCATTCTAAACGTTAGATATATGTTTCAAGTATAGATTTATCAGTTATAAATCCATCTAACTCTTCCACTTTTTTCCCTTATGATCATAATGACACCATGATACCTATATTCATTAACTGTTTTGTATTTCACTGAGTTTTCCATCTGGTAACTGTGACATAATAAGAAAGATAAATCTTTCTTCAGGGCACTATTAGTATTTTTATCTAAAAAGCTGTCTTTCTAACAGATGTTTCTTCATTCCTTAAACCAATGCTATGGGCTGGTAACTATATTTATTGCATGCCAACCATCTACTTGGCACTTCACAATAACTGAAATAAGAATTATTAACTCTATTGATTATACAGCTGAGGAATCTGAGTTACAGAGTGGGGCTGTTATTCATGCAAAGTATGCAGGAACTGAATAGCAAAGTGGGTAATTGAGCTTGAGTTTCTCACAGTCTAGAAGTGTGATGGGCTGCACATAGTAGCAGATAGATTATCTCACAGGTTGCTCACTGTCTGCACTTTCAATTTATCTCATGCTGCCAAACTAAACATTTTAAACAGTGCTTGTTTTTGCCTTTTCAGGGGCTTGACAAAAATAATTGGCAAAAGAATTACGATAACATTATGACACCATTATTCAGCCATGAATTTGTCAAGCAAGGAAAATATGAAAGAGTAGAAAAAGAAGATAAAAGAATACTCCTGGCCTTTGAGAACCAAAACATTTCACTTTGAAAAATTTATAGAAGTCAATTCAACAAAAAGGGAAGGAATAATCCTTTTAAAGGTGGTAGAGCCCAAGGAAGAATAATCTATCATATCATCTTTCCTTAAACTTTCTTCTCCATGATCTTAAAGTGCTTTAGAAAGATAAATATGGAAGACAGGAATCCAATAAAGGACAAACTAAACCTCAAAGACCCTTTGAATGAGACATTACCGTAACTAATTTACAGGACTAACATCTACACAAGAAAAAGTTTCAAGATCTAAAAGGTCACAGATTACTAGAAAAAGAAAGATGTTGAGTAAGTGATCTTGTTTTGTTTCTAAGGGCTTTAGGCATTTTTTCATCTGACACTCAATTCTTAACCAACAATGTTCTAAGCAACTTTTTATTTTCAGAAAATGTTTCATGGAGCCCTAAATACTTCATCAAACTAAGAGAACTGGTGCTCAGATACCTTGAAAATCTTGTTAGAGATACACAATGCATATTTGATATGTTAAAGGCTTTGAGAAATTATACAAAAAGGAGAGTCTGCTCCTCAGAACTAGAGATCTTGTACCAGTGATCTTTCTTCTCTCACAGTACTAAGAAATATTTTCACACCTTAGGAAATGCTGTTCTAACAGTTTTTCCACTAGCTCTTATTCATCATTTCCCAGCTACCCTTAGGCCCTCAGCTCCACTGTAGAACCAATGCCTCCCAACTTCCTCAGACTAAGAGGCAGTCTTTGCATAAATTGTAAGCAGTGTTAGGGGAGGGGCCTTGTTGCTCCTCACTGCTTTATTCCCTAATTCTATCACAGTCACTGGCATATAGTAAGACTTTCATAACTATAGCAAATAAATATATATTTAATAAACTTGTTAAATAAACATGAGTAAATGGAAAAATAGAAATTTAACACCAATCACAAATTCACAAGATTATCGGATGAAATCATTTCAATCATTTTCTCCAAACACAATGAAATATACTTGTATTGCTCACTAAACAATACAAGCGTATATGCAAATTGTTTGTAAATAAAACATGACTGAGGATGTAAATTTTTGATTTGCTGAAGCAGAGCCTGGTGAATTTTTTTATAAAGGGTCAGATAGTAAATATTTTAGGATTTGTGGGCCATGCCATCTCTGTTGTTCAACTCTGCCATTATACTGCAAAAGTACCCACAGACAATAAGAATAAATGAATGGGTGTGGCTGTGTTGTAGTAACCTTTTATTTTTAAAAACAATCAGAAGTGCTTAATACCGTTAGTGATTCACTAAAATTGCTATACTAAAAATAATGCACAAGTATTGGAAAGTATGTAGAGAAATTGGGATCTTCAGATATTACTGATGGGAACGTTAAATGGGACAGCAAATTTTGAAAACAGTTGGCAATTTTGTAAAAGGTTAAACAGAGAGTTACCATATGACTCAGGAACTTTACTCCTAGGTGGAATTCCACCCAAGAGAAAAGAAAACATATGTTAAAAAAAAAAAAAAGAAGAAAGACAATAAAACAAAACACTGAAAAACCTTTTGCATGGATGGCAGCATTAAGAGTCAAAACTGGAAACTACACAAAGATCCTACTGAGGAATGAATAAAATGTAGTATATCCAAGAAATGGAATACTATTAGACAGTAAAAGAAATGAAGTACTGATGGATGCTACAACACCCATGAATCTAAAAAATATAGTAAATGAAGGAAGCCAGACATAAAAGACAAGTATAATACCATTTTTATGAAATGTTCCAAAGAGGCAAATATACAGAGACAAAGTAGACGAGTGCTTGTCTATGGCTGGGGGCTGCATGAGGGGTGGACAGTGGAGGGAATGGGGAGAGATTGATAATGTGATCAAGGATTTTTGGGGGTAAGATGATTAAAATGGTCTAAAACTAGATTTGGATGATGATGCACAACTCTGTAAATGGACTAAAAACTATTAAATTTTATACTTTAAATGAGTAACTTTATAGCATGTAATTTATATCTCAATAAAGCTGTTAAAAACACAGAATTTGTGGCCAGGTATGGTGGCTCATGCCTGTAATCCCAGCCCTATGGGATGCCAAGACAGGTGGACCACCTGAGGTCAGGAGTTTAAGACCAGCCCGGCCAACATGGCAAAACCCCATCTTTAACAAAAATACAAAAATTAGCCGAGGGAGGTGGTAAGCACCTGTAATCCCAGCTACTCGGGAGTCTGAGGCAGGAGAATTGCTTGAACCCAGGAGGCAGAGGTTGTAGTGAGCTGAGATCATGCCATTACACTCCAGCCTGGGCAACAAGAGAGAAACTCCATCTCAAAAGAACAAACAAAACACACAGAATTTTTTTATATGTAACTGGTGGAATGTTTTCTACACCTCCATGAAAAAAAAAATTGTGGGGATTGAAAATAAATTTCAGAGTTATGTTTTCCATTCTAAAATTTACTTTACGGAATTCCATTTAAAAATATCCCTTAAATTTTACAGAAAGTGAAAGTCCTGTATAGAAGCAGTCAGTTTAAAAACAATCTCTAAAATTAATGGGGCTCATGTTCTCATTTTTTATTTAGATTTGTCTTGTGTCAACTGTGTATCACAAAGTATTGCCTATTTATTATCAAACATAAGTAAAACATCATGCATTTAAAGATTTGTAGCTAGAAATAATTGCTATAACTAAAAACGTAATATTTTAAAATAGAAGGATACTTGAAGTATTTATGCTTATTTCCACTTCTGAAAGCTGGCACGTAAGTTAAAAAGATACCCAAAATAAAAAGCATTGGCAATGGTATCCAAATATGGTTTAAAAGTTAATTGTTATGCTCTAATTCAAGAAGAGACAGATGCTCAAGCATTACAATTCTCTTCATGTTTTTCTGCATTTGAGTTTGGACCTGACAATCTGATGTTAAGTACAGAAAGAATTTCATGGGACACATCAGTGTTGTCATGATCTTTCTATCCCCAGATGATAACCATGTTATTTTGAAATATGAACAGCAAATTATGTTTTCAGAATGGGTTTCAAGTCTCTGGAGGTATTTAAGATTTGAGTTATTTGGAAATGTTTTCTCCTAAAAGTAATGTCTCCCATATACTTGTTGATCATGTATTCCAATTTATGCCTGAGATCCTGGTTTAACTATGAGTAGTGCTTTCTTCATGCTCAAAAAGTTAACTAACTTAGATAATAAATTATATGGTAATTCTGCCTTAGTACTATATTCCTCAAGGAAGTTACCTAAATAACCATGCAGGAATCTGATTAGAAAAGGCAAATTTCCATGATCATAGATAAAGTATACAGTAAAAGAAGACATTACTCATCTCTCACCCAATATGGAGAAATGAACATACTAAAAAGTCTTGCTTTTAATTTAATGGACAGAAGATTGTGACTCTCTAGGCAGTCCAAAGCATCAACACAACCAGAATTATTAGTATAGATATGTAAGAATTATGGTTTCTCCACAAAATATGACAAACTGTCCATTGATGGTACTTTTCAGGCTTAATTTTTAGCCATAACATTTGATCTTTGTTTTGCCCTGTTCTCCCAGATGACCATGTAAGATTTTCTAATCTGAGAAGAGTGGTGAACTAATGTTATACAAATCTTACTCCACACTTAAAATGAGGAAGCTAGATGACAGCTACAAGTTTCTGAATCTGGACAATCTTATCTCTTGAAACTAACACATTCACTATACTCTCTAAGACTTAAATTTAACACATTATTCTTTTGAGCATAAATAATGTGTGGATGTGTGTGCAAAAAGTGTAGACAGATCATGTGGAAAGGCAGACTAGTGTTCAGCACACAGTGAGT
Source organism: Ateles fusciceps (assembly GCA_036589455.1). Classification (NCBI taxonomy): domain Eukaryota; kingdom Metazoa; phylum Chordata; class Mammalia; order Primates; family Atelidae; genus Ateles; species Ateles fusciceps. Next base: position 7,326,893 of record JAZHEH010002982.1, on the reverse strand, counting down.
GATTAGATCACAGATTTGAGCCTGGCCCAGTGCTCTGTTTGGAAAGAAAGACCTGGTTTTCAAGGTGTTCCACTCATTCTGCTGAAAAATAGCTGGTCTATATTGCAATGAACAGCAGTGAGCAATGAATTCAGGAAATGGAGAATACCAATCAGTATAGCAACCATTGAAGAACATTCCAACATACAAAATATGAAATGAGATCTACTTTACTTTGAGGGCAAAATGAAGTTCAAAGAATAAATCTTTCATCTCAGTTTGTGTTTATCAAGAATATGATTACCATGATTGGGCTTATCTCAACATCCTTCTCAAATTTTTTAAATTACTAGTTCATCTACTCAAATAAGCAACTCTCAGGTGCCAGCTGTCTCCATTGTTCAGAAACAAAGTCCCATCCTCCATGAGTTTACAAAAGCAGACAGAAAAGCAAATGACTGAACTCAGTAAATGATAATTGGTGTTGTGATAGAAGTCCACACAGAGTAAAGCAGAGACACTGAGAAGGGCAGTTCTATGCCTGGGTTAGAAAACACCTCACAGTGTATGTGATACTTGACTGAGCCTTGGGAGATGACCAGGTGACTGTAGAATCCCTGAGTGTTAAGCAGAGCTATGCTGGGAACTACTTGGCCTAGTCAGAAAACTGTGAGTGTATACTTGAGTAGGGCACTCACATGAAAAAGACAGGTGAATTATAAGGAGATTTAAAATACAGGCAATGTCATGCTAAGGATAGTAGACTTTTTATTATAGAAAATGGGAATACATGAGGTATTTTAAGCAGGGAACTAGTATATCCAGACTTGAATTTTAGAACTACAAATGATATGGGAAATTGAGAGACAAATGAGCAGTGTTGCACTACAGGTATTAATCTAGGCTTGGAAAGTCTGCTCCATGTAGGTCATATCTGAGCTGAAGTTCAAAGAATGAACAGGTGTTAACCAGAAAAGAAAGTCATTACAGGGAGGAGAAAGGGAATTAGGGTAACAGAACCATAAACTACCACAATGTAGTATAAATATAGTAGTAGAAAATTATAAGAAATAAGACTCCAGCAAAGGGTATATCCTCGAGGAAGAGGAAAATAATTGTCAAAGGATTTCTATTTCCTCCCACTATCCATGGCATGGAATTCAGGGCCAGCATGTCACACAACGCCATGGACTACTGTTTACATCCTAGTCTAAGTAAATGACATCCTTTAGTGTTTTGCAGTGCACAGTTGCACATGAAAATCTAGAAAGGTTTTACACTGAAATCACATAAACAGATTTGTATGTGTAGATAAGCCAGAAACTCGACTGCTTAGTGAATACTGGATTTAGAAAAACCCCAGAGCCTAGAGCACCTAGTAAGACAAGTGATAGCAAAGATAAATATTTTCGGAAGCAAATCTTACAGTTAAGTGAAACCAAGGAAAGTGCCAAATTGCTCAATCCTCAGAACCTTTAAACTTGCTTTCTCTCTTATTTTGCTCTTTCTCCAACTCTTCATTAAACCACCATTTCATTGTTCATTACTGTGACCAAAATCATCTTCTCACAGAAGGCTTTCATGACTCCTAAGAGCATTAATGGCTTTCGAAACAAAGATAGTTCACTCAACTGACACATTACACTCAATGTTTATTTTAGATAAAGTGCTATGCCCTTTCACTCTTTATTTACTCATCTGTTTTTTTTAAATTATACTTTAAGTTCTGGGGTACACATGCAGAATGTGCAGGTTTGTTACATAGGTATACACATGCCATGGTGGTTTGCTGTACCCATTAACCCATCATCTACAATAGGTATTTCTCCTGATGCTATCCCTCCCCTAAACCCCTACCCTCTGACAGGCCCTGAAATTCAATGTTTCCCTCCCTGTGTCTATGTGTTCTCATTGTTCAACTCCCACTTTTGAGTGAGAACATGTGGTGTTTGGTTATCTGTTCTTGTGTTAGTTTGCAGAGAATGATCGTTTCCAGCTTCATCCATGTCCCTGCAAAGGACATGAACTCATCCTTTTTATGACTGTATGGTATTCCATGGTCTATATGTGCCACATTTTCTTTATCCAGTCTATCACTGATGGGCATTTGGGTTGGTCCCAAGTCTTTGATATTTGTGAACAGTGCCACAATAAACATACTTGTGCATGTGTCTTTATAGAATGATTTATAATCTTTTTGGTAAACAGGTAGTAATGGGATTGCTGGGTCAAATGGTATTTCTATTTCTAGATCCTTGAGGAATTGCCACATTATCGTCCACAATAGTTGAACTCATTTATACTCCCACCAACAGTGTAAAAGCATTCCTATTTCTCCACAACCTCTCCAACATCTGTTGTCTCCTGATTTTTTAATGATCGTCATTCTAACTGGCATGAGATGGTATCTCAATGTGGTTTTGATTTGCATTTCTCTAATGACCAGTGACAATCAACTTTTTTTTCATGTTTGTTGGCTGCATAAATGTCTTCTTTTAAGAAGTGTCTGTTCTTATCCTTCACCCACTTTTTGATGGGGTTTTTTTCTTGTAAATTTGTTTAAGTTCTTTGTAGATTCTTGATATTAGCCCTTTATCAAATGGATAGACTGCAAAAATTTTCTCCCATTCTGTAGGTTGCCTGTTCACTCTGAGGAGTTTATTTTGCTGTGCAGAAGCTCTTTGGTTCAATTAGATCCCATTTGTCAATTTTGGCTTTTGTTGCCATTGCTTTCTGTGTTTTAGTCATGAAGTCTTTGCCCATGCCTATGTCCTGAATGGCATTGCCTAGATTTTCCTCTAGGGTTTTTATGGTTTTAGGTTTTAGGTTTAAGTCTTTAAATCATCTTGAGTTAATTTTTGTATAAGCTGTAAGGAAGGAATCCAGTTTCAGCTTTCTGCATATGGCTAGCCAGTTTTCACAACACCATTTATTGATTAGGGAATCCTTTCTCCATTGCTTGTTTCTGTCAGGTTTGTCAAAGATCAGATGGTTGTAGATGTGTGGTGTTATTTCTGAGGCCTCTGATCTGTTCCATTGGTCTATATGACTGTTTTGGTATGGGAATGCTTATGATTTTTGCACATTGATTTTGTATCCTGGGACTTTGCTGAAGTAGCTTCTCAGCTTAAGGAGATTTGGGGCTGAAACTATGGAGTTTTCTAAGTATACACTTATGTGATCTGCAAACAGAGACAATTTGACTTCCTCTTTTCCTAATTGAATCCACTTTATTTCTTTTTCTTGCCTGATTGCCCTGGCCAGAACTTCCAATACCACGTTGAATAGGAGCAGTGAGAGAGGGCATCCTTGTCTTGTGCTGGTTTTCAAAGTGAATGCTTTACTCATTTGTTTTATGTTTTTTTCAAAACACTCATCCCTAGTAGAAAGCATATTATTCATTTCTTTACAGATTGTTTTTTCAGTCCTAACTCAATGAGAATACAGTAGTCCATCCTTATCCCTGCTTTTGCTTTCTGTAGTTTCAGTTACCTAAGGTCAACAGTAGCTTGATACTAAATGGAAAAGTCCAGAAATGAAGAATTCATGTTTTAAATGCTATGTCACAATGCCTACACCATTTACCTCACTTCACCTCATCACATAGGCATTTTATAAATACACATCATCTGAAGAAGAGTGGGTAAGGTACAATAAAATATGTTGAGACAGAGACTACATTGACATGGCTTTTATTTCCCTATATTGTTTTAACAGTTCTATTCATTATTGTGATTAATTTCTTACTGTGTGTAATTTATAATTTAAAATTTATCATAGATACAAACACATAGGAAAAAACAGCGTTACTTAATGATGGGGATACATTCTAAGAAGTTAGTTTTTGGTCAATTTTGTTTTGAAAACATTATAGAGTGTACTTACACAAACCTAGGTGGTCCAGCCTACTGCACACAGAGGCTGTGTAGTATAGTCTATTGCCCCTAGGCTTCTAGGACAGTATGTTACTGTACTTAACACTGTAGTCAATTGTAACAAAATGGTATTTGTGTATCTAAACATAGAAAAGGTATAGTAAAAATACAATCTTACAGGGCTACTCTGTTTATTTACTCCATTGTTTACCAAAATATTGTTATGCATAGATATGTTTAATATGAAAATAATTGTTTTTATATTTTATTTATATTTTAAATGCATTGCTCCACTCTCCATTCATGTTATGCATGAATATATATGTATATATGTATTCAGAGCATATGTGTGTGTGTGTATGTGTACATACAGACACACAGCATATATATATATACATACACACAGCATATATATATATATATATATATATATAACACACATGCAGGGTTTGGTACCATCCATTGTTTTAAACATTTACTGGGGGTCTTGGAATGTATCCTCCATGGGTAAAGGGGAACTACTGTACAAACCTCATGAAGATAGAAATTTATCATGTCTACAATTGTATCCCCCAGGACCTGAAAAAATTTCTAAAATATAAAATCAAAAACTATAAAGAATTAATGAATCAACATTGAATAATGAAATTTAACATGGGGACATGTAAAAAGAGGGAGGAGTAAAGAGGACTTCTAGTGAGGGTAAGCGGGTATGAGAGCAGGTTTGAGAAAATATAAGTTTAAGTTATGTGCCTCAAGCTTTCAATGGTGGTTTCCAGTAAACAAGTGAATATAGAGAAGTTTACACTGGAGTCAGTAGTACGAGACAGTTGTTGAACATTAGCAATTTCCCAAGGGGAATATGTGTTGTAAAAATAGCACACTAAAAAAAAAAAATCAGCATTTATTAGAAATGCAAAAGAGATGCCTCTAAAGGCATCAGAGAAGTAACCATCAAAGCAATAAGAAGTCAACCAGAAAAGTATCATTGTTCTGAAATACAAGGGAGCAGTAGAGTCCACAGAGAGGTTGTGGCCAACTTTGTCAAAATCAATAAGAAAAAGACTGAAAATTATTTTTTGCTAATATTACAAACTGGGACGAATACCTTTGTAGATGAATAACTAACTGCTGACAAAATTGACAATGTGCTTTGAGAGATTTTCCTTTTAGGTTGAAATGTATTTGTGTTGATCTGCATGTCTAGATTCTGACTTAAATTAGAGTAGAGATACTGGGGGATTAAAGCAAAGTCCTTACATACTAGCTACATAACCATGGTTGTGAGGCTTCATTCTCTGTGACCCAGTTACCTCATTTGGAAAATGAAAAACTATACTGGTATCTATCACATATATTTTATGAGAATTGAATGAGATAATATACATATACATTCCTTAGCACACAATTATCATTCAATGAATATTTACTGACAAAGTAGTATTTTATTATTATTATCCATCCTCATTCTCTACAATAGTACACACTGCTGTACAGAATACGAGCTTCACAGATATCTTGGTGCAGCTGAAATAAAATGAAGCAAATGTCCCAGCTTTGGGACACTGAAGTTAACTTATACAGTTTAAACCAACTAAGTAACTTTCTTAATTCATCTATATCACAGACCATTGAATTTAAGCAAATCTGAATAATTTAGAATTGCTAATAATTTCACAAATCTGTAATAGTGATAAAATACTTCTAATTTTTGAACTGGTCAGTTTAACAACTCAAACTAATTCCATATATCCCTCACCTCTATTTAATTGATACTTATAATATTACTTCTTTCTAAATTAACTGTCAAACTTAATTCTCTAATATAATCTACATTTAGATTCCCTCTGGAAAGAGAAAGAAATAGGATTCCAGGATGAAATGTCTAGTTCCATGTTAATTAATTGAGTCTTCCATTTTTCCAAAATACTAAATTTGACATTAATTTTCTTAATCCCCATAAATAATTGCAATGATATTAAACAGATATGACTCACCAATTTGAAACAGTATTTGAAACAGTGCTCTCTAGTTTTGTATTTAATATGAAAGCAACTGTTTTATGTTTTTAATGCTTTGCTCTGCTTTTTTTCCTTAATAAAAATCACCCTGCTTGCGTCTACATTTTAATAGAATATTGCAGCTACTTGAGAATACATTTATTTAGTAATGGTGTAATCTTAAGAGCAGAATTTGTATTTGGGTAACATGGGTGATGCAGTTCATAATGCCCTGTTAGTCTAGAATTTATAGTAAGTCCACCAAATGAGACAAATAATGTTCATTTGGGGGGACTCAAAATCTATGCTTTTATTTTAGATATAAACAGTCTGAAATTTAAAAATATCTGTATCTATATGTGTAAAATTGACTTCCTTTCCCAATATATTCCATTTACCTAAGAATATATGGACTCAGAGGTTACCCACTTATTCAACTGTAAGGAACTAAGGAGTAGGAGAGTATATTGGTTAAAAAGGTGATGCTACTCAGGTATTCAAACTTTTTTTTTTTTTAAATGACATTCTAGAATTAAAGCAGGTATGATGTAAACTTAAAATAATAAGGCAGTTCCAAAAAATATATGTTTTGATTTGTAAATATTTTGCTGGCTTGTAATCATTTTAAATGGATTCTCTTTTCCTCTGCCTCTGAACATATGTAATAGTTATTTATATTATAAAAAGCAGATAAAAAACCACTGATAGGGAATGAAGGCAATTTGTTTAGACCCCATAATAATTTAATACTTATTTCACCCAAATATTATGTTTCTGTGTATACAGGATTCATAGCTACCAAGGTACAAAATATCTCAAAGAGATAATCTCCCTCAAAAAGACAATTTCTGTTCCCTCTATATGATAATTTTGGAGACTTGGACACTGGATGCCAATTGCTTTTTAGCAAGTCACTTAGCGTCGCCAAGTTAGAATTCCTTTCCCTAGCCAGGCACGGTTGCTCACACCTGGCCAAGGTGGAAGGATCACCTGAGCTCAGGAGTCTGAGACCAGCCTGGCTAACATGATGAAACCCCATTTCTACTAAAAATACAGAAGTAAGCTGGGCATGGTGGCACACACCTGTAATACCACCTACACAGGAGGCAGAGGCAGGAGAATTGCTTCAACCCAGGAGGCGAAGTTGCAGTGAGCTGAGATTGCACCACTGCATTCCAGCCTGGGCAAGAGAGTAAGACTCCATCTCAAAAAACAAAAACAAATTCTTCCCCTATAAAATTGTGGAGCTCAGAGAAATTTTTGAGCAACAGAGGGGTACTTGAAAATATAACAAACCTGCATGATCTGCACATGTACCCCAGAACTTAAAGTATAATAAATAAATCTTTTAAAAAAGAAAATATAAATAGTTATTTGTGCAGTCAAAATAACTGGGTGTCTGACTGGTACTTAGTGGTAGATCCTGCAATGTGTAGAGCTAACTCCAGCCAATAAAGAATTATCCCACCTACGATGTTATCAATAACCTTGTTGTGGCTCATAAGCTGAGAGCTGGTCCCTAAATATATTTCCAGTTCTATCATTCCACAAAGCATGTTTGAAAGGTGATAACAGTAGACACTTCAGTTATCTGCTCCTATCCCATTGTCTCTTACCATTTCAGTGCATGCCCTGAATTCCAGCTGAACAGCTGTGTTGCTCTGCCCCAGTGCTTTCTTAGATCTTGCCATGAGCAGTCTGTAGAACTGATTGGTAATTAATGCCCTTGGGATCAGCTTTAAATCAGGGACTGAGTATACTATTTTCCCTCCTGTAGGGAAGCATGGGAGTCACTCTCACTAAAGCATTCTCCAGTGTTCCCCACAGGATTCAATCACAGTTGCCCACAGTGTTAGCAGGCTTCCCAATGGACCTTTTATTGTACCTTTTCTTCCCTGTCCCATTTCTCATTGGTGTTTCTTAATATCACCTCCAAAATAATCTACTTATACCAAAATCCATACCTTAGAGTCTGCTTTATTGCTGAAACATGAATTGAGACAGTAACATATTTACTCTAAGTGAAAAAGGGTCTCAGGTAATAAACATATCTCAGCAGTATTTGTTCAAGCTGTCAGCAACCGATTTGCTGAAGATGGAGGCTTGTGGGAATTGAAATGAAAAAGAAAGAGGAAAACGTTGGAAGAATGACTCTGCTGTATACAAGGGATCACTCTGAATCATAGTGCAGATTTTACATCATGGAGAGGCAGCAGTGATGTCAGACAAAAAGGCTGGAGGAAGTAGCCCTAAAGAACTCCAGGGCACTGAGGCCCAGAACTGATCTCATGAGAGAAAAATACAAGAATCTGTACAAACCAATGGCCAAAAGATATTCTATCCACATATGAAAATCAAGAAACACTAATACATTATGCCAGTGTTAACCTTTAAATATATCCTGGTCATTTAGTAGAGATTTGGCTAAGCATTGAAATTTTCTGAACTTCATGAATAAGAGATTCCCACCTGGTCAAGCACCACATCACACAATGCCATGCTAAGAATATCCAGTAAATGAAGGGGTTCCCTTTCCATCTATATAAAAACAGCATCGAAGCATCCGGTTTCCTAGAAATCACTTTCACAGCAAGTCGCAGAAACAAACCACTGTATGTTATATAAGAGAAATGCAACGCCTTGAGCTTTTGTCTAAATATGTATTCTCTCAGCAGTAAAATATGAAGGTCATGTAGTAGTTGTGGCTACACTCATTAAAAACAGAAACATATGCCTTGATTTATGTCCCATTTTATACAATTGATTTATCAACTCTGCCTAGTGGTAAGATTATTCCTAAAGTTACTAGTTGTCATAATTTTATAGTGATTGAATAAAAACTGGTAAATACAGATGTTTAGCATTTTAATGCATCTGAGCTAAATATGCCATTATCTCTATTTCATAATTTTATGTAATTTCACATATATAGTTAGCATATGTATCAATACAGCTTTAAGAGAGTGGTATTATTAGTCTCATTTCACAGAGGAAGGAATCGAGGCTCAGAGACATTAAATATCTTGCCCAGGAGCATAATAGCTAAGAAGTGCAGAAATGAGATTCCAACCCAAGTATGCCTGCCTGCAAAGCATGTGCCTTCTCACTTCCTACATTTTGGTAGAATATGTCACTGCATTAGAGGTTTTTGGTAAGAACTAGGGAGATACATTCTACTTTACAATACATGTGGAAGAAATATGTAAATGAAATAATGATAATATTACATTTTCCAGATTTCACATGCCAAAAATAAAGCTTGAGGTTAGTCAAACCATGTTTGTAAAACCATCCTGCAAATAGTTGACAAGAAACTTAGAAGGATTATGATCACATTAAATTAAAGCACTACTGTATTCTAATAAAACACTCTTGTTTTCCAGAATGGCTTTCCATCTTTTGTCCAGGAGGAATATTTCAGGCAAATAGCCACCAAATGCTTATAGAGTCTTTTTGGAATATTTCATGCTTCCTCAAGATATTAATTTGGTGACATTAAGAATAGATCAAGTCAAGTACACAGTTAGAAGCTGATGAGCATATAAAAATATGAATTTAGTTGGACACATGTCCTGTTATTTCAGAATAGTTCCCTGATGAGGGCCATAGGGAAGAGTCACAATTTGGTACCATTTTTCTTCCATGTTGTAATATACCTCATATACCTAGATATGTATTTTGAATAGTTATATTTTCTCACTAATCATCATAAATGTAATCTACCCAACTGGGAGTCAGGAGATGTGTAGATTTGTTTCTCACCTTAACTCTATATTCAACCTTGAGTAACAATGGAGGTTACAATGATCTTAAAAGCCATTTAGAGTTTGTTGCTTCCATTTTACAGATTTTTGAAAGAGAGAAAAGAGAGAGAGATTCTGGAAAATAAAGTGACTTCCTCAAGGCAACCCTACTAATAAGTAGGTAGGCTAGGGAGGCTAACACAGAGGTTCTGACTCCAAGACTGGTGCTTTAAAAATATTTCTGGACTGCTCCCCCGTCATGATATGGCTTCACTAACATGTTTAAAGTTCAATTTTAAAATGCAATAATTCTATAACATTCTCATCTGTAAGCTACAGTAGATGAAGCATGGAGGAAATCCAGAACCATACATATTTTTGGAGAAAGTTAGAGTCATATAGTCACACACACAAAAGTTTCATTAAAGAAGTAAAAAAATAGGTCAACTTGTATAAAGGATGGGGTAAACACCAAATTATGACATAAACAAGGCTGTGGGGGGGTAAGAAAAAATGTTTCAGAATCACGCTTTGCACAGAAATGTTGGCAAAGCCTTAATTACTGTGGTGCTAGAGTGTGCTTCTCTAATATGATATTTCACTCCCTTGAAGATATTAATTTACTTTTTGATATGTTCATTGCATAGATTAAGATTTAGGTTTTGAAATGTGTTTCCAAATTACGTATGCAGGAGAAAAATATGCTCTTCCTTCAAAGTGCAGAATACTAATTTGAAAATAATCTATTTTCTAGAATCATTTTACATTTCACTCTTCTACTGAAAAGTTAGGATATGGAATTTTTTTTCTCTTTCATTTCCTGAATGAAGATTTTTTAAAAATGCACAATTCCAGAGTATTAGTCACACAATCCAGCTTTTATTAAAATTATATTTCCTTTTTACTGGGAGAATGTAAGCTACATCAATCTGATATAATATAGATTGTTGGGAAAAAGAACTGTGTCTTAAGATATCAATTTTCAACCATTATCAAGTGGGTGGATTAATTTCCTGAAATGCTGAAGAATATCAATGGTCTACTAAGAAGAGTTATTTCTAAAGATCTTCATTTTGGACACTATTGTTTACTTATTTTTTTTCTTTCTTTTCAAAATAATAATACAAAAAGCCAGTCCCAAGTACTCACTTCTGCCTGCACCAAGGTAGTGGTACTGGAGAGCAGATATATAGACTTTAAAGGGCACATATAGCTTACTCTCAGGTTACTCAAGACCTCTTACAATAATAACAAATCAAATGAATTAAGCTGCCCAATATTAACAAGCATTTCAGGAAGAGAAGGTCCCAGACATGTAGGTTCATTTACATAGATAATTATAAAACAGTTCTTTTTAAAGTACTGGGTCTCTGCCCATGTAGCTCTTTTATGGCTGTGATGGAAATGGTTTTAAAATTCACTTCATGGTGAAAACACACACACATACACTTTTTTTTCTGCAATATATTGGCTAGTGTGCCACACACACATGCACACACACTTATGCTGCTTGTGGTACCTAGCCTTCACACTGGCTCCCATTATTCTCTGGTCCCCCACGGTAAGTTCTTACCTACATCAAGTCCTCTCCCATGATGAATAGGGTTGTTCTCAGTAACAAATAGTACATTGTGAATATAACAATTTATAGCCTCTGAGACTAGTCATACAAGACATTTCCAGATTGTAGGCCCTTTCTTGAATCACTTACTCTGGGGAAACTCAGCTACCATATCTTTTTTTTTTTAATATATATTTTTTATTGCATTTTAGGTTTTGGGGTACATGTGAAGAACATGGAAGATTGTTGCATAGGTACACACATAGCAGTGTTATTTGCTGCCTTCCTCCCCCATCACCTATATCTGGCATTTCTCCCCCATGCTATCCCTCCCCAACTCCCCCACCACCCCCGCTGTCCCTCCCCTTTTTCCCCCGACAGACCCCAGTGTGTGATACTCCCCTCCCCGTGTCCATGTGTTCACATTGTTCAACACCCGCCTATGAGTGAGAATATGTGGTGTTTGAAGCTGCCATATCTTAAGTCTTAAACAGATGAGGTCCATGGAGGGGAAACTGAGGCCTCCTGTCAACAGTAGTATCTGCTTGCCATCCATGTGAGTCACTTTCAAAGCTGATCCTTGAGTATCAGTCAAGCCACACTGACTGTAGTCTTGGCTGGCATCCTAACCTTAAGCTCATGAGAGACTCAATTCACACCTTTAAGCCATTACCATATTTTTGACCACAGAAACTCTGTTAGATAATAAATATTTAATGTTTTAAGTTACAAAAAGTTTGAATATTCTGCAATCAATAACTGTTGTATATCATTTCTTGATTTTACAATTTAGATATTCTGTATTAATTTCTCATTAATGGAAATGAGGGTGTAGCTCTTAACTATTCATTCCAACCATTGAACATGGTATTTTTAATTTTTAAAATTAATCGGTTTTCAGTATTTTCACTATTAATGACCTTATAAATATTATTCACAGTTGAGTCAGTAATTACATTGTTTTATTTGATACGATTTTGGTTTCACTATGGTTAATGACACTCTTCCTAAAATTTTTTCTTACTATTCTCTGTAATGACAACTAATTTATCCCCAAACTCCATAAGTGAATTAGGAATGTCACAGTAGGGTCTGGTATTTTAGCAGGTTTTTTTAGGGGGCATGGAAGGACGGTATTTATTTAATTTTTACTTATTTTTTGCTTGAACATTTCCCTGTGAGAACTTACAATTCTCATTTTATCTGGGTTAGTTACTCTCTAGGCCTGCTAAAAAATGGAATCCTGGAATATCCCTTCACTATCTACCTGATGACTCTTTTTTCATCTCTCCTGTGATGGATCCTCTGATTCCTAGACATCAATCTCGTATCTTCTTTCTTTGTGATTTTCCTCCTTTTTTTTCTGCAACATATTGTCTAGTAGTTTCCTGAGAAGGTTATTGTTTTGAGATCTTGTTAGTCTGAAGATATCTTTATTCTAATATGCTCTACTGGCCAGATATAGATCACTAGCTTGCTAATTATTTTGCCTCAGTATTTTGAAGATGCTTATTCAATGTCTTCTAATGTCTAATATTGCCATTATGAAGACCTTTCTGAGATTCCATCCTCTGTTTTCAAATCTGTTGTTTCTTCTTTGGAATACTTTATTTTCTACATTTGAGAATTTCATAATGATATACCTTAGCAAAATCATTTTCTTTTCTCTATCCATTGTTCAATCTCTATGGATTGTTTTTTTCCCATTTTCTCTGCTCTTTCTTTCTGGAATTCTTGTAAATTTTTATGAATTGATCTTCTATTTGTTTTATATTTCTCCTTTTACATTATACGCCTAAGTCTTTTTGTTCTTTTCAATGTCTTCAACTTTGTCTAATACAATTTATACTGATGTTATGTTCCTTTTGATATAATTCCATTGTGGATATATTTTTCTTCTTATACTCCCCACTTTAATGTTGATTTTAGTTTTCTTACTATTGTTCCTTTCATATTAGAAGCTCTGCTCACATATCTGATCATCACTAAATATCCAGTAATATTTAAGAAAGAGATGCTAAAGGCTTATTGGAACTTCTTACCACACAGCTTGAGGAATGATAATCCTGGCTGTAGAGTGACCAGATAGCCCCATTAGTTGTTCCAAATAATTGTTCCCATTTTCTCTGGAACAACTACGTGGCAATGTCTATGCATCTTTCCCGTTGGTTTGCCCCATTTTTGGATAAAAGCCTTCCAATTTTCTTCATGACACAGTACAGTTAGAGGCAGGGTGTGTTTTTGTGTTTCGTTGTTGTTGTTTGAGATGGTATCTTGCTCTGTCGCCCAGGCTGGAGTACAGCAGAGCAATCTTGGCTCACTTGCAGCTTCTGCCATCTGGTTACAAGCAATTCTAGTGCCTCAGCCTCCTGAATAGCTGGGATTACAGGCTTGCACCACCATGCCCGGCTAATCTTTTTGTATTTTCAGTAGAGACGAGGTTTCACCATGTTGGTCAGACTGGTCTTAAATTCCAGACCTCAAGTGATCTGCCTGCCTTGGCTTCCCAAAGTGCTCGGATTACAGGCAGGAGCCATTGCGCCCAGCCAAAATAAGGATTTAATCATCACTTTCTCCCTGTTTTGTTAGTGCTTGTGCCCTCAGCTGACTTGGTGTCTCTTAAGCTATAGAAAGAAAAGTACTATTATTCTACCATGTTTAAACAGAACCACCATGTTTAAACAGTCTACTCCATTTTGGACTACTAATAAACTTTAGAATACTTACCACATATTATATTCTAAGTATTCTAAAATTAATCTTTAAGACTTTAAGTTAATCATTCTATGATTTCCACATAATGATTCTGGGCCTGTTCCTGGGATATAACGTATGTCATTTCCACCCAGTCCTCTACTTCCGCTACATTATCCCACTACACTTTTCTCATATACTATATATAAGAAACTAAGGACATGCATCTTAGACCATGTACTGAACTGGGATAGGTTGAACATACATTAGATGGGATTAGTGAATAGAATGTGTGATATAAAGCATACAATCTAATGGGATAGATTCACATTAAATAAATTTAAAAAATGAATTAATAATACTGAGTTGTAATAAATGCTAAAGGACATAAGAAAGACAGAATGCAGTATAACGATTTTCTTCTTTTACTTTAGCACAATTTCTAAAAATGCTAACTAAAATTACAGGAGAATGTTTTCAATAGCCACATAATGCTATTGACTCATATTGTGCTAAAAATAACTAAAATGCTCATTTATTTTTCATACATAGTTGTTAAATAGCATTTCTCCCTATATATCTGTGTAAATCTGTGTGCTTTCATATGTTCACTTTTGCTAAATGTGGGATTTTATATCTATGTTAAATTTATCGTGAGAAAACATCTAATTTCTTACATTATAAAATACTTGAAATTAAATTTGCGTTTTTTTCAAATATATTATCTCTGTCTCCCATGGTTATGTTTTTGCCAAAAAATGATAAGCACACCTTCTTTGACATCAGCATCCAAGTTATTAAGACAGCATAAGGGATTCAGACAAAGCCATAACAGTACTTCATCTAGGCTGACATCATTTCATTAATCAACACTTAGGCTTTAGTTTTTTTGTGTTTTGTTTTGTTTTTTGAGATGGGGTCTCACTCTGTCACCCATGCTAGAGTGCAATGGTGAGATCTCAGCTCACTGCAACTTCTGCCTCCCGGGTTCAAGCAATTCTCCTGCTCAGCCTCCTGAGTAGCTGGGATTACAGGCATGAGTCACCACGCACGGCTAATTTTTGTATTTTTAGTAGAGACAGGGCTTCACCATGTTGGTCAGGCTGGTCTCGAACTCCTGACCTCATGATCCACCCACTTCCACCTCCCAAAGTGCTGTGATTACAGGCATGAGCCACTGCACCCTGACAGCTTTAGTTTTTAATCATCTGTGAGTATTTGGTTTTTCTTCCTAAACGCTTGCCTTCCCTACCTTTTGATAGTTTGGAATTGCAGACTAATTGAGAGATATCCCAATCTGATATGGCCAAGGCCATTTGGTTGCGTTTGACTGTTTCTCATCAAGGCAGAAGAAGAAAAATTAAAGCTCTCATTCTTTTCTTTCCTTTTGTCTGATATTGTCACCACTTTTTTTCTCCCATAGCAATAAAGGACAAAGATTGTTAGAGGCTAAGAAAATAGAAACAAAGCTTCCTACTTCTGTTGTAGGCGTGCTTATATTAGCCTCTGACAAAGCAAGAGGAAAGATCATTGATAATCAGCTCAAGAAATTAGTACTGGTATTCATACCCTGTATTTTTAACTTTGACTTTTGTAATAGCAGGAACAAGTCTAAGAAACACATGAACGCTCTTTCCTTACTGACTAAAGGGTGTCCCTTCAGAATTCCTAGGTTCACTTTACTCAGAATCTTGCCGAGTTTGAGAGTCCTTCAGCCAAGTGTTTATAAGTAGCTGTGATCTGCTGCTGGATTCAACACTCCAGCTCTCAAGAGGAAAGCGAAAGAAACAATTTAAAAGAAATTAATCAGTGCTTAGTGACAAGTTACACAGGATGGACACAAAAATGTAGCACAGTTTCATCTACTTACATTTTTAATATAATGTTATTTGGTTTAGTTTGGTTTTGTCTTCTAGACTTTTAGTTTAAATTTGAATCTTTTCTCTTTGGCAATTTCATTTTTAAAAAAGGTAAAAGTACCAGGCTCGGTGGCTCACGCCTGTAATCCCAGCACTCTGGGAGGTCGAGGCGGGCAGAACACGAGGTCAGGAGTCGAGCCTGACCAACATGGTAAAACCACATCTCTAAAAATACAAAACATAGCCGGGCGTGGTGGTGGACACCTGTAATCCCAGCTACTCAGGAGGCTGAGGCAGGAGACTTGCTTGAACCCGGGAAGTGGAGGAGGAAATTGCAGTGAGCCAAGATCACACCACTGCACTCCAGCCTGGGCAACAGAGTGAGACTCCATCTTAAAAAAAAAAAAAAAAAAAAGTGAAAGAATGTATTGAGAAACAAAGGTCTAATGCTTGAGTTTGCCCTGCAGAATTTTCAGAACAGGTTTTTCTCTCAAGAATTAAGACTGCACCTCAAATTATTATCAATCCTTAAAAACAAACATTACTGAGCAATTTAATTTTAGGCAATAAAAATTTAATTTTGTGAGTAAATATCAATAGGAATGTTTTAGTTATTAAAATGCTTAATAAAATTTTGCATTAGAAATTAGCAATTTTATTAACTCATAGGTCAATTTAAATTTGGCTAGAGAACTTCATTTCATCAACATTCTACATTAGGAATTTGAAAGATACAATATCATATAGTGATACATAAAATAGCAAAGGCAAAGGCATAGACGTTTGGAGTCATGATAACTTGAGTTTGGGTTTCTGTGTGAATTTGGATCAGATACATAAGTTAGAGTTTATTTGACAATTCTGCATAACACTTTTTATTCATAATATTGTTGGGAAGTGACTGCTAGAGAAAACGATCCTCTCACATAGTAGGTGTTCCAGAAATGTCTGATTTTGAGCTTAAAAGGCAACTCAGAGGTTTCTATTTTTACAAAAAAAAAAAAAAAAAAAAAAAACAAATTTTACTTTTGTTGATAAGAAGATAGGAACATTCTTGGCTGGAATATGTCATGCTCTGACAATGGATAGAATTTTGCTCATGTTGGCTTTCTCTCTCTTTTCTTTCTTTCCACTCCTCTTATCTGCAATTCATTCTACACTGAATAAAAGTAAAATTAAGATCAAATGCCAAGTATTTCCCTTACATTTTGGAGAAAAATGCACTTCTCCTTTGCTTAGAATGGAAAGAATCAGAATATTAAAAAAGCTGCTAATCATGCAAAACCAGGGAAATATATACCAAAAGAAGGTAATAAATTAAAAAGAGCATTTAGGGAGACAGCCTGGGGTGATAAGAGTTTAAAATTTTGATCTTATTGTTTATCTTAGAAAAATTATGATATACGTATTCTCTCTAGCTCACAGTCTTCTCATTTTCAAAATGAGAAAAACAGTGAAATTATTATGTTTATTATCAGCATCAAATTATATAATCTTTGTGGCATTCCAAATATTGATTTCATCAGCATGTTAATCATTTATCTGCCCAAAATGAGAATCTCCAAATTTCTTTATTTTGTAAAAGTATTCCATGATCTAGTCCTATACACCAGGTGAATATTAGAGATTATTTTTTCTGTAACTTTACTATTATCTACCTGTTCTCATATTTTGTTGTGAGATCATGAAAAGCTCTGTCAAACTCTCTTTATACAATGTTATAACTAATTAGTGGTGGCTTATAAAGAGATATCAAATTAGTTGTAACTGAACATATCATAAATTATTGGTTAATGTTTTCTTAATTTCTTGTAAGTACGAGAGAAGAAATTGGATATGGGTAGATTTTAAATGACTTAACAGTCTTACATAGGAGTTTTTGTGGTTTGGTAGGAAGAAGGTGGCTACTTAATCTTTTCAAAAAGCAAATGACCTAATGAAAAGTATGAAAGGGAATAATGTTGATATTAGAAAATTGGAAGACAGTAAGAAAATAATTAAGAGACCTTTGTAGATGTAGGGTTGTGAGATGAAAAAGGCTTAGATCTGTGTTATGATCTAAGATTTGGATTTAGGTGAAGAAAGTAGTGTAAATCTGAGTGACAGTTTCTTGAAGAAAAGAGAAAATAGTTGTGAATCATGATTGCAATTATCCTGACAGAACAGAACTGTGGTGGCTTACCAGCTCAGGCTCAGAGAGTGCTGTTATATTCTACTGAATGGGCTAAAATAGTCCAGGTTGAGAGCATTCCTCTGAAGCCTTAGAAGAAATAACAGATATGAGAATTATAGTTAGGCAGCTTGGTTTTAAATCAGAAGTTGGATAGGTTTTTAGATAACAAAGATTAAGATCTATTGTTATAAGACTGAGGACTCAGAGACCAAATGTCTGCAGCATATACAAAGACAAGAGAATAGAAAAAGAAAATGGAGCTGGGACTACTTCCTTAGGAGAGCAACCGTCAGAATCCACTGTCATCACCCAACCTAACAAAACGTGCAATAGGTCACAGAATATCCATTTGTTTGAAAGGGAATCTGAATATCCTCAAAGATAGCACTGTCTCAAAAGCTACAATCTTTAAAATAAAACAGCTAGAAGGGAGGTTTATTCAGCTTGCAGCATGTCCCTATCTTGTTTTTTTTTCTCCTTTAACTTAAGGTATGTTTGCCATTCTATTTTTATAAGCCACATCTTTATAACACATGTTCTCTTCGTTGAAATGTATGTCTTTTTTAAGATGTAAACAACTAGGTTTCCCTTAGTTTAAGTTTTGCATAGATAACTCTGCATCAAGCATAGAGTCTGTAAAGATTGCTACATAAATAAGTGCCTTCTGATAAAAAATCATCTCGTAAATATTTTATCTTACAGAATTAAAAAAAACTCCTGTGTTTATCTCACATCTTGTCAGTGGATTGGATTTGTTCTCTGATCCAAATTCTGATGATGAAATATCACTGCTCTGAAATGGTTAAGATTTATTTTGAACAAAGTGTTGCTTTTAAAATATGCCAGCATTGTACATTGCAGGGCTGACACTTAACTCCGTTTCTCTGCTATTAGGCTTAGGTGGTCATAGCTGTCAAGAAATCCAACAAACAAACAAACAAACAAAAAACAGCAGTGGAGAGGCCAAGTTCCAGCCCAGCTGTGTTATGCTCAAACGTTACACCAGGGCATGAGCTTACACCCTTGCTTACCTCCCTCTCTAGACACTGGGGAGTGCAGAGAAAGCTGAGAAAACAGATCTCTCCTATTTTCCAGGTCACTGCCACAGTCATTAAGACTAGAGTTGAGTTTTCTGTGTGTGTGCCTATTTCAAGTCACAATTCATAGATCCTCGTCACCAACTGAAGAAAATATGAGACCACAGACTGTGTCTTGATGATTGGATTTTTGACACAGAGAACTTTTTTCTCCAAAGAACATATTCAACACACACACACACACACACACACAGAGGTTTATTTACTTTTAAAGTAACATTCAGCATATTGACAAGGATGAATGGAGCTATGACCCTTAAACATGTCAGGAAGAACAGCAAATGCACCAACCTTCTGAAGGTAACATGCTAATAAGCATCAAGAACCAAAAACCTTAATAATGTTCAGTTCTCTTAAATTTACTTTTAACTTATTTAAAAATAATTATACTTTTTGGAAATTATTTCAAGGAATGAAGAGAGGGAAATGGTTTAAGTGTATTTGTTTCATAATAATTTAAAATAACCAGTAATTATGTGGCTTTTTTGGAGCACTAAGGGAATCCCCAGCAAATACGATTAATGCAATTAGCAGAGCTCTGAGTTCCCCAGAAATATTAGCCTGTGGTCTGTGTATCCCAACGCTGTGCCAGGAGTGACCCCTCAAAGAAATGTCACCTTGCAAACAAGTGTATTTTTTCCTCACATAGAACATTTGTCTGAGAGGAAGGTCTTTCGCTTTTGTGAAATCTTAGTATCATAAAATCAGCAACTTTACATGAAAGAGAAGAATGAAAAAATAAAGGAATTTATATGACTCAAAAGTGCAAACAGAAATACTAAAAAAAGAATTTTTAAAAAGATGCTTTTGAATGTTGAATGATATTTCTCTTATCAGACACAGAAGATAAATAGAAAATATGGGGTTGAAACTGACTAATGTGATATAAATTTGATTGTAAGGTTTTTAAAAGATTCTGTGCTAAAAATGCACATTCACTTTGGAAATGTGCTCTAGTACTTTTTAGACTATTCATTACCTTTTTTTTTGTATAACTTTGTCATTGTATACAGATAATCAGCTTTTTCAGGACAGAGACTGCATCTAATAGTTCTCTGAGCTCTCAAAACATATCCAGGTAAAAAGGTGATCAGGAGAATCATCATTGCCTAGAGTACCCTGATCTACTGACAAACAGACTTTTATTTAGAGACTGTTAAGTTTCTCCTTACAATTTGGGGTTTTATTCATGGAAATGTTCATTTTTAGAGATAAAAGATACAGGTGATTTAAATTTAAAATCTAGTTTTACAGTTAAAGAAACAGAAATTTTAGAGGTCAAATGAGTTGTTGAAAGTTATACAATTAGTGTTATTCAACTAATTGGGAATTAGACCTTCTAAATCCACATCCAAGCTCATTAACCCAAATAATATATATTTTTAAATTTTCCCTCTAAAGATTACTATTTAATATGGTAGAATTTCTGTCAAGTGATAAAATTTTATCACTATGCTCAATTTTAATAACAATGCATTTAACGTATTTATCTACATTACCGATTCAGGTAATACATCCTAAACTGGGCAGTATTTAATGTGAAAAAGCTATAGCTTTTAAATATGTTTTTCTACTTGGAAAATTGGTGTTTGTGTTGTGCTGTTATAAGAGTGATAGGGTTGCTAAAGAAACAAAACCCATATAGAAACCAACTCCTCAAAAAACAAAGAAACCTAATTTAATCTTAGGAAACCTTAATAACATTTTCAAGTCCAGATAATGAGAAAAGTGAGATTCATCACACTTAGTTAAAATATATTTTAAATTCCAGTCACCACTTTAAGGTGGTCTTTGACAAACTAGAACACTTCCAATGAATATCAACTATAGTTTAAAGAATCTGAATGACATTTCTCTTTTAAGAAGTAGGTAACTGGGCAAAATTGAAAAAGGATTCTAGTCTCATAAGGACCTAGAAAAGACTTAAAGATGATAAGTAGGTGAACAGGCATAAATAGGATGAAGTAAAGCTTTTATTATTTTTCTATTTTTAAGGCATTAATTCTAAAAGCCCAATTCAAAACCAGGTAACTATGATTGTTAGCTATACAAAGAGGAGGAAGGAAAGAAATGTGGATTGGCGTCCCTGTTAAACAGCAGCAATTTTTCAACAGCAGTTATGCTTTTGTGCAAATTTAAATTAGATAGTATCTGCCTATAGATTATTAATCAAACAGAAATATTCAACCGAAATTTCCCCTTGTGATTATTTTATTTTGCATAATTTGCCATTTGCACTTCATCTGCAGCTGCAATCTCATTGATATAAAAGAAATGTCAACTTCAAAGTTGCCATCTCTTACAAATTATAAATTCATCTTTGTGGATTAATGTTACAAGTGGCCTATTCTTAAGATAATTAAATGTGAATGAGTCATGCTTTACGGGTAATCAAACAGAAGTCTTTTTCTCAAAGATATGCAAGAATAGATTACCTGAAGAATTTAGATCCCTGCTTTTCCTTATATACGTGGAAATCAGCTAACACATTTAATTAAATTGACATGTAAATAAAATTGCTAAGAAAAAAAGTTACTGTTCTT
Source organism: Ateles fusciceps (assembly GCA_036589455.1). NCBI lineage: Eukaryota > Metazoa > Chordata > Mammalia > Primates > Atelidae > Ateles > Ateles fusciceps. Next base: position 7,305,369 of record JAZHEH010002982.1, on the reverse strand, counting down.
TTCCAAAGTATATATTTTAATAGATTTGAGAAAATCTATTAAAACACTTATTTATTCAAGTGGAAGTTATTACACTATCATCTTAGTTATTCAAAAATGATTGAACAGGAAGTTTGTGTGTTTGAAACTGAAGAGTAAGCTCTTAAAAAAATAATCCTTAGACAAATAACTAAAAGCTGGGTACAACACAAAAACACAACTAGCTGAGGGCTTTGGCAGATGAACCAAGCAGGGAGTTTCTAAGGCAGAATCAAAACTTGCGGAAACATAGAGTCAAATCCCTAAAAAACCAGGTGAGGGTGCTCTGGGGTAAAAAAACAGCTCCCAAAGAGTCAAAGACAGAAAGGAGAGATCAGGAAAAAGGAACCATTAATTCAGCGCATAAACTCAAGGTAAGTTCCTGGTTGACCACTGGGACCACTCATGGGGTGAATTGGGGACAGTGGGCAAAATTAAGCAACTTACAACTAAAAATTACAAAGAAGTGAGATATGAGCTACAATGCACTATACGTGTGACAGTCTACAATTTGAGTTTAAACAAGTAAATTGCCTGCTAAAATAAAAAGCTTTAACAATCTGTTGGAAGAAAAATAGAACAGAATGCAGAATATATTCAGCATAACACTCACAATATCCAAGATGCAGTTCAAAATTACTCAATATAGAAATGCTGCGAATGTGACCCAATACCAAGGTATTAATGAACATATGCCAATCAGGATGGTGCAGAGGCTATAATTCTCACATGAGGCTTGTAAACCACCTCTTATAACTATGTTCCTTGAGATAAATAAAAATGCAACTGTAATGCATGAAAGTATAAAAACTCAGCAAAGATACAGTCAATGTAAAAAAGAAAGTGAAATGTTAGAACTGAAATAAATATCTGAAATAAAATCACTGGGTAAGCTTAATAAGAGAATGGCCATTAAAGAGAAAATGGCCAGTGTAATTGAAAGTCTGTCAATAGATTTCACTAAATCAAAAGATGAGAGATATTTTTAAAATTCTAACCAACCTAACAGAGCCTGAGAAATCTATGGGACAATGTCAAAAGTTTTAACATATAGGCAATTGAGTCCCAGAAGGGGAGAGAAAGAAAATGGGGCAGAAGAGCTCTTTGAAGAAACAATGACTGTAACTACCATTTTTGGTAAATGAACAAGATATTAAATTTAATAGTTGAGGAAATGCCAAATAACACCTTCTCTCAACAATTAACAGAAGAGTTGCTCTAATGAAGGAATCACTTATTCTCTTTTGATATGATATTTCTAGATCTTATGAGGACTACTTTAGACCTTTGGTAAAGAAGTGCAAAAGCCAAAAAATATAAGCTATTTGTCCCATTTGAAATCCAGTAATAAGATTTTGAAAGTTTTTTTGAGGGGGAAGCACTATAGTTAGAAATCTGCTTAATTAAAAGCTTATACCCAAGCTACACACACACACACACACACACACACACACACACATTTACATATATAAATATAAATAAAATATATATTAATATATAAATAATGTATATAAATATATCTGTAAAAGGACTTTATGGTCTTTCTCTTTTTGGATCCTGTTTTGGGGAATATTTTTAGTTGGCTAAAACTTTTTTCTAAATTACGTACATGCTACTTATATTTGCTTCCTTTCTTAAAAATTGTTTTCATTTATTTTTAATCCACCTTATTCTTCCTCTATCTTTGTCATCTTCTATCTTTTTTGCATTGTCTTACCTTACCTCTTTGGCTTTGTAGGATACCAGAAATTACTTTGTATTGTGAAAAAAACATGACCGTGGTGTGTTTAATGGCTAGGGAATGGGCTAATTACAGAGTAAGCTGATTGGTGTTGGGTTGCCTACCAGCCTCCAGAGAATGTCCTCACAGTGACATATACTGTGGAAACATTGCACTGTCTCCTCCTGTTGTGTTTCTCTCTCTTTGGAGGACCCAGGATTCATTGTGCAAATAGGATCCTTGATTCTGAGGGATATGTGTTTTACCTTCTAGCTGTGCCTGCTTCTCACGTGGTTTAAACATTAAGCCTTAAAAACTGCTTTTCTTCCCATATTCACTAAAAAGGCTCCACTCTGAAGCTAGTAATCTAATTATGAAACAAGAAAAAGAGCCAAAATATAATCTTCTAGCATTTAGCTAGCTATCCTGAAACCCTTTTGTAAAAGAAATTTACATCTTTAAGAATATCTCCATTTGTAAGAGTGTCTACCTGTGTACATTAGAAGTTTTCACCGTTGTTTTAAATTATAAGTCATCCTTTCATTTAAGGTGCTTTCCCTGGCCATCGTAACTGAATTTTACTTCTATAATTTTTTCCCTTGGTTTGAGCAGATGATAATATTTAGTCCAAACATTTTAGCTTTGTACTCTGATATAAATTTTCTACTTTGTTTTACAAGAGCTGTCCCTTTAGAACTCCAAATTTGGGGTTGCCTAGCTAATAACTGCTTAGAGAAGAAAACAGGTAATCAAAAGACTGATAGTCTAAAATAGTGGAGAGAAACTTCGAAATATGACAAGTGAAGAATCTTATAAATCTATAAGATTTATTTAACTGTATGTGTTTTATACACATTTATAAGCACATATGATGTTTCACCACCAAAATATGCAAAAGAACTCTAATTGGCTTAAAGAAAAAAATGCTTAAATCAAATATTTTAACTGAAAAATAAAAATTTTACCTCAAATAGTTTCCTAGTTCATGTGACTGCAGTAACCTTTGGTAAATAAAGACTGTTTTAAAGTTACTGGTAAAATAAAATAGAAACATCTTCAGAATTTAATTTAGAAATTCAATCTGAATTACTCAGGCAGGTGAGATACTGCCTTTGCTAGGTGTTTTAAAGTCACAAACTGCTTCTATATTTTTGATAATTATTTGACTCGCTTATTTTATAACTATTAGAATCTAGGCTCTAAAAAAACAGACATGAGTTCTTCTTGGCCTAGCTATGCCTTCTGCCTATGCAGGAAAGGGTAAGGCATTATCTGCAGCTCTGCCCTTTGTTCTGGGCTCTGAATCTAACACATAATTAAAATTGTTTACCTTCTAGGTTTTACACTATAAACAAGAGTAAGAGTCAACAATGTAACTAATAAAATTTAAACTACTAGATATAAAGGAAACAATTTTATACACAAAGGATATATTAAAGTAGGATGTGTTTTTACTAAAAAGGTTATAAAAAGGCATAAAAATGTGGTTTTTATTAAAGAAAAAGTAATTTCATCTCATTTAGAGGTTTTTAAGAATTGTTTCATATTAAAGAAAAAAATGATGGATAAAACTAAATGGATATAGAAAACTGAAAAGGAAAGTAAATATTTGTACTAAGGTAAAATATTAGAACAAAACTGAAGCTTTAAGCAAGTTATAGAAGGCTTTCGCAGATTAATCTCATAAAAGGAATTTTGTTTGTGATCAAGTTGGCTAAAATTTAAAGAGGATTATTTCATTTGTTTCTATAAATTAAACACGAATATCAAAAGCACATTGATACAGGGCCAGCATCTGGGCCCTTGTGTTGGAATAATGGTTTTCTTGGAGCACCGATCTACTCTTTAAATAGAAAATTATTAAAGTTTGTAAAAGGTCTATAAAAATCTTACTTTATGATCAAACTGTTTGAGATTGGATACATTTGTTTATAAGATTTTATTAAAATAAATTTTAGCATTAATAATATGCTATTGAAAGGTAATTTTTTTTTTCTTTTTTGGACAAAGTTTTCAGTTAATATTAAGAGATAGTACAAGATTTTTTTTAACTTGTTAAGTAAACTGCAAAAAAACAGACAAGAAAGACAGATTATGCTGTCTTCATGCTATCTTTATTATGTCTTACTGTTTGAGAAACTGAGTCTCCTCTCAAAGCATAAATGTTTTTGTTTCCTAAAATATTTACCTAATTTTTGATATCAGATATTTAAAATCTTAGATATTTGACAAACTTTCCAAAATCAAATTTCAAATCCTTTTTAGTCTCATTAACTTTTTAGATATTAGATCCCCTGAAGTATAAGAAAGACATGTTCAGCTTATTTGGTATGTTAAAATCATATAGAAAGCATTATGAAATATAAAATAATGTTTAACTTTATTTGGGTTATATTTGTATAACTGTGTTATCAGTATGTGTTCCAAGATAGTATGGAATTTCTGTAAATCTGATATGTCTTAGTATGTGTTATCAGTAGTAATTATACCTATTATGATAAATTTTTATATGCTACAGAGGTAACCAAATGCCCTTGTCAATGGTGTCTTTCACCATGGCTGTGCTAAGACATCTGTCGTCCACAGTTGTTTTGCTTTGATCCTTCTCAAAAAGTGGTTTATCATTAGCTAGAGTACAAAACTTCCTTCTTTAGGGGAGTTCATAGAGAGGACCTTGATAGGCATGCTTGAAAGCAGGTTTCTGATAATTTTGGAGATTGTACCATTGGACTAGAGAAAAAACTTCCAGGGCTTTCATTGGAGAGCTTAAGTGATCATGAGGATTGTTGGCCCAGTATCAGAAAGAACAGGAGTTAATTGCATGGGACTGGACTATTAGATATTGAAATAATTTTTTATGACTTTTTTGTTTGAAACATTGATGATTGTTTATGTTTTGTTTTTCAGAGTCAAGAAAACTTTTTTCTTTTGAGCTATTTATAGCTTTTAACAATTGAGTGAAGTATATTCTTGTGAACAAAATTTGAAGCATATTTCCTTCTATCTGATTTCTCCAGAATTTGTAAACTATTGATAAGTATTCTTAATTCATGGCAACATAGTTATTTGTATAAGCTGAATAAAAATTTGTTTCATTTTTAACAGGATACAGTTAGAACACTGGTTATTTTGTCATGGCTTCAACTAGAAGGGCATATCTTCAGATATGAATGCTTTTGAGGAATTAAGATTGATTTTATAGAGCCAATAACAGCCCCTTGGAAAGACCTGTCTCTTGTCTACATGGTTCCTTCACAGTGTCCCTGACCTATGGTAAGTAAAGAATGACATTTTCTGACAGGCCAAAGAGTCTCAAGTTTTTTGGGGTACTTCAATAAGAGGAGAACTTACTCACTTCATAATAGGTATCTGTAGGCACAGATAAATTGTTGGCTGGGCTTGAAAGGTTTTTAAAAGTCCAATCTGAGATTCCTTATAAAAAAAGTTCCAGCAAAGCCAATGTTTAAAAGCCTACATGGACAATAATTCTTGCTGTACTTTATGCAATTAATCAAGCCAAGTATAATAAGACTAAAAATGTTGCAAATAAATTGGTCCGTCTATGATTTCTTTGGTAAAAAATGGGAGAATAGAGAGAAGAAAATTATATTTCAAAAGAGACAGTAGCAACCCTATTATTAGATTCTAGCCTTATCCATTAGTTTTCAGTTTTCATTTTTTCCCTACCCTTTGGTCTGAATCCTGAATTCTTTACTTACTACAAGTCTCCAAACTAACATTTTTCATTTTCCATTTTGTCTTCCATTTTTCTGGTTTGAAATTACTAGAAATTAAAACTGTGCTTTTCTTAAAGCCCTGCAAACTGAAGCTAGACAACTTAAACATCAGTAAAAATAACAGCAACTTATATATAAACAACCTTCAAGCCTTCCTGCTGGTATGTGGACTTCTCAGAACGTTCACTTGAACTCCTGGTCCAAATTACAATCCAGAAGAATCTGTCAGGTTGCCATTGCAATCTGAGGATACCTTAGAGACTCTAGAAAAGCTAGTCTACAGAGAGACTGCTCCAGATATTAACTTTTGTTTTTCTTCTGTTTCCATAGAAATGCCTTATTAGAAAGCTGACTGCCTATATCACATGTAAAGGCAAAGCCCATCTTCAATGCCACCTTAGAATGAGACAGAGTTGTTTAACTTAACTGGTATATTTCATGACTAAGATACTAAAAAAGATTTAAACAATATGTTTAAATTTGTTATTTTCTGTATATACCAATTTGTCTTTCTACTTTTTGTCTACTTCTATCTAACAACCCTTAACCCAAATTCTACCAAAGCAATCTACCAAAGCTTTGCTTTTAATTTTTAAAAATTGTTTTACGTTTCAAAGTAGGTACCAAAAGAAATCAAAATATTTTATCCCAAAATATATTTATTTAACATATCATAAAATGACTGCTGTAGTGCCAGCAAACAGAAGTGGCCTTGCAAAGCTATCTTTTGTCAGGAAAAATCTGCATCTGTAGAGAATTTCCATTAATATACCTAGGCCCTCTTCTATGCCTTTCCTAGACCTAGGAGAGATGGAGAGGCTGACACCTTTAAAAGTCTAAAAGGAAACATTTACCATCTGTTTTCTCTGAGGGAAGCTTCATCTGCCTAACAAGACCATCCTTGCCAGTCAAACCTCTTCCTTTCTCTCTCTTATAAACCTACCTTACAACTAAAATCTGTTTTGGGGCATGCTCTGAGTCCACGTTCTTTCTATCATCTAAGATGATATTAATATAAATTCTATATCTTATTGTTGGATTGGGTCCTTATTCTGAAGCTCCCATGTATACACATTAAATAAATTTGTATATCTTTTCTCCTAGTAATCAATCTGCCTCATGTCAGTGATTTTTCAGTGCCCCTTAGTAGGACAATCCCCTTTAGTAGGTAAGAGGAGAAGATCAGGGGAGTTGCATTGTTTAGGATGCTCACCTTGCCTGTCAGGAATGAAAAGGAAAGCAGGTTCATTCTTATCTTAGACTGCAATGTTCTGCTGCTCCTGTGGTTAACCAAAGTAAGTAAGTCAGAATGAGAGAGAAACAAAAAGCAGGGAGATAAAAAGATTTAATGTACTCCAGAGTGTTAGAGGGTTAGAGAATGAAAATAACAATATAGGGCCTAACACTTTACACTATCTGGTTTTCCAAAAAAGTGTGTATCTGAAAGTATAGATACTGGTATGCATGACTGTCTATTAGATGAGTTATTTGGCAGAAACCATCCATTGTCACACACTGGGGTCTGTCGGGGGGGAAATAGGGAGGGAGAGTGGGGGGGTGGGGGAGTTGGGGAGGGATAGCATGGGGAGAAATGCCAGATATAGGTGATGGGGGAGGAAGGCAGCAAATCACACTGCCATGTGTGTACCTATGCAACAATCTTGCATGTTCTTCACATGTACCCCCAAACCTAAAATGCAATAAAAAAAATATATATATATAGAAAAAAAAACCATCCATTTTAATACTGGAAAATATTTACACAATTATGAATGCCAGTCTTAGGATATTACTTACACTTTGAATTTTAGTGTCAATGCAAGTTAAAGTTTTGCTTAAACATTTGTTTCTCAGCTTTAGTATTCCATGACCTCTTGCACAGTTACCTTTATGTTTTTAACACATGGAGCGCCAATCTGTTAGATTTCAGTTAGATTTCATTTTGCTAGCATTGATGTGTCATTTAAGCCTTTTGATTCTGAGCATTGATTCTACAATTCACTATAATTGCTTGCTCTTCTAGATTTAAATTGTTCTTAAGTTATATTTGTAAAAAATCCTCTCTACATCAATTGAAGTTATTGACAGAAAGTAGGAAGGGACCTGAGCAGAGTTTTGTGAGTGATCTCATGTTCTTTCCCTCCAAGTTGACCTTACATTTTAATCAGCATTTACACTGTGATTGTCCAGCTGGGTAAGCATTAACTTAACTCTTTTAAAGCCATTACTTCTCTTCTTTATCCTCCAAACATTTCAGAAAACATTAAAGCATGTACTGATAAAATAAAAATGCAGTATCTATTAAAATGTGCATTTTGGTGAATGGATTACTAGAACAATTTGTTACAAGAGAAGCTGGGGTTGGTTTGACATTTCATGGTTTTAGGGACTTAAGCAGGAGACTAGTGGTTACAAAATGCTTTATCTTAAGTGTACAAACACTGTTCATTTCAGTAATTCATCACAGATTTTTGCTAGCTATGTAGTAGGCATGAAATGAACATTGGTTGGTCAAATGAATGAATGTCTATGTCATTTTGAATACTCTTTAATATTTTATACTCAACTGCTGAGGCTCTTTTCCTAATTTTTCATTTTACAAGTAATAATTTATTTTATTCAATAATCAGATCCATACTTTTTTCCAGTATAATCCAGTCTGAGCCATTCTTATGGTCTAGGCATATCTGAATATATTTCAGTAATGTTATTCGCCCTATTATTGCATTGAAGAATATTGTCCAAACTTGAGTATGGAATTCCTGCCTTTATTTCATGGAGTTCATTCTTTTATTCATTCATTTGTTCAACAAATATATATAGAGTTCTTGAAATTCATTCCCACACTGGGAGAAAAAGCTCACTTACAAATCAAATTCTGCTACTAAAAGCATTTGCCTTTGCATCTTTTGATGTGGAGCTGATATTTAAAAACACACTTTGTTTCCTGTATGTCCAACACATGATTCCATGTGACATGCCCCAAGCATGTAGCTATTTGGTACTCTCACTGTACCCAAGCTTCACCTGCTTTGGAAGATCACTGTCTGTTTCCTAGGAAGGTTCCACAGGTATCCTCTTCATGATGGTAGGTTAAACCAACTCCATCATATATTGAAGCCATTATGAAGCCTCTGTATTACAAATTTTATTAAATGATTATTGGTTCATGAATAGACAGTATGATTTTTGAAACTTAGAGAAACATTAAAGGAAAGGGATGCTATATGAATAAATGAAAAACGTGCTTTTCGAAGTCATTAATGAAAAGATTAACTTTTAAATACATGGCATATGAGGAACTGGATAACCAAACATAGAAGTTTTAAAAAGCCTGTAAATATTCCTTACACGCATACCATAAGAAATACTCAATGGGTCAGAGATACAAATAAGCAGAAATTATTCAAGTATTAAAGAAAAACAGTTTATTTATATGCCTAGAGATGGTATGTTCCTTTTCCAAAAGCATTAATGGAAAAGATCAATAGATTTTTTTACATAAATGTTTTAAAAGTATAATATTTTATATACCAAAAAGACCTCAGCAAAATATGACCAACTGCAACAACTATTTGTGTTTTGGATCTTAGAGTAATAATTGTAACTTTTATCTCAGATACTTTAAATTCTATCACTGATAAAAACTTAATATACCTAATATTTACAGCTTCAAAGAATGGAGAAGAATAAAACTAGCAAGCTGAAAGAAAAATGGACACAACATGTGATCAAACAGTTTACAGAAAGACATTAAAATGTCTTTATGTCACAAGTGGCAGGATTTCATTCTTTTTTATGGCTGAAAAATTTTCATTGTACATAAATAGAACATATTTTATTTAGTTATTCATCCATCAGTGGACACTAAGGTTGTTTCTATATCCTGGCTATTATTAACAATGCTGCAATAAATATGGGATTGTAAAGACCATGGGGGTGCATGACATATATCTTCGAGATACTGATTTTATTTGGACAACATTGATGAACTGGAGAATATTATGTTAAATGAAATAAGCCTGACACAGAAAGACAAATACTGTATAATCTCACTTATATGTGGAATCTTAAAAGGTCAAATTCATAGAAGCAGAGAGTAGAATGGTATTTACCAGAGGCTAAGGAGTACAAAAAAGGACAATGTTGGTCAAAGGTTATAAACTTTCAGTTATAAAATAAGCAAGTCCTGGAGATCTAATGTGCAGCATGGGTGCTAGTCAATGTGTGAATTTGACTGTGGTAATCATTGCACATTACATATGTATATCAAATCAACACATTATATACTTAGAATATATGCAGTTTTAATTTGTCAATTATATTTTTTAAAATAAAAATTTTAAAAAGTTTTAAACATATTAAAAGATACTCAAGTTCCTTATAATGAGAACAGTGCAACTAAAATACAAATAAGAATGCAATGCTACCATGATTAGGGAGAATACGAACTTAAAAATAGTTGTGTAGTTATTGTATAACCAATAGGACGGGCAAACAAGTAAAATGGAAAAAACAAAAAACAAAACAAAAAGCATCACACTGAGTAGTATTTTATTCCCACAAGAAAACAGCCAAAACCCTGTCTTGGGAAACATGGTGACCCAGTGGGAAGACAGGCATTTTTTTTCCATTACTTTTGGAAAGGAAATACAGAACAAAAACATCATAGAGTGTAATTAGGCATTTTTTGAACAAAATTGTACACGCATTTGCCTTTTGACTCAGTAATCTGACATCTCAGAGTCTTTTCAAAAGCATGTAGCCAAATATGAGAGAATGTCTACAATGGTATTTTGTCACACATTCTAAGTTTTTCTAAGAATATTTGCTGTCATCTTTTCTAAGAGTTTTGATATTATTATAATTATTATTATTATTATCATCATTGAGATGGAGTCTCACTCTGTTGCCCATGCTGGAGTGCAATGATATGATCTCAGCTCACTGAAACGTCTACCTCCAGGTTCAAGCAATTCTCCGGCCTCAGACCCTCCTACTAGCGGGGATTACAGGTGTGCACCACCATGCTCAGCTAATTTTTGTATTTTTTTTAGTAGAGACAGGGTATAGCCATGTTGGCCAAGCTGGTCTTGAACTCCTGATCTCAGGTGATCCACCTGCCTTGGCCTCCCAAAATGCTGGGATTACAGGCATGAGCCACCACACCCAGATTTTGATATTATTTTTAAGAACAAATGACTAGAAGTACCTCCAAATATACATCAAAAGGGACAAGTTATACAAACTATATTATATTCTCACATCGGATTATTATGTGATTGTAAAAAAGCTTAAATGTATCTTTATACATTGCTATGGCAATTTCCAGGATATATGTTAAACAGAAAATAAGCCAAAAAAATTGGTGCAGAACTATGTATATGGTGCTGCCTTTTGTGTGAGGAAATAGGGAAATGGATAGTTAGATTTCCACACTATACTAGACATATAAACTAAAAACTAATTAAAGGGCTTACCAATTGAAGAGAAAATGGAAATGATAGGGAAGATACCACTGGATTATATGAAAGCTCACATAACCATGGGCAAGCTACTTTACTGCATAGCATCTTTGTTTCTTTGAAGAAAAGGGAAAGAAGGAAAAGAAAGGAAGGGAAAGAGGGAGGAAGAAAACTTGATAAATCTTGATTTATTTACCTTTTTTATTCAATATGAGGCTAAGTGACATCATATATAAGAAACTGCAGTGTTTTGCATATGAAAAGTACTGCAATTAGCAAAAGTAAATAGTAATCTTGATAAATTGACTAAATAAAACCTACTTTTATATATTTATTTATTTTTTAGTACTGCATGTGTTTTATTCTATTATATATCTTCAGCATGCCATTATCTGGATTACCCATTCCTGCAACTAAAATTATGTCTGGTTTAATCATTATAATTTATTAATATTAAGACCTTTGGAATTTCAGTTAATAGAAATCCTAAACTGATTAGTTTACTTCTTAGCTCAGACCTACTTTTGGGATTCAGAAAATATCCCTGAATAAATCTGACAAGCAATATTTTGCTCTCATAACCTGCAAATGACTATTATTTCTTAACTACTAATTTCTATCACATACAGGCCCATGTAATAGTTACTCCATAATAAGATTATTGCTACTATAACTTTGCCAGCATATGTATTTTTGATATAATTATAGCAAATGGGACACAATAAAAATTAATGGGTATGTGTTTTTAAGGCTGACAACTATTCATCAGATTGCATAGTGTAAACTGCAAAATATCTTATTTCCTTAAACAAAGCATCTTTCAACTGGCAGACAAAGGCATGAGAGGACAGAGATTATGAAGGACCATGCAACCAGTATTTAACCACCTGGAACCCACAATGACACCCATCACTTTTGTTTATCTACCATTAGTAAGAACTATTCTCATGGCTCCACTAGATGCCATGGCTCAGAATTGTAATCCCTAGCCTGGACAGCTGCTGCTCAGTAACAACTCTATACCATGGAAAGGAGGCATGATTGCTTTGCTGGTCACCATACAGCATCAAATGTAGCTTTCTAAGCAGGCAGCAAACACAAGCCCGCAAAATTGCATTGGAAGGACAAGCAAGAATAAAAGCATGGCTCTAGAGAAAGGGTCATCAAACTTTCTGTGAAGGGACAGATAGTAAATATTTTAGTTTTTGCAGGCTATGTAGGGTCTTTGCTACATTCTTCTTTCGTTCTTTCTCCATCTTTCTCTTCTTTCCCCTTTCCTTTCTTCCTTTTCCCTGTCTCTCTTACTTCTTTTTTTTTCTCCTTCTTGTCCCTAATCCCTATCTCCCTTCTTTCATTTTTGCTTGCAGATTGTGCAAAAACAAGCCACAGGCTGGATTTGCCCAATGACCAATACAGTTTGCTCACCTCTGCTGTAGATAAATGCTTTCTCATAGAATATTCTGTGAAAATGAAAGGGATTTATTCTGTAATATTATAGTAGCACCAATGACTTGCAGCTACTGAGAATATGAAACATGACTCATTCAAAGGAAGCACTGAATTTTTATATTTACTTAATTTTTTAACAAATTTACATTTAAATAGCCACCTATGACTAGTAGCTACTATATGGGACAGCACAGCAAACGCAACATTTTCCAAAACAATGTCCATATCTTATTTTTTGACATTACATGTGGCCTGTGGCTTACACTTTCATCTAGCTACTTCCTCCTAACTAAATTAGACCTCCAAATATTACATAATTATACAGTTGATTCTTGAACAACATGATGATTAGAGGTGCCAACCTCCCATGCAGTCAAAAATCCACACATAACTTTTGACTCTCTAAAATCTTTTTTTCTTTTTTTTTTTTTTTGTCTTTTTGTTTTTTCCTTTTTGTGGAGAGCGGGGTCTCGCTATATTGCCCAGGCAGGTCTTGAACTCCTGGGCTCAAGCTATCCTCTCGCCTCTGCCTCCCTAAGAGCTGGGATTACAGGCATGAGCCACAGCGCCCGGCGACTCTCTAAAATCTTAACTGCTAATAACCTACTGTTAACTGGAATCCTTAACCAATAACATAGTCAATTAACACATATTTTGAATGTGATATGTTTATATACTGCATTCTTACAATAAACTAGAAAAAATGTTATGAAGAAAATCATAAGATATGTTTACATTACTGTTTTGTATAAATCAGTAACACGAGTTGACATTGTCTATTCATGATAAATTATTTAAAATGGCAGCAGCTGCAGACATCAATCTATGTCTATATTAAGCAATTTAAGTTTTTCTTTCAATAACATGGCTTTGTTTCTTGGGAGCACTCTGAGCATCACAAGTAGAATTTTACATGGGTTTCATGGTGTTATTCAAGGTTTACATATGCATTAAACACAATAATAAATACATGAGAACTGGGAGAGATTACTTCTTACTGCAATATACAATTTACCAGAAAAATTAACTGCTCACGTGGAGATGATCAGCATCATGCAGAGTTTCAAGTACATACTCTCAACACTTAAGATTACCAAGTAGCAACAGGAAGTCACTTACTACAGTGAATTTTATGCAATTATGATTGAATGTTTCATCTATTTTTTTTATATAGATGGAGTCTTGCTCTGTCGCCCAGGCTGGAGTCCAATGGCACAATCTTGGCTCATTGCAACCTCTGCCTCCCAGGCTCAAGCAATTCTCCTGCATCAGCCTCCTGAGTAGCTGGGATTACAGGCACATGCCACCGTGCCCAGCTAATTTTTTTATTTTTAGTAGAGGTGGGATTTCACCATGTTGGCCAGAACGGTCTTGAACTCCTGACCTCAGGTGATCCACCTGCCTTGGCCTCCCAAAGTGCTGGGATTACAGGCGTGAGCCACTGCGCCCAGCTGCATATTTATTTTTGTTTACATTTCTCTTGACTGTGAACTGTACCATGTATGATCTGCAAATCTTTGGGTGGATAAGTTTTGGTAAGTGTCAACTTTTTATAATAGATGCATGTACTTTGTATTAGATTAGTATCTACACATTTTTTTTTTTTTTGAGACAGAGTTTAGTTCTTTTACCCAGGCTGGAGTGAAGTGACGTGATCTCGGCTCACTGCAACTCTGCCCCCCGGGATTCAAGGAATTCTCCTGCCTCAGCCTCCCGAGTAGCTGGGATATAGGTGCACACTACCATGCCTGGCTAAGTTTTGTATTTTTAGTAGAGACGGGGTTTTGCAGTATTGGCCAGGCTGGTCTTGAACACCTGACCTCAGATGATCCACCCCAAAAGTGCTGGAATTACAGGCATGAGACACCGTGCCCAGCCTAGTATCTACACATATGTTATACATTCATGAAATGCTTGTTTAGGTTCATCTGCATGTTCTTTCAAATTGTTACAAATCTCCAAAAATTTTTTCCAAAATATTTATTGAAAAAAATCCATATACAAGTGGACCCAAACAGTTGAAACCTGTGTTGCTCAAGGGTCATCTGTACAATATTCAGTATGTTTTCTTCCTAATATATGTATTCTTGGTGTAATCATTGTAGTTGTAATGGCCATCTGGGTTGGTCTTGCCTACCACATTGTATGATCTCTGAGAAAAGGGTCTGCATGTGCTTTGCTTACTGATCTAGTCCCAAGGTCTAGCAGAGGACTTCGAACAAAGTATGTAACAAATATTTGTTAAATGAAACTTGGAAGGTCTATGATCAAAGTGTTCTGGGGTCAGTCTGAGACACTGAGTAAAACTGGTTTACTCAATTTATTTGATATACCCACATGAATATTGTGAATTTTAAAGTGAATTATACTTTACAGCATTCCCTAAAATATTAGAAGCCTTGTATTTTGGATGTTTGTTTCCAGAATACTTAGTAACACCTCACTAAACACCAATTCTTCATGAAGTGCATCTTGAGAAATGTTTTCCTAGGTCTTAATACAGAGAAACAAAAGTAGTTTTTGTAGCTTATATATGATCTGGCCCAGTTCCAAGCTTTAAGTCAAAGCTACACAATTGCAAATATAAGCCTCCCCCAGATGAGAGGCATTCCAAGAAAAACACGGCCGTAAATATTTGTTCCCACTGCCATTACAAGGTGAAATCTATTGCTCCACTCATTGAATCTGGGCTGGTGTGGTGACTTCTTCTCACCAATAGAATGCGATGGGAGTAATGTATGTTCTGGCCCAAGTTCTTGCCCACTTTGATTGCTACCACTGTGTGGGCAAGGCTGCACTAGCCCCCTTCAGGACAAAAGATCACATGGTGAAAAATGTCCAGCCATTTCAAGATGCCAACCGTTTCCTTGTTCAGCCACACTATTTGGGCCTGCTCAACTTTATATTATGAGCTCAGATAACACAGCATGGATCAAAAGGAGCTGTCTCAGCTGAACTGAGACAGAACTGCTGGCCCACATATTGGTTAGCAATCAAATGATTATTTTATACTGCTAGGATTTGAGGTGGTTTCTACAAAGCACAATCTAACTAATACATTCCCGAAATACCCCATACTATTACAGGCATATGAGATGATGTTACATGCTATTCAGGCAGATCATTGTGTAACCTCAATTTGCATACTAAGTTATTCCTTTTCCATTTATTTTTTCAAGTCTTTTTTAAGTCAAGAGAAATGTCTTCATTTGGTGATAGTATGTCTTCAATGCCTAATTCTTCCTATTCTTCCCTTTTAACAAAAGATTGCACGTCTTCTGCTAGAATTGAATAACACTATATAGTTCTCATTTTTATTTTCAGAGGTATCTCTACTTATGACAAGTGATAATGGCTTTCCATTTATAATAGTGATGAACATTTATCTTAAAACTTAAATAAAATGGAGTCAATTAAGTTAAAAAAAGAAGTTAAAAAAATGCTACAAGAAGGACCCTGATTTGGTAAAAATGGTCAACATTATACAGAATTACAGCAATTTGGTTGTCTTAGGAAACCTAGTAGATATGGTGATGGCAGGCATTGGTTGCTAGAACAGAATTCAGTTTCCCAAAACCTTCACCTCAAGATTATTTTATACTGCACATAGAACAGCAAAAATCAACTTTAACTACTTTCCACTTTTTGCCTAGGGAAATCCTTCTTCTCAGAGGCAAGCAGCATCTCCTAATGCTCATCACTCCACATTTTACCACCCCCATCCTTTACTGTACGGCTCAGATTGTGAACAGGTCAGATGACATCATGCTTATCCTCACAGAGTAGAACTACACAAAATGTGATTATTGAAGATGACCACAAGTTTGGTGATGTTTTCTCACTGAGAGGCTGTGTCTATACCACTTTCCTTCTTTCCTTTGAATCTGAACAGGCATTTGACTACTTTGATCAGTAGAATATAGACTACTTTGATCAGTGGAAGTGGTGTTACTAATTTTGCTCCACTACCAGCTTCCTGTCTCTTGGAAAACTCTCTATGGGACCCCTGAGATACTATGTAAGAAATCCAACCATTTTGAAACCATCACATTGTAAAGGCCACATGTGGTATTTGGTCAATAGTCTTGGGTAAACCCAGCCTCCTAGCCATCTCAACTAGTTACCATTTACTCTAAGGTCCTATCCTTTCCAAAGCACCAAGAGGCCTTTTTGGGCCTTCCAGACCAGCACATATGCAAGTGCAACACTATCACGTAATCTCTTGGTTAATATCCAGTGGAAGACAATAATCTCCTTATTCAAATTTCTAACCCAGGATAACCATGCCATATAATGCAATCATGTAGTTTTATGCTACTAACCTTACATATAGATTTGTTGTGCAACAGTAAATAGTTGAAATAGAACCAAAGAATTCTGAATACAAATAATTCTAAAAGGACCATTAAGAAACTTGTTTCCTAGTAGTCCTGACAACTGTGAAGTCTAATCTAACAGAAAAGCAACTTTGAAATGTGACCTGGAACATATAAAACCTAATGCAAATATTCAGTGCACTAGTTTCTCCTTGTTTGTTGGATTTAAATTCCACTTCTTGGGATCAATTACAAAAGCTTTCTGAGCTTCAGTTTCTTATTCATCAAAATGGAGATTAAAATACCCAATCATCTCACAAAGCTGCAAGATGGTAAAATAATTACAGGGAAAAGAGAATTAGAAAGAGAAAGCTAATGTCAACTGAGTACCTAGTATATGCCAGATATTTCTCCTGCCCCACTGCAGTGTGGTGACAAGAGCACAGACTTGCATTCAAGAGAGTAAGTGATATTAACTGCAAGACATTAAATAAGCCATTAACAACTTTGAGAATATTTTTTGGAATGTGATAATTAAGGAGATTATTACTTATACTAACATCACTGGGTTATTTAAAATGAAAGTTAAACATGTTCATTGCTCTTAAGAGACATAATGAAGTTACAAACTGCTTGGAAATATAAAACACAACTGATGGTGACCGACAATGACAACAAATCTATTATTTTACTGGACTGAATACCTCTGTTAGAGTAGGTATCTAGGCAGACATGAACAGGGCAAGAGAGTGTCGCTTCCAGGAATGTCAGGCGACCATTAGTAGATGGTCAGGCAGATGTTAAACTTGCTCTAAAATAATAATTGGTTGTGGCTGGTGCCAGGGAAAGGCAGTCTCCAAATAGAAACACCTGAAGCTGGTGATCAGCAGCTTCCTGATAAGTTCACAGGAGTTGGGCGAGTGGAGCTCAAGCATGTGCACTAACAGGCAAAATGGCAGAGTTTAACTGGTATATGACCTTCTTGCAACACTTGACTGGTAAGGGGAAAAACACCTCAAGTGAGCAAGTGCACAACTTCAGTAAGCACTTTGCTCATGCAGCCCCTCCCACGTACTGGCAGGCCACTGTGCATGCGGATAGCCTGCTCCAAGGAAGAATCAGGGGAGAAGAAACACAAACCTTGGAACCATACCCATGTATTAATGTAAAACCCTAAGTGAAGGATCAGATGGGGCACTTGGATCTCTCAAGGCACCTGCCTGGCCCTCTTCCAAGTATACTTTACTTTCTTTTGTTCCTGCTCTAAAACTTTTTAATAAGCTTACACTCCTGCTCTAAAACTTCCTCAGTCTCTCACTCTACCTTCTGTCTCTCAGCTAAATTCTTTCCTCAAAGAAAGCAAGAATAGAGTTGCTACAGACCCATATGGAGTTGCCACTGGTATTGCCTCTAGATACATATTTCAGTTATAAGTATTTGTAATTTGTGGTGACCACAATGATGGAATTTACAGGGAAGATGCTTATTCCTTAAATTCCTTCCTGCTTGGTCACTTAAGAAGCCAGGTTTGGGAACTATAAGATTCAGGCTCAATTTATTGTTAAATGTCTGTCCCCAAATGACCAGAGGGTCTTGCTCAACTTCCAACCCTTTGGTACTGCTGAGTAAAATTAATCAAGTAATACAGGAATTTGTAGATACCACTGAGACTACTGTTCTTACCATACCTACAATTTTATAGGGCCAGCATTTATTTATTATTTTAGAAGATTTATTTTGTATTATACAGTATAGTAGCATAAGTGGCTGAGCAAGAAAATTGTTAGTGAAAAATCATGTCAGAGATGGGGAACTTTGCTCCCTAGTTCTGATATAATCATAGTTTTGCTGTATGACCTTGAGAAAATCACTAACTGCAATGAGCTTCCACTTCCTCATCCACACAAAGGTAATAATGAACCCTGATTCACTGCCCCATTATGAAGAAAAATAAAATAATGTATTTGGAAAAGTACTAAGAAAACAGCAAAAAGATTTGCAAATGGGAGGCATGTCTATAGGGCTACCACCAAAATCACTTATTCTTATGAAGTCAAATTATTTTCCATGGTTAAGCTGGGCACAAGTGACCACAAAAATCAGAGCCATTAAGTGTGTGCATTCAGCTTTTCCACCAAGAGCATGGAAGCCCTAGGATGTAAAACTCTAAATTATGTTCCTCCTGTTTCTTCCAGCTGATTAGATGTATTGAGAATTTAGGCTCTACAAGCAATTTCCTAATACCATATTTGCTTTGACACTTTCCAGAAACTTGTCTTTGGCTAAGTGATATAACTCTCTAGACTTCCTTTTCTGTATTTTAGCAATGGGTGTTTATTCAACAAATATTTAAAAAGGGCCTTAGTATGTATGACACACTTCTCTTAGTTGGTAAACAGGAATGCACCAAATAGAAAAATATCTTGGCCTCTTGAACTAATGTTTAAGGGAGAAAAAATGTAATTGGCCTATGTTAGATGGGATTGAGACAACAATGAAGGGGGAAAGAAAATATTAGGGAAGTGTTGAAAGTTTAAATGATACGGCAAAGGAAGGTTTCACTAAGGTGTTGATATTTGAGTGAATCATTGAAGAAAGTGAGAGAATTCATTTATGAATATCATAATTAATAATATTCCAGCAGATAGAACAGCAGGTGCAAAGGTCATGAGACCGAAATGTGCCTGGAATGCTCATAGATCCACAAGGAAGCCAGTGTGGCAACAGGAACATAAGTGAAGAGGAAGACAGGAAGAATTACAGTTACAGGGACAGAGAAGATTATTATAATATTATAATGTTGGGTAGATTAATAAGATAATGCAAAAAGTTTTTTGCCCGTAACAAGTGCTCAATAAAAACAGTTAT
Organism: Ateles fusciceps; assembly: GCA_036589455.1. Lineage (NCBI taxonomy): Eukaryota > Metazoa > Chordata > Mammalia > Primates > Atelidae > Ateles > Ateles fusciceps. The sequence goes on along the minus strand of JAZHEH010002982.1, from coordinate 7,285,796 downwards.
AATAATGTTGATTATAATGATCAATTGGAAATTAAATGATATGATGAAATAACTGATTCCAGGTAAATATTTCCAGTTACAGGGTTTCTAAAACTGCTAAAATGATTGTGACAAGTGGATATATTACATTCTAACCAACTTTTTCATTTATTATTTTTGTCTTGGACAAAGTGCCAACATTTCCCCCATAAGAAAATGCTAATGGTACTAACAGTTTAAAAATTGTGTATATACTATGGAATATTATGCAGCCATATTAAGTAATAAGATCATGTCCTTTGCAGGGACATGAACAGAGCTAGAAGACTTTATCTTCAGCAAACCAATGCAGGAACAGAAAACCAAACACCACGTGGTTTCACTTATAAATGCAAGCGGAACAATGAGAACATATGGACACAGGGAGGGGGAACAACACACACTGGGGCCTGCCAGGGGGTGGGGTGCAGGCAGGGAGAGCATTAAGAAAAATAGTTAATGCATTCTGGGCTTAATACCTAGGTAATGGTTGATAGGTGCAACAAACCACTATGGCACACATTTACATGTGTAATGAACCTGCATATCCTGTACACAGTACCCCGAAACTTAAAACAAAAATTAAGTTAATTTTAAAAACTTGTGTATATGTCATGTGGACAGAGAGAAACAGAGAGGGTGCAAAGGTTGGACCTAATGGGGTAAAATGTTAACAGTCGGTGATTCTGGGTGACATGTATATGAAGGTCTTTTATACTATTCGTAGTCTTTAAATATATATGTAAATTTCAAACTGTTTTCAAACGCATACTTTTTTAAAAGAAAAAGAAAAAACCATAGGGGAAAATTCATAAGTCTGCACTGGCTGGAGCCAGGGTGTATTCAGCAGCAGTTTGAGCATTTGGAAACAGAAACACTGACTTTCCTTCTGGTAGATGGGTGGGGTCCATCATTAGGCCACACAGAGACCCAATTGGGTTAACCAAGACTAATTTAGAAATTTTTTCACACTTATTTTGTAATGCTTTAAATAAAAAAACAAAAACAAAAAAAACCTGTCTGTCTACCGGAGTCCTTAGCACAAAGTAGGTTTTCAATAAAGAGACAGGCATCCATAATTGACAGGAATCATTTACTTTATAGGGGAAGTTGTTACGTCTGTATGAATATTCCTTACTGTGATGTTTCTCAAAGTGTGCTGGTAGAGAATGTGCATCAAAATAAGGTGGCCTGGAACGATACTGCCTGAACTCAAACCCCAGCTCTGCCACTTGCTAGACTGCCCTTGGATAAACAACTCCGTCTCCGTTGCTCTCCTAGATGGCATAGGTAGAACAGATGAAGAAGCGGATGTTCCGCAAGTTCACCTACCGTGGCGTGGACCTGGACCAGCTGCTGGACTTGTCCTACAAGCAGCTAATGAAGCTGTACAGTGCGCGCCAGCGGCGACAGCTGAACCCCGGCCTGAAGCTGAAGCAGCGCTTGCTGCTGAAGCGCCTGCGCAAGGCCAAGAAGGAGGCACCACCCGCAGAGAAGCCGGAAGTGGTGAAGACACACCTGCGGGACGTGATCATCCTGCTGAGATGGTGGGTGTCTACAACAACAAGACCTTCAACCAGGTGGAGATCAAGCCAGAGATGATCAACCACTACCTGGGCGAGTTCTCCATCACCTACAAGTCCATGAAGCAAGGCCGGCCAGGCATGGGAGCCACCCACTTCCGCTTCACCTGCCTCAAGTAGTGCCTCAGCTAATAAAGGCACACATATCTCAAAAAAAAAAAAAAAAAAAAGGGTAACAAAATGTAAAACTTTTTACTTTAAATAAGTTAACATTTATAAAATGCTTATGACAGTGTCTGACATATAATAAACACTACATGAGTGTTTGTTAGAAAAATTAATATCACCTGGGGTGAGGGAGTGGGCTTGATACTGTGTGGATTTCCAGATCCCACGCAGGACTTAATGAATCAGAATTTCGTGAGCCTGTGGCATTTTAACAAGCTCTCCAGATAATTCTTAAAGACATTAAAGTTTGAAAGCCACTGCTTTAGTTATTAGCAGCCTTGATGAACTGATTCCATAGGGACAACTAATATAGTAAAATCCAACTTTACTCTGTATGTTAGTGCCTTGGGTCTGCAAAATCCCCAAATCCTTTAGGGAAATTTCTCTTCAAATCAAATTAAATGGACCAATAAAACCTGCTTCTGCAATGATTAGCATCTCAAATCATGGTTCTGAGTAGGAAAATTTCCTTGACTTGTTTTATCCAGGTGGCTTCTCTTTCTTGATCAGTTTCCCCAGGATGAATGTTGCTCACTGTCCATGTCTTTGCTTGTCAGAGGACTGGATACAATTGAGACTACTGAAAGTGTGGAATACAGCCCTTCTCCCTAAATATCCTGTACAGTTTCTGTGCCTGGTAGGAGAGAAGCCGTAATAGAAGAAAGCAGCTTAAATGGTTATACAAAAAATATCAATTAGGCATGAAAATTTTAGCAGTTGGAGGGTTGGGGGGTTGTATGTGTATGTGTGCACACATGTATGTTTGTGTGTTTTCCCAGAAGGAAATTTAGAGTTACCGCAGAAAGTTGCTATTTTTCATATTTGTCATTGGAGTCAACTTCTACCGTTCAAATGATTCCCTTATGATGTACAAAAAATGAGACCATATTATGAAGAGAAAGTTTCATGTTAAAGGTGGCAAAGCCCGCAGAGGCCAAGGCACTGGTTTCGGTGGCCACTGGAGCAAAGGAGAGGCAGTGGAGCCAGGCTGCCAGCTTGCTGTTGTTTCTGAGAAGCAGTGACTTTGTGATTGTAAAGCCTCAAAGGAACCTGAAATAGGTATTCAGTTTTTTAATAAAGTTATGACTGTCATAATGCGAAAGTATTATTTTAACCACTGAACTGGAATTAATAGTAATGTTATGAACTGAATTGTGTCCCCCTATAATTTTATATGCTGAAGTCCTAACAGCCAGTATTTCAGAATGTGACTGCATTTAGATAAAGGGTCTTTAAAGAGAAAAGTAAATTAAAATGAAATAATTAGGGTGAGCCCTAATCCAATGTACCTGGATGTTCTCATACGAGGAAACCTGGACATGTATCTTCACAAAGGGAACACCATGTGAGGATATAAGGAGAATATGGCCATATACAACCCAAAGAGAAAGGCCTCAGAAGACACCAACCCTGTGGACACCTTGACCTTAAACTTTCACCCTCCAGAACCTTAAAGAAATAAGTTTTTGCTGTTTAAGCTGCCCAAGGGATGGTACTTTGTTATAGAAGCTCTAGAAAATTAATACAATAATAGTTACTACAAGAATACTAACATTTTATAATTCACATTTCACTGAAGATTTATCTTATCTCATTAAAAATCATAAAAATCCATAAATGCTTACTCTGAGAGAGTCACCATTAATATCATCAGTGCCATTTACAAATAAGGTCCAGAGAGGTTAGGTAATTCACATGAAGTCCTCTTATTAACAAACACAAAGGCAGAAATTCTACTCATAACTTATTACTAAGAGGATCACACTCATTTTATTGCCCTACATGGCTTTCCACAGGAACTGGACTCTACAGAACCTCAGGCAGGAAGAGATATTAGATGCAGCATCTGCCTCTAGACTGACTATCTTCAGGCCTGGGAGTCAGTGAGCAGCTGGGGCACTTTGAGGGACCATTTCTGATATGTATGGTTTCCTTCTCAGCCTTGGCCATATCCGTTTAGGAAGAGAGAGAACATTAGGAGCTGTTCTAAAATCATCTTTGTCTTTCATCTCCTTGTGCCCTCAGTACTCCCACATTTGGCTGGAAAAGAGTGATAATCTGAGTATTTCTCCTGCCTTTCAATGGCCTTCATTTTGTTCCAGATTGAGAGTTGCTGGAAACCAAAATAATAGTGAATCCTTTTCCTAAATTTCTTACAACTCAGGCTGGTCTCTGTTAGATCAAAGAAAGATGCATGAGAGATTACTCTGTATTGTCTCATTTTCAGAAATTTTGTATTGCCCACTGCTGCAGTGAGGGAGTTATGCCTGTAAGTGTGGGCCTGGAGTGGGAGGATAGACTTCAGTTTTGTGGGTGGCTTTCAGCACAGGTGCATTGACCTTGATGTCTTGGGAGGTAATGTGGACATTGTCAACTCTGAAATGTTCATCAATTTGTTCTCTCCTGGAAAGCCTCTCCATCTGATCCCTTTTCAAATCCTCCAACCTGCAAATTAAAATTTGGTGCTTATGCAATCTCCTTCTTGCCATTTTTCTGACAAATTCAACTGGAGTCTCTATATATCAGTATCATGAAATATTCAAGCTAATGATATGTCATTTTCTCTTAAATAAAGCAGTGTTCATAAGACTATCTACCAACTCTGTGCTTAGCTTCTAAAATATACCTGAGATTAGCAACCTGAGACTCATTTCTTTCTAACTCTTCATTAAGACTTTGCTCAAAACTTAGCAGATTTCATTTGCCAATTTATCATGCATTGTTATATACCACTCAACCAATTACTGTCTCAAAATATTGTCTTGTTCTTTCATCACTGTTGAAATTTCCATTTATTTTTATCTTTTATTGGCAGTAGATTGCAATATTCTGTTTTTTTTTTTTTTTTTTTTTTGTTTTGCTTTGTTTTTTTTGAGATGGAGTCTTGCTCTGTCTCCCAGGCTGGAGTTCAGTGGCGTGATCTCAGCTCACTGCAACCTCTTCCTCCCAGGTTCAAGCGTTTCTTCTGCCTCAGCCTCCTAAATAGCTGGGATTGCAGGTGCCTGCCACTATGCCCAGCTAATTTTTGTATTTTCAGTAGAGACGGAGTTTCACCATCTTGGCCAGGCTGGTCTCAAACTCCTGACCTCATGATCCTCCTGCCTTGGCCTCCCAAAGTGCTGAGATTACAGGCGTGAGCCACCGCGCCCAGCCAGATTGCAATATTCTTTAAGGCATTCTTGGCCCTCTCAAGGATAAGGTGATCAATATTTTTCATAGATCATTGTATTGCTTTTCCATGCTGCAGTAACAAATCACCACAAACTTAGTGGCTTCAAACAATACAAATTTATTATCTTACAGTTTGGTAGGTCACAAGTCCAACATGAGTTTCACCAGAATAAAATTAATGTGTCAGTGGGAAGGCCCTCTAGAGGCTCTAGGGAAAAAAATCCATCTCCTTGTTTATTCAGATTACTGGCAAAATTCAGTTCTTTGCAAGTAGTTGTAGGACTGAGGTCCATGTTTCGTTGGTGAATATGTCTGAAGGTATTTTGCAGCTTCTAGAGGCTGCCCACATTCTTGAGCTTATGTGTCCCTTCCTCTAGCTTTATCACTTCTCTTAGGATGACTTTCTTCCTTCCTCTTATGCTTTTAAGAGCCAATATGATTATATTAGGTCCACCTAGATAATACAGGATTATCTCTCAACTGACTTCCAGCCTCAGTTCCCCTTTGCCATAAAAGACAGCAGACTCAAAAGTTCTGGGGGTTGTGAACATTTTGGGGGGAATCACTATTCTGCCTGCCACAGTCTTTCAACAGGATAATTGCAAGGGTGAGATCCTGAGCTGGTGATGTATGAAATTCTGCTTCAGGCAGTTCTGAACACAAATTGAATTCAGCCACAGAGCTAGCGCCTCCTGAGAAAGTGGCAAGCTCCCCAGCTTCTGTACATACAAGGAAAAACTACGTTTGATCTTTTAGGAACAAAGATGATAAATGTAAAGGAGCCCCCCTGGGCTGCTCCACTTGACACTAATGATAGTTCCTGTGAAATGTCTCCAAAGGAGACTGACTGCTCACACTTGAGATCCTTTTCTAATTCAAACTCTAAAACGGTACCCAACACTTGGTTTCTTATGATGATATTTAAAGACATATTTTATCCAATAAATCAAAACTAAATAAAGTATAAGCAAGTTTATTTATTGACTTCCTCTAAATCTGACTATGAACAGTTTGATGCCTCAGGTGACTCTTATTTCTCTGCACTCAGTACAGCTGTTCAGCCCTTCCTGTTGCTATCAAACATATCTTTCTAAAATAACTGATTTTGTTCCTAAAGCAGGGCAAAGACAAAAAGCAGCAACTGAAGGGTTCTTCTAAATGTATGGTCAGTCACAGGAAGGTAATGTTGAAGGTGCTGTACAACAAAACTGAAGGGCAAATGATGATCTTAGTAAAACCTGTCCTCAGGAACCATGCAGTAGTTTAACTTATTCTACAGAGCCTTCTTTCTAGGCATCTCTGAGCTGTGTCCATGTATTCTCATGGGGACAGTGCTGGCCATAAACGGGGTTTGGCATAGGAGGTAAACAAGTCGCCATGGACAATGCTGCTGCAGAGAACCATGGATCAAGTGGACAATGTGAGAGGACTCTATAGGTCATGTACATCTAAGGAACTGCAATGTCCAAGGTAAATTTATCCCACAAGTGTTCATTGGTCACTGGCATATTCCAGGCATTGTTCCAGGTTTTGAATTAAGCATAAAAAAGTCCTCACTATTAACAAGCTGACAGCTTAGTGGAAGACCAATTAAGATATTTATTCAGCAGATAATGAGACGTGCTCAGTTAGAGGTAGCACAGATTTGGAAGCACAGAGGACGGTCCAGATAGTGTTTAAGAAAGAATTGTTGCAAAAAGAAATGAGCATTTAGTTAAGTGTTGAAGAACCAGAGGGAGGTGCACGAGAATATAAATATGGGGAAAGTAATTGCATCCAAGGCAACGGGGCAGGAAGTGTTGCAGGAGCTAAAGCTGAAGTAGAGAGAACCAAGCCATGGAGAACTTACTCTAAGACAGTGAGAGACTTGGGATAGAACTTTAAAATCAGAAAAACAAATAGTCTTATTATGTCTCATATTAATCTCTCAGAATAAAATATGGGGAATGATAAAGAAACAAGACTGGTAGGAGAAAAATATTTTCCAAGATTCTATGGCAGTTCAGGGAAGAGGTATTACTATACTGAGAGAATACTGTTAAGGAGGAAGAGGGCTAATTAATCCTGAAAATGAAGTGGAAGGACAGGGTCTAGAGTGGAGATAGGGAAAGCGGAGAAGTCAGTGAAGAGGAGGGAAGAATGAAGTAACACCTTGGTTCTCGGATTAGATGGATGAATAGATGGCAGATGACTGAGTTAATTTACAGCAACTCAAGAAAAATATGAGAACTCACACGGACTGTGGTTAGAAAGGGCGTGGTTTTAGTTAAGCTTCAACAGTTCAAAGTGTAGAGAACCAGGCCAGCTCAAGTAAAGGGAGGAGTTATCAAAAGATACATACAGAGCAATACAAAGATGAGAATAACACTAGAAATCCAGAAGTTTAAAAAGACCTGGCCAGGCGTGGTGATTGACACCTGTCATCTCAGCACTTTGGGAGGTTGAGGCGGGCAGATCACTTGAGGTCAGGAGATCAAGACCAGCCTGGTTAACATGCCAAACTCCGTCTCTGCTAAAACTATAAAAATTAGCTGGGCGTGATGTTGTACACATGTAATCTCAGCTACTCTGGTGGCTGAGGCACAAGAATCACTTAAACTCGGTGGAAGTTGCAGTGAGCCGAGATCGCGCCACTGCACTGCAGCCTGGGTGACAGAGCAAGACTGTGTCTCAAAAAGACAAAAAAATTCCCAGGTAGCCTAGGCTTCATGCAGGCTGTATGTCCTACAGGGCTAGTACTTCGGCAGTAAGAATTTATGATTCTTCCCTTTATACCTTTGTTCATTAACATCACTATACCATGCTCTGATTGTTTATTTCCTACTTGATATTAATAGGTTTTCTCAGGCTCTACCTGCATATTATTTCAGCATGCTAATGTTTTTGCTTCTTTTGAATACAGCTGATAAATGCTGCTTAAAGGACCATGAATTTGGTGTTTGCTCCTTTTCAAGACTCTATCTCAGCATTTAGAAAATAGCTGAAGCAATAGCAGTGTATCTGCTGCAAGTTGCTATCACAGATGGGAACCTAAGCTCAACCCCATCTGCACTCTCTTTCTACCACTGCCAACATGAAGTTCTGTAGTCACGGCCTATGAAAGTCAGGTATTCCTCACAGAGTTACCCCAAAGCATTTTTTTTTTTTTTGAGACAGATTTTCACTCTCCTTGCCCAGGCTGGAGTGCAATGGCGTGATCTCAGCTCACTGCAATCTCTGCCTCCTGTGTTCAAGCAATTCTCCTGTCTCAGCCTCCTGAGTAGCTGGGATTTCAGGAGTGCACCACCACACCAGCTAATTTTTTGTCTTTTTAGTAGAGATGGGGTTTCACCATGTTGGTCAGTCTGGTCTCAAACTCCTGACCTCAGATGGTCTGCTCTCCTCAGCTTCCCAAAGTGCTGGGATTACAGGCATGAGCTATTGTGCCCGGCCTACCCCAAAGCTTTTTAAAGTTTAGGGTTTTAAAAAAATAATAATGTTAAACTTTGCTTTTATTATTAAGTGATGGATTTTTAGAGATGCTTGTCAAATCAATACCCTGATATTAAGGTTAAAGGTTGCTAGAGAAATATCCTCCCTGAACTATCACATAATTTCAGAGCTATGAATACGCATGATGACTCTTATCTAGAGCAGATGACCTTGATTCTGTCCTATGTATATTTTAAGAATCTTCATGCTGGTGCTCTGTTTGTAAGCACATACATAGAGAAGAAACAAATATAAAAATCATTGATATAAATATAACATGTCTGTGTTTATATATGTTCATAAATACATGTATGTATACGTACATGTGTGCAATGTAGGTATATATATTATTTTTCTCCACACTTCACTCTATCAGTTTGGCAGGCTATATTTCAAGAGTGTAAAGAGCATAACTTTTTCACTGACAATTCTAAACTCAAAAATAACTGAGTGGAAATGATGTATTGGAAGAAAAAAGACATAAGTTTAGAAAACGAAGCTATTTAAAAGGCATATAATATCTTGCACCTGTATTTTTCCCAGAATACTGATGAAAAAAAAAATGTTTGTGGGTGTTTAAGTTATGGTAAGTCTTTAGCATACTTATAAAAATGCATTTATTGTTGAAGTTTTTTTTAATCTTGATAAAATTTAGACATCTCTATAGCAACCCAGGTGTGCTGTTACATGCTTTTGATCTGTAAATATATCAAGCTTTTAAAAGAGTACAATATACAATACTGTAATTAGACAAGTTTGCTTTCTTCAGACAATAGCTGGGTAAAATACTTTGTATTTAAATTTAGTGATATAATTGTTCAATAGAAAAATGGTCCATAACAATTTAGTTTAGAAAAGTGAAATGGTTTACTTTATATTCCCTTTGGAAGTGCATAATATTACTTTATAAAACACACACAAACACACATACACACATAAGATACTGGAGGAAAGTATAATAAAAATGCTTCAAGGGATGGATTTGGGGTTTTGAGACTATGGGTGATTTTGTTCTTTTAAAATTTTCTCCACTTTTATGTCTTCCATAATGACCACATATTTTTTTTCTAAAATCAGATAAAAAAAAAAAACAAAAAAACAAGAAACAACAACTCTACAAGTTGTTTTCAAACAAAAGATAACTATACTCTCTTAGGCTCCTTGTGATTAAGAGAGAACAAAACGACACAGCATCAATGTTCATATTCAGTATGCCTCTATTCCTAGCATATTTCTACACATTGCATATCTGATTAAAGATGTTGGCAACAATTATCCTAAGTGAATTAACACAGGATCAGAAAACATGTTCTCACTTATAAGAGGGAGCTAAACATTGGATACTCAGGGATCTAAAAAAAATGGCAACAATTGAAACTGGGGACTAATATATGAGGGAGGGAGGGAGGGAGGTAAGGTTTGAAAAACTAACTACTGGGTACTATGTTCAGTATCTGGGTGACAGGAATCATTCTTATCCCAAACCTCAGCATCATGCAATATACCCAGGTAACAAATCTGCACAACTACTCCCTGAATCCAAAATAAAAGTTGGAGAAAAAAGATGTTGGTAACTAGCAAAGACATGGAGTGATTGATGACTTTGATAAGCTTTGCATTGTGTTGGCTCATACTTTAATATATCCATAGATCTAATTGTTTTGCTTCCATAGTGAGTCTAGCAAGAAAAACTAGGCTGACAATGTACAAATGGGAACTCATCCTGGCTTCTTCAGACATTAGGTGTGTGAGTGCCAGGGCAAGTGACTGCCTCTGCATCTCTACAACCTGATTTACATTGTGGTTAATGCACACCGACCCCCCTCTCTGTTCTGTGGTAATAGCAGTCGGTGTGCTAACAAATGCCAGATGAAATATGTTAATCACTGAAAATAACCCTACAAGGCAGTATGTAAAATACAAGTATACCCAATGACAATTTTGTGTCATTATTATTATATTTATATTTCCATTATTTTTTCATTCAAATTAGACTTCCTTTATGCAAACCACTCAATTTCTATAGTTTGGTCAATATGTACATTTAAGAGAGAAGCATTTCTACATATGTTCTTTTAACAAAGTAACCTTATTTTTGACACTTGTTCCCTTTAATTGGCACTTTCATGTTGGGATGTTAAAATAACGACACCACACAGCATTAACTCAGGACCAGTATTTGGCATTAACCTGAAGTTGACAGAGCAAGATGGCAGATGGAGGAGTGATTTCTTTCAAAGAAAAACCCTACTTATTCCAAACTTCTCACAAAACATGTGAGCACAGAATGAGATTCCTGGGAGATCTGAAGTGTGGACTACGTGAAAGATCCCAACCATACGCTTAACCCTTAATGAAGTATACAGAAGATGTTGAGCACCAGTAAATAATTACTTTTTTTACAAGTGTGCCATTAAAACTGTTAGGGAGATTAAAGTAAACGGGGGTTTGGGATTTTCCTGGCCTATTCTATCCTGACTATACTGAGTTCATGAGATTATTTTAAGGCTTTCTGCTTATTTTGGTTCTGCAGATGTAGTCTCAAACCTTTAAGCATTGCTCAGTTTCCATCAACTAAGCCATGATGAATGTCACTTGTGTAAAATAAGCAAACAGCAGGCATGAGAGACAAGAGTTTCCAAGTTGTGTTGATTTCTCTGCAGGAATAAAGACTCCTCAGAAACCAGCATTTCAATGTCAGGAAAAATGTTTCCTAGAATTTTCTCCTTTAACGATCAACCTTAGTCTCTGTGTCACACAGATAATTGTAAGGTAATTTCAATCACAGTAAACTTGATTTAAAGAATACTTGATAATATAAAAATTTGATTTCTGATTATCTTATTTTTAAGTTATTTAATTATGAATAATTAGTACTGGCATGTGTTTTATTACATTAGTGTTTTATTAGTGCTTTATTTCAAATTAGTTTTAGTTCACATTTGTGATAAAATTAATTCTTAATAATAATAAAGGATCAAGACCATGAGACAATGTCAACTGAGCCCCTTGTTTACTCCAATGACTCAGCACTCCCAGTCTGGCAGATGTTATACAGTATGCACATGGGTGTGGCTGTGAATGCATATTTATACTAGTTCATGCCTGATATAATTACTTCAGTTAAATATAAGTTATCAGGTGAAAGTGTACTTCCCCAGTGATCATGTTGGATCATATAACTTTTGCCCCAAATAGACCAAAAATATCCCTTGATGGTATAGATATAATCTAAGTATATTTTAAAATAAACCAGTACGCTCTTTTATTAATGAATTCTGTATTAATTATTGTCCTTCTACCAAGTATAATTAATATCTGATATAACAAATTAAGTATAAATTAATTTTCAAGACCAATGACACTACAGAACTATAATTACTTAATATATGAACTGCAGCCTACTTTTGCCCTTTTTAATTAAAATCAGATAACTTCTTTACCTAATTAGCCAACAAACTTTTGTCTTTTTAAAGCTTAGGATGCAGTATTATATGTCTTCAAGTTTTCGAAATCAATGAAATACACATACTTGTCTGTGAACTAGGGGGTGGTGAAAGTACACATGCAGGCAATTTTTGCAAAGTATAAATGTAAGATATTACTTGTATACATCTCACATTTATCAAAGGAAGGACCTTTGCTATAGCATGGACAGTAGAAAGAAACTAAGGAAGACTATCACATATCCATATAAGAATGTTGATACCAAGGAAAGAGAAACACAGAATAAGAAAGGATTAAAATGCCACAAAAATAGAAATAAGACTTCTCATTAATTGGCCCAATGTGGCCAATTTATTCTGTAAATTCTGACTCAAGATTACCAAAAAATTAAAAAGTGTATTTCAGGTGACAAGGAAATAAGGCTAGCAGGATAGCAGAATGAACTGTATTGGCTGACAGCTTAGTCTAGGTGAAGCATAAGTGGAGAACATACCCAGATTAATTCCATGGGAATAAGCAGAACATGAAAGAAAAATAGGCAACCTGGAACCCCACCAAAAAATCATATGTAGAGTTTTAAGTTTGTTTGAAAATGAATTGTGATACCACTGAAAACTTCTGAGTAGGGAAGTAGAATTACTAAAACAAGTACCCTGAAGCTTACTCTGTTAAGAATGAATGAGGAAGGGGTAAGAAATTCTAGATAGGGATATCAGTTAAAAATACTAATCAAAGCAGTTTACACACTCTTTTTATGAATTACAGAAAAAATTAAATCACAGCTAAAAATGTGTGTATGTGAGTGTGTATATGTGTATTTTTAGTACTTTTAGTCAGTTAGAAAACTAAGCCCACATATTCCCTCAAACTAATATATAACAATAAGAACAAATGAAACTGCAAAAACATCCCCAGCTTGATCATGATTAAAAGAAAATAAGTCTAAAATTAAAACTTTAAATTACTGCTCTGAAAAAAAAAATTGAAGGTGATGGGATTTAGGATAATGACCATGTATATGATAGAAAGATGAGCAAAAGACAAAATCAGCCCACAAAATAGACAAAAAATGTCCTTTAAAAATACAACAAAAAAGATCTTCGACCTCATTTGCAATTATAAAAATACAAATTAAAATATCCTGAAGCATTATTATCTTTTATTTTTTATATTTTTGGAGACAGAGTCTCACCCTTGTTGCCCAGGCTGGAGTACAGTGGTAGGATCTCAGCTCACTGCAACCTCCGCCTCCCATGTTCAAGTGGTTCTCCTGTCTGAGCCTCACAGGTAGCTGGGGTTACAGGCACCCACAACCATGCCCAGGTAACTTTTTTGTAATTTTAGTAGAGACTGGGTTGACCAGGCTGCTGCCAAACACCTGACCTCACGTGGTCCACCTGCCTCAGCCTCCCGAAATGCTGGGATTGCTGGCATGAGCCACTGAAATATTATTTCTTACCTTTCATATTAACAAAAATTTAAAAGTATGACAACATATTTTCATGGCAAAGCTCAAGGGAAACTGGCACTGTCAAACACTGCTACTGTGAATGTAAATTGGTACAACATTTATAAGGGAGAGTTTGACAATACAAATAAAATTATGTATGCATTTACCTTTGACTCAAGAAATGAATGTCTAGGATTTTTCCTTAATAATTCAATTTCAAAAATATAAATAAGGTTATCCATGCAGGCATTGTTTGTAATTGCTAAACCTTGAAAACAGTTCAAATGCTTATACATTAGAGAGGTCAAGCACACTTGCATATTTCTATAAAATGGAGTCCTATGCAGTTGTAAAAAAATGAATAAATATTTAAGAGGTAATATGGAATGACAACCAGACTACAACATTAAGTGAAAAACATCCAATGTGCAAAGGAATCTAAGCCATGTGTTTCTGTAAGAGAGAAGGGGATATAATATACATGTATTTGCAAATTTGTGAGAAAAGAAACACTGGAAAAATAAACCAGAAACTAAGGAGATTGGTTATCCATAAGGAGAAGGTGAGAATTGGAAAGAAAGATAAGAGTTTTAAAATGGATTGAAAAGACCGGGTGTGGTGGCTCACACCTGTAATCCCGACACCTTGGGAGGCCGAGGCGGACGGATCAGGAGGTCAAGAGATCGAGACCAGCCTGGCCAACATGGAGAAACCTCGTCACTACTAAAAATACAAAAATTAGCCAGGCATGGTGGCACCTGCCTGTACTCCCAGCTACTCAGGAGGCTGAGGCAGGAGAATTGCTTGAACCTAGGAGGCAGAAGTTGCAATGAGCCAAGATAGTGCTGCTGCACTCCAGCCTGGGCGACAGAGAAAGACTCCATCTCAAAAACAAAAACAAAACCCAAAAGACATAATATCTATGCAATCACAAGATAGTATCAGGCAAATCTAAATGAAGCAGTATCTATAAAATACTTGTCCCATACTCCTTCAAAATATCAAGTACGCAAAGAAAGATTATGGAAATATTCCAGATGTATGAAGACAAAACAGACATACCAAATAAAAGCACTGTGTGAATCTAGATTAGACTAAGGACCAGGATTTTTTTTTTTTAATCCTAAAGGACATTAGTAGAACAATTGGCAAAATATGAATATGTTCTATAGTCTTGCTGATAATATTTTATCCACATTAATTTTCTTTTTTATCATTGTATTATGATTTTAAGAAAATGTCATTGTATAAATAAACAATAAAAGTACTTGGAACTAAAAGGGCACAATGTGGGCAACTTACTCTCAATTGGTTCAGAAAAAAATAGCTATATGTGCATGTATATAGGTGTGTATGTACATAAAATGTAGTGAAAGAGAATCTTCACTACAGGATAGTGTCATTTAAAAGAGTTTACAGTATTTTATTAAATAATTTTGCAAATTTCTTATACACTGAAATTATTTCAAATTCAACTCTTTCAAAACATATAAAACAAGTAAATTATCTTTAGGGACACCTACATACATACATACATACTTACACACAAAGCTCAGTGTTTGCTAACTTCTACTTTTTGGAGATAGGAGAGGATTCTCTGCTTTCTGCTTCCGTTATACAGCATTTTCATGATGTTGCTCTCAGTATATAAGAAGGCCAATTGGTGCCAGAATAGAGAAACTCCAGTAATCGCACCCTCTCCCAATGAAAACAGGGAAATGCCTTCAGCTTTTGAACATGAAGCATGAAAGGACACGTCTAAGTCCAGGACCTGCCTTCAGACCTCCTGCTCTTCTTACTCTATCCCAACTGACTGATACTATTGATTCTTCTGTCAATAAAAGACAAATGAATACAAAAATGTTATTTAAATTGGCAGTTAAATTTGGAAAAGAGAAAAAGTCAATATTTTTAATGTGGGGAAACACTGCTTCAAATTGACGTTTTACCATATGATGCATTTTTTCAAGACTTCCTCTTTTCAGTAAAGCAATTGAAAACACTAGGCTGTGTGTGATAAATGTTCAGAGAATTGTTATGACTAAAAAATTCATTTGATTTTGAATCATCTCAAAAAGTTTCAAGAATATTAGTTAAATAAATTATAGTACATTTATATCCTGTAATACCACAAGGTTTTTAAAAATGAATGACATAGTTAGATATGTGTGTATTGAAATAGAACTCTCTATCCTGTTTCTGTGAGCAGAAAAATCTGGGTACAAATTAACATAAACAACATGGCTCTATTTCTGTGAAAATGAACTTCCATGTGGAGAATATTCTAAACGTTTCCTTAAGTTAACACTTATTAACAGCTTATCTTTAAATAAGTTTTAGTGTCTTACTTTTCTAACTGAGCAAGTAGGATCCAGACAGTCAGGATAAAAATAAAATAAAAATAAAACATTTAAAAGCTAAGACAAAAAAAAAAGACTGTTGATGAAATATCAGTGAAAAAATAGAGACCTCATTTTACTAAATATATGCCATCTCACATTTTCCACAATTTGAATATATTTATTTGAATATTGAAGAATGGCATATTGTAATAAATGCAATTTTCACTTTGAAAAAAATAATTAAAAGAGGCTTCCAGAAGGGGGCACAGAGAGATAGATTCAAAAAGAGAATGTAGTTGAGAGTGAAATGAATGAATATAAATTTATTTTTAAATTTTATCAAGGTCCTACCAATGGGTAAGAGCAAACATATGTTGCATGTCAATCTTAGGCATTTAGATAAAAATTTGAATACAGATGAATAGCTTTATATCATCATTCTATAATTTCTTGGCTGAATAATTTACAGAGAAAACCTGTATTCTTCCAGCTCTTGGGCACATCACCATTAACTTATATAATCGTTTAATATTTTGTTATGTTTTCTACGTATTTGCTATTTTCTGTCAAAATGGCTTAAGTATTTTCTTACTTTGATTCTGAACTTTATTCTATCTCAGAAATATTTTCTTACAAAGAGGTAGGTGTATAAAAAGGGATATCAAGTACTCACAGCATTTCAGATTCTGTGTCTTAATTTTCTTAGAGAGATTTAGTGTTGTTTTTACAATGTTACACAGGGGAGTAAATGGTAGAGACAGAATGTGAATCTCCATGTTACCTAAAAGCCAGTATATTTTCCACATCACTATTCATAGCTGTAGGGAATCACATCCTCTTTATTTGCCTTTCCATTTTCTCATTTGATTGTAACAGCTATCTTGAGTGTGGGGGATTTTGCTCTTTTCCTATCAGAAAATATACATGAAATATCATTTCCTTTAGAGATACACAAAAATAATAAACATGAGACAAGGCTTTAACAGATTTATGTTCTTGGAACTCTGATATTTATAGGATCTAACAGGAAAATAAAACATACATTTCAAATCAATACATATTGAGACTACTACCACGAGTCAGGGTTAGGAAAAACATTGAGGGTAAATGAACAGCAAACACTCTCTGCTCTGAAACAACCAAAATGTTGTAGTGCACTTGGCTATGGTAACTGATTGACATGTTTAAGAGATAATTGTCCTGTTTTCATCTTTTGCTCATGATGTTCATAGAAGGAGACATACATTATTACTGGTACATACTCACAAATTATATTCCAGGAAAGATAGTTGAAAATTTCACACGTTCATGTATGAATAACTTTCATATAGAAAGAAAGATAGCCAACTGGCTTCAAACATTTTTGACTAGGAAGATATTATTAGCTTATCTCTGATCACTGAGATTCCCTATGATAACCCAGTACCAATGAGTTGAAATCAATAGCTATGGAACTTACTTGGCTATTCAGATCAGAAAGGCTTTTGATAAAGCCAACTTAAACTTATGTAGAAGGTATAAAATAAACATGCACAGTAGGAAATTGAGTTAGTGTTATTCAGTAAGATACGTGTACCTTCGGGGAGATTATAAAACCAGATTTGACAGATGAATATGATTCAAAAAGAAAAAGGTAAAATAGTAGAAGTTGTTTGCAAGGAAGTGGTTATTATTTTGGGCTGGGAATCCATGTTAATTATAATAGGAGGAGATGTTAGAGAATAAAAAGGAATGCAAACAATTAACAAACATAAGGTTATTTTAACCAGTGATCAGGAGAGAGAAAAACTGTGAGAGTATGGAACTTTTGGAATCATGATTGATCTTAGGAGGGTGCTGATAACTGTGATGAAAAAGTGTAGGATCTCAGCCTTTAAATGATAAGCTGAGTTAGGGTGAAGGAAAAGACATTGGAGACAAGTAAGACAAAGGATTGAAAGTCTGTGGTTTTAGGAGCATGTGGGTGTGGAAGTAAACTAGAATAGAGGCAGAAGTAGAGATGGAGAGAAAGAGTAAGCTAGAATCTACAGCCTTAAATGAATGGCAGAGAATGACAAATGTCAGTGGGTTATTACAACGAAAAGTGGGAAGGATTTGTATAGCTGGATGACTTTAAAGCTTCAAATGTTCTGGGATTTTGAAGGAGAAAAGGTGAGATATGACTTTGAAGTAGCAATGAGGAACCAGTAAAGCACCTACTTTATATACTGTCTCTGTAACATGTGGGAAATGGAATAAAACATTGTCATTACCTATAAAAGGCTACCAGGATTGTGTTTTTGACAAACTGTCAGCTTCCACAGAAAGGAAGGAGATGAGGCATATATTCAGAAAACACTTTGAAGATACAGGACAGTTTGGGGGATGAAAGGAGAGGATTTCCAAGAGACACCATGGAAGTGTTTGTTTTGCTTTGGGGCAAGTTGAGAAACGGCAAAGTGATTCAAAACATTTATTTAAACCCCCCAGATACAAGAAAATCTACATACAAACTTGTATTTTTCCAACTTAATAAAAAAACTTAAAAGATTGGGAAGAAAATCAATAATATGCCTTTGTATATCTTCCTACCATAAGGACAATTAATGACCATTGCAATGTTGGTTTAGATAATTATTCTATATTACTTGAAATACCTGAATGAATTTATGAGAAGAAACATTTATTTTCTAAGAGTTATTTATGTAATTTACCACTTCATTTAAATACTTCTCATATATACCATGCACCAGGACTCTTGTACTAAAGTACATTTTGAAAATGAGTAGAAAAATTAATTTATTATGTTTCCAAATAACTTTCTCATACAATTTTCTTAATTCTCTCAAAGCAATATGTAAACATGCCTACTGTTTTTGGACATGGTAACATGGCAATGGGTCAGTCTTTCAATCCTTGAGATTTCAATAGGCAAATTCTACCATCTCAATATAAGTAAGGGGCTTATTTCTTAACATAATGAAGACACTGTGGTCTCTTTTATAGCACTTAGTTCTTTGAACTGCGACCTCAAGCCTAAGAGGGAGAATTTAAAATAGTCAGTCCCTACCAGTTCACACTGGAGAAAGGACTTTTCTTGTAGGTTCATATGTAAGTACCCATTGTTAAAGTCAGGATTCTGAAATAATGGAACAATGCACTCTTAGTAGATAATGTGTCTAACAGAGTATCTAATACAAACTTATGTTAGAATATTAAAATTATTTGAGATAAGGTTTTCCGTAAGAACATAAAACATTTTAAGAAATTATATCTGTTAAATGGCCTGCCCATCTCCTTATGTGACCTTGTTATTTGTAAAATATATTTCAGACTGCCATCTGGGTACTTCAGCTGTAAAGTTAAAAGGGGTCCTCAATCAGGTTGCACATAATTTGGCAAATAAATGCATGATTCACACAGTTATGAAAAGAAAAATACAAACGACAAACTAATAATTTTGATTATTAATGGAAACAAAATTGAAGTCTAATGTTGTATTCTATTATTTTAACACTATTTATATTATCCCAGATTAAATTAAGCACCAAGAAAGCAGTCTGTCATTCAAGTTTGTAAAATAGAAATCACATGGCAAAACAAATAAGAATGACTTTAATTAGGTCACTCAAATATATCAAACTAAGAAGGCTATTGTTGTTAAATTATGATTCTGTCATAATTACTATTTTCAGGATATTGTAACTAAAAATTATAGGGGATATTGACATTAAAAGCCACTTTCAAAGCGTTCTACTCACTTCAAATTAGTACCTTTTAGAGGATTTCACAGTATTTCTGATAAAGCAATTTGCATTTACACTGAACCTGACTTTCAAATGGCTTTCATATTTTCAATGGAGCATCCACTCCATTCGAGTAACGTTTTTGTGAGGCTGAATGACACAAAAACGATAGTGTTCAGTAATGTAGTGAATATTTCAAGAAATATGTATCTAGTCAATCTGAATAACATTTGGGGAACAAATTAAATATAAAAATACTATTTGAAATTCAGATAGAATGATATGCTCTAGTGATTTCCTCTTTATCTCCCAAGAGATTTATGTGTCTTATCTGAGAAGTGCCCTACTTGACCTGGAAAGCTTGACCAACTAAACTAGCTAACTGTGGGCAATTCATTTGCATAAGTAAGTACCTGTCATTCACAAATACAATTCCCCCCCAGTGATTAAAGTAGATAATGGCACCTACTGTAACAGAAAGATACCAACTGATAAGGGAAAATGAAGTCCTCCAAATGCCTACAAGTCTCTACTGCCTTTCTGAACTTTCATAAAAATTACCCATTTGTTGATGCCTCAGTTGTATAATATTGTACACTATGTATGATTTTCTGAATAAGTGAAAATAACTCCTAATTCCCCAGAATAGATTTTTTTAGTGTGAAAATCTAACATACATTATCTTCTTAAATAGAATATACTCTAATGAGTACAGTTTTGTATGTTCTACATCATTAGGTAGGTTAATATTTTTCAGACTGTAGTATACAGATCACCCAGTTGAGGATCCCCTTGATTGCTTGTTAAAATTCATCCTCATTACTTATCCATTAAGTCCTAATTCCTGAGATTGGTGATAGCATTTTAGCAAACCCTTGAATGTACTCTTGGCTATCCTGATGTTTTAAAGCCTCTGACCAATGGTTTTCATTAATAACTGCTCCTGCCATTGTTCAATGATGGCATTGAATGAGATCTTCAGGAGTCCTTGCAATGTACAGCATTAACTTCCCTCATAGGTCTAAATTATGTGTGGAACTTTCATACACTATGGCACATGGAAAAGCATTACTTAGATTTCCTTCAAGAGATCCTGTTATGGGAAGCAGTTGACCAATAATTGCATGGTAAATCCAGCTGCCCCTCTGGATCCACTGCAAAGTTCATGCTGAGGCCATGTGTCTCCTCAGGGTGGTTTTCTGGGTGAAATAGGGCAAATACCATTTTAGATCTGCTTCTCAGAGAACACATGCACACCCACACAAACAAGTGTATATATAATACATAGAATATATTGCCTTATAAAATACATACATTGTTACCTGACTTATCCCATAGATAAGTAAAGAATAACACTTTTAACATCCAGGTCCATGCATTTTTTACTAGATAATGTTAATTATATATTTTCAGCATTATTCTTGCATTTAAAATGATACTTCAAACTAAATAAAACTTTCACAATAAATAAAATCCCAAGAGTCCTCTCAGCACCTGAAAAATGTCTTAAGTATGGACCTAAGCACCTCTCAGCACTTAAAAATGGCAAGCATGAACCTCTGCATTTCACAGGAAGTGACAAACAGGAGCAGGTCCTTCTTTTATTCTCTCTAATCTTGATCCATCTTTCTCCACCAAAAGCCTTGTAATCCATGATGGAGTTGTGACCTTTGGAACACCTTGAACATCTGTAAAAGTGTGCTGAGTATGTCTGAGTATTTCTATAATATGTCCACAAATCTTAAAGCCAACTAAAAATATTACATAAAATTATACTCTCAGAAAGGGACTTTCATGTAGAACTTAGAAGGGTAATCACATGAACATAGGGTTAAGACAACAGAAAAGACTCTGAACAAGGCAGTGCTTCAGTTTGTAAGCTCTATACAGATGGAGTGCAGGGTTCTTGATGAAGAAACTCTCAATGATGGTAATTCTACAGCCATCTTATGTGTTGTCAAAATGACAGCCTGTTTGGTAATCTGTTTTGAAAGGCACTTCAAACCTCCTTCCTGCTTCTATATGGTAGACTTTCATCAATTTTTTCATCATGATTTTTCAAAATTTTAAAATTTGTTAGCCCTTAGTCTTAGAAGTAGCATAGTGTCATGTTGCAAAAAGAAAAAATAATGCGGTACTGCAGAATCTCTTTTTGACTGCATTTTATTACATCTAGCAATTCAGTGTGTAGATAGATACACATCCACACACATATTTCATGTGGTTATATTTTAATTTCTAATAAAATATAAATTATTTTAGTGGAATACCTGGAGTACCTCTAAGTCACCATGCACAACTATTGCATTTCATTGTTGATTTAGCAAACAGAAATGGAATGGTTATTACAGTCAGAAAAATTATTGTTCAAATTCTGAGTTTTATACTGCTTTGTGACTTTGGGTAAATGACACAATATCTTATTATCCTCACCTAATTTGGCATAAAAATGCTTATGTCACAAAGCTGTGCAAGCTTTACATCTTATAACTTTACCATAGTATATAAAGTTGTAAACAGAAAACTCTTCTATCAGTTTTTGGCCTCTTTCAGATAGTAAATGCAGTTCTGAAATGCTGATGTTACCTTGGAGGAGAAAATATTAGATGTCACCATCTCGGTTTAAATTATTGGACACACTGATTTCACCAGAATGTCCTTGTAGAAATGGATATGAGATAGATAACATTTTTATTGGTAAAAGAGAATGTGTAATACATAGAATGGGTGCTTGAAAGCAAATGTTCTAACTAAATCCTTTGTTAAGCACAGAGAAATTCTAATAGTACTATTTCTTCTGGCACAAAATTAGGATGCTGATGTTGCTGTCAATTTTCAGTACAGCCCACTCATAAATGTAATGGGATCCCTTTCCTTACAATCTAAGACAGGGACGTCCAATATTTTCACTTTCCTGGGCCACACTGGAAGAAGAATTGCCTTGGGCCACACATAAAATATACTAACAATAGCCGATGAGAAAAAAAATGCAAAAAAAATCTCATAATGTTTGAAGAAAGTTTATGAATGTTTTGGGCTGCATTCAAAGCCATTTCTGGGCCACATGTAGCCCAGAGCCCATAGATGGAACAAGCTTGATCTAGGGGGTTTTCCTTTCATTTTTTAAAAATTTGTATTAGGAGTATAAAAAGCATCTGGCTATTTAAAAAAGTTTGCTCATCTTTACCACTCAGTAAAAAGTATAAGAAAGAAAAAACCTACAAGTTAACTTTAGGTTATGATTTTAATACTCAGAAAAATGCTAATATCCTGAAATCTTACTATTTGAAAAATTATAGACTCTGGGGGACTCTCAAGTATTTATTTCGAAGGTAGTGCATACTGATGACAATGAGTTGGAAACACACACAGAAAGAAATCTATTACAGGGCAATAAAGTTAAAGAAGCTAGAAGTTATAGAGAAATATCCTCTAGGCACCTCCTCCACCACATTTACATGACAAAAAGAAACATACACATTTCATCAGCAACAGGCTTCAAAATTTATTATTTTTATGATTTATTCAAGTGCTAATATGAGAAGGTAAAAAAGGTCAAGCATGTACTTAGGGGATATAGTCCTTAAATAGAAAAAAGGAACATAATCATATGAAGGGATCCAAATATGCCACACCACAATATGTCAATTTGGAAAAGGATTTTTTATAACTGAAAATAACCAAGAGAAATCAGAAACAGGAAGAGCTCTCTAGAGTCCTCCCCCTTTCTCACTAAAAGCATCACATTAATTTTCCTTGTGGAAATGTCCCCTTCTCCCTTCTCAAGAAGACAACAACCCTTGTTACGGGAGATAAAGATGGTACTGAGAGATTAGTCTGCATATACAAACCTTACTAAATAACTCTTGTCATCATAGTTTCTCCCATACATTTCCTAGTCACTTTCCTAAATTTATAATCCTTTGTTAAAAAGTCTATTAACTCCTTTAGTTTTTTCACTTTTTTTCCGTGTGGTTCCAATGCAAGTAAAATTAAAAACATTAACATTAATACAATTTGTATGTTTTAATTCACATACCACAGCTCCAAATGTAAGAGAGTAGAAGAAAGCTTTTCCTTCTCTACACATGTGTTCTAAGTTTCTAGGAAACAGCATATGAAATCGGGAAATAACACATTCTAGAAGATGCATTTTTGCTCCTGATTCTTAAATTGGAAATAAATTTCCACATTAATATCCATTTGGAACAACAGA
Source organism: Ateles fusciceps (assembly GCA_036589455.1). Taxonomy (NCBI): domain Eukaryota; kingdom Metazoa; phylum Chordata; class Mammalia; order Primates; family Atelidae; genus Ateles; species Ateles fusciceps. The sequence goes on along the minus strand of JAZHEH010002982.1, from coordinate 7,262,205 downwards.
TACCAAAGTAAGAGAAACAAGGTAATAAGATCCTGACATCAGGCCATAGTCATTTCCTCTCCACTTTAGAGGTGCGAAAACCTAGATATTAGTGTAGAAGTTAGACATTTTCTCCCAACACTCAACAGGAGCTTAAGATTTAGAGCTGCTCCTCTATTAGAAGGCAACGTTTCTGGGAAAGGACATCAGCAGATAACTCAATCCAATGTGTCAGGAGTGATTTGTACAGTAAAACAGGCAGAGATTGCACATGGGGAAGAGACTATAATATAAACCAAGGAAATTCCTTTTAGTGATTTGATGAAAAAGAAGAGCCTTGTAGTTGTGTTTTGTCATGGAAAGATGTTACATGAAAATTATTAAGTATAAATAAGACTCCCTGCAGAACAGAACAGAGTATACAAGTCCTTTTGTATAAAAGACTCTATGTGTATTGGTGTATATGTGCTTAAGAAGAAAGACGGTTTTGGAAAGATCCATGAGCAACCAATAACAATAGTTAACTTTGGGGTATGAGATTATGTAAAGCTACTGAAATATCAGCATGAATTTGTGACCACAGCATGGACTAGGGCTACTGTAATCAATATATTAAATAATTGAGTATAAGGAATGAATACATTTGATTTATTTAGTCATTCCACCCGAAATCAGTAGGTAATCAAAGTGCTGTTGCCCAAGGACAAATTCTGAGTCTTCAGATGTACTTGTAAACCCAGGAATAACATCTCTGCTGGTGTTCTCAAAAATGATAAATGGCTGTCTTGGTGGAGGAGAATGACAATGGAACTAAAAATGGAAACTTGATACTCTTGTCGCTGTTTGCTATCCTTATAGTAAACAGGTAAAAGGGCACATGTGTGATTTTCATCCCATTTTTGCACATGTGAAATAATTTCAGCAATTATGACCAATTTTAACTACCTAAAACTTGTAAAATGTATGGTCAAAATTCTAGGTTGATAACATAATAGATTTGGGAGTAGACACTTTAGTAATAACTGGCATTAAAGCAAGACAGGGTTTTTCAATAAATATGTTTATGGGCCTGGAGAAAGTTGCTAATTTGGGGGGGGGTGTGTGTGTGTGTGAGAGAGAGAGAGAGAGGGAGACAGAGACAGAGACAGAGACAGAGGCAGAGACAGACAGACAGACAGACAGACAGACAGAATAGCGTCAGAGCTCAGAAGCTAACCTGAATCTGGCCCTCTTGCTTTTCACTCCACCTGACACACTGAATAATTCAGTTTGAATAATTCAGTTTAAATATTTCAGTGACTTATTTAGAAAGTTGTTTGACTAGGGTAATAAAAATTATCTAAGGAAATTGTTTAAGAAAAAAACCCTCAGCATAATTTTGGGTGCCAAAAGAACATCTATATATGAGCATCTTCCCAGTACAACCATGAATCCAAATCATGTTTGTGGGATGGTCTACATAAAAGAATCACTAGATCATTTTGCTACAAAGATCATAGTGCAGATAAAGTATAATTGCCACTTGTTCAGTAAATAATAGCTTTAGTTTACTCACTAATGCATTTAATCAATGTCCTGATCCAATTAGGATTCTTTTTTCTTCTTATAGGAAGACCATGAAAATGTATTATACTCAATAATCAGAATACTTTATGCTACTGTAATATGTCATTATATTTATTCATTTGTTTCAAATAAAAATGTTACACATTTTTTGAGAAAAAACTATAATGTATGAAATGACAGATTTGAAAACAGCTTATTAATATATGTTAATATACTTATTAATTCTGAAAATAGTGATAATTTTCATTTACAGATGCAATTTACATTGGTTTCATATTATTTAGATGAGTAAGAAGAATAGCTATGAGGAAAGACACAATCTGCATTTGAATATAAAGATTTATGGTAATGTTATGGTATAATTCCATAATTTATACCAAGTGTATCAGGTCTAGGATATCTACAGGATATACTTTGAAAGTCAAATGACTGTAGACTTGCATGTAAAATAATAATATCTAGATAGTACATGAATAATGCAAGCGTGTACATTCAAATGGTCACATTAAATTAATCTGAATTGCTTTCAGCATAGTAAATTCCTTTTAAATCCATTCATTTCTCAGGCTGGGTAATGACAGCTACATGAAGGTTTGGGTCTGAGTCCTCCACTCCCTTATCTTCTTTGAGCCACCGCAGCTGGATAAACTTAGTTTCAAACTTAAGACCTCCAAATCTAGGAATTTTAAGTGTAACTTTTGCATGAATTATATAATATTTTCTCGTCTAAAATCAAAGAATGAAGAATAACTTAAAGAAATGGAAGATATCACAGAGAAGTTTGGTGGTCTCTGCCTTATCTTTCTGGTTAATCAATTTTTAACACTATCCCAGCCTTAAACATGATCTTGAGTTTTCTGACCTAATAAGGTTTTTCATCAATAACCACTCAATATACATATTGCATAGTGCTTGTTATGCCAACAAAGACACATTTAAAAATTATTTAAAATTTGCCCCTGTTTTATCACATCCTAAAACAATTTTGTCTGAGAAACATCTTGCATCTCCTTCAAAATACTTATCCCTTCCCAAGGTAAACTGCAATCCAAGGTAAAAGGGGAAATGAATAATACCTACAGGATGAACAGCTCAGCAGCCTCATCTATCAGAAATATTGATTGGTTTGAATAATATTTCTGTAAGTGTGAAGTAGTAATTATTCTGGAAGGAGCCTCCGTGAAGCACAAGACAAAATTTATAGTGAAATTCCTTGAAAGTGAATGGGAGCATAGACACTCCTGCGACAGACTTTGTCCTTTGCCTACACAAATGTCTTGACCTCCTTCCCAGATTCTATGCTAAGAAAACTCTGGGAGATAATCTCAGAGAGGACAACTGCTATGTTATTACTGATAAATTATGATTGTTTTAAATGAATCTCACTCCTCTTGGCCAGAGATTTACTTTAATTAAAATCACCTAGGTAGTACTTCATGGAAATATTTTGCTTCATTGATATAAAGGGTGCAAACAAAACTAATGCAATCCTTTGCCTTTTGATTCAATCTACTCTTTTGCTTGGAATAGATTGGCACACCTGCAACTATGGTAGCCATCTTACGACAAGGTCACAGGCATCAGTGAAAGATTAAGGGCAATTAGAAATGCAGCTGCAGCCGAAGTAGTGGCTCATGCCTGTAATCCCAGCACTTTGGGAAGCTGAGGCAGGCGGATCACGAGATCAGGAGATCGAGACCATCCTGGCTAACATGGTGACATCCTGTCTCCACTAAAAATATAAAAAATTAGCCAGGCGTGGTGACACATGCCTGTAGTCCCAGCTACTCCAGAGACTGAGGCAAAAGGATTGTTTGAACCAAGGAGGCGGAGGTTGCAGTGAGCCAAGATCTCACCACTGCATTCCAGCCTGGGTGACTCTGTATCAAAAAAAAAAAAAAAAAAGAAAAAAAAGAAAAGAAATGCAGCTGCTGCTATTGCAGAGCCACAGAACAAATAAATGAAATTAGCGTTCTACTTAATAGATATATTATAATTTGAAATTAATGACTAGCTTTTCTTAACCAAATGTGTTTGAGTTTTCTTGTACTTGTAGCTGAAAAGATTTCTAGTTGATGCAGGTTGTAACATGAGTGATTTCTTCTTTTTAAAAATAAATTTAAATACAGTTCTTTAGGAACTATCATAAATAAAACATGAATACAAATAGAGAAATTGGAATGCCATAATTTGACAGTATATGAGGAAACGCTTAAATGCTGATTGTACCAAAATATTGGAAACTGCCCAAGAGGCAGAATATCAAACTGGAATGTCATGTTATCTTTCATTGTCCATAAGGAATGAAGAGAAATGTAAGAAAAATCAACATAAGCTTCTTGAAATTCATCACAGAATACTAGGGAGAGGCATAAAAACTTTGAAAGACAAAAATTAGCAGCAAAATGATCAACATCTTTGAGAATATAATTGTCATTAGAGAGAGAATCCATAGCCACAGCTGTATTCATAGCCATAGCTTGACCCATGGTCACTGCCAAATCCAGAACATTAACTACAGCCCAGTCTTGAGAAACTGTTGCTACCCATATCATAGCCATAGCCAAGGCCACAAGAGCACCTTGTTCTTAATTTTAAAATTATATTCCACATTGTACTCCTTATACTATTCATTTTGGCCAAATCTTTTGTTTTAGAGGTTCACATTGTGACAAGTAATTGTTACAATCTGAAAAGTCTACCAAAGTTTGACAGGTACTATAAGCCAGTGAAGTCTTCAAGAATAAAATAATATTAAAAATTGTGAGTGCTAAGGTTACCTGAAGAGAAAACATCCCATCTATGAATGAACCAACAGTTAACCATGAGAAAATCTCTCAATAGGCCAATATTGCCAGATCTTCCAATGCTTCAAGAGAAAAAAAAAGTATATGATATTTGAATATAAAATTCAGCAATTTTTAAGTATTGACAATAAATTCCATTTTGAATCTTTTAGTCATTATTTGCATTAATGTTGTGAGGGTCAACCTAAGCACATCTGTGGGTGGGCCAGATTACGACTACAGAGTTAAGTTCTTTAAACAAGAATACAAAGAGAATATCTGTTTTGGCAAAATGATGTAACACACAGCTTTCTTTGATTGTTTCTCCGACTTCACAACAATTACATAAATAGATCTTAAATTATACCAGGCCATGAGAATTTCAATAGAGAGTCTGAACCAGCTGCAACCCCATATTTAGCTTATTCACATTCCTTTAAATAAGCATTAAAGTTGATTCTCTTTAACAGAACAGTTGAGAAGATAATAGGTCACAGCCTAAGCAGATGGCTACTGTAAGTTTCATGCAAAAACTAAGAACAAGGGTCAGTTTCTGCATGAAAAAGTAGTTAAAAAATGAAGGGAATATTTCTGGGTTGTGAAGTGCCCTGGAGACGCTTCATGTGTTTCAATAATGTGCTATGTGTATTCTCATGAACATGGTTTTGAGCATATTTTGTAAGTATCATATATTTCATTATAGCTGTCAATTCTGAAAAATGTTTCAGAGATGCAATGACAATAGCAATGTATTATGAAAATGGAAACCTCTAACTTAACCAAAAAAAAAAAAAAAATCAGCTATATTAGCCATTGGACTGATATGCATGCAATGTACAATAATGAGTTTTCTTCACTTTTCATCCATATTTCACTATCTAATTCATGATACTTCACATGCATATGGAAAGGTTCTATAACTATGTATTTTAAAAAAGCCATTACTGACTGTAGCGGATTTTCACTCTTGCCCGAATATCATTTATTCTTTCATCTTCTTACAGCAGTTAGACTTCCCTTTAGGAAGCTGTCTCTCCCCCTTTTTGTATGACTCAAATGATTTGAGTGGAATCAATTCTACCTGAGCTGCATAGATGGACTCGATTTGTATATACTGAGCAGCAGAATCACATCATCACAGTGACTTGGCTCAGGAATGTGTATGATGTGGAAAGAAGGGCATTACAGTTGGGAGAATAGTATGTATGGAAATTGGGTAAGAAGGCATAAGATACACTAAAAAATGCATTCCATGAAATGTTTCTGGAGCATGGACAATGGACCAAGACAAAACTAGAGAGGCAGACAAGCCAGAGCGTGCAAATCATTGCAGGGCTTTAAAGGATTGAGACTTGATTCTAAATATGGTGTCATTGATTGATTTTAAGCAAGTGACTGGTTTGTGTTTTTAAACAAGTTATTCTGGTTTCTATGTGGACAATGGACTAGAGAGAAGGTAAGACACATTGGCTATAGAGATCAAATAGGAGTCTATTGTAGCAATCCTGGTGAATAATGAGATTTTGACTAGTGCGGTGGTGTGGAGATGGAATGAACAGACAATATTTACAACAAACCAAAGGAGTGTTAGAAGACTGCTGCGGCAGAAATGGTCATCTTGAAATGAAAGAATAGTGAGAAATGAGAAAGAGAATGCAAGAATGATAAGATCTTTGGAATAAACATTAAAGGCTAGAAATAGAAAGAGATGGAGATCAAGGAAGGAACATCTGTGAGTGAGTCCAGTTAACCACACAAGAAAGGACAAAGAGTGTTGGGCTGAGAGAAAACTAATCACACACAATTGGGGAAGAAAGGAAACACAGCACAGATATAGAAAATAATGTCAGAAAGGCAGCTCCAGACTTACTGACCTTGATATCAGACCACTTAAGATTTTCAGGAAATCGATGTATCCAAACAGCAAAGCCATTATTTCATAGTATGTACCTGGCAGTCATAGAGACATGGCTTCTGGAGTCATAGCTAAAGAGGGAACTAAGAGGCCTGATTAAGTATTGCAGTGGAAGCATTATATGGGTTCCTTGATATCAAAACACAATTAGTGATAGTGATGGTGCTACAAAGATAACTGAGCCTTCAAGCTTTGTTAGGTAGGTAACAGTACCTTTAACAGAAATAGAATAATCAGGAGAACATTACGTTTTGGTGAAAGAAGAGGATAATTACACAGATATTTAAAATTTGTCACATGATACCACTGCTGCATTTCCACAGAATCAAGCAACACTACTAGTAATTGAGATGGAGGTGAATGCTATTTTCTTCTTTTTTTTTTTTTTTTTTTGAGACGGAGTCTCACATTGTCACCCAGGCTGTAGTGCAGTGGCACGATCTCGGCTCACTGCAATCTCCACCTCCTGGGTTCAAGCAATTCTCCTGCCTCAGCCTTCTGAGTAGCTGGGACTACAGGTGTGCACTACCACGCCCAACTATTTTTTTGTGTGTGTATTTTTAGTGGGGAGGGGGCTTCACCATGTTGGCCAGGATGGTCTCGATCTCCTAACCTCATGATCCACCCACCTTGGCCTCCCAAAGTGCTGGGATTACAGGCTGTCTCAAATTTCACCTGTGTTTATATTATGGACACATCAAACATCATTATGATGTTTATCAATGGCTGTTTTATGTGTTTAATTACTGAACTCCCTCCTCATCCATCCTTAGATGGTAAATTCATGGAGGCAAGGAAATGTATCTTCTTCTGAGTCTTTATTGTTTGAAGTAATAATGGGTCTTGAAATCTGTTGATAATATAGCTAATGCCTATTACACAAGCTCCTCACTGCATCACCAACTTTCTATACTGATATTTGAAGAACACCCCTGTGTGTTCTGTGGCCTTCTCCATACTTTTGTGTCCTAAACTGTCTGCCTGGGTAATTCGTCTTTAAGACCATCACCTCCTCCATGCATGTATTCTTAGCATAATGCCAGGAAAATTAGAGGTTCTGCTGGGCTCAAGTTCCTTGAATAATCATCAGAAACTTTTCTTTGAGTCTTTGTTGATGATACTGCCATAATTTTATTCCACTTTTCTGGTTCGTAAGAAGGATCTAATACATAGAAGAAAACTTGCTTACATGATCCCAGAGGATTTAAATAGCTAAACGGTGATTATGTAACCATAAAAAACAAAGGAATCAGATTAGATGTTTGCTTATAACCTTCAGCACACCATTTCTTCCAAATTTTCTATTGTAGCTTTCTAAATTCTAGATTCTTTTGAGTTGCCTTATAATTTTGTTCCTTCTAGTTAACTGATATTTCTTGTTAGTTTTGTTCTATCTAATCAAGGTTTTATTGTGCAAAAGTTAAAATCACATATTTATTCTAGTACTATTTTCAAGTCTAATTGGGTTATTAAGTAAAATGCATTTGAATATCTAAGCATAAAAGGAATAGATTTGCTCTTACTTAAGGAAAGATGCCAACTCTACTTAAGACTTAGATAAGCGCTCTTCTTACATGCAAAGAAATAGAAAATACGTAAGCTCCTCTATCATTTGTCATAATAAAACTATTTAAAGTCTTTTTTTTAATAGGAGATGGGATCTCACTCTGTTGCATAGGCTAGAGTTCAGTGGCGTTTACAGCTTTACTGCAGCCTAGACCTCCCAGGCTCAGGTGATCTACCCACCTCAGCCTCCCCAGTAGCTGAGACTGCAGGCACATGCCACAATGCCTGACTAAAGTTTTTGTAGAGATGGGGTTTCGCCATGTGGCCCAGGCTGGTATCGAACACCTGAGCTCAAGTGATCACCTGCCTTGGTGTCCCAAAGTGCTGGGATTATAGGCATGAGCCACGGTGCCTGGCCTATAAGCCATTTTAAGAAAAGTGTATCTAATATGAACTTATGAAACAAAACTTTAAAATAGCAAAATGAGATAAAGCATTTTGTTTTCTTTTTAATATAAGCTGTCATCATATCATGGAGGTCTTAAATACTCTCATTTACGAAGGAACTTTCGCAAGAATCTTGAGGCTTTCATAAAAAAGATTTTAGTGCTATAACTGCAAAAAATCCTTCTAAAACTACTTTATGTGTTGTTGCCAGACAGCTTTTAAAATACTGTTCCCCAATTATTTAACAAAGTGAAAGATGAAGAATGACCTCGCTGGGAATTTTATTATGAGTTATCATTCATGTCTTGCTTAGAGCTTAGAGTTTTCTGTAGGGCAATATTGGGATGGAAATGGATACTAGGTGCCATTTCATGTCAGGGATGAAGAGGAATATGCACAACTAAAAGTAAGTCAAGGAAAAATTATCAGTTATAAACTTTTCAAAGGCCAGGGTCATAACTTCTAAAGATTTCGTATCATTTCTTGTCAGTCTCAGTGGATGTGAATTCTATCAGTAGATACTCAGTAATTAACATTTGAATTATATTGCATTTTTATACGTGATGCAGCTGCAATTCTACATAGAGACTGGGAGGAGCTGGAAAGACCTGTGGTCTCACAATAGCGAAACAGGGAAAAGGTCTGTTTCCCCAAGGTACCTGACATTTTCATGCTGTCCACTACATCATCCAACTTTGATGAGTCTTCCCAGAATTTAGATCTTTAGTTTCTCAAATAATACTCCCTAAGCTCTTGACTATCTACAAAGAAGCTGAATGCATGTGATATTGCTGGTGTTTGATAAGTTAAATTATAAGTGTCTTCCTATTTATCTCATCCCGACACCTATATTTTATTAGGACTATGACCATCTAACTCATCCCAAAGAGAGCAGAAAATCCTCTTAGTTACCACTATCAGAATGAAAATAAATGAGAAGTAAAATTGTTGGGAAAAATTGGTGGATATACTACAGAGAACTCTAAATGAATGGAAAAGAAAGGAAATACATTTTCTATCCCATTGTAAAGGAACCCATGGATTAGCAACAGGTTTTGATTGCTCCAGATTGAAGACAATTGGCAGATAAAACTGCAGAGTATCCATGAGGAAAAAGTATATACATATGGACATATATACACTTACATACACATACTTGATATTGAGTTAGAACAGAGTTTGATAATGAATTCAGTTATTTCACTGTCAACCAAAGAAATGTTCATCTGGCTGGAAGCTGATCAAGTACATAGTGGCTGTTCTACCTTTGATGGATGTTTTAGTGACCAAAAGGAAAGAGAGAGAATGGAACTCGTCAGTGTCATTGTCATGTAGATGTGCAAAACCCAAAAGATGTTCCCAAATATGAATGCAGATTTATACCTTAAGTCTAAGTGGGTCAGTCATTCCTAAATCGAGGAGTTGCTCAGGGCTTCGTCTGGCCCTTTTTGTCCATTCCCAAATAGAAAGGGTAGTAGCAAGGCCAAGAATGAGTTGGAAAAGCCCTTAGGACAAGTATGAAAACATTAAAAAATGGGGGACAATGACATCTACTTTTACTGCAGGTCCTAGGTCAGAGGGTACACAAGAGATCCTGTAGGCTTCCTGTGATCTTGTGAAACTCATTAGAATTGGAGGTTCCATACAAAACGAGCACTCTCAGATAACAAATAGGCAGCTCTTTCCTGATGTAAAAATCCTGCACAGTCTTTGTAAACCAGTAAGGATTTGGGGATTTGTGAGCTCTTTGAGGATTTGGGGATTTGTGATTTAATTTCATCACAGCTAACTTCAGAGATTGAAAACAATTAGCAAATACATGAATTAAACTTCTGATTCATTTCCAGACTTCATTTTCCAACTCTCCTGCTACACCAAGTCTCTCACTGTTGTGCACACACACTAGGACTTTTCATGACTCTGTTCTGTCTGAAGGCATTTTCCCACTTAAAAAGAAAAAAATATTGGAAAACTCCTACCCAATCTTCATAACAGTTTTGACGCATTCTTCTTAAAATTTTGAGCTTTTCTTTGCTCCTTGCTCTAAAGTTCTATAATTCTTCTATTTATACAAATTTCCCCCACTACATTGCAAACTCTTCAAATGAAAGGCAGGAATTACACATAACTATTTTTATGTCTAGTGCCTCTGCATTTCCTGATATGTAATTATTTAAAAATTAATGAGAAGATATGTGAAAGAAATGCAAGGTAATTAGTATTTGAAAGGGATCAAGATATGTGTGTGTCTTTTAACAACTTTTTGGAGAGAATAAAATTTTTCTTTTTGCCATTGACATGGAGTATTTTAAAGAACAGTTTGGTGGAAAAGTCTTTTACTTGAGCATTTGGAGACATATTATCTAGGTCAAACTCTGCAACTGCCTAGCTTTTTTGTCATTTGACTTTTTTGGGCCTCACTTTCCTCAGCAATAAATCAAGGTGTTGCACAGTCCCTTCTGACATAAAAAAAAAACACTGTCATTCCTTGGTAACTATCGCAACAAAACTTTTACCCAGAAGAAAGAAAACAACTTAGATAGCAGTCAAGACAGACTTCCTGAGTATAAACAGCCTCTTTCTGTATTTCTCAAACAGAAAATGCAAACCAAAATAAAGCAAAAGGAAACATCCTCAAACTATAAGCAACCCTACTTTGGAAATGCAATTCACCACCAGCAGCAGTGAGGAACATTTTGTACCCCTCTCTATGTAAAGATTAATCTTTTCAGGAGGATATTCTTGAATGCATGTGTTATGTTGCCCTTAAGAACAGCAAATGTGAGTGATACTGGTCTAAATTCAAGTGGCCTAATTCAGCTTTGACCCTTAAAATAAGCCAGACTTAAAGCATATAACCAGAGTTTTACTCTTGATGAGAGAGAAAAGGCTTGACTAAGTAGTTGTAGGAGGTGCAGTTAGATTTTGTGCCAGAATGAATTCAGAGACAAATACAAAATAATCCGTGATGACAGGTTTAAAACTTTGACCAGGCTGCTCATATTTCCCATGGCCTCAATTGAGATTATACTCTCTCGCTTAATTTTGTAAGATGTGAGTACTTAGGAATTACTATGAACTAAATGGGAAAATTGATCTCAGCATGAAAGGACTTGGAGAAATGGCAACTGTTTACTGTTAATCATGGACACATGCAGAAGGTAGCATAGGAGGTTTAAATGTGAAAGCAAGAAATTAGAGCTATGACAACAGCATACAACTGTAATTCCAGAAAGCTGACTATATTGACACTTTCCCAAGGATTACTAATATTCTACAAATGCCATAAGAAATTTTCATTTTTATGTTTTTTTGTGACAAAACAGTATAATGTTAGAAGCACATTTTAATTTATTTCTCAGTTTTTACTATCTCACATTTTCAGGAAGAATGAAAAGCATGTGAGAGTCAGTGTTTCTTCAGGATTGTTTTTTTTTTCTTTAATTATTTTCCTTACCTGTACAGTGGAAGAAAAGACTTTGGAATTTGTTAAGGTAATTAATTTTTTGTCACCTTTGAAGTTACAATTGTTAAATAAAAACCCATTTAATATTAATGCAATTTACACAGCAGCATTGAAATTAACACAATGACTACTTTCCCCTACTGATTCTTGGCAGTTAGATTTCATCTCTCAGTTCTTTTTTATAAGTAGAAAGAATAATAATCAGATGTTAATGCTCATTGAATGTGTCTGAATTTATTTACAGCAGCAGCGACATTTTCATTTACCGAAAAGCAATGATTTGTGCTTTTTGATGTCAGATAAATGAATTTTTTTCACAGCTAGTAACTGAGGACATACTGATTGTAAATTCTAGGCATGTGAGAGAGAGAGAAAAAAAAACAGTGCATGTCTGCCTTTAAAGGGTTTATACGTGATGGTAGAAATACATGTAAAACACCAAAATGTAAGCTTCCAATTACATAGTACAGAATTAAAGAAATCGAATATCTAGTATTTAGCAAAAATGAATGCACTTCGATTTATTTGGCTGTTTTACCTAAGAGTTTATTGATATTGGCATGTTTGTGAAAATCAGATTAGGATTGCCAGTGCCCCAAGCACCAGCTCAATTCAGTTTTCGTTAACATTGGCAACTTTGATGTCCTGAGCTTTGTTCATTTACTAAGATCCTTTTGAGACCTGTCAAAATGACTTATACCCTTTTGATTTTTTGACAAAGTAGCCCACAGATAATGTCTGGTAAGAAAGCCTTCAGCTCTATTTCCCCTGTCTTCCATGATATTCTCTGCTGGGCTGAGGAAGCCAACTGTGATGCAATGTTCTCTGAGTCATACAACGTGCCATCTCTGTACTTTCAGTAAATTCTATGCCTTTTGTAACCTCAACTGAGGTCTGCACAAAGTAATAGATCATGAATGATGAAAAGTAATAGAATATATGCTTCCTATCTCATGCTGAAGTTACTTAAAGGTTTAAATAACCTTTCATAAACACAACATTTCATAACTGGAATACAAAGTTCATTAAATCCTTTTAAAACACAAAATTCCAATCAAAATATTTTACTATTATAAAATATTCATTTTGCTGCACCCCCAGGGAAGAGAGAATTCTTTCAATCTCTTCAGAGTTTAAAAGTAACTTTATGGGAAATTTGAGTCACTAGTGTGATACAATCCCATAGTTATACAGTTACTGCAGTTGCCACTAATTGTAGAGTCTACAGAGAGTAAAAGAGGCCTCAGTGTCATGTCTTAATGCTTGTCCTGTCTCTCACTGCTTAGGCAAATAGGGTTTCCTGGCTGCTCCAAACTTTTACTCAGGATATTTCCTTCACCTAGGACACTCTTCCCCCAAATATGGACAAGAATCTTTCTTCACCTCCTTAGGTTGATACTTAGGTGTCATTTACTCTGGAATGCCTTCGCTCACCACTCCATTGAAAACTGCACCCTTTTTAACGGCATCTTCTTTTTTCTTTACATGTCACTGTCTACTACTCCTCAACGGAAAGGAACAAAACCTTGACACACACAAAAATGTGAATGGAATTTAAGGGCATTATATTGGACAATAAAAAGAAGCCATCTCAAAAGGTTATATACTGCATGACTCCATTTATATACCGTTCTGAAAATGACAAAATTACAGAAATGAAGAACAGGGGTCGCCAGAAATTAGAGAAGTAGACAGAAGGTGTGACTATAAAGGGGAAGCAAAAGAGACTTTCTTTGTGGTGACAGAGCAGTGTATCTCAGTTGTGATGGTGGAGGTGGTTACATAGAACAGAAAATGTCATAGAATCACACATAAAGTCATGTCAAAAAATAAGCATATGCAAAAACAGGTAAGAACTGTAATCATATTAATTATATTTTGCTAGTAAATTTTCTGGTTATGATCATGCATTATTTTTATGCAAGATGTTACCATTGTGGGGGATTTTGCTGATGGGTAAGGAATACAAAGGTCTCTATACTCATTTCCAAATTTGTGTGAGTCTGTACTTAAAAGTAAGTAAAAGTGAAACAAAACATAATATAAAATTCTCTCTAGGAATTACCATCATCTAACATGCTATGTAATTTACTTATTTATTTTCTTTTTCCTTTATCCCTCCCCACTATTATGCAAGCTCCATGTGGGCGAGGGATTCTCATCTGTTTTGTTCTGTGCTGTATCCATGGCATATAGCGTAGAAGAAACCTTACATAGTAAGCTTTCTATGGATAGCTATTGAATAAATTTATGATTAATTGACCTAGTATTTTACATATCATCATAACATTATGGATAATATCATGACCTTTGATTCTGATCCCCAGGTCTGCTGTTATCCAGCAGATCTTTAGCAAATTACCTGAACATTTTATGCAATTCTCTCATCCACAAAACTAATAATGATTAAAAGGTTACATTTTAAAAATCTCTCTCTCTGTCTCTTCTCTCTCTCTCTCTCTCTCTCTTCACACATACACACACACACACACACACACACACACACACACATATACATACACACACAAAGCTAGAGGAAATACTGTTTGAAATTTCTCGGAAAGAAATGCAGCAATATGCCTCAGTAACCTCTACAAAATTAATATCACTTGATATAATGATTTATCAAAAATGTGGCCACAGTTTTAAGGGTAACGATGACCATCACAACATTATTTATAATAGCAAGATATTTTAAATTGACCTAATTTTTCAATAACAGGAAACAAGATATGTTTTGGGGTATAAGGTATGGCCTCATAATTGGGAACATTTCTCTGAAAACAAAAACCATAATTCATTTTATAAATGAGTAACTAATAAGTACAGCTATAATCTATAATAACTGAATTATAGATTTTAAATTTCTATTCTATATTAACATCATGACTATTAACAACATTTATTATTTAGAAAATCTCCCCTTTCACAGTATCTTTAATAAGATGCCTGTATTTTGCAATTACCTCAATAAATACAAAATACTTTTGCTTAGAAATTACAAGGGAGAGTAAGTGAGCATCTTTGCCATTAATTGTTCTCATGGTATAATTCAATCTGCAAAGAAAATGTAAATTATTAATAAAATGCTGTCCATCAAAATATGTTGTTATAGAGGCATACATATTAAATAAAATTCAACTGCAAAAATAGTGCTGTTTAATTCTTTATATAGAGAGAAGTAATAACAAAGCAATATCCTCAAATTGAAAATTGCTAATGTTTGTATTTGAAATAATATGGACAGAATTTTTTTTATCCAGAAAGAAAAAAATGATGAAAATCATTGTCTGGTAGTATTCATAAGTTTAAGTGCTAAATTATATGTGCATAATTAGTTTAAGGTGCAAAATTATGCACAAATAGATTATTTGTCTCTTTATGAAGATCAAAATTCACGCTAACACCACTAGTTTTTCATCAGCCTGTAGAGTATCTCTTATTTTGAAACAAGTCTCTTGGAAGAAGCAGAAAATGCATCTTTTCTCCCTGTATAGAGAAGCTTTCTTTCCCCTACTTATTCAATTATTAAAGAAACAAACCAATGACTATAATGTACACCTACACTATACTGTACATTGTGCTGGGTTTACCACACAGATTAAGTTCCAGTTTTAGCCTTAAATGATCTCAAGGGGAAAAGGGAAGAAAAATGTTTAAGAATTTCAATTAAACATAATGAAGTTTAAGTAAGTAGAATTGAGCGTTATAATGTAATAGTTCATTCTATTTCAGGTACAATAGATTATCTTTTACATCTTAACAAAAATTTTGCTCTTAAAAATAAAGTATAAATTTTTTGACCATAAGCCTTGGTCATTTTCTGGCCAAGGTCTTTTAAAATGGTGTTGACCTCATGACTGATTATATTTTCTATTTCTTCTTTCCTCAGAAACACTAAAGTCCTTTCTACTTAGAGACCCCTAAACTACACACTCTCTTTTGAGCTGGTTAATTTACCAACACACAACCCTTAACTGTTTTTCTTTTTAAAATTGGCAACATGAAAACAATTGAAAATTAATTAGTATTAACTCCAACTAGGAATCATAACATTGCTGTCTTGGTATAATCAGAAAACATTGAAAATATTACTTCTGAATTTCTTCTCTGTGTGTATATACTATTGTGTTTTTTTTAACTTGAAGTTTTCTATTTCTAGTAAGAATTATTACTGTTCTGCTTCTGAAAAGTTATTCCATATTTGATACTTTTCAAAATAGATCCGACTACATGGAATGAAGTCTACTGCTTTTGATTGAAATCTGTAGCAAGAAAAATCAAGGTCTATATAAGCTGCAACATTTCAAACTTGACATATTAGTTGGAAAGTCACATCTCTTTTTCCTGTGTTTATGGTATGATGCATTGCAGAGGTAAAACTGTAATCCTTCTTGGATTAATGGAAAACAGTGAAATTTAACATAACTCACCCATGCTAGATTTCTTTGCACAATGCCTATGATGGACAATTATCTACCTATCTTTTGACTATTTCCAGAGAAAGTAGGCTTGCTGACTTCAAAACTGTATTAATGAAAAAACAAGTGTTAGGAGAGGCCTTCATTATGTTGAGCCAAAATCTGCCTTCCTGGCACCAGGGCCCTAGTTTTATACTTAGAAATATATCTAATTTCTCTTCTCTGTGACAGCCCGTCAATACTGAAGATATCTGTTATTCTTCCTATATTTTGCAGTTTTCCCTTTCCACAATTACATAATTCCTTCATCATAGTTGCTAAATCTTTGAGAATTATGATTGTGTCCTATACAGCTTCTAATTGGTTATAGTATCCCAGGTGTTTTCCAATCAGCCCTTAGAACACTGACATATCCACCTCCTGTATCCACTGAGCAGCACTGAGCAACAGAAATGCAACACAAACCTTGCCTATGTAAGTTTATTTTTAGTAGCTGTGTTCATAATGAATAAAGAGTAACTGGTTAAATCAATTTACTAATATATTTTATGTAACCCAATGTTTCATGTGACAGCCGGAAATAATACTAAGCATGGCCAATAAGATTACTGAAGTTAGTGTATCTGTTACTATCCTTTATGCTACTGAGAGACTGAGTTAGAGGGACTTCCCTGGTGGCTAGGGGCCTTTGTTTCTGCTTTCTTGCTTCTGGCAGGCTAGGTAGGGCCTTTGTTTCCATTTTCCTGTCTCTGGCAGGCTACATAGGGGCTTTGTGTCTGATTTTCCCACCTCTGGCTCTTGGAGGTGGGGGCTCTGTGACTCAGGGTTGTAAAATGGTAGCCAATCTGGTAAAGGATTCAAAGATCAATTAATCCAGAGGAAGTTTGAAAGAACACCTCTCATTGGATGAGCACATGAAAGGGGAGGGAATAACTCAGGGGTAAAAGCTCTAGCCACCCCAGCCTGGGGTAGCACCCTCTCCAGATCCCCTTCCACAGCGGTGTGGAAGCTGTCATTTTGCTCTGCCTAATAAATCGCACTATCACACACTCTTTGGGTCCACGAGTTCTATTTGAGTTGTAACACTCACCAAGACACCCAGGCCCTTTTTCACATTCTTTGGGGTTAGGAAGACCAAGATCCTAAGTTCCAGCTGCACACTACTCTGCCTCTGTGGTGATTTAGCGGTTAGGACTCCTGGTTTTCACCCAGGCGGCCAGGGTTTAACTCCCAGTGTGGGAACCAGGGAATCCGGCTGGAGCTGCTCTAATTACACTACATTTTGGGAGCCAGATTTTTAAAAATAAAATACATGGTTAAATTCACTCAACACTGTTAAGTTTAATCATTTGAACTAAAGTCAGCAGTGCCACCCCTAGATTATCTGTAATCTTGATTATATAGATTATCTGTAAATCAACCCTCTATTCTATCTTGCTCATTCAAAACTGTGATAAGTATACTTTTATCTATTTATTTATTTAAAGCTCATTTAAGTGCATGGAATAAGAAACAAACAAAAAATAATAATACATAATAATACAAGTTTCTGAAGGCCCTCACATGTAATGTCAATTAATCAAAATGCTCTGGATATGGCTATTCAGTCAGTTCCAAAGCTATCTAACCTCCCTAATATTCAGAACTCTACAGTGATTTCCTGATGTATTATCCAAGTCTTCATGAAATTCACTTCTGTTGTCTCAGGATCTGTGTTAATGGAGGGAGCCATCAGTCATTCTAATCTCTTGAATTTTATGGCCTCATGTGCTTCCTTTCCACCTGTAATCTCAGCTGTGCCTGTGTGACAAACATTAGAATGCTAGTGATGGTTTATGAGTTTCAAGGCTATATATATATAAAAAAAAGCATTGCAGACTCTGCCTGGCTTCCCTGAATTACCCCACACTGGGGGCAGCCTTAAGCCTTCCCATGAAGACATGGAAGAAGCTCTGTGCAGAGGTCCACATGGAAAAAACTGAAGTTCTCAGCCAACAACTGGTATCAACTTGCCAGCTATGTGAATGAGCCACTTTGGAAGTATAGCTTCCAGCTCAGTCAAGCCTTCAGATGACTGCAGTCCCCACATCTCGCATCAGTCACTTCAGACCTCAAGTGGGAAATGTATAGCCAAGCCCTTCTAGAAACCCTGATCTGCAGAATCTATGATCACAATAAATGACTGTTTTCTTACATGAAGTTTGGCAGATATGCATCATTATTAGGTGAACAGAATAAGATCTTTTTACCTAGTATCATAGTAATTTCCTAATATACTACTGGCCATAGTGTGTTTTTTTTTGTTCTAGACCATACACAGATCCATGAGAAAAAAACAAACAAAAACAAAAACAAAAACAAAAAAAACAGAAATGTGTCACAAGTAAGCTCAGGGTACAATAAATATGTTTTCTTCCATTTGATAAATTATAATACACTAATTTATTAAAATCTCTCTGAAGCCTTATAATAAAGAAAACTGCTTAACTCACATTCAGCCTAGTATTTCCAAATATATAGGGACTCACCTACTTTTTCTCCTTGTTAAGCCTATTGCTACTTTGTGGCATCCCCATGTACAAGAGGATTCTTTGCCAGCCAACACACCGTAAACAAATATATTATTTTATTGTCTTAGATATTTACCTCATGATAGTAAAAATAAATTACAGGCACATGCAGGAACCCATTGAACTAAAGAAGAGTCCATTATCTTAATATAATTATATATATAGGTACCTATTCTAAAAACATGTCTCAAATCTACCAGTATGTTGTAAATGTATGCAAAGCTAAAGAAGTAGGTTAGAATCTGCATCTTGCAATTTAAAATGAGAACATGATATTATTTCCATAGAAATAAACTTCCTGTGAATAAATACAAATGATGACTCAATTCTGTTTTACAATTAATGACTGCCTTGTATAGCAACAATTTTAAAATAAGTCTCACTAAATAACTCTTACATGGAGAAACTTACTTTTACTCCACCACTTGCTAATTCTCATCTATTATTCCTAGTGTAATTTTACCAGAGTAATGGAGGCAATTATTTGATATTGAAGATGTTTATTTTATTTTTTTAAGAATAAGCTTGCCTTCTCAATGACTTGAGCTTAGGTATTTGCACTTACAGAGTGAATATGAATCACAGAGCTTTTAGTGGTAAGAAGAAAGGAATCAGAATCTGCTAACATATCACATAATCTCCTATTCATAAATAATTTTCTTATTTTTATTCATTTAGGTTAGAAAAACCATTAGAGTCCTACAAAATAGCATCATGAACCAAAAAGGAACCTTAAATTATTTCTCTTTACTGGGGAAGCATACATTTACATTGCTTTCTAGTGGACATTTTAGCAATATACACCAAGAACATTAATTAGTGTAGAAAATATATAATCCAATATTCTCATTAATTTAACTGAGAATAAACAAATATATTTATCAATGTTCATTGTAGCACTTTTTTATAATAGTGACAGTGTTAATCTGTGTACTATCTATAAATATTAAAGAACTGAAGTTGAATAAATTAATTATGATATAACCACATGAAAAGATTGTAGAGCCATTAAAAATAATGTTTTTGAAAAATATTTAAGATAAGGAATAATGTTCATAAGTGTAATGTTCACTTATGTAATATAGTAAACTGTATTATACTATTTTATGACTTTGTCTATAAATAAAAAAATATATACTAATGACAATAAATAAGACTTAGATGAAATAAACCAGTTAACAGTTGTTTTCTCTAAAAAAAGAGGTAGATACAGGCATTATATTTATCTTCTTTTATTTTGTATTTTCTGATTATCTATAATAGATATTTTATTACAAAATAAAAAGATGCTATTTAAAAGTATGTTGTTTAATTAGTGATAAATTTATAAATATTAGCTTTCACAAAATAATATTGTAAATATTGGCTTCCAAAAACATTTCTTGTGTTTCCTTCCTTCCTTCCTTCCTTCTTTCCTTCCTTTTTGTCCACCTCCTAGGAACTTTTGAATTTTTGCTTTGACCCAAAAGAAAAATTCCAAAATAGATACTTATTTTTAATGCCTCATTATCTCTGTGAAGTATGGAGAAAGCTAAAGAGAAAGACAGTTCAGCAGCAGCGCTACAAACAAGAAAAGGTTAGTATTCTATGAGCACTAGAAGGCAGGAGGATTTCAGGATGAGTTCAAAGTCCCACAAGTTTGAACACAGTAACTTTCCCAGACTGTGCTTTCTCTGAGCTTGTATCTTTTGAAATACTAGTGAACCCCAAATGTATGAATCTTAACAGCCTAGATAATTCTGTGACCAGATTATGTACTCCCACAGAATTCTTAAATATGTATCTGTAATTACAAAGCACTGAAGTATTAAGGTCCAGAATTTAATTAGATCATTCACTAGAGAAGAGTTACTTTTTAAAGCAGTAGTGCATGCAGGATGCATTTTACAGGGTTACTTCTTAGTTAAAATAGATACTTATCAGAAAAATAATTTTGTCCACAGAGCTATAAAATAGTAGGGACCTAAACTGAAATGAATGCATCTAACTGTAGAGAATAACAATGCTGATTTTTTGCAGAGCATCAAATTTAGAGGACAGATACTACTAACACAGCAAATGTAGCCCAGGTACAATTGATTTGTTCCCTCTTTTAGACACGATTTAAAGGATTCATTCAACTATTACTCTTGCATTCAGAAAAAGCTAATTCTTATGCAGATTTATGTTCCATTATGCATAGAGGACACTTCCAATTCTGCTGAAACAACAGTTTAATAAATTAAAGTTTGTGATCACAAACATAAGATGTAAGAAGAAAGATATTGACAGTATAAAACAGTTAACTAGTCTACTTAACGTGGTGTATTTTAAATCCAAACAAGAAAACTACAAAACTGTAAATTGGTTTAAGAGGATTTTTCAAAAATCAATTTCTCCTTACTTCATGTTTGTCCTTAAAAAAATGTGGTAAAGGACTCTTGACTTTTTAAAGATGGCTTAAAAATACAATTGTTAAATAATTCCAATAGATCAATAATTCCAAATATATAGGGATAACATATACAATTAAATAGATTTATTGATTAAATTAAAAATATTTATATACATGACTCAGAATACTTAAACAACAATTAAGTCTGATATGGTGAATATCAAAATACTAGATGACAAACATTAACTGCAAATATTCTGATCATCAAGGTTAGTCACATTTTGGAATGCTTTCAACTTCTTTAAAAGTATTTTTTAAAATTTTATGGCATTTAAAGACATTCCAGAACGACTATTTCATTGACTGTTTTGAGAAACAGTTGCAAAGATGCAAATACAAAAATAAAACATCTAACCACTATGTCTGGAGAAGTATATTAAATACTGAGTACTGAAAATCATATATGTAATATGTTTTACTTGCCTTCCAATTAATTAATTAGAAATCAGTTGATATGATTTCAAATACATAGGAAAATAAAGTAAAATAGAAAAAAATTGTAAGGATACATTTCAGGACTCTCTGAAACTGACAAAGTAATTGGAAAGCTAGGGACAATAGGAAAGAAAGAATTCAGTCCCAGCTTTGCAACTGTGAACTGGGGCCCTTGAGCAAGTTAGTTAACATCTCTAATTCTTTCTTCTCTGTAAAATATAATATAAATAGCCAGGAAGTAGGACTTTGGGAGGTTTACACTGATAAACATTCTTCCATGGCAGATGCACTAAGTACCCAAAAAAATGTTTGTGAGCTCTTAAATTATCTTTTTTTGAAATAGGTGTCAAAGAAGAAGCAGAGTAATGGATGGCAAAGAGAGTGATCAGAGAAATAATCTATACAATAATGCATTATTCATGTATGTCTGTATTACAATCTAATCAACAACGGAGTGGATAAATTGTGATATGTGCAATGGAATGATATATCGTAGCAGGACTGAACAATACAACACTTGAAAACTATGGATAATTCTACAAACTAATTATTGAGTAAAAGAAGAGATACACAAAACAGCATATAGTGTATGAATTTACCTAAAGTACAAAACAGGCAGAATTGATCTTTACAAATGTAGACAGTGTTCTCCCTTGTGACAAGTAGTAACAGGATGGAGAACAGCAATGTTTTGTTGTTTTAGCTGGGTGATGGCACCATAGATGTGTTTAGTTTATAGAAATTCATCAGGCAATCTTCTTGATATATGCAAGCTCCTATAGTTATGTTATACTTCAATACAAATTTTAATACGAATAATTTGAATTTAAACATATATTTTTTTCCAAATGCCATGCACACTCCACTACACCACCTACAATTAAAACAGATCAAGCCCAACCTTGAAGAGTAAATTGGTTACTAGAGCAGCATCCGAGGTCAGAAAAGAACAGTTGGACATTAAATTCAGAAAGAAATAATTGTGAAAATCTAAAGGAAAAAAGGGTAGATCAACTTTCTTAAATAATACTTTCTCTTAATCTTTTTTCCTGCACATAGTGCAATTCTGGTTGCTTAGCTCTCTTCTTAGGTAGAGCTCTTGCAGTTTAAGGAATCAAGTTCCTAAACCACTGGTTCTCAGTCTTGAATGTGCATCAGAATCACTTAGGCTTTTCAAACCACAGATTGCTGGGCCAACTCCTAGAGGTTTTGGTTCAATGGGACAAGAGAATTAGGATTTTACATAAGTTCTCAGGCTATGCAGATGCTGCTATGCTGAGCATGTACATTGAGACCCATTGTTTCAGGAAAAAAAAAAAACAATAACTTTCAATTCTGAATCATGTAGATAAGTTTGGGATGTCTCTGTATTTTCGCCAATAAAGGAAGAATAACACCAACTACTGTTGTGTGTTAAGAATTAAAGATGTAAGGATTAAGCAAGTACAAGTAAAAACTTCGGCACAAAATAGGTGCAGTTTAAATAATTAGCTGTTTGTATTTTTATTTCCAGTGTTTCCCTTTTCTGAAATCTGAAAAGTCTTCAATAGGTAGAGAGACCAGTTCATTTAACTTCAATGGTCTTCAACCCTAGATGCGCGTTATTATCTCCTGGGGGAGTTTGTAAAACTCTAGAGCTGAGGCTATACCTCAGGCCAATTAAATCAGAGTTTCTGCAGGGGAAGGCCTAAGCATTAATATGTTGCAAAACTCTCCAGATGATTCTAATGATACAGCCAAGAGTGAGAATGACTGCTTTGTTTGTTTGTTTATTGAGACAGAGTCTTGCTCTGTCACCCAGGCTGGAGTGCAGTAGCCAATCTCATCTCACTAAAACGTCCACCTCCTGGGTTCAAGCAATTCTCCTGCCTCAGCCTCCCAAGTAGCTGGGACTACAGGTGTGTACCACCACACCCAGATAATTTTTTCTTGTATTTTTAGTAGAGATTAGGTTTCACCATGTGGGCCAGGCTGGTCTCAAACTCCTGACCTCAGATGATCCACTTGCCTCAGCCTCCCAAAGTTCTGGGATTACAGGCGTGAGCCACCGCACCCAGCCAACTGCTTTAGATCCACAGAAAATAACTTCTCCAGTAACACATAGAGCCTACAGAAGTCAGTTGTTGATTGAAAGAAAAATTGTCTAAATTTGTCCTACACCAAATAATTGACATTTATTTGACTCAAATTGACGACATTGCTAGGGAGGTAAAACTAAACTAGCTCTCTCAATCTACCATGATCCTAAAAGAAAAATAGTGCTAGATCTCTTCATGGTTGCTCCCTTACTTAATCACACAAGCCTTGAAGCAGGTTGGTTATCATATGGCTTTCTCTTTACACAAGGCAATGATTCAATATAGTGAGTTTGAGGAGCACTCATATTTTCTTCTTCATTATAGCTATGGGAAAACAGGCTGAGGATATATGTGATGCCCATGATTCAGGCAACATCTCTGTCAACTGTATTATGTGGCTTCCTGATAATTATTCAAAAATGTTCTTTTGACGTCTACCCAGGTTACTGGCTATAATTTATACTTATTCATATAAAATATTTTTCCCATTATTTAATATTTTAGGAAGATTGGTTTTAATCATTTGTCACCATAAAAAAATGAAAATAAAATGGAATATCTATGATAAAAACATACAAAAGTAGAAAAAAATATAATTATATATTGATCATATTGATGGGCGTTTACTAAGCCTAGAGACAAAGGAAACATAGCAAAGTAAAAATACATTTTATATCCAAATTCAAATTTAAGCTTAAAAAAATTAAAGCCTCGACAGGGCGCGGTAGCTCACGCCTGTAATCCTAGCACTTTGGAATGCTGAGGTAGGTGGATTACTTGATGTCAGGAGCTCAAGACCAGCCTGGCCAACATGGCAAAACCCCATCTCTACTAAAAATACAAAAATTAGCTTTGTGTGGTGGCAGATGCCTGTAATCTCAGCTACTCAGGAGGCAGAGGCAGGAGAATATCTTTAACCTGGGGGACGGAGGTTGCAGTGAGCCAAGATTGCGCTACTTCACTCCAGCCTGAGCAAAAGAGAGACACTCTATCTTAAAACAACAACAACAACAACAACAACAACAAAAACTTAAAGCCTCAATTGGTGATATATTTAAAGAAAGAAAAATAAAATGTAAAATGAATAAATTATACAAATAGATGTTTTTTAACAAAATGCCAAGACTACAACAGATAAATTAGTTGTATAAATACATTATTCCCAATAAAACTAATAAAACTGAGAACACATACTGAAAAGTTAGTTTAACTGGATCAAAATACATAATAAAAGCTATACCTATATGTCTATATATCAAAAATTTATATTCATATATATTTATATTTATACAGCTATAAATACAGGAATAAATACTGATATATTAAATTTTATTTATGACTATACAGGTATACACAAGGGGCTATAGACAAGGGACTATGCCTGAGGAGTCTCTGTGGGACCTGCATTTGATGTATTTAAGCTGCTAGACTGTAATGGATGAAAATATGAGGGGCCTTGGAGGGAGTGAGAGCATTTTGCACATAGGAGGGAAAGGAAACTTTTGGGGACTATGTTGGCAAGCCTTCATGATGGTCCCCAAAGATACTCAACCTCTACTAGTCTTCTCCAACAATGAAACAGAGCTGAATTTGTGACCAAGAGGTCCTGTGAAAATGACAGTTGACATTCAAGGATAGGTCATCCAAGGAATTGATCCTCTGAATTACCCACACTAAAGTTCAGGCACTACATTATGAGGATACTCCAAAAGCCCCATAAAGAAGCCAATGTGGAGAAACTGGAGTCCTCATGTCAATAGTCAGCACCAATCTGCCATCCATGTGGTGATCCAAACTGGATGTGGTGCCCTAGCCTCAGGCAGCTATCATGTTACAGCAGCCTCAGCTGAAACCTGGCCTCAACCTCATGAGAGATCTTGAGCCAGAAGCACCCAGCCAAGATGATCCCAAACTCCTGATACATACAAACTGTGACAGACAGTAAATGCTTTTTCAAAAGTCACTAAGTTTTGGGCAATTTATTAAGCAGCAATATACAATTAATACTGCTTTTGTGATGTGTGTGTGTTTGATTAGTAGGTAAGCTATATATAATCTAACCATTTAACTATTACTTATTTTTTTAAAAGATCCAGCCCAATGTTAATAAAAATGGTAACATAATAGGTCATACATTGCCTGCCAGCTTTTCAATACCTCAAAAAGAAAAAAAAAAGCAGAAAGAAATTTTTTAATATGTAACTTGAGACTTAAAATGTGTTATACCTGGACTCTACCTCACACAATACACAAAAATTAACTCAAAATGGATCAACAAACTAAAGAAAAGAACTGAAACTACAAAACTTTTCTTAACTTTAGCAATGGATTTTTAGATATGATACAGAAACCATATGTAATATAGAAAAGAAAAGAAAGATCACAATTCAACAAAATTTTGAAAAATTGTGAATCAAAGGGTATCATCAAGAAAGTGAAAAGTAAACTCACTGAGAAGAAATATTTCAAAAATATATATCTGATACAACTCTACTATCTAGAATATATAAAGAACTCTTAAAATTGACAAAAATTAAAAAGCTTTTTCAATATAAACTATATAGAATAAAATGATCTGTAATTTTGGCTGAACCTGATTTACAGGGTTTGCTTTTTTCTTTCTGAATTGTCAACCAGTAGGCTAGCAAGTCTGAATTGACTGCTATCCCTCAAAGACTTAATGCTGCCTCCTTGAGGTTCTATGCTGTCTGCCCACCTGGAATGTTTTTCTATTTATTTTTATCTGTCTGCTCTTCAAAGCCCAGCATATGATTCTTCTCCAAAATGATTACCTTGAGTAAAAATTTTCTTTGTTCTTTGATATTACCACTCATATGATACATAACATTATGCTGTATGCTGTGGATATAAATGTTTGTGTCATATCACCTCCTTCTGGTTATAAATTTCTTAAAGGAGATAATTCAATTTATGTGAGCATACCCACAAATACACCCTGCTAATATACAGCCCACGTGCAGCCATGTGCACCTGGGACATAATTAACAAATAAAATGAATAAATGCATGAAATGATAGAAAATGGTGAAACAAAGTTTCTAAAATGTATTTAAATGCTAGCATTCTTTCACTTCCAGTTATTTTGTCATAAAGTATCTTTATTTTTCCTTGATAAGAACAAAAGCCTATAAGAATATGAAGACTGGTCCATAGGTATATGTTTGTATTGTTAATTATCTATTTATAAGTTTGTGCCATATTTTGTCTAATATTCAGTTAACCTAGTTTTATACTCTTTCTTCCACATTTTAAAAACATAAACCTAAATTACAAAAAGTTACGATTTAAAAATAAGATGAAAAAGCAATTTCAGTTTCTGGGTTAGACAATGGTTATTAGTGATGCTAGTCAGGGATGATTTGGCATGATCTAACACAGTTTTACTTTTCATAGACATTTAACCAACTTCCCTGAAAGCAAATAGCAAAAATTGTTCTTCTAGACAAACATCGACTGACTTGGACAAGAATACAAAAGTTCTCAAACTAATATCACTAGTTTATTTAATAATTAATCATATTTTACTATTTTAACTATTATCATTCACTATTCTTTATAAACTGTATCAGATTTTCATAAATGTGGAAATGCATACCAAAATCTTCTCACCTCTTTCCAGTAACTTGTTTGAAGCAAAAGATTTCAATGATCTTGCATAATCCATACACTTAATAAAATAAATTGAATCTGAATTAAAAAAAAACAAAAACAAAAAACTTTTGCAGCCTGGCGTGGTGACTCATGGCTGTAAGGCCAAGATTGGTGGATCACCTAAGGTCAGGAGTTCAAGACCGGCCTGACCAACATGGCGAAACCTCATCTCTAGTAAAAATACAAAGTTAGCTGGACGTGGTGATGCATGCCTGTAATCCCAGCTACTCGGGAGACTGAGGCAGGAGAATCGCTTGAACCCGGGAGGTGGAGGTTGCAGTGGGCTGAGATTATGCATTGCACTCCAGCCGGGGCAAGAGAGTGAAACTCTGTCTCAAAAAAAACCAAAAACCAAAAAACAAAACATTTTTGCCCTATTTTAGGACTTTTTAAAAATTACAGATTTTATAAGTTAAAATCTTTTATTTTAACATAATTATTTTCACATGCCATTGTAATACATAATACTGACAGACCACATATATTCTTCACCCAGTTTTCCTCACTGGTGCTATTTTACAAAATTATAGCTCAAGAAAACAACCACGATATTGATATTTATATAATCAAAACAGAGAGAATTTCCATCTCCACAAAGATCCTCTTGTTGTTCCATAAAATTTTTAAAAAGCTGCTCCCATTTCCGTCCTTTTCTCTTGGAAACTACTAATCTCGTCTCCATTTCCTTAATGTTGTCATTTGAGAATGTTATGTAGATGAAATCAGACAAACAATCATATTTTGGAACTGTTTTGTTTTTTTTTTTCTCACTTGGCAAAATGTCAAACTTGTTGTTCCATAAAACAAAAAAAGCTGCTCTCATTTTCCTCCTTTTCTCCTAGAAACTACTAATCTCTTCTCCATTTCTTTAATTTTGTCATTTTGAGACTCTTATGTAGATGAAATCATAAAAGCAGTCATATTTTGGGACTTTTTTTTTCACCTGGCATAATTCTGAAGATTTATTCAGGTTGCTGTCTATATCAAAAGCTCGTTCCTTTTTATTGCTGAAAATTTATTTCAAGGTATGAATGTACCACAATTTGTCTAGCCATTCACCCTTTGAAGAACATCTGGACTGTCTCAGTTTTTGACTATTACAAATACAAAGCTGTTGCGAATATGTGCATGCAGGTTTTTGTGTGAACATTATTTTTTATTTATCTGGGATAAATGCCCTGAAGCACTTGCCCAGTGAAATTTAATTGCTGGGTCAGATGGTAGTATATGCTTAGTTTTTAGGGAAACTGTAAAAATATCTTCCTAAGTAGCTATACCATTACACATTCCAACAACAATCCGTGAATGATCTAGTGTCTCTGCATGCTTGCCACCATTTGGAGTTGTCACTGTTTTTCAAAAAAAAAAATTAACCATTCTGATAAATTTGTAGTGATGTTCTATTGTAGTTTCAATTTGCGTTTACTTATTGGCTAGAAATGTTAAAATATTTTCATGTACTTATTTGCCATCTGTAAATCTTCAGTGAAATGTTTCTTCATGTCTGGACCTATTTTCTGATTGTATAGTTGTGTTTTTGTTATAGTTGTTGTTTTTAACTATTCAGTTTAAAGAATTCTTTTATATGATTGTTGGTCCTTTGTCAAATACGGGAATTTCAAATATTTTCTTCTAGGCTGTAACTTGTATTTTTAGTCTGAAAACAGGGTCTATTATAGAGCAATAATTTATCCTGCTATGGACTGTGTTTTTGGTATGCATTTTTAGAACTCTTGGCTGGGCATGATGGCTCTTGCCTGTAATCCCAGCACTTTGAGAGGCCATGGTGGGCAGATCATGAGGTCAGGAGTTCGAGATCAGTCTGGCCAACATAGTAAAACCCTGTCTCTACTAAAAATACAAAAAATGAGCCAGGCATGGTGGCAGGCACCTGTAATCCCAGATACTTGAGAGGCTGAGGCAGGAGAATTGCTTGAACCCAGGAGGCGGAGGTTGCAGCGAGCTGAGATCACGCCGTTGCACTCCAGCCTGAGCGACAGTACAAGACTCTGTCTCAGAAACAAACAAACAAACAAGCAAACACTCTTGCCCTAGCCTTAAATCCCAAAGATGTTTTTCTAAAAGTTTTATAGATTTACACTTTACATTTAAAAGCATGATCCATTCTGAGTTTGTATAAGGTGTGTGACTTATACAATGATGCTTTTGTTTTTTGTAGGCTTTTTGTTTTTATTTTTTGCCTGTGGATATCTCATTGTTCTGGCACTAGTTGTTGAAAAGACTGCCCTCCATTAAATTGCTTGTGCACCTTTGCCAAGAATCTATTAGCATAGCTGTGAGGGTCTATTTCTGGGTTCTCTCTTCTCTTTCATTGACCTATGTGTCTGTTCTACTGCCAGTTCCAGTCTTCATTACAATAGCTCCCCAAACCACAGTTTGTCTAGCCAAACCTGATTTTTTAAGGTTCATCATCAGTTTAATATAGCAGACTTTTCAAGCTTAAATTATTTAGATAAACAATGTTATGTTAAAAACTTTCTAGTATATTATAATATTTTGTTCATAAAATTCAAGTATTTTTCTTACTATAACATGTGATTTACAAAATCCAAATGAATAAAGATAACCCAAAGCAAAAGATAAGAAAACATTCCAATATGTATAATACGAAAAGATGCCTTTGACTAAAATCGCCATCTTTTACAGTATAAATTACTTACTTTTAGTCAAAAAATATAATGTAAAATATACAGCACATGTATATTCCAGAAGACTAAAACCATCAAATAGCAGTTCTTTAGAACTGTGAAATTCCATGTGTTCAAAAGGCTTTAAAAGCATTATCTGAGACTTCCTGCCTTAAGTCCATAAATTTTTATTGTTCGTCTTGAAGCTCATAAACTTCCTTGAATGATTTCCAATCATTTATTCTTTACAGATACTAATCTGCTGACTTTCCAACATTTACTTTGTTTTTTAACTGTGCAAATGATATCTAAGTACAACATACTCAACAACCACACATATTGCTCTAATTGTGTTTTAGGGCTCACATGGAATAAGGAAACATTTATTTCAATTAGAATATTTTATCTGTTCAGAATTAATTTATTGGCTTTTCCCATTTGGAAAATTTACTGTAACCCCAAGCTGACATTCAAATACCATTAAAGAATCCACTGACCACAATCTGAATCAATTTTTTCAGCAGATGTCTTCCCAATACACACATTTGAAACTCAAGGCACAGCCACTAGAAAAGTCTCTAATCTGTACACACATGAAACACTCAAGTACATAGTAAGGCTTATCCCAAAACTTTCACAAGCCCGCATTTGTTGGATTTGCTAAACTCTGCCACATTCTCCTTTGCCAAGAGACGGACTTGGGTCAGCACAGGCACGTGGCAAATTGTCCCAGTTATTTGATAGCCAACTATAAAAGACATTTGGACATTATCTTCAAACATCTTTTGTGCAAAGTAGTCATTACTGTACTCCTGTAGTTACTGGATATGCCAGATTTTGCTTAGGTGAGTTATAGGCTGAGCAAAATTATGAATTGTCACCTCAATGCATCACAAAGAAAACTATTCTCAAAGATCATTCGTTTACCTGTTTGACATCATATGCCAGAAGGACATATTTTAAATCTGGTGAAACTGAATGTCTTGATGCTTTGAAGGTTACCTAGACAAAGAAAAAAAAAAGTTAGCTTTAAAAGCTTTTTAACATGAATTTGGAGTATAAATGTAAAACAAAAAAACCCTCAATTCTCATAGCACTACCAAATGGCATTCACATTTCTTTTATATTGTATATATATTTGCATGTGTGTATGATTATTCAGATGAATATAAAAGCTCAAAGAGGACATATTAGACATTTCAGTAAGACAACATTTGCTGATATATCTTTCTATATGTTATCTCTTAAAGAATGCTAAAATTTTTGTTCCTTAAAAAATTAAAGGGCCCACTGAAATTCCTACAGAACCAAAATGCTTTTATATTTGCATGCTAGATTACTCAAAAGGAAAAGAAGTATTGACATTCTGTTTGTAATAATTTTCTGTCACTATTTTTGTATTCTTAGTGGTCGAATGTTTATATTTAAAGAAGATACTAACATTCAAGACAGACTCTCTTTAAAGGAAATACCCAGGGTGAAACAGATTAAAACACAAATTCATAACACTGCATTTAATGTCAAACAAAAACTATTGCACTGTACTTGACTAATCTTGAGCCTATAATCGAAAAATTGAACAAATTTGATGATAGAGGAATTTATACAATGAAACAAATACAATCAAAGTAGAGAAAAGATTTCATTTGAAATAGAGATATTTGTCTAATTCATATCTAAAGAGAGGGCAAGCACATTGAGTTGATGTATCAAAAACCTCCAAAATATAAACAAAAAAAACCCACAAAATAAATTGTATAAAATGTTAAGCAAAATAGACACTTTGCATGGTACTTTCAGAGAAATACATGCATAAACATTTGTAGATACCTTATGGTAGTATAGTTTTCATAAGACTGCTTTCTATAAAGTTCCAAAAAGTGTGAAGTCAGAGTTTGTTTTGTTTGGTTTGTTGGTTTGTTTGTTTGTTTTACATAGGGACTCCGAAACACAATGGATAGAATAAGAAACTCAGGCTAATCAATATTTGGAAAGTTTGGGTGGTATAATAAAGGATATAGTTGGTCTTTGTCTCTGGTTCTCGGCACAGAGCTCCAAAACCCTTGAAATTTCCCGAGTGAAGAAATGTCTTTAGTTATTCATAGCAAATTTCTTTCCAAGTTATTCAATTTCTGCAACATCAGTCGACTCTTTGTGAGGGAAGGGGTTAGCTTACAGTCTCAGGATTAAGCTGGTCATCAGATTACAACAAGCATGTGATTGCAAGTTTAGAAATTTCAGCCCCACTCTAAGACCTAGGAGGAGAGAAGAGCTGGAGATTGAAGTTCAAGCCACTGGCCAGTGATCCAATAACTCATGCCTAAGCAATGAAACCTTGCTAAGAAATTCCGAATGAAGAGGGTTGAGGGAACTTCCAGGTTGGTAAACATGGATGCACTGGTAGGGTGATGTACACCAGCTCCAAAGAGGAAGAGTCTTCTGTGCTGGGGACCCCTTCAGACATCACCCTGTATATTTCTTCATCTAGCTGTTCATTTGTACCCTTTACAATAACCTGCTACTCATGAGTATAGCTGTTGTCTGAGCTCTCTGAGTCATTCTAAGAAATTCTCTAGCCTGAAAAGGGATAAGGAGAACCCTCACACTTGTAATGAGGTTGGACATAATTCAGTACCACTGGGACCAGGACCTGGCAGCTGGCATCTGAGGTGAGGACAGAGAGGGGGAATTGAGCTACTTAACTGTGGGATCTACACTAATTCCTGGTAGTCTCAGAATTGAACTGAATTGTAGAGCACTCAGTTGGTATCAGAGTATTGTTGGAATGACATAACTTGTTAATTCCTGAGCCAGATATGCAAGAGAATGGAATAGTCAGGGAGACATCATCATATGGCAATGCTAAGATTTGGGGATTTACACCTATCTTGTACAATCTACCTATTAGGCATTTTAGAAGAAGATGAGAGTGTTCACTGGCAATAATTGATGTCAAGAATTTTGTTTTTTGTTGTTTAAAAATTCCATTTAAATAACCATGAAAATAACAACATTAGCAGCTACGATTGATTAGTTATCTATCATGTGATCTGCAAATTGCTAGGAACTTTGTAGTTATCAACAATATTAAATAGTCTTCAGGGCAGTAAGTACTATAATACAACTTCATTCTTTGTCTCATTACTTTATTGTATATTGAAATTTGATAGAAATTAACCTATGGGGAATTTAGGGTGACATTGAAAACACAAAGGCATCTCTCCCAACATTATAGTATCAGGAGGTGTATTGTTCTTTTTTCTTTTTTGAGTCAGTTTTCACTCTTGTTGCCTAGGCTGGAGTGCAATGGCACGATCATGGCTCATGGCAACCTCCGCCTCCTGGGTTCAAGCAATTCTCCTGCCTCAGACTCCCGAGTAGCTAGGATTATTGACATGCGCCACCATGCCCAGCTAATTGTGTATTTTTAGTAGACACGGGGTTTCTCTATATTGGCCAGGCTGGTCTCGATCTCCTGACCTCAGGTGATCCACTTGCCTCAGCCTCTCAAAATGTTGGGATTATAGGTAAAAGCCACCACGCCCAGTCTGAGGCGTATTGTTCTTGAAGAAATGTTTAAGGAACAGTATCAAATGGTATGCTTTTATGTAGAAATTGGTAGGGCAATGTCATCATGCTTGTCCTACAGGGATTAGAAAATTCCAATATTGCAGTTGTTATACCTTTCTCAAGGTCAAAGAGAAGCATACATAACAAGACAACCCAGGAGGGCCTCTTTTCATAAGCCTTGCATTATCTCACTAGCAAAAAGGGTTGTTTTTTTTTTTTTTTTTGATAGAGCTTCTCTGTCTAAAATCTGAATTAATTTAAAGGAAATCACACCTCTCTTGTCCTCATCCATCCTCATGTGATATTCCTTACACAAATTAACTTCACGCTTTCACAGGTGTGTCTGTGCCTCCGGTAACAACATTTTAGTATCTTTTACAGTTCCTACAATTATCTAGTCTGGCACTTTATTAATTATCACTCTACTGCCGCAAGCTTATGCAGCACACAAACTGGGAAACTTTCCAAATATCTTTTCAGGGGCCCAAGCTGCTCAACCTTCTCTGAAATTAAAGAGTTGTGGGCAGGTCACTGGTGCAGCAGAGAAACTTACTGATGATACACGAATAAGAAATACATCTTGGCAGCTTACCCAAGAGCCCAGGAAATGTTGGAAATCTTAGGTCACTCCCTCTTGGTTTATGCCCTTAATGTTATCATTTGTTGCATTTGGGGGATTAATTCTTTCTAGCAGCCACAGGAGACACCTTGGTCAACACTGATTCTAACTTAGACATTAAATCGTTCTGGTTGAATTTCAACTTGATATGGCTTCAAATTGTGGTTTGGGGAAGTTGATTACTGCCAATAATGCTATTACAGTACTTACATATTTAACAACTTAATTACCATTGAAATGAAAGGATGCAAAAGTAATTTCCATGTGTTCATTGCCATTACTCAGCAATGATGCCTGCCTGTGCAGTTTTTGACATTCAACAAAGGGCATACAAATGCATGAATCCTGCCATCTATGTACATTCTGTTGAAGGCAGGCAAGGTATGATAAACAGAGTACAGCAAATGCACACATGATTAACTGGATGAATTAAGCAAGAAAGACAAGGCATTTGATCAAGTAGAGAAAAAAATATACAATGTATGCTTTCAGGCAGCTTAAGAACATTTTGTGGTACCTCTTTTGTATGTATCATTCCATTCAAGCAAATCTTACGTATTGAACACGTACCGTACAACAAGCGCCATGGCAAGCGAGACACTGAAAGTGCTACAGAGTTGGGAAACCAAACCCACTAGGAAGTTTTCCATTCCATATTGGTCAGGGTAAGACAAGTGCCATGAACCTCTTTAGTCAATGTTAGAGCAAGTGTCCAAAACATGAATGCTTTAAACCACTGGGTATGTGGAGTAAGAATGAAGCTATCTGGGTAAGAATCTAAGAGAGATGGAGTAGTCAGATTGCCTATTTAAAAGAGCTCAGTATCTCCACAGCTCCAGACACATACTGTCTTGCAGAAAAATACACAGTGTTTCTAGTTTTCAATTTTTTTTTTCAAAAAAAGCTGGAAATCAACATTTACCTTATGATCTCATAATTTAAAAATTATAATTCAATCCTTTTAAATATACTTGGCAGCCAGATACTGTCTGGAGCCTATAAGCTTGGCAATTTTTGGTAAAGTAATAATTGCCATAAGGATGGGTGAGGAGAAAGAAAACGCTATGAAGTTTAAAAAGCAGAATTGTATCATTTACACATATTTGGCGGTAATATATATGAAAATTTATTTTTTGGTGTTTTTGAGTTAAATGTAATTACAGCCTACAATATGAGCATAACCTTCAAAAAATGAACAAGTTTCTTATAAATAATTACTGGGAAGATGAGGGATGCTTCCATCGATTACTGCTATTACATGTAAGGCATGTATTACTGCCAACATGAATATGCCAGACCTTATCACTGTTTCCATGAGTGGTAAAACTGAAATGAAGAAAGAAGCAAAATCAGCTTTGAATTTAGAACTATTACTTTGGCAGTTGGGTGGAAAACTAGTTAGATTTGATGACGTCTTGAGTTCATGAGAGCTGGTAAGAGACTCATGACAATCCAAGAAAGCAATCTTAGGAAGTTAAGGAAGAAGCAGAGGCAAAGAGTGAAAGGGACACGTACAGGGGAGGTTGTGAATAAAATCCAAAAAAAAAAAAAAAAAAAAAAAAATTACGGATTAGATTTGAAGATGGAGAAAGAAGAAAGTATACAGAATAACTCCAGGTTTTCATGTTTTTATCATTGGGTGAATGCTGCTTTTGCAACATTCTCACTTAGGAAAAAAAACAGGCATATTTTGCAGAAAGTTTTAGACATTCAAATTTTATATACATTATTGTTATAGCTCCTGAAGGATATCCAATAGGAAGTGCACAGGATTTGTGGATAAAAAGTCTGGAGTTTAAGAGAGATGCCAGAGAGCCTCATCTTTAATCATTTACATGGAGTACTAAATGAAAGTTTATGTTCAATGTAAATCCATCCCCCTCTAAAGAAAAGGAACAAGTTCCCCAAATGACATGTTCTATCTGGATGGCCCAGTAATCATGCAGTTATGAGCATTGTGTACCACTGCTGGTATTCTTTAAATGTACGTGTTTTCTTTTTCTTGTACTTTCATTCAACTTCCTCTACTTGCTATACTACCTTCATCTTTCCCTTTTCCTTATTCAAATTGTGTTTCTCTAAAATATCATTCTAATCGTCCTCCTTTAAGCCTTCCCTGTCCTTCTTAGCTCAAGTGATTCATCTGACCTCACATGTATATAATTACATGTGCAGTTCATCTAACAATTGATCACTGTTTCGTGATTGCACTTCTAGGTTGTTTGGAACTGCAATTTACATCTTTTATTGCCACAATAATGTCCCTAGTAAGAGACTCCATTACAATGATTCACTTTTGTCAGGAACATTATAACTATAGGTAGAAATGAGATAATGATGGTATTCCAAGATGTCAGATATTAAATATCATAGCTAGAAATCATTAAACACAAACTTAAATGTCAGAAGTGCCAGAATATATAAAATATTCATTTGTATGGCTTGAGGCTGAGAAATGACTGAGCAAAGGGAGAATGAGAGATGCAGTTAAAATTAACACAAACTCGTATATAGGACTTGGTTGCCTTAACATTGAGAAATGGCAGAATAGTAGTAACTGTGCAGTAGGGATGTGTATTGTTCTAGACCTTGGAATAAGCTGGTAATAAAAATATCTAAAGACATCTCTATTTACAAAATAAAATATCATGGTCCAGGAGCTTTGGCTGAATAATTCTAAAAGTGTAGATGGGTACATTTTTAGCAGACGGTGAATGATGGAGACAAAAATGTAAGTCGTCTTGAATCCTATGATATTTTTCCCGGCTCCCCTCATCCTCCAGCCCACCAAACTCCCTGAACATACACACACATATCCTTTATGATAAATTTATTTAGAGTATAACTTCCCTCACTACTCGATCTCATTATTCGTTTACTGATACCTGACAAAAATATTTGGAAAAACCATATCTCCTTTTAGAAAAATATTTTGAAACATGTAATTAAGTACATACTATGAATATGCCTCTTTCATAGTGCAGTCTATAAAAATGACCAAATTCTCTAGTTTGGGGATGGGGAAGATTTTTAGAAAGCCAGTTGACCATAAATGGAGGAAAAGAGGGAGAAAGGTTATTATATAGTTGAAAAGAAGGAAAGGAAAATCAAGAGGCACTTGGAAAGAAGGCAGCAGTCCATAGTATGATCCAAAAGACACGCTCTCTCTTACTGTCTGGCTTCAATAACAGAGGAGAAGAAAATAGGTTTTTATCATTTAAGCTGTAAACAAAGTCTTGATTGTTCTCTCTAGCTATGACTGGGTATATATACAGGAAATGTTAAACTCAATTTTTTACTGTGTATTTTTTTCATGTTCTCTTTTCTTAGCTAACCAATTAATTATGACAGTGCTTAAATCATATCTATTTCCTGACATCTGCAATATCCATATTTTGTAAACATAATAGATGGTCTCTCTCTACATATATTTGCTTATTACCATGCATTTTGCTGATACTGGAGTATTCAATAAAACAAGCCAAAGCAGAAAATGCCATGATACAAGTAGGTAATTTTTATGACTATTGAATCAATACCTACTAATCCATATAGACTGACACACATGTATTTTTATTGCTCAATAAATGTAAACAGTCAAAATAACATCCTATTCATTTATATCATAGCCCATACACTAAAACATTTAAAAAGTAATTTTTATTTTTCACAGAAAGTGGAAAGTAATGGTTACTGAAATCTATTAATAACTTAAAAAGATAGGGCAGAAAAGATGACTTTGAGAAGAATGCCAATATTTCTCCACCCAAGGCTTTAATAAATTGGAAAAGTTATCGGCCGATGAAAGAAAAAAAGGAATATTATAACTTACATATTTATGCAAATTATTTATTTGAAGTTCAGTTTGTGCTAGTCTAATGATTCTTCAAATTGTCTTAGTGCTTTATAATCATCATATATCAAGTATATTTTTGTCTTAAATTGTGCCATTACTTTCAAGCACAGCTACATTAAAGAATACAGCATATAAAAGCTAAGGAAGTCCTAAAAATTTGACATTAGAATTTCAGGATGAGTTTTCCTCATCAGAGTCTTATATAATGTGTGTAAGACGACACTTATAAAATAAGTAAGTAGACTGGAGCTGTCCAACAGAAATATACTTAAATTCATTCTTGTTGTGATATCCCATCAGGCACATTTAACTGAAGATAATTTTATAAACATAAATAATATAGTTATTTTAAAATATAATATGCACATTTTAAGTATTTCAATTAGTAGTATGATTTTATTTCTGGTTTAAGAAAACTGATGGTTACCAAAAGCTTTGTAATTTCCATATTTATAAAAAGAAGGGAAACTATAATGTCCAATATTGATTTAAGTAAAAAAATTTTTTTACCATGGCTGAATTATTTTTTTTTATGAGATAGAAACAAACAAACAAAAAATAGTGCAAAGACTAAATCTTCTTGAGAGCTGATGGTTCAAAGGCTCATTTAAAGTTTATATAATATCATTAATTTAGCATTATAATTAATAATTCCAAGAACAGGAGAAAACATAGATTAGCAAATAAAAAAAGATATTTACTTGTGCCAGATTTCATATATTCTTATATATTCCTCAATGACATCATATTTGATATTGCTATAGTTTGGATGTTTGACTCCTTCAAACCTCATATTGAAATTTGATCCCGAATGTTGGAGGTGGAGTCTAATGATATGTGTTTAGGTCATGGGAGAGGAGTCCTCATGAATGTCTTGGTGCTATTTTTATCACAGTGAGTTCTTACTCTATTAGTTCTCATGAAAGCTGGTTGTTAAAAATGAACCTGGCACCTCATCTCTCTTTTCTTGCTTCCTTTCTCACCATGTTATCTTTGCACATGCAGGCTGCCTGCCCATTACCTTCAAACATAAATAAAGCAACTTGAAGCCCTCACCAGCAACAGATGTCAGTGCCATGCTTTTTGCACAGTCTGCAGAACCATAAGTCAAATAAACATCTTCTATGTATATTACTCAGCCTCAGATATTCCTTTACAGCAACACAAAATAAACTAGTAGATAAGACAGACACCTATTTAGTGGATAAGACAGATCTGAATTAATAGATAAGACAAATATCTACTTTATCCTTATCTCTTTCTCTTAAACTGGATTAATCACAGCTTTTGTCTCTTCACATATTGTCATTCATGATAGATTAAGCAATTGAAAATTCCCAGTTAAATTTAAATATAAGATAAACAATAGATATATTGTAATATATGTAAAAGATGGCATATCATATAACCATGAGAATGAGATAAAAAATAGAATATCTTATAGTTATAAAAATAACTCTACTACAGGTTAAATGCAAATATGCATGAATCAGCAACAAAATGCTGAGTGCTAGAGGGAAATATAAGACCATGGACTGCCTGATGCCTCTTTCAAAAGTTCAAGACCAACTAAAATTAAATTACACATCATATAGGCAAACATACATATGTATCAAAGCAAACTGAGTTAGACATTCACCAGAAACCCAAGGCTATGAAAATAATCTACATAGTGAATTAGTTTAAAGGTTGAGTTTTCATTTACTAAACTTGCACTTTAATTCTCCAAGGTTGAAAGCCATGTTTCATATAGATCATTTTATCAGAAACATCCATTAATAGCTCCTAAGCACAGCTGAAGAGACCAGTGGTTGTTCTCAACTGTGACTGAATAAACATCCCTGTTCTTGTTTCCTGATATACACATGCCATTGCTTCCTTATGGTATATACCTAGGAAGGAATTTTTAGGTTGTAGGGCATATGAATGTTATACTTTGCATAATAATGACAAATTTTACCCAAAGTAAAAACATAAATGACATTCCTGCTATCTATGAGTTAGAGGCTCTGTTATTCCACAGTCTTTCCAATATATGGTAACATCAAGATTAAGCTTTGCCAATAGGATACGTGAAAAATACTATATTCTTGTTGATAAATACTCCTGGTTATAAATTATGTATGAATTGTGCCAAGCATCTCTTAATTTTTTATCAACAATAATTTTTTGGTTAAAAGTCCATTTATATTTTGCGGTCATTTTCAGTTGATTTGGAAGAGTTTTTGCATATGAATTACATTAACGTTTTCTAAATTAACTAATACTTTTCATTAAGTCTTTATAATTTACAACTTAGCACATTGGTATGCTAAAATATCTCTGTCCTCTAATTTTAACATGAGATAATAATAGATACAGGATCCTACGGAGAGATCCAAGATGGCCGATTAGCAGCAGCTCAGGATTGTAGCTCCCACTGAAAACGCAAAGAGTGAGTGGATGCCACATTTTCAGACAAATTTTTATTGCCCACGGACCAAGAGATTCTTGGTGGAGGAGCCCCACGAGTCGCCAGCACGACTCTTTTGGAGGGCGCGGCCGTTTTGCAGGTGCCCCCGGCGCGGCGGTTCTCAGTCCGGAGTATACGGGACTGAGTGCCCTTTTGGTTGGCGTTGGGAGCTCCGGGAAGGCAGAGTCTCCCATTCAGCTGATTGAAAAGCAGACTGAAGTGGGGAACCAGACCAGGAGATTCCCAGGCAGAAAAGTGCCATGAATCTTAATGCTGCTGTTTTCAGCGGGCATAGTGGGTCTCCGCAGGGGAAGGCTGGTACCCACCTCCACAAAAAAATAAAAAATAAAAACAGCAGTTGGAACTGCTGAGGATTGAGAGTTTCACAGCAAGTACAGCTGAACCCGGGAAGGTCCAGCTCTGTGGGGGAGGGGCGTCCACCGAAGGAAAATTAAGAAATAGAAAAAACTTTATCACCAACAAGCTGGACGTCCACTCAGAGACCTAATCTGAAAGTCAGCAATTACACAGACGACAGGTGGATAGATCCACAAAGATGGGAAGAAACCAGCGCAAAAAGGCTGAAAACACCCAAAATCAGAATGCCTTTCCTCCTACAGAGGATTGCAGTGCCTCATCACCAATTGAACAAGGCCTCACAGAGAATGAATGTGAGGAATCAATAGAATCAGGCTTCAGAAGGTAGATAATGAGAAACTTCTGTGAGCTAAAGAACATGTTCTAGCCCAATGCAAAGAAACTAAGAACCTTGAAAAAAGGTTTCACGAAATGTTCATGAGAATGGACAATTTAAAGAGGAATATAAGTGAATTAATGGAGCTGAAAAACACAATACAAGAACTTCGAGAAGTATGCACAAGTTTTAACAGTCGAATTGATCAAGCAGAAGAAAGGATTTCAGAGGTCGAAGACCAACTTAACGAAATAAAACGAGAAGACAAAATTAGAGAAAAAAGGGTAAAAAAGAATGAGCAAAGTCTCCAAGAAATATGGGACTATGTGAAAAGACCTAATCTACGTTTGATAGGTGTACCTGAATGTGACGAAGAGAATGAATCCAAGCTGGAAAATATTTTTCAGGATATTATCCAGGAAAACTTTCCTAACCTAGTAAGGCAAGACAATACCCAACTCCAGGTAATACAGAGAACACCACAAAGATATTCCTCAAAAAGAGCAACCCCAAGGCACATAATCATTAGATTCATCAGGGTTGAAAGGAAGGAGAAAATACTACGGGCGGCCAGAGAGAAGGTCAGGTTACCCACAAGGGGAAGCCTGTCAGACTCACAGCTGATCTCTCAGCAGAAACCCTACAAGCCAGAAGAGAGTGGGGGCCAATATTCAACATCCTTAAAGAAAAGAACTTTCAACCCAGAATTTGATATCCAGCCAAACTAAGTTTCATAAGTGAAGGAAAAATAAAATTTTTTACTAACAAGCAAGTACTCAGAGATTTCATTACCACCAGGCCTGCTTTACAAGAGCTTCTGAAAGAGGCACTATATATAGAAAGGAACAACCAGTATCAGCCACTTCAAAAAACCCATCGGTAAGCTGCATCCAGATCCATCTCACATGCAAGGATACACAGAGACTCAAAACAAAGGGATGGAGGAAGATTTGCCAACCAAATGGAGAGAAAAAAAAAAAAGCAGGAGTTGCAATTCTCATCTCTGACAAAATAGATTTTAAAGTAATAGAAACCGAAAGAGATAAGAAGGACATGTATAATGGTAGAGGGATCAATGTAACGGGAAGAGCTAACGACCCTAAGTCTATGCGCACCCAATATAGGAGCACCCAGATACATAGGGTAACTTCTTGGTGACTTACAAAGAGACTTGGACTCCCACACAATAATAGTGGGAGACTTTAACACTACATTGTCAATATTGGACAGATTAATGAGACAGAAGGTTAAGAAGGATACCTGGGACTTGAACTTAGACCTCTAACAAGTAAACTTAATAAACATTTACAGAACTCTCTACTCCAAATCCACAAAACATACATTTTTTTTTCAGTAACACATCACCTTTATTCTAAAAGTGACCACATAGTTGGGAGTAAATCACTCCCCAGCAATTGCATAGCATTTCATAGGTTTAAATGAAATATTGGTTGGCTGTTTGTTTGTTATTTTCCTCCCTTATTCCTTCCTGTCTCCATTGTATAACACAATTATTAGTATAAAAGAGCTTTTAATATCCATTTGTAGACTGCATTCTAGCCTGTGCAATAGAGCAAGATTCCCGTTCTCTCTCCCTTTTTTTTCTTCTTTTTCTATTTATTTCATTCTTTTTTTTCTTCCTTCTTTCTCTTTTCTCTCTTTTTTCTAAAAAAACAAACAAACAAACAAACAAACAAATAAATAAATAAATAAATACATCAATACT
Organism: Ateles fusciceps; assembly: GCA_036589455.1. Lineage (NCBI taxonomy): Eukaryota > Metazoa > Chordata > Mammalia > Primates > Atelidae > Ateles > Ateles fusciceps. The sequence continues at coordinate 7,219,366 of JAZHEH010002982.1, read as the reverse complement.
TCAAATGCTCTCTCCTCCTGCTGTCTGATGTCCTGGAATGCCTCCCAAGGGGAGCCAACAGAAAGCCAGGTACAAGGTTGCTCAAGCATTACATTCCACAGACAGCAATCTCCCAGGGCATGAAACAGGACAGAGAAGGATAGAAAATGAATTTGGGGCCAGGCGTGGTGGTTCACACCTGTAATCCCAGCACTTTGGGAGGTTGAGGCTGGCAGATCATGAGGTCAGAAAAAATAAATAAATAAATAAAAAATAATAGATACAGGATCCAAGCAACAAAAAATATAAGGACAAAAAATAACAAGCCTTGGGTTTTCAGCTTAGAATATGAATATGAATATTTCTTGAATATATTAATGGGTGTAACTACACCTCATGTTCTGGACTCATAATAATGTATTGATTTGCTGTTTCCTGCTCATTTGTCAGTATTCTTTTGATAAGCAGAGATATCATAAATGACCCTTCCATGCCAAAGTAAATAACAAAGAAAAGGAAAAGAATAATTTGAGATTTTTATCCCTGGTGGCACTTTCTGGTTAGTTGGGAAAAGAAAGAAGGCCTATAAAATAAAGTCAAATTTAGTGACAAGGACAATAAGAAATAATCAAGAGTTGCCTCTGGATTCAATGTCTTGAGCCAAATCTCAAACTCTGACGTAAGAATAGGGTTCTCTTTTATTGTCTTCCAAGAACAGCTGCAAACACTGCTGATCTCAGCTGTGCTTAGGATCTGAGCAGACATTTACTAGTTGAGTTGTCATGTACTAAACTTGTGTTTTTATGACTCAAAACCAAAAGTCTTTTCTTTTATTGTCCACTTTCTCAGAAATGTTCACTAATATCCTCAATTTTTTTATGAAGTGTGTATAATGCTAAGATAAATCACTTTTCTGCATGTTTTTAGATGTCCAAATGAGGTTGAATTAAGCCTGGAAAAGATGTTCAGTGTGCATGTTCGTTTTTTCATAATTAATTTTATTTCCTTTTAGAAACTGAAGGAAAATGTAGGGATAAGATTTCTGATTCTTGTGGGATACAGGATTCCTCCACTTTTCATTAAACAGGTGTTTATAACTACATGGGTTAATTATACACATTTACAACTATTCCCATTGTTCCCTCTTCCTTTTAATTCATTCTTCTTTCAGACCAGTTGAAAACAGATAAAAGTTTATTAAGAGATTTGAAACACAGAACATCCTTTCACTGTACTTTACAAATATTAATGAATATATAATTCCAGTAAGATTAAGGTTAAGCAAAAAATATTTTTTAAAAAAGTTCCTGCCATGAGTGCCATTTGCAAAGTCCCAATATGAAAGGCTTATGCACAGGAATTCAAACACCAAAAAACATATATAAAAAGATGATTCTCAACCTTGCTCATAATTCAATAATTGCAAATGAACATAAGGATTAAATTCTATTTTTTATCATCCAAATAAAAAATAATTAAAATGTTCAACAATACCCAACAACAGGAAGAGTGGACTAACAGACAGTAACATGTACTATTGGTGGGTTTGATTAAGGAAATTTGATACTATCTAATAAATTTCAGTGACCTTTCTTTGACTCACCAATACACTGGTATACATATTTAGCCTACATATATATTTGAAATATGTCTGCTTTGCTGTTTGTTTGTGTTTGTTTTGGAGCAGTAATGTGATAGAAAAATATTTAAACAAGTGGTAGTACATCATGTAAGAACATTTTATGTTGAAATTACATTTTTCATTTTAACAAAAGTTCATATAAAAATATCTTCAAGATACATTATTAAGTGGATAAAAAGTGTAGACCATACATACTGTTGAAATTAAATATACACTTACATATATACATATACATACCTACATATAAATGTATATATTGTAGAATATTATATTGCTTATGTATAGATCCATGAAGATACATACAAACATATCTCTGAAGGAGATTTTTGACAGGTACAAATATTTACATTGCTGCATTCAAAATGGGTACTGAGTGATGAAAAGGGGAAATTTTTTATTATGTATACATCTGTGACAGTTCCGTCTAACAGAACTTTCTGTGATGATGAAAATGTTTTATGTCTATGATGTCCAATGTAATAGCTGTTGGTTTTATTTTGCTGTTGAACACTTGCAATATAGCTAGTGTGACTGAAAGATGGAATTTTTAATTTTATATGATTTTAATTAATTAAAAATAAATTTAAGTGCCACATGTATCTAATGAATCTCATATCAGATAGTATAAATATTTATATTTTACAATATATGTTTTCATTATCTTGTTTTGCAAAATGTCAGTGGAAGACACTGAGAGTAATATTTGTGTTTATAATTAGACCATGTTATATTAAATTTATAATTTAAAATTACTATTTTAAGAGACATATATAAATAATGTATAGAGTGAGACGTATCCAATATTTAAAAAGAAGGAAAACCATAAAGACTACAGAGAAGAAAAGGAAAAATGTATAGAAATAAATTTTTAAAAATGACTCAACTTCTCGATTTGATAAAACGTAATATATATCCTCAAAAAGTTCAAAAAATTCCAAGTTTCTACTGAAAAAAATTCTGCTCAAAAAGATCCTTACACAGATACATCACAGTCAAATTGACAAAACTTACACAAAGAGAAAGAAACCCTCACCATCACATACTAGAAACCCTCAATTATAATAACAGCTGACTTCTCATAAGAAACTATAGAAGCCAGAAGAGAATTACATTGACATCTTCAAAGTATTAAAAGAAAAAACTTGTCAACAATTCTATATTGAGCTAAACTTTTTCTCATAAAGGAATGATTGTCATTTCTAAATAAACAAAACCTGAGAGCATTTGTTACTACTAGCCCTGCTCTAAGGAAACACTAAACGAAGTCCTTCAGGCTGAAATAAAATGATGATAAATAGTAACATGAAACCACATAAAGAAATAAAATGACCTAAAAGTATCTACACAGTTATTATGAAAGACAGCATAAACACATGTGCTGGTAACTCCTTTCTTATCCTACTTGTTTTAGAACACAGCTGCATAAAAACAATAATTATAAAAGTGTGTTGATTGAGTTATAATATATAAAGATATAACTTGTATGACAATTATAGTACAAAGGGGTGAAAAACATGAAATGAAGTTGGAAGAATTTTGTATACCATTGAAATTAAGTTAGTATTTTATCTGCACAACATTATTCTAAATTAGGATGCTATTGTAAATTACAAGGCAATGGCTAAATAAATTACAAAAAACATAGTAAAAAGAAACAATAAAAAATATAAAAGATACAGCAGAAAATATCTAACAAAAAAGGAGTGAGGAATCCAAGAATGGAGGAACTAAAATGACATAATATATGCAGAAAACAAATATTATTAAATAAATGGTCAATATAAGTTGCATAAAATGAAAATAAACACGTGAATTAAAATATGGAGGTTGACAGAATAATTTTTTAAAATGATCTCATTATATGATATATACCAAGGATATATTCTAAATTCAAGACACTAATAAATTTAAAATAAAAAGGTGAAAAAGGTATACCATGAAAGTGGTAAAACAAGGATAGAGTGGCTTCACTAACATCAAACAAAATACACTCTAAGGCAAAAACTCTCACCAGAGACAAAGAGAAAAAGTATGCAATAATAAAAGAGCCATTCTATCCGAAAAACAAAACAATTACAAATATGTATGCAAATAACAGAGCTCACAAATATATGAAACAAAAATTTACAGAATTGAAAGGGAAAATAAACAATTTAATAATAAATAGTTGGAGACTTCAAAACCTTGATTTCAGCCATGGATAGAACCAGTAGGCAGAACATCAATAATAAAATAGAAGACAAATAACATTATAAAGCAAAAAGGTCTTACAGATGGAAAATGCTAGCAGAAAGTACATACATACTTCTGAGGTTCACATGAAACATTCTCTAGGTGAGATCATATGTTAGGCCATAAAACAAGTCTTAAAGAACATGGGGAGAAATGCCAGATATAGTATGCACCTAAAGTAAAATAAATAAATTAAAAAAATATATATATATGTTATTTGGCCAAATACAATTATATTAAAAATCAACAATGGAAGGCGATTTGGGAAATTCACAAGTATATAGATACTAAACAACAGTTACCTAAATAACCAATTAATCAAGAAATAAATAACAAAGAAATAATTAAAAAATGCTTCAAGAAGAATGAAAATGATAACACATAATACCAAAATTTATGATATATAGCTAAAGCAGAACTTACAGGGAAATTACTAGCTGTAAAAACCTATATTAGGAACAAAAGAGAAACAGCTAAAAGAGTAAAGAGGAAAAGAAAGAGAAAGAAAGAAGGAAGGAAGGAGAAAGAAAAGAAAGAAAGAAAGGAAAGAAAGAAAGAAGAAGGAAGGAAGGAAGGAGAAAGAAAGAGAAAGAAAGAAAGAAGAAAGGAAAGAAAGAAAGAAAGAAAGAAAAGCAAGAAAAAAGAGGCCAGGTGCAGTGGCTCATATCTGTAATCCTAGGCCACATGAGGTAGCTCATACCTGTAATCTCCCTTAGGAGGCCTAGGTGAAAGGATTGCTTGAGTTAAGGCGTTGAAAACCAGCATGGGCAACATAGTGAGACACAATCTATACAAAAAATTAAAAATGTAGCCACACGTGGTGACACATGCCTGTAATCCCAGCTACTCAGGAGGCTGAGGTGGGAGGATTGCTTAAGGCTGTGAGACTGGGGCTACAGTAAGCCATGCTCATACCACTGCAGCCTGGGTGACAGAGTGAGACCTTGAAAAGGAAAGAAAGTAAAAGAAAAGAAAGGCAGGCAGGAAGGAAGGGAAATGGGGAAGGAGGGAGGGAGGGAGAAAGGAAGAGAGGGAGGCAGCCTTATGTGGTGGCTCACATCTGCAATTCCAATACTTTGGGAGACAAAAACAGGAGGATCACTTGAACCCAGAAGGTCAAAATCAGCCTAGGAAACATAGTGAGACTATAGCTCTCCAAAAATTTTTTTAAAAATTAGCTGGGAATGGTGGCACACACCTGTAGTTCCAGCTACTCAGAAGGCTGAAGTGGGAGGATCACTTGAGCCTGGGAGATTGAGGCTGTACTGTGATATTGTGCCACTGCATTCCAGACTGGATGATAGAGTAATACCCTGTCAAAAAAAAAAAAAAAAAAGAGAGAAGAAGAAATAAAAAAGGAAGAAGAAGAAAATAAGTATTTCAAATAAGTAGCTTAAACTTCTACCTAAAGTAATTAGAAAATAAACAAGAAAACTAAACACAAGCAAGCAGAAGGATTAGAGTGGAAATAAGTGACATCTAGGGTAGAAAAACAATGGAGAAAATGAATAAAGCTAAAAATTTGTTCTTTAAAAAGAAAAGTAAAATTGGCAAGCCTGTAGATAGATGGATGAGAAAAAAATTAAAAGATTCAAATTAATAAAATTAGGCATGAAAAAAGAGGCATCAGTACCAACCCTACAGAAATGAACATATCATAACAGGATATTATAAAATTGTTTATCAACAAACTCAGTTATTTAGATCAAAACAAGATGGTCTTAGAAAGACCTAAATTTCAGAAGAAATATATATTTGGAATAGGCTGGTAGGATTGATTAAATAAATTTAAAATTTACTGTGAAAAAAAGCCTAGGCCATAATGGTATCATTGGTGAGTTCCATGAAACATTAAAAAAAAAAAAAAAAATCCTTCACAGACTTTTCAAAACAATAAAAGGAGGAAACAATTTGCTACTTACTCTATTAGGCTGGTATTATCTTCATATAAAAACCAAACAAAGACATAATTAGAAAAAGGAAAAAGCTATAGACTGTTACCCCTTATGAATATAAACAGCCTGGACTACTAAACAAATTCAGCAATGTGGCAGGATAAGCAATCAACAAACAAAAATCATTACATTTCTATACACTAGCGCAAACAATTTAAAGATGAAATGGAGTAAACAGTTCCATGTATAATTGCCACAAAAGTAATGAAATACCTAGGAACAAATTTAACAATAAAAGTATAAGATTTTCAGATGGAAAAATATAACACGTTTTAAAAAAATTTAAAAAGATTTAAAAAAATTAAAAGACATTGTATGGTTATAGATCAGAACCTTGTTAAGGTAGCAGTATTTTTCAAATTGATCTACATAGGCAATATAATCACTATTGAAAATCTCAGCTTCCTTTTACTTTGTAAACTTTACGAGTTAATCTCAAAATTTATATGTAAATACAAGGGACACAGAAATACAATTTTGAAAAAGAAGAACAAAGTTCAAGGGCACACACATCTTGATTACAAGTCTCACTACACAGCTACAGCAGTCAAGACTGAACTACTGGCCCATGATAAACATATAGATCAATAGGATAGAGAGTCCTGAGACAAAACCATATATTTGTGGTCAACTGACATTTGAGAAGGATGCCAAAATTATTCAACAGAAAAAAAATCTTTTTAAAAATGTTACATGGATAACCATATTTCTACATGCAAAAGAATAAATGTGGACTTTCTTCCTCACATCATACTAAAAAATCCACTCAAAATGAATCATAGAACTAACCATAGGAATAAAAAGCTATTACATTCTCAAACACACAAAAAGAAGTTAGTCTAAATTACAATGTATATAAAACTAAGGAAAAAATAGATTTGATTGTCAACATTTAAATCTTGTGCATCCAAAGACACCAACCAGAAAGTGAAAGACAACATACCTGGGAGAAAACATTTGAAAATTATGTCTGACAAAGAACTTGATTTTTAACATATGGAAAACCCTTACAATTTAACAATAAAAAAGAAAAGAGCTCGATGAAAAAGTGGGCAAAAAATTTGAACAGACATTTCTCCAACAAAGATAAACAACCAATAAGCACATGAAAAGATCCCCCAATATCATCAATAAATTAAGAGAATACAAATAAATGCTATGGGGAGATATTACTTTACACCCATTACAATGGCTAAAATCAAACAGGTAAGAAGAACATGTTTTGTGGAGATGTGAAGAAATCAGGCCCCTCTTATACCATTGCTACGAAGGCAAATCTGTGTAACTACCTTAGAAGTTCTTCAAACCGCTACCAGAGATTACATATGGCCCACAACTCTGCTTCTTTTTAAGGATTGGAGAAGATTTTTAATTTAAAGATTTAAATTTTATATTTCAATCAAGAAATGTGACACCCTAAATATTGTTTAATAGATTTCCCCCACTTAGTTACTAAATATAGCTTAATAAATATTTTTATCCAACCACACACTCAAACTTTGTTTTCACCAGAATTCCCCCATCTCAATGGTTAACTCCCCCTTTGGATTAAGTCATACAACCAAAATCTCAAGAATTATCACTTATACATCCTTCTAACCCCCATCCCCAACCACTACATTCTTATTCTGTTCTTTTTATTTTATTTATCATTATTCAGATCTTTCACTTCTCTGCTGCCATGGCCTAAGTCCATTTGCTTATAATTTCAAGCCTAGGTCATCCAGCAATGTTTTTATTTGTCCTCTCCTGAGCCACAACTTTCCATTATAATGTACTCTATCACTTCAACAGGAAGATATTTGTTCCAAAAGCAAATCTGATCATTTTTGAAAATTCAGTACCATGTCCTGCATGATCTAGCCACTACTGACTTCTCCAACCTTATCTGCTTCCTGCTTCCTTGTGCTGTGCCTACTACCCTAGCATTCTTTGTTTCTATTACTTCATGCCTCATGCCTGTCCCACTATGCTCAAGCCATATTCTTGCTTAGTCAGCTTATCTCCACTCATCTTCATTTCTTTAGGGAAGTTTTCTGTGACTTCTTCAAAACAGATTCAGTCAATGCATTAGAAATTCTGACATGGATATTAATCAGTAAAAGCAAAAGCAATATTTAACTTTCATTCTTACATTCCTATTATTCACACCTATTCTGTGCCATAAATTGTAAATGTTTACATATATGATTATTTGATTAGTGCATGTCTCTGTTAATCACAGCTCTTCTATTTTCTTTCTATTGTACTTCAGCTATGATTACAGTAGGTGGGACAGAAAAAGCACATAAAATATTATGGAGTAATTCCATCAAATAATCATAGACAATATATTTTTAAGCCCCAGTACATAATGGGTAGCATGCCTATATGCTATGTATTATAAGTTTGTTAATTTTATTTCAAGATTTTTTTCAACCAGGCTTCTAAAAATTCCTCTATTACACTGTTATATACAGAAAATATGCATAAACATATACATATAACACCTAACCATGAAATAGATTCTATTGTCAAAAATTGTGGGAAAATATTAAAAACAGAATTACTCATTTAATGAAATTTAAGACCTAGGAGACGATGCTGATTCCTCTATTTCCAGCAGACTCAAAGTAATTAACCAACAAAGCCCTACCTATTTTATCTCCAAGCAAATCCTCCATCCACCTACATTTTACCATTAGCACCCCTGTACGTAGTTCAAGCCCTGCATCTTCTCTTATTTGTACCATTGCAATAGCCTTCAGAATGGTCTCCCAGTTTCTACTTTAGTATTCCTAGAAAATGCACTCCATATAAATGACAGATTGTACTTTTAAAATATGACTTAGATATTGCCACTTTATTTCTTCAAAGTACCTATTGCTCACAAAATAAAACCTTGACCTATAAAACTCAACATAAATCTTACCCCTCGTTATCTCATTGAGTTCATCTTGTACCATGCTCCACATATGTCCACTGCTTATACATTTTCTGTTCTTGGAATAGATCTATATAGTTTGAACACTATGTTCTTTGTAATTACTGGTCTTGCAACCCACACAACTCTTCAGCTGGACCTTGAAATGTTACCTCCGTGGTAAGCCTTTCCTAAACACCTAATTATTGTCTAGCCTTCATCCTTTGTTGTTTTTCAACAAGCGCTTAAATACTAGCTGACATTTTCTTGTTTTTTCAACGGATTGCTCATTTATTGTCAGTCTGACAAACTTGTCTTGGTCACCATTGTATCCCCAGAATCTGGAATATTATCTGACACACAACAGGGATCCAAACAACGGTTGGCAAATACATTGATAAGGTAATAAGATATAATGATGCAGAAACATTATAAAGATGGAAAGGAGGAAAAATCTCTACAAGTTTTTAAGAAACAGAAGCAATTCACACATAAATGAGATTATTTCAGCCAGATTCATCAGGGGAAAGAAGAGAAGTAGAGTAGTAGTAATTCATAATAACAGGTGCTGCTTGCTTGGTGGTGGTAGTGTGTGTGAGCGTGTGTATGAGCGTGTGTGTGTGTGTGTGTGTGTGTGTATGTGTGTGTATAATGCACTTAAGGTTGTTTCCCTTTATTCACAAGGCAGTATTTCAACAAGAATTGAAAACTTCTGGATAAAAAGGATAACACAGATTACAGTCATCACAATATTTAAAATATGTTAAAAACAAATATCATGACTTCAGACAAGTTAAGGCAACAAAAGCCATGTAAACCACACTTACAGTTTTCCACTTTTTTACTCACTATATAATTTTTTGTTCCTGATTACCTGGTAGTAAAATGGATAGATTGATAGATTGGTCGATAGAATAGATAGATCAATACTTGTATATATAAATAGATCTATATGTAGATATCTATCTGTATTGTGAATATATGCATAAATACATATAAACATATGTATACTTAATTCAAGCATCTTTCCTAGAAGGTTTACATAAAAATCCACAAATACACATAGAAATTTTTTATATATAATACACTAAAGGATCATTATTTATTTTTACATTCCTTTAAAAGGTATTTTGAATGGAATTCCCAGCTAGTAATATTAAAAACAACACTGGATTAGGAGTCAAGAAATGTTTGCCCTAGTCTGAAGACTACACTAGATATGTTGAGCAAGTCTCTTTATTTCTCTGGGTCTCAGTTGTTTTTTATTTTTTTAAATTTAAACTGAAGTAGGAGACAGGGAGAATGCTTTCTAGCTCTATAATAAGCTGTCACTATTATTTAATGTTTACAAAACTTGAACTTCCTTGAATGCTCATGCATGTTTCACAAGCAAACTAAAATACTAATTTATTTCCAATATACTATTAAAATATCTGTATTCTGTGAGTGTGAATAGGCTGCAGAAGTTTTAGCAATGCATAGTTCTACATCATCAAAGCTGTGTAGACTGAAATATTCTGAAAGATCAAAAGAGGGGAAAAATTATTTTTATATCATCAACTTCAAAAGCTTGAAAAATTTCTTGAAAATATATTTTGTTTTCTTGTTATATCACAAATTAATAAAACACTGAGTGATTTATTATTTTATAAAATTTATTTTTATCAATATTATTTTTAATTTATAAATTATAATTGTATATATTTATGGGATAAAATGTGATGTTTTGCTATATAAGGATGGACACAATATGGAATGATTAAATCAAGCTAATTAACATATTCATCACCTCACATACTTATATTTTTGTAGTAAGACATTTGAAATTTACTCTTAGTAATTTGAAAATATACAATATATTATTATTAACTCTGGTCATCCTGCTGTGTATCTCAAACATTTATTCCTTCTGTATGAAACTTAGAATCCTTTGACTAATATTTTTTAAAATTTCTAATTGGCTTTCCATGACTGCAAGACAGCAATATATAAAATTATTCAGAAAGAAAATGAAGGGCAGAGATATCCATCAAATGTTTCAGTGCATGAAATTAGAGCCTCGACTTGCTCAAAATAGACTGATTAGTCCTGGATACAAGTCAGGGAGCTCACCTCTCAGGAAGCCAAATTCCAAAACATTTGCAATCAATTGTTATAACTCTAGCTGCCTGTTGGTTTCCAGCATCCTGTCTGATACCTCCAGCTCCAAAGAGACTAAATAAGAATCTTCTAAAATATAGACACTGGAATTGTAATCTTTTATCGCATATATCCAAGAGGCTCTATCAGACAAGATTGAACCAAGCTCTAGTTCATATAATTAAAGTGTCATCTAATTTATTTTTGTCATAATTTTATTCCTATCTGAAGGAAACAATTTTGTTATGTTATTTTTATGTTACTTAGATATTTAATTTTGTTTATATATTACTTTGATAATTTTGTTTACAAGAATGACTTACTCATTCAACACTATGCATAATAATTAAATGGCTATGGATGTAGATTTATTAGTAACATTATCATTATTGATAGTAAAATGGTCATACCATCCGAGATTCTTTGTCCTCATGAATAAATTAGTTAGTAGAATCTAATTTCTAGATCCTTCACAATTGTAATTTAGGGTAAAAAAATAATAGGAAGTAGTTAATTTTAGCCCTTTAATCCTATAGGGAACTGTATGAATAACTGCTTGAATCTGCAGGGTAATCCTGTCATACTTGCAAACACATAGAGGCAGCAAGACAATTTCTCCCCCACACTTTTAATTAAAATAGTGCCTGAGTACACTTCCAGGGTAAGGGTCACAAATTTTCTTTCTAATTTTCCTGTTTTAATGACCACCACTGTTAAAACTATGCTGGAATTCACTTTCACATATTATCTAACTTACAGAAAATATTGAAGAGCCTAAATGTCTATGGTAGATTCAGTGTTTTCTTCCCTAAATAAATATAGAAAGTGTCCAATTTTTGCTGAAACATGTATTATTCCATTCGTTTCCCTGAATGTACATCAATGTTATATCCTATTTTGATCACTGAATTGGAAGTTACCCAAATAAACATAACTATCGTTTTTAAAATAAATATTGTGGATATGATAAGTATCTAAATATTTTCATAGTGGGTAATAAAAATAAGATAAATATGAAGGAATCTGGCAACAGGGAGTGGTAACTGCTACATCGAAGAGAAGGAGAGGCCCAAGCAAATAATGACAAAATTCAATTATGCATAAGGACAATGCACCAATGAAAGCAATTATGCTGGATGAAGTCACTAGCAGCCATCAGTTATTCTCTCTCTTAAAAGCAACAATTGCTTCCTAGTCAAAACAAAGTTGGCAATAGCCAAGTAAGTGATATTAACTTATCTGAACAAAAAAGTCTCAATCAGAAGTATCCTCCAAAAATTATAAGAAAACTGGGTCACACTTTTATCTTATACTCAGCAATACCCACAAGAGAGGAAGCCAAGGCCAAACGATCCTACTCAGGCATGCTGGTCTTCTTTGCAGGGTTGTCCTCAAAAAGAAGAAAAGTACCTGAAACTAATGAAGCTAGAAGGCACAACTTAAGATCTTCCTTAAAATTACTGATTTAAGAGTCACTACTTTGGTCCTACCTTAAAAAACTACGTTCTAATTATCACATGATTTCTCTTGTATATCTGTCTAGAACAGAGTTTCTCAAACTTGACACTCCTGACATTTCTGGCTACATTAGTCTTGTTGTGGGAGCTGTCGTGTGCATTGTAGGATACACATTCCTGACCTCTGCTCACTAGATTCCCACAGCAAACCTCTCATATCCATTCAGGACAATCAAATATGTCTCCAGAGCTGACAAATGTCTCCTCAGAGCAAAATCACCCCCAGTAGAGAAACACTGGTCTAGAGAAAGAAAGAAACAATACTGTCAAAATACCACATTCATATGTACAGTTCCAGTGGCTTCACTGATTAATCAGTACTAGTTACACTACTGATGTCCATCACTACTTGGATTCCACCAGATACTGATAAGACCAAATCTTTCAAATAATTAACAAATTATCCATTACTATTAGCCATAAGGTGAGGCCACAGGGCCAATCAAATGTTCTGACAATCTTTTCTCATCTCTTATGAGGTGAAATTTTTGATGCATTTATTCAGTAATTCTTCATTTGTTCTACTGTGTTTGCTATTGTTGTTGTTGTTTTTAATAGGACACCTATTTCCTCCAACGCAAATTGAATAATGAATTTCTTGATTTCACAGAGTTGGATCTATCACCTCCATATACCCAGTGGCACAACAAATAAAACAACAAACAAACAAAACCAAAAACACTAGGATGACATGCAAGCCAGGTGATGCTATCTCTATGCATGATAAATCAATGAATCTTCCTTAGTTCTTTCCAAACCTACTATTTTGTAATGGCCTATCTAAAAATAAACAGTTAGAGCAAAGAATATGTAACATTTTGCTTGGAATCATTCTGCTGCCATATATGAACTTCCTCCCTGTGTTATGGCTATTTTTAATAGAATATATTTAAATAGGCTTATAGAGTTTCTGAGATTTCAGATTAGACTCTTGGCTCTCAATTATTCCTTTTCACATTAATGTATAAGATATATATTACATTTTAGGGGGCCAAGCTCTGTGACTCATGCTTGTAAACCCAGTGCTTTGGGAGGCTACAGCAGGAGGATCATTTGAGGACAGGAGTTCAAGATGAACCTAGGCAACATAGTGAGATCCCATTGCTAAAATTAAGAAAAAATAAATGTTTAAAAATATTAACTGGGCCTGGTGGCAGACACCTGTGGTCCTAGCTACTCAGGAGGCTGAGGCAGGAGATTCACTTGAGCCCAGGAGTTTGAAGCTGCAGTAAGCTATGATTGCTTAAATCATAGCTGCATTCCAGCCTGGACAACAGAGCAAGACCTTGTGTCTTAAGAAACAAAAAAAGATAAATATTTTTAAAATCTTAACTACACTTAGGCACATGGGACTTGAACTCTTGTTTACAATTCCTTTCTAATTTCAAAAAGTGATTTGATAATTCATGGCTGCCGGTATTTTCTGCCAAGGCCACTGGTGATATTCAAATTACTGACAGTGAAAAGAGTCCAGCTAATACTTATGAAATGCTTTCCTCATTATGTCATTGTGAATGAGCTTTTGTTTGAAATAGTTCTGGCTTTAAGAGATAACATTTCCAAACACTTAGAAATTATAAAGAGCAATTTCGAGGCTAAATCACTTACTTCCCCATCCTCTAATTCAAAAGTTATATGCCCTTTAACTTCCTCCTTTCATTAGAAATCCACCTACCTTCAACCCAAAAGAAAGCCTTAACACAATTATTTCATTTAAAAAAGTATTTTTTATTTTGACATCTATGCCCAATATTTATTTTAATCATAGAGTCGGCTAAGCATAATTACATAACCAAAAGTACACAGTAATCATATTTAAAATATGTTTAAGTTGAAAAGTGATAATATGATGTTAAGTTTCTTTATTTTTAAAATAAATTTGTAGTCATATTTTAGCATAATATGTCCTATTATAGAACAGGTCATTCTGTTATGACATTTTTTATCAATAGTATATTTATTTTCTCAAAGACTTGTCATACTTTCATTTCAAAGTTTTCTACACTGATCTGATCCAATCAATTATTATTATAATTAAAATAATGATAATTGCTCACAGAAAAAACATCAATATGTTTCAATAAACTATATTTTTCAACAGAGTTTCCTGGAAGAGACATTAAATCCAGGTTTTAGCCTAATGTTAACTTTAAAAACATACGTGTATTAAGCAATGCCATCTTGAAGTTAGGAGAAAACAATTAAACAAGCTCCTTTGAAATCATCTGGAATTATGGTAATTCCTATTTTTCTTCTCAGTTTTGAGTAACTGCTGCAAATTGATACTACCTTCCACTCCCCTGACCCCTCCCCCCCATATTGAATGTATACACCTCTAGGACTTATAAATTGCTTAATCATCTGTGTTGTGACATAAAAGTCCTTAGGGAGCCTATGAAACTTAGAAGATCAGTAAATTAGAATATTTGCTATATATGACTCTGTGGTAATTAAGAGTCATGGCCAACATAGAGGAGAACAGAAAGAAACCTCAAAAGGATTTAAAAAGATATAACACAAAAGCACAAAGATAAAACAGCATTAATTAGCACATGGAGAAAACCACAACGATCAGAGATGGTGGTGGTGTGTAGTACCAACAAAAGAATTGAGATAATGGAATAATAATCCAAAAGTTTTATTTGTTTTGCTTTCTTTTTTGATGTACCATGGAAGATTAAAAAAGTAATGAATAAATAATGGAAAACAAAAACATAATTAGTGGTGGGGGAAAACTTCATTGAATTGTGTAAAAGAGTATTTAATAAGGCACAGATACATAATAGAATAATTCATGTACTGAGTATATCTAACTGCAATGCTTGGCTACTGAGGGCCTACAAGCTCCAAAAAATTATGTTACTTTATGAAAAAGGAAAGCAAAAATTAAAATGCATTCAATTTTTGTTCCCCCAAACTAATTTTATGGAAAATCCATTCATTCTTACTTTAATCCGTATATTATTATCATATCTTCTCATCATTATCGATTCCTGAATTCTGTCTCCTATCCTATCTTCTTACTAAGGGCTACTTTTTCACTATTTACAGTATTTCTCAATGATTCTCCTAGCCCCTTTCCTAGTATCCCAGAGAACCATCCACTGAAGAAATAGTAAATGCTGCTCTATACTGTTTATTAAAATTCTCCATAAGGGTTAGTATTATCTCCCAAAGAAAATCCACATTCTTAGAAAGTAAGCCATCTGCTGTATATCTCCTTAACATCCCTTGAATAACATAAAGAGTTGCACACAGAATAGCTATTCTTTGATTTCCTGTAAATTACTTTAAAAACAAAAATGTCATTATTTTCTTTTCACTGATGATCTCATTATTAATGTACATTAGTTGGCTGGTTAAATTTAGCCTAACGGATATACATATATAATCACTTAATAATTGTAATGACGTTTTCTCCTTAATTTGTAAAAATACTAAATAGAAAGTTCTTAGTCTATCTCTTCCATAGGGCCATTTCATACTAAATATGAAGATTAACAGTTTATTTTAAATGTACAAGTAGGAATACATTTTTGAAAGAAGCCAATGATTTTGCTTATTGTTTCATTTTATGGAGGTTTTTCTGAGACCTTGTACTATACTTTGTCTATATTATGTGAATTCAACTAATTGGCAGTCTATTCAAACTTTAATTACAATAAAATAGTGAGTAAATAACTGTGTACTATTTTTCACTGGTGTTGGGTAGCTAGAGTTTCAACATTTGCAATAGTAATTCATTACTGGTTACCAAACAGGCAAACATAGCTAAGTCTCCTAACCTTAGGGTACTAGATTTTTCAGAAAGACAAAGCCCATATTATGACCAATGTAAATACATTTAGTCATTTAAACAATGTTGGCTAAACAGTGATACAAAAGAAGTAAAACGATACTGATAAAATCCTAAATTCTAAAAGTAAAACACCGAACAGCAGCTTTTAGAAAGCCTTTTCATCTGATCCCCGAAAACAACAGAACTAGAAAGAAGTCAGAAAGAATAATAAAGGAGAAAAGAGAGTTAATAATAAGGATAGATTAACCATTTTTTTTAACCTCGGCATTTATATGACTAATGTTATATATAAAACATTGGGAAAAGTATTCTTTCTAAGCAACTACTATTTATGGAAATATTTCTCCAATTACAAGAGTAAATGGGGAGAAAATGAAGCAGACAGTCACAGGGTATTTTCTATCAATAGATTTACCAATTCTCATGATATTCCAGCTACAACTTTTTACCTGAAATGGTTTGCAAAAGCTGGAGCTGAAGAATAGAAAGTTATGTACACCTAGAGAGCTTTCTAAACAGTACTGAAATGCATAAAGTAATTAATTATTCATTACTTACAAAAGTTGTGTTTTCCAATAATAACGTGGTAGCATTTGTTTCTATATTCAGTTTAATGACATGTCCATTCTCGCTTTTATACACCACATCTGTATCTGCAACAACAAAGACATTAACAATTGACAAATAGATTGACTAGGTAATATAATAACTGTAGGGGAGAAAACGTGCATAATAAACAGACACATTACAACAATCTTTTTTAGCTTTCAATAACCCAAGCAGATTTCTGTACTTGATATTCATTCTCTTGAAAGATCAGGAAACCCGCCTAACACATGGTCTATTGTGCAATGAACAAGGGGTTAATTTTCATGGTTTAACAAATGAAAATTAATTAAAATGTGGGCAATCTGCTACACATTCTGTGGTGACAAAAAATGGGCATAGAGAAGTGCCTCCAGTCTCTCAAGAAGCCATTCTGATGATGATCCAGTATTTTAACTTAAAAATGCTGTCAGTCGACTGTAACTCTTCACAGTTCTAAGTATCCTCAGATTGAATCACCCTCATGCAGACCTATTAATGGATCCAATTCTTCTATCCCACTGCATTTCTATGCAACTTCTTGAATTCTCTTTTGGGTTGTGATTTTGTCTGTGGTATTTTATAGGGCTTGCATAATTGCAGATCAAAATCTCTGAGGTTACTACTATATCAATGAATCAACTTTTTAAATGCTAGAAAAATTATGTCTTCTTTTTAAATAATTGCATTTCTTTCAGATAACTGCTTTTACATATTTTTGAGGTAAGTTTAGCCATATTTGTTAGAAAATTAAAACAACATCTCAGACTGAGATTAGTAATTTGAGGAAAAACTGACAGGATATTAGGATACTCAGGATATATATATATATATATATATTATTACCTTTTACCTAATATATATAATATATATATATATTTACCTAATAGGTAAATACATATATCTATATTATCATTTACCTAATATATATAATATATATTCTATATTAAAAGATTATATATATATGTAATAGATGTTATATATATAATATATAGTAGGTAAATGCTAACAGATATATATATTTACCTATTAAATATATTTATACATATTTACCTATTAGGTAAATATATTTATATATATTATATATATTTTAGGTAAATATATATAATTAATAATACATATAAATATAAATATATTAATATATAGTATTATATATAATATATAAATATATTACATTTTACCTTATAGATTTACATATTATATACATTAATTATATATAAGGTGAAAGTAAATATATTACCTATTACCATATATAAATTACTTATAATTAATTATTTACATATTAATTTAATATATAATTTATATATTAATTATTTATATATTAATTAATATAAATATATATTTATATATTAATTATATATATTAATTATTTATGATTAATATATATTATAAAAGGTAATAAAATTACCTTTTAATTGTAATTATATATATAATTATAATTTATTATATATAAGGTAAAAAGTAATATATTTATATATTATATTATATATTTTTATATATATATATTAGGTAAAAGCCAAGATAGTCACATAAAAGTAGTTTTGAATATGTTCTCTTTTCAAATGATAATATTTTTATAAAGTTTGAAATTATGAAGATTATCAGCAAAAACACATGAAAAAGTATCTGACACTTTCGGCCAAACAAGATTTTCTGACCCCTTCTCTCATTATTTAAATATTATTAATTGTTACAGCTACAATGTATATGACCAGAAGCAAGCAATAGTAGCAAAACTAAAGTTTGTTTTCTTCAGTATCTAATTCAAAATTCATAGTCCAATATGACCCTCCTGTTAGAGTCAAAAATAACACAGAGGGCCAGTAGTTCTTCTTGACCTTAGTCACATGGGAACAGTGACATGTTGGAACTGTAGCCTGGGAAACAGTGAAACACAAATGGCCTTTTAATTGAGGATGAACATAAGGAAAAAAGAAGGGATTTCCCAGTTATTCCCTGAGGCTGGCTGTATGAACTAATAGTTCTATATGATCTCTAAACTAAGGCCTTGTATCACCTTCTGAACTTTTGTTATCAGCTAAAAGGAATTGAGTTCTTTTTTTGTTTTATCATTAACTTTACCTGTTGTCCTTTTTTGTTTATTTATTTATTTACTTATTTTTGAGAAGGAGTCTCACTCTGTCACCAGACTGGAGTATAGTAGCACAATCTCGGCTCACTGTAACCTCTGCCTCCCAGGTTCAAGCGATTCTCCTGCCCTAGCCTCCTGAGTAGCTGGGACTATAGGCGCACACCACCACACCCGTCTAATTTTTGTATTTTTAGTAGAGATAGGGTTTCACCATGTTGGCCGGGATGGTCTTGATCTCTTGACCTCGTGATCTACCCGCCTCAGCCTCCCAAAGTGCTGGGATTATAGGCGTGAGCCACTGCGCCCAGCCTACCTGTTGTCTGTTCTATTAATGCAGAACAAATAGCAGATTTACATAAACAATAAATATTTATTTTGATTTATATTCTTTTCCTCTCCTCTCTTTCCTTTTTATCCATCATCCATATTTATGATCATGTCTCAACAGCAACACCAATCATCTGTAATGCTCATTTGGTCTTGCCAGTTGAATTGACCTGTTCTCGTGCTCACTCAATAGTCCAACCTCCTGCTCACTCAATAGTCCAACTCAACTCAGCTTTGAGTTGTAACTTCTACTCCCTCTTTGAATTTTTTAAAATGTTCTCATCTCTGGACCACTTCTTGATTTTGATGAACATATCATCCTGGATTAGCAAGAGCCAAATAGCATGCCCTAACAAAATCATCCCTACAATATTTTCTCAATAAATTAAGAGAAAATAAATTTCCCTTTTCCATTGCATCATGGAGAAAAATAGAACAAAACAAAACAAAACACTCAACAAGTAGTTTTCCTCCCAAAAGGCAGGCAAAAACATCATTGCAAAGATCATGATAGTGAAAGAAATCTAACACGGCTGACTCCATCTTGCTTTTAGGCTCATAGGCTGGCTGTCTTCACTCATTCTTGGATATTGGCCAAACTAACCATATGTGAAATACAACTTATAGTTTACCTTTGAAACAAAAATATTAATAGTCCCTCCCTAAATCTCATACCCTTCTTGTTCAGGAATTGAAATCACCCTTGTAATACTAATGAAAGGACACAAAACTGAAATTATGAAAGCCTGAATTCTGCTAAAATGTAGCTGTTGTTTCTACAATCTTTTATTGCTCAAAAGTCATGTGGCCAGAGGTCACAAGATTTGTAATTCCCTCAGTTGCTTTTATAGATAACATTACTATTGTAGAACCTATGGTTGGTCTTTTGAGATGATTTTCAGACTGACCTCACCAGGACGCAAAACTCAACCAGTTCTGTGACCTCCCATTTAGAGGCAGATTTAGTGCACGAGGACAGCTTTCCACACTTTTATGATTGCATCCCCCCCAACCAATCAGCAGCAACCAATTCCTAGTCCCATGCCCACCTTGAAAAATCCTGATCTCCAAGACTTCAGGGAGAGTGATTGAATAACAACTCCAGTTCTCCCACATGGCCAATCTCATTTTACTTAAACTCCTTCTTTACTGCAATACCAAGGTCTCAGTGAGCTGGTTTTTGCAGTGGCCAGGAAGAAATCATTGGGTGATTACACAAGCAGACTGTGGAATTTTAAATTGAGATGAGGTCTGTGGCATTAGCGAGAAAGAAAAGCCATAGAACATTTTAAGTATGAATGGTGATTCCTGGTCAAGGGAAGAGAAAAAGAAATGTGTGACACCATAGTTCCTCAGGGTGAAAGAAAAATCTTAAATGAGTGATGGGTTGTTATTAGGGATGGTTGAAATAAAATTAGTCATTATTTCCCTTAGAACGAAAGTAGAAGAAAGTGAAGCTTGTTTGAAAAGTTAAAGTCTACAAGGCCAGGCACGGTAGCTTACGCCTGTAATTCCCGCACTTTGGGAGGCTGAGGTGGGCGGATCACAAGGTCAGGAGTTCAAGACCAGCCTGGCCAATATGGTGAAACCCTGTCTCTACTAAAAATACAAAAATTAGCCAGGCATGGTGGCGTATGCCTGTAGTCCCAGCTACACGGGAGGCTGAGGAAGGAGAACTGCTTCAACCTAGGAGGCGGAGGTTGCAGTGAGCCGAGATTGCACCACTGCATTCCAGCCTGGGTGACAGAGTGAGACTCCATCTTAAGAAAAAAAAAAGATAAAAACTAAGTTAACATTAATTTATTTAAAGTCAATTTTCTTTTTTGGATAATTATTTGGGCTTGAGAAAAATCAACAGAGTTCAGATTTGTAAATACCTTTAGATCTGCACTCCTGCAAATTTTACTGTTAGACTCTCAATGTTGCATTAATAGGATGAACTTTTTAATTCACATGTAATTCTCTAGCTTAATAATTAATATAATTAATAAATATTTTTACATGAATTATTTTAAAAGTAATATCTGTCCTTATTAATTTTCTTGTTTTTTTTTTTTTTTTTTTTTGTTGTTGTTCTTTATAATCTGGTCTTCTGGATCTCAAATTTATCCTACTTTACAGTTTGATTTATAATATAATCACTCATGGAATCCCCAGTTCTGAAACTCCTATTACTAGATTAATAGTATCTACTAGATTAATAGTGATCTATCACTCTGGAACTACATTTCTAAATGTTGTTCCATATATTTTGTTTAACATTAAGTAATAAAATATGAGTGAATCAGATCAATGACTAAAGTGCATTAACATGGGAAGATTAAGGCAGATGTACTTGAAGCATTCTTAAAACATGGCATTATACATATCTACAGGGTGCTTTGATTAAATAATCTTTTCTTCTTTTCAGCTCATTGGCAGTTAAGAGCCAATTATTCTGAACACAATTCAACTCAATCAGTTTTTTTTTTTTTAATGAAACTGTACAGCAGAATAGAATCAATGTCTGGCCTATCTACCCTGAGAACCAAGCATGTATTTTCAATCTGCAGTATACCTAACTATCATTACTCTCATTTCTATCCAATTCTTTTTTCCATAATTTGGCTGATGAAAAGAAAAACATAGTATTCTAGTTTAATATCTATCAGGTAAATGTAACCTTATATTTTTTACCCCTTCCACACAGAGCAGATGATAAAGCATTTACCATTGTTGATTTAGTTCTCTGTGTGGTATTGAAATTAAGAACTGAGACATCTGCATCCACCTTATCTATCAGGACCAAGAACAAAGGCAACCTGCATTCATATCATTTTACTATTTGTTCTAGGACGTTCTTGTCCATGAACTTAACACTGTAAATAAGAACAAAAAACTTTTTTTTTTTTGTTAGAAAATGGCTGAAAATTAGTTTCTAGAAACATTGAACTTCTAAAATAGGGTAAACTGCTGAATTATCAAACAACTCACTTCAAGATTC
The DNA here is from genome assembly GCA_036589455.1 of Ateles fusciceps. Classification (NCBI taxonomy): domain Eukaryota; kingdom Metazoa; phylum Chordata; class Mammalia; order Primates; family Atelidae; genus Ateles; species Ateles fusciceps. The sequence continues at coordinate 7,197,214 of JAZHEH010002982.1, read as the reverse complement.
CTGCCTTTCTGTGTTCACCAATCCTAAACTATTACATCTTGAAATGTGCCTAACAAAAATCAGATCCTCACATTGAAAGTTCAGTCTTATCTACTCAAACCCAGATTTCCAACCCTATTCATATCTCCTCCTAATCTTCTGCTTCTGAACACTCTGATTCTTTTAAAATGTTGTCTTTTCTGACTACTGTAGTTAATAAACTCAGCTTTACTTAACAGGTTATGCTGTGAGTCTTCTGAGAAGTGTAAAGTTGACAAAATTCATCTTCCATGTGTATCAATATAAAGTCACCATATTGGTTTCTGTTCATCTTGCTATCGAATAATGTAAGTATGCATTTAATTTTGACGTGATAATTCACTTTCAATGTTTCAAAATTAAATCAATCAACAAATCTATCATCTATCTCTACATAGTTTTCAAAAATTAGACAAAATCTTGGCAAATTAATTCTCTGATAAATTTTAATCCAAAGATAATTTTCATTTAAAACTATTTTTGATATATCTACAATTAAAATTCTGTAGCATTCCATGTTTTAAGAGAAAGTATACTCCATACATAAGCTGAGCAATTACAAATAAAAACTGGAAAAAATGAAATGACTATCACAGGAAATACTCAAACAAATCTAGGAAGGGTTTGTTAAATATCAAGTTAAGATGTTATTCATTAATTGAATAAATCAATGGTAAAACTAGAATATTTTGCTATTCATAATTAAAACACAGTAGACTCCTCATTCAGCTCTCCTAAAACACTGCTCACAACAATGTAAAACTTTCCTCACATTTTAAAGAGCCCTAGGCTCCATATATTTACCTGAGAAAACTGAGGTCATTAGAAATGGCTTCAATTTCCTAAATCTCTATTTCAAGGTCTCATTCCATGCACGCTCGTTTTCCGCAAGACTTTTTGGAAGAGATGAACTTTCTAATTGCAAAGTGAGGCTCTGTTTTATAAACAAGTCAATTTGCTTTTAAGCTCTTAAATATCTTTGATTTCTGTTTCCTCTTGAGAGTTACTTGTCCTTTTCATGCTGAACATTGTTCTTTACATTAAAAAAGAGGAAAAAAAAATAGGCTATTCAAGGTGGTTCACACCAGTAATCCCAGAACTTTGGGAGGATGAGGTGGGTGGATCACCAGATCAAGAGATTGAGACCATCCTGGCCAACATGGTGAAACCCTGTCTCTACTAAAAATACAAAAATTAGCTGGGTGTATTGGTGCGCCCCTGTGGTCCCAGCTACTTGGGAGGTTGAGGCAGGAGAATTGCTTGAACCCAGGAGGCCAAGGTTGCAGTGAGACAAGATCATGCCATTGCACCCCAGCCTGGCAACAGAGTGAGACTCTGTCTCAAAAAAAACAAAACAAAATGAAACAAAAAACAAAATCATTAACTCTGGTGTTTTTCTCTGTTCCTAGTCTTTTCCTTTCCATAGTAAGCCTCAATAAACCTTTCGTCTGAGGGGTTTCCACCTTATTCTCCATAACAACCATATATAGTATTCTCTGTATCTTCTGCAGTGCAGCTGCAGTTCTTACTCTCCTGAAATTTCAGACTTCCCATATCATCACTTACCTGTAATAACCAAATCCAATGTGCTCTTCCCCCCATGCTTCATCTCCACCTCACTCAACTTCATAGTGTGTGACAATGATGATGAACAGTAGAGTTTCGAGATCCTCTTCCCTTGACTTTCAACCACTACCTTGCCCTGGTCTTTCTTCTTCAAATTTTTCTGTGTTCTATTCTCTGAATTGCTATCTAAACAATGGCATCCTTCAAAACTCAGATGTAGGCTTTTTTCCCCCCCCCCCCAGCAGCTCTTTAGTGATTATTTTACTACACACACCTTTCTATATTGATTCTTAAACATTCAACTAAAGTCCTGACCTTTCCCATATGCCAGTTCTATATTTTCAATTCTATGCTAGGCCGTATATCCTGTACACATATAAAACTCATACTAAAATTAAACTCTTCATAATTTTGGCTCTACTCTCCCTCAAAGTTCCATTTAATACATACCATCATGTTGGTTAGATTTTTCCTGTCTCTTTATCTCCTATATTAATATTGGTTTTTATAACCTATCACCCAGACGATTGTTAGTTTTGGAAGAAGTTTTCCTTTCCTCTAGGTATTCCAATCACACAGCCCAATCATTTCGGCACACTACTTTCCATTGCTTCAAACACTCCACAAAGACCTGTGGCTTCCTAATAATAAAATATAAAATTTAACATATATTTCCATATTTATTATCTACCAGTAGGCTATAAAATAGTCTAAGTTATCTATTGCTTATGGTCTCCACATTGTAAAACTTCACTTCCACTCAGATTTTCTTACAATGCCCACTAATAAATACACCAGATCTTGTCCAAACTTTTCATTTTTTTCAAAGCATTGTTAAATTCCCAACACCTTCAAAGTATTCACCTAATATCTCTCTCTTCTGAACTCCTGAGCCAGACATAATTAATATTTAATCATATAATTCCTTTCCATCTTTTTTTAGCATGTATTATTATTCAGTTTTGATGTATTTGTTTTGGGTTTTCAATTACTTTATAAGCTCAAAAAAGGGACCTATTTCTTGTTCCTTTGAGAACTGAAACCATCTACATCAACACATCTTACTGTTTACATTAACACAATTTGTTATTCAAATGTCTTCTTTGATAAAACTTTAATATTTCAGAAAATTCTTGCCAGGAAGCTGAAGTTGCAAATAACCATCTTTTTTTCAAGAACTTTCCAAAAACCAATTTACTTGAAAAATAGACTGCTCAACTAAGGCTCACTAAATATGTCTTTCTCAGAACAAAACGTAGCACAAATAAATGACTGTTTCCTATTCAAGAGCCTCTCCAAAGTACTCACATCCCTCAACTCACTATCCTAAACTCTTAATCACAAATTATATCCAACTCCAATCAAGCTCATTTACTGAAATATCTGTCAAACTACATCTCCCAAAACCTTATAAGCATCTCTTCTTTGCTTTTTTCTTTCCATATGCTGCTCACTTTCTGTGACAATAGTGATCTTTTTAACCAAAGTAAGCAATTAACTCAGTCATACTTTATCTTTAATAGGCTATTTTGCTGGAATTTTTGGCGAGCCACCATTCAATTGTTTATATCTTTTGAAGTATATAATACAGCCCATATCCAGTAGAACGATAACAAGTATTTTCGTTTCCTTTAAGTTTTTGACTACATTTATGATATATTTATTTATTTACCCCCCCCCCCCCTTTTTTTTTTTTTTGCTGTTGTGACGTTATTTAGAAATACAGCTCACGAAGACATCTGCCTTGACTAAAATTTGTTCAGTCTCCTCCGTCCACTTCACAACTAGTCCTGGGCCTTGGCTTGCCTTTAACAAGAATCCTGCTGGGTCAGTTTAGTGATAATCCTCTGCCCTTGACATTTGATCAAATTCCTCAACCCCCATCCTTGAAATTTAAGTCTGTGGCTTACCTTTAGCAAAAATTGTGTTAGTTCAATTGACAAAGCAGGAGCATTGCCATCTTGAACATGCCCTCATTCTAAAATTCACCTTAATAATAAAAAAAATGGCCTATATCCAAAGGGCATCACAAGGTCAGCATGACCATAAACCACAAATAACATCTCCATCCAGAAACATTCCAAACTCCTCCCCAGACAAGAGACATGCCAGCCCCTAGATAGCTCCCTCTGGCTGGGACAATGCTAGCCCTGAGATAACTCCCCCTCCAGGCCGGAAAGATGTCTGCCCCAAGATAACCTCCCCTCCTCCCAGAGACATTCCAACCCCCCCCCTAGATTTCTCCACAAACATAAACATTCCAAGCTTCTGATAAGCCCCTTCACCCTAAAACCAATATATACTCTTATTCTGTAAGAGAAAGGGCTGCTGACAGAAATCGGCAAGGAGCACCTCTCAGGTTTTAACTGAAGAAAACCTATCTTTAACTGCCAGCCATGTTTCTTGTTTCTTTCCTCCTTCTTTAACTTTTACACCAGTTTAGCAAGATTTCCCTTGCCTTGCATAGCTCCTGGTAGCAGTCCTCCATGCACTGACTGCTTTATTCTGCTCCTTGGCATTAAGTATCTCTAGCAATATTTGCTGTAGTTGCAGTTAAGTCTCTTCTCTACATTGCAACAATTTTTTTGTTTGGTTTGGTATGGGGTTTTTGCTTGTTTGTTTTTTGAGATAGAGTCTCACTTTGTTGCCCAGGCTGCAGCACTGGAGTGCAGTGGTGGGATCTCAGCTCACTACAACCTCCACCTCCCAGGCTCAAGTCATCCTCTGCCTCAGCCTTTGGAATAGCTGGGACTACAGGTGTGAGCCAACACACCCAGCTAGTTTTTGTATTTCTAGTAGAAATGGGGTTTCACCCTATTGGCCAGGCTGATCTCAGACTCATGACCTCAAAGATCTGCCTTTCTTGGCCTCCCAAATTGCTGGGATTATGGATATAAGCCACCACATCCAGACTTATTGCAATAGCTTTGAAAAAAGTCTTCCTTAGTGTTTTAGTAAAATGCTGTCTTGCAAATCTAAACTTTCATAACGTTACAGCATTACATTTAAATAATTTATAATATATTTACATATATAAATTTAAACTTTGCATTGTTAATGGAAGAAATAAACTTTGTAAAATATTTTAAAGAGGTTTATTCTGAGCCAGTATGAGTGACCATGGCCCAGGGAACATTCTCAAGAAGTCCTGGGAAACATGCTCAAGGGAGTCGGGTTACAGTTTGGTTTTATACATTTTAGGGAGACAGGAATTGCAGGTGAAACCACTGATATGGTTTAGTTGTGTCCCCACCCAAACCTCATCTTGAATTGTAATCCCCATAATCCCCATGTGTCATGGGAGGACCCCGGTAGGTGGTAATTGAATCATGGGGGCAGTTCCCCCATGCTGTTCTCATGATAGTGAATGAGTTCTCAAGAGATATGATGATTTTACAAGCCTCTGGCATTTCCCCTACTGGCACTCTTTCTCCCTCCTGCTGCCCAGTGAAGAGGTGCCTTCTGCCATGATTGTGTTTCCTGAGGCCTCCCTGGCCATACAGAACTATGAGTCAATTAAAGCTCTTTCCTTTATAAATTACCCAGTCTCAGGTATTTCTTCACAGCAGCATGAGAATAGAATAATACAACCATAAATAAATACAGGGAAGGTATACATGGGTTAAGCCTATAGAGGTGGGATATCTTAAAGTTGGGAAGGTTTACAGGTCATCAGTGGAGTAAAAAATTTTCTGATTGGTAATTGGTTGAGGCAGTTAAACTTTGTCAGAAGATGCTTGAGTCAACATTAAGGGGGTGAGTGAAGGCCAAGGTTCTTCTTATGCAGATGAAGCCTCATAGGTAGCAACCTTCAGAGAGAATAGATGGTAAATGTCTCTTTTCAGACATTAAAGTTGTCTGACTCTCGGTTAATCTCCCCTAGATCTGGGAAAGGCTTGGGAAGGGAACGTCTGGCTGCATTAACAGAGATTCTCTGCAGATCCAAATTTTCTCTACAAAAGATGGCTTTGTGGGGCCATTTCAAAATATATCAAAATATGTATTTGGGGATAAAATATTTTTATTTTTTTCAGGGTCTGCTATGTGTCCTGTGATGCTATATCAGAGTCAGGTTAGAAATTAATCCAAATAGTATCGAGTTAATTAAAAAAAAAAAACCCACCAGTTTTACAAGATTTTTGGTTTGTAGGGTGTGACTTAACCCTTGCCTTGCATGGCCTTTTGTCTTGTTTATAATTTGCCACAAAGAGACAGTTTTCTTCATCTTATGATCTCTATTTTAACCTGAATGCTGGTCAGTTGTGCTTAAATTCCAAAAGGAAGGAGATATAATGAAATATGTCCAACATCCCTTCCCATCATGGTCAAGAATTCAGGTTTCAGGTTTCTCTGGGGTCCCCTTGGCCAAGAGGGAGTGTGTTTGGTCTGTCAGGGGACTTAGGGTTTTATTTTTGGTTTACAGTATACTAGATCAGGGGTCCATAAACTATAGCATTGGGCCAATCTGGCTTTCCAAGGCCTATTTTTGTAAAGAACACAGCTACGTCTATTTATTGTTGATGGCTGCTTGTGCACTACAATTACATAGCTGAGTAGTTGCAACAGAGACCATATTGCCCACAAAGCCTAAAATATTTACCCTCTGGTTCTTTAAATAAAAAGTTTGCTGGAATCTATGTTAGACTATTTATTGTTTACCTGATTTAAAAAACATATTTTTTACTTAGTATATTTATAAATGTTAATCACCAATCATTGCAATGTAACAAAAAGACTGTTCTTTTGGATTTCCAAAATAGCCATACACCCTAAACGGTATGGTTTTGTTTTACAACATGGCATGAGAAATACACATTTTTTAAAAATTGAATCAAATTCCTGGTAAATAAGATAAAGGTAGATATCCAAAATAAAAGCATTTACCTAAAAAGTAACCAGAATAAAGGTGATTTTCATTTAAAAGTCATCATAATTGTAAGTAATCATTATTAATTCTTGTGGATGTGCCAGTCCTATGAATGGCACTTCCTGTGATAAAGAGCCTTTTTCAGGCTAGATAATGGAGCAGTTGATAGCCACTCAACTAAATGATGATTTTCTGATTTGTAGCTAAAATGTGAATAGCAGCAATTTTCACATGATCATTTCATTCTTTGGATTATTTGCAAAAAGATTGCATAAGAGGAAAATAAAATCTCTCTCTAGAATTTTAAATATCTCTTCCCACCAGAAGGGTTGTTTGCATAATAGTAGCCTAAGCACCAGCTTTAACTGATTCTTAACTTTCTTCAGTTAAAACTCTTACCAAAAGTTTCTTGACTTCATACTCATATACTCAACAATCTCCTTGAATGGTTCAGTCTATTGAAATCATCAGACAAAGGAAAGATGTAAGCAGATTCATGCCTTCTCTTCCACTTGAGCATCTCATATGAAATGAATATAAAGATTGGTGTGCTTATATGATCCCAAAGGTCTACACTGCAGTGATACATGCAGAAAATAGAGATTGTTTTAAAGTAACTTCTAAACTGCAAAATATAGAGGATAAAAGAGGCTAGGCAAATATTTAAATCACTTCTGTCTCCCTCTATTTAGTTTGTGTCAGCTACTATATTGTCACCATTTTTTCCCCATTCTGAAAAGAATAAACTGAGCTGATCTTAGTCTTTAGCTGTGCTTTAGGAGAATGGGGAGATCACCAGCAATCCTATTTAAAATTAAAGTTTTTGTATTGTGGGGTTCCACTCCAGCAATACACCTCATTATAACACTTCATTGCCCTGTAATGATTTGACTGTTGCTGTGAATAATAAACTCTTTTTGTCTCTAACCCAAATGCCTCAGTTTTATATAGCCACACACACTTTGGCAGGCTAACTTGTTAATTTGCAAGCAGGGGGAAATCTTTGCCCTCTCACCTTTACTCACTTAAAGGACGTCCTCCCTCAATTCCAAATACCTCCCTGCTTTCTCTTAAGGTTTTAATTTTAATTTCCATGCTACTAGTAAAATGACCTCAAATTGCATAATGATGTTTCATTAACTGAGTCATAAATCAAATAATCCTTCATCAAATTTGTAAATTAGAAACTCAAAATGAACTCTACACATTTAATTTGTGCTTTGATTCTGCAACATTGACTGTCATTTAAAGCTCTGAATTCCATCAGAGCTTTTTTTTTTAACAAGTCCATGTTTTTTGTTTGTTTGTTTGTTTTTTTAAAAGAGAGAAAGAGAGAAAGAAGGAAGAAAAAGAGAATGAAAGAGAGAAAGAAGAAGAAAAAGAGGGAAAGAGAATGGGAATCTTGCTCTCTTGCCCAGGCTAGAATGCAGTCTAGGAATGGATATTAAAAAGCTCTTTTATACTAATAATTGTGTTATACAATGGAGACAGGAGAGGAATAAGGGAGGAAAATAACAAACGGCCAACCAATATTTCAGTTAAACCTATGAAATGCTATGCATTGCTGGGGAGTGATTTACTCCCAACCATGTGGTCACTTTTAGAATAAATGTGATGTGTTACTGAAAAAAAAATGTGTATTTTGTGGATTTGGAGAGTTCTGTAAATGTTTAAGTTTACTTGTTCGAGGTCTAAGTTCAAATCCCGGGTATCCTTGTTAAACTTCTGTCTCATTAATCTGTCCAATATTGACAATGTAGTGTTAAAGTCTCCCACTATTATTGTGTGGCAATCCAAATCTCTTTGTAAGTCACCAAGAAGTTACCCTATGTATCTGGGTGCTCCTATATTGGGTGCGCATAGACTTAGGATCATTAGCTCTTCCCATTACATTGATCCCTCTACCATTATACAATGTCCTTCTTATCTCTTTTGGTTCCTATTACTTTAAAGTCTATTTTATCAGAGATGAGAATTGCAACTCCTGCTTTTTTTTTTTCTCTCCATTTGGTTGGCAAATCTTCCTCCATCCCTTTGTTTTAAGTCTCTGTATATCCTTGCATGTGAGATGGGTCTGGATGCAGCTTACCGATGGGTTTTTTGGAATGGCTGATACTGGTTGTTCCTTTCTGTATATAGTGCCTCTTTCAGAAGCTCTTGTAAAGCAGGCCTGGTGGTAATGAAATCTCTGAGTACTTGCTTGTTTGCAAAAAATTTTATTTTTCCTTCACTTATGAAACTTAGTTTGGCTGGATATCAAATTCTGGGTTGAAAGTTCTTTTCTTTAAGGATGTGGAACCAAAATCAAGAGTGGTTGGCCCCACTCTCTTCTGGCTTGTAGGGTTTCTGCTGAGAGATCTGCTGTGAGTCTGATAGGCTTCCCCTTGTGGGTAACCTGACCTTTCTCTCTGGCTGCCTGTAGTATTTTCTCCTTCGTTTCAACCCTGATGAATCTAATGATTATGTGCCTTGGGGTTGCTCTTTTTGAGGAATATCTTTGTGGTGTTCTCTGTATTACCTGGAGTTGGGTATTGTCTTACCTTGCTAGGTTAGGAAAGTTTTCCTGGATAATATCCTGAAAAATACTTTCCAGCTTGGATTCATTCTCTTCGTCACATTCAGGTACACCTGTCAAACGTAGATTAGGTCTTTTCACATAGTCCCATATTTCTTGGAGACTTTGCTCATTCCTTTTTACCCTTTTTTCTCTAATCTTGTCTTCTTGTTTTATTTCGTTAAGTTGGTCTTCGACCTCTGAAATCCTTTCTTCTGCTTGATCAATTTGACTGTTAAAACTTGTGCATACTTCACAAAGTTCTCGTATTGTGTTTTTCAGCTCCATTAATTCACTTATATTCCTTTCTAAATTGTCCATTCTCGTTAACATTTCGTCAAACCTTTCTTCAAAGTTCTTAGTTTCTTTGCATTGGGCTAGAACATGTTCTTTAGCTCACAGAAGTTTCTCATTATCCACCTTCTGCAGCCTGATTCTATTGATTCCTTACATTCATTCTCAATCAGGCCTTGTTCAATTGGTGATGAGGCACTGCAATCCTCTGTAGGAGGAAAGGCATTCTGATTTTGGGTGTTTTCAGCCTTTTTGCGCTGGTTTCTTCCCATCTTTGTGGATTTATCCACCTGTCATCTGTGTAATTGCTGACTTTCAGATTAGGTCTATGAGTGGACGTCCAGCTTGTTGGTGGTAAAGTTTTTTCTATTTCTTCATTTTCCTTTGGCAGATGCCCCTCCCCCCACAGAGCTGGACCTTCCTGGGTTCAGCTGTACTTGCTGTGAAACTCTCAATCCTCAGCAGTTCCAACTGCTGGGTTTTTTTTTTTTTTTTTTTGTGGAGGGGGACCAGCCTTCTCCTGCGGTGACCCACTACGCCGGCTGAAACAGCGGCGTTAAGATTCGTGGCGCTTTTCTGCCCGGGAATCTCCCGGTCTAGTTCCCCACACAGTCCACTTTTCAATCAGCTGAATGGGAGACTCTGCCTTCCCGGAGCTCCAAATGCCAACCAAAGGGCACTCAGTCCCATATACTCCGGACTGAGAGCTGCTGCGCCGGGGCGCCTGCAAAACGGCCACGCCCGCCAAAAGAGTCACGCTGGCGACCCGTGGGGCTCCTCCGCCAAGAATCTCTTGGTCCGTGGGCAATGAAAATTCGTCTGAAAATGTGGTGTCCACTCACTCTCTGCGCTTTCAGTGGGAGTTACAATCCTGAGCTGCTGCTAATCAGCCATCTTGGATCTCTCTCCAGAGTTTTTAAATATCTATCAGCACAGCCTAACCATCCATCACTTAGCTGTTTTATTATCTTGCTTGAATCTTTCACAGTTAGTCCAGAAACTTTAATTTCCCTTGACTATTGATATTGTTCCATTGACAAACATGTTTACTCTCCAACATCTTTAATAAAGCTATGTCTTTCTTTTCAAGATGTGATGTCTTTCCATTAGTAATTCAGTTGAATGGACAGATGGATGTGTTACTAGTGCCAGTAAAACTTAAGCAAGTTTTCTTACCCTTATGAAAATATTTCTCTAGTCATTGTTAATATCAGCATATGAAAGAGGATTAAAAAAAGACATATGGATCAAAGACAATAATATTTTACATTTTCTGATTTTAAAATAATATGTACTCATTGTGGAAAATTTATGTAATGCAAACATGTCAAGGGAAAATAACTGACAATTTTAATATGTTCCCTTATAAAACGCATAGTTGCAATCGTGACATATCAAGGTTTAGATCAGACTTTATTCTCTTAAAATTACAGATTAGGCATTATCATTATACTCTGTTACTAAAAATTCACCGTTGGCTATTTCAAATGCTTAACATTCTCAATTAACATTATAGAAAGAAAAATAAATTGAAATATCACAACTGAAATATATAAAGAAAAAGTGGCTGTGTTTAAACTGTAGACAAAAGGAACATATTAATAGACGTTATAGTTCTAAACATAATTGCATAGAGTAGTACTGAAGAATTTTTTGTCTGGAAAACTACTTCATACATCTAAACAACAGATGCTGTGACTCTTCAAATGCATAATGGCATACCTTTATCAATTTCTGCATATTTCAATTAAATCTCTAGAGAGAAGAATTGATCACTGCAAACCAAGTATATAATTAAAGAATAAAGTAAGATTTAATTAAATAGAAAATTGATTTAGTTGAATAAATTGGTAGCATTGCATTCATTTTAACAGAAACAACATTGAAAGACGTGACAGAAGGAATAATTAAAATTCACATACTTAGCAACAATCAGACCTGAGAATGAAGGGCAGGAATATAAAATAAAATATAAAATATATAAAATATGAAAATACTTACAAAGAAACAGTTATACGACAGTTACTAATATCAAAACACTAGCTAGTTCTAAGGCTAAGTTCAGTGGAAATGATGCAATAACTTTGGGCCATATATTGTTGTTTTTGTTTGGATAAAATCACTTTTCAACCATATGTAGGCTTTAAGTTTTATTTTTTGGCACAGTGTTAACGTTTATAAGAATAACTCATGATTAAGGAAAAATGCTGCTGAGCCTAAAATTGTATAATGGACTTAATCATATTTGTTCTTATGCCTAGGATGTGACTAACCTAACTGTAAACAGCTATTATACAAGTTAATATTTTTAGAAGAAGGATGATCAGACAAGAATGCAAAGATGTCATTGTTACCATTTCTATTTCAAGTAGAAGGTAGGAGAAAAGTAAAGGACTATTTGTTTTCCAAGTATCAGAAACTCCAACCTGAATGAGATGAATTCCTGAGCTGGTTGACTGCATGTGGGGTTCATGCAGACATGTGTGACTTTATACAGATACTTCAGTGTTGTCATCAAGGGCGTGAAAATATCTTACCACAGTTTTCTTTCAGATTACTCCATTCAGACAAGTTTTCTCTTCAGGTTCAAAAGATGACTATGGCATATGGAATCCCTACAGTCTCTCACTTTCAAGACAACATAAAAAAAATCAAGACTATATTTTCCAGGGTTCTCAGTAAGAGGCCCCTTGCTCTCATTGTCATAGATTGTCCAGGTACTCATTTTTGTGCCACACTTTAATGGTATGTAGCATGCTGATTAGGCGCAGACCTAAATCACATGCCAGCTACTGCCAAGCATTGATTATGTGCTGGTTTTTAAGAAAGGAGAGTTGTTTTCTGGATGATAGAAAATGACCAAAGTTAGCTGAGTGACACAGATAACAGATCTATTACACAATGAGTGTGCATTGATAACGACTATGTTTACTTATGGAGGGTTTTATTCATAACAAAACAATGCCTCTCAAAACGCATCATAAGTTGGTATTTCAAAATGCAGTAAGTACAGGAAAATTGATTATATATGTATACATGTATGTGTGCACCTGTGCGTGTGTGGGAGGGCACTGGTGGCAAAAAACAAAAAAAAATGGGTCTGTGATAGGAAATACGTTTTAGAGATTGCTAAAATTCTGAGTGGGGTTTGCTGTTTGAGGTCCTGTCATCTACATAAGTCATGTTTCCCCTGGAGAAAAATGATTTTGTCTGAAATCTCAAGACATTTGATGCCCATTGGGGAAGCCTGCCAGGAGAAATGTGAACTTTTGCCAGGATGTGCAGTCAGAGATTTATTCTACTGAGAGGGGGAAAAACATGTTGGCAGCAGATCAGTCTGACACTGCTGAGAAGATATAGATATATGCCCTGGGAGAATCACAAATCTCCATTAAAGTTTCAAGTCTCCTGTTGAGTTGTTAAGAGTAATCAGATTGGCCAAGGAGCAGGCTGAATTTACAAGTAAGTCTGCCAGTGAGGATAAACTCTAAACATACAATTTAATATGAATCACTGTTAGGACATGAATGTGGTGAGTACACTTTTTATTGCTGTGGTTGCTTTCCTCAAACTAGTGACCCTACCTCACTTCTCATCATGATTAATCAAATTTTCCCTATCTAACATCATGGGCAATTTGAAAGTCCACTTCTTCCACGAATTATGAATTCCTCCCAAACAATATTAGTTTTACACACACAGACACACATGCATACATATACACATACACACACATACATACAGACAGATAGATAGATAGGTGGATAGATGGATAGATAGGTAGATAGATAGATAGAAGTATAAGGCAGTGAAAGAAGGAAGAAGGAGTATGTTTTAGAGATTTGGGTTGAAAATCTGACTCTTCTACATTAAAGTATTTAATTTTGGAGTTGGTTATATTAGCTATCTGTAATTTACTTTTGTCATCTGAAGTAAAATTTTAAAACCCTACATATCCCAAATAAGCTGTTTCACTATCAAATACTATAATACATGTTAAAAATGAAGTATCTTGCACAGAGTACATATCCAATAAAGTGATCTTGAGCAGGGTGGTGATGGAGGTAATGTAACTGAAACAATGATTTAGTAAGCATTTTTTAATTCCCCACTCCACCTATATGTCATCCTTACTGTTATCAGATGCTACCACTAACCATCAAAATCGCCATGTACTCTTTTTAGAAGAAAATATTCAAATTTCCTTACGTATCCAATTACTTAAAATGAGACTGAGTGTACATTTCGTATTTATATATGAATAAGTATCTAAGTATTCCCATTTTGAGCATTTTGGGATTCATACATGCACTTGATGAGACAACAAAGCAAGAATAGAGTAACCCAGAGGTTAATTGCCTACACAGTAATAAAAATAAAAAATAAGAAGATATTAAGGTAATAAGGCTATGATGAATGGAAGCCATCCCAGTATCATGAACTGATGAATTGATAACGTGTTATATCCATATAATAATATTGGTATTTATATATCAATAAAGATAAATGAATAAATGATACATGGTACAAGAGGAATAAACCTTAAAAATATTAATGTAACCGAAAGAAGCTAGCCATAAAGATATGCCTATGGCATAATTCAATCTATAGGAAATGTTCAAATAGGAAAATCCATAGAAATAGAAAGTAGGTTAATGATTGCTGAAGACTGGGGGTGAGGAGAATCAGAAATGACTATGTAATAGATTTCCCTTTGGAGATGATGAAGTCATTTTGGACATGAACAGCAGTGATCGTTAGACAATTCTATGAATACACTAAAAACCAATGAATTGTACACTTTAAAAGGGTGAATCTCATAGCTGTTTTTATCACAGGGAGGAAAAATGGGTAACTAGGTGAGATGATGAATATGCTAATTTTTTACCCCCATAATAATTACTTTACTATGTATGCAGATACATATACCTTATAACATTATACTACATAAATAGACACAATAAAATTATTTTTAAAAATTTAATGGTGAATTTTTATGGTATACGATTTTATATCAGTAAATTTGTCATTTTGTAAAGGTACATGAAAAAATAGTGATGACCTAAAAGGAAACAACTGAGGTGACAACGGTTTAAAATACAAAACTTTAGATTTATTTGGCTGTAAAACCAAAACTTCTGGTGGAATATAAAACAAAACAATGTGCCATTTGCCTGGTATTTGTTTCAACTACTGCAAGTAAAGTTTAACTTTTTACCAACTTTGAAGCAAAAAGGATCTGTTCTTGTGTCATAGTTGCTACGTGTAATTCTTCTCCTTTAATTTGAATCTTCTCATCCTTACCTCTACTAATATAGAGCTCTACAAAGAGTATATATATTCGGAATAAATTGACAATATTAAATACAGTAGTCATACAAAGGTAGTATGTTTATCTAATGAAGTATTTTTATCAATAAAAAGAAATAATGATACATAGTACAAGATAGATGAACCTTGAAAATATTAATCTGACTGAAGGAAGACAGTCAAAAAGAGTTAATTAGTTTATCAGTAAATTTTATATACTGCTTTTATAAAGGACCTCTGAGAATAAAGTTGACAAAATAATTGGCTCCAAAATGTTTCAAAGAGCTGGACGGAACCAATGAGGTCATCTTGTCCAATAACTTCACTTCATCGATGATGAAGAAAGTCATCAAAAAAGCCTCACTGAACCCAATGAAGAATTAGCAACTTAAACACCTGAATTAGGATTTCAAGTCCAGCCTGGTTGCTGGAATGCTGGTTATCTCTTAATGAATAAATGATGCCTATTATATTGCTCCTTAAGCTTACCCTCCCTGGTACCTGTGTGTTCTTTTGCCTTTCTACTTAGCTTCAAGCTTTAAATAATTTACTTTATGAAGCTAAGAGTCACTATTAGATCATAATTAAACCATAGTTGAGCAACTCTTTATTTATGACATAAAGGGTCTTCCCTAATACTGTTCTATGATAGACCTAGTTGACCCACAGTATATGTTGAAAGGGGCACATGAGTAATGGTGCTTCATCTCTTCTTTGGAATGAGCACACCTGATGATAGAATTACCAGAGGCAAATGTGAAGCATGAAGGTGCTTAGATACTTTTGAACATATATTTTCATATTTTATCTTTTTAGACACAGTTTATGGCTGACATTTCTCATCTTACTAAAAGTACCCTGTGTTTTCTTAATTTTGTTACTTCTTGCAATTCCTATAATTGTTCTAATATTTAGCATCATATTTAATTCAAGTCACCTGTTTGCACAGACGGCAGCTTGCTCACTTTCATGCAAGAGCTAAAGATCTAGACCTAAAGAAACACAAGAGTTAAACTGTCGCTTTTCTTTGCTTCTCCAAGTTTAAAGTGGGTTAAAGAATCAGAGAGAACAGATGTCTCTCCTTAAGCATTTTATTTCACCATTCGTTTTCTCCCACAATTTTTTAGAAAACATGATATGAGATTCTTTGCACTGAACATTATGTTTCTGCTTCAAAAGGATGAGCTTTCCTGTTCTTCTTCCTAATATGACACTTATTGTACACATCATTAAGCAGATAAGAACCACAATCTGCAGATCCTGCCTCACTTCACCTGCATTTTAACTCCATAACATTTGCTTTTGAGCACAGCTGGAAGCACAAATATGATAAAAGAATAGATAGCTGTCTTCACAGATACAGATATGATATAGAAAATCACCATTTTTGTTCCTATCGAAGTGTTCTGATAGAACAAACAAGTAACACTATAATGAATACATTTTTTCAATCTCAATAAACTACTTGTTCAGTGTTTACCATGTCCCTAGGAAGTATGAAGGAGTAGGGGAAAAGGTACCTACAACCTAATCAGTAAGAAAAAAATAAAGTTATGCAGTACATTAAAAGGGAACAGCCATTTCTTAACACCTACAGTGGGAAGGACATTTTGTTAGACATTTATACTTATCTCATTTAATTCTCACATTAATGAACCTTTTTACATAAAGAAAATTGAACTCCAGGGAACTTAATAAACTGGACTAACATCATACAATTAAGAGAAAAGGGGAGCCAGCATTCCAGTGGGCCACAGATTTTAAATACAATTTGGAAGTGAAAGTTCTATAGCTGCCCCAGGGGGATGCTGCTACTTGGTCTCCACCCTCTTCTAGCATTCACCCTACCTGGTTATGTCCTGCAGTACCCAGAGGCTGTAGTTGAAGGGGTAGCTCCCATCATTCCTTGTAGTACCAAAATTTGTTCTATTAGGGGAAATAAGTGAGGTCTGAACATGGCAAATTCAGGTGTGTTTGCATTCATGTCTCCTCTGCAGAGTGCATGCTACTGCTTGTTTAGCCCTGTCAGTGTCAGTCCACAAATGTGAGAAACCATGGTAGCAGCACAACAGCATATGGCTAAAAGCGGAGCGACTCTCTACTAGACTGATGCAGACCCAGTACTGAACCTCAGCAATTATGGAGTGATGACTTTCAAAGAGTCAAAGAAGGCCATAAATTTGGAGCAAATCTGATTAAGTCCTCTTGGTCTTATGCGAGACCATATATTATCATATCAAAAATTTATATCTAGGTGTTTTTATTTAAAATTAAACATGTGTCTTTTTTCCTCATTTTTTACTTGTAGTAAATGGCACACAATATAAAATTTACTATTTATCATCTTAACCATTTTAAGTTTTCAATTGAACAATATTAAGTACATTCATACTGTTGGATAATCACTGCCACCATCTATCTCCAGAACCCCTTTCATCTTGCAAAACTGAAAATCTGTACCCATTAAACAATAACTCTTCGTTCATTACCCCACTTCTTGGAAACCATTATTTTACTTTCTGTGTCTATGATTTTGACTAAGTACCTCATATAAATAAAGTCATACAGTGTGTGTCTACTTGCCACGGGCTTATTCCACTTAGTATACTGTGCTGAAGGTTCATCCCTGTTGTAGCATATGTCAGAATTTCCTTCCTTTCTAAGGATGAATAACATCCCATTGTATGTATATTACCACATTTTGATTATCCAACTCATCCATGAATGGCTGCTTCCACATTTTTGCTTTTGTGAATAATGCTGCTATGAATAGAGGTACATAAAATCTCTTTTGACTCTGCATTCAATTCATTTGGATATTTATCCGGAAGAATAATTTTTATACAGTAATTTACTGCATTTAATTTTGTGAGGAAATATATTGTTTTCCACAGCAGCTATATTTTACATTCCCACCAACAGTGTATAAGACTTTCAGTTTCTCCACATCACCACCAAATATTATTTTCCATTTACTTTCTTTTTGATAGTATGCATCATAGTGCACAGTGCAAACATGTGGCATCAGATTGTGGTTTTAACTTGCATTTTCCTGATGATTAGTGACATTGAGCATCTTTTTATGTGATTATTGGATATTTGCATATCTCTTTGGAAAAAAATTCATGTAACTCTTTTGTCCATTTATTAATTATGCTGATGGTTTTGTTATTCTTGCTGAGTTGTAGGCATTTTCTATACGTTCTGGATATTAATCCCTTATTATAGATATGACTTGCAAATATTTCTTCCAAATCTATGGATTACCTTACGGCTGTATGGATGGTGTCTTTTGATGCACACTTGAAAAAAAAATTTAAAAGTCCAATTTGTATGTTTCTTCTTGTGGTGTCTGTGCATTTGATGTCATATCCAAGAAATATTGCCAAAGCCAATGTCTTGAGGTTTTTGTCCTTCTTTCTTCTAAAAGTTTTATAGTTTTAGGTTTAACACTTATATGATAGATTCACTTAGAGTTAGTTTTTAAACATGATTTTAGGTAACAATCCCATTCCATTCAATTGCATGTAGAGATACAATTTTCTCAACAACATTTGTTGAAAATACTGTCCTTTCCCCCATTGAGGTCTCAACACCTTTGTCAAAAATAATTTTTCCCAACAACGTTTGTTGAAAACACTGTCCTTTCCCCATTGAAGTCTCAACACCCTTGTTGAAAATAATTTAACCACATATTTGAGAATTTATTTCTGGGCTCTCTGTTCTATTCCATTGGTCCATATGTCTGTTGTTATGCCAATAGATGTAGATTGGCTCTTTGTTTCCTCTCAGTCTCATTGAAATATAATCTCCAGAGTTGGAGGTGGGGCCAAGTGGAAGTTGACTGGATCACAGGGGTGGATCCTTCATGAATGGCTTGGTGGTCTCACCAGAAGCCAAGTAGAGGCCAGCACCATGCTTCCTATACAGCCCATGGAACGTGAGTCAATTAAACCTCTTTTCCTTATAAAATACCCAGCCTCAGGTATTTCTTTATATGTATAATAGCAACACACAAAAAAATGGCTAACACACCAGCTCCACACTGTTTTGATTACTGTGGCTTTGCACTAAATTTTGAAATCAGGAGGTGTGAGTTCACTGCTTTGTTATTCCATATTGAGGACTGTACTGATTATTTGGATACCTGAAGATTCTATACGAATTTTAGGATGGGTTTGTCTATTTTTGCAAAAAATCATTGGGATTTTGATAAGGACTGCATTAATCTCTATGAATTGTTTTAGACATTATTGACATCTTAACAATATTGTCTGTCAATCCATGTATATGAAATATCTTTTCATTAATTGTATCTTTAATTTTTTTCAGAAATGCTTTGTATCTTTTAGAATGCAAGACTTTTATCTCTTTAGATAAATAAATTCTTAAATATTTTATTCCTTTTGGTGATTTTATAAATAGAGCTGTTTTCTTAATTTCTTTTTTTGCATTGTTAGTGTATCAAAATGTAATAAATTTTTGTGTATGGACTTTGTATCCGTCACTTTGTTTATTTTTTAAATTAGTTCTAGCAAACTTTTTGGAAATCTTTAGAATTTTCTAAGTATAAGACCATATCATCTATAAACAGAAGCAATCTTACTTCTTTTTTCCAGTTTCCATGGCTTTTATTTATTTTTCTTGGGTAATTTCCTTGATTAGAAATTCCAGTGCTATTTTGAATAAAATTGGCAAAAGTAAGCAACCTATCATTTTTCTGATCTTCAAGGAAAATTTTTCAGTAATTTCACCATTAAGAATGATGTGTTCTCTGGGTTTCTCATGGGTGGCTTAGGTTATATTGAAATAGTTTTCTTTTATTCCCAGTTTGTTGAGAGTTTTCCTCATGAAAGGATATTAATTTTTGTTAAATGCTCTTTTTCTGTATCAATTGTGACTATCAGGTAAATTTTATCCTTCATTCTGTTAATGTGGTGCATAACATGATTGATTTTTGTGTGTTAAACCATCCTAGCACAGGAATAATCCCAGTGGGTCATAGTGTATAATCTCTTAAACATGTTGCTAAATTCAGTTTGTTAGTATTTTGTTGAGGATTTTTGTATCAGTGTTAATGCAATTTAGATGTTGTACTCTCTAAATTTCATACTGAATATCAATCCCCAATTTTGGAGTGGGGCCTGGTGAGAGGTGATTAGACTATAGGGGCAGGTTTCTTATGTATTATTTAGTGCCATATCCTTGGTGCTATCCTCATGACAGTGAATTCTTGCAAGATCTGGCTATTTAAATATGTGTGGCATCTTACCCCTAACTCTCTTGCTTCCACTCTTGCCATGTGATTCACTGGTTCTCTGTATTTGTTTGTTCTTGCATGCTATAAAGAAATATCTGAGACTGGATGATTTAAAAAGAAAAGAGGTTTAATTGTCTTATAGTTTTATAGACTGTACAGAAAGTATACTGGCTTCTACTTTTGGAGATGTCTCAGGAAGCTTACAATTCTGGCAGATGGCAAAGGGGAAGTAGGCATGTCTTACACAGCTGCAGAATGAGGGAAGGTGGTGAGGTACCACATGCTTTTAAACTATCAGATCTCACGAGAACTCACTCACTATCACAAAACAACATAGAAAGGAAAATCCACCCTCTTGATCCAATCACCTCATATCAGGCATCAGCTCCAGCACTGAGGATTACAATTCCACATGAGATTTGGGCAGAGATACAGATCCAAGCCATATTATTCAGCCCCTGGCACCTTCCAAATCTCATGTCTATCTTACATTTCAAAATACAATCATACCTTCTTAAGAGACCCTCCGGGTCTTAACTCACTCCAGTATTAACTTGAAGTCTTATCTAAGACAAAGGGAGTTCCTTTTGCATATGAGCTTGCAAAATCAAAAAGAAGTTAGTTACTTCCAAGATACAATGTGGGTATAGGCGTTGGGTAAATATTCCTCTTCCAAAATGGAGAAATTAGCCAAAAGAAAGAGGCTATATGCTCTGCACAAACCTGAAACCCAGAAAAGCAGATATTAAATCTTAAAGCTCCAAAATAATCTTCTTTGATTCCCTGTCTCACCCAGGTCACACCGATGCAAAAGGAGGGCTCCCAAAGCCGTGGACAGCTCTGCTCCTGTGGTTTTCTAGGGTTTAGCCCCCATAGCTGCTCTCATGGGCTGGCGTTGAGTGCCTGTGGCTCTTCCAGGCTGAGGGTGAAAGCTACTGGTAGATCTACCATTTTGGGGTCTAAAGAATGGTGACCCTCTTCTCACAGCTCCACTGCACAGTGCTCCAGTGGGGATTCTGTGTGGGGACTCCAACCTCACATTTTTCCTCCACACTGCCCTGACAGAAGTTCTCCATGAGGGCTCTGCCCCTACAGCAGCCTGCTGCCTGGACATCCAGACTTTTCCACACATTCTCTGAAATCTAGGCAGAGGCTTTCAAGACTCAACTTTGGCATTTTGTGCACCCACAGGCTTAACACCACTTGGAAGCCACCAAGACTTATAGTTTGCATCCTCTGAAGCAGTGGCCTGAGCTGTACCTGAGCCTTGTCGAGCCATGGCTAGTGGTAAAGTGACTAGTATGCAGAAAGCAGTGTCTCAAGGTTGCACAGATCAGCAGGGCCCTGGACTTGGCCCTCAAAACCATTCAGACCTCCTAAGCCTCTAGGGCCTGTGAGGGGGAAGTACTGCCATGGAGGTCTCTGAAACGCCTTCAAGGCCTCACCATTGTCTTGGTTATTGGCAATTGGCTCCTCATTATTTATGCAAATTTCTGCAGCCTGTTTGAATTCCTCCCCTGCAAATGGCTTTTCTTTTCTATAAAATGGCTAGGCTGAACATTTCTAGCTAGGGTGGAGCAGAGTGGGATGTGGGAAGGAGTGTTCCAAGGCTGCACAGGGCAGTGGGACCCTGAGCTTGTCCCATGAAACCATTTAGTCCTCCTAGGTCTCAGAGCTTGTTATGGGAGTAGATGCCACAAATGTCTCTGAAATGCCTTAGAGGCTCCTTCCCCATTGTCTTGGCTATTAATAATTGGCTCCTCTTTACTTATGTAAATTTCTGCATCCTGCTTGAAATCCTCCCTGTCAAATGGGCTTTTCTTTTTTATCACATGGCCAGGCTGCAAATTTTTTAATCTTTTACACTCTGTTTCTCTTTTAAATATAAGTTCCAGTTTCAGGTCATTTTTTGCTCACACATATGAACAAAGGCTTTTAGAAGCAGCCTGGCCACATCTCGAATGCTTTGCTCCTTTGAAATTTCTTCTGTGAGATACCCTAATTCATTAGTCTTAAGTTCAAAGTTCCTCAGATCCATAAGGCAGGGGAACAATGCCTCCAAGTTCTTTGCTAATGCCTAAAAAAGTGACTTTTTGTATTAGTCTGTTCTCATGCTTCAGAAACTCTGTGCTGAGTTTCCAAGAAGTTCAAGTCGATATGGTCTGTGATGTCTTCTCATTTCGACCTCTGTGGGCTGAACCCATTAGAGCCTGGCTAAGAAGCCAGAGGACTCATGTCTTCTTCCCTTCTTTTCTTCTCATATGACTGCTTTCTTTGTTTTAGTTTTCAAACTTCTCAAAACAAAAAAGTTTTCTCTTAAACCTTGAGAAAAATCTTGGTGTCCAGTTGCAATTTAAGAAACAATTTCCCTTTTGCAATTATGTAATAGAGTAGTGTGTGTTTATAATTGCCATTGCCATTGCATAATGATTTACCTGAGATCATAATGTATAGGGATTGCTAGATATTGACAGGATTTAGTCATTTCTGAATTAAAGGACATCATGTCATCTCATAACACCATAAATGTTCAAAATGTTCACTCTACTTCCAATAGAATCTTCCACCCTAATACCTACACACTAGCACAATGAGAGTTCAAAGGTTCCAGGTTTTTACTGAGCTTATATCCCATCAGTAAGATGCTTTCTTCCTTTCTTCCACAATAGCTTTATGAGGGAGTCAACAATAGACCAGACTCCAGTCACTGCCATGTAATGTACACACACACCTTGGAGCTCTGTATCACAGGAATAAAAATAATGTTCTATATGTCACAAAAAAGTAGCGTAAGCCAATATTAAATAGTTAATTTAGATTGATAAAAATCTTAAAACTCTAAGTAGTCATAAAGTTAGCTGATTTCTAGAGTGTTAATAAAACAGAATACTTTATGCTCCTACATATTCTCCATGGCAGTGAGCCAGACAGAGGCTTTGGAAGACAGAAAACACATCCTGGAGCCATTGAAGTTTATCCCTGCCCATTCTGAAAAATTGGCTGATATTGATAATTGTTGTAAAAAGTTTACCCCATGAGTCTCACAGGCTGCCAAGAATGTAATTGGGCTGAAATAGAAGGCTGGTAAAAAGCTTGCATCTGGTTCTGAGTCAAGGAGCCCTCAGTCATTGACTAGCATCAAGGGAATCTTCTTTCATTTAGGGAAAACAGATGGAACAATTTAACTGTAATAGAGTTCATTTTAAGGGACTGTCCCAGCTTGTCCCAATGATGGCAAGTTGAATAGGTTCTCAAATAAATAACAGAAACTAGTAGAAGTTAAGCTTACTAACCCTTGCCCAAATAAATCAGATCAGATTAATATTTATTAGGCATCTACTATGTATGAGGCATGATCCCATTCACGATTTTACCAAAATATTAAAATGCTAATTCTGATCCGTTTTTCTACTAAATAATGATAACAAGATACAATAAGTTATAATAATTAGGAAATGTTTCAGAACACTTTTAGGCCACATTTTCAATTATTATATTGATATGTGGTTTTAGTGAAAGTCATGGCATTTACATGCATTCTTAAGGTGGAAACTTGGCATATTCTACTGTCTGTAGGGGCTACAACTAACTTCCTGGATAGCTTCCAAATCTCCTCGTATGGCCTGCTCAGAAGTCTAAAAGGCAAATACATGTCTTTTAGAAATTTCGTCAAGCATTTTGAATCTCTTAGATTTTCAATTCTACAATTGCTAAAAAGAGTATCCAAATATCTCTGTACTCTGAAGCCACTGCAATACTACAACAACAAAATTCCACAAGCATTTATTGTTTCAATATCTTAGGCACTAACTAGTCTATATACTTGAAACAAAGCAATAAATAGCACATTCTTCACCCATTAAAGATGCACACAGTAAAATGGGGCAGGTAGGCAAGTAAAACTATTTCAATACAAAGAGGGGTGCTGTAATTAAGAGTAAAGACTTGTGCTGTTAAATAAAAGTAGCAATTAGGCACATGTGCTCTAGAATGCTAGTCTGAATCAAGATCTGCTTTAAGTGTAAAATATACCCTGGATTTGAAACTTGGTATGAAAACAATTTTTTTAAATCTCATTTTTTATGTGGATCATATGTTGAAATGATATTTAGAATAAAATAACTGTAGAATAAATTTTACCTGTTTGTTTTTGATTTGGTAATATATCTACCTGAGAAATTTTTTAAAAAATTGCATTGCATTTTTAGTTCATATTAGATTTCTGATGAACAGCCCTGGTACAGACCTCTTCAAAATTTGTTCTATCATTAGCTGTGAGACATTGGATAAGTAACTTAATTTTCTTTGCCTTATTTTCTACATGCATAAAATAGGACTGATGATAATTATAGCTGTTTACTGAATAGAATTGTCAGGATGAGTAAATGATTTAAAACACATAAAGAGTTATTAGTATTAAAGAAGCACGGAGCATGTAGGCACCTAGAACATTACAAAACACAGGCCAGGAGAATTAATCACAAGGAATGCTTTTTTATTTTTTTTAATTTTATGGTTTAACAAAGCCTTGAAAAAATGTCAGGAAGTTTTCCTAGTGTATTCAGATAGGGAGAGTATTCCAAGAATAGAGAACAGTATAAGCAATGTCACCAAAACTTGAAAGAATCCTGGTCTGACTGGGTGGAGTGGCTCACACCTGTAATCCCAGCAATTTGGGAGGCTGAGGCGGTTGGATCACTTGAGCTCAGGAGCCCGAAACCAGCCTGGACAACAGCGTGAGACCTTGCCTCTACTAAAACAAAACAAAACAAACCAACAAAAATAGACTAGTCTGGTATGGAGGCACATGCCTGTGGTCCCAGCTACTCAGGAGGCTGAGGTGAGAGGACTGCTTGAGTCAGGGAGGTAGAGGCTGCAGTGACTGTGATTATGCCACTGTACTCCAGCCTGTGTGACAGTGTGAGACCTTGTCTCAAAAAAAAAAAAAAAAAAAAAAGAAAGAAGAAAAGAAGAGGAAGAATCCTGGTCCATTTCAGGAACTGAAGTGGTTTTCAAGACATATGAATGTGAACTACTCGGAAGCCGGTGGTAGAATGAGAGACCAGAGAGCTGACTAAGGGCCAGTCACTGCACAGCCTTATACCATTCTAAGGAATGTTTGGCATTAGCTCTCCCTATAAGATTAAATCTACTGTCCCAGGAGAGGCAAAGTCAATATACAAGGAGAAGAAATGAAATGAAGTGGGAATAAGTAGTCAGGTATATTGCTGAAACACTGATACAAAGGTTGTCTGAAGAGCAAAGCATATTCTTTCTTTCTCCCACTTAGCTGACTCTCAAGGTAGGATGCTTTTGAGTAGGTAGTCAGTTATCTTTTTCTATGGATTGAGTCTATTAAGCCAATAAGCCTCCAAACCTTGCACATGCTTAACAAATTTACTGTAATCTTGGTTATGAAAATAAATTTTGAATTTTAGAAATTGTACATGGTCCACCAAAATAAATATTAATGCTCAGATTCTGTTATCATTACAGATAGGTAACAACACTCACAAGATATTTATCACCTACAAGGACAAAACAGAGGTAGAGAGAAGGCAAAAGAGAAAAAGTTGAAAGCTCTTCTGGAAAGGTTCCCTTTGTCTTAGAGCAGTAGGTAGTTATAGTATTATGTCATGAGGGCAATAAAATAATATGAAAGGTGACTGTTCTGGAAGGAATATGGTGAAGTACATTGTAAATATAAGATGTATAACTGTTAGAAATGAAATAGACAAATATTTGTATATATAGTACATGCTAAATTTATGACAGAGTAACCTATGATGGTAAGCAAAAATCAATGATATCTGTACAAATTTTAACTTTTAGTTAGAGAGTTTTTTTGTTCTTTTCTCCTCTGGTAAGATTGCACTGTTTTGTCTTCAGTGTTTTTGTTTTTGGAGATGGGATTTTGCTCTTTTTGCCCAGGCTGGAGAGCAATGGTGTTATCTCGGCTCACTCAACCTCCTCCTCCTGGGTTCAAGCAATTCTCCTGCCTCAGCCTCCCAAGTTGCTGGGATTACCGGTATGCACCACCATGCCCAACTAATTTTTGTATTTCTAGTAGAGATGGGGTTTCACCATGTTGGCCAGGCTGGTCTCGAACTCCTGACCTCAGGTGATTCACCCGCCTAGACCGCCCAAAGTGCTGGGATTACAGGCGTGAGCCACCATGCCAGACTTGTCTCCAGTGTTTTAAACAGCTAGATACAATAGCAGATTGATTCAACATTCTACAAGATGGGAGGGCATATTCACAGTTGATAATATCATGATATGTGCCCTAAATATTTCTTTGGAGTATGTCATTAGCAAACTTCTTAGAGTTTATCTATGTCCATTTCTTTGTCACACCCCACCTCAGTTTTGAATGAGGCAGTGAAGGCCAGCAGCATTTGCCCTTGTGTCAGGCAGGCAATTTATGTCATGGCAAAGTGTTGTCCCAAGCAGTGCTTTTGATGGCCCATATTTATCACTCATTCATGGCTCAATATTACAATCTTCCTTTCATTCATGTCTTTTCTTTGTATTGCATTTTTATATTTATTGTTCTTCAGGTTTAAAAATTAATGATGCAATCAAACTTGATTATGAAAATAATAAAATTCTAGCTAAGACAGGTACATTTTCTGATGAGCAAGAAATAAAAAGGAAAGAAAAATGTAAAAGTAAGTACATACTACACTCAATTATCTCTAATGTCATTTCAGGATCTAAACTCCTAGGAGTCTGTAGTTTTACTATCCATACATTAAATTGCAAATCTAACTGAGACTGGGGGAGAAGAGGATAGAAAACCAAATTTTGAGAAGAACAAGCAATACAGAGAAAATAATTATGCAGAAATGGCTTTGATATTGGGACAGCAGATTGGAAAATGCTCACACAAACAGTGATGGAATGTGACCGAAGCTATCAAAACCCAAATCCACACAAACATTCCAATTGTGTCTCCTCTGGACACAGTTTTTTTTCTCCTACTCTGAACTGCAATTACAAATAATGGGCTTCAAACCCTCTCAACCAGTGCCCAGTCAGAAAGGCATGTTTATGCTTTCAAACATTTGGGTCATCTACTTGTTCATATGCTGTGATTTGATGGCCAGGTTTCTTTCTGTGCCATGAAACCCTGGGCCAAGATGAAACTAGTTAAAGGTGGTGCAGTGACAGGACGATAAACGAGGTTCACCACATTGACAGGTTGGGTGGCCCTCTTATATTTTTGGCAACAGAAAGAGTTTTACCAACATGTCTGCTCTGAAACACATTCTTCTTTAGTGTTTCAAAATCAAATAACCAACACCCAGAATCTGTAAGAGGACTAAAGGGGAAATCTCTTTTTTTCTTTATCATTAGATACCTGAGTTCGACATTCTTGCTTTAGAACAGGGCAATTTATAGGTAAGGATTTTAATTGTTTGTTGTAACTAACCAAATTCATCTTTTGAAAATTTCTAATTAATAAGTCATTTTAGGGTACAAAGATTGTATTTAGTGAGGGTTCTTCATCTTAATACAAGATTTTCCACGTTTCATTTAATAATTGAATTAATCCAGTGCATTCAAAATGCAATAAAATACACAGATTTTAACCAATATCCACATTTTAAAGGAACTAGTCTTAATAGAACCTGGGGGACGCTAACTTTTTAAAAAGTAATTTCAATCTGTGATCGTAGAACCTCTGAGGGGATGTTTATCTTTGAGCAGACATAAAGTTAAAATCAAAAAGTTTTTAGTTGTAGAGAGGCGCCACCATCTAAATATCAGACCTTTAAAATGGATTACAGGCTAAAATCACAAAATGGAAAATGACAACCAGTAATTTTGTCATGTGGTTTCTTTCGCTCTCCCAGATAACTTTGTACAGTGTCATGCAAAATTTAATCAGCAATGTGAAACGAGATTAAATTTAATTTGAAATTTTATTTTAGTATAATTTCAATTTGAATACTTCTTTGGTCTTCTCCATGTCCTTCTAAATAGTTTTAAATTGATAACTTTATATTTTACTTTCTTACTTTCTTTAGACACTAATGTTTATTTTCCATCAACTTTATTGCCATGCTGCTTAAGAACCTATGGAAGAACAGCATAAGACCACTCAGCAGTTCTTCCTACCCATTTGGTGGCCTGAGAAGTGGGAGCTGAAGACCAGTCTTCTAGTGGCAGTCTGAGTGCTCCAGTTTTCAGCAGAGTCCTGCTAATAAACACAGAGGGCACCTGCAGACCTTCAGACCAGTCTGCAACCTCAGGCTGAGTAGCAGCAAACACAGGAGCCGGAGGAGGCCATAGCTTTTTTAGTAGCAGTCTGCTCTTCCTTTTTAATCTCTGCAGGATCTCTGTAGAAGTAGAGATCAGGCATGACCTCCCATGGATGTTCATGGGAGATGGTGCCACACATGGGCAGAATTCTCCAGGCCACCATGTACTACATCAGTCCCACTGATTCAGCTCCTTTGTCTGCATGGGATGGCAATGTTCACATAGCACATCAGGAGAATCTGTGTAACACAGAGCAATATTAGGTAGGTTAACAAAAGATGCCTCTGTGAGAGGCTGGTGATCAGCTCTGGGGTTATCAACCACCAGAAGCTGTGGCTCCTGAAAGGGTGCCAGTATCTGGTTAGTGAACATCCCAAGGGTGAAGCAGCCAGCAATAGGAGCGGCTCCAGTGGCAGCAGAAAACTTTGGCACAGCCCTCTGGCCAGTATTCCTGGAGGATATAACACTGATATCAGTTTTCAATGGCAACATTGACACGAGCCGCCAGCAGAAGCTTTTCTTGGGTCCTCTTTAGCCTTAGTATGTAGATGACATCACTTTTCCTTTTATAGATGTTCTGATCCATTTAGAAGTCAAGGTTGGTGCTGCCTAAGTGAGTTCCTGCTGCAAGAAACTTGAGAACATCC
The DNA here is from genome assembly GCA_036589455.1 of Ateles fusciceps. Classification (NCBI taxonomy): domain Eukaryota; kingdom Metazoa; phylum Chordata; class Mammalia; order Primates; family Atelidae; genus Ateles; species Ateles fusciceps. The sequence goes on along the minus strand of JAZHEH010002982.1, from coordinate 7,168,430 downwards.
TCTTCCTTCATTTTCAGGACATCATACGTTCCAGACATTGTAAAAGTTTCCCTTTAAGTTACAACAGGAATCCAGAACCATATTACGGACACTTCTCAGGGTAACAGAGAAAGCTCAGTTTTCCTCAGGAGAATGCTTAGGATAATCTTCATGATTCTCCTTACTCTTTCAGATTCCTTTAACAAAACTGTAGCATAGCACTCTAACAAAGCCATGATTCTGCTATCTTAGTTTGTTCATCATCACTCCTGAACACAAAGTTATAAATTTTGCTTCACAAGGTCCTACCTGTATGCAGAATGTTTTACATAAGAAATATTCCACAGAATTCAAAAGTCAACACTTTAAGTGTCATTATTCTAATAATACTTTTTGAAATTAATGCCAAATATATTGTACTCTTAAGTTCATCATATTAAATTGCAGTCCAGGTAGCAATTAAATCAACCTCACAGGAATAGTGAGCATCAGTCAATTTTCTCTTCTTTCAGTGTCTCTTGTTTAATCTGTGGGGTGTTTGCGGTTGTTGGGCATGTGTGCACATGTGCATGTGTGTGTGCAAACATGCATGACTGTACATGCATGTATTTATCATTTCTTTTTGTTGTCATCCATGTTCCGATTTTCTGCTTTTCTTCTTCATTGCCTCCCTTAAATTTTCCCCAGGCCTTCCACATTTCTGAAGGGAAAATTTAATCTTTTAGAACAGAGTTAAACAGAGTGCTTCATTCTTTCCTCCAAGAATCTGAGTTTTGTCTTTTTGTTGAGGGTTAAGGACCTTCACTGTCACCAAGAAGTACTTCCTCAAAAAAATTTGAATTCCAAAAACTGAATGGTAGCAGAGTTATCAATGCTTCTACCAGGTTCCAGGTGCTTTACATATATAGGCCATCTCTTTAATATTATAACTTTTCTAGGAAGATATTAACCATCATTTTACCTGTGAGTAAACAAATCTAAAGAGATCCAGTAACCTGCCCCAGTCTTATTGACAATACAAGAAGAATGCAATATAGAACTAGATTTCTGACAAGAACATCCATATTCTACAGCTGTATCACAGTATATTAAGCTTCTAGAAAGCCAAATTTTAGACCATTAATATTTTATTCTGTAACCATTTCTATTTTTCACAAAATCAATAAGATTTATATTATTATATCATCTTAGATGTTATGTCACTGAACAAATGATCAGCAATATATGTGAACTACGTTTAATTTATTGTAGAATATTCTTAATAGGAAAGAAGTTTTGGCAATAATCTTCAAAAATTAAAGTAATCTAAACTATTTATTATTAATATATCATATCAGAGTAGGTTTTAGTATGATTTAGTATAATAATATTTGTAGAAATTTCCTATTTGTAGAAAATGACTCCATTAGAACATTTCTCAAACTGTGTTCAGAGGAATAGTAGCTTTGCAAAATGTTACTTGATGCTCCAAATTATGGGATCTATGATATTAAAAGTTAAAGAACACCACACTATAATTCCCATATTAGACATTTCAAAGTAAATACTAAAGGTTCTGAAAAGTCCCAGGTTGGAGATAGGGATACAGGGTTTCTCTGGGTTGATATTTCCACGTGAGTTTCTAAAGCATATATCTATCAGTTTATAGAGATAGACTACAATTCAATCAGAGATTTATAGACAAACAGCTGGGTGATGTTGATAAAAATATTTTTACACTTTCACTTTTAAATCAGTAGATACATAAATAGTAAAAGTGAGTTTTTTTAAAATACTGTTAACGACAATTATCCTTTACTAAATGGGTAATTATCATGTTTAAAAAGACAAATTATTATGAAAGTTAATTCACTTGGGAAAACATAGTGTTTGACTCACGGCAAAATCTAAACTGTAGATGTATCAACTAAGTGACAAAATGTTCTGCTTATTATTTTCTATTTTATTTTTATTATTTTTTTGAGATGAAGTCTCACTGTGTCACCCAGGCTGGAGTGCAGTGGCATGATCTTGGCTCACTGCAATCTCCACCTCACGGGTTCAAGCAATTCTCCTGCCTCAGCATCCCGAGTAGCTGGGACTACAGACATGCGCCACCACCCCCAGCTAACTGTATTTTTAGTAGAGATGGGATTTTACCATGTTGACCAAGCTGGTCTTGAACTCCTGATCTCAGGTGATACACCTGCCTCAGCCTCCCAAAATACTGGGATTACAGGTGTGAGCCACCAAGCCCAGCCTACATTTTCCATTTTAACACATTTAGCCTTTCCTCAAATCTTAATCCTTAATTTTCCACAGTTGGGCAAGGATATTCAATCTTGCCATTATTTCTTAAATTTTTTACTTAGTATTTTGACACAGTTGCATTTTCCATTTTAACGCATTTAGCATTTCCTCAAATTTTAATCCCTAATTTTCCATACTTGGACAAGGATATTCAATATTGTCATTAATTTGGCAAGGAAATTTAATATTGCCATTAATTCTTATATTCTGTACATAGTACATTGACACAGTACACTTTATTTCTGTAGTTTTCCCCCCTCAGTGTGAAAAATATAGATGAAAATATCCACATTTTAATATAGATTAAATATATAATATTTAGTACTTCCAAATATATAGTACAAATTTATACTTCCAAATATAAATATAGTATTTCCAAAGCCTACACAATCTGTTTCTATTTTTAGTCATATTTTAATATATATTTTATTCCAAGGTTCACATGTATAATAGGATAACTGTGTGTTGGCTCACGGCTGTAATTCTAGCACTTTGGGAGACCAAGGAGAGTGGATCACAAGGTCAGGAGATCAAGACCATCCTGGCTAACATGGTGAAACCCCAGTTCTACTAAAAATACAAAAAAAAATTAGGTGTGGTGGCATGCGCCTGTAGGCCCAGCTACTAGGAGGCTGAGGCAGGTGACTTGCTTGAACTCGGGAGGCAGAGGTTGCAGTGAGCTGAGATCGCGCCACTGCACTCCAGCCTGGGTGACAGGGCAAGACTTTGTCTCAAAAAAAAAGAAAGAAAGAAAGAAAGAATCAATAACATTATTTGCAGAGCTAGAGAAGTTAACTGCTGAATTTATGAGTGCATATTACTACAGCCTACAAAGTGTCAATGGCAATACTAAGTAACAGGAAAAATGTAAGTATTAAGCAATACATAGAAAACACTTAAAAAGAAAATAAATTTCCTCTTTATATTGTTGCTTTTTAAAAATCTTTTCTGCTCTAAGATGCTACCTAAAAGTGTGTTGTTTCCAGGTAGATTGTGTTAGTGACTTGTTCTCTTTAAGACTACAGAAGAAGAACTAGACCATGGTATAATTAAACAAAAGACCTTAAGTAAGGACAGTGGTAGGTAGGGCCTTTTAGATTTGAAATTGTGGAAAACTGTGAACTAAGTATGGATCTTAGATCAGGGGCACCCAGTCCCTGTACTTTGGAGGGTTCTCTCTCCCTCCTCCAGCTCACTCCTACTCATGTGGCAAGGACTCCATAAGGCCAAGGGAAGGCCATAATTACCTACTGATATTATAACCTGTCTGGAATCTGTACCTATCCAGGACTCTAAACATTCCTCTTGGAGCCTTCCGCCAGTGTCTGTGTGAGTTCATTCCCTGGGTTTTTCCTCTTTGCAATGAATTGAGCCACCTATGTGGGTATCTTTGGGTCTGAGGAGTAGCATGCCCCATTAGCAGGCTGGGGCATTCACACGTTTGTTTGAAGCTCCCAAGATGCTAACAGGCTCGGGTGAAAAAAAAATCTGGGGTTAGACACAGGGCAGGTGTCAGGTGCTGGTTCTCCTATACCACTGATTTTTTTGCTGCAGAATTTTAAGGAGTCAGATGATTCTCAATTCAAACCTGGCTCTCTGGACCATTAAGAAGATATTTTTGTCAAGGTAGAAGGATGGCATATACTTTTAATGGCCTGTCAGATCAATTCATGAGTTAAATATTTAATGTAAAACTAAGAATCTTCATTTATATTCTTGTTCTAGCCCCAGAGACATTATGACTGGGACTGCTCTATCACATCACCCTTCACTAATGGAAACAGACACAGTGTATGATTTGAATCATTTCAGGGTAATCTGGAATAGAGTTGGACTGGCAAAGTGGCCTGGAGGTTGAACAATGAGGACCCTATAACAATTGAAGCCATGATTCAGGGAGCCTATGTCACCATCATGAACCACAAACAGCTTGGGTAGTCAAGAAGGGACCACCCGTCTCTACTGGAGGCACAAGAGAGAGACTATTCTGGACTCAAACAGTTTAGAAGCTCAGCCATTATGATCAACAAAGAGGACAGCGACTACAGGAATATAGGAGAAAAAAAAAAAAGATTGAGTCCACATTTGCCACAGGGCATCACAATGTGGGGATCTTACCTCAGCACTAAGAGTTTAGGAAATCAGCCCTTCCCTCAGATGCCACTTGAGGGTGAGTAGGCAGAGAGGTACTGGTTGACAGACAGGATTTTTAACCAAGAGAGTCAGCACTGCCTAAAGGGATACTTTAATCTATAGCATTATAGACTAATGTAAGATTAGAAGTAAATGGACCCAAATAAAGTATGATATTCCAATACTCGTCACATAAGAAAGACCAAATCTGTTAAATAAAAAACAAATTACATTTTATATATTTGAGGTGAAGGATACACAATTTTGTGGCACCACTACTTATGGACATATATGTGTTTATGTAACACTGTATATAATTAAAAAGCTGCTGGCAGTTTTCTGATCATTTACCTATACTTCCTTCCATTCTAAAAACCTCAGAAACCTTTTCTTCAGCTATCTCATCTGGATTTCATTGATGTTAAAAACTATACACATTTAAAATTTGAAAGCATCATAATTCAGCCTAAATAAATCACATAAAATATAAATAGTAGTCAGTAACTTTTCAAGGATTTGGTGTTTATCATGTGTCAGATGCCAGGCTTGGCATAGGAACCTTAGAGATGAATCAATCATGGAAATGCTCTGCAAAGAACTCACAAGGGAATGCATATATAGAACTAGGATGCTGTGGTGGCATAAGGAATAACTGGTTATTTATCCCTCAGAGGAATGTGAGTAATTTCCAAATGCAGCTGATACTAGTGCAGAGTAGCTATTTCACTAGGTGACCCTGTCTGGGTAAGGCTATTCCAGATAGAGGAAATAAATTAATAAAAAATATAGTCCAGGTGCAGCTGCTAACACCTATAATCCCAGCACTCTGTGAAGCTGAGACGGGTAGATTACCTGAGCTTAGAAGTTTGAGATCAGCTTGGGCAACATGACAAAAATCTCAACTCTACGAAAAATACAAACCAATTAGCTGGGCGTGGTGGTGTGCCTGTAGTCACAGATTCTCGGGAGTCTAAGGTGGGAGGGTCGCTTGAGCCTGGGTGGCAAAGGTGATAACCTATTATGGTTTAGAATTCTGTATTAAATATTAAATAAACTATTAAATATGGTTGGTTTCTGTAATTGCTATTGAAGATGTGGATAGGCTTCATATCATGAAGGGCCTTGTGTGTCATTACAAGGAATTTGGATTTGACCTTGTAGGCAATGGGAAATCAGTAAAAGATTATATTTTTGGAGTTCACATAACCAATTTGATATTGTAGTGATCACATTTCTGCTGCAGATTTATTAATTGGAGAACAGCAAGGTTTTAAAGGGAACATGTAGAAGGGCAGTAGGCTAGGTAAAAGATAAATGGAGCCTGAATTAAGGTGGAAGCACCTTAGTAATTCCAGGGGGAAGGGATCCAACAAGTGGCAAGGAGGTGGATTGATGGAACTGGAATACGGTTCATAGGTAATGGACCAGGAAAAGGGAAGCATGGAGGAATTCTAGATCTCTGTCCTGTGTGACTGGTAAGTGATGGTGTCATTCACAGAAGTTTGGAGAGCAGAAGATACAAGTTAGTGAGGAATAATAGGGGATTCAACTTTGAACATGTTAAGCTTGAGGCACCTGTGGATTGTTGAAATTCCAATTCTTTGGTAAAAAAAATAGTGAATTAAAGCGAGGTGTTAAAGTCTGAAAGTACTATTCAATTTCTCTAAATTTTAATGGAATGAAAGACACTCCAAAGGTCCACAGGAAAGGGCATTTATTAAATAATGCCTTTAGTTTATGTGGGTGAAAGAGAAAGAAACAGAGAGAAACAGCAAGCCTGGAATTAACTCTATACTCAGTAATTATTCCACAACCAGAATATCAGAGCAAAGGGAAAATAATCTCTAACTACATAAATATATACAAGCAAATCTTCTTTATAATACTTTTACCAGCAGTGCTGATACATATTATTGTCTATTATGCAATGAGAGAGAAAATAAACCATTTTTATTTATTTTTCCATCCTTATTGAGGTATAATTGGAAAACAATGTATTTATTTATGGTGTACAACATGTTTTGATGTGCCTGTATATTGTGAAATGATTACTACAATCAAGCTGATTAACACACCCATTACTTCACATAGTTACCAGTTTTTGTTTGTGAGTGTGGTGAAAACATTCAAAATCTACCTTTTTAGCAATTTTTAAGTATGAAATATGATATTGGTTAATTATAGTCACCATGCTGTATGAAAGATCTCCAGAACTTATTCATCCTGAGTTACTGAAATGGTACCTTTTGACCAACATCAACTTACTTTGAGTAAAATTTTCATGTAACAAAATCTACTCATTTTAACAGCATTTAATGGAAAATTTAATATATTTAGACGAATATATACAAGCATGTAACCACCATCACCATCAAAACAGAATATCTCTGTCATTCCAAAGAATGCCCTTCTAGTCACTAGGTTTTAAATTTTACTGAAAAAAAAATCATCAAATTATTTAAGAGTATTTTGGGCATTTGAGATGACAAGATATTAATATAAACTTGTTTTAGTCATCTTTGTATTCTCTTAACATAGAAGCCACAGGGAAGTTAATAAATACAAATTGGTTAAATAACAAATTTTTGAATTCATGAACACATCTCTATTGCATTTAATTTATTATCTTTGAGGCATATCTGCAGAATACACACTGTAGTCAATCCCCTGTAACTCTGAAATTTAATGAGAAATTGTCACTTCCCTGACTCATTATGAGAAACAGGTTCCTGCTGTCATGTGGAATAATCAATCTCATATACAAAATATACTTTGGGTGGGCCAGGCAATATGTCCTGATCAGATTCATTTGATAGTACTCTAGTTGCTCAACATACACAGCAACTCTTCCCCTCTTCTCACTCTGAAGACCTAGCAGTAGCCAGATCAATTTATGCTCACTACAACCCTCCAGTGACTTTCCTATGCCATTTCTCAGGATTCTGATAAGGCAGTGTAAGAGACACCCAGAATAGAACAATAGGGACAACATCGTGTAACCGCTACCCTGTTGAAATGCAGAAAATTTTCTAAGAATATATACAGGCCACTGGTGAGGAAAAGTAGCTAATTAGAGAACTTGAGAAACCTGAATGTATTTGTAAAGAATAATAATTAACTTCAGATTGTTAAGCATTTTCAAATTCCTACCAGAAAAACACCATTTAAATCTAGATCTAAATAAGTGTTTTCAAAACACAAAAACCAAGAAGACTGCTTTTTTAACCATGGGAATGTCACCTTGGGAGATATTACCAAGTTCAAATAGATAAAACTCCTGGTATTTCATTATGTCTCTTCTACTTACGTGCCAAGAGAGAATAACTAATAGGGAGAGAAAGAAAAGTTTTATATTTGCAGGTCGTTATGAAAAATGTAAGCCATTCATACAACAGAGTGTGTGATTACTTATATGGACACCAGGTAGAGTTAATGGGCCTCTGAAACCTATTATGTCAGTCACTAGAAAGTACCTATAAAGCTAAAAATTGAAACTCACATTATCAGTGGATATTCAAATGAATACTATGGTTACTAATTCTAAGAAGGAAAATGTACTACATTTATTATGATGTTCTGAGAAGAAAGAAAAAAATGTACTTTTACATCCTTGAGGACAAATTCATTTTCTATTCTGTTTTATATTCACAATATCTAGTGTATTAATGCAAACAAAGGTATATATATATATATTTTATTACATAAGCATTGCAAATAATCTTACCTATGGGTGGTCTAATAACATGGTGTCCTTTCCAGCTTGTTCTTTAGTCATAGAACCAATACCAAATCTCAGAAGCTAGAAATAATTCCAGTCTTTCAACTATTGGAAGTTGGACAGATTTTATATAAATACATACACACAATTTGAATTCATATTATATTTACTTTTTGTTTCTCACAATTTCAATTTTTGTAATATCTTTACATGACCCAAATTTCCTCAGGTTGCTTTTTTATTATCCCTAGAGAGTAGTCAGTTAAGGAGAGGGCTGGTGGGCATTCTCAAAGAATTAAATTGAGAACATATTTTACATATCACAAGGCTAATACTGCCTGCATGAAACAAATGAGACGATCAATTATAGCCATGGTAATAAAACCAATAGAAATTCTCTTATGTGATATTAAATATTAAACTCACGGCTGGGTGTGGTGCCTCATGCCTGTAATCCCAGCACTTTGGGAGGCTGAGGAGGGTGGATCACCAGAGGTCAGTTCACGACCAGTCTGACCAATGTGGTGAAACCACGGCTCTACTAAAAATGCAAAAATTAGCCAGGCATGGTGGCATGCATCTATAATTCCAGCTACTTGAAAGGCTGAGGAAAGAGAATTGCTTGAACCTGGGAGATGGTGGTTGCAGTGAGCCGAGATTGCACCACTGTGCTGCAGCCTGGGTGACAGAACAAGACCCATTATTCCAAAAAAAAAAAAAAAAATCAAACTCACAAGGTGAAAACTGACTTACTCCAAGCTTTGGCAACTATGACATCCAGCCAAATCACCAAAAGTACCTTTAAGTTTAATACAGTTGCTAATCAATGCTAACTGTGTGCAGTGGCAATTGCTGATTGTAAGCCTCTATCACACGTATACGATGCCACTGGAGTGTCTCTCTGTCTTTGCTGTTAGCATATAGGCAAAAAGAAAAGGTTATGTCTTAATTAGGTTAATATTCCTTGTTACTAGATGACAATCTAGCAAAACATAAACAAAACATGTACTCTTAGTGTGTATATTTTACATGTTTAACATTAAATATGTACATAGGTAATGTGCATAAGTACTACATGTAAACATGTGACACATACACTGTACATTCAAAATACAAATGTACTTCTTTTATTTTTAAAAAGTCATTTTTCTTCACAAGAACAGAAAATCAAACACCGCATGTTCTCACTCATAGGCGGGTGTTGAACAATGGGAACACATGGACACAGGGAGGGGGAGTATCACACACTGGGGTCTGTCAGGGGGGAAAAAGGGGAGGGATAGTGGGGGGGTGGGGAGTTGGGGAGGGATAGCATGGGGGAGAAATGCCAGATATAGGTGATGGGGGAGGAAGGCAGCAAATCACACCGCCATGTGTGTACCTATGCAACAATCTTCCATGTTCTTCACATGTACCCCCAAACCTAAAATGCAATTAAAAAAATAAAATAAAATAAAATAAAATAAAATAAAATAAAGAAACAAAGCAAAAACAATTTCTCTATGGTCAACTCTGTAATCGCTTCAGCAGTATGACCAGGCTGCTTCGATTATTTAAATATTCTAGAAACAATTGTCTATGGTATGTGATATTTTCTTCTCTGCTATTCATCTAATAAAAAAAAAATCTGTGTCATCATTTATCCAACCAAAAAAAAAAAAAGTCATTTTTCTTTTTTCTAGTGCTCTATATCAGAATTTATTTTACTATACCTGCTCATTCCAAAAATCTCAATATTCAAGCAATGCTCAGCCGTGGTATGTAAGTTGAGTGAATCATGCAGAGCTTAATTATGTGCACAATGTACACACACACTGAAGTTGTGGATGTTGCATCAATGCAGTTTGAACATAGTTCCTCTCTTTGAGGACATCTCATTTTCCACTCTCCATTATAAAAAAAAAAAGCCTAAATAATTTATGGAGTTGAGACCTTAAAATGACAATTACATGTCGTTTTAAAAGACAGATGTTGAAATTCATGGGAGAGAACTCAAATCCTCACCAACATTACCAAGATAGAAATGTAGTCTTAGTGCTGGAGCGAACACAACCACTGCGAGGAAATCTATAGCAAGTGGACAAGGCAGAAAACATGTGGACCTCTCAGTGAGTGGTTCCAAGCTCACCAATTTTAAATGTACTATTTTGCCCTTAATCACTTAACTAACCAAAATTTCTAACATAACTGAGAAGAAAGGTGGGGTGACATTAGATACCGATTTAGTTTGATGATTAACTCATAATCTATTCCAAGAATATTGGTTAAGTACTTCCCTAAAATAATATTAGACTGCATTCTGGTAAGTAAAAGCTGGCAAACATCAATATAATATTTCCCATTATTTTAAAACTTCCATGTCAAACACTTTGCCTATTATATAGTATTGCATATGTATGTATACACACACATCCACACACACACACATCCACACACACATAAAATTGGCTTTTATTGAACATAAAACATATCAGGTAAAAAAATGTAGTTGAATAAAAGCCCTTCACCCATTCCGTTTGCCTTTTCATTTTCTTTCTTTTCGAGAGTCGAAATAAAAATACAGAAAGCAGTTGAAAGTTTTGTTCAACTAGAGGAAACTTTCTACATGTCTTTTTCTTTTCAGTCCAAAGAGTCAGCCTATGTATATTATTTCAGTCAAAATTAGCATCTGAACAATTGTCTATAAATTTGATACATAAACAGAATGAGGGCTTGTCTCTAAATTTTTTTTTGTTCCTTATAATTACCTTGTTCCCGTCACAATTAAAATAATCATATTCTTGAGACTTTATTTCAATGTATCATCCCTATGGTAAGAGGCTGAGATTACATCTAGAAATGGCTCTGATTATTCCTTCCATGTCTCTCATTTTGGGGATGTAATGTTCATATCTTAAAAATTTAGCCATTGTATAGGTAAAATTCAATCACCAGACAGTCTGCTCTTTCTCTTTAGAAAAATCTGTCTTTTTTGGACTTCTCATATAAAAGGAATCACAATATGCAGTGCATATGCTTCTTTTACTCAGCATAATGTTTTCAGGGCTCATCCATCTTATAGTAGCCACCAGGACTTTGTTCTTTTTACTGTTAATTATTAGTATTCTACTGTATAGATATGCATTTTTATCCATTTGCCAGTTAATAGAATTCTGTATTGTTTGCAGTGTTTGAGTATATGAAGAATACTGTCATAAACATTCCTGTACAAGATTCTGCATAGCTGTATGTCTCATTTTGCATTGGTATAAAAATAACAGTGGAATTACTGGGTTATCTAATAAGTATATATTTTACTTTTTAGGAAACTGTCAGATTATCTCCCCAAGTGTTATGTTATTTTGTATTTCCACATGCAATGCATAAAGGTCTAGTGTCTCCACATCTTGCCAATGTTTGGTATTGTCCTTTTGATTATAGGCATCTTGTAGATAGAGAGAGGTATCTCATTAAGGTTTTAATGTGCATTTTCCTAAAGAGTGATGATGAGCACCTTTCCATGTACCTATTACCCAATCACATGAATTCTTTGGTAAAATATTTGTTATAATCTCTTGCCTAATTTTAAAATTGTTTTGTTTGTTTTCTTTATTATTGTTATACTTTAAGTTCTGTGGTACATGTGCAGAAGACACAGGTTTGTTACATAGGTATAAACGTGCCATGGTGGTTTGCTACATTCATTACCCCATCATCTACATTAGGTATTTCTCCTAATGCTATCCCCTCCCCTAGTTCCCCACCCTTCAGCTATCCCCTCCCCTTAACCCCCTACCCCCCAAGTAGGCCCTGTTGTGTGATGTTCCCCTCCCTGTGTCCATGTGTTCTCATTGTTCAACATCCACTTATGAGTGAGAACATGCAGTGTTTAGTTTTCTGTTCTTATGTTACTTTGCTGAGAATGATGGTTTCCAGCTACATCCATGTCCCTGCAAAGGACATGAACTCATCCTTTTTTATGGCTGCATAGTATTCCATGGTATATATGTGTCACATTTTCTTTATCCATTCCATCATTGATGGGCATTTGGGTTAATTCCAAGTCATTGATATTGTGAACAGTGCCACAATAAACATACATGTGCGTGTGTCTTTATAATAGAATAATTTATAATCCTTTGGGTATTAAGTTTCGAGGTTTTAAAATACATTTTAGATAAAAGCTCTTTATAAAATATAAGGTTTGCAAATATTTAAAAAGCTCTTTATAAAATATAAAGTTTTTTCTCTTAGCAATGATAAGTCAAGTTTACCAATTTTCACTTTCATGAATAATGCTCTTGATATTACATTTAAGAATATTTGTCTAAATCCAGGTAAAAGATTATCTGGTAGTCTTTTTCGAAAAATTTTACAGTGTTAGTGATACCATTTAGGTCTTATATATTCTGATTTTTTTTCTATTGTGATATCAGGGTCTAAATTCAATTTTTTCAAGTGGATATATAATTTTCCTATCAAAATTTGTTGAAAATACTATTCTTTCCTCCATTGAATTGCCTGGTTCTTTTAAAAAATTAATTGACCATAAATCTAAGGGCTTATTTCTTGACTTTCAATTTTATTTCACTGATTTATATGTTTGTTATTATGATAGTACCACACTTACTTGGCTACTGTAACTTTATAATAAGTTTTGAAATCAGGTAGGGCAATTCCTCCAATTTCTCATTTTTAAATATTGTCATGGCTGTTTTAGGTCTTTAACATTTTTACATAAATTTCAAAACCAGTTTCTGGCTCCAAAAAAAGCCTACTTGGAATTCTGATAGAAATTGCATTAAATGTGTTGATCAATTTTGGGAGATTTGCCATCTTAACAGTATGGAGTCTTGCAATTTATGAACATAGAATGTCTTTCCATTTATGTAGATCATCTTCAATTGTTTTAGCTCTATTTTGTAGATTTTTAACACAAATTTTGTATTTCTTTTTTGTTTATTTCTATTCTTAATTTTTGATGTTATTTTATATATTTATATTTATTATAATTATGCTATATTATATTAATATATTTATATATTATACTTACATTTATATTATATTCTTTTTTTTTTTTTTTTTTTGAGACAGAGTCTTGCTCTGTCACCAGGCTGAGTGCAAAGGTGCGATCTGGGCTCACTGCAACCTCTGCCTCCAGGGTTCAAGCAATTCTCCTGCTTCAGCCTTCCAAGTAGCTGGGACTATAGGCATGCACCACCATGCCCAGCTAATCTTTGTTTTTTTTGTAGAGCTGGGGTTTCACCACATTGGCTGGGATGGTCTCAATCTCTTGACTTCATGATCTGCCCGCCTTGGCCTCCCAAAGTGCTGGGATTACAGGCATGAACCCAACCAACATTTATATTATATTCTTAATTTTTCTGTATATCTTATTTTTGATGTTATAGATAGAATTTTTTTATAATTTCATTTTTAGATTGTTCCTTGCAAATGTACAGAAATACAATTATATTAATCTTGTATCCTGTGACATTGGTAAATTTGTTTATTAGTTCAAGTAGTTTTATTATGAATCTCTTTGTATTTTCTACATAAAGAACCATGTCATCTGAGAAGTAAAATAATTGTACATTTCTCTCTCAATGAGTCCTGTTAATTGCTTTCTTCCTTTTTAATGCACTGGCTAGAACTTCAGTACTATGTTGAATAGAAGTGATGAGAACAGACATTCTTGTCTCATTCCAGAATTAAATGGAAATATTAAATTAACATCTTCTACCAGTAAGTATTATATCAGCTGTGAACTAAATACTGTTTGTCATTTTAAAGATGTTCCCTTTTACTACTAGTTTGTTGAGAGTTTTTATCATGACTGCTGGAATTAAAAAAAAATTTTTTTTCTGTATATTGAGATAAGTGTGTTTCTTTGTACTTTATTCTGTTAATATAATGTATTATCTTACTTGAGTTTTAGATAACAAACCAACCTTGAATGTCTGAAATATATCCTACATGGTCACAGTGTATAATGCTTTTTCTATGTTCTTGAATTTGGTTTGTTAATATTTTCTTAAAGACTTAATGACTCTATGTTCATGAAAATATTAGTTGGTAGATTTTGTTGTTGCTTATTTAACTGTTTGGTTACGTTTCCTTGTGAAGCATTTGTCTGGTATGAGAATTAGGATTATACTAGCCTATTAATAAAAGAAGTTGTGATGGTTCCTACTGGTACCATTATGAGAGATTACTACTATTTTTCTTTAAGTATTTCTCAATATTTGTGATTGAAGCTGTTAGAGGGCTTTTATTTTAGGAAAGATATTAAATTGCTAATTTAAGTTTATAATTTTATTCATACTTTCACATTCTTATTGATCCCACTTTGGTAATTTGAGGCTTTCCATGACTTTATCCATTTTTGATAGTTATCTAAATTATCATAATAAACTTTTTAATAATATTCTTTTATAATATATTAAAATTTCTGCAGGGTTCTACTGGTGTCATCTCTTTCATTGCCAGTCTTGGAAATTTGTGATTTCCCTCACCTTTGTAGTAAATCTAGGTAAGGTTTTGTCAATTTTGTTGGTCTTTTTAAAGAATTGACTTTTGGTATTATTTCCATCTTGATCTTTATTATTTTTTTCTTCAGCTTGCATTGAAAAACTTTGCTTTTCTGTTTTCAAGTTTCTTAAGATTAAGCTAGGGATGTTAATTTGAGAATATTCTTCTTTCCTAAAATAGACATTTAAATCTATAAATTCTCCCCAAACTGCTGTTTTAGTTGCATATTATAAATGTTGAAATTTTGGATTTTAGTTTTTATTTAGTCCAAAACAATTTAAAATTTCTTGTGACCTCTTTTAGAAGTATATTCATACATTTCCAAATATTTGAGGGTTTTTCAAATTTATGTGTGTAGTTTATTTATAATTTAATTCTATCTTTGCTAGATAATATATTCTCTTTAATAAGGAAAAATCCTTATGAAATGACATAGAATTTGCAAAATCTCAGAACATTGTGATTTTCTTTATGTTTATTCTAAGAAAAAAATTCTAATTTATAGAATGATGAAAATAAGGCAAGAAAAAAATAAGAAAAGAGTATGCCAATTTAAAGTATGAATTCTTTCTAGCAATAATCAATATTTAAAAATGTAAACACTTAAGAATAATTTGAGTTAAATGTAAGTAGTCCATGATCTTCTTATTCTAAATAACTACTCAATAATGTCTTTTTTAAAGTGAGGAGTAACTGAAAAAAACATGTATCCTTCTTGTTGTAAGAATGAAGACAGGCAAATTTAAAATCAAACATAAGGTAGGTTTTATTTCAACAGATATTCCCAATAAATTGTACATAAACCATATTGAGTGGTTGGAAATACCTAATTAAGGATTTAAAAATAAATCATCTAAGTTCATGCTTACGTAGTGAAAGGTAAGAACAAAAGCAAAAATTCTTACTATTGTCATGTCTACAAGAGGAAAGTAAGTGAAGTATTTACATAAATCCTATTAAATGCTCGTTACTGTAATGATATGGAGAATCTAACCTACTAAACAAATATGTCTAATTCATCTGAAACACAATACTTATGTTTTATATTGTTAAAGAACATTATCTAAATTATTTTGATCAGTTTTTAAAAGATTTATTTAGTCATAGAGAAAGAAAGATGGATAAGAACAAATGACAATTACAGAGGCTGCTCCTACGTGACATGTAAAAGTTAAAAAAGAAGGAAGACAAATGTCAGCGGAAATGATGAAGATCATTGGGAAAGTCAGAAAGACTAGGAAATGCTAGGGAAGAACAGAAGTAGGCACAGAAACCTTGCAAGTACAATCACAGCTCACTTCCATATCTGAGAATATAGGAGAATACAGTTATTATACGTGTCATCAGTATCTTGAGCATTCACACCCAAAAGGCAGACACAGGGACACTCCTATTTAAGTGAACCAGGTTCAATCAGCCTTCACTTATACTGGGATGGAAGAGAAAAGCCTTAGGAATTAGAAAGTGTGGAAGCCACAGTCCCTATTTAACCAGCTTGTTTAAACTGAAGGCCTAGATATTGGGGCATGTTACAGCATTTTTGCAGGTCACAAATTAATGTCACATCTAAATGAATTCTGCTTTTGTCAACTCAGGTATCCTCATATAATAGCCCTTATGATTAAGCAAAGCAGACCAACAGAATCTCATAGGCATGTCAGCTCACAAATGCACTGTAAATTAACAACAAATAAAACTAAAGAAGGAGCAGAGTAACGAGAAAAGATAACTGAGAAAGAAAATCTGGTCTAGTTCTGCTCTGCTACTAATAAACTATGTGACCTTAAGATACTGATTTAAACTCTCCTGGTTCCCATTTGTTGACCAGTAAGATGGTCTAGGTAGACCAAATACACTATAATGTCACATCCAGTTCAATTTTGGGTGGATTTAATAAATTTCCATCACCTTCTATAAACACACACACACACACACACACACACACACACATGCAAATTCTCTCTCCCCTATACAGTTGATACTTTGTTCCTTCCAAAAACTTATATTTATTCTAAATTTATCTGTATGAAAACATGGGTATTTCCACTGTTTTATGCATTATTATTATCATTTTTTATTTAATAAAAATTATACATTTATACATTTAAAAAATATCTTTGAAATTAACCAATAAACAAACATTGTTGAATAGGAATAAAATACTTCTTAAAAGACATAATTGTCATGGTAGCAACATAGGCAGTTGTCTATGCTTTCTTAATTTCAGCTGACTTCCCTTGACAACAGTTTTAATTAGATAATTTCTATCAAATATAATATTATGAAAACAGTAAAATGGAAATTTTGATTTTATAATACATCTACAAACATTTCATCTCATAAAG
The DNA here is from genome assembly GCA_036589455.1 of Ateles fusciceps. Lineage (NCBI taxonomy): Eukaryota > Metazoa > Chordata > Mammalia > Primates > Atelidae > Ateles > Ateles fusciceps. The sequence goes on along the minus strand of JAZHEH010002982.1, from coordinate 7,151,456 downwards.
GATGTGAGCCAAAAATTAATGATGACTGAATCTTGGTATAGGCCTGCCAGCATAACTAACCTGTGAAAAATGCCATAGGTACACAGCTATCTAAACATTTTAGAAAGGGTACATATGATTATGAACCTATCAAAATGCATTACTGCTATACCTGCAGTAATCTCTGCTTTTTAATTGCAGCTACTGTTACCTACTTGGGTCCTAGCAGTCTCAAACAAGACCACCTATAGTCTAAAACCCAGAAAACTAAAACACTTTGGAACTTGGTTCACAGTCAGATAAAAAACTGGATATTCCTACTTCATAACCATGGATTCAGAAACACTTTTGAAATATAATGAATGAGTAACTACAGAAAAACACTCAGCACTTCTTGGAAAGAAACAAATTCCCAAGAGAACCTGTGATTGACAGAGAACTACTATAACATAATTCACCAATGAGAATATTTTGATTTACTATTAAAATTATGCCCTTCACTTTCTTAATTATGTTCAAAGATCTTTGGAAAGAGCAGGTGCCTGAGTCTAAACCTCATGTTAATTACATGAGATTCATCAAATCACTAAGTTTAGAACACAAACAGAATGTGTTACTATTTAAGGATAAAACAGGATTAATATATAAGAGTATTTATTGAAGTGAGAAGAAAAATAGGTTGAAAACAAAGAAAAAAATGAAAGACTAAAGTGACCAGACTTGTATCACCTCTGGTCTTCAGATCAAATTCACTTCTCTTAAAATGAATAAACACGGTGGAATTCCTTTGTCCTGCTTCAGAACATTTTACGACACACTATAAGATAAGATAAAGGGCAGGGCAAGTCACTCGAGTATTGCTGGGGCGATGTGGGGGGATGGCAAATAGGGGAATGCTAACAAGAATTTGCCTCCTGGAGATATTTGGCAGTTTCTGGTGTCATCTTTGGCTGTCACTACTGGGGGATGCTACTGGCATCTAATGGTTAGAGGTCAGGAATGTGCTAAACAACCTGCAATGCACTAAACAGACTCCGTAACAAAGAATTTTCTTCCCCCAAATATCAATACTGCTCAAGTTGAGAAACTCTGACCTAGAACAGCTATTCTCAAACTTGAGCCACAAGGACCACCTAGAAAACATTAAATCACAGATTGTTGAGTAATATCCCCAGTATTTCTGACTCAGTAGGTCTTGGGTAGAGGCTAAAATTTGTACTTCTAAGAAGCTTCCTGATGATGTTAATGCTATTTGTCTGAGAACCACATTTTGTGAATCATAATCTTGACCTAAATTACTTTGATATAAACATTCATAAAATTCAGCACTTCTGTCTTACATACAAATATATCCTGTCTATAATCATAACGGTAGTATCTATCTTCTCTTTCAGATTCTTAATTCCATTAGAGTAAAATTTGTCAAATTTGGCACTCAAATATCAAATGAATAAAAAATTTCCAAATTTAAGCATTTGGAATCCTGCTACAATGCTTCAAAGACTATGAGTTGTTTATCTCTGAAGCATTTCCCTTACCAAATGACAAAACACTTATTAATTACAGGTCGTTAACATTAAGAGAAGGAAGTCTGGAGACAGTATTTGCAACTTTTGAAAATCTTCTGTTTTGAAAGTTTAAAGCCTCAATCAACAAAACTATGCTCAAATTGTTACAAACTTTTAAGAATTCATGCTAAAATATTTGTACAAATGATTGATATTAAGGAAAATTATGTGGCTGTCTCATAATTTAGCCTTTCCAAATCAAAGCAAGGACTTTTAATAGAACATAATGGTAAATTTTTTAAAAACCTTTTTATTAGCATCACTGTAAAATAAAAAAGACAAACTTTAAAACATACGAGTTTTCAAAATATTTTGCGATATTGACCAATAACCTCAATCATTTGTTACAGACTTCCTTTTTACCCAGACTAGCTTTCTAACCCAGTATTCTAAGATCGAACTAAAGCTACATGAGGTATAGAACTGTTCAAGAAGACTCATCTTAGATAGATGATGGACAAAATAGCAATTATTCTGTCAGGTGTTAAGTCCCCTTACATTTCTCTCAATAATGTAATCCTCTTGGGAGGAAAAAAAAATGTCTATGATAGTTTTTAATATCGTCGTAAGGGAGAGTTACTCAACATAGATTTGAAAAGGACAAACTACAATTAGTAGATTTGTCTTTAGATTTCTGTTCAGTTTAAAACAAGTTACCTCTCATTAATTATCAAAGCCATTAAATAAATGGCATCTTGTTCTACTGTCTTCTCTTTTGTAATACGCTCACATGCAAACAACCAGAAAAATGTTCAGAAAGCACTGTTTTGATCTTCTTCCTCTCTTACAAATCCCAAGCAACATTTCACTGAACACTGAATACTGTTAATAAAATCTTCTTGATCCCTCAAATCAGGAATTAGGCTAACTCAGAAACAATCCTAAAATAACACCTGGAGATTCAGAATAAAACCATACACACACACACAAACACACACACACAAACACAAACACACACACACAGATAATATATTGCAAGAGCCGTGGTGACAAGGGGTAGGATCATAGGAGCACTGGGTTTGGATATCTGATGAAGGAATTAGACTTTGATCCTCTTATAGAGCAGATGATCCTTGGGCCTACCAAAACTAGTTGGTTAGAACTTAGACTTGTGCATTAACTCTAGGACCTTAAAAAAGTACAGGCACAGTGAAGACAAAAAATCTTAACCAATGCAAGAAATTAAAAAGAAACTTGTTGGCCAGGCACGGTGGCTCACGCCTATAATCCCAGCACTTTGGGAGGCTGAGGCAGGCAGATCACGAGGTCAAGAGATAGAGACCATCCTGGCCAACATGGTTGAAACCCCGTCTCTACTAAAAATACAAAAGTTAGCTGGGCATGGTGGCAGGCGCCTGTAGTCCCAGCTACTCAGGAGGCTGAGGCAGGAGAATCGCTTGAACCCAGGAGGTGGAGGTTGCAGTGAGCCAATATCATGCCACTGCACTGACATCATGCCACTGCACTCCAGCCTGGCAACAAAGCAAGACTTCATCTCAAAAAACAAAAAAAGGAAAAGAAACTTGTTTTTACATAGGTCTGACAAAAAATTTTAAGTTTAAATTTATCATGAGAATGACTCGGTCTGTTCCTCCTAATGTATGGAGCCTAAATTGATACCATCCATGTGATTTGAGAAACTCAGAACCCAAAATAATTACAGTTCAAGTGCTCAATAGTCACACGTAGCTAGCGGCTACTATATTAAACATTGCTGGTCGAGAGTATGAGACAGGCAAGTAATATTCACACATAACCATCAGGCATCTCAGATAAACATAGTAATCATTTATCTTAAATAGGAACAGGCAAAAGTAGGAAAGATTCCCAGAAGAGATAACAATTCCTCTGACTTCAAATGACAAATAGATGATTGTAGGTCACATAAAAAGCCTTGTCCAGCTTCATCCCCCACCACTTCATGAAACAAAATTCACCTATTACAAAATCTCATATCCAATAGCTAAATCTAGGTCATGCACATTACAGCTTACTGAAGGACTCCAGCTGGAAGTCTAGGTAAATCCCAACTCTGGATTCATACAGCACTATATTCAACTCACCTTTGGCTCTTAAAATTATATTTATCTATTTCCCCTTTGTTTCCTGTGACCAATTTTATAATTTTATTTTATTAGATTTGGTTTTATTACTTACCTCAAAATCCTCTGGCATTAAGATAAGAAACTGCATAGTAAAATAATAAGATACGCGTAACGCTAAATCAACAGGAAGAAAAACAGACAAAAAAGGAATGTCTAGAAAAAAGGGAGGAAGATAATACAGTAGATAAATGCAGCTCTGTGTGGCTCATATAGCTGAATACGCCATTGAACTTTCTGCAAACCAATATAAGAAGAAAATAATGCCAGTAAAATAATCTACTATCTTAATGAAAAACAAATGCATTTTTTCTTAGCAAAGAAAAACTTATCTTGTTATTCAACTTCACTTTTCATATAATATATAGAAATGTTTATACACGCATCTGTGGGCGTACGCACACACACACAGACACACATCCACACACAGACACACACACACACACACACACACGCACACACATTAGCTATCTTTCTCAATTACAAAATCCTGCAAGGCAGGTAGTTTTTCTCATAGGCATCATACTAAGAAAAGCATGCTGTTCAAAAGAGCTAGTTAATTTACAAAATGAAGATTAAAGAATAGTAGCACCTAAAATATATATTTTTGAAAGTTTGCAATTAACAACTGTAAAATTCAAAACCAACCACTCTTTAATGCTACAGTGATAATCCAGTGTAACCTAGAATTTAGAAAGGCAGCCTAAAATTTTTAATATGGTCTAAAATGTTCATCCAATTTTAAATCAGTTTTGCTTTTGGAATGTTTGATCTATAGATTTTATATGTTTAAATTTAATATATCCTACGTCTTTAATAAAAGCTCTAGTTTACACTCCAACCCAGAACACCTATCTGAATAAATACATGTGTGGTAATTTCGACTTTTTTTTTAGGGTAAGAGATAAAAATTTTATTTGTTTCTTATCACTGCCACATAGGGGATCTGAATTTGGGCAAGCTGAATTATAATTTGTCAACTCCAAATAACCTACTATACATCTTCTAACAGAATGTATTCAAATTTAGCAAAAATTTCTGAAATTCTGTTTTATAAGTTGTTTTCTATAGTTGTATTTGTCAAGATTAAAATACTCTATTTTTGTTGTGATCCAATATATGCAACATAAAATAATCATTTTAACCATTTTTAAGTGTACAGTTCAGTGGCGTTAAGTGCCTTCACATTGTAGTGCAACCACCACTATACATGTCCCGACATTTTTCATCATTCCAAACTGAAACTTTGTACCCGTTGAATAACAACTCCTCACTATTCTCTCTCCCCCAGACCCTCTTAGCCATTATTCTACATTGTGCTTCCATGAATTGACTGTTTTAGGTACATAGTATTAGTGGAATCATAGTATTTGTCCATTTGTGTCTGCTTTATTTCACTTAGCATAATGTTTTTAGGATTCATCTATGGGGTAGCATGTGTCAGAATTTCCTCTACTTTTTAAGGCTAAATAACATTTTATTGCATGCATATACCACATTTTGTTTTTCTATTCATCCATCAATAAACATCTGAGTTGTTTCTACTTTTGGGGGTCTACTGTGAATAAAGTTGGTATAATAATTGGCATGCAAGTACATGTTCAGGTCTTTGCTTTCAATTCTTTTGAGTATATACCCAGCATACGTAGCAGTGGCATTTCTTTTTCATGTGGTTATTCTAGGCTTAATTTTATGAGGAACCACCATTTCTTCCATAGCAGCAATGCACAAAGGTTCCAATTAATATCTCCACATCCTTGCCAGCACTTGTTATTTTTGTTGTTGCTGTTGCAGTATTTTTTTTTTCTCATGACAGCCATCCTAATGGGTGTGCAGTAGTTATCTCATTGTGGTTTTGATTTGCATTTTCCTAATGATTAGTGATGTTTAACCTCTTTTCATGTGCTTACTCTCACCATTTTGTAATCATAGTTTTTGTTTAATTTGAAATTTAATAGGCCCATCTCTCATTTTTTTCAGCTTGCACCCCTAGTCATATAAAGAAACTTATGATTATTTTAATATAGAAAGCAGATACAACTTTTGCTCCAGAAGGGCTTGGATGTGAGCTGTTTGGCACTATGTAGCACATAAAATGCATTTAATAAAATGAAACATATGTTACAAAAGAAATTATATTGTGTTTGAATAAAAATTTAGACACCACAAAATGCTGTATCATTTTTGTTCATTTTTGGTGACAGCTCTTACAATACCACCAAGACAGTCATTTATTACTTTCAAAATTCACACCTATTTTCTATTAGATGAACATAAATTTCAGTCATATTCTTAGTATGATTCACACACTGTACTGAAAGCTGTTGTCTACTACATGATTAAGGTATAGGGACATTGGATTATGAATATTTCAGTTGCCACCTGTTTTCCTATTCAACATCATTTTTCAATTTTCAAAGCACCACATAGACGTTTATCTGTGGAACTGTCATAAATAACTTAGATAATACTAAAGTTGTGCTTATCAACCTGAAGATCATTGAATAACACACTTCACTTAAACCACTTCTAAGCAAATTCCTCTTTTAATCGTTTTCACTCCTCTTAAGCTTCATAGACTCCTTTTCTGAATCTATGTTATGATTTGAATGATTTGAATGGCATGAGATGAGGCAGAGCACTGGGTCAATTTCTATCCACTCTATAAAGTGCAGAAATTGGCAAGTGTATTTCTTCTCTAATGCTGAAAACTTACATGAGAGGTTACAGTCAAGGGGTGACTTGCATATATAAAAAACGTTGCTGCTTGAGCTATCCACTAGAAGAGAGTAATTCACTAGAAATCTCCTTGCTGATATTAGGGAATATCTTCACCCTATTATCCATTATTTTGAGTTAATCCAAACATCTTTCTATGAAATCATGTAACAGACCAGATTATATGATTTTGGAAGTCTCTTATGACTCTAAAATGCTGCATTTCTTTCGTACGTAATTATCAATAAATGACACACTGATTTAACATCACACAGTCAGGTGATTAATAACTGATGAGACTATATTGTTCTTTTTGAGAAATGTATCTTATACTTTGTGAAACTGCAGTATCTTACATACTATTAGACCACAATTTTGAATTTACTATTGGTAGGCTGGAATATTAATTATTATTGAGGTAGAAAAAATTATTAAACTAGATTCAGTTTAAAATGCTTCATATATATCCCAATTTCTACCTCAAAATACAGTTGTACACATAAACTGAATAATCTTAAAGAACCAGAAAAAAGAAAATTTCAAATTAGAACAGTAGCTTTCTGTATTTTTAAAACTTCCAAGTGTTTGTTCCTGTCCTTTCTATTTTTTATTATTGTTGTTTTTCCATACCCACCCTACCCTCTGTAACATCCAACATCATACCTTGCCAAGATTCTAAATGGGCCTCAATAAATAATGTTTAAAAGTGATTGATTGGTTATGTCTAATATTTGAGTTCTGAAGAGTGTGCTTAAGAATCCCATGATCAAAAATCAGGTATTTTCTAAGTGAGACCTATACACTAACACTTACATCAATATTTTAATTTTTAAATTATGTCTTTTAAGCATTTTGATATAACACTTCTCAGTTGTCTTCAACACCTGAGAATGTAACAAAATAAAATAACCTATTCGCAAATTACTTGTCTCTAGATTTAAAAGAGTTAATGACATTCAAAATCTCAAACTCATACAACTAAATTTGTAGAGAGAAATTAAACCAAATTTTATCTACAGCACTTAGTTTATATGAGATGCCAAACACAGAGGTAAGAACACAGTATATGTTCAACATGTCACTATTTGTAGACTGATCACTTCTTAATCAAGATTACAAAGATATGTATCACTATTCCATACCCAATACATTATTTGCATTGCAAAAGACTTTTTATTGATATCTCCGAAAAACATTTTTCACCCTTTTGATCTAACTTCTCCACTATTAACAGAGTTGTTTTGTAAAACAAAGAATGATATTACCACTCCCACTAACATCTGTCCAGATGCTTTTACTTAGAGAAAACTTAAAAATTTCTTCACTAGACAGGTGTCAAGAACATGCATTGGAAAAAGGAGAGGCTCCTTAATAAATGGTGCTGGGAAAACTGAATATCCATAAGCAGAAGAATGAAACTTGACCACTAACTCTTACCATATACAAAATCAACTCAATATGGATTGCAGACTTAAATGTAAGACATGAAAATGTTAAACCACTAGAACAAAACATTGGGGAACGTATTAAGTACGTTAATCTGGGCAAATATTTTTTGGGTAGGATAGGCAACAAAAGCAAAGCAACAATAAACGAATGGGATTACATCAAGCTATAAGCTTCTGTAGAGCAAAGGAAACAAATCAACAAAGTAAAGAAGCAGCCAACAGAATTGTATTACATTTGCAAATTATCCAAACAAGGCATTACTAATCAGAATATATAAGGAATTCAAAAAACTCAATAGCAAAAAAAAAAAAAAAAAAAATCAATGATAATCCAATTAAAAATTGGCAAAAGACCTGAATAGATTTTTCTCAAAAGAAGACATACAAATGGTCAACAGCCATATGAAAAAATCTTGAACATCACTAATCACCAGGGAAATTAGAATCAAACCACAATGAGACACCACCTCACCACAGTTAAAAAAGCTATTACAAAATAGACAAAAAATTTTGAATGCTAATGAGGATATGGAGAAATGGTAATTCTTGCACACTGTTGGTGGGAATGTAAATTAGTAGAGCCACTATGAAAAACAAACAGAATGGAGGTTCCTCAGAAAACTAAAAATAAAACTACCATAATATTCATTCATCTTACTGCTGGGTACATAACTCTAAGAAAGGAAATAAGCATGTCAAAGACATATCTACACTCTTAGGCTTATTACAGCACTATAGTCAAGATATACAATAACAGATGAATGAATAAAGAAATGTGATATATATATGTTTGTGTGTGTGTGTATGTGTGTAGGAATATTATTCAGCCACAAAAAGAATAAAATCTTGTCATTTCCAGAAACATGGATGGAGCTAGAAGTCATGTTAAATGAAATAAGCCAAGCGCAGAAAGGCAAATATTGCATTTTCTCACTCATGTGGAAGCTAAAAAAGTGGATCTCATGAAGATAGAGGGTAGAATAGTGGTTATTAGAGGCTTGGAAGGGTACTAGGGAGGGAGGGATAAAGAGAAGCTGGTTAATGGTTATAAAAATGAGGTTGAAGGAATAAGTTCTAGTGATTAATAGTGTAGTAAATAGACTATAGTTAACATTTTAAAAATATATTTCAAAAAAGCAAGAAGAGAAGAACTGAAATGTTTCCAATACCAAGAAAAGATACATGTTTGAGGTGATAGATAACTCAATTACTCTAATTGGATTATGAACTCTTGTATACATGTATCAAAATATTACATGTACCCACAAAATATGTATATACTGGTTATATATCCAAAGGATTATAAATTGTTCTATTATAAGGACACATGCACATGAATGTTCACTGCAGCACTGTTTACACTAGCAAAGACTTGGAACCAACCCAAAAGCCCATCGATGATAGACTGGACAGGAAAAATGTGTCACATATACATCATGGAATACTATGCAGCCATAAAAAACGATGAGTTTGTGTCCTTTGTAGGGACATGGATGAACCTGGAAACCACCATTCTCAGCAAACTGACACAAGAACAGAAAATCAAACACCAAATGTTCTCACTCATAGGCAGGTGTTGAACAATGAGAACACATGGACACAGGGAGGGGGAGCATCACACACTGAGGTCTGTTGCGGGGGAGGAACTAGGGGACGGACAGCAGAGGCTGGGGAGTTGGGGAGGGTAACACGGGGAGAAATGCCAGATATAGGTGACGGGGGAGGAAGGCAGCAAACCACATTGCCATGTATGTACCTATGCAACAATCTTACATGTTCCTCACATGTACCCCAAAACCTAAAATGCAATAGTATATATATATATATATATATATATATATATAAATAAAATGAATATTAAATTTTTTTTAAAAAAAAGAAGAGTTTGTCATTGCTTCCATTTGCTCCAATCTATGCTATGCAAGTTTATTATTATAGCTGTTACCCCATTTTGCCTGCTCTGGCAGCTTCTCAAGGATATGGAGGAAAGGATGTTGCCAAGGACTCAATTTAATATGTGATAAGTAAGTGTTCAGTCGACTACGTTTAATGAAAAAGGACACAATTTACCTGGCCATGGTATCAGCCAGTGTTTCAGATGGTTGGTGATGAAGACTGAACTAATTTATCAAATTCTCAATGATAAATTAACAACATGATTTAAAACTAAAATTATCCAGAAAATTTCATGCCATAGCAAGCATCTTTTTTTGCCCTATTTAATTTAGTTTTTGTTGCTTTTCCTTTGCTGTTTAGTGTGTAAATTATACTACCACCATTACTCATATATGTATAGTAATTAATATTTTTCAGAAGGCCTTAATATTTACTACCTGAGCCTATCTCTGAGGCAAATTGAGCAGGAAGGTATAACCAAATTGTAAATAAAGCGATCCATAGTGAACATAAGTTGTTTATCTAAAGATAAATAGATAATGACTGTTAAGAGTCAGACTGAAATTCAAGTCTCCAGAAATGTAGGAAATCTCATAAAACAAAAATTTGAATTTGGATTTGAGCATGGAAATCATGATGTCTGACTGACACGTGAAGACTGAATCTTATTAAATAAATTTAAATAAGAAACTCATTTAGTTAACTTCATTATAGAAAATACCATCCCTTTTGTTTCAAAAGAATAAGGAAATAAATGGAGTTTTAAACAAAACAGGAGAAAAATACTGAGTGTTTTCAATTTGTGCACCCCTGAGGGCAGTTATAGTGTAGAGAGCAGCCATATGTGAGCCTGATGTTCTATTTTTTTTTTTCTTCCTCCCCAAACGTGAAATCAAGAAAGTATTACACATTTAGTGAATGTGAATTCTAACTACAAAAAAAAGTTGTGTCACACAGAGAATGGTATCTTGCTAATGGGTTAATTACATGATGAAAACAGAATATTTTGTTTAGTTATAGACATGCCTTTGATTTTCTATGTACATGCACACACACATATATATGTATTTACACATTTACACACACATGGAAACATACACACACAAATAGCTAAAATAGCCCTGCCTGAATATAGAATTATTAAGATAACAGAAATTAATAAAATCAATGAAAATCTCTTCAATGGGTTTTAATTGGCTGTAAATATATAGAACACTCACCTAAATGGCAATCCATCATACTGACTATATTTATACATTTCTAATACTGTGGCATAAAATGGAAAATGCCCTTCTTTCATAGCCCATAAAACATATATAAAAATTGTTACATTAGAACAAAGAGAAAATAATACTAATAAAAATAAATACACAGACTAAATTCTCTAGCTAGGACTGTTAACCCAATAATGAAGTGGGCTGACAAGCACAGGAGCAAATATAGTCTCCAGTCCTTTCTGTCTGACAGAAAATAGAATCCCTTTCCTCATGGCAGGGAGAGTGGGAGATTCCGCTCTGCTTGGTTTAGATGACAAGGTACTTGGATCACTATATCATGAAGAATACAGTATGCCATCAGTCTGGGCCATAACTAGTTGCACGATTTCTCAATCTTGGCACAACTGACATTTTGGACCAAATAATTATTTGTTAAGGGAGGGCTTTCCTGTGCATAGATGTTCAGCAGCATTTGTAGTTTCTACCCAATAAATGCCAGTAGCTCTCCCATATCTGTGATAATCAATAATGTCTGATTGTTTCATGCCTGCTGAAAGGCAACATTGCCCCATTGATTACTACTGAGCTAAAAGACATCCACACACACACACACACACACACACACACACACACACACACACTTGTCTATGGCTTTTAAACAAAGATCTCTAAAATGTAATTCAAATTATTTCAAGGTCACAAAATTGAATGTGAATTAACCAATCATTTTGTGTATCAATAATAATCTATAGTACAATAGAAAGAAATGGTCCCTTTCATGATCATGTCTAATTCCTTAATGTCACAGATGAGAAAACTAAAACTCACCTTAGTTGCAATGACTTTCCTAAAGTCCTTCATATAGCTAGCCAGTAGCAAAACAAGAAGAACCAACAAGATCAAAACCAACTCTTACTATTAACAAATACCTCCCACATTTAAAATATTTAATTATAGGAAGTATTTCCTAAAATAAATTGTATCATCTTTCTTTCAGATTTTAGCCAAGCTCAGAATAAATAATATACCAGGCAACTGTTGAAGTCTGTCATGAATAGCATTCCTGCTAACATAATTAAGTGTATTTATCCATACACTTGATGTTTTCTAAGGAAGGCAACTAATAGATAACAATAAGTCCCAACGTAGAAAAACTGAGAGCAAACGTTGACTATATAATTTGAAATCCCTTTTTGGGTTAATTGTGTTTGGTCTGTTTTACTAACTGGAGTAAAAGTAATTTATAGAGTTTTACTTGTTATGTTTAATGGTATGATTTTATCACAATAAACTATACAGATTTCCTCTTTCACTTGGAAAGCAACTTATTTGCCTTATTATCAATAATTCTGACATCACTGTAATCAAATTCCAAATCCAACTTTATAGATAACTTGCAGAAATGAAGATTCAGAATACTAGTGTTCAAAATGTAGTTCACATGAATATTTAGGCAGATGCAAGTGCCTGCTTGTTCTATTTTTAAATTCAGATCTATGAGGAGTGAAGAGACAATATTAGGCCTAGAATGGAGGGTTGATATCCAAAATGCGTGCATTTGGGGCAAGTTGGGTCACAAACACAGGAAAAGTGATCTGGTCAGACCCCTAGAGTTAGAGACCAGCACCGAATATGATTAGCACAATGGAGAGCCCAAGAGGGCTTGTGGAGAAGAGAGAAATTCTTTTAGATTTTCATTCCTAAAGCTCTAAAGGGACATGTGCTTTTTGTCAATTCCCACTCACAGATCATTGGCTTTAGGCAGAATGCTGTAGGTAGTACTATCCCTACACCACTGCAGTATCAAAATTCATGCTTGCAGTTCATGTTTATTTTTTTCCTCATCCACATCCTGATCTACTAATTTGCAGGAGTTTCTGTTGGGATTTGAATTGCATGATGGGGTTATCTTATGCCGCTGTGGACACCAACATTTTATCACTTGATCCCTTCACTTCATTGTCTACTTCTTGTTACTCAAAGCCATACTCAGATAATAGTACTTTCTTGTTTCTCCATGACCTCCTTACAGTCATGGACTTCACCTCCAGACTTTGAAAGCCTCTCACAACTGTTTTCAACTCTTAGATCTCTGGTAAAGATAGGCTACCTTATATTTATAGCAGAATTCCTGTGTTCCTTCGCTTTTGCGAGATGCATTAGTTCATGAAGTGTCACGGTGCATTGTCATGAATAATAACCATGGGTCTCAACATTGATATCGTCTGATTTTTATTCTCTTACAAAGCTAGTATCACATCTGTTTAACCAACCTAATATAATGTGTCTGGCAGAGTACTGCATGCAGATTGAATCTTAATAAATGAAGAGGGAAATTTATGCCACCTTACTCCAATATGTTTCATTTAAGATTTCAGAGTAACTGCCCCCTCCAAGAAAAAAAAGAAGAAAGTGTTCCTATTTAAGTCCTACTTGTCAAATACTATGAATGTAGGAGTCGAGTGAGTAGTAAAACACAGAGCAATTTGCTCATCTACCATTTTATGGATGCTGGCAATGTGCTCTCTTTATTAAAGTCAAATATGAAAAGAACACCATTCTTGAAAAAGCACTGCCCGAGGCTTTTTGGGTAGAAAATTCAATACAAAGCAGAAACCTGAGATTATCAATTTAGCTATTTCTTTACACATGTTGTAAAAGGAGCGATATTTTCTAATTTTTCTCCTGAAATATATGAAATTGTTTGTTTGTTTGTATTACCTGATCTACTCTATTTCTGGTACATAGCTGAATTCCACAAATACTTGAAAATGTTGATAGACAAAGACCTTAAAAATCTACCAAGACATAGAGGAGTCTCAATGTTACTATTACCCACTGTTTTCAATATTAAATCTCATTTTTCTCTGTAATACATTCATAGATAAAATAAACTTGTGTTTTATTTCTGTGCTTCATAATGTTACATTATGAAGATTAATTTCATATTCATTAATAATTGAATAAGAATTAAGGAAAGTCGGACTGTGGATCTGGTAGCATTGTAGCAATCTTAGAATTGTCTACTCCAGGAACATTTCCAGTATTTGAGTACTGACCTTGTATTCATTCAGTTAAAGCTAAATATTAATAGCGAACATCAATTTATGTGACAATTAAATTCACCAATGGACAGATCTGTTTATTAAAAAAATCTTAAGTCAGTCCCAAATCGACCTCCATCTAACCTCAAACTACAGTTTCTAGTTTATTAATTCATTTAATTTATTTCTCAACTAGTGGTTTCCAGTATTTGCAAATGAGTACCACATAGACCCTGTGTCCCTGCTCTTTTTACAAGGCCTCCAAAATGAAATGCTTTCTTCGATCCCTTGTCATAAAAGTTGTCTTTGCACTTCCAGTCACACTCCTCTAAACATGCTCCAGGTTGTTCATCTACATTTTTAAATAATGAAAACAAGAACTGAACATGCAATTATAGGCATTACTTTTTTGACAGAGTGTCATAACCCCAAGTGTTATTCAAGATTCTGTATGACTGTTAAGAAGCATTTGTACCATACCTACCTTACACTGTCAATGTTTCTGACTTAATTGCTGCCTTTTCTGAGGAGAAGATGATGTTTCCATGTGTTTTACTGACAAGTGAACCAAATAAAGGTTCTAGACAAGACTGGTTGCTGGGGAGGGGACATATAAGTCATTTACTTAATTAATGTTTAATTGTAAGATATGCATGAGATTTCTTTTTTGTACTTTAAGTTCTGGGGTACATGTGCAGATCATGCAGGATTGTTGCATACATACACACATGGCAATGTGGTTTGCTGCCTCCATCCCCCCGTCACCTATATCTGGCATTTCTCCCCTTGTTATACCTCCTCGACCCCCCACCCCTTATCATGTCCCACCCTTGGCCCCCCAACAGACCCCAGTGTGTGATGCTACCCTCCCTGTGTCCATGTGTTTTCATTTTTCAACACCTGCCTATGAGTAAGAACATGCGGTGTTTGATTTTTTGCTCTTGTGTCAGTTTGCTGAGAATGATGGTTTCCAGATTCATCCATGTCCCTGCAAAGGATACAAACTCATCATTTTTTATGGCTGCATAGTATTCTATGATATATATGTGCCACATTTTCCTGGTCCAGTCTATCGTTGATGGGCATTTGGGTTGGTTCCAAGTCTTCGCTATTGTAAACAGTGCCACTATGAACATATGTGTGCATGTGTCTTTATAATAGAATGATTTATAATCATTTGGGTATATACCCAGTAATGGGATTGCTGGGTCAAATGGAATTTCTATTTCTAGGTTCTTGAGGAAGCACCACACTATCTTCCACAATGGCTGAACTAGTTTCACTCCCACCAACAGTGTAAAAGTGTCCCTGTTTCTCCACATCCTCTCCAGCATCTGTTGTCTTCAGATTTTTTAATGATCGCCATTCTAACTGGCGTGAGATGGTATCTCAATGTGGTTTTGATTTGCATTTCTCTAATAATCAGTGATGGTGAGCATTTTTTCATGTTTGTCGGCCTCATGTATGTCTTCTTTTGAAATGTGTCTGTTCATATTCTTTGCCCACTTTTGGATGGGTTTGTTTGCTTTTTTCTTGTAAATCTGTTTTAGTTCCTTGTAGATTCTGGATATTAGCCCTTTGTCAGATGGGTAGATTGCAAAAAATTTTTCCCATTCTGTTGGTTGCCTGTTTACTCTAATGATTGTTTATTTTGCTGTACAGAGACACTGGAGTTTAATTAGATCCCATTTGTCTCTTTTGGCTTTTGTTGCCAATGCTTTTGGTGTTTTAGTCATGAAGTCCTTGCCTATGTCTACGTCCTGAATGATTTTGCCTAGGTTTTCTTCTAGGGTTTTTATGGTGTTAGGTCTTATGTTTAAGTCTTTAATCCACATGGAGTTAATTTTAGTGTAAGGTGACAAGAAGGGGTCCAGTTTCTGCTTTCTACACACTGCTAGCCAATTTTCACAACACCACTTATTAAACAGGGAAGTCTTTCCCCATTGCTTGTTTTTGTCAGGTTTGTCAAAGATCAGATGGTTGTAGATGTGTGGCATTGCCTCCAGGGCCTCCGTTCTGTTCCATTGGTCTATATCTCTGTTTTGCTACCAGTATCATGCTGTTTTGACTACTGTAGCCTTGTAGTATAGTTTGAAATCAGGTAGCATGATGCCTCCAGCTTTATTCTTTCTGCTTAGGATTGTCTTGGCTATGCGGGCTCTCTTTGGTTCCACATGAAGTTTAAGGTGATTTTTTCCAGTTTTGTGAAGAAGGTCATTGGTAGCTTGATGGGGATAGCGTTGAATCTAAAAATTACTTTGGGGCAGCATGGCCATTTTCACTACATTGATTCTTCCTAACCATGAGCATGGAATGTTTCTCCATCTGTTTGTGTCCTCTCTTATTTCGTTGAGCAGTGGTTTGTAGTTCTCCTTGAAGAGGTCCTTTATATTCTTTGTTCATTGTATTCCTAGATATTTTATTCTCTTTGCAGCAATTGTGAATGGCAGTTCGTTCTTGATTTGGCTCTCTTTAAGTCTGTTACTGGTGTATAGGAATGCTTGTGATTTCTGCACAGTGATTTTGTATCCTGAGACTGCTGAAGTTGCTTATCAGTTTCAGGAGATTTTGGGCTGAGATGATGGGGTCCTCTAAATACACAATCATGTCGTCTGCAAATAGAGACAATTTGACTTCCTCTTTCCTAATTGAATAACCTTTATTTTTTTTTCTTGCCTAATTGCTCTGACTAGAACTTCCAATACTATATTGAATAGGAGGGTAAGAGATGGCATCCTTGTCTAGTGCCGGATTCCAAAGGGAATGCTTCCAGTTTTTGCCCATTCAGTATGATACTGGCTATAGGTTTGTCATAAATAGCTTTTATTGTTTTGAGATATGTTCCTTCAATACCTAGTTTATTGAGAATTTTTAACATAAAGGGCTGCTGAATTTTGTCGAAGGCCTTCCCTGCATCTATTGAGATAATCATGTGGTTTTTGTCTTTGATTCTGTTTATGCGGTGTATTACGTATACAGTTGCGTATGTTGAAACAGCCTTGCATCTCCAGAATGAAGCCTACTTGATTGTGATGGATAAGCTTTATGATGTGCTTTTGCAATTGATTTGCCAGTATTTTATTGAAGACTTTTGCATCTATGTTCATCATGGATACTGGTCTGAAGTTTTCTTTTCTTATTGAGGCTCTGTCAGGTTTTGGTATCAGGATGATGTTGGACTCATAACATGATTTTGGAAGGATTCCCTCTTTTGGATTGTTTGGAGTAGTTTCAGAAGGAATGGAACCAGGTTCTCTTTGTACGTTTGGTAGAATTCAGCTGTGAACCCTTCTGGACCTGGACTTTTTTGGTTGGTAGGCTATTAATTGCT
Source organism: Ateles fusciceps (assembly GCA_036589455.1). Classification (NCBI taxonomy): domain Eukaryota; kingdom Metazoa; phylum Chordata; class Mammalia; order Primates; family Atelidae; genus Ateles; species Ateles fusciceps. The sequence goes on along the minus strand of JAZHEH010002982.1, from coordinate 7,134,153 downwards.
GCCTCAACTTCAGCCCTTGTTATTGGTCTATTCAAGGTTTCAACTTCTTCCTGGTTTAGGCTTGGGAGGGTGCAAGTGTCCAGGAATTAATCCATTTCTTCCAAGTTTACTGATTTATGTGCATAGAATTGTTTGTAGTAATCTCTGATTGTAGTTTGTATTTCTGTGGAATCAGTGGTGATATCCCCTTTGACGTTTTTTACTGCATCTATTTGATTATCCTCTCTTTTCTATTAATCTGGCTAGTGGTCTATTTTGTTGATCTTTTCAAAAAACCAGCTCCTGAATTTATTGATTTTTTGAAGAGTTTTTTTGTGTCTGCATCTCCTTCAGTTCTGTTCTAATCTTAGTTATTTTATGTCTTCCACAAGCTTTTGAGTTTTTTTGATCTTGCTCCTCTAGCTCTTTCAATTTTGATGGTAGAGTGTTGTTTTTAAATCTTTCTATGCTTCTCATGTAGGCATTTAGTACTGTAAATTTCCCTCTAGACACTGCTTTAAATGTGTCCCAGAGATTCTGGTATGTTGCATCTTCATCGTTGTTGGTTTCAAATAACATCTTTATTTCTGCCTTCATTTCATTGTTAGGCGACATTCAGGAGCCAGTTGTTCAGTTTCCATGAAGCTGTGTGGTTCTGAGTTAGTTTCTTAATCCTGAGTTCTAATTTGATTGCCCTGTGGTCTGAGAGACTGTTTGTTATGATTTCTGTTCTTTTCCATTTGCTGAGGAGTGATTTATTTCCAATTATGTGGTCAATTTTAGAGTAAGTGCAATGTAGTATTGAGAAGAATGTATATTCTGTGAATTTGGGGTGGAGAGTTCTGTAAATGTCTATTAGATCCACTTGGTCTAGATCTGAGTTCAAGTCCTGGATATCCTTGTTAATTTTCTGTCTCGTTGATCTGTCTAATATTCACAGTGGAGTGTTAAAGTCTCCCACTATTATTGTGTGGGAGTCTAAGTCTTTTGTAGGTCATTAAGAACTTGCTTTATGTATCTGGGTGCTCCTGCATTGGATGTGTATATATTTAGGATTGTTAGCTCTTCTTGATGCATTGATCCTTTTACCATTATGTAATGCCCTTCTTTGTCTCTTTTGATCTTTGTTGGTTTAAAGTCCATTTTATCAGAGACTAGGATTGCAACTCCTGCTTTTTTTTGCTCTCCATTTGCTTGATAAATCTTCCTGCATCCCTTTATTTTTAGCCTATGTGTGTCCTTGCATGTGAGATGTGTTTCCTGGATACAGCACACCAATGGTTTTTGACTTTTTATTCAATTTGCCACTCTGTGTCTTTCGATTGGGGCATTTATCCCATTTACATTTAAGGTTAATATTGTTATGTATGAATTTGAACCTGCCATTTTGATGCTAGCTGGATGTTTTGCCCATTAGTTGACACATTTTTTTCATTGTGTCAGTGGTCTTTACCATTTAGTACATTTTTGGAGTGGCTGGCATTTGTTGTTCCTTTCCTTGTTTAGTGCTTCTTTCAGGAGCTCTTGTAAGGCAGGCCTGGTGGTGACGAAATCTCTAGCAATTGCTCATCCATAAAGGATTTTATTTCTCCTTCACTTAAGAAACTTAGTTTGGCTGTATATGAAATTCTAGGTTGAAAGTTCTTTTTTTTAAGGATGTTGAATATTGGCACCCACTCTCTTCTGGCTTGCAGGGTTTCTGCTCAGACATCCGCTGTGAGTCTGATGTGCCTCGCTTTGTGGGTAACCCGACCTTTCTCTCTGGCTGCCCTTAGCCCTTTTTCCTTCATTTCAACCCTGGTGAATCTGACGATGATGTGTCTTGGGGTTATTCTTCTTGAGGAATATCTGTGTGGTGTTTTCTGTATTTCCTGGACTTGAATGTTGGCCTGGCTTGCTAGGTTGGGGGAAGTTCTCCTGGATAACATCCTGAAGAGTGTTTTCCAGTTTGGATTCATTCTCTCTGTCACATTCAGGTTCACCTATCAAACGTAGATTAGGTCTTTTCACATAATCCCATATTTCTTGGAGGCTTTGTTCATTTCTTTTCACTCTTTTTTCTCTATTCTTGCCTTCTTGTTTTATTTCATTGAGTTGATCTTCAATCTCTGATATCCTTTCTTCTGCTTGGTTGATTTGGCTATTGAAACTTGTGTATGCTTCGCGAAGTTCTCATGTTGATTTTCAGCTGCATCAATTCATTTATATTCTTCTCTAAGCTGTTTATTCTAGTTAGCATCTCATCTAACCTTTTTTCTAGGTTCTTAGTTTCTTTGCATTGGGTTAGCACATGGTCTTTTAGCTCTGAGAATTTTGTTATTACCCACCTTCTAAAGCCTGTTTCCATCAATTCATCAGATTCATTCTCCGTCCATCTTTGATCCCTAGCTGGTGAGGAGTTGTGATCCTTTGGAGGAGGAAAGGCATTCTGGTTTTTGTTGTTTTCATCCTTTTTGCACTGGTTTCTTCCCATCTTTGTGGATTTATCTACCTGTCATCTTTGTAGTTGTTGACATTCAGATGGGGTCTCTCAGTTGACATCCTTTTTGTTGATGATGAAGTTATTTATTTCTGTTTCTTAGTTTTCCTTCTAACAGTCAGGCCCCTCTGCTGCAGGACTGTGGAGGTTCACTCCAGACCCTGCTTGCCTGGGGATCACCTGTGGGGGGCTACAGAACAGTAAGGGTTGCTGCTAGTTTCTTCTTCTGTTATCTGTGTCCCAGAAAGCTACCTGCCAGATGTCAGCCTGAGCTCTCCTTTATGATGTGTTTCTTTGGGTATACGGGGGTCGGGGAGCTGCTTGCGGAGACAGTTTGTCCCTTATAGGAGTTTCAGTGCCTTGCTGGGAGCTCCATTGTTCCATGCAGAGATGCGGGGGCAGGTACTTTTATGTCTGCTGCAGCAGAACTCATAACCGCCTCTTTTCGCAGGTGCTCTGTCCTAGGAAGGTCAGCTTTATTTATAAGTTCCTGTCATGCTGCTGCCTTTTTTCATAGATGCCCTGCCCCACATGGAGTAGTCTAGTCACAGCCTGCTAGAAGAGATGTTGCTGAGCTGCCTCAGGCTCTGCCCAGCTGCTATGTGAACTGCTTCAGTAGTGGCAGACTGCCTCGGTAGTGGTGGTCACCCTTCCCCACACTGAGCTGGACCGTCCTGGGTCCAGCTGCACTTGCTGTGAAACTCTCATTTCAGAGCGTTTCAGATTGCTTATTTTGTGGGAGTGGTACCCGCCGAGCCAGATCGCCTGGCTCCCTGTCTCTGCCCCCTCCCTTTCAATTGAATGTGTGGCTCTGTCACAGCCACCCAGATTTGTGTGAGTTTCTGTGCATCAACCCGGCACCGGCTGAATCCGCCATGCTGAAAACTCGTGGCGCTTTTCAGCCCAGGAGTCTCCTGGTCTGTGGGCAGTGAAAATTTGTTTGGCAATGCGGTGGGCACTCCCCCTCTGCATTGTTCTTACTGGGAACTGCACTCTGGAGCTGTTCCTATTCGGCCATCTTGGATCCTCCCCCATGCATGAGATTTTTAAAGTCCTAAGGACACTATGGGTATTGTCCAGAATATGTCAATTATCTTTTATTATTAAGCACATAAAACAAAACACTTTCCTTCTGAGCTCTTCTTGCATGCCAGACATAATGCAATCCATTTTTGGACATTATGTTATGCATTTTTAATACTCATTACTACTCTGTTTTATGATTGCATACTGACTTGTCATTTATTTTTCCCAAATATTTTTTTTATGCTAGTTTGTTGAATTTTACATAGCCTTGTGAGCCTCCTTTATCACATGAGGAGTATATCAATAAAGAAAATACAGTTTAAATATTACAGTAGCTTCCATATAAGAGAAGCACATGCATGTATACAATTTTTAATTTTTCCTTTTATTTAATTTATTTCAAAAGTAGTAAGAAAAGCTTAGGGAAAGATTTCTTAAATGTATGAAGTAAAAAACTCCACCAAATGCCCTCCTTTATTGATTAACATTTTATGAAGCCAACAAACATATGAAAAAATGCTCATCATCACTGGTCATTAGTGAAATGCAAATCAAAACCACATTGAGATACCATCCCATGTCAGAATTGTGATCCTTAAAAAATCTGGAAACAACAGATGCTGGAGAGGATGTGGAGAAATTGGATCACTTTTACACTGTTGGTGGGAGTGTAAATTAGTTCAACCATTGTGGAAGACAGTGTGGCGATTCCTTAGAGATCTAGAAATAGAAATTCCATTTGACCCAGCAATCCCATTACTGGTTATATACCCAAAGGATTATAAATCATTCTATTATAAAGACACACACACACGCATGTTCGTAGTGGCACTGTTTACAATAGCGAAGATCTGGAACTAACCCAAATGCCCATCAATGATAGACTGGACAGGGAAAATGTGGCACGTATACACCATGGAATACTATGCAGCCATAAAAAACGATGAGTTCGTGTCCTTTGTAGGGACATGGATGAACCTGGAAACCATCATTCTAAGCAAACTGACACAAGAACAGAAAATCAAACACCGCATGTTCTCACTCATAGGTGGTTGTTGAACAATGAGAACACTTGGACACAAAGAGGGGAGCATCACACACTGGGGTCCGTTGGGGGGGGTGCTATGGGAGGGAGGGTTGGGAAGGGATAACGTGGGGGAGAAATGTCAGGTATAGGTGATGGGGGGATGGTGGCAACAAACCACCTTGCCATGTATGTACCTATGCAACAATACTGCATGGTCAGCACATGTACCCCAGAATCTAAAGTATAATAAAAAAAATTAAAAAAATTTATTCACTAAAATAACTACAGTTAAAGTTTATCATTACTATTTCTTTTTTATGTATTTCTATTTTCTTCCTTCTGTACATTTCTTCAATCCTTTTTGCTTTTCCCTTTATTTTTTCCTACATAGCTACCTGATATAATCTGAATATCTATTGCTGCCCAAGTCTCATGTAGAAATGTAATCACCATTGTTGGAGGCGGGGCCTGGTATGAGGGGTTTTGGTCATCTGAATGGATTCCTTATGACTTGGTGCTATCCTTGCAAGATTTGGTTATTTAAATTGTGTGGCACCTCCCCTACCTCTCTCTCTTGCTCCAGCTCTCACCACCTGTGGTGAAAGCTTCTTCTTCACCTTCTGCTCCCTGAGCCCTCCCCCATAAGCCAAGCAAATGTGAGCACTAAGCTTGTACAACCTGTAGAACCATGAGCCAATTAAACTCTTTTCTTTATAAATTACCCAGCCTCAGGCATTTCTGATAGCAATGCAAGAAGAGCCCAATACAGAAAATTGGTACTGAGGCATAAGGCATTGTTAGAAAAATACCTGAAAATGTGGAAGCAGCTTTGGAACTGGGTAATGACCTAAGGTTGGAACAGCATGGAGGGTTTAGAAGAAGACAGGAAGATGAGGGAAAGTTTAGAACTTCTTAGAGACTGGTTAAATAGTTGTGACCAAAATTCTGATAGTGATATGAAGAGTGAAGTCCAGGCTGCCAAGGTTTCAGATGGAAATGAGGAACTTATTGGGAACTGGAGCAAATATCACATGTGTTATGCCTTAGCAAATATCTTGGCTGAATTCTGTTCATGCCCTAAGGATCTGTGGAAGTTTGAACTTAAGAGGGATGATTTAGGGTAACTGGCAGAAGAAATTTCTAAGCAGCATAGTATTCAAGAAGTCATCTGGCTGCTTCTAACAGCCTATGTTCAGATGCGGGAGCAAAGAAATAATTTAAATTTGGAAGTTATATTTAAAAGGGGGAGCAGAGCATAACGATTTGGAAAATGTGCAGCCTGGCGGTGGGGTTGAAACAAAAAGCCCATTCTGAGGAGAAGAATTCAAGCAGGCTGTGGAGCAATCACTTGCTAAAGAAATTTACATAACTAAAAGGGAATCATGTGCTAATAGCCAAGACAATAAGAAAAAGACCTCCAAGACATTCAGAGATCTTCTAGGCAGGCCCTCCCGTCAGAGACCTAGGGGGACTGAATGGTTTGGTGGTGTGGGGAATAGGCCCAGAGTGCTAATGCCCAGTGTCACCCCAGGAGGCTCCTCCTAACATTATGGCTGCTATGGTTCCAGTCATCATTCCAAGGCCCCACAGTACAGCTTGGGCCACTCCAGAGAGCATAAGCCACCTTGGTGGCTTCCATGCCTGCAGGCATGCACAATGCAAGAGTGAAGGTTTGGCAGCCTTACCCTAGATTTCAGAGAAAGTAAGAGAGAGGCTGGGTACCCAGGCAGAAGCCTGCTGTAGTAGCAGAGCCCTCACAGAGAAGCTCTACCAGGCTAGTGCTGTGGGAAAATGTGGGGTTGGAACTCCCCACACAGAGTCCCAACTGGGTACTGCCTAGTGGAACTGTGGGTAGGAGGCCACTATCCACCAGACTCCAGACACATAGAGCCACCAGTAGCCTGAAACTTCAGTGTGGAAAAGACACAGGAGCAGACCCGCCCAAGGCCTTGGGAGCTCACCCCTTGCAGCTGTGGGCCCTGTATGTGGAGCATTTCATCAAAGGAGATTGTTTTGGAGCTGTAAGACATAATGACTACCCTTGTGTGTTCTGAACTTGCATGTGACCTGTAGCTCCTTTCTTTTGGCTGATTTCTCTGTTTGGGAATGGGAATGATTACCAAATTCCTACAACCTCATTTTATTTTATAAGTAAATAAGTTAATTATTATTTTGCAGGTGCATAGGTAGAAAAGACTTGCCTTGTCTCAGATGAGATTTTAAACATTGGACTTTTTAATTAACTCTGGAATGAGTTAAAACTTTGGGGGACTATTGGAAAGGCATGATTGTATTTAACAATGTGAGAAGCACAAGAGATTCGTGGGGGCCAGGAGCAGAATGATATAGTTTGTAAGTTTGATCCCACTCAAAACTCATGTTGAAATGTAATCTCCAGTGTTGGAGGTGGCACCTGCTGGAACGTGTTAGGGTCATGGAGGTGGATCCCTCATTAGCTCAGTGGTGCCCTCACGGTAGTGAGTGAGTTCTCATGAGATATAGTTGTTTAGTATATGTGGTACCTTCCCCCATTCTCCCTTGCTCTTGCTTCTCCCATGTGACATGCCTCCTCTCCCTTCACCTTCTACCATTAAGTAAAAGCTCCCGGAGGCCTCCTCAGAAGCTGAGCAGATGCCAGTGCTATGCTTGTACAGCTTGCAGATCCACAAGCCAATTAAACCTTTTTATTTATAAATTACCCAGTCTCAGGTATTTCTTTATAGCAATGCAAAAATGGCCTAACACGCTATCAATTAATGACTCAATCACTTATTTATCTTTTTAAAAGGAAAATGAAAAATGGTTAATTTTCAACATATACTACATGTGCTTTATTTAAGTGGAATAATGTTTTTTAGCCACTCCCTTATTTGCTGAACTTTGTTCCAATTTGTGCTTGTTGCAAATAATTCTATAATAAATACTGTTATGAATATACCTCTGAGTATGAGCAATTTTTAAGGCTAGGTTACTAAAAATGTCATTGCTGGTGAAAAGGTAAGTACATTAGAATTATATTAGAAACTGTGATATTACATCCTCCCCTATCCTAATGAAACAGCAGAAACAAAAACAGCATAAAAATTATGCTTTCACAGAGTACACAATAGTACTTAATTGAAAGTAAGCATTTGCAATCAAATTCAAAGTCATTTTTAATACCTAGATAAGTTTCTAGAATGGTCTAACATCCATTCATTCAACTACCCTGTGCCACCTTATTCAATTTGGCAAACCCATAACTCCTCTCTGGAAAACACTCAATTAGATTCTTAAATAAACCCTTCTGGGGGAGGGGGAAGCACTTCCTGTCCAATTGCAGTTTCTGCTAGAGCCCCTCATTCATCTGTACCTTTTTTTCTTTTATGAACTTCTTCACTGACTAATTCCCCAGAAAGCTATCTGCATTTCAGAGGCACTATCTTCATTCTCCACTCATTCCCCAGCTATCCTGCTTCTCTCTTCCATTCAGATGTATATGCCCATGTTTTACCTTTCAGGTATATTAGGGAAGGTAGAGTACCCATTAGTGCAGACTCAATACAATCCCTTTCTGCAGATGATTAATCATAATCAATTAGTCAGAATCTCAAATCACTTAAATTGATCTTAGGAATAAATAACATGGCTTTTATCTTAGTGACTGGTACCAATGAGGTAAAGGTGAAGACATAAGTATTAGATGTATCAGCTAGCTATGTGCTGTCATTTAAACACATTTTTAATCATCCCATTGTGTAAGTGAGCATGTGTATGCAATGTACAGTTCTCAATTTTAATTTGTATTTATTCTTATCTATATGTATTTTAAAAATACATCCTCCTAGACAAGAGAAATATAAAACTGAGGTAAATAAAAAGTATTAAAGTGAGTACAAAGCAATAATTTGATGCAAAGACTTCTAGGGGTCACATCAATAGTTTCTTTTTTTTTTTTTTAATTTATCTTCCTTTTTGTTTGTTTTCCTATCTTCTGAGAACTTATCTTGACACTACACCAAGGCAGAAAAATCTGAGACAAAAATAATAACATTTTAGAAAATAATAAAATGTGTGAAAGTCATTAGGTTATATATTCTAATCCAATCAGTTATTTCATAATAAAAATTCTGTATATTAGTATTTTCAGGAAAAATAGTGAGTTCTGGCTGAATGCAAAAAACTACTGCCATGCAAAGCTTAAATTTTACATACAATAATACTAGTGTTTTGGTTTTTTTTTATAATATTGAGAAGTAAAAACATTTGGTTACACTTGGAATTGTTTTTAACAATACTGGATGCTGACTGTTTGCTTGTCTTTGTGAGGGGTATTTCTTGTCATCATGTATTATTACTTGACTAGCTATGGTTCTGGCCAGGTTGGAGGAAAGTTATAGTGAGTCCAACAGATACTGTGGCTCCATACATTCCAACAACAATTCCGGTAAGATTCTAAATAATCAGATCCTGAAGACAATTTCCCCTGGAAAGTCCTGGTATTTCGTAGTTGTACCTGAGGAGTTTGGCATACCCAGGAATGCAATTTATAGATTTTCTTCTTATAAAATCAGCTTTTGCCAAAGATAAACCCATAGAAGTTAAGAATAGAAAAAAATAGCAAATAAAACAGACACTATGTAAGGTCTTCTTGCTGATGAAGACAGTTAAACTAAGCAATTATACCTCTCAAATACCATTTTTCAACTAGTATCAGACAGCAATCCCACAAGGTATTATTGATTCACTGTACACTGAGACATTATAATATTTTTCTCATTAAATGCTCCTTTTATAATCTATGATGCTCATAGATTAAAATTTTCTTAAGTAGTTTTAGTGTATCTTTTTTCATAGTTTTCTCTGCTACTGTCCCAGACAAAGCCCTTCTTTTCCTCATTTCTCAGTTCTTTCCTCAGCAGAAATTTTCCACAGACAGAAATAGCTCTCTCTATATACAAATAAAACATTCATTAAAAGATCTGACTTTGTTTTATCTACACATATGATACAAAACATGGTTTTTCATTAGAATTTTGAGTTAGCATTTAAAATATCTTATTTCTTGTGCTACTTCCTTAAATACTAGTTATCTAATAAGAAAATGTATCATAGAGTTTCTCTGTTCAATAATCTTTCTAGCCACATTTGGCTTTGAGCCCTTCAGTGGTGGCTAGTGTAAACTGAGATATCTGTAATTAAAAATTACAAACCTCTTTTAAAGAAGACAAAATAAATCACTAGTAATTCTTATGTTGGTTATGAAAAGTTAACATTTATATTTGGCTAATTAGATTATTTTATTAAAATTAATTATACTTATTTTATATTAAAGATGATATTAAATGTGTTAATTAAAGTTTTATATCATATTAAAATTATTTTCCTATTTTATTTTTTTCAATGTTCCCACTAGACTGTTCACATTTGTGGTTCACAGTATATTTAGTTGGACAGTGATGCTTCAGAGAAAATGCAGCTAAAATAATTCAAGACTATGGCTAGACTTTGTAAAAGAGTCACATTTGAAGAAATTTCATTTCAGTGAGGGATAAAATAGAATTCCTTCAAATACAAGTCCCTTATGAAGTTATTAAAAAGTTTTCCATATGTGTAAATGAATCTGAGCAAAAAAATCCAAACACTGAGAAACTCATGGGGACGTGAACAAATTTATATAGTTTTCATTTCACCCTTCTTAAACTAACCCACAATATCTGAGCTGACATTATTGGATATGATTTTTTTTCTCTTTCTTATCAATTCAACTTTAAGACTGAAAACATATTTTAATAAAGTAAGTTAGAAATATAAAATGTGATTGTTTGCTAAAATATATCAAGTTATTCCTTTATTTGCAAGGATAGAATGAAAGTCATGGGCAAACAAAATCTATGAACAGAATTTTCATCATTTGCAATTTCAGTCTTCCAATAATCTTTGCTTATCTTGAGTAAATAATTCTGTCTTTTGCTTAGCAGAAGAATGATGCATGTTCTTGTCACAAAGATATGCTATTGGCATAGTCATGCAGACTTCTTACCTAAACTGTCAAGCTAAGAAAATTCCCAAATAGAATAGAAATGCTTTCTCAAATTTCCCAGGTTGAATTAAACAGCCAATACTAAAAATATATACTTGGAAAGGAAAAAACTAATTCAAACTCTAGAGTTCTATGTTGCCTTTGCTATAAATATCAATATAACAATTTATGACATTAAGGAAGTTTCCATTCTGCCTCTTACAGTGAATGATCCTTGGGAGGATCGATTTCACGTCACAGTAACAGAACTCATTAAAGAGTTTTGCATCAACAATTTTCTCGCTCGAATCTGTTTGTTTATTAAAGAATCTCCCATAGAGGTTTGCCACAGAGCAGTCACTTTTCATCATATAGAGAAATAAAACCTAGTAAGTTGTAGGCCCTATTTATATTACATTGTCTATTAAGGGCCATTGAAGGGTGGGGGTGCTGCTTTTAAACTTGTTTACAGAAGGAAAATTTCAAATAGAAAAAGTCCCCCAAATTTGACATCCTTGCATTTTTATAGGTATAAAAACTATGAATTTATATTTCATTTAGTGCCTTATGGAATTCCCTCCTATATTTTATACTGTGTTCCTAAGTCTAATTGATTCAAATTAGTATAAATAAACTGATGTTGCAGAAGACCATTTTCAGCTTTGAAACTCCAGGAATATACGCAGGTAGAAACTTCTTCAGAGTAAGAACAAGGTTAAACCAATGTTTTTTTTTTTTTTTTTTTTTGAGACAGAGTGTCATTCTGTCTTCCAGGCTGGAGTGCAGTGGCATGATCTCGGCTCACTGCAACCTCTGCCTACTGGGTTCAAGCAATTTTACTGGTCACTGCAACCTCCGCCTACTGCGTTCAAGTGGTTCTCCTGCCTTAGCCTCCCGAGTAGTTGGGACTACAGGTACACACCACCACACCTGGAAAATTTTTGCATTTTTAGTAGAGACAGGGTTTCACCATATAAGCTAGGCTGGTCTTGAACTCCTGACCCACCCATATCAGTCTATTGAAGTGCTGGGATTACAGGCGTGAGCCACCGTGCCTGGTCAAGAATTTTTTTTTTTTTAATTTGCTGAGCATACATTTATTTGTTTCTACCCATGTTCCATTCATAGTTCCATAGGATATTTATAAACAATGAACATGGCAGCTGAGGGAGATTTTATAATATTTAACAATTCACTCTTATATTTGTATATTTCTGGACCTAGACATAACATGTGTGAAGGGTAATACCAATTATTACATTGGTATATAGACTGACACTGAATGCATGATACAGATTTAATATACAATTGGTGAATTAAAAGCGATTGAGAAAGATGGGGAAAAAGAGACATAAAACATAAAAATAGGGCCACTACACTAGAGGGTAGAAAGGTTGCCTTCTGAAAAAGAGGCAGCAGCAGCCCTTTGCTTGCATTGCTTCCTATTTCAGGGAGGAAGATTATGAATTTTATCTTATTAACAATAAAATTATGTATTTCTAGATTCTATTCCCAACTACTCTAGCGAAATCCTGAGTCATTTCCTAGTCATTAGATATTTTTTGAGGATCTGATATTTTCCTCCATGTTCTTAGGTATTTGATCTTTTCCCCCATCTTCTACTCTGGTCCTTCTACTATTGTGTTCCCATGAAGTTCCTGCTGCCACAGAGTTGTTTGTTGATGTGTGTCAGAAAGCACAGCTGCCACGGATCCCTGGAAAGGAGCCAGGGCTGCTCTTCTTTTGATTACAGGTGAGATTCATGGTCCAAGGGAGATCTCCATCGCTACCAGTCTTTGTTTTCAGAAGCTGCTGCTTATCTCATTCTTGATGAACAGAAGCTATAATCATATTATATTTTTAGGATCCCTCACTGTGTCCAAGCAACATGATATCTTATGCCAAAGGAGAGAATAATATTTTATTTTTGCTAAACTGTTTGACACAGTCCAGCATCATAGGTTTTAAGCCATAAGTCTTAAGCTATCTATAGTGAAAACAGCTCTTTCTGTCATACACAGACTCTAATCTATAATGGATAAATGGATTCTGTTTCAGCCATCTCTTTCTCCTTCCTGCAGAGCATGCTTGAGTATACCAGTAGCAAGACACTGGTATACAAGGGGAAAATAAAGTAAAAGTTCTCCTCAGGCCTTGTGTTTAGTACAGTTGTACCAACTTGTCCTTTGTCCAGAGGTCTGTATTATAGTGTAAGACATTAAATAGCAATTATTAAAGTGATACTCTAATACTCAGATGTACAGTCTCTCAGGAATTCCAGAGGTAGAATGCATGACTGGCAGGACAGGATTCGCGTTAACCAAGTTCTGGACCAAAATATTTCATAAAAATATTGAAGCCTTATCTTTACCTCTAATAACTTACTTTTGGTATTTTATATAAAGTGTATTAACCAAAATCAAAAATACTTCCCTAACACATTTTTACCCGTTAGTTAAGGACAATGTAAGTCATCTATGGATATATACAACTGCAAGGGGAAAGTTCCAGAACCTCAAGAGGTGAAGATTCAATTTCCGCATTATTAATGTACTACTTAGATAAGTAGTGCCCTATTTCTAATTTTAAATATCACCAGGAGACATTTTAATGGTTTTAGATATTTTAAAAATATATTTAATTCTTTCTTTTTTGTAGAATTCAAGCAGAATATACAGTTTTGGGGTAAAATTGATTCATCTTATTTAAGTCATAAGGAATAGAAAGAGATGACCTATTTTTAAGTAAATATTTGAAAACTTACTTGAATAAATCGGGCACTGTGCTAAAATCAGTAAAGCATTTGATATAGGTTGGATATTTTGTCCCCCTCTAAGTCTCATGTTGAAATGTGATCCCCAGCGTTAGAGGTGGGGCTTTGTGGAAGGTGTTTGGGTCATGAAAGGCTTGGTGCCTTTCCTGCAGTAAAGAGTGAGTCCTCCACTCTACTAGCTCATTAGAAATCAGGTTATAAAAGACTCTTGGGCCTCCCTCCGCTCTCTCTCTTGCTCTCTCTCTTGCTATATGGTATGCCTGCTCCCCTTTTCCTTCTGCCATGATTGAAAACTTTGAGAGCTCACCAGATGCAGATGCTGATGCCATGCTCCTTGTACAGTCTGCAGAACAGGAGGCAAAATAAACCCCTTTTCTTTATAAATTATCCAGCTTCAGGTATTTCTTTATAGCAATGCAAAATGGATTAATACAGCATTAAATAGTGAAGCTAGTAGTGGGATTTATCTGTTAATACCACTACTAATGTTGGTATACCTCAAAAAGCAAACTATATATATAATATCTTGGTTAAATACAGCTCATTAGTAGCTTTTGAATAAAATCATTATCTGATTTGTATTTATTCACTCAACAAATGAATACTAGGCTGTCTCACTGTATTTTCCTGGCACTAGCATCAACATGTATCCATGGGGCACTGCTCAACTACAGAGGGCATTTATATTCACAACCATTGTAGATTTGTGTATGTATTACAGCAATTTTCTAGGAGATGACCACTATGCTTTAAATGTTTGTATCCTTTGAAGCTCATGTTTAAATTGAATCACCAGGTGTAATAGTATTAAAAGGTGGGAACTTTTAAAAGGTGGTTGAGTCATGAGGGCTCTACCCTCATAAAGAGATTAATAAAGTCATGAGTTAATGGGTTGTCATGGGAGTGAGTTATAACAGGAGTGGGTCTGTTTTAAAAGCCAGTTGGGTTCCCAGTGCACCCTTCTTGCCCTTTGATGCCTCCTGCCCTGTTATAACACAGCATGAAGCCCTCGAAAGTAGTCAACCACATATATCTGCTCAAGGACTTCCCAGTCTCCAGAACCATGTGCCAAAATAAACCTCTTTCCTTTGTAAGTAACCCATTGTCAGGTTTCCTGTTAAAGCCACAGAGGATGGATTAAGACAATAACAAACACACATGTTTTTCAAAGAAGAACTGCTTATAAATTGCACAAATGTGCCACTTCAACAAACAATTCCTATATTATTCTCTCTCCTCCAATACCCAATACCTTCTTTTCCTTCCTTATGTTCGCCTGATGGCATTGTTTCATGAAGAAAACAGGAGCAATCAGAAGAGCGCTATCTCCTTCTTGCAGCACCCTATCTGTGCAGCTGTTTCTAGTGCTCTGCTTTCTTCTTACTATGAATAAACTATTATGTTCTACTCTACAAAACAACTACTTTTGTCACCCAAACTCCATCCTTTAGCCTCCTCAAGGAGAAGGCTCTAACAATTGCTGTCTCTCTTTCTTGCACAAATAATCCCCACTTTCCTTAATACCATCAACATACATGATGCTAAAACGCATTTCATTTTTTAAAATGCCCTTGATCCCACATCTTCCCTCAACCATAGCTACTCTTTGTTTCTTCTTGATGCCCTCCTTTCACTAAAATCCCTTGAAATAGCTGTCTCTAATTTCTCTTGTTTCTTCCTATCTCATTCTTTCTTGGTTCCACTTCAGTCAAACTTATAGCTTTACTATTCCATGGAACGTGTTTTTGTCAAGAAGAAAAATGACCTCTGTCTTGCTATAATCAATAGTCTATTCTTCAAACCCTTATGCAACTCACCATCCGTATTAATACAGGTAAGTACTCCCCCTTTGAACCACTTTCTTTACTTGGACTCTGAGAAAAGACTCTCTCATTCAGTGGCAAGGCTTCACTGACATCTGTGTTCTGATGAATCCAAGATGTATGTCTACTGCCTGGATTCTTCTGTTGATATTTAGATGTGTGTATTTAACAGGCTATTTGGAATTTTCTTCTTTATGTCTAATAGGCATTTAAAACTTAATATGTTGTGATGGTCAATTTACATGTTACCTTAGCTAGTTTATGGCATCCAGTTGTTTTGATCAACACTAGATGTTGCTGTCAAGGTACTTTTTACATGTCATTAACATTTAAATTGGTAGACTTTGGTAAGAACAAATTATCCTTCGTATTGTTTGTAGACTTCATTCTATCATTAGAAGGCCTTAATACAAAACACTGAGGTTCACTGAAGAGGAATGAATTCTGCCTCCAGACTGCCTTCAGACTGCAAAATGAACTCTTGTCAGAATTTCCAGCCCACTGGTCTGCTTTGCAAATTTTATTTTATTCTTCATTTTTTAATTGTTCATAATTTTTATAATTTTTTTTTTTTGACAGGATCTCACTCTGCTACCCAGGCTGGAATGCAGTGGTGTGATCAGAGCTCACTGTAGCCTCAACCTCCTGGGCTCAAGTGATCCCCCTGCTTCAGACTCCCAAGTATCTGGGACCACAGGCACGCACCATGCCCAGCTAATGTAAAAGAACAAATTAGAGATGAGGTCTTGCTGTGTTGCCGAATCTGGTCTCGAACTCCTGGGCTCAAGCAATCCTCTTGCCTCAGCTTCTCAAAGTACTAGAACAACAGGTGTGAACCAATGTACCTGGCTTGCTCTGCAAATTTTAGATTTTTCTGTCCTTACAAATCCTTGAGCCAATTTTTAAAATAGTCTCTCTCTCTTTCTCTCTCACCCTCACTCTTCACTCTCTTTCCCCACTTTTCACTACCACTCTCCCTGCATATATACCCTATTGGTTCTTCTTATCTGAAGAACCCTGACTAATACACATATCAAGAAGTAAATTCTTGATCTTCTTCAAAACTTGCTTCCATATCTTAGTAGGTAATCCTATGCCTTCCATATCTTAGTAGGTAATACATTCTTCTTTTTAGTTGGCCAGACTGAAAACAATGACAACCAAAAAATGAGTCATCCTTGAATCCTCTATTTCTCTTGTACATACCACATTCAATCTATCAGGAAATGCTCTCAATTCTACCTTTGAAATGATTTACATTCTGACCACCTCTCTTCATACTATTGACTTGCAGCTGGATTTCTGAAGTTGATTTCTTACAGAAACCTTGACTTTATGAAATAGGTTTAGCTTAACCTCAAACCCAACTCACACATATTGGGGAAAACAATTGAAGAATTCCCAGTAAGGCAAGAATGCCCCTTTCTACGACTATTATTCTGCAGGTAATGATCCACACATGTAGATAAGAGAAATAAATTAGAGAAAAGTTCAAAGGTGGTGGTATAAAAATAGACTAATGGCATGATTGCACACCTGGAAAAGACAAATGTTTCAACTGAGAAATTAACATAAACTACCATGAGCACCGCATAGGAGAAGTGAGTCATCATAAATTCATAGGCGGAATACAGTTGAAGAGACTAAGTCTAAGGTACCTGGAATCAGGCTATCCAGATTGATCTGGGCCTTGATACTTGTTAGCTGTGATTTTGGAAAAGCTTGATCTCTTTTTGCCTCTTTTTTTTCTTATATCTAAAGGGGGGTGACATAGATAGCTACATGATAGCACTGCAATAAGAATCAAAAGAGTTGGTATGTGTTAAGCTCTGGGGATATTGCTTTGGTATAAAACAGTTTACTATGATAACTATGGTGTTATTATAATAATTATTGTTAATACTGGATTATTACAAACATTTATATAAGATAACCTCTTTCCAAACTGCAAATTATTTTCTGATCTCCTCCAAATTGAGTTTTTTCCTCATCCCTACAGTAACAATATCCTTTAGAAAGAAGCTGACATCACTTTCTAAGAGCTAAAAACGGTGATATTTTTTACATTATTTGGGGGGGTTTGCCTTCCGTGATTTTGTGTGTTTTCTAGTGGTACCTTGGCAACTTGTAATATATAACATACAGTAAATTAATACTGGAAGAATTGTTTCCATATTGGGGAGTTCTAGCATATCTGTAAAAAGAGCTACTTGAATTAAAAAATATGTACCTGTATCTAACATCCCTTCTTCATAAAATGTCTAATGGTAAAATTATGTCAGTCTTATATGCCAGGCATGAATAGAAATAAAAGAATTTGACTCTCTATATATGAATTACAGAACGCATTTCTGAAATATCATAAAATAAAAAGACCCATAGGATATCACCAGGCAGCAATAACACAGCAAGTGGTATGCTTGCCCCTGGCACTGTCCCTTGACTTGAACAGTCTTCCCAGGTCTGAATTCTATTAATCTTCTCAGAAATTTCAATCTCTTTATATAAACTGCTATTCCTGAAACTGGAACACAGCCTCATAACTGGTCTGACTCCCACAAAACCCTTTGAGCTCTCAGTGTGCAGAAATGGTCTCTTATGTTTATCTCTTATGATGCCAGAACTAGTGAAATGCTGTCACATGAAAAGTGCACAGGTAAATTGTGATTTAATTGATTTCTTGTTTAATTAATTGATTAATGGAATATTGAGTATCTGAATATCTAAGGAAGATTTTCCTAGCTCCTCCTCGTCAGTATAAGCTTAAGTTATAGTTAAGTACTTGATATCAGGAATGGTAAAGACAGATAAATCCTACAGAATAGCATGACCTAGAGTCTTCCAGAATGTACTAATAACTTCTCATGCACCTGCTTTGGCTAGATTTAGTCATGCTTTCCATATTACCTATCCACCTGCATTAACTACCCACAGGGGGAAGCTACCAATTTACAACTGAGTCATTTCTACTTGAGATAGGAATCAAACCTGTATTAGCAACTGATCAGAATATAGGAAAAAATACTCCGACTAACCCTTCTGTGAAATCCCAAGATATACTCAGTGTCATACCAGGAAACTAATAAGTGGATTTGCTTTTGCATTTTATCAACATTGAATCTACTTTGTTACTTATCTGTGTGATTTGACTGAAGAAAAAATCTGCTTGACAGCCACTGGGGTAGCCGTTCCATGGCAACATATTCTACAGTGCATCTTAATTGTAAAAAGCAAGATATAATTTCAAGTATTGGAGGATACCCTGTAGTCTAATTACCTTGGTATTCTGAGATGATAGAGTAAATGAAAATGACTTCAAGTTTACTGTTTTGCTTTCAAATTTATGTAATAATTATTTTTGAAGCTCTACAAAGGAAACAGTGGAATTCCAGAATCACAAGATTACTACATTAAAAATTTGCTGTAAATATTCTCAAATATTTTGGCCATTAAAATAAATATGAACGTATCTATACATGAGCAAATCAGGTATAAAGACAGACCCATCTATATTATCTGATTTATTTTCTAATGACATGAAGCCAAGAATCCTAGTTTTATGTATACATATGTAAATTCCACTCATGGCAGGCATACATATATGTCATGCAAATGGCAAGTAGAAAAACAGGCAGAACCCTCATTTTATAAATTAGCACAAAATTAAAGGAAGGTCATACATTTGAGAACTGCAGTTGATAGAAATCTTGCTAAAGAAAAGTGCAATTAAGTTTCTAGCCCTGTGCACTTGGCAAGTTTTCACATATCCCACTTTTGGCATTGAGCCCTTAATGGACCTTTTAATTACCAGAGAACTTGTTACTTCCCATTTTTACTTACCAGAGATCATATACAAAAGGATGGACTTTAAAGGTTGTCCCTCTAGAAGCAACTGCTGACATGAATGCATACTTGTGATAGATACAGAAGCAGCTCTGAGTGGAAATGTCTGGTCTGTAATGGGGCCAGAAATCTTCCAGCAGGGCTAGGACTTGAACTGATCATATAGGCAGGCACCAAAACCAAATAATCAAAAACAATGAAATTGGCCAAAGCACAGCCAGATAAACAGGTGCTGAGAGAGAATGATAATACGCAGAAAGAAATATTCAGGCCAGTTAGGAAGGCAAGAGGAGAAATTTGAGCAGAATAAAATACCTCTCTTACCAGGAAACCCAGCTAGCAAGGGTAAAACGACAATAAGATCACAATTTGCATCACAACTGATACTTAAAGAATAGAATAAGGCACGAGGAATGCTAAGATCTGTGATAATGGCAAAGCCTTCCAATGACACAGGAAGGCTTAGATTTAATCTCAGCAATAGCATTGCAGAGAAATCTCTCTGCATCTTAACAAATATGGCTTCTCCATGGAACAGATATTGGGGTCAATAGCAGTGCTTTCCTTCCAAGCCTTTTCCTGGAGGTAGTATACCATCTCGAGACTTGACTTGGCAAAATAGTGGCTCTGCAGTTTGGCTTTTGATGCATGAATTGTCCAAAGCATTCCAGAAATCAGCATTTTCTCTTTGGATTTTTCTTTTTTTGTTTAGACTTGGTTTGAGGTATTAAATATTCAGAAAGGCAAAGCTAATTTCATATTATTTTCTTTGGACAAATCTTGACAGAGTGCCAGGTACAAATTCAGATATATTAATGAATACTATTTGATGGTAAATATATATCAGTCTCAAAAAATACCATAAAAAGATATATTATAGAAACAAAAGCCTGTCTGAAAACACGTTATAGGCTTCTTTCACGTGTTTTACAGCATGTGCTTGTGTTCACTTATTTAATATTAACGGATTTCCTACTACGTGTCAAAAACAATATTCACTGTTAGGGTAAAAGACGATAGAAAATGTGCCTCCCCCAGAGCATGTCAGAAATTAGCCATGAAACTAGCATCTGGCTAGAAACTGGAAGATAAACATAAAGATTCTGCTCTGTCCTGAACTTTTTGTGTAATCTTAGCAAGTCACTCTGCTTGTATTGAAAATACACTTATTTGTCTCTATAATAATAGAGACAAAATTATTTCTAAAGCCTGTTTAAGGTTCAAATAAGATTCTGAAATCTGATCCTAAATAGCTACAATTTGGGGCATAAAAACTACATGTTTTTATTAACCATCCAGGTAGCCCCTAGATAAACCTGGCATGAATCAGGTTTGTATTAAGAGAAGGGAGAAACTAAAGCTTCAGAATTAAAGGCTCATCTTTAACACCTTGAACCACTGAATCAAACACATAAATCAAATTTCTTAGGTTCTAGTCAGAATATCAGAGAACGCTAAGTGGAAAAAAAATTACTGAGAGATGTAGAATTGCCTTCCTTAGATGAAGTCAAAGGGTTAAAACACAAGAAGCTGAAATTAAAGCTGATCACTAGTATCTCAACCTCTCCACTATCCATAACTGGCCCTGAGTTGAGACACAGAGTGAAATTTATATCTAGCTTTTACTCAGAAACTAGGCTTTTTGCAATTGCCTAAATGTGAGGTCTGGAAAACTGTATTTTTGCTTGCCTAATCAGCACTTCATTCATAAAGCAACAGATGCCACAGCTTTTGCAGAGTCATGATGAAACAAAGGAAAATCTAGTTAAATCAAACTAGTGATTTTTAAAAAAATTTCAGGTACTTTTTTAAATTTGAACATATTGTCCTGGTCACAAAAGTATCATTTTTTATTGCATAGTATTAAAAAGTAGAAAAAATATAAAGCAATCTAATTTACACAAACTACTCCACTACTGTGGAGCCACTGCCATTATTTTCTGATTTTGACAACTTCCCTTAATTTCATGAATTTTACTGATTCATGTCCTCTGTTTGCTTCTATTTTGCTGTGTTCCTATTTGCATGGCTTCCACGTGCTTTACGTTCCAACACCTTAGGAAAAAGTAACTGAACAGCTGGCCTTCACCATTTAGTAGAGAAACCTTTGGGCAGAGCTTTGGGCCAGGCTACTTGTTAATTTCCTGGTCAGACTACGGAAGACAACCACTTTCTCTTCCTCAGACGAACTTCTCCAGTCCAATTAGCTGTGCTCATGATGTAAGGTCTCCTGGGCATGGTGCTGGGCGATCCTTAGGTCAAGAATCCCACAGAAAATGGGATTTGGCCATGATACTCAACGTTAGAGAGTTCAGAACAGGGAAATCACATGTGGTAGAACACTCGATAATATTAGTATTTAAAGTGGAATCACTTACATATAAACACACATAAATCAATGATCAGGAGTACTCAATTGTGCCCTGGCAGATGAGAAGCCCTCTATTGACTGCCCCTAATAATACAATGGAAACACCTATCTATTATGTGTACATTCCGTGAGCAGCCAAATCCTAGGGTTAGAAAATTTATCTTCCCTCTCAGTAAGAGTTAATGTCTTGTTTCTCTCAAATCACATCTAAAAAACAATGTGTGAAGAAAAATGCGTTAAATAAACAAGGATGAATAATCCTAAATACATACACTCCACTGAGTAGATCAGAAAGAACTTAGTCCTGTGCCAAGGTGACTTCCTAACCGAGTCACTCATAGCTATTCTAAAGGAAACAAAGATTATCATATGCAACTGTATTCCAATCCTGGAATAATAATGCTGAAAGGATTTGGATAAAAATAAAAAATCTCATTGTGGAATTCACAGCAAAGTTAAATTTCAATGAATCTACCTATTTGTTGTGGAATTCACAACACATTTACATTTCAATGACACCTATATTTACAGAGTGGTTTTATTTGTTCTTCAGTATCTGCTCGTTTTAGTAAAATTGCCTAAAATTGATGTATTCTCCATTAATCTAGAATTTACATCTTAACGAATGAGTGGTAAAAAGTTATATAAATATAATATCATGATCTAATTTAATTTTTTCCCATGTAAGAGTAAAATATGTATAGGTAGTCATTTGATCAGTGCAGGTAGCAGCCATCTATACACAGTTAATTAAATGTGAACAGAGTTGCCACACAAGAGCTTCTCACCTCTCCCTCATCAATCCTTCATCAACTTCTTTTAGCTGCAATTAGGTGTACTTAGCAATGAAATTTGGAAGTCAGAATAAGTGTTTTTTTTTTTTTTTGGAGGAAAATATCATTTCCCCCTTAAATCATTTTACTCTCTAAAGCCCAGCACCATGCATGATTCATAGTAGTTGTTGAGGTAAATGTGTGGTAAAGTTTAATAAATGTAAAAGAAATGGCTGTACCTGCAATTGCTTTCTTAAAAAAGAAACACCAGATGGATAACGAAGAAACTAGCAAAAATTATACTGTTAAGGAGCAGGAAGAATCAGTGTAGAAGGTGAGAACCAAAGCCTTCCATCCCGACACAGAGGACTGCCCACATTTTCATGATTTAAATACTCCATTACATGTGTGTCAACATGACTTTATGATTGCAGGAAAATTGCTCAAGAGGATAATAGTTGCAAATAACTTCTCATTTCAGGAACTTTCTGAAAATCTTACTTCAATAAACATCAAATTGTTCAGCTCTTCAACAGAAGGCATAAAATGACAGCTTACTCCCCAAGTATTTCTAAGGGTTCTCAAAATATTCACCTTGCCACCTCAATCAAATGTAAATCATTAAAAACCTTGCTTCTCCCTAATCAAACTCTCTCATAAAAGTCCTTCTTTAAGCCATATTCCAAAGCTTCATAAATATCCCAATTTTCCCTCCCCCTTTCAGACTTTACTAATACTTTATCAGGGTCATGTGTTCCTTTTCCAAGATAGAAATACACATGATTTTTTTCCCCAATAAACCAGTTCTACAGTTTTGAGCAGCCATCATTCAACAATGGACAGAATTAAAGTGAGTCTTTTCTATGTATATTTCTTTTTCATACTATAGCTCTTTATATTTTTATTTTGTTTATTATACTTTAAGTTCTGGAGTACATGTGCAGAACGTGCAGGTTTATTACATAGGTATATATGTGCCATGGTGGTTTGCTGCATTCATCACCCCATCATCTCCATTAGGTATTTCTCCTAATGCTATCCTTCCACTATCCCCCCACCCTCTGCTATCCCTCCCCTAGCCCTCCACTATCCGACAGGCTCTGGTGTGTGATGTTCCCCTCCCTGTGTCCATGTGTTCTCATTGTTCAACACCCACTTATGAGTGAGAACATGAGGTGTCTGGATTTCTTTTCCTGTGTCAGTTTGCTGAAAATGATAGTTTCCAGCTTTATCCATGTCCCTGCAAAGGACATGAACTTATCCTTTTTTATGTCTGCATAGTATTCCATGGTATATATGTGCCACATTTTCTTTATCCAGTCTATCATTGATGGGCATTTGGGTTGGTTCCAAGTCTTTGCTATTGTGAACAGTGCCACAATAAACATACATGTCCAAGTGTCTTTATAATAGAATGATTTTTTATAATCCTTGGGGTACTCAGTAATGGAATTGCTGGGTCAAATGCTATTTCTATTTCTGGATCCTTGAGGAATCACCACACTGTCTTCCACAATGGTTGAATTAATTTACACCCCCCACCAACAGTGTAAAAGTGTTCCTATTTCTCCACATCCTCTCCAGCATCTGTTGTCTCCTGATTTTTTAATGATTGCCATTCTAAATGGTATCTCACTGTGGTTTTGATTTGCACTTTTCCAATGACCAGTGAAGATGAGCTTTGTTCCATATGTTTGCTGGTTGCATAAATGCCTCCTTTTGAGAAATGTCTGTTCATAACTTTTGCCCACTCTTTGACTGGATTTTTTTTTTGTTGTAAATCTTTTTTAGTTCTTTGTAGATTCTGGATATTAGCCCTTTGTCCGATGGTAGATTGCCCATTTTTTTTCCTGTTCTGTTGGTTGCCTGTTCACTCTAATGAGAGTTTCTTTTGCTGGGCAAAAGTTCTTTAGTTTAATTAGCTCCCATTTGTCTATTTTGGCTTTTATTGCCATTACTTTTGGTGTTTTAGTTATGAAGTCCTTGCCCATGCCTATGTCCTGAATGGTATTGCCTGGGCTTTCTTCTAGGGTTTTTATGGTGTTAGGTCTTATGTTTAAATCTTTAATCCATCTGGAGTTAATTTTTGTATAAGGTGTAAGGAAGGGATCCAGTTTCAGCTTTCTGCATATGGCTATCCAATTTTCCCAGCACTATTTATTAAATAGGGGAATCCTTTCTCCATTGCTTGTTTTTGTCAGATTTTTCAAAGATCAGTTGTGTGGCATTCTTTCTGAGGCCTCTGTTCTGCTGTATTGGTCTATATCTTTTTTTGTTACCAGTACCATGCTGTTTTGATTACTATAGCCTGGTAGTATAGTTTGAAGTCAGGTAGCAAGATGCCTCCAGCTTTAATATTTTAACCAAAGAAAGTTTTACATATTAAAAAAATGCAATGAACCAAAAAAGAAGCTAAAACATTTTAAAATGAAAGACAAATCTAATTTTTTATCAAAATGTTCATATAACTGATACAGAATTATTAAAATAATGCTTAAATTACTTTAAGAATTATCTTGTGTTATTTTAAAATTATTATTATCATTTCAATAATTTTTAGGGAACAGTTGGTTTTGTTACATGGATAAGTTGTTCAGTGGTGATTTCAGGGATTTTGGTGCACACATCACCTCATATGTAGTCTTTTATCCCTCACCTTCCTCCCACACTTCCCCCTCTAATCCTCAGAAACTATTATAGCATTCATTTTTTCTTTTTCCTTCAACTTTTAAGTTCCAGGTGCATGTGTAGAATGTGCAGATTTGTTACATAAGTTAATGTGTGCCATGGTGGTTTGCTGCAAAGATCAACTCATCACCTAGGTATTAAGCTCAATATTCATTACGTATTCTTCTTCTTGCTCTTCATACCTGCAACAGGCCCCAGAGTGTGTTGTTCCCCTCCCTGTGTTCATGTGTTCTTATCGTTCAGCTACCACTTACAAGTGTGAATATAAGGTGTTTGGTTTTTTGTTCTTGCATTAGTCTGCTGAGGATAATGGCATCCAGCTCCATCCATGTCCCTGCAAAGGACATAATCTCATTCCTTTTTATGGCTGCATAGTATTCCATGATATATATGTATCACATTTTCTTTATCTAGTCTATCATTGATGGGCATTTGGGTTTATTCCTTATCTTTGCCATTGTGAATAGTGCTGCAATGAACATATGTGTGCATGTAACTTTATAAGGGAATAATTTGTATTCCTTTGGATATATACTGAGATTCCCTATTTAATAAATGGTGCTGGGAGATATGGCTAGCTATATGCAGAAAATTGAAACTGTATCTTTTCCCTACCCCTTACATAAAATTAACTCAAGATGAATTAAAGACTTAGATTTAAAACCCAAAACATTGTATCATTCTTATGCTCTTGCATCCTCATAGATTAGCTCCCTCTTAAAAGTGAGAACATACAATGTTTGGTTTTCCATTCCTGAGTTATTACACTTAGAATAATGGTCTGCAATTCCATCCAGGTTACTGTGAATGTTATTATTTTGTTTCATTTTATGGCTTAGTAGTATTCCATGGTATATATACACATACACATACCATGTTTCTTTAACCACTTGTTGGTCAAAGGACATTTAGAGTTGTTACACAGTTTTGCAATTGCAAATTGTGCTGCTATAAACATGTGTGTGCATGTGACTTTTTCATATAATGACTTCTTTTCCTCTAGGCAGATATGCAGTAGTGGGATTGCTGGATCAAATGGTAGATCTATTTTTAGTTCTTTAAAGAATCTCCATACTGTTTTCCATAGCGGTTGTACTAGTTTACATTCCCACCAGCAGGGTAAAAGTGTTCTCTATTCACCACATTTATACCAACGTCTATTATTTTTTGATTTTTAAATTATAGCCATTCTTGCAGAAGTAAGGTGGTATTGCACTGTGGTTTTGATTTGCATTTCCCTAATCATTAGTGATGTTGAGCGTTTCTTTTCATGTTTTTTGGCCATTTGTATATGCTGTTTATATGTGATCTTTAGGGAAGTGACTTCAAAAATTTTGTCAATTTTATACTCTTTTTTCCTAATAATTTATTTTTTGATACAGATCTCAGTATTTTCTGTTTTTGTTGAGTCTGTTTCAGTAATTTGTGTATTTCACAAATTTATCCATTTCATCTAGGATTTTCACAGTTGTTGGAATAGAGTAATTCATAATGTTTCCTTTATAGTCCTATGTTATAAATTTCTATAGTCCTAAATTATAGTCCTACATTATAAATTTCTACAGTGTCTATAGTGATGATCCTTTTCATTCCCAATTTGATAATTTGTTTCTTCTCTCATCATTTCTTGGTTAATCTAATTAAAAGTCTGTCAGGTTTTTTTTCCATTTTTTTATCTTTAAAAATGGATAAGTTTTAGTTACAGTTTTCTCCTTTTCTACTTTCTTTTTCATTCTTTTCACTCAGACATTTACTAATTATTTACTTCTAATTACTTTGGATTTAATTTGTGTGTCTTTAGGTTTTTTAGAGAGGAATCTTACATTCTTAACATTAAATTTTTCATGTTTTTTTAAAATTAAGGGTAAAAGCTGTATTTCTCACTAAGCACTAGTTTAGCTACATTCCATCAACTTTTTGATTTTGCATTTCCATTTTCATTCATATAATTTATTTTTCAAATATCTATCAAAAGGTTGTCTTAGACCAATGGGCTTATAACTTTATGGATTAATTTTCAAATTTTGAAGGTTTTCCAACTATTTATTTTGTTGTTGATTCCTAATAGAATTCTATTGGGATCAAAGAATATACTTTACACGATTTCAGTCCTTTTAAGTATATTGAGACATTTGTTCATGCTTAGCATATGGTCTCTTGGAGAGTGTTCCATGTATGCCTGAAAATAATGTATATTTTACAGTTGTATAAAATATTTTATAGATGTCAACTAGATCCAGTTGGTTGACAGTGATAGAGACAGGAGGCAGCCAAGGGTTCCCTGGGAAAACCCCACCTTCAAGACTAAAATAGCCTGAAGGCTGAAAAACTGGACATCCCATACCAGATGAGGCCTCCCCTTTCCCAACTGATTCTTTCTGAATAACACCCACCTGCACACTGGGAGATGGCGGTGGAGCCTCAGGAAGTTTGCACCATTTGCAGGTGGGAGGAGTCTGTCCTCTCCTGTTCCTGGGAAAGTTCTTGTTCCTGTCAGTTACTGACAGCAGGGGGAGATAGGGCTTATGTGGGTAAGAGCAGGTACTCCCATCACCTAAGCCCCCCTGTTACTATGGGTGAAAGTCACTTTAACACTCACGAGTGGTACCCTGTCCTGGTGACCGAGACTTGGAGATACAAGAATGGAGGAAAGAAAGAGAAATGCTTCCCTTTCCCTCCCTCACATACCCCAGGTATTTGCTAGAAAGAGAAAGGAACCAGGGATGCTTGCTCCCCCTCTTTTTAGACGAGTAGCCATTCATTCTCAGTCTGTACCCCTTTAGAAGGCATCCTAAATCCCGAGGACTCCTTTAAAAAAACAGCCTGCTTTGTTTTTTCCTTTTTCCTCCTCTGTCCTCTCTTCACTGACAGGTAATTGTGTGTTCATACTAGGGGACACTCCCGTCATATGCATCCTCCAAACTGGGAACAGTTAATTTCCCAAACTCTCAATTGGTTGGCTTAGGATTGGGCTCAGGGGAAGGGAACCCAGAAGCCTAACATGCTGGCAGAAGTGTAAAAGTTTTTTTGTTTTTTGTTTTTAACAGTCAGGCTTTTGTCTTCCCTCTTCCTGTGCAAACTGACAAAAGGCCTAGGGATTTTTTAGCTGTCCTCACCCACCCCTTGTTTCCTTTTGATACGTTTATCTTGAAATACCCTAGCTTGGCTATAATGAATACATTTTAAATAATCCTGCTAACTCCATTTTGCCCACCCTAAGCTATGTAGGGCATTCTGTTCCAAAAGCTTGCGGTCTGAGACACCTGGCATCTTTGTAACCAATTTTCTGAGAAACAGGCCCCACCGGCCCTGTACATTCTGTAGCTGCAACTGTGTAACTGTTACCCAACACTGCTACCCCATATCCTGAGTAAAAACACAATTTTTTTTTTGAGACAGAGTCTCGCTCTGTCACAAGGGGCCAGGCTGGAGTGCAGTGGCGCAATCTTGGCTCACTGCAACCTCCGCCTCCTGGGTTCAAGCAATTCTCCTGCCTCAGCCTCCCGAGTAGCTGGGACTACAGACGTGGGCCACCACGCCCAGCTAATTTTTTAATATATATATTTTAGTAGAGACGGGGTTTCACTATGTTGGCCAGGATGGTCTCGATCTCTTGACCTCGTGATCCACCCGCCTCAGCCTCCCAAAGTGCTGGGATTACAGGCGTGAAAAACAAAATTTTAAGTAGAACTTTTTGTTAGGCCCCCCTTCTCCCCTAACCTGCTCCTTCTACTTCTGTAATAATCTGCTTACCGCCCCCTGACCCTAAACTAGTATAAAAATGTTGACCACCCTTTGTTCTTGACCAAGAGGTTTGAGCTCTAGCTGACTCTCGGAAGCCAGTAAAAAGGTGGACTCTCAACAAACTCAGTGTGTGGCACTTCTGTTTAAACTCGCTCGGGTATAACAATCTAATAACCTTGTTTGTCTCTTCTCTCCTTCAGGCCATCAAACTCCAAATGGTCATGCAGCCTTGGACGATGGCCCTTTTGCCAGGAATCCTTAGACTGGTCTCTAAGGGAGATCTGACTGCCAACTTCCCAACACAGCACCTCACTATCAGCAGGAAGCAGTTAAGATTGGTCTTCGTCTTTATTCTTTTCCTTATTCTAAAGGCAGTTAGATGTACTTCCTTAGAAGGGGAATGATAGAGACAGGAGGCAGCCAAAGGTGCCCTGGCAAAACCCCCTCCTTCAAGCCTAAAACAGCCTGAAGGTAAAAAACCGGACTGCCTGTCCCAGATGAAGCCTTCCCCTTTTCCCAGCTGATTCTTTCTGAATAATGCCCACCTGTGCACAGGGAGGACCGGGTGGAGCCTCAGGAAGTGAGCACCCTTTGCAGGGGAAGGAGTCTGGCCTCTCCTCTTCCTGGGTGGTGACCTGGGATTCAATCTGTGAGGTTGGGCCTCTTAACAGGAACCACTGTCACTTTACTGAGAGGCTTTTTTCTTTTCATCCAATAAATTCCCCCCCCACCCTTCAAAGTGCCTGCATTCATAATATTTCCTGATTGTGTGACAAGAGCTTGTTTTTCTTCTACAGCAACAGTATTTTGCATGTTTGTTATATCTTTACTGATTTAGTCTGTTCTTGCTCTATCAGTTAAGAAAGGAATGTTGAAATTACAACTATATTTGTTAAAATATCCATTTCTATTTTTTCAATTTTGTCAGATTTTACTTCATATATTATAAAGCTCTAGTGTTAGGCACATTTATAATTGTTATCTTTTCCTTCTGTAGTGAACTTTGAAATTAAAAGATAACTAGTAATATATCTTACTTTAAAATCTATTTTTGTCTGATTTTACTCTAGCCACTCTAGCTCTCTTATGGTTATAATTATATGATACAGATTTTAAATCAAGTTACTTGTAACTTATTTCTGTATTTCAATCTAAAGTAAGTCTCATCTTTTATGGACAGCACATAGTCATATATTTCTCCTTTAACCAAGTTAGTTACCGTATCCATCACCTCCCTTACCCATCATTTAAGTGGAATAATATTCTATTATAAATAGTATTCCTGTATGTGGAACATTAAGGGTGATATAGTGAGGGCTCAAAAGAAGATAAAAAGACTAAAAATGTTTAAAACTTCTTAGAGATTGGTTAAGTTGCCATGACCAGAATGCTGACAGTAATATAGACAGTAAAAGCTATTCAGATGAGACTGCAGATGGAGATGAGGAATATCTTACTGAGACCTGGCGTTAAGGCCATCTTTGTTGTACATTAGCAGAAAACTTGATCACATTGTGTCTCCGTCCTAGGGCATTCTGGACATTGCTAAGCAGCAAATAGCCTACTGCACGGTTACTTCTAACTGCTTCCAGTGAACTGCTAGAAAGAAGGGAAGTAGAGTGGAAAGATTTGGAAAATTGCTTGACCATGTGGCAGAGAATAAAACAGTGTTTTCAGAAGAAAAATCAAGCGTGTGGCGTAGTAATTTTTTGCTAAATAGATTAGTGTAAAGAGAACAAAGCCAGAAGCTATTTATCAGAATAATGGAAAAAGACCCCAAAGGCATTTCAAAGATCTTCCAGGCTGTTTCTCCTATCTTAGGCCCTGAGATCTTCAAGGGTAGAATCATTTTTTGGGGGATAGGCCTGGAGCACACTCCTCCGGATTTTCTGCTCCATGCAAGACAGCTGCTCTGGCTGCTCCAGCCATGATTCAAGTGATCCCAGGTACCGCTCATGTTGCAGCTTCACAAGGCATAAGCAGTAAGCCTTGGCAATATCCACATCCACATGGTGGTAATCCTGCATGTAGGCAGAATGCAAGAGAGGAGGAGGTATAGAAGCCTCCATCTAGATTACAAAGTATTTATCAAACTGTCTAGGATCTCAGGCAGAAATCTGTCACAGTGGCAGAGTCAGCACAGACAGTCTCCTCTAGAATGCCCAGTGGAACCATGGGAGCAGAGCCATCTCCCCTCTGGACTCCAGACCCACAGAAGTCATCAGCACCATGCAACACCAGCCTGGGAAATCTGCAGGCACCAGCATGCGACCCCAGTCCACAACAGTAGCCACATGGGCTACACCCAGCAAAGCCTTGGAGATGGGGCTGTCCAAGGTCTTGGAGCCCCTACTCTACCAGAGTGTGTCCAGTAAAAGGTACATGAAGTAAAAGAGTATTCCGAGCTTTAAGATTTAATATCTTTCCTGCTGGGCTTCAGGCTTACTTTGGGCTGATTTTTCTTTTGCCTGTTTCTCCCTTTTGGAATGAGATACTACCTTATGCTTGTTCCACCATTATATTTTGGAAGTAAATAAATTTCTTTTTTATTTTACAGGCTTACAGCTGGAAGTACTTTGCCCTAAGTCCCAGATGAAACTTTAGACTTTTGCCATAGTATTAGAATGAGTTAAGACTTTTGGCACTACTGAAGTGGGAGGAAAACACTTTTCATTGTAAGTACATGAATTATAGGGGGAGCCAGGGACAGAATGCTGTGATTTGAATGTGGTTTGTTTCTACCAAAACTCATGTTGAACAATGTCCCCAATGTGGCATTGTTGGGAGGTGCTGCCTTTAAAAGGAGTTTAGGTCATTAAGATGGATTACGTCTTTCATTTGAGATTGAGTTAATTCTTTTAGAATGGAATAATTCCTGAAAGAATGGATTGTTATAAAGTGAAGTTGTCTCCATTTGGCCTTTCTTCAGTGTGCTTGCTTCCCCCTTCCATTTCCCTGCCATGTCATGATGAAGTAAAAGGTCATCATCAGATACTGACCAAAGGTGGCTGCCCAGTGTTACACTTTCCAGCCTTCACAATGCTGAGGCAAAATAAACCTCTTTTTAAATAAATTACCCAGTCTCAGGTATTCTATAGTAGCAACTCAGAACAGATGAAGACAGATAGCATAGACATTTTCACAATATTATTTTTCTAATCCATGAACATGGCATATCTTTCCATTTATTTGTATTACCCTGAATTTCTTTCCTCATTGTTTATAGTTTTCAGTATATAAGTTGATATAATTTGGATGTTGTCTCCACCCAAATCTCCTGTTGAACTGTTGTCCCCAGTCTTGGAGGTAGGGCCTGGTTGGAGGTGATTGGATTATGGCAACAGATTTCTCATGAATAGGACCATTCTGTTAGTACTGTCCTTTCAATAGTGAGTGAGGTTTCATGAGATCTGGTCATTCAAAAGTGTGTGGTACCTCCCCTTTCTGCTGCTTTGACCATGTGACATTCCTGCTGACCCTTTGCCTTCCACCATGATTGTAAGTCTTCTGAGGCCTCCCCAAAAGCAAGCAGATTCCAGCATCGTGCTTTGCATATAGTCTGTAGAAGTGTGAACAAACTAAACTGCTTTTCTTTAAAAGTTACCCAGTCTAATGTATTTTTTATAGCAATGTGGGAATGGTCTAATACCCAGGTCTTCTACAATTAAATTTACACCTAGGTATTTAACTTTTATATTGCTACTGTAAATGAGGTTTTTGTTTTTTTTTTAATTTCCTTTTAAGATAGCCCATTATTGCAATATAGAAAAGCTACTGATTTTTTCACATTAATTTTGAATGTTGCAACTTTAGGGCCTTCATTAATCAGTTGTAATAGTTTTTTGATAATGTATTTAGGTGTTTTACACATAAGATCATGTTATCAATAAAGAAACAATTTCACTTTTTTCTCTCCTATTAGTATGCCTTTTATTTTGTTTTCTTGCCTAATTGCTCTGCTCTGACTTCCAGTACTTTATCAAAGAGAAGTGGTGTGGCCAGGCATAGTGGCTTGTGCCTGGAATCACAGCACTTTAGGAGGCCAGTGCAGGTGGATCACTTGAGGTCAGGAATTCAAGATCAGTCTGGGCAACACAGTGAAACCCCATCTCTACTAAAAATACAAAAATTAGCTGAGTGTGGTGGGGGGTGCTTGTAGTCCCAGCTACTCTGGAGACTGAGGTGGGAGAATTGCTTGAACCTGGGAGGCAGAGGTTGCAGTGAGTAGAGATCGTGCCACTGCACTCCAGCCTGGGCAACAGAGTGAGACTCTGTCTTAAAAAAAAAAAGAGAGCGAAGTGGTGAGAGTGGTGAGAGTAAACTTCTTTGTCTTGTCCCTGATCTTAGAGGAAAGGTTTCAATTAATCACTGTTAAGAATAATAATACTAGCTATGGGTTTGTCATACATTGAATTGAAGCATATTTTTTCCATATATTTAATTTGTTCAGAATTTTTTATAAGAAAACTGTGCTGGATTTTATTAACTGCTTCTTCTGCATCTTCTCATATTTTTATGCTTCATTTTGTTAAAGTGGTACATCACATTTATTGACCTGCATATTTTAAACCATCCTTGCAGCATAAGAATAACTCTCACTTGATTGTGGCAAATGATTCTTTTAATGTGTTCTTAAATTGGGTTTGCTAATATTTTGTTGAGAATTTTTAAAATTTATCTTTATCAATGATATTGGCGTGTGTGTGTGTGTGTGTGTGTGTGTATTTTTTTAGTTATCATTATTATTTTTTCTCTTGTAGTGTCCTTGTCTGCCTCGGTGTTGTGGTAATGAGTTTGGAATATAAAATGAGTTGGAAGTATTGTTTCTACTTCAGTTTTTTTGGAATGGTTTGAGAATTGGTATTATCTCTTCTGTAAATGTTTTGTAGAATTTAGCAGTGAAGCTGTCCAGTCCTGGGCTTTTCTTTAGTGGGAGATATTTTTTTTTTAACTGATTCAATCTCTGTATTTATTATTGCTCTGTTCAGTTTTCTATTTCTTCATGTTTCAGGTTTCAAAGTTTTCATGTGTCTAGGAATTATCAATTTCTTCTAAGTTATCCAGTGTATTGGTGTGTAAATGTTCACAGTAGTTTCTTATGATTCTTCGTATTTTAGTGGTATAAGTTGTAATGTTTCCCTTTTCATTTCTGATTTTGTTTACTGAATAATCTCTCTTTTGTAACTAGTAAGTCTAATTAAGGGTTTGTGTATACTTTTTTAAAGGTACTCCTAAATGCTCTTAATTTCTAACTGACCCCAGGTGGTCCACCCCTGCTTGTAGTCCCAATGTTTCTTGTGGGACAAAATAGGAATGAGCCTTCTTTGAAGGATTCCTGAGTGATGGGAAAACTGAAGATTTACTTCCAACTCACTTTCCCCCACTGTAGAAATCTGCAGTTGCAGGGTAATTCTCTTTGTATGGTACTGTGTTGGCCTAGGGAAAGGGCAATGAGGTGAAACATTCGAGGTCTTAATATTTGATTTCTGCTTTTCTTTGTTCTGAAATCCAAGGGTCCAAGGGAAATCTTAGCCTTACTCCTGAGTACTAGGACATTTAGGATGGTATACTTCCTGTATAGTTGCTGTTGGACTTCTATAGGGGGAGTGAATCCCAATAATCCTACTCTACCATTTTGCTGATGTCACTCCTTCAATATTTTGAAAATACTGAATTATTTTTCCTGCTAAATCCAATATCTGGTCCTATGTAGTGTCAACATCTTTTGACTCAATACTCTTTTGAGTCTTGGTCACACTTTTATGTTTCTTTGGATATCACATAATTTGTGGTTGAAAATTTAATATATTAGAAAATGTATCATACCAATTCTGGAATACATTTTACATTTCTGTGTATGTGTGTTAACATTACTTTGATGTGTAGCTCAGCCACTGATACTCTGCTTAATTTTATTTTACCATTTACTATTATTATTATTGTATTTTTATGCCTTGTTTTCTAGGAATATCTCCCCTGCATGCATTTATTTATACATTTATTTATTATTTTGAGGCAGGGTGTTGTTCTGTCACCCAGGCTGGAATGTGATGGCTTGATAATAGCTCACTGTAATCTCAAATTCCTGAGCTCAAGTGATCTTCCCACTTCAGCCTCCCAAGTAATTAGGACTATAGGCACACACCACCAGCCCAGATACATTTAAAATATGTTTTTTTTTGCAGAGAAAAGCCTTCTCTATGTTACCCAGGCTGGGCTCAAACTCCTGGCCTCAAATGATCCTCCCAGCATGGCCTCCCAAAGTCCAGGGATTACAGGAATGAGCCTGGTCCTCCAGTGTGTCTTCATAGTTTATCGATCACCCAATTATTTGGATAGAGGATGTACTCAAAGGCTTTGTTTCCATAAGGTGTCTACCCACTTCATATTTATTAGTGAGTGGTTTGGAAACCACACTTAAAGTTGAAGTGGGTCCTCAAATCTCCCTCAGCCTCTATTTCTCAAATCCCTCTCAGGTCTCCCTAACAGCCAGTGATATGTGAGATCTTATCTCAGCCCTTCTATGGCTCTCTCATTTTTAGAATCTGTTGGCTAACTTTCTTGCTGATCCATTCCTCACCCAACCAAGACCTCCGTGTGCTAATAAATATGTGAGTTTTCTCAACTGTTCCCACCTAAGTACTCACTTTTAGCTGACAAAGCCATAGGTTTTCACTTACTACTCCAAACTAAGGAAGTTCCCTATGCATAGCCTCAAAACTGTTGGTTTTCAATGCCAGCTGTTACAACTACTATTTTTGCTGACTCTATTGATGTAAGGAGTGAAGATGGAAGCCACCCTGGAAAGAAGGCCACAGATACTCCTGTAACTTGCAACTGTTCTGTTTATTTTAAAAGTAAATTTTATTTACTTGTTTTTGCTTTAGTGCCTCAAAATATTGTTTCTATTTTCCCCCCCAATATTATACAGATGGTCCTTGAGTTACAACGGTTCAACATACACTTTTTCACTCACAGAGGGTTTATTTGAATGTAATCCTATCATAAGTCAAGAAGCATTTGGACTTACAATCTCTCAACCTACAACTTTTGATATTAGGATGGCTATGAGAGTATTAAACATGTTTTCAATTAAGATATTTGTTTACTTATGGTGAGATATCATGATTGTAAGTCTGGAAGCATCTGTAGTTGCTTTTTGGAGAGACTCTGACAACATCTTCATGCTGCCCAAACTAGAATAAATTAATTTTTTTAACAGAGGAATTTAATGCTAGTTCCCTAAAAAAAATTAATCTGAAATACATTTACTTGCTAGCATTCATTCACTTCTTTCCATTCACAGTTGATTTGGTAATTTCAGCCATGATAAGGTTTGGATCTGTGTTCCTGCCCCAAATTTCATGTCAAATTGTAATCCCAATGCTGGAAGCGGGGCCTGGTGGGAGGTGATTTGATCATGGGGATGGTCCTTCATGAATGACTTAGCACCATTTTCTTGGTGCTGTTCTCATGATAGTGAGTGAGTGAATTATCATGAAATCTTATTTAAAAGTGTGTAGCACCTCTCCCCATCTCTTGACCCTGCTCCTGCCTTATGAGATGTTCCACTCCCCTTTATCTTCCACCATGAGTGGAGGCTTCGTGAGACCTCCCCAGAAGCAGAAGCTGCTATGCTTCCTGTACAGCCTGAAGAACCATGAACCAATTAAACCTTTTTTTCTTCATAAATTACCCCATCTCAGGTATTTCTTTATAGCAATGCAAGTACAAATTAATACAAGCCAGCAAAGAGAAACATCAGAATTTTTATAAAACACTTGGAAGAAATTGTGATGAAATAAAAATTTTCTTTCTTGTCTTTAAGTTATATTTAAATCAAAAGTAAGATTATATCTAAATGAAACTTTAAACATATAAATTAATGTATTACAAAGTCCACAAATAAAAGATAAAGAAACACATAAAACTAAAATGCAATGAATAGTGTGGGAGTTGATTCTAAGGCAAAATTAAAGTCATTTTTCAATAATTTGGGCTGAAAATATTCCTTGGCTGATTACAATTTTGAGATTATTAGTACTGAAAATTAAGTAGCTAGAATAGCAGAGAATATTTTGAAATTATTCAAATAGTTTAGATAAATGATAAATGAAAAAGTTAGGTATTGTTGTCTGATCACATTGTAAAAAGCCTAACAAGAGTCTTGATCATAGTTTATGGTACTGTTACTGTGTGCTGTTGGATTGCATACATGGATTACAGAAACAAACAAAAGTAATTATGCACCCAGTACTTTTCCTTTGTGCATGTTACTTAAAATCACTAGGTCTCAGTTGCTTATCTGCAACACAGTTAAAGTACTTTTCTTCATAATAGTAACAGTGTGATCACTCAATAAATTGTAGTAATTATCAAAGATAATGGTACTAATAGTAGTAGTAATGAAACAAGAGATAGTACCAACAGCAACAAAAAGTCATGGACACTGCCTCAGAATATATAGTCAAATTATTTAATGCATAAGCAATGATACAAATCTATACATGAATAAATGTTAAAGGGATAGAAAGCTGCAACTTAAAAAAAAATTGTGCTCTCTATGTGACAGCAGCCATAGGGAAGTTATACTGGGTTATTGAGGCAGGCTTGTCACTTTGCTTTGGTGTATCTCTAAATATAACATAAATAAAAAACATCCCTATTTCAGATGGCATGGAAACAAATCTCTTTTTAAATAGTACTTTTATTTTGAATGTGTCTGGCTGAAAAACAGAAAAGTCAAAATTTAAGATCTTCATTCTGCAACGGAATGCTTGAGGCTGGAATCTAATATGCAGGATCAAACCTCATATAAAGTTGCCATTGCATATGTTCCTTTACATCTCAAAACAGAAACATAGTCGTATGCAATGTAGAGAATATGTTCTAGGACAGCATAGACTATTGAGAACTTTTAAAGATGCAAAAAAGCATTTTATTTTACACCCGCAAAGAAAAGCCTGTGACTATTTGCATTCAAAACAAACCACAATCCTATGCGAAAAACACATTCTGTTATTTATGCTATATATATCTAAGTCTTAAATAAGAACAATAATTACAAAAACTCATAAAAGAGATTCATTTCAAGCAATTTTGTTAAACACGTATTTATCAGATGAATGAGCTCCTCTAAGGCACTCTCAGTGTATTAAGGACATGTCATGAATTTTTTAAATACTTAATAATACATTTGCTTCAGGGGTGACTCAATTTAATAAATCATGTAAGTTGCAATACATTTTATCACATATTTATGGAAAGAGATATTCCAATTTCTTAAGCACTGCTTTTCTAACTATTAAGAGGCAGCTTAAAATACCCAAGGGACAAAAGAACAAAAAACAATTTTATATACAATGAAAAACTCCAAGAAAATGTATTTAAAAGCACCTCTAAACTATGAGTTTTTGTTTACATTAATGAATATGTCTTTAAGTTATATGCAGCTGTTTGTGTGATGAACATCTTAATGAGAAAAGCATCCATAAATTTCATCACATTATCAAATTAGAAATTGGTCGTGAGCATTTTTTTCTATGTGATGTTGCCATGTCAATTCTCGCACTAAACCTAGCAACTTGCCAAGGGTATAAATTTGGGATTCGTCAGAGGTTATGTGGACACAAGCAAGGAGCACTGGTCAAGAATATAATTAAATGCATGGGGGAAATACTTGTGGTGGTAGTCTTCCCAAACTTTGTTAACAAATTCAGAACGATACAGACACTAAACCTGAAAATTCTAGCCCAAAGCAGGCAGACAAGAAATTTGAATAACTG
This sequence comes from Ateles fusciceps, assembly GCA_036589455.1. NCBI lineage: Eukaryota > Metazoa > Chordata > Mammalia > Primates > Atelidae > Ateles > Ateles fusciceps. Next base: position 7,095,841 of record JAZHEH010002982.1, on the reverse strand, counting down.
GAAAATTACAGCCAAAAGCACAGGAAGATTATTCTATGCCAGAATTAGTCAGAAACTAAAGTGGAAGCTGAAGACCACAGCAGTGACTACATCATGCCCCTTTCTGAGGGGGTGAAGCAAGGAATGGTACAACTTGTATTTAGTAAGACTACTTGTATGCAGTTTTCTTTTCTTTCTTTCTTTATTTATTTTTTTTAATTTTACTTTAGGTGCATACTATATCTGGCATTTCTCCTCATGTTATTCCTCTCCACCCTCCCCCAGCCCCTGCTGTAGCTCCCCTAACCCCCCCCCAACTGCCCCCAGTGTGTGATGATCCTCTCCCTGAGTCCACGTGTTCTCATTGTTCAACACACACCTATGAGTGAGAACATGCGGTGTTTGGCTTTCTGTTCCTGTGTCAGTTTGCTGAGAATGATGGTTTCCCAGATTCATCCGGTCTCTACAAGGGACACGAACTCATCGTTTTTTATTGCTGTGTAGTATTCCATGGTGTATATGTACCACATTTTCTTTGTCCAGTCTATCATTGATGGGCATTTGGGTTGGTTCCAGGTCTTTGCTATTGTACACAGGGCTGCAATGAACATACGTGGTATGCAGTTTTCTTAACCATGCTTGGATGACCATTTTCAAACCCATGTTTTGTAATTTGTGTATGTTTAACCCAATTGTAACAATTTTATTGAATGTCAGAAGACTTAGAATGTAACTATAGTCACTTATAATAATATGACTATGACACACTACCTTTTTTTTTTAAATTATCTAAGAAATGCAAAAATATTATCAATGAGTGCTTGAATTAAAATCAAATAAAGTATGGTTCAACTAAAGTCTAGTTGGAGAGTAAGATACACATAAACATAACAATGCCTATGTTTCTAATTTATTTGTTCACAATAAACTTATTAACTTGTTATCATTAGTCCAGTCAAATTTGTTTCAAGCTTACATCACCCAACTCAAACATGACTAACTTATATTTTTCTTTTATTTCTTGACTTTATACATGAATCAGGCAACATTCTGCTGAAATAATCCTATTAGATTTTTAACTATGTCCTAAGTAAAAGTGATCAAGTCACTAAGACAAAAGTGACTTCATCTTAAATTATCAAAGTATTTCTGTCAATGTTCATGTCATGTTTTGTGAATAAAAACACTTGAAAACTAATTAATCCATTATAAATTAATAGATGGGATAATACTTCCAATTACAGTGTTGGCCTCATACTTTTGTTTACTGAGTGTAACAGGAGCATCTTTCCTCAAATAAGGAGATGGGAGTTATTTCACACTGCAAGTTCATGGTAGTTAGTCACGGTAGTGAGTCTTGTTAGTTTGTTTGGTTCATTTTTTCTTTTAATGATAAAAGAGCACAGTGGCTAGGGTGGATTGTACAATGAGGATGGAAAAAAACTGATATGGCTCTGACCTCTATGGATGATTGACTGCAGCAACGAAAGCTAATGACTGTGGAAGCAGCAACCTTTTATTGCTTTTTAAACTTTAGGACATATGTCAGGACAGTAAAAAGCTAACAAAGTGGGAGCTACTAACATTATATGCTGTTTTTCTTTCTTTGAGTATGCAACAAGAAAGAATAAACAAGAAAGAAACAACTACCAAGGGCCCTTTTCTCATTTTGACATTTTGTATATTATTCTAAGGTGAGAAAGCCAAATTACAGAATTTCCATTGTAAAACAAACCACATGGGAGAACTGGCTTGAGTTAGTGGATACTTAGTTTGCCTAGCAATTCATTTCCAAACATTATTTCACAAATGTTTTGTAAACAAACATTGATAATTTGAGATCAACATGAATCTTTAACCTAACATAGTCATATAGTCTGACTGTGTCTATGGCTTTCAAGATTATCACAGAAGAGCACAGATGCTTATATAACCTTGATTTCTAAAAAAAAAAGTTCTGTATTCGGTAAAATACTCTTCTTGAAAATGCACAGAGGGAACAGTGAGGTATGATGAGGACATCTAGATAATCATCCACATCAGTAATACACAAGCTTATCAATCTGTGAGGTAACAGATGTCCAGCCATCCTCATGCCTGGCACGTGATCTAAAGCACCGAATGGTCTGGGTCAGGAAGACCAGACCCAGTCAACTCGAGCAGTCTAGAGGTTTATAAAGTATGTATGATGAAGGAAAGTTAATGCCAAAAATTCACAAAGCCAATTAAAGTCACATTGAAAATCAGCAGAATCAGGTAGCTGTGTATTTCACTAATCAGAAATGGAATCAAATAGGATCATTTGAGAATATAATATATACAGAGAACTCAATCATTGTATATAATATATACAGCAACACATATGAAGATATAAAATGAATATAAAGTACAAATACATACTAGATGGGGAGAAATATATGGATCAATTAGAATCCAATGTAAAAGAATGAAAATTTAAGTGGAAAATTGTGTATTGACTTGCTATAGGTTTCATCTATCAAAAACATTTTACTGACAAAGTAATTTGGGAATATTTTGAGCTGAATTGTAGACCAGTACAAGGTAGGATTTAGAGAAAGTGGGGGAGATGTAACCCTTCGTTGGGAAAGAAACTCAGCTTCAAGGACAGGCATACATTAATTAGTGAAGTAAAGCAAACAAGAGAAAGCCTGGCAAGAAAGATATATTTTTGAGTTGGTAAGAAGTCTATGGAGGCTGTTCAGCATTGAGGTCTTTGGAGGTTACTACGGGATGAATTGTGTTCTTCTGAAACTCACATGTTAAAGCTCTAACTCTAGTGCCTCAAAATGTAACTGTATTTGAAGACAGAATCTTTAAAGAGAAAATTAAGTTAAAATTAGATATTAGGGTGGAAATTAATCCAGTCTGACTGGCATCCTTATAAGAAGAGGAAATGTATATACATAAAAAGAGATACCAGGGTGCACAGGCACAGAAGCAGGACCATGCGGAGAGGCAGCGGAAGAGTGGCCATCTGCAAGCCAAGAAAGAGGCTCAGAGGGCACCAGTGCTGCCGACACCCTCATCGTGGACTTCCAGGACCCAAACCAGTGAGAATATACATTTCTGTCATTTAAGCCACACAGTCGGTGGAATTTTGTTACAGCAGCCTTGGCAAATTAACACAGAGGTGAAGAGTGTATTATGTGAAAACAGTTTGAGACTATAAACTTTGTTCCCCACAAAGATAGGAGGTATGCATTGGGAGAACTCATTTATTTTTCTATCATCAAATTATCATCTTACTCTTGAACTCTCTTGTGCCACCCTCAATTCTTGATAGGATTGATTATCAAGAATTATTCTTAGTGAGGAATTCTAACACTGTAACTATGTATGGATTTCCCATATTCAAGAAAAATAATTGTACTATTAAAAAAAGGAAAAACCTCTCAGTACAAACAGAGAAGTATATGGTTCTCTGACTTGCAGAGTAATAAAATCTGTGCCACCATCAGCAAATGACAGACAGTTTTAAAATCCCTTTGCTTAGACCACTATCCTGTAATAGTCTTGTTATTCAGGGTAAGGACTGCATCTGATATGAACTATTTTGATAGTTGCTTTAATTCTATATCTTGCTCTCATAATAGAAAGTTATTATCATACTAGGATAAATACTTTTTTAAAATGTTATCCATCAATTTCATTAATGTTTGGGAAAGGTAGCATTTAGCAATGCTTTCTTTTTGCTTTTTTTTTTTTGGGGGGGGGTGAGGTTGAATTACTCATAGCAGCCTATAATAGAGTGTGATTTTCTAATTAAAAAAAGAATTTTAACATCTACTACATTCTCAAAAGAGTACCTCCAAGAACAGAAACCTGTATTTTATCAATCTTTCCACTGACATTTTTAGGAGAAATGTGAGAGGTAAGTCATTTCAACTCTTTGGGGATCTGTATTCTTATTTAAAACGTCTGTGAATTAGCTGTTGTCCTTCATCTTAAGAGGACCTAAGATACTAAGGCTCTAATAGTTTCAAACACAAGCTTTTAAAAATGAAAATCTGATCACAACACTTCTCACTTAAAACACTTTGTTGTATCTGCCTAGTTTTTGAATCAATTCCAAATTTCTTTATATATTTGCAGAAACTGCATAATTCAATCTCTGCATAATTTTGCAATCTCTGATGAAACTGCATAATTCAATTTCTGCATAATTTTTATCTCACTTCATGGCACCAATCTTCATCTCCCATATATAACAAACTCAATGTATAAATTCAATTAACTACAAAGTTCTTTCAAGTCCTAGATTACACTACATTGTCTCATTTATGGACCTCCATATATGCTATTTCATCTGTCCTAGTACCCTAATGTATCATCCTCTCTTACTTGGCCTGGCCAACTCCAGTTCATGCTTGCTGTATCAGCTTATAATTTGCTGCTCCTAGAAACCACCCCAGACAGATCAAGTCTGGAAATTTTATCTACCTCTGTAATGAGTTCTGTATTTACACCAGAACAAATGAATGTCTGCCTTCTATGAGCTGTGTAGCAGAGAAAGTAACAAGTTCCAAAGCTTTCTCTCTTCTTCCCTGAGAATACACAATGGTTCCCAGAGCCCGAAAACTGGATTGGCCCTTAATGAATTTAATATAATCCTTTCTCCTCATTCCCCCAATTTATCCTGATATGGAACTTCTAAGAGCAACTGGAATTCAAAGGCTAAAAGACCATGGGTTCTATCCCAGGTTTTCATGGTTTTGCCGAAGTAGAAGATGGCTTCAGTTTCTAGCCTACCAGCAAAACATTTGATGGTCATTCAGACCTTGATAAGTTGCTCAATTTCTAGCAGTTTCATTTATTAGCATTAAAGATATTTGATTTTAATCTTATCCATTCACATGTACATATTTTTTTGAGACAGAGTCTTGCTCTGTCACCCAATCTGGAGTGCAGTGGCACAATCTCTGCTAATTGCAACCTTCACCTCTTAGATTCAAGCAATTCTTGTGCCTCAGCAACCCAAGCAGCTGGGATCACAGGCATGCATCACCATACCCAGCTAATTTTTGTAATCTTAGTAGAGATGCAGTTTCACCATGTTGGCCAGGCTGGTGTCAAACTCCTGGGCTCAAGTGAGCTGCCCGCTTCAGCCTCCCAAAGTGCTGGAATTACAGATATGAGCCACTGCACCCAGCCTATTCACATATAGTTTTTAAAGAAATAGAAATAATATAAATGACAAAAGAAAATTCAATATAAATATGCAAATTGTAACAATAACTTTAGTTTCTCATACTGGCAAAGAAAAAATAATGTGACTATTGTGAAGGCAATAGATTCTTTCAAATTAAACCAAAGGGAGTCTTTACACAAAGGTCTTCATAGAAAGAAAAAAAAATGTTTTCACTATGCTGAAAGACTCATTTAATGATGACTATGAATATGAAGAATTAATCTCTCTAAAACAATGCATTTATATGCAATTTTTAAAAATTCATTTTAATTTAAATCACAGACACTGAAATTAAAATACAAACTATATTAAATACATTCTGCTCTATCAACTATATCTTGCTCATCTAATCAACTGCCCTGATTCCAATACTATTGTGAAGATAATATCCTATATAATTAAATTCACTTGGGTTAGCATGTTTTCCACGTATGCTCTTAAAAAATATTAGTTATATATATCATGTTTTAAGAGTATGAGTGTAATTATGTATACATATATGTTTTAATGAAAGCATACATCTTTATTTGTAAAATATAAGAATTAAAAATGAAAAAGTAAGAACTCTAAAATGCAGCTCAACAATTTATGTTCTTAAGGCTGACAGTTTAGAGAGTTTTCTATTAATATGATATCAAAATGAACACATCTACTTAAAAGAAACCAGTTATAGACAATAAAACCCAGCACAGCTTATAAAACTAAAGATGACCAAAGACTGGACCCTCAGTAGGTCTTACTAATTCCACAGCTGAACCAGTGATTTCATGTTTCACAGGGGAAAAGAAAACAAAATAATGATTTTTTAAAAAGCATAAAAATATGAGACTTTGCATTGCTTTCCCATCTGACAACAGAGAATAAATAAATCGAAGATGACATTATATGGGCAAATAGTTGTGCCTAGAAGGGACTTCAATGACCATAAGAACCAACTGTTTGTTACACAGATGAGAAGATGAGAACTTATTTGTCGTGGATAATAAAAGTGGTTACTGCAAGAACACAGGCCCCAGTCTTCAGATCAATATTATTTCCCCTTAGAACACTAAGGTTCTGCTAACAAACAAATAGTATCAGCTGACTCTAATTCACTGAGATATGCTTACATTGAGCATGGTGAATGAAGAACTGAACTGGAATTGCTGTAATGACACTGTGTTTTCCTTATCTATCCACCCCCACAACTCATCTTGTACTTTCCTCCCATTCATATGGGGAAATGGAAAAAATATTTTTAATATGTTATTTCTGTTCTCAGTTTAATGAAATGAATATTGGACCAATTATATATATATATATATATATATATATATTTATTTTTTTTATATTTATAATTATAATAAATGCTTATTTATATGTGCTAAAGTCACATTAAATGCTATATACATAATATTTTATTTTATATTTATGATACAGATACTGGTACCCCAAATGTATAAATCTGGAAACAGTACTTTAATTGATGAAGATTATAGGGTTATTCAGATGAGGACTCAGGTCTCAAATCTAGATGCATCTGACACCAACTAATGTGCTGTGAGCCATGTCATATACCACTTCAAAATCCTTTCCTTCTACATCTGGTATTTACTCAGTGTATTCTCATAGATCCTTGAATGCACACTGTTTTGGCTGCCATAAAATAGAATGACCTCAGATTGTGATCACTCTCTATGAGCGCTATACTACTTACATGATCTGTGTCCAGTATTTATTGGTCATATTTATTGGTGTCATAAGAAAGCATAAATATAAGTCCTGTTGTCAATCATTATTCTACCATTGCATATTCAAGACTTGGAAGATTTGGATTAGTAAAATACGTCCAAGTAGATCATGCTATCCAAAACTGATTATGCTGATAAGTCATGGTATAAGGTCATTGTTGATCTCTACTGTGTTCCAAAAATAATACCTTTATGTGGTTGTTAAAACCCACATGCATTAACCTTCTTGAACAGCTCCACATTTTTCCATATGCTTCTCTTCCTTTGTTTTTAATGCTTAGATTTATTTCTAAAGGTCTGCATACACCAACACTAGGATCTCTAGCCATTATGATAAGAAAGTGCAATACTGTTATGTGCAGGTTACCAGTGAGGGAAAAGTTAACTAGTGCAAGATGGTGTTGAGCATACAGTCCATAATACTGAGACTTTACTCTGGACCTCAGAGAGAGTGATGTGATCTCTCTTAATTCACACTTCTTCACTAAAATGAGGCACATAGCTTCCAATTTTTAATGAGTTCTAGATAGTTTTGGCATTCAGTTTAATATGTTTCTATATACTTTCTACATGGTGTGAAACTTCAGCATGTGAGTAATGGCAGTCTTCAAACAGTCATTAACTAAATGTAAACAGAGGCTTTGAGGGGGCAAACTTCATTTTTTGCCAAATGTTAAACTTGAGTATTGAAAGAAAAATTGGTATGCCAAAAAAAAAAAGTAGAAAAAAAGATCATTTAAGAAATAGCCAGTATCCCTGTTTACATCAAGTCGAGCAAAAAGAGCAATAAAAAAGAGCAAGATGGTGTGATAGTTAATTCCTATTGCAGAGAGACTTAGAGAAAGCCTGTTGTGTCATGAAGATGCAGCTGTAGAAAGAACACATGCAACATGTCATCAACAGAAATGCCATCTCCCGTTTAGCAGAAAATACCAGTTGGTTAACATATAATTATTATTGACTAAAAATAGCCCAGTGGTAATTATCTCAGCTTAGCTTTATTTCGTTGGATGATTACATTTCAGCATGGTGTTTGTGTGTAGTCAACAAGCATTTCTGGGGACATAAACACAAACTGTGAAGAGCTGCCTTTTTTCTATTTCCAACTCAAGTGCTGTTTCTTCATTCAAGTTATAACAAATAGTACTTGAGTATCTCTATGAGAGGACAGTCACTGTAATAAGAGCTGAAGAGGCAAAAATCATACAATAAAATGCAGGGCAGGGTTCAGAAAATAATCTTGTTGTATGTAGAAGTACTTTATCTACCACTAACAAAGAAATACCCAAGTTCTCCCTAATGCCCTCAAGAACCTGCCTATAAGGAATAAGATATCAATGAGACTCAATGTAATAACTTAGAATTAGGAAAGAGGAGAGAGTATTTTACAACGAATGAGAATGCTAAATAATGAAAGACTAGTTCACTATAAAGAAGTCAGGTTGAGTAATTCTGTGAAATTGATTTATTTACCAAATAAGTAATAACAAAGAGGCTCTAAGATAAATAATGACATATTGAAAACTACTCTTTTGTGAGTATGTTCTTAAGAGTTTCCCAAATGCCTCATGCATTAGGTTGAGCCACTCTAGAATGCAAGAGGTGTTTTGTTACTAGCGGATGTTATAATTCATGGGCATTACTCTAATGGGACCCTTCTCACCATCCTATCCACTTAAAATTCTTTGGGTGACAACCACACTTGACTTCATAATATTAGGTTCAATAAGGTTATTATTTAGTTCATTACATCAGTTACTTATTCATTAAAAAATGGAATGGTAAGCATCCAGCACATGTGAGATGTAGAAGAAAATCTAACAAAATAGGTATGATTCCTTCTCAGAGTGTTGAGGGGCAAACAAAAATTAAACAAATTAATACACAAGTTATAATTAACTTGTATAAGAGCCAACAAATTATGTTGCTTGCCATTAACCGAGATGTAGTAAGCCCCATGTAGTTTAAATTGAAGTAGAATGAGTGTCACAGACTGTGTGTGTGTGTGTGTGTGTGTGTGTGTGTGTGTGTGCGTGCATGTGTGTTGATTTAGTAAAAGCACCTAACTGCAGGAAGAGAGATGTTGCAGCTGTGTACACTTTGCTCTGACAACATTTTAAAAGCTGATGTCATTAAGTTTATAAAAGTCAATGAATCACAGAATATATTCTTCACCAAGATAATGGGAGTGGTTTTGATTGTAAAAGCAGCAAAGGAGAATAGTTCAATATCAGTCATGTGATTTGGTAAAGGAAAGTTGATGAAGTTATTTGTGTTTTCCCTCAACAGGCTGAACACTTGTGTGTTTTATTAATTTTGCTGTGACTCCAGGTAGCTCTTGAACCAAGCGTAACCTTCAAAGGTTAAAAGAATAGCAGTTAAAGTCTCTATAATAGCCAGATTACATATTCTATGTATTTTTTGGACTACTGTTGCAATTCTTTTAATTAACAGGATTGTAGAAGCCACATTCATTGGAAATTATTTGTGGAATGTAAACTAAAATTTCATTAAATGACTTCCTCTCTAGAATACACTGAGCACTGAATATAAGCAAGATGCTGTAAAATGCACATTGTTTCTGTCATCAAGGGGTTTATAGTCTAGTAGGAGAAAAAAATAATATAATCAGGAAAGTTAATATAGCACTTTAGATGTTGTGATACAAGTTCACTCACAATTCTATTGCAAATATAAAGAAACAACTAGGCAGAGCTAGTTGAATCACCCTAAAGGGCCATGAAGTATTTGTCCAAGCAGCATTCTAAATTCATCTTTTTCTCTCTATCTCCATGGTACAACTCTAGTGGGAACCACCTACATCTCTCACCTGACCTACTATAATCATGCCCTGCTAACCAGTCCAAGGCTCCTACCCTTGACCTCTGACAATCTTCTGCAGCCACGTTGCTCTCCTACAACAGGAAAGAGTTTCATCTAATTCTCCTACATTAAAAATTCTCAGCGCCTATATTATAAAATCCAAATTCCACCCTATGCCATAAAAGCCTTCACATATCGTTGCACCTATCTACCTCTTTGACTTTATCTCAAAATACCCTTCTAGTTTACTCAAGACACCATACAAATCAAAATCTTATATTCAGTCTTTTACGTTTGTTGGGTAGACTATGTGTGTTCTCGTCTCATAGGGTTTACATCTTCAATCACTTCTTCTTAGAACTAAAAAGTGATATTATCTATAATTTAGCTTTTATAGAAACTTTACATCATATGTATTTTTTAACCTTTGAAGGTTAAGTACAATATTTGCAGATGCTTTCCATAATTCAGCTGTTAAGCCAATGCCACTTGGTCACTTCCCCAGAGCAGTCTTCACTGACCTCCCAGTGCACATTTGCCATCATCACATCTACCACTTTTTTTCTTTATTTCTTTACAGCACTTATCAACATCTTGTTGATTTAATTGTGTACTGCCTGCTTATCACCATCAATTATAATGTGAGCTCCAGAAAACCTTCACTAGCTCATCATATTTACATTTAGTCACTGACCCAGTGCTTGCATAATACCTGTAACCTATAAAATACAATAACCAAGTGAAACATGAATATGACTCCTAAATGTAATGAATAAAACTATTACACACCCAATTAAATTTGAATTTCAGATAACAACATATTATTTTAATATAAGAATATCACAAATTGCATAAAATATACTTCAGTGTGACTGGGATCTTTACTTTCTTTAGACTAGGATTCAAATAAATCAATTATAAAGAGAATTTTAGGGCAGTTAAGAATTTTAAAAAACTAAAACAGAGTTCAGTGCAAATCCTGCTAATTTGCTTTGATATGATGATAATGGTTTGGTTATGAGGACAATATCTTAATTTTTTTTTTTCCAGATGCCTACTGAAGCATTCATAGGTAAATGTCTGTAGTCTCTTTAAAATTTTTTAAAGAAAAACTAAAACTAAAAATAAGTTTATGAAGCAACTAAGGCCAGATGGTAACATGTTGTTTGAAGCTGAAAGGTGTGAAAGAGAGGGAGAACCCCCTAAGGATTCTCTTGCGCCCTCACCCTCATCTCCATTGGAGCCTTATATTGCTAGCACCAATGTGGGGATGGTGCTGAAAACCGCAGCTGAAGGGGTTAGCCTCCTCCTCCTCAGATCACAGATGGGCCAGGCAAAGGAGGAAAATGATTATAAGAACCACAGGCCCAAAACCTGCAGAGATCTCATCTCACTCCTCTCTACTTCCTTATATGTTGTAATTTTTCATTCAAAATAGAAAAGAAACATACATATAGACATACCTTAAGATATATACATTTAGCTCCACATCTGAATTTAGCACTCCTTAAAGGGAGGCATTGTGCCCTTCATATTTTAGCATTCTTACACAGCTTTTTTACTCAGTACTTAACATATAATCAATAAATATGTGCTGATTATTATAAACATATTGAAGAATGAATTTATTAGAGGGTAACAAAATATGTCAGCCACCAAATATGCCACTTTGGCATAAGGATTATTGTGAGAGGAACACAACTGAGAAGCAGTATATTTAAGAAAAGTCTCTGCCCTTCTGGTTTGCCAAAGGACAGACAAATGTGCAAAAGCACCCTCCTCTCTCTACAGGAAGGATAAAAGCTAATCTCTTGAGACAACTTTAGACTTATCAACTTGAGATAGCAGCAGAGGAATCAACAAAAGAAATTTTATTAACTGGCCATTATTGACCATTAGTTTCCTTACATATTTGCCTTCCCACACACAACATACTGCCCCTAGAAGCTCAAAATCCTTTCCCTTTGTCTTGTCATTTTACTACACAACAATAATTGTTTTGCTAAGATGCTTTATAAGCTTAAGTTCTAATGATCATCACTCATCACTGAGTGCTCTCACAGGTAAGAGTGATGCATGTGTTAATAAAGTTGTTTATTTTTCTGTTGTTAATCTGACTTTTCTGTCTAGAGCCCCACCTGATGAACCCATATGGATACAGAATAAAGAAAAATTTCCCCTCCCCTACACTCTTTTGTAACAGAGTGTTTTACTTTGACTAGGGGCAGAGGAAACAATGAAACTTGTTTTTCTTGTTCACTTGATCCTTTTCATTAATAGTGTTTTAATTACTCTTGCCTCCTTTTTTCCTCCCTTATAAAGCTTCTCTAATACAATTAATTTTCTAGGAGATTTTTGAGTGATTAATATAAGGTATATAAATTGCCTAACCACCAGTTATTCCACAGAATTAAAACACTTAAAAATAAATTTAATAAATCCTAATATTCAGCTTTACCTATAGGCCAACATTGCTCCCAAGTGGTATAGTCACAGAATATCATTACAGTCCATTTGTTTGTCTCTTGGCAATTTTGTTTACCAAAACAGAAAATGTATATCATACCTTATGTAGGAGTGGAAAGATGTGATACCTTTCCTCACCCATCATAAGGATCACAATCATACTCCTACAACAAAAGACAGATTAAGAAGTGAACAGCTAAAAAAAAAAAAAAAAAAAAAAGAAATGAACAGCTTACCAAATTTTTCAAATCAAAGCTTTATGTGACAGGGGAGCTTCAGAAATAAAAACTCAAAGACTCAGGAAAAACTGTATTTATGGTTTGGTTTGGTGAAGAATGGACAGCCTTATAGAAATATGACTGAACAAAAGGGAATGGTTTAATGCTGATAGACTGAAGAGGGACTTAGTGAGGCCTGTCTTCAGATTCATCCTGGCCTTTCTGTGTAGCACTCCTTCCTCCCAGGTATGGGGGCAGGACCCCTCTGGAATGAGGGTCCTCATGGGAGACGAGAAAATGGAGAAAGTGATTATACAGTCCATTTTCATGCTGCTGATAAATGCATACCCGAGAATGGGGAGAAAAGAGGTTTAATTGGACCTACACTTCCACATGGCTGGGGAAGCCTTGGAATCATGGCAGGAGGTGAAAGGCACTTCTTACATGGTGGTGGTGTAAGAAAATAAGAAAGATACAAAAGCAAAAATCCCTGATAAACCCATAAGATCTTTGCGACTTATTCACTACCATGAGAACAATCTGGGGGAAACCGCTCATGACTAAAATTATCTCCCACTGGGTCCCTCCCACAACACATGGGAATTATGAGAGTAAAATTCAAGATGAGATTTGGGTGGAGACAAGAGCCAAACCATATCAGTGACCTTTCTAGGTTTTATTACTTTCTTGTAGGTTCTTCTTCTCCTCCTCCTCCTCCTCCTTCCCCCTCCTCCTCCCCTTCTGCTTTCCCCTCCCCCCTCCCCTTCTGCCTTCCAGTCCCCCTCCTCCTCCTCTTCCTCTGCCTTCTTCTTCTTCCTCCTCCTATTATTATTATTTTCTGAGACACGATCTTGCTTTGTTATCTAGGCTGGAGTGCAGTCACATGATCATAGCTCACTGCAGCCTTGAACTCTTAGTCTCTATCAATCTTCTTGTCTCGACCTCCCCAAGTTCTGGGATTACAGGTGTAAGTCAATATGTCTGGCCTGGATTTTAGTTTTAGGGCCCACTTTTGAAAAGAGGAACTCTGGTTTCTATGACTTGCTTTGAGGTAGAAAGAGGAGCAGAAGACAGGAGAGCATGAAATGGGAGAGAGATTTTGTGTGTGAGGCTGCTTCTGAGGCCTTCAATCTCCCAGTATGTCAAAACAACATACTTTGGAATATTGTTTTCTGAACCCCAACACCTACATAAGTATTCAGGCAGAATTCTAATTAGGTTTGTCTATTGGTTAGACAGATACTTTATATTTGTTCCTTTAAATTAAGTTTTAATAAAAGGTACAGCAATCTTTCAGTAAAGTAGTTCTACATTGCTGAGAAATGATCTCAACTAACCTTCTGTAGCCAATGCAATAAGCAAATATTGGAACAAGAAAGAAAGAATAATCTATTTTAATATCCTCAAAATCATTATTATAAAAAAATACACATTATAAATCAAATTATTAAATATATTTAAATGCATATGAATTTTCCATGGTGTGGCAAAACAGAGGTAATCCACAAACAATTGGCGAGTGAAAATTAGGACAGTTCTCAGGAAGAGTAGTTTGGCAAAATCCCAAATGGCAGAACCCAGATAAAACTAGTTTAGGCAAAACAAGATTTCTGGGTCATATAGCTGAATTTTTAAAAATCCCACTTGTATGAGTCTGTTTTCATGCTGCTGATAAAGACATACCCAAGACTGGACAAATTATAAAAGAAAGAGGTTGAATGAACTCACAGTTTCACATGGCTGGGGAGGACCCACAATCATGGTGGAAGGAGAAAGGTGTGTCTCACATGGCAGCAGACAAGAGAAGAGAGCTTGTGCAGGGAAACTCCCCTTTATAAAACCATCATATCTCATGAGACTTATTCACTGTCATGAGAACAGCACAGGAAAGACCTGCCTCCATGATTTAATTATTTCCCACCAGGTCCTTCCCACTACACATGGGAATTCAAGATGAGATTTGGATGGGGACACAGCCAAACCATATCACCACTCAATATTCAGTGTGATTGTTTAATCTGAAAGCTCAGACTGTTTATACATTTTGAAAAATTATAATCCATTATCTTTGATAGTGTCCCATCTCCCATCCTTTGCTCTAGATTCTTCCCTGGAACATTTCTCAAAAATAATGAGAAATTGAAAAACGATAAAGAGTTATCTAATATGGCACCCTCTATGCAGAAATTACTGAGTGCTGCTTCAAAAGTGCTGCAGCAGCGAAGGAGAAACAGACTCCAGTACTCTATGATTTCCCTGCTGCCCCACAATTGGTTGTTGTTACATATTTTCCCAAATATCCACCTCAACATTTTGCATCTCTATTATCTTCAATTTTTCCATCACTTCCTCTAGCTTTTTTAAAGAGAATAATTGAATGGGTGAGAACAAATGTAGATGAAAGGTGGCAATAAGGGGAAAAGCTATTCCAACTTGTTTTTTTTAATACATCCATCTCAAGCTCTTCTTGACAGCACAATGTCCCTACTTTTACCTCATACTTCTCCTTCACTAAAAGCAATTTTCTAGGAAGAGACCTATTTTATGAGCTAGACACAGACATATCATTGGAAAGAGACTATTAGAATAAACAAGTGTCCTCTGGTGAAATTCAAATTCTGAATGCCAGCTTGGAAGAGCAGCACTAAAATAAAGGAAAGAAAAAAAGAATATCCCCCAACTTGGTGATACTCTAAAGCCAGTCTTTTTAATCTTTGAAGAAAATACTGTGAAATTACATCTTTTCCTAACATTGAAAGCAAAACTCAAAATACGTCTGGATGTTCATACATAACATTCAATCATTATATTTATAATTTTGAAATTTATATTCTAGGCTGTATACCACCATTCCCATTAGATCTCACAAAATTTATAATAAAATGGTCTAACAGTAACAAGGGAAACAATTCCTTAAAAAATCTAGTCTTCAAACAGCAGAAAAATTAATATTTGTTTTACATCTTGCTACCTCTATAGCTCCACCAATACAATTTTAGTGGGAGTGGGCTAAATTTACTGCATCAGCTCCTGCTTTCAACATTCACCCACTAATGCCCCATTTCTGGGCTTTCATCCTCAACAGTCTAATGAATATTCTTATACCAAGCACTACTAGTGACATGGTTTGGCTCTGTGTCCCCACCTTAATCTCACATCAAATTATAATCCCCATGTGTTGGGGGAATGGATCTGATGGAAGGTGACTGGATCATGGGAATGGATTTCCCTCTTGTTATTTTCATGACAGTGAGTTCTCATGAGATCTGATGGTTTAAAACTGTTTAGCACTTTCCCCCTTGCTCTCTCTCTCTCTCTCTCTCTCCTTGCACTCCACCATGGTAAGACATGTGTGCTTCTCCTTCACCTTTTGCTACGATTATAAGTTTCTTGACTTATTCCAGTCATGATTTGTGTTAAGCCTGTGGGACTGTCATTCAATTAAACCTATTTTCTTCATAAATTACCCAGTCTCAGATAGATCTTTGTACCAGTGTGAGAACAAACTAATATAGAAAATTGGTATCGGCAGAGTGGGGCACTGCTATAAAGATATCTGAAAATGTGGAAGCAACTTTAGAACTGGGTAACAGGCAGAGACTGGAACAATTTGGAGGCGGCAGAAGAAGACAGGAAAATGTGGGAATGTTTGGAACTTTCTAGAGACTTGTTGAATTACTTCCACCAAAATGCTGATAGTGATACAGAAAATGAATTCCAGGCTGAGGTCATCTCAGATGGAGATGAGGAACTTATTGGGAACTGGAGCAAGGTCACTCTTGCTATGTTTTAGCAAAGAGAATGACAGCATTGTGCTATAGTCTAGGGATCTGTGAAACTTTGAACTTGAGAGAGATGATTTAGGATATATGTTGGAGGAACCTTCTAAGCAGCAAAGTGCTCAAGAGGTGACCTGGCTGCTTCTAACAGCGTATAGTCATATGCATTCCCAAGAGATGATCTAAAATTAGAACTTATATTTAAAAGGGAAACAGAGCATAAACGTTTGTAAAATTTGCAACCTGACCGTATGGTAGAAAAGAAAAACCCATTATCTGGGAAGAAATTCAAGCTAGCTGCAGAAATTTGCATAAGTGAAGAGAAGTCAAATGTTAATAGCCAAGACAAAGGAGAAAATGTCTACAGGGCATGTCAGAGACCTTCACAATTGCCCCTCCCATTACAGGCCCAGAGGTCTACTAGGTAAAAATTGTTTCCTGGCCAGGCTCAGGGCCCAGCTTCTCTGTGTAGTCTTGGAACATGGCACCCTACATTCCAGCTGCTCCAGGTTTAGCCACAGCTAAAAGAAGTTAAGGTACAGCTCAGATCATTGGTTCAGTGGGTGCAAGCCACAAGCCTTGGTGGCTTCCACATGGTGTTGGGCCTGCAGGTATGCAGAAGACAAGAGTTGAAGTTTGGGAACCTCTGCCTGGATTTCAGACAATGTATAGAAACACCTGGATGTCTAGGCAGAAGTATGCTGCAGGGGCAGAGCCCTCATGGAAAACCTCTACTAAGGCAGTGCAGAAGGGAAAGTGAGGTTGGAACACCCACACAGAGTCCCTACTGGGGCACTTCCTGGTGGAGCTGTGAGAAAAGAGCCACTGTCCTCCAGACCCCAGAATTCTAGGTCCACCGAAAGTTTGAACCATGTACCTGGAAAAGCCACAGGCCACTCAATGCCAAACTGTGAAAGCAGTCAAAGGCCAGTATCCTGCAGGGCCACAGGGGAAGAGCTGACAGAGGCTTTGGGAGCCCACTTCTTGCATCAGTGTGGCCTGGATGTGAGACATAGAATCAAAGGAGATCATTTTGAAACCTTAGGATTTAATGACTGTCCTGCTGGATTTTGGACTTGCATGGGGCCTGTAGCCCTTTGTTTTGGCCAATTTCTCCCATTTAGAATGGAGTATTTACCCAATGCCTGTACCTCCATTGTATCTTGGAAATAACTCCTAAGTGGAAAGGATTTGCCTTTTCTCAGATGAGACTTTGGACTTGGACTTTTGAGTTATTCCTGGAATGATTTAAAGACTCTGAGGGGGTTGTATGGAAAGCATGACTGCTTTTGAAATGTGAGAAAAACATGAGATTTAAGAAAAGCCAGTGGTGGAAAGATATGGTTTGGCTCTGTGTCCCCACCCAAATCTCATGTTGAATTGTAGTCTCCATGTGTTGCAGGAGAGACCTTGTGGGGAGGTGACTGGATCATGGGGACATACATCCCCCTTTGCTTTTCTCATGATAGTAAGTTCTCACAAGATCTGATGGTTTTAAAATGTTTGGCATGCCCCCTGCCTCGCTCTTTCTTTCTCCTGCTTGGCTGTGGTAAGATGTGCTTGCTTCCCCTTCATTTTCTGCCCTAATTGTAAGTTTCCTGAGGCCTGACAGTCATGATTCCTGTTAAGTGTGTGAAGCTGTGAGTCAACTAAATTTATTTTCTTCATAAATTACCCAGTCTCAGGTAGTTCTTTATAGCAACACGAGAATGGATTAATACAACTAGTAAATTGCAAAATGGTAAATTCATCAAATTTTTATTATCTCTTTATTTTAACTTATAGACTAACTGCTCCTATTGACTAAGCTCTTTTGAAAACATTCTTCCTTTTTCAAGTTTTTCCACTTTTTTTTTAGCTCCTTGTTCAGTCTTACTTCCTATGGGAAAGGAGTCCCTCTGGTATAATGCTCAGATTTCTTTTCCCCTCATTCTATGATCAATTAGCATTCTCATGCTTATCCAAGGCTTAAATATAATGTTAATATAAAAGACTTGCAAATCCACTTCTCGAACACTCTGTAGAACACTACACAGGGTTAGTGTTAATTTTGACTCCCCCACTCAGCTTCAATGTGCTATACAAGCAATGATCTTATAAAACCTCCTTAAACATCTGTATTCTCATCTGAAGGAAGATGCGTAATATTTCCTATCGCATTGGAATTGTCTTACTAGTTAGTTTATGTTGTTATTATCTGAGTGTTTGACATGTAAGAGACAAGCACTGAATACATGTTTAATAAAGAGCTATTGCTTCCACTTTTCCTGCTATTTTCAGCTAAGATGTACCTTCCTCCAGGAAACTTTTCCTGATCTCTTTCATTGGGCAACCCTCCTGTGGCTTCCAAGGGCAGATTATACCCTTATCATAGCTCTATAAACCTCTATTATAATTGTGTGTAACATGTTTCACAATATCAATGATTTGACAGCATCAAAAACTGACTAGTTTTCCACAAATTCCTTAAGGGAAGGTAGATAGTATGTCTTGACTGTGTTTGTATTTCCAGTGCCAAGAGTAAGTTAAATAATTGGCATAAAGTCAAAGTAAAGATCTAGGCTAAGATTTCAGTACAAACCTGTTAGGAATAACTATACTCATTCTTCGTACCACATACTGCTGTCAGGTACAGTGCTTATAGTACTCTAACTTCAATTATGGTTATGTGTTTACTTCATATGCTGGATTATTAACTCTAGGGGCTGGTCAGCAATCTGGTCTCTGATCCAGGTTCATTAACAATCTTTTTCTCTGCTTCAGTTGCTGAGTTAGTAACCAGTTACCACAAGTAATGGTGTCTGTGTGTGCGATAGTCCCATCGTGAGGATGTGGGCCAATTAAGAGTGTTTCATACTTGCTAAGATTTTCATCTAGCTGAGCTCCCAGCAGAATCAATCTTGGTTCTACATTCAATGAGAGACCCTGCAAAATTACAACACTTTTTAATGCTTATTGAAATCAAATAGATTCTGTGAAACCTGCAGAGATTTTCTTACCTCTAAAGGGTAATAATTACCTTTCCATTCACTCCCTTAAGAGATGCTCAGAAGCTAAAGAAATAGCCAAACAGAATTGCAATTAAAAAGAAAAAACTCACCAGAAATCACTTCTCCATATTTTTAAATCCAAAAAATATATCATGTACTCTTTTTCTTACTTCTCTATGAGGTATTTTTAAAGTTGTTCTCCTTCCATAATTAATATTGAGAATAGTATTTCTTTTACTTATATCCCTTTGGTTTAAACTATGATCAACAAAATTGTATCTATTAATGAAAAAAATCTCTAAAATAAAATACTCCAAGGAATTTCATACTCATAAATATATGAATATTTAAGAAAACATTAAGACTTGTTATATTACATAGAAAACCATCATTAAGAAGAACAATTAGCATATAAGGTCCCTGTTAGAGCTATAGAAGAATCAGAAAAGCTCTCAGATGAATACTCACTCTTTTCCAGAATCTCTTGAAAAATAATTCTTCTTTAAGTATATATCACACCATAATTGGTAGACATTTATGAAAGTAACAGCAAATTATTTAATTGCTTTTCTACTCTGTTTTTTTAGATGTTCTTTTTTTTTTTTTTTTTGAGGTGGACTCTCAAGAAAACTGTTGACCAGGCTGGAGTTCAGTAGTACAATCTTGGCTTACTGCAATCTCCACCTCCCAGGTTCAAGCAATTCTCCTGCCTCAGCCTCCCAAGTAGCTAGGATTATAGGTGCACACCACCATGCCTTGCTAATTTTTGTATTTATAGTAGAGATGGAGTTTTACCATGTTGATCAGGCGGTTCTTAACTCCTGATCTCATGATCTGCCCACCTCAGCCTCCCAAAGTGAGCCACTGTGCCTGGCCTAGATGTTCTTTCTTATTAGGACAAAATATGCTTCCCTATAACTTTCCTCTATTATAGTAGACTAAACCAAAATATATACTGTTTTTCAAATGTTATTTATGAAAATACTTGGATATCAGAATTATTCTGTCTTTAGTACTATCCTCTTCTGAAATTAGCATCACGGAATTCTTAATACGTTGGGATCTGGGCTAAAGAAAAATAATACTTGGAATGATAAACATTATTTAAGTAACTCACTATTATTTTGCAGCAAGGAAAATAAAATGACATTGAAAAGGGTAGAACAATCTTTAGCATTGGAAATCTCTAAGGAAGGGAAAAGGGTATTTGATAAAGTAAAATTAGTTTGTTTCAAAGTCAATCTTCTTTAAGTGGTGTTTCATAAAGAGCTCAAGTTCATGTATTTTATTGAAAAGCTTACATTTGTTGTTTCTTAAAAAGTTGAGTTTGCAAATATTTTTACAAGCTATGTTTTATAAGAAATTACTTCTTTCATCTGGTTGCATTATACTCATATTGCAGAAAAAGGGGCAATTGGAAGGGTATACATAGCTCAGCTTGAGAGTTCATCTTGAAAATTGAAATGTAAAATTTTAAATTCACATGATGGACATGTGAAAGCAAAAGTTGTAGACTAAGGTAAACTTAAGAGTTGAAGAAACATAGTACAAATATTGTGGGAAATACCAACAGGCAGATGTTGTATGATCCCAAAAAATGCATTAAAATAAATGTAGCAGGTATTGTAATATTTAGGCAAAATGTTTAAACCTTTAATGTTGTATGATCCCAAAAAATCATTAAAATAAATGTAGCAGGTATTGTTTTAGGCAAAACATTTAAACCTTTAATTTTTAAATAATTCATTTAATGTATTCAATAACAAAGGACTTCACAACTCTTCGGGCAGAAAAGTGGGAGTTATTTTCTTTTTATTTGAAGAAGAAAGTCAATTTCAGGAATTTACTTACATGGTTTGCTTGTCTCAGTGATTCTCTGAGTTAGCCAATGGTTATGCTTACCCCAAACCTACTGGATCAGAAACTCCGGGAACAAGGCCTACCAATTCATGTTTTAACAAACCCCCCAGGTGATTCTGATACATGCTAAAATTGCATTTATCTTATGTTTTCTGGACATAATGTTACCAGAAATAAATGAAATAGACAGTGAAATAGATAAAGAATTTGAGTACACTGGAGTCCTTGTTTCTTTAAATTTACCTTGTTAAAAACCATTCTTTCATCTTAAAAATCATGTAATACAGGAAGTAAACCTTAACTTTCCATTGTTTATTTTGTTTATAAGGAGTAGAATTGGGACCAGTGTACCAGTCTTTGACTGTTTACAGGTTCTACTCTATGTTTACTCTGCTTTCTCCAGGCCCTTGATTATTTTCTATTTCTCTACAAATCCTCATACATACACTACAGCTTTCGAGATCAAGCTGTCAATTATTCATGGATTCACTCCACCCTAATATGATCAATTACTGTGCCTGTTTCCCTGACATTTTCTAAAATCATCAGGGGGCAAAAATGACTGACCTTCAAGTAAGTAAATATGGATTTCAAAGGATGTTTCCAAGTCTATAAACAAGCTCTCAATTTTTCTGTCATCCAGAATAGATGAAACAAGAAAAGCGACCACAAGGCTCTCTTTGATAGGAGATTTCAGTTAAACACATTTTCTCTTTGCATTTCGATGTTTTTTTTTTTTTTTCAACTGAGAAATCTCAATATTAAAACCAGTTTAAAGTGAGATTGTTCTGGTTGAAGCAGGGAATCAGGACAGCCTTCATGCAGCTGCTCCTTCCACTGCTCCACAGACATGTCTTTAGAACCCAAGTTTTTGCACAGCCAAATCTGAAAACTGATCTAACACATTTTCTTCCATGGGTACAGAGATCTCTGTACGTTAGACATGGATTTATAAGGATTAACATAAACAGAAGTTATA
This sequence comes from Ateles fusciceps, assembly GCA_036589455.1. Lineage (NCBI taxonomy): Eukaryota > Metazoa > Chordata > Mammalia > Primates > Atelidae > Ateles > Ateles fusciceps. Next base: position 7,073,808 of record JAZHEH010002982.1, on the reverse strand, counting down.
CATATTTTTTGGCTTGGGCAGAATAATCAGTCAATAAATGGAATCATAGAAGAGAGAAACAAGACATTTCTCAAATACTGAGCGGGAAGCACTCAGGCCACATCGGTATTACAAAGACACTATTGTTGCTTCAATCTGGAATGCTCTCTGGCCTATCCTTTGTCATTTCACAATTTCTATTTATTCTTGGACACCCTACTTCCTTTGTAAAGGCTTCACCACAGAAAGTCCATCTTTCCACTGTTGTGCTTTTTGTCTTAAACAGATTCCCAGTATTACATAACACATAAACATTTTACAGGAAATATTTGCCCACAGCTTTATTTCACCCTTAAATTCAGTTATAATCCCTTATTCATCTTTCTATTTCTAACACCAAATATAGGTGAGACACAAGACAGGCATTTAATAAATTTGTATTTAAGTAATCAAAACTACAAAGGAAAAATAAGGCAATTATTTGTGTAAAAGTTTTTACAGACTAATAGAAAACAGACATAGAAAAACTATTGATTTTACATGAAGCAGTTGCTTTCTTATTATAAAAAATCCAAATTTCTACTTTCTACTTTGTTGTGAATGTACAGACTTGTTTATGGAAATAATCTTGTTTTTTCGTCTACTTTTGAGAACATTTCCTTATCACCATTATGTGTTATTGATTTATTTGCTTATACTTTCAGTCTAACATGCTATAGATGAATCACACTGTCTGGGTAGCATGTGCTGATCATTTGCTGTTAGATATATTGAAATGTGAATTTTCAGCTACTGTAGAAAAGATTACCATCAGGCATACAATCAATTCTTAGGAAACCATTTCAATGAAAGCTGAAAAGCAAACAACTCTGTTAATATATCCCAGTCGTATTGTTGGTTGAGTGGGATCGTTTCTTTTCCTTTTTTATCTATTTAAACTCAAACAGCAACAGAAAAAAAGGGGAAAGTTAATATAAGAGGACCATCCCGCGGGACTTCAATTTCTCACCCCATGTGGGGTTCGTTTTTTTTATCAAGTTTATTTGTGGGAGTCTTTTTTTGTTGGGACTCCTGTTCCGAACGACTACCACCCCCCCCTTTACCCGGCCCCTTTTCCCGGGCGCCTTTTTCCCCCCCTCCTCCTCCCCCCCCTTCCCCCTCCCCAGGGCGGGGGGTGCCACCCCACCCTACCCCCCCCTCAGCCTTCCCCCCTCTACTCCCATTTTTTTTTTCCCTTTTTTTTGTTATTTTATTTTAATTCTAAGAAGGTGGAGGAGAGGGGTGGGTGTGGTGTGTTTTGTAATTTGACTCTATGAAACAGGAAGGGAAAAGGAAAAGTTTTTTTTATTTATGTATTAGAGAGTAAAATTAGAATCAAAATTTTTATTTTTTTTTTTGTCCTCCTTCCCTCCTACTCCCCCCCCCCCCCCCCCCCCCCCCCCCCCCACCCCCCAGCGGGGCCCCGGCCCCCCCCTGCCCCCCCGGCGGCCCCCAGCCCCCCGGAGAAGGGGAGGAGGGGGGGGGCCCCGCCGCCGGCCCCCCGCCCCGGCGGGCCGTTTGGGGGGCTCCCCCCCCCCCCTCCCCCCTCCCCCCGCCTCCCTTCTTCTTTTTTTTTTTGGTGTTGTTTTCCCCCCCCCTCCGCCAAAAAAGAACAAAAAACTAATACTGTAGGGACTTGGGGGGTCCTTATAGTGCCCGCGGCCCCTCCCCCCTAAGAAGGGCTAAAAGGGGGGGCCGGGGCCCCTTTGTCGGGTTTGGGGTCCCGCCCCCCCCTTCCCTTTCCTTCCCCCCCAAAGAAGGGGGGGGGGGGGCCGGGGGGGGGCCTCCTTTTCTTCCTCTTCATATTTTAGTAGGGAGCCTTTGTATAGAATCTAAAACCTGGAATGGGGGGGTTTTTTTTTTCCCCCCCCCCCCCCGCCCCCCTTTTCCCTAAACCTAAGCTCTTTTTTTTTTTTTTTATATTTTATTTTTTTCCCCCCCCCCCCCCTAAAAAAAAAAATATCCCCTCTTTTTTTAAAAAAGGGGGGAAAGGGTTTGTTGCCCCCCTTTTTCCTTATTAATTTTTTTCTTTTCCTAGGGCGGGGGCCCGCTTTGTATTACTCAAGTTTCGGTTTTTATCCTAGGACTTTAAAAAATTATAAGACATATTTTAATAATTTGAAAAATTTTGAAGAGTGTAAAGAAAGTAGAAAAAATTTGACTTTAAAACTTAAAATAGTAAAAATATTACTGTCATATGATAGTTAATATTAACTTTGTGCCTGGTTAGCTGTATTTGTCACATGCTCTCCCAGATCTCTATTAGATCACTAATAAAGACAAATATATTTGCATATAGTAGATATCGTACTACACTGAAAACTAGAACTGTCAATCTGTAAGTCATTGGGAAGAACTTCCGTGACCTACATTTTTTCTAGGATTAAATTAAAAATCACAATATTTGGATCACCAGGCTATATTGCCAGAAAGTAGTTTAAAAACAACAACACACACACACACACACACACACACACAAAATATAATCAAAATTTAAAAAAAAACTCTATGCCATAATACTATTGTCTGACTGTCCATTACATCTAAAATTCAAATGGTTGGATTCACCAGATAGTTAGGGACGATCTATCTGCTGTTTAGATACTACTTAAAGTATGTGACCTTTATTTTCCAATTCTCTCTTTGCTATAGTGTCACTCTCACAATATCTATTAGAGATGTCAAATTACAGAAAATATCTTAGTATACAGCATGGGTTAAGAAGATAATGATGGAGTACACATATTGTGGGAAATACAGTCCCTATAACTAAAGCGTTTTGTCTTGGGCACGAGCAACACTGATCTTCCTAAAAAGGTACTGTTTGGGGTGTAATGTAATTTTTCATGTGGACAGTCTGTTTTCAGTGCTGATGGGGTAAGAATTGCAGTGATATTCCAGGAAGACACGATATCAATTATTACAGGAAGGTACCAGTTGGAATCTGACTAGGCACTGAGAAATGAGTTGGGAGCGAAGCAACGCCACCTGTTGTGGATCTGTGGACCTTGAAAGACCCAGTAAAGTCAAGAGGAATAAACACTGAGTCTAGATAGACAGACCTTCCTTCAAAGACAAACAGGAACAAATCAATTAAGGATTATGAAGACAAATACAACATCACCCTGAGGACTCAGTAGACAAGTCAACCAGCTGATATTGATCTACATGTGGAAGACTAGATATTCTAAAACAATTAAAACAGTTTAAAAATCTGTTTACTAAAAGACATACATAGCAGTGTACATTGTATATAAGCAATGCATAAAACTCTAAGAAATAAACCAGGATGAAAAGGCTATATAATGAAGTGAAGAAAAAGGAATATAATTAAGATATACAAAGAATGAAAATTTTAATAGCAGCAGTGCTGGTGTTAATGAGTAGAAATGGTCCTATACACAAGAAAATGATACAAGTAATGTAAGGTAAATTTGGGATGCTGTCAGAATATATAGAATAGTGAAAAGAGATGAAATTATTAAAGAATGAGGTGCTAGATATAAAAGGCTGAGAGTAGAGAGTCATCCTAAGCGTTATAGATGTCTTTTGGGAAGAAAACAGAAAAACACATTCTTTTAATACTACATCATTATATTATTTCAATGATACTTCAGTATCACCTCTCAACAAAATCCCTGGCTCTGACTGTCAACCACTGATGGTGTCCTTTTTCTTTAAAATTGCATATCTTTTAGCACAATAAAATCTATAATCAGAAATTTTTATTACAGAAGATCAGGAAGTTCAGTCATTTATATTAATACTCATTAACGACAAATATAAGAAGCAATCTGTTGATGTTAAATCTAGCTCCATCTCAGATTTTTCGACCCTGAGACAAAATATAGTAATCTTAGGATTCACTTATTTTAATTTCCAAACAGGTTTGAAATAATGATTGTGGATAGTGGTGAATAGTAAATATTACTCCAATCTAACACAAATAAAATTAATTGTACATTAAAATGTTTTAAGCACTGGGTTGGGCATTGTAAGATCTACAAAAAAAAAAAAAAAAAACAAAAAAAAAAAAAAAAACAAAAAAAACTAAACTCTCTATAACCCTTTCCAGAATTAATTTCCATTTTATTGAGACATTTAAAAAACCAAGGAGAAAAGAAAATACTTTCATATAAAGAATCCTAGTCTTAGAAAAATAACATAGAAAAAAATAAATTTTTAAACATGGAAATTCTAAGAGTGTGTATAAAATGATGGCATAGTTTAAGTAATTCATGTATTTTCTGCCTGACAACTTGGACCATCTCTGCTTGATGTCAGCAGTTACTTTTAGTTCTTCCAGGATGGCTCTAAGAAGGGCCACCTACACCATAACTTGAAAATGATCCTCTGTGAGAGTTCAGATTATTCCTAGTTTGAAAGTCTCCATGTTTGTATTTTTCTTTTATGGCAAATTTGTAGTTGGACAATGGTGCACTTCAGCAAATCCATCTGCCCTGTTGGCATGCAGGGGACCTCCAACAGCCTACTGGATTCTATCACAGTCTGTCTAGTTCCAGGAATTTGGTTTGTTTGAATACAGTTTCATGATTAGTGACTATTTCAGGAATCTAAACATAAATATTTTTACTTCTAAGAATTTGCCTCAGTAATTGTGGAAGAACAATGTTAGCCTTTACATACACACATAACTTGTTACAGAAGTTTGATCATGAGTAATCACACCATACTCTGATAGTATTAATCATAACACTTTGGTTCTTTTTTGTTAAACGAAAATGAAACGGAATGATTTTCTTCTTTTTAATTTTTGGAAGACGAAATAATATCCTCTACTACTTACATTTCATCTAAAATTTCAAGAAAACTTTTCAGTTTACTTTCACAATCATGTCAATCTTCAAATTAAAATTAGGGTCTGTTGTACCAAACTACTAACTCATTTGCTGAAATAACAACATAACTACATGCTAGATACTGTGTTTGATGCTGAAAATGCAGAAAGCAAAAATCAGTTTCCCTGTTCTGAGAAAATCTAGTTTAGGAGCAAGGAGTCCAAACATTGCTGAGTATAAAAGTCATACTGGGAACTTTAAAAAAAATATGTCTGGGAAAGTCATGGTTGGCTATACAGAAGAACTGATTGATGTTTCATAAGGAAAAGCTGGAATTTGCTTTTTGTATGGAAAAACAAGAACATTCCAGACAAAATTAACATCATCTAAAAAGACATGGTTTGGGGATGCAAACCCATGTGCTAGGGAACAAGCAACAATGGCTTCTCTTAGTGTGATTTGGGCATCACCACTTGGTATGGCAAGTCTTGTAGAGTAAAAAGCGATAGTGTGGTGAGATAATATGCTGGCACCAAAAACCAGAGCTTTCTAATCTCATTTAGTGAGTCACAGGATCTTTACACAATAAGAACTTAAGAAGCACAATAGGGAAGGCAACTCTAACCATCCCCCACCATCTCCCTACCTCACCACCCTCCCACCCCCACCAAAGTGATGGCAGCGATTAAAATTTCAAAACCGATAAGATGGAAAGGAGAGGAAATACAGGCTGGTGGAAAAAGCTGGACAAATGAAAAAAAAAATTCAGATATTTTATTCCCTACATTTTACTTTATTTAAACCTAGACAATACCTAGGACAACTTCTTGAATTATTTTAATCTCTCTTTATTTAATGACTTAAACCATCTGCCTTCACCTTTGCTACTAGCTAGCTATGTGAGCCCAGGAAAATTACTGAACTTTCTCTGCTCAGTTTCCTGAGCCGTCAAATGAAGACAGTAAAAATAATTCATGAGGAATAAATACGGTTAACTAAACCTTATTGGCCCAATCATGGGTATATGCTCAACCCCCAATAAAGAACTGTGATGATCACTCAGGTGCTTTGACAAAAGTAATGCCCAGAAATACTGGTTGACTTGGCCAAAGCCATAGAGTCTAGAGAAATGAAAATCAATCTTATTTAATAAGCGATGGAGTCAAGAATGTTTTAAGTGGTTTGTAATGTTTAGAAAGCATAGGCCTGTAATTCTCACAATGCCTTTAGAAGAAAGGCATAAGGGGAATTATCCTCTGAGTTTCATAGGTGAAGACATGGCCACTAACACAAGTCAAGTAACTTGCACGCCATGTCTCCTAGACACAGAACTATCTTTCCCCTGTCAGGTATTGCACACTGATTGGCAGATATGCTCCTGTCTACCTTGGAGGATGGTGGGGCCATAGAGAACAACACAGCTGAATGGTTCAGAGCAGTGTTAGCACTTAACCCTGAGCTTGAGGAGAGCATGCAATCCGTACGGTCTACAAGACCTCAGTCACTTCTCTACTTAGGAGATTTTACATTTTAAAATCTTCTAACTATAATGGGATCTTAGGGAAGTTAAAAGCTAAGGAATACAATGTGCAAACAAATATTTTTATCACAGATGTGGGTGACAGAGACAAATTAAACAATTAGCAATACTGGTAATGGTAGAAAAACCAGTGAACATTTATGTTTCTTAAGTTCTTACTGTGTAAAGATCCTGTGACTCACTAAATGAGGTTAAAAAGCTCTGGTTTTGTTTCTGTGCCAACATATTATCTCACCACACCATCACTTTTTACTCTACAAGACTTGCCCTACCAAGTGGTGATGCCCAAATCACATAAAGAGAAGCCATTGCTGCTTGTTCCCTAGTACATGGGTTTGCATCCCGAAAGAAGAAGGGAAAAGTACATACACACATAACTAGGTAATGTATAATTTTTTCACTCACAAATCAAATAACACCAGAGACCAGATAGGTTGAAGCTTCCTGCTTTCAGATCATGTTGACGAGCGCATGTCAGAGATGGGCTAATGGCTTGGGTCATGATTCCAGTAATGAATATTCAAGCTCATGAAAACTGGCATGGATTTTGACTGCACCAAAGAGGATATCAAGGTGTTATCAACTGAAGGTCCAAAATGTGATCAGCTTTTAAATATTTTAACAACTCCATATGGCCAGTCAAATCAAAGATAAAAAAGCTATGTATCAAACACTGGAGTTTTCTTGACTGGAAATGAAAACCAGAGAACTTTCTGTGAAATCTGACACCATTCCCTAGGAAAGGTCTAGAACAATGTATCAACTGGTTTCCTAAAACAAGAAAGTATTTAAAAAGTAGCTTCAACTGTATCTTTATGTTGACATGGGGGATAAACTGATAAAATACTAGAATCGAAGTTGAACTTAGAGGTTACTTTTTAATAATTCCACATCAACTATATGAATCTCACTACTATATCTTTGTCACCATGATCACCCAACCTCTCTATAATATTAGCAGAAATGGAGAACTCACTGTCTGTTACCCAGCTTAACAGTTGGGAAACATCACCTGCCAGCTATATAAAGCTTTTTGTTATGAATTTTTTTTCTATTATACATACAAGTAAGAAGAGTAGTACAGATTCAATTTATCTCTGTATTCTTGAGCAAGTCATCTATTTGCTTTCAACTCAAGCTCTTGATTTATGAAATGTGCATATATCTAGCAAAGTTAGAGGACTATAAACATTAGGTACAATAAACTAAAAATGCATAGCATGGTGTCTGGCCTTAGTTTCCCCCGCTTACAAAATATCATTTACCATGGAGACTCTTAGTCATTTAATGATAAGGAATGTTATATCTAGAAATTTTTCTAGCTAAAGACATTTTGGAATGCACCTACATGTTTAATACTTGTTTATTCAATAGAAACCAGTGATTGTTTGTTATCCAAAGGTCTCAATGGCTCATACAAATTGACTACATAACCAAGCTGATTAAGCAAAATTAACCATTCATAAAGACATGTGCAAACACACAAACATACACACAAAAACATGATCAGCAAAGTGAGTTGAATTAAAAAGTTAATATGAAAATTTGGAGTTGGGGGGCCAAGATAGCTGACTAGATGGAGCCAAGAAGGAACTCTCCAACCAAGAGAAACCAAAATACCCAGTGAACCATCACACTTCAAGCAGATCCTCTGGGAGAAAACTGAAAGTCCATAGAGAGGTGACACAGACACTGAGGTTAAAGAAGGAGGAAACTGCACAAAGTTGCAAGGACCAGCTCTTAGCCCTTAACATCCTCAACAGGTGCTAAGGAAGATGTGAATAAACTACGAGGCATCACACTCCTGCAGCAGACCTCTGGGATACTAGCTATGAGAGATCCTGTGACTGCCCAAAAATGTTTGAATTGGCAGGGGAACTGCAGAGGCAGAGTTCAAACCTGAGAAGAACTCAGAGGATTTTGCATGAGGGGGCAGGGGACGGGGTTGTCTTTCCCATGGGAAAGGGGTGCGTCTGGTCTGTACATCCCCTTGTCCATCAGCAACCCTCAAGGTCCCTGCCTGACCACTCCATCAAGAGCATGCAGACAATGCAGCCTTCACTACTCCATCCAAGTGTTTTGCCATTGGTCTGGGATTGCTTTGCCCTCCCCTAGAACAGCTGGTACCTGACCCAGATGGGCAGGAGGACAAAGTCGCATGCCTGCTCCTAACTCCTCAGATTTGAACACACAGCTCAGGGGTAACTGAGCTGAGATCTGTGGTTTGAACTCAGCAGGAGAGGAGCTCTCACTCTCAAAACACAGAGAAGACTGAAGTGTGGGATTGTGGGCTGGCACAGTAGCTGGGAATACCACCCTCTGGAAGACCAATCTGGGAAGGGTGTAGCCTATTTACCATCCACAGCCTCTGCCTGAGGGAGCTTCATGGCCTGCAGCACCCAATAGACAAACGATCTGAGAATAAAAGGCTTGGGACAAAACTAGCTGGTCATGCCCAGTACCAGGACAGACACCGGAAGGAGACCTGATCAGTCAAGCACAAGCTGGGCAGTCCAGACAGCTGTCTCTGGGCAAAAAGCTCCAGGCTCTGAGCACCACACCAGCTGCACACCCCACAGCAACTTTGCCCTTCCTGGGATCCTCCACCCTTGACCAACTGAATCAACAGACCACCTGCAGACATATCCCACAATTCTCTCTAACTCGCTCATGTACAGAAGTACAGCAGGCCCCCAGGGGGGCTACAGATCTCCTGGCAACCTAACCTTTGGCTCAGGCCACTCCAAGGGAGGAAAGACCACTGCCAGCCACCACGTCACCCCTTGGAGCTAAGAAACAGGGGCATGGCACCAGAGATTATAGAAGGCTCCCCCAAGTCCCAAGAATGAAAACTTGGTGAGGGAGTCTTTCTTGATTGCCCCCACCTCCCCAACCCATAACACCATGCAAATGCACTGAAATACAAAAGAGGCACACAGCTGAATAACAACATATCTGGTGACCCTTATTGTTAAATGCCATCGAATGGATTGCAGCCCAAATTGCACAACCAAACAAAAATTCTTTCAGCACACACTGCCTGTGAAATACAATGTGGGGATCTAGCTATAACTAAAGAAACTGTACAGAGGCTTCACCCTCTGAAAGCACCCAGAAACAAAGCCAAGTGACTATACAAAACATTCACCACAGTCACACCCTCCAGAGAAAAAAAGAACATTAAAAACAAAAAGCCTCATCCAAATGACAGCAACTTCAGGAAGTTAAAGGAACACTAACCCTCTTCGATGAAAAGGAATCAGTGCAAAAACTGGCAATCCAAAAAGTCAGAGTATCTCCTCACCTAAAAACAGTCACACTAGCACTCTAGCAATTGATCCTTACAAAATTGAAATGGCTGAAATGACAGACATAGAATTCAGAATCTTGATGACAAGGAAGCTCAGTAAGATTCAACAGAGAGTTGAAACCCAATCCAAGAAAGCATTTAAACAATCCAAGCGTAGAAAGACAGCACAGACATTTTAAGAAAAAACAAAACTGAACTTCTGAAATTGAGAAATTTACTACAGAAATTTAAAAAATATAATTAGAAGCATTAAAAGTAGAATAGACAAAGCTGAGGAAATAACCTCAAAAAAAAAAAAGTCTGGTCCTTTGAACAACTCAGTAAGACAAAAATAAAGAAAAATGAATTTTAAAAGAAATGAAACCTCCAAGAAATATGTAAAGATTATGTAAAGAAATCAAACATATTATGCAATAGCATTCCTGTGAGAAAAAAGAGAGTAAGCAACTTGGAAAACATATTTGAAAATATAGTTCATAAAAATTTACCCAATCTCATGAAAGGGGTCAACTCACAAATTCAAGAAATTTGGAGAGCCCCTATGAGATATAAGAAGACCATCTCTAAGGCACATATTCATCAGATTTTCCAAAGTCAATGTGAAAGAAAAAATCTTAAAGGCACGTAAAGAAAAGGATGAAGTAACTTATAAAAAGAACCCCATCAAAGTAACAGCAGGATTTTTGTTAGAAACCTTACAAACAAGAAGAGATTGAGGGTCTATTGTCAATATCATTTTAAAAAGAAAAAAATTTCAAATAATTTCATATTCTTTCAAACTAAGCTTCACAAGAAAAGGAGAAATAAAATCCTTTCCAGAGAAGCAAACACCCCATGGGAATTTATTATCACTAAAACAGTCTTACAAGAGGTCTTTAAGGGGGTTCTAAACATGCAAATGAAGGAACAATACTTGCTTCACAAAAATACACATACGTGCATGATTTACAGACCCTATAAAGCAACTACACAATTGAGTCCACAAAACAATCAGGTAATAACATCATGACAGGGTCAAATTCTCACATATCACTATTAACCATGAATGCAAATGGTCTAAACACCCTACTTGAAAGCTACAGTGTGGCAAGTTGGATGAAATACTAGACCCAACCATCTGCTATCTTGCAGAAAACCATCTCACATGCAACAACATCCCCCAGTGATATGGTTTCACTATGAATCTACATAAATCTCATCTTGAATTATAGTTCCCATAATCTCCATGCGTTATGGGAGGGATCTGGTGGAAGGTAATCGAATCAAGGCTGTGGTTACATGCATGCTGTTCTCATGATAGTGAGTGAGTTCTCATGAGATATGATGGATTTATAAGAGTTATTTCTTCTTTTGCTCGGCACTTCTCCTTGCTGCCACCATGTGAAGGACATGTGTGCTTCCCTTTCTGCCATGATTGCATGTTTCCTGAGGCCCTTCCAGGCATGCTGAACTGTGAGGCAATTAAACCTCTACTCTTTGTAAATTACTAAGTCTCAGGTATTTCTCATAGTAGCTTGAGAACAGACTTATACAGTAAATTGGTACTGGTAGAGTGGGGTGATACTAAGGATACCCAAAATGTGGAAGCAACTTTGAAACTGGGTAGCAGGCATAGGTTAAAACAGTTTGGAGGACACAGAAGAAGACGGGAAACTGTGGGAAAGTTTAGAACTTCCCAGAAACTTGAGGGCCCAGACGACAGATGTTAGAAAATTTGGAACTTCCTAAAACTTGTTGAATGGCTTTGACCAAAATGCTGATAGTGATATGAAAAATGAAGTCTAGGCTGAGGTGGTTTCAGATGGAGATAAGGAACTTGTTGGGAACTGGAGTAAAGGTCACTCATGCATTGACAAAGAGACTGGCAGCATTTCGCCCCTGCCTTAGAGATAAGTGGAACTTTGAACTTGAGTGAGATAATTTAGGGTATCTGGCAGAAGAAATTTCTTTTTTTATTATTATTATGCTTTAAGTTCTGGGGTACATGTGAAGAATGTGCAGGTTTGTAACATAGTTATACATGTACCATAGCGATTTGCTGCATCCATCACACCTACATCTATATTAGGGTTTTCTCCTAATGCTATCCCTCTCCTGGCCCCCCCACCTACCGAAAGGCCCTGGTGTGTGATGTTCCCCTCCCTGTGTCCATGTGATCTCATTGTTCAACGTCCACCTATGAGTGAGAACATGTGGTGATTGATTTTCTGTTCTTGTGTCAGTTTGCTGAGAATGATGGTTTCCAGCTTCATCCATGTCCCGGCAAAGGACATGAACTCAACCTTTTCTCATGGTGGCACAGTATCTCCATGGTGTATATGTGCCACGTTTTCTTTCTCCAGTCTATCACTGATGGGCATTTAGGTTGGATGTAAGTCTTTGCTATTGTCAATAGTGCTTCAATAAACATATGTGTGCATGTGTCTTTATAATGGAATGATTTATAATCCTTTGGGTATATACTCAGTAATGGGATTGCTGGGTCAAAAAGTATTTCTAGTTCTAGATCATTGAGGAATTGCCACACTGTCTTCCACAATGTTTGAACTAATTTACACTCCCACCAGTAGTGTAAAAATGCTCCTATTTCTCCACATACTCTACAGTATCTGTTGTCTCCTGCCTTTTTAATAATTGCCATTCTAACCAGTGTGAGACGGTATCTCAATGTGGTTTTGATTTGTGTTTCTCTAATGACCAGTGATGACGAACTTTTTTTCATATATTTGTTGGCTGCATAAATGTCTCCTTTTGAGAAGTGTCTGTTTATAACCTTTGTCTACTTTTTGATGTGGTTGTTTTTTCTTGTAAATTTGTTTAAGTTCTTTGTAGATTCTGGATATTAGCCCTTTGTAAGATGGGTAGATTGTAAAAATTTTCTCCCATTCCGTAGGTTGCCTGTTCCACTCTAATGATAGTTCGTTTTGATGTACAGATATTCTTTAGTTCAATTAGATCCCATTTGTCTATTTTGGCTTTTCTTGCCATTGCTTTTGGTGTTTTAGTCATAAAGTCCTTGCCCATGCCTCTACCCTGAATGCTATTGCCTAGTTTTTCTTCTAGAAGAAATTTCTAAGCAGCAAAGTGTTCAAGCAAATATAAAAGCTTGAGAATTTGTAGCCTAATGATAGCCTGATGATATGATAGAAAAGAAAACCCCATTTTCTTGGGAGAAATTCAAGCAGGCTGTAGAAATTTGCATGAAGTAACAAGGACCACAATGTTAATCACCAAGACAATGGGAAAAATGTGCCAGGGCACGTCAGAGACCTTTGCAGCAGCCACTCCCAATGAAGGCACAAAGGCCTAACAGAAAAAATGGTTTGGTGGGTCAGGTCCAATGCCCTCCTGCTGTGTGCTGCCTCGGGACTGCATTCCAGCCTCTTCAGACATAGCAAAAAAGGGTCAAGGTATGGCTCAAGATGTTGCTTCAGAGGATTCAAATCTGCAGCCTTGGCAGGTTCCATATGGTGTTGGTCCTATGGGATATGCATGGGCTGGGGATTTGCATCCTCTGAAGGAAGCCCCTCCCAAATTTCATATTGTTACATTTCAAAAAACAACAATGGTATTATAACAGTCCCCCAAATTCTAACCTTTGCCTAGATTTCAGAGTAAGTATGAAAATGCCTGGATGTCCAGGCTGAAGTTTGCTGCAGGGGTGGAGTCCTTATAGAGAACATCTGCTAGGGTAAAGCAGAAGGAAAATGTGGGGTAGAAACCTTAATACAGTGGTCCCACTGGGCCAATGTCTAGTAGATCTGTCAGAAGGGGGTCACCATCCTCCAAACCCCTAAATGCTAGATCCACTGACAACTTGTACTGTGCACATGGAAAAGCTGCATATACTCAATGCCAGCCCCTGAATGCATCCAAAAGGGAGGTTGTAGACTGCAAAGCCACAGGAGCAGAGCTGTCCAAGTTTGTGGGAGCCCACCTTTTGCATCAGTGTGACCTGCATGTGAGACATGGGATCAAATGAGATCATTTTGGAACTTTAAGGTTTTTGACTGCCCTGTTGAATGCTGGACTTGCATAAGGCCTATAGCCCCTTTATTTTGGCCAATTTCTCTCATTTGGGATGGGTATATTTAACCAATGCCTGTACCTCCATTGTATCTTGGAGGTAACTAACTTGTTTGTGGTTTTACAGGCACTAGGTGGAAGGGATTTGCTTTGTCTCAGATGAGACTTTGGACTTGGACTTTTGACTTAATTCTGAAATGAGGTAAGATTTTGGGGAACTGTTGGAAGAGCATGATTGTGTTTTGAAATATAAGAATATGAGATTTGGGAGGGGCCAGAAATGGAATAATATGGTTTGGCCATGTCCCTACCCAAATCTCATCTTGAATTGTAGTTCCCATAATCCCCAAATGTTGTGGGGAGGGACCCAGTGGGAAGTAATCAAACCATGGGTGTGGTTACCTCCATGCTATTCTTGTGATAGTGAGTGAGTTCTCATGAGATCTGAAGGTTTTATAAGCAAGTGTTTCCCTTTTGCTTGGCACTTCTTGCAGCCGCCATGTGAAGAAGGACGTGTTTGTGTTCCCTTCTGGCATGACTGTAAGTTTTGTGAGATCTTCCCATCCATACCGAACTGTGAGTCAATTAAACCTTTTTTCTTTATATATTACCCAGTCTCAGGTATTTCTTCATAGCAGCATGATAACAGAGTAATACATTCAGGCTCATAACAAAGGAATGGAGACAGATTTATCACACAAATGGATAACACAATGGTCACAATTCTTAGATAAAACAGACTTTAAACCAACTATTCAAAAGGACAAAAGCAGACATTACTTGATGATAAAGAGTGCAATTCAACAAGAAGACTTACATAATGATAAAGGGTACAATTCAAAGAAGACTTGACTATCATAAACATCCAACGCTTGAGGACTCAAATTCATGAAATAAGAACTTGTAGACCTACAGAAAAACTAGTTCTTACACAATAATAGTCAGGAGCTTCAACACCCTACTGACAGTGTTAGATCATCAGGAAAAAACCTAACAAAGAAATACAGGACTTAAACTAAACACTTGACTGATTGAAACTAATAGCTATCTAAAGACTACTTAACCCAACAATCACAGAATACAACTCTACTTATCTACCCATGGAACATATTCTAAGATTGATTACATGCTTAGCCACTAAACACTTGTCCATAAATTAAAAAAACTGAAATAATACCAAGCATACTCTCAGACCACAGTGGTATAAAAATAGAAATCAATTTCAAGAAGATCTCTCCAAACTACACAATTACATAAAAATTAAACAACTTGCTCCTAAGTGACATTTGGGTTAACAATTAAGTTAGGAATAAATAAAAAATTATTTGAAATTACAAACTACAAAAATTAACTCAATATGAATTTAAGACTTAAATGTAAGACCTCAAACTATAAAAATTATAGATGAAAACCTAGAAAATATCTTTCTCAGCATCAGCTTTAGCAAAAAATTTATGACTAAGTCCTCAGAAGCAACTTCAACAAAAACAAAAATTGACAAGTGAGACCTAATTAAACTAAGGAGCTTCTACACAGCAAATGAAACTATCGACAGAATAATCAGACAACCTACAGAATAGGAGAAAATATTTGCAAATTATGCATCCAAATCCAACAAAGGTCTAATATTTAGAATCTATAAGAAACTCAAACAACTCAACAAGCAAAAATGCTAATAACCCCATTTAAAAATAGGCAAAGGAAATGAACAGACACTTCTCAAAAGATGATAAACAAGTGACCCACAAACATATGAAAAAGTGCTCATCATCACTAATCATAAGAGAAACGCAAATCCAAACCACAATGAGATACCATAACACACTACTTAGAATGTTTTTTATTAAAAAGTCCAAAAATAACCAATGTTGGTAAGGCTATGGGGAAAAGGCATGGTTATGGAGAAAAGGCTGTGAAGAAATGCAGTTGGAGGCTGATATGGTTTAGCTATGTTCCTACCCAAATCTCATCTTGAATTGTAGATCCCATAATTCCCATGTGTCATGGGGGGAAACCCTGTGGGTGGTAATTGAATCATGGGGGTGAGTCTTTCTTGTGCTGTTCTTATGATAGTGAATAAGTCTCACAAGAACTGATGGTTTTATAAAGAAATTTTCCCTCAAAAACTCTCTTGCTTGCTGCCATGTAAGATGTGACTTTGCTCCTAAATTGCCTTCAACCATAATTATGAGGTCTCCTTAGCCATATAGAATGAGAGTCAATTAAACTATTTTCCTTTGTAAATTACCCAGTCTCAGCATGTCTTTATTAGCAGCATGAGAACAGTCTAATAAAGAAGCCATTATCCTAAGAGAATTACTGAAGAAAGAACAAACCAAATACTGCATTTTCTCACTTATAAGTGGGAAATATATATTGAGTACACATGAACATAAAGATGGGCACAATAGATACTGTATAATATGAAAGATGGGAAGGAGAAAAGGGGCAATGGTTCAAAAGTACTTATACATTGTTTATGGTGATGTAAATTAGTTCAGGCACTATGGAAAGCAGTTAGGAGAGTTTTCAAATAACCAAAAATAGAACTACAATTTAATCCAGCAATCCCATTACTTGGTATACACCCAAGGAAAACAAGTCATTCTACTAAGAAGACACCCCTATGCTTATTGTAGCACTCTTTACAATAGCAAAGACATGGAATCAACCCAGGGTCCTGTCAACAGTGGACTGCATAAAGAAAACCTCTTAATAAACTAGGTATTGATGGAACATATCTGAAAATAATGAGCTATTTACGACAAACCCACAGCCAATATCATATTAAATGGGCAAAATCTGGGAGCATTGACTTTGAAAACTGGTTAAAAAAAAAAAAGATACCCTCTCTCACCACTCCTATTCAACATAGAATACTGGCCACATAAATGTCTTCTTTTGAGCAGTGTCTATTTATATCCTTTGACTACTTTTTGATGGGGTTGTTTGTTTATGCTTGCAAATTTGTTTAAATTTCTTGTAGATTCTTCATATAAGACATTTGTCAGATGGGTAGTTTGCAAAAATTTTCTGCCATTCTGAATGTTGCCTGTTCACTCTGATGATAGTTTCTTTTGCTGTGCAGAAGCTCTTTAGTTTAGCCTTATTGCCCTGGAAGTACTGGCCAGGGCAATAAGGCAAGAGAAAGAAATAAAGGATATTCAAATAGGAAGAGAGAAAGTCAAATTGTGTCTGTTTGTGATGACATGATTCTATATTCAGAAAACTCCATCATCTCAGCCCAAAACTCCTTAAGCTGATAAGCAACTTCAGCAAAGTCTCAGGGTACAAAATCAGTTTGCAAAAATCACAAGCATTCCTTTACACCAACAGTAGACAAGCAGAGAGCAAAATCAAGAATAAACTCCCATTCACAGTTGCTATAAAGAGAATAAAATACCTAGGAATATAGCTAACTAAGGATGTAAAGAACCTTTTCAAGGAGAACTACAAACTACTGCTCAAGGAAATCAGAGAGGACATAAACAAATGGAAAAATATTCGATGCTCATGGATAGGAAGAACCAATATTGTGAAAATGGCCATACTGCCCAAAGTAATTTATAGATTAAATGCTATTCCCATAAACTACCACCGACATTTTTCACAGAATAAGAAAAAACTACTTTAAATTTCATATGGAATCAAAGGAAACCTGATGTAACCAAGATAATTCTAAACAAAAAGAACAAAGTTGGAGGCATCACACTACCTGACGTCAAACTACACTACAAGGTGACAGTAACCAAAACAGCATGGTGCTGGAATCAAAACAGATATATAGACCAACGGAGTAGAACACAGACCTCAGAAATAATACCACACATCTACAACCAACTGATCGTTGCCAAACCTGACAAAAGCAAGCAATGGGAAAATGATCTCCTATTCAGTAAATGGTGCTGGGAAAATTGACTAGCCATATGTGGAAAACTGAAACTGGACACCTTCCTCATTTTGTTAATATACAAAAATTAACTCAGGATGCATTAAAGACTTAAATGTAAAACCCAACACAATAAAAACTGTAGACAAAATCCCAGGCAATACCATTCAGAATATAGGCATAAGCAGACTTCAGATGAAAACACCAACAGCAATTGCAACAAAAGCCAAAATTGACAAATGGGATCTAATTAAACTAAAGAGTTTCTGCACAGAAAAAGAAACTATCATCAGAGTGAACAGGAAACCTTCAGAATGGGAGAAAATTTTTGCAACCTACCTATCCGACAAATGTATTATACCCAGAATCTGCAAGAAACTTAAACAAATTTACAAGCATAAACAACAACCCCATCAAAAAGCAGTCAAAGGATATGAAAAGACACTGCTCAAAAGAAGACATTTATGTGGCCAACAAACATGAAAAAAAGCTCAACATTACAGATTATTAGAAAAATGCAAATCAAAGTCACAATGAGATAACTTCCCATGCCAGTTAGAATGGAGATTATTAAAAAGTCAAGAAACAATATATTCTAGTTAGGCTGTAGAGAAATAGGAACACTTTTACATTGTTTGTGGGAAGGTAAATTAGTTCAACCATTTATGGAGGACAGTATGGTGATTCCTCAAGGATCTAGAACCAGAAATGCCATTTGACCCAACAATCCCATTATTGGGTATATACTCAAAGGAATATTAATCATTCTACTATAAAGACACATGTAAATGTTTGTTTATTACAGCACTATTTACAATAATACAGTCATGGAACCAACTCAAATGCCCATCAATGATAGACTGGATGAAGAAAATGTGGTACATATATAACATGGAATACTATGAAGCCATAAAAAGGAATGAGATCATGTCCTTTGCAGGGACATGGATGAAGCTGGAAGCCACCATCCTCTGCAAACTAATACAGGAACAGAAAACCAAACACCACATGTTCTCACTCATAAGTGAGAGCTGAACAATAAGAACATATGGACACAGGGAGAGGAACACCACACACCAGGGCCTGTTGTGGGGTTGGGGGTGAGGAGAGGGAACTTAGAGGACAGATCAGTAGGTGCAGCAAACTGCCATGGCACATGTATACCTATGTAACAAACCTGCATGTTCTGCACATGTAACCCAGAAAAAAAAAAGAAAGAAGGAAAATGTGGTACATACATAGTATGGAATACTATGCAGCCATAACAAAGAGCAAAATCATGTCATTTTATAACATAAATGGTATGCTAATTAATGCAGAAACAAAAAAACAAAAAACAAAAACCCAAACAAAAAAAATACCACAAGTAAAGTGGGACCTAAACATTGGGTACCCATGGACATAAAGATGGGAACATCAGACACTGGTGAAAATAACAGGGGGTAGGGAGGTTGGGAGGGAGACAAGGTTTGAAAAGCTACCTATCGAGTACTATGCGTACTACCTGGGTGACATATTCTATCATATTACAAAACTCAGATCATACAATATACCCAGGTAACAACCTGGTATACCCAAGTAATAACATGTACCCCTGAATCTAAAACAAAAGCTGAAAAAACATAAATATATTTTTTAAAAAATGAAAATATATCCTAAGGTTGAGTTTCTTCTTATGACTATCTGCAATGACTTCCTTTTTACATGTAAAACCAATGATATAAGAATAATTACATATTTTTTCAAAACCATCTAAACATTCTAATGAAATTGAAACATTCATATACAATTACAAAGAAAATCTTTCCTTATTCTTATCTATCTTTCCCTTAATACTGTTTTCCTTCTATGTCTTTTAAAAATTAATTAAAAACATTTAACAATGTTTGTTTCATGATAATATATTTAAAAAATTCACTTAAAGCATTTTCTCTACTCTAATTTCTACCAAACATTAAACATGAAAGATGTGGCTTCTAGCCAGAACTTATTACTGAGTGAATCTGAGAGAAGTGGAAAAAACTTGTTTCTCAAGTTACTTATATATAAAACACAAATAATGCTCATCCTGCCTCCCTAAGTAGAGCTTTCAAAAAAATGCAAATAAATAGCTTGTGTAGAAGTGCCATAGAAAAGTAGAAACATATATGTAAATTCTGAGTTATTGCACATATATTAGGTAAATTTCTATTACTAACATCTCCTACTTCAGTTCTTATTACTAATATCTCCCATTTCAGCAAAATAACTGACTATTATCAGAGCAACTTTAAATTCTTCTGTTTCAAATTAAAAGCTAATACAGGGTTAATCTGCTAAAGGAGATCAAAGTATAACAATAACAGTAAAATGACCAAATATACATATCCTAATTATATGCCAATACTGAGTTATTACACTTTATTTTCCATTACTTTTATACATAAAGAGGGCCGCCTCCACCCTTCCCCAAACACAGAATTTTCCTTACAGTTAAACTTACACACTATGCTGATTTCTGTGATTTTGTCATAACACATCCTTGTTCTCCCAACAATGTCCTCCTTCATCCCCTGGGCTCATCTGCCCTCCTGACTGACATTGAATTTTATCTTTTCCATGAAGACCACTACAACTATTCTTAACTCAAAGGGATCTCTCATTGTTCCAACATCTTATTTTAAAAAATGATAACCCGGAAATGGATCACCCAATTATTGCCTAATTTGTTTTAGACCTATTATTTTCATCTAGTTTCTATAGTCTCTAGGTACCATAATTATATTTTATGTCTTTTGAACATGTCAGTGGTATGTGTATATATTAGTCATGATCATTACCATATGTAAGTGAAGACTGTATCAAATAAAAAGAGAGACAGAGTGTATAAAAGGGAGCTCAATAAAATGTGCCATGTGTATACCCTGCACTATAGTGAAGAGAGAGATGTGGGATATGAAGATGTGTTTTGGAGGAGAAGGTTAATAATTGGATTGAATCATAATTGGATTGAATATTCTTCACAACTCTTCAGTTATGTCTACTTTCTTTCCCATTCACAGCCTTTTGATTACAATTTTAGTTTGTTTGTTTATTTGTGGTTGGAGATGGAGTCTTGCTCTGTCACCAGTCTGTAGTGCAGGGGCCTGATCTCAGCTCACTGCAACCTCCGCCTCCCAGGTTCAAGTGATTCCACTGCCTCAGCTTCCCAAGTAGCAGGGACTACAGGTGCACACCACCATGCCCGATAATTTTTTGTATTTTAGTAGAGACAGGGTTTCACCATGTTGGCCAAGATGGTCTTGATCTCCCGACCTTGTGATCTGCCTGCCTCAGCCTCCCAAAGTGCTGGGATTATAGTCATGAATCACCTCGCCCAGCCACAATTTTAGTTTTTAAGCCTGAGACAACTGGAAAGATATTGTGCACAATGAGGAAGAAACCCTTTATATTCATAATGTCCTTGAGCAAAGGGACTGTGTTTATTCATCTTTATATCTTTGTACCTAGAAAAATTTTTGGCTATGCTTGAATTTATTCAATACATGTTGAACAGACAAAAGGATAGGTGGATATATAGATTGATAGATAGATGTCAATGTCATGATCAAGTAGGCTTCATCCTGGGGATGCAAGGCTGGTTCAACATACGCAAATCTATAAACATAATCCACCACATAAACAGAACCAAAGACAAAAACCACATGATAATCTCAATTGATGCAGAGAAGGCCTTTGACAAAATTCAACAGCCCTTTATGCTAAAAACCCTCAGTAAACTAGGTATTGACGGAACGTATCTTAAAACGATAAAAGCTATTTACGATAAACCAACAGCCAATATCATACTGAATGGGCAAAAACTAGAAGCATTCCCTTTGAAATCTGGTACTAGACAAGGATGCCCTCTCTCACCACTCCTATTCAATATAGTACTGGAAGTTCTAGCCAGAGCAATCAGGCAAGAAAAAGAAATAAAGGGTATTCAAACAGGAAAGGAGGAAGTCAAATTGTCTCTATTTGCAGACGACATGATTGTATATCTAGAAGACCCCATCACCTCAACCCAAAATCTCCTGAAACTGATAAGCAACTTCAGCAAAGTCTCAGGATACAAAATCAATGTGTAAAAATCACAAGCATTCCTATACACCAATAACAGACTTAAAGATAGCCAAATCAAGAACCAACTGCCATTCACAATTGCTGCAAAGAGAATAAAATACCTAGGAATACAACTAACAATGTAGCTATTAATCTATATTTGTGTTGAAAAACAGATTTCCTGGGCCATCAACACCAAGACCAACAACTATTGTATAGAATACCAAAGGACTTTGAGGACACCAGTTATTTTACTACAAAATTTTCAAATGTCAACAGATTCTATCTGGAATAAATGAAGCTCTTTGCAGGGCACATATTCGAAGCTCAGTAAATCCTTGTTGATGAATTCCAAACATAACTGTTTCATCCCATTTCCCCAAGCATTTTTTTCTTATTTTAAAAATCAAAATGTAGATTTATATTTCAAGAAATAGGTGGTAACAGAAATATTTAGCTCCTTTATTCTAAAGTTTAGTTTGTATTTCAAATTCTCTTTAAGTACTGATCATTGCAAATCTAGGTCACAGAAATATTTATTTTTTGTTAAATGCTTTTTTGTTTCTAAATGTTAACACTGGATTTTATCAGTAAATCTCTTTTCTCTCTTGGTGTTTAGTTTAAATATTGCCATTTTAAGACAAACTGAAATATTAAAAATATTTTTTGAAGAAAACTATTTAGATTTAAATTCCAAAGTTTGAATATCTGTAGTTAGTATATAAGATTGCCACTGTATGAATTTTTATAGTAGATATTTCAATTTTATTGATTTCTAACAGTTTTAATATGGATGAAATTTAATCTAAACTCTAGTAAAAGCACAATTTAACAAACAACATAGCAATAAATAAAAACATTTTTGGTCATTTGGAGAGACGTAAATATGCTTCACAGTATGCTTTTAAGCATTTCTCCAGTTTTAGTAGGAAATTATCTGCTCTTGATAGGAAGATACTTTGACATACATTACTCTAAAAAGGAAAGTCACCTTGATAACAATGAATTGTTAAAAGTCTCTGTCTGTGAATCAGGAACTAGGTGTGTCAAAATTTCAATAGCCTCCCATATGATTTTATCTTTTATTTTTAAATTTTTAATCTTTACTTTAGATTTGGGGTTATATGTGTGAGTTTGTTACAAGGTATATTATATGATACCGCTAGTTGGACTTCTATTGATCCAGGTTACCCAGATAGTGAACATAGTATCCAATGGAAAGTTTTTCAGGCCTTGTTCCCCCTCTCCCTCTCCCTACCTTTGGAGTCATTAATGTCTATTGTTTCTGTCTTTCTGTCTGCCTGTATTTAAGATTTAGCTCCCACTTATAAGTGAGAATGTGTGATATTTAACTTCCTGTTTTTGCATTAATTCACTTAGGATAATGGCTTCCTGCTGCATCCATGTTGCTGCAAGATACATGATTTTGTTTATTTTTATGGCTGCACAGTATTCCATGGTATATATGTACCACATTTTCTTCTTCCACTCTACCATTTTGGCACACCTAGATTGATTTCATGTCTTTGCTATCATGAATAGTGTTGCAAAGAACATGCAAATGCATGGGTTTTTTTTGGTAGATCAAATTATTTTCCTTTGCATATATACCCAGTAATAAGATTGCTGGTCCAATGCTAGTTCTATTATAAGTTCTTTGAGAAATCCTCAAACTGCCTTCCATAGTGGCTGAACTAATTTACATTTCCACCAACACCATATAGGCATTCTCTTTCTCCACAGCCTCACCAACATGTTTTCTCTTTTCTTTTTTTTTTTTTTTTTTGTACTTTTTAAAAAACCTTTGTTTTGGGTTCTAGGGTACCGTGCAGGTTTGTTATATAAGTAATTGCATGTTGCAGAGGTTTGGATTACTGGAAGAAAAAAGAACATAATAACTACAGGAAATACTATGTCTCAACCTATTGGGAAACAAGGAAGTGAAATTGCTATTATAAGAATCCATGCCTTGTAAGTCTAATAGTCATTGCTGTGTTAAGAACATTCTCATTCTCCCAGGTTCAGTAATTTCATGCTCCTCTCTGTACCTCCTTCTCCTACAGATCTTTGAGACAAAAGGCACATATAGAAAAACAAAATTAATATTTGTCTAGCTGAATGTATCTACATTTTAGTGAGAAATTTAGTAACCATTACTTTTTAGATTTGAGTTTCAAACAAAAGTTTGAATATCCATAGTTAGCATATAAAATTGCCATAGTATGAAACAAGAGAATACTTGTTGAAGATTTGGAAAGTATAGACAAAAAGGAAAAAAAATAAAAATAACTCAATCACTCTATCAGAAAATTATTTAATATTTTGGCATATTAAAGTCTAGTATTATTTTCTTTGCATATACAGGTGTGTATATGCCTGTAATACAATTGTGAATACACTATATATGTAATTCCATATTGTGCTATTTTCACTTAACATATTATCCTGAGCAAGTTGCAATGTCATTACATTTTTTAAGGATTAATTTTTATGGCTGTCTAGTATTCCGTTAAATAGATGCAAATTGATTTATTTGACCATCTACCTAATTGTGCACATTTAGGATCTAGGCAATGTTTTGTCGTTATAAATTATGTTGCAAGAAAAATACATTTTATCTTCAAGAGCCCCATGGCTCTTAACATAAATTCAACTCTATTTTATTTAACTATCAGTTTGGTTGATGATTATAAAAAATAACATTTTTGGTCAAGAAGATACAAAATAAGATAGTTTTGACTGAGGACTGAATATAGGATAAAGGGGAGGGTAATAATATTTTTGGAGTTAGAAATAGCTCCCCTGTGTACTGAGGAACCCAACATCTTCTTCAGCTCAACCAAATTAAGTTAATGGACAATAATTCTAGCATGATAAATTAGTGTCATAAAACAAACAAGAAACAACACAGATGTATTTGTTTAGTTTTCCTATTTTTGGTTCCCCTAATTATAGTAAATATTATTGATATTATTTACAATAATGTCTCATTTTTCATAAAGGTTACAATAGTGACTTTTCACTGCCTCTTCAATATCCTGCGTATATTATGAGAATGAGACTTCCCAGTACATTTATTAGCAAATATCAGGTGTTCAGAACATCTCTAAAATAGTTATATGAATCGCTACCATTTGAAGATCCGCAAGGCTACAGACCCTGACTTTTTATTTATATTTTTTCTTTTTTTTTAACCTTTCACCTTTTTATCTTCACCTTTTATATATTTTTGCTCTCTTACTTTGTATTATGCTTCTAGCTATGGCACTAATATCCTCACTGTGAATGAAGAAACCAAGCCTTAAGAGGCTTAGATAACTTGCTGAAAGACCATGGCTTACCTTGATTTAATGACTCTCCTGTTTCCACATGTTATACTGTCACACATCACAAAGGCAGCAGGTTAAGATATCTGTGTTGGAATTTCATGTAACAAGTGAGTTTAATTTTTTCCAACATGTAACAAGTGAGTCAAATAAGATCAAAATAAAACCCAAAGCCTCATATATTATCACTTATTCCAGTAAGTCTGTCATTTTTCAAAAGGAATGTAAAACAACTTCCATCACATTCCATATACGACTGTTCTCATGATAATGAAACATTTATTGAGTACTCATTGAATATTGACAGTTATTCTTCATGATGTATTGTCTCCTAGGGAAGGGCTGTGCTAAGCGTGATGTTGTCTGCCTACAGCCAGTTGGTGAAAGGTTAGCCACTGGTCCAGAACAGGTAAGTTTAATTGTGGGTAAGCATTTAAAAACTTTCGTAGCAATTTGATATTGCTGCAGGTTCACAAGAAATGATAAGTGGACTAATACAACTGAGCAGGTGTGGTCAAACTCATGGGGTGAGCAAATGGCACACTAGTTGCACAGTAAAATCTCATTACATGATAGTATGTTTGTCCACTGGAACCCAGATGTATTTAAAATTTACAACATATTTTGGGATCAAATGATAATTGTAATTGCTTCTATTCTGCCAGATAAATTTTGGAACTGTCTATTGACACAGAGTGAAAGACATGGTTTAAAAATAAAATGTCACTTGATTCATTTTATATAATAGCTCAAAATGAATATCCTAAGATTGCTAAAGTTGCAATATACCCATGTAACAAACCTGCACATGCATATCCTAATCTAAAATAAAAAGTTAAAATTATAAAAGACAAATAAATCATGTAAACATACACATCTATTGAAAAAATGAGAAAAAAACAAAATAAGTAGAAAGAAAAAGAGAATTTGGAGATAATCACTGTTACACAATAGACAATGTGATATCGCATACTATCAATGCTGTTTTGAAGTCACTTTGTTCACTTTTCTAGATAATGGTCAAGTCAGTAAACATGTATATACATTCTAGTTCTAGTGACTGTATAAGTCACCACTATATGAATGTACCTGGGGGAAATAAACATTGTAATATTCAACACGAAAAAATTAATAGTGTTGGGACTCAGAAAATGATATCTCGAAATATGGCGCAGTGGCATGCTGAGTACTTTGAACTGACTAAGACATTGGAAGGCCTCTGGTAGTCTCAGAAGCAAAGTCTACATCTGACTTTTGTTTGCCTTCCTGTCTCCCACGTCTCTGCCAACCCTGAAGCAAGTCATAGAAACCAGAATTCCTCTACTCCAGGACAGGTTATACAAACTAGCATCACTCTTTCCAAGCAAGCCATAAAATCTAGAAATATTCTAACCTTCCTCTACTTTTCTGTGAAGGAGCTGTCACAAGGAAATGCACTGACCTACCTTTCTGATAAGAGATCATAAGACCCACTTTCCAGGGGAGTTCTGGCTTATATCTCGAGGATTATATGTTATACAGGGAGACCAAGAAAGATCAGAACAGATAAGCCTTGCTGGGTTTCTCCCTCATTTTATTATGATTAGAATATAATCTTTTTGTTCAGTCACATTTCAATACACTGCCCATACTTTATTGAACCTAAGCAAATAAATAGACAGTTTTCCCTAGGCCATTGAGTCTGCATTTCAGAAGTCTTCCATGTGACATAAAACTTTGATTAAGGACCTAGAAATAGAAATTCCATTTGACCCAGCAATCCATTACTGGGTATATATCCAAAGGATTATAAATCGTTCTACTATAAGGACACATGCCCACAAATGTTCACTGCAGCACAGTTTACAATAGCAAAAACCTGGAACCAACCCAAATGCCCATCGATGATAGACTGGACAGGGAAAATGTGGCACATATACACCATGGAATATTATGCAGCCATCAAAAACGATGAGTTTGTGTCCTTTGTAGGGACATGGATGAACCTGGAAACCACCATTCTCAGCAAACTGACACAAGAATAGAAAATCAAACACTGCATGCTCTCACTCATAGGCGGGTGTTGAACAATGAGAACACATGGACACAGGGAGGAGAGCATCACACACTGGGGTCTGTCAGGGGAAACAAGGGAGGGACAGCGGCGGGTGGGGAGTTGGGGGAGAGAGCATGGGGAGAAATGCCAGATATAGGTGATGGGGAGGAATGCAGCAAATCACATTGCCATGTGTGTACCTATGCAACAATTTTGCATGTTCTTCACATGTACCCCAAAACCTAAAAAGCAATTAAAAAAAAAAACAACTTTGATTAAATACATGTGTTATGCTTTTCTCTTCTTAGCTGGTCTTTTGTTATAGCAGTGTTGGCCGTCACCTTTATGATGGGTGAGGAAAGCTATCGTACCTTTCCACCCTACAACAGCAATGAGGACTGTTAAAATGGGATTGTCAAGGAGGTACTTGATAAATATGTTAGATATGAGGATGACACATCAGAGTGAAACAATGAAAGAGGTCAAGTTTTATACATCAACATCGCTCTGCCTTTTTATTAGGTGTGTGTTCACATATGTTTCTGAGTTAAACCTCAGTTTTCTGGGGTTAACTTTAATGTCATATGCAGTCCTGTGAAATATGTTCATAAAGCATCCATCACAGAGCCTCAGTAGAAGGCACTCAATGTTAGATATTTCTTTGGTGATCAATTGATTATCAAATATGTGTGGATAGATGAATAATTTAAAATAAAATGGGTTTTCAGGTTTCGAGGTGACATCACTAGAATGAAGATGCTATAAAAATGGAGATTTCAAAGATATGAGTAGATTTGGGGTAAGCCCATTGTTAAGCTAACCATGAATAGGAGCACCCATCCAAGGCCGCAATGATGTTCTCAGATATATTTTTTGAGACCCAGCATAATGAATGGCATTGCCTCACTATAACCTACACATGTCAGGGCTGTCTAGACTCCCTCCTTCCCTTTGACCAATAATGCATTCAGCATTTCTATGATGACCTCCAATAATTAATGATGCTTCCAAATAAGCTTAGCTCAAACTCCTTCAAGTAACATATGTACTAAGAAGACCTGTTGAGACATCACTTGAGAATGAAGAAAAAGCTCACATATTACATTTAGATATAATTGTTGATAATGAGGCCAAGGTTACACATCCTATTCATATATTTCCTATTGTATTTCCAGGCTATGTGAGGCATATGTAAATAGGCCAAGTATCTAGCACTTGCCAGAAAGATCTGGGTTGGATAATAGCACAGATTCATTCCTGTACTTGAAAAGTAACTCAGTGCACATGCAACCTACTGACAATGAGCCAGTTCTTTTGATGGTATTTATAAGACTCCATGCTTTCAGAGCTTAGGTTCTGTTTATTACAAAGAGTTGTCTTTATGTCAAATTCTTTATAAAAATTATACGTTTAGGTATAACTTAGAACATTATAATAACACTGCAGCTTTGTCCCAGAATGCCTTCTCAGGATCAAATTTATCAACGAATAATAAAGAAATTACTTGAAAAATGATAAACTCCAAATATATTATTTTGGTAACCTATGAAGTATAAGAGTAGAAACTGTGTCCTAGATATTGAAATATGGCTTAATTTAGCATGCAGTTCACTACTTAAATATCTGTCCTGTCCTTTGCAGCTTCAATATCACAGTGTCAGTTATACACAGGAGTAAATGCCTCTAAATAGTCCAAGCTAACCTGAGAGGGAGATGAGACCCATAATTTTTCATGCTTTCCAAGTCAAAGACTACAAAATTTCTATAATTTGTCCAAAAACATGGTGAATAAAACTAGATTATTCAGCATTTCAAATCTGACAACTCATAATACTATTTTTTAAAGAATTCTAGCAACATTTTGTCATTACTCTCAGTAGAAAATATCTGCTACAGAGTAAGCAGGTGATTGGCATAATTATAATCACACATTAGAATAATTATTTGTGAGAGATCTGTGTATTTGGACAATTTTTGGGTGATAATTATCTTTTTTATTAGCCTTCTTTAGTTATAGCACTCATTACAGTGTACATCTGAAATAATCACAGTGCAAAGGCAAAAATATGGCTAGCCTCAAATTTATAAACTATTCAAAATAAAAATAAACAGATTTATTAAGAAAAAACGCTACCTTGTGTTCTTTATCCATAATATCATCACCACAATACACACTTACCTTCTCATTGATTTTAATTAAAATTTAAGTTTATGTGAAAATGAGACTGCACATCAATTAAAATCATTCATTCATTTATTCAAAAAACAAATTTCAAATGCCTGCAGATCTCCAGGAACCATATCAGTGTCAAGTAAACACATGTGATTTGACCCTTGCCCTCATGGGTTAAATTACATTCTCTTTACAGCTTCCATAAATTAAAGTTTAATTCACCAACATAAATGTAGTTAATTAGAGTAAGAGAGAGGAAGGAATGGACCGTAAATATGATGATCTTTATTAGCTAAAAAGGCAGAGCTCCTTTTACCTATTATACAAAAAATATACTCTATGCCTTGAAACTAACCAAAGATATTACGCCCAAATAAAGTGAAGGGTAAATATTAACAGCTATTCAACCATAATGATTAGTATAGTTGGGCAAATTAGAATATTCAAAGGATTAAACACGGATTCATCAACACATTATGGCCTTATTATCTTCCATAGAGACAAAACAAAGTCCATGAAGCCACTCGGTGGTTTTATTTTCTTACTTTTATGTCAGAGATTAACTTAAGAGAACCTAAGGAGGCTTTTTTGCAGGCCAGAAAAAAGAAAGTGCCATATATTTCCATGTTTTTTCCAAGTCATTTCAACTTTGCATAGTCTCACTAGTTTGTAACACTTAAACTTAAAAAGGAAAACCACAAAGAGAAAAACAAAACCAATCATACTGTCAAATTTGAAGCACTTAAGATTTCTACATACAAGCTCCCAAAATGTACATTGCTACACTAAGAAGAATTATCTAGGGTTATGCTAGAGATGTAATATACCCTTAAAGTCATGTAACTAATGATCATAGGCAGCAGCAGACACAAAACTGTCAACCCAACATTTGCCAAATAATTTATTGACATCCTATCTTAGGAATTGATTTTCTCTCACAAGAACCAAGGTTTTACTTTAAATAATACCCACGTAATCTTTGAAGCACACCTTCAATTAAAATATTAACTAAAAAATCTTTTTTTTTCTTTTTTTTTTGAGACAGAGCCTCTCTCTGTCATCCAGGCTGGAGTACAGTGATGCGATCTCAGCTCACTGCAACTTTCACCTCCCAGGCTCAAGTGATTCTCCTGCCTCAGCCTCCTGAGTAACTGGGATTACAGGGATCCACCACCATGCCTGGCTAATTTTTGTATTTTTAGTAGAGTCAGGGTTTCGTCATGTTGGTCAGGCTGGTCTTGAACTCCTGACCTCAGGTGATCTGCCCGCCTTGGTCTCCCAAAGTGCTGGGATTACTACACCCAGCCTACAAATAACATTTTTGAGAATCTTAATTATATAGAACTCAAAATAAATACAATGTTTAAAAAGGTATACACATACCATTTATCCATCGAGCCTCCGGATCATGAAGCACAAAGTCTTTCCTAAAGAGATCTTCTAAAGACAATCTGGTTTCAGATGAATTTGTGAGTTCATCTAAAATAAAGGAAATTCTAGATTAGATACCTATCTTATGTTTGTTTTTTAAAAGGAACAAATTACAAAATTTGAAATATTTGCTAAAAAATATATTAAATGGATAGCAATATAAAAGTGACCATTTTGACATGGTTTTTAGCATTTGAACTTTGTTTAATGACTTTTTAAATAAATGAAACTATTTTTCTACTAAAATTGTCTTGATCTTGTACAAATTTTATAGAGCAATCCCATGTTATATATTAGTAATATAATATAAAATCAGTTAAGAATTCCTGTTGTACATTGTATCCAAAAAGGCAGATTTTCTATCATTTAACTATAAATCAGCCCCTTTCCAAACTCACGTTGACATATTCTTTCATCTGAAATATACAGTTTTGTTGTAAAAACCGAAGATGGTAGAGTTGAGGAATTTAAACTGTATGACAAAACTCTCAAGTCAGAAAAAAGTTGACCGAGTAAGTAGAATAATTACATACTTCCACCAAAAAATTAGTACCCAACAAATACAAAGTGGATTTGACATTTGACTTAAATTTGAAGTTCAAATAATAAAATACTAGAATATTAATGGCAAAGTACATGTTTTATACTAGTCTTTGATAGATAAGCTAGGTATGAACCTCTTTCTATATTCTAATATCTAAGAAATGAAAAGATAATAGGGCTTGAATACTAAAATCAGGGATCACAAACACCCTTTTAGATGCAAGAGGCTATAGACAGCAATACTGTATTTTCTTTGCAAATTAATAGCATTGTTTATTCGCTGTATAAATTCATCTTTGTAAGATTTCAGCTGTGACCTTCACTCTGGTTTAAAATAAAATGTCAAGGATATGTACTAACCTCATTAGATTTTATTTTTAAAAGGTTCAACACTTACTGCAGCAAGAGCTTTGCTTTTTTCTAGCTAAAAAGCTACGGCAAAGAGTCAGTAACTTCAAATGCAATTCCCTTTCAGATAAATCAATCGTATATCTAACTTATAAAATAACTGCCAAGAAAAAATTGAAAAAAAAATATTATAGTAAAAATAGTGAGAATTGTTTGATTCTAATCTTAGCATAAGACATTGTGATTGTATAGAGATTTACAAAACTGTTAGGTAATGATAAGCATTTGATCATTTGCCTGGCAGTTTGACACACCAGAATTTCTTAATTCATTTACAAATTTTCTAGCTTCATTCAAAAAATTTTAAGGCGATAAATGCAGTATTGTAAAGGATAGGAGACATATTTTTGTCCTGCCCTGAGGCGTTTGCACATGCTTAACAAAAAATATAATGGATGTCAGGCCAGGTGCAGTGGGTCACACCTATATCTCAGCAGTTTGGGAGGCCAAGGTGGGTGGATCACTTGAGGTCAGGAGGTTGAGAAGAGCCTGGCCAACGTGGTGAAACTCCATGTCTCCAAATATATATATCTATAATACAAAAAATTAGCCTGGTGTGGTGCGTGCCTGTAGTCCCAGCTACTTGGGAGGCTAAGGTGGGATAATTGCTTGAACCCAGGAGGCAGAGGTTGCAGTTAACTGAGATTGCACCACTGCACCACTATGCTCCAGACTGGGTGACAGGTTGAGACCTTGTCTCAAAAAAAAAATTACATATATATATATATATATACACAATATACACACACACACACACACACACAATATATATATATATTTATGTCTGTATAAGGATATTGTCAGTATAAGGACACTAAATGAGTGCTAAATGAGTTTGGAAACAGAAAGAGAAATGTCTCAAAAAAAAAAAATCAGAGAAGGCCTCACTTAAATATAAAATGACCAACTCTCACTAATTCCTGGGTAAGAATGCCAAATGGTACATTAACTTTGGAAGATAGTCTTTTTTTTTTTTTTTAATAAAACTAAACAAATCCTTATCATACAATTCAGTAATCATGCTCCTTGGTATTAACCCAAAAGGAGTTGAAAATGTATTCGCTCAGAAAAACCCACACACAAAAGTTTATAGGAGGTTTATTAATAATCAGGAAAATTTGGAAGCAACCAAGATGTCCTTCAGTAGGTGAATGGCTAAATAAACTAGATAAATTTTTAATTGAGTTATCATTCTGTATTAAAAAAATGAGCTATCAAGCCATGAAAAGACATGAAGGAAACTTAAATGCATATTACAAGGTGAAAGAAGCCAACAAGAAAAGGCTACATAGTGTATAATTTCAACTACATGACATTTTCGAAAAAGCAAAACTATAGAGACAATAAAAACATGAGCAGTTGCTAGGAATTGCAAGGGAAGGAATGAACAGGTCAACACAGAGAAGTTTTAGGGTGGTGAAGTTATTCCATATGATTCTATAATGGTGGATACATGTCCTTATTTACTTGTCCAAACCCACTGAATACACTCCATTGAAGAGTGAACCCAAATGGACTTTGGGTGACAATGATGGGTCAATATAGGTTCATCAGTGATAGCAAATGTGCAACTCTGGTGGAGGATTTTGATAATGGGGGAAGCTATGCATATATAAGGCACGGGGTTGGGGAAGATAATACGGGAAATTCCTGTACTTTTCACTCAATTATGCTGTGAATATAAAATTCAGCTGAAAAATAATCGATTAGCAAAAAAACCTATTTTAAAAAACTCTGTGTATTACATGTTTCAAAAGGCAGAGGAAGGGAATAGTAAGGGTAATAGAAGGAGTAAGAACATTTGAGATAAAAGGATAAGTGTTTGTTGTTTCACAAGCCAAAAAATGTCTTAATTCCAGATTTCAGCCTCCATCAGAAAAGTATGGTATTTTAATCAGATGAACTCATTTTATTAGGGTTTCAGTAATATATTTATTCTATGAGATATAGCAATAAAATCAAGGTTTGATATAGATAAATTTCAAAATTTTTAAATTTCCCTATTACATAAATTTACCATTATTTTGTCTAATCAGATCCCTTCAATTTTTAGAGAATTATATTTTATCATCTATATTTGAAAAACATTAATTTATTAGATAAGATGAATTTAAATAGGTAAAGATGGGAGGTAGGCATGTGCTTATTTCAGTGAGAGAGATTATGCTAACACAATCTATTAAATAAATGATCCTAATCTGTTAAATTTTTAAAAAAACTGTATTATATATATCTTTTATATTCATGCATCTGTTTGTCTTCCAAAAATATTTAGTTTGTTCCTAATGAGTTCCACATATTTCGTTTACATTTTTAAGAAAAAAATGAATTAATAAAAAATAAGGCTGTAAGTACACCACACCAAATAATCTTATTTTCAAAAAATATTTTGGTAATTTTCAAACATGGCATCCTTCATGTGAGCTTTAAAATCATATTATAACTCATTCAAATAGAAATTTTATTAAAATAGCACTATATATATTACATACATATACACACACA
This sequence comes from Ateles fusciceps, assembly GCA_036589455.1. Classification (NCBI taxonomy): domain Eukaryota; kingdom Metazoa; phylum Chordata; class Mammalia; order Primates; family Atelidae; genus Ateles; species Ateles fusciceps. Next base: position 7,039,722 of record JAZHEH010002982.1, on the reverse strand, counting down.
GAGGAAACTGGAAAATTTTAAACATTGCACAACATTAAGGCTTTTCATTCAGAACGATTCTATCCACATTTTATGTACATTAATACTACTTTATCTTTGATTTTTCATATGTCTTCAAATTGAATTTAGTGCAAAATATATATAGTTTGGTATTGTGAACAGAACATTTCCCATTCTCAATCTAAATTACTTTTATATCCACAGGTTAATGATTACATTATATACCGTATCATATTTTCTTAAAAATTTCAATAATAATTGAGTTTTTATTTTCTACATATTCAATTATATCAACTGTAAAAATATTATTTTATTTTTTCTTTCTTTTCCAACGTTTAAGCAACTGGTTATACTATTTATACATTTGTTTCCCCAGGTAATTGAAGATTCATACGGAGTTGCAAGAAATATTACAGAGAAATTCTGTGTACCCTTCATTCAGTTTCTTTCAATGACAAGTAACATCCTGCATAATATCACGAAAAGAAACAGACATTGATATGCTCCATTAACCTTACTGAGATTTCCTCAGATTTACATGTATTCATTTATGCATGTGCATTCTTGTGTGTTTAGTTCTATGCACTGCATCACATGTGACCTGCACCACAGTCAAGAACAGTTCCATCACCAGGATCTCTTGTGCCATCCTTTTATTACCGTAGTCTCAGACACAATCCCTTGGTAACCACTGCTCTATTCTCCATCCTTAAAATTCTGTAATTTTAAGAACACTATATAATTGGAATCATACCATACCTAAGCTTTTGGATTGACTTTTATCACTCTGAATAATTCCCTTGAGATCTATCCAAGTTGTTGAGAGTATCAATAATCTATTTCTTTTGATGGCTGAGTAATATTCCAGGGTATTAATACACCACTCTTTGTTTAACTCTTCAATCGTTGAAGAATATTTGAGTTATCGTTATTTTTGGTTTTGGGATATTATAAATAAAGTTGCTGTGAACATTTGTTTATAGATTTTTGTACAAACATAAATTTTCTTTTCTCCAAAACAAATGCCCAAATATGCAAGTGCTGGGTCAAATGTAAACACGTAACAGTTTTATTTAAAAATTCCATATGCTTTTTTAGAGTAGTTGTACCACTTTACATTCTTACTAGCAATGTATAAATGATCCAGTTTCTCTGCATCCTTGGCAGTGTTTGACGTCATTAAAAAATGGCTATTCTTGCATATGTGCAGTGATATCCCCTTGTGGTTTAATTTGCATTTCTCTAATAGTTAATGAGGTTGAACACCATTTAATGAATTTATTTATGATCCACATATAATCTTCAGTGAAATATCTGTTCGTGTCATTCATCCATTTTCTAACTGAATTATTTTGTTTGTTTGTTTAACTACTGAGTTTAAAGAGTTCTTTGTCTATTTTAAATACAAATCCTTGGTCAGATATGTGAATTTTAAATATTTCCCTCCAGTCTGTAACTTGTCTTTTCACTCTCTTCAAAAAATATTTTGCAGAGAAAGAGGTATCATTATTTATGAGGTCCAGGTAATCAATTTTTCCTTTTATGAATCTTGCTTTTGCTGTCAATTCTAACAATGTTTCATCTATTTCTTTTTTTTGAAACTTTTTTCCTAAGAAAGGTTATAGTTTTATATTTCACATATTGGTCCCTGCTCTATTTTGAATTACTTTTTATATATGTTTGTACATGGCATGAGGTTTAATATGAAGTTTTGTTTGCTTGCTTGTTTATTTTGTTTTGTGTCTATGAATGCCTAATTGTTCCAACTTCACTTTTGAAAAACATTTGTTGAACTCTAGTAAATTATTTAACTAGCTTGAATGTGAAAAATGATATTGAACTGGACAAGGTGGCTCATGCCTATAATCCCAGCTGCTTGGGAGACTGAGGCAGGTGGATCAGTTGAGTTTAGGAGTTAGTTCAAGATTAGAGTGAGCTATGACTGTGCCACTCACTACTGCACTCCAGCCTGGGCAACAGAGTGAGACCTAATCCCTAAAACTAAAAAATTTAATTAAAAAAAAAAAAACAACGTTGAATGATCATAGTCTTAATGATACTCCTGTCTTTTTTTTTTTTTTTTTTTTGCCTTTCTTGCTATCTTTAGGTGAGGAGGGGAATATGGCACAATTTTTGTTAAATAATTATTTACAAATAACCTAATTATTTTTGTTAGGAAATTCCTGTTGAATCAATGGAAACACAGGAGTCTGTAAAAGTGTTGATTTTAAAAAGTTCTATTTTGCATTTTACGCTGTCTTTGTAAGACGTTGTATACAAAGGAAGAAATGGAAAACTAACCATGCATAAAGACTTAGACACTCTGAAAGACTGCATGTTGAGTTCAGAACCATGATTTGAAGCAATCAATGAACATAGTTAAAATTGTGGTGTTAAACTCTTTTACAGATATACATTTTCTCCTTTAACACATTGTTATAAAAATTACATAAATAAAATTTCTTATTTACAACCACCCTATATGTCTGTAACAAAATCCAACCAACCATGTTGAATTATTTCTATACTATTAGATTAATATGTTAAACTTTTATTTAAATGTTTACATCTATGTGAATGAATAAAACTACATGTTCCTTTATTTTCCATTTTGTATTATGTTAATCACTTAGCACATTAACATGCTTATTCAATATTTTTGCAGTTGTATTTATTTTCTGCATTCTGGAGTAGTTTAATTGTTTTAATAATAAGAGTATTTTTTAACTCCAATTGCCCCTGGAACTTATCCTAAAACCAGTTCTTCAAAGTAATTCAAATAATTCTAAATAAATATTCTGTTTAAATAATAATCAGAAGGAGAGATATGTGCAATTTGAGAATTAATTTATTTGGCTTTATTCAATACTGAGAAAACTATATACTTCATTCGTTTTTTGGGGGTTTCTTCTGCTTCTTTGTTGCTTTCTTTGTTCCTTTCCTTAAATTTTTCTTAGCTGCTAGGGGTTACCCCTGAGGTGTCTTGAATTTTTCATTGCTAGAATAAAGACTTTCCTTATACATATAATGAATAATTCAGATTCTTTTTTAATAGCCTCCAAGGCTAACTTCTCTCCCCCTAGCTCTTTTTATGAATGAGCTTTCCCCATGTCTTATGATAATCATCTGGGTTGTTCATCCTTTGCAATCAATCCTCTCTCTTCTGAATGTCCCCCAAGCACTACTGGGTATTGGTATCCTCATTTCACAGCTACAGGCTCAGCAATGTTGACAAAGACCACATGGCTAGTAACTGGCAAAGCTGAAATTTGAACCTGCATCTCTCTGACTTTCAGTTTTCTTCATTAAGCTATAGTAACTCCTAACAAATAAGTTTTCTTTCCTTTTTTCCTTAATAATGTATTAATAGCATCTTTTCACAAGACAATATACAATTTTATAAAAAATATTTCAAGAATATTCTTATTGCCTTTTAGCCACAAGAACCTTTCTTCCAACTGAAATTCAACTGCTTAGTGAAAGCCCCTCTGGATCTTATTAGCATCCCATTCTGCCTCAACTTGCCCAGGAAGGTAACATTAGCATATTCTCCTTTCTCAAAGAGAGAAATGTCACAGCATTCACTAAAATGTAGGAATTTTTTTTTTTTTTTTTTTTGCTTTCTTCAAGACAATTGTCTACAATATGCCTTAAATTCCAAGCTTAGCCCCTGCTCATTGCTACAGGTAATTTAGAGTTACAACTGAATTCTGTCAACAGCAAACATTGATTACACACATTGCAATCTAATTTAGTAGAAACTTAATTTATGTTAGAATCAGACCCAGGAAGAATCACCGAGAGAAATCTTACTATTTAATACATTTAAATAATTTTCTCTTTATTTTTACTTAGTAAACAGAGAAACCTGGATATCAATCATTCATCTCAATATTCACACTGAACAATAAGAAGGTGGCTCAGAGAAAAATGATATAGACTGTAAATCATTTTAAGAGATGTTCTTTCATATAAAGCTCCTTTCTTATTAACCTTTAGAGAAAAATTCTAAAATCAATACTTAGTCCCTAATGTAAAAAATATTGCTAAAATTTAATATTTACCTCTCATAGACTGTTCTCTTTACTAGCAAGGTGTTTGAGAATATATCTCATCTCTAGTAATTCTGTAACTAAATATAAGGCACAATTATATATATATATATATATATATATATATATACACACACATATATATAGGAGTGTGTGTGTATACATGTATGAAAGGCTGAAAACTTAATATATGTTAATAGTTGCTATTAAAGATGTAAAAAATATTGTTAACCCTATAGGATACTATGTTACAATTATGAATAGTGGCACAAAAATTCAAATAAATGCATGGTTTAACAATTTACAAGTATTTACAGACCTGGCAACAGAACCCTTATTGGTTAAATAGTTACAAGGTATTGTATCTTAGGTAAAAAGTTCAGCTTTGGCACTATGAATGTGGCAACAACTGAAATTGAATAATTCACTCCATGTTCATTTCTCTGCTCTATTTGGTCATTTAAGTTCATAGACTGCTATGGGTATTTCTGTTCTTTCTTCCAAAAATCCAATCTTGCTTTCAAATGGCCTTTTGAAATGAGTTGGCTGCATAATCTTCGAAGAAAAAAAGAAAGTTCGTCAGCATTCAACTGAAGAAAAGCTAATTTATGACTTTAAGTTCTTGGTACCTCTTTGTTGAAAATAATTGTGTTAGTTTTATCTAGTTTATTCTTGATATTAGAGGTTCAGAAATATTTCTTTTAATTTAAATCCCATTCAAAATAATTTCCTATTAAAACAGAAATAGAAAGAAAAATCTAATCAGGTAGTTATTCAAAATTTCCCACAAGAAGAACAAGCCATTTTCCTTTCTGCTCACGTGATTCTCTTTTAGCTGGGTTTTCCCAGTACTACCTCCTCTATTCCCAGGACTGTGATTTAAATATTTATTTATTCTTAATCATTTTCTTCATTTTCCATGGTTAGTGTCATATGGGATAGTCTTCTAGTGCATTTCCATTTTAAATATTATTGAATAGCTCATTGAATGATAACATCACTTCTATCCCTCCTTGCGGAGCTAGTTGAAACTACAGAATGCAAATCACAATGGTCAAGATTAAATTCTAGATTTTTCAAAATATCTGCTGTTTGTATATTCTCGAACTAGTCAGCAGATCCTAAGGTTTTGTTTTAGTACTTAACATCTGAAATATAAATTCTATTCTTATTTTAGTTTTTTATTTGCATTCTTTTTCTTTCCCTAGGATGCTGAAACTTTAGGCAGCAGATGAAATATTGTCTAAATTTATGTCATTTGAGATCAGGATAAGATTGCAAGCTTGCTTTTTAATGCTTCCTAATTTATCACCTAGAAAATGAACAAAAGTTTGTTCTTTCCTACTTAAGAAATTTACAGTTTTTAATGTAAATTTAAGAACTAAAAGTACATAGTAGCTAATATGGTTTGGCTACGTTCCCACCCAAATCTCATTTTGAATTGTTAACTCCCACAATTCCCATGTGTTGTGGGAGGAACCTGGTGAAAGGTGATTGAAATACAGGGGGTGAGTCATTCCTGCACAGTTGTCATACTCAATGAGTCTCACGAGATCTGATGGTTTTAAAAATGGGAGTTTCTCTCCACAAGCTTTCTTTTTGCCTCCTGTCATCCCCGTAAGACGTGACTTACTCCTCCTTGCCTTCCATCATGATTGTGAGGCCAGCCCAACCTTGTAAAACTGTAAGTCCAATAAACCTCTTTCTTTTGTAAATTGCCATTCTTGAGTATGTTTTTATCAGCAGTGTGAAAACGAACTAATCCAGTAGGAGAACAGAAAAAATAAAAAGATATATCTTGGTACATTTTGTATAGATGTTTTGGGTCATGTTTTGTTTTGTGTTTCACATAAAAGAAGGCTTATATGGAAATCACCAAGCAAAGTACTCAGATCATTTAATTTAAGCCACTGTCTTTATTATTATTAAAATGTAAAATGTATAGAGCAATATAAAGCACCTTCAAATTGTTCAATTTCAGACACACAAAAAAATGTTTTTCATTCTCTTGGAATATTTGTTTCTTTCATAGTTGTTCTTTTTAGGCAAAATGTTTGTATGTGTATTCTCAGATTTACCTTTAGAAACACAATATGAAGTTGCTTCTTTACAGTTAATGGAAAAATATGGTGAAATGTAAAGTCTATCCAGAAGTCTCTTTTCAGAGGTGCATTTAACTATGCTGACTTTGTAAGGTTCAAAATATGAATCACAAAAATAATAATCTATAATTCAGGCTCTTCCACGAAGGACACCAAATAGCTTGTCCCTTAGTATTGTGAAACCTAATTTATCCATTCAAGAAAAAGTCAAAAAGGAAAAGTCAATCACACCACATCTATCTTTACAGTCCCAGGAAATCACCTTTGTTCCTCGTGGCATACCAGGGATTTCCTTTTATATATCTTTCTTTTGTCTTTTCTTACTCTTTCTAATCTCTTATTGCAGCAATAGCTAGGTTTCTTGAAAAAAAGAAAGAAAAACATTAACAAAAGAGTTCGGTCAATTTGTGATCAGTTCTACTAACTAGAACTACTTTTGACTCAGATTATCCCTATAGCTGACAAAGCCTAATAATACGTACTCCTTTATTTAATTTCTTTCCTGGGTCAGATAATCATCCAATGAATGTTCTTTCCTATCTGAGTATATTTCCAAAATGAGACTTCTGTACAGAAAGCCATATTTTAATTATAAACACATTTTTAAAATTCAACATGGGGTAAGTTACTAAATTAAGACCAAACTTTGTCTATATTAAACAGAATGAGGACAGCTGACAAATAAGATATTATTTATTATCTGCTTCTTTCTTTTTTCTCCCCCAAACTCTGCTCTCTTTTCATCAACTATAGAAATAATTTTTAGGAAATTCATACTAAACACATAAAAGAAAAGCATAAACTGCAAGAAGTTTACCTCTTACAATGCCTTCACTTATCCTGCGGTGCCCAGCACACTGTAATAAATCTAATCTCTGCTTCTCTATTCTCAAAAGGGGATAAGCATGATGCTGCAAAAACAGTGATCAGATTTAGAAGGTCAACCCTTCACTCGCAGGTATATCCTTGGCTAGATCATTTATTTATGCAACTTTTTTTTTTTTTTTTTTTTTTTGCATTTGCAAAGACAAAGGGTTGGACTAAATCACACTATATCCAGCAGTGTTCTAAGGACTCTAGTGAACTCTTTCAGGACAGAACAGATGAGGAAGGACAGAGGTTATGTGATTAGAACTGTTCAACCAGAAAAATGCTGCTTTCATGTGTTTGATTCTTTGCATAGAATTGTATTTGAAGCCCTACACATACATGCTTGCTCACACAAAAAACATATAAACACACAAGATGAGCCACAAACTAGCTTGCATCTCTTAGGATCTCAAATTTCTGGTATATTTTATACTAGCTCTTTTCCTTTTCAGCAGAGGTTCAAAGTGCTCATCAAATAAAGAATATACTTTTAGGTTCTGAAGGAGTATTATTAAATTTTACCTCAAACTTATCATCTCTTAAGTACCTAAGTCAAGAAGCTTTAGGATTTATTCATAGTTTTAATTAGCCAAATTAGTTAATTATTCAAAATACTAATCATTCTCAAACCTCTTTTTGAGACCTTTTTCAAATTAACATCTCCAGAATATGAGTAAAGAATCTAAATATGAAAAATGTATTAAGGCTTTAGACACTCTGCGACGAACATTCACACACTGTGTTACACACACGTGTGTATATACATGCACCCTGAAATGATGTTATCCTTTTGCCCTAAAGTGTTATGGCTCTATGAAGTCATATTTAAGTTCGTCCTTCACATGTGCTGTTTGCTTCTATCATATTACCATGACCAAATTTTTATTCCATGTCTTTATTACCCTATAGCAGAGGTTTCCGGGGTAAGTTTTGTGGACTTCAGGAAGACAGGGGCCACAGAAGTCAAAACTGTATTCATAATAACACAAAGACATTATTGTCCTTGTCCATGGGTTGAAATTTTCACTTGTGATGCAAAAGCAATGGTAGATAACACTCCAGCACCCTTTCCAAACAATTGTCATTCTATTCTTTATGGCCATATATTCTCAATTTAAAAATAAACCCAGTTTCAGTTAAGAATTAAGTAGTAAAAAAAAATTAATTGTATTAAATCTTGACTGTCAAGATCTTTTTAAAATCTGTGTGGTGAAGTATGTCAAAAAATGGAAAAACATATGGGCAGTTGCTTGAGTTACGTGCTAAACTCACCACATTGTTTCTCATAGAACAATATTCTTACTGGAAGGAATGAGTAACAAACTACAATTATTGAGATGTAAGTGTTTGACAGATGTTTTTCTCCAAAATGAGGTACACTTTTTCTTCACAAAACCCACAATTGGCTGTATGTGTTACAAAAAATCAAACTCAAACTTTCAAGCAAGAAAAGAAATTTTAGAAAACTGATATTCTCCATCTTGAGTTTGATCATTTCTCAATAACTCTGTAGTAAGTTTCTTCTAGTGAAATCATCAGTAAAATTAATCATGATTTTAAAAAAATGTACAATGACATGTCACTAAATGACAGGGGTATGTTCTGAGAAATGTGTCATTAGGTAACTTCATGGTTGTGTGAACATCGTAGAGTCTACTTACACAAACAGAGATGCTAAAGCCTACTGCTTACCTATGCTGCATGGTACAGCCTATTGCTCCTAGGCTACAAACTTGTACCGCCTGATAGTGCACTGAATACCGTAGGCAATCGTAACATAATGGTAACTGTTTGTGTATCTAAACATTGAAAAAGTATAGTAAAAATACAGCATAAATCATAAAAAAGGAGTACACCTGGATAGGGCACTTCAAGAATGGAGCTTGCAGGATTGGAAGTTGCTCTGAGTAGGTCAGTGAGTGGGGAGGTGAGTGAATGTGAAGGCCTGAGATATACTGTACACTATTGTAGACTTTATAAGCACTGCACACGGAGTCTACATTAAATGTATAAAAACATTTTCCTCTCTTTAGTAGTAGATTAACCTTAGCTTCCAGTAACTGTTTTACTTTATCAACTTTTTTCATCGTTGATGCTTTTGTAAGAATACTTAGCTTTAAAACACAAACACATTTCACAACTGAACACAATTATTTTCCTTCTTTATATCCTTATTGCATAACTTTTGTCTCTTTTAATTTTTTTTATTTTTAAGAAACTAAGATATAAACACACACACACATTAGCCTAGGCCTACACAGGGTCAGTATCATCAATATCACTGTCTTCCACCTTCATGTCCTATTCCACCCGAAGGTCTTCAGGGTAAATAACATTCATGGAGCTGATATCTATGATAACCATGCCTTCTCCTGGAATACCTCCTGAAGAACCTTTCTGAGGCTGTTATACTGTTAACTTATGTTTTAGTAAATGGAAGGAATATACTGTAAAATAATAATAAAAAGTATAGTATATTTGATAATCCAGTAATATAGTAGTCTGTTATCATTATTATGTACCATATGTAATTCTATGTGATGTAATTTTACAGGATGGGCCACACAGTAGGTTTATTTACGGCAGCATCACCACAACACCTGAGTAATGCATCAGGCTACTATGACCTTACAATGTCTATGTCACTAGGTGATAAGAACTTTTCAGCTGAATCATAACCAAATGGGACCACCAATATATCAAAGTCTGTCATTGGCCTAAATGACATTATAATGTGTATGAATGTGTAATAAACTCCACTGACATTTGGAAGACCTGCATAACTCAGTGAAATAACATTTTACAAATGACCGTATTACACAAGCAGACATGGGTAAGAGTCTTTCAACATGTAAGACGGACCAATGGTCTTTAATGCTGCAGAATATTAAAATATTATTCAGATCTTGCACTGCAATTAACCAAGCATCTAGCACTTATCTAGTTTTCAAGAACAGGAAAAATCCTCTAAAATTATCTAAAATAGCTATTAACACTCATATTCTATTTCTAACTATGTATCTTTATGAGGTCAGAATTTCTATCTATTGCTCAACCAAAACAGTACATTGCAAAAGAATTAACAGAGGCACACATATGAGAATTTTGCTATCTTCCACTGAGTTAGACATTAAACACAGTTGTAAAAATGTAAAACAATACTATTTATGTTGCTAGTTTTTTGTTTTGAAAAACATAGCTGTTTTCATTGCTATTAATATTTATATATAATTTTTTATTATTGTCATTTTAAATAAAATAATACACATTTTATTTGAAGTCTCAGAGTTTATTTGCAATGTCTAATTTTATAAATGGTGATATGTAATTCAAATGGCCCAAAGTATTTTTGGGTCTTCAATACTTTGTTAGAGTACACTACACTAAGTTCTACTGAATGTACTTTATTGTGTATTTGACAAGTTTATGTTTCTCCACATTTCAAACTACCAGGGTTATAATAAATATTCAAGCTGCAAAGGATGTTGACTTTCTTTTTTATTTGGTAATATCATCAGCTTTAATAACTTTATTGTATTATTATTTACTACTTCATTATCAAGAACTTTCCCTAAACAATACTCTGACATTTTTATTGCAAGAGTAGATAACCAGATAAATTTGTCACTGGTCAATAAAAGCATACTCATTTTACTGTGCTTTGCTCAATTACACTTTCCAGACATTGTTTTTTTTACAACTTGAAGGGTTGTGGTAGCCTGTTGTCAAGCAAGCCTATTGACACCATTTTCCCAATAGCATGCAGTCATTTCATGTCTCTGTGTCAAACTTTGGTAATTCTCACAATATTTCCAACTTCATTATTAATATATCTGTTATGGTGATCTGTGATCAGTGATCTTTGATGCCACTATTGTAATTGTCTTGAGGAGCCATGAACCATGCCCATATAAGACCATAAATACTATGTGTGTTCTAACTGCAACATCAATGAGCTGATCCTATCTCTCTCTTTCTCTCTCTCTCTCTCTTCTCTCTTCAGGTCCCCCTATTCCCTGAGACATGACAATATTGAAATTAGGGCAACCACAGTAGCCTCTGAGTATTCCAGTGAAAGGAAGAGTCAAACGTCTCTCACTTTAAATCCAAAACTAAAAACAATTAAGCTTAGTGAGGAAGGCACATCAAAAGCTTAGGTAGGCTGAAGGCTAAGCCTCTTGCTCCAAACAGCCAAGTTGTGAATGCAAAGGAAAAGTTATTAATGGAAATTAAAAGTGCTACTCCAGTGAACACACAAAACAGCCTTATTGTTGATATGAAGAAAGTTTTTGTGGTTTGGATGGAAGATAAAAGTAGCCACAGCTTTCCCTTAAGCCAAAGCCTAATCTAGAGTAAGGTCCTAACCCTCTTCAATTATGTGAAGGCTGAGAGAGATGAGAATGCTGCAGAAGAAAACTTGAAGCTAAGAGAGATTGGTTCATTAGGTTTAAGGAAAGATCCTATTTCCATAACATCAAAGTCCAAGGTGAAGCAGCAAGTGCTGATGTAGAAACTGCAGCCAGTTATCAAGAAGATGTAGCTAGGATCATTGATGAAGGTGGCTACCCTAAACAACAGATTTTCAATGTAGACAAAACAGCCTTCTATTATAAGACGACACTGTCTAGGATTATCATAGTAAGAGAGGAAAAAAGTCAATGTCTGGCTTCAAAGCTTCAAAGGAGAGGCTTACTCTGCTATCAGGGGCTAATGCAGCTGGTGACATTCAGTAGAAGGCAATGCTCATTTACTGTTCTCAAAACCCTGGGACCCTTAAGAATTATGCTAAAGCTACTTAGCTTGTACTTTATAAGTAAAACAAGAAAGGGATGACATTTGTATATAGCATGATTTACTAAATATTTTAAACCCATTGTTGAGACTTACTACTCATAAAAATATTCCTTTTAAAATATCACTGCTCATTGACAATTCACCCGGGAGCCCTGATGAAGATGTACATAAATATTAATGGTTGTTTTCATGCCTGCTAATACAACATCCATTCTGCAGCCTACGGATCAAGGAGTAATTTTGATTTTCAAATGTTAGTAATTAAGAACTATATTTGATAAGGCTGCCATAGATATTGATTCTTCTGAAAGATCTGGGCAAAGTGAATTAAAAATCTTCTGGAAAGAATTCACATTTGTAGATGCCATTAAGAACATATGCGATTTATGTGAAAAGGTCAAAATATCAACATTAACAGGAGGAGTTTGGAAGAAGTTGATTCCAATCAGCACTGATAATTTTGCAAGGTTCAAGACTTCAGTAAAGGAAATAACTGCACATGTGGTAGGAGCAGCAAGAGAATTTGAATTAAAAGTGGAATGTGAAGATAAAACTGAACTGCTACAATCTCACAATGAGTCTTGAATGGATGAGGAGTTTTTTCTTATGGATGAGGAGAAAGGAGAAGTTTCTTGATATGGAATCTAGTACTGGCTAACATACTGTAAACACTGTTGAAATGACAGCAAAGGATTTGGAATATTACATAAACCTAGTTGTTAAGGAAGTAGGATTTGAGAGGAGTAACTCCCATTTTGAAAGAAGGTCTACTGTGGAGAAAATGCTATCAAACAGCATCGCATGCTATGGAGAAATCTTTTGTGAAAGGAAGTGCCAATTAATGTGGCAAACTTTATTTCTGCCTTATTTTAAGAAATTGTCACAGTCACCCCAACCTTCAGAACCACTATCTTGTTCAGTCAGCAGTCATCAACATCAAGACAAGATCCTCTATCAGCAAAAAGATCATGATTTGTGGAAGGCTCAGATCATTATTAGAATTTTTTAGCAATAAAGTAATTTTTATTTAAGATCTGTCTATACATATTTTTTCTGAGAGGGAGTCTCACTCTGTCACCAGGCTGGAGTGCAGTGGCATGATCTCGGCTAGCTGCAACGTCTGCCTCCCAGGTTCAAGCAATTCCCCTGCCTCAGCTTCCTGAGTAGCTGGGACTACAGGCATGTGACACCAAGTCCAGCTAAGTTTTGTATTTTTTTTTTTAGTAGAGACGGGGTTTCACCATGTTGGCCAGGATGGTCTCTATCTCTTGACCTCGTGATCTCCCACTTTGGCCTCCCAAAGTGCTGGGATTACAGGTGTGAGGCACCACACTTGGCCAGGTCTGTCCATTTTTATAACACACAATGCTATTGCATACTTAATAGACTACAAATGCTATAAACATAACTTTTACATGCAGTGAGAAACTAAAAAAAATTGTATGATTTGCTTTATTGGAATAGTTGTTTAATTGCAGCGTTCGAAACTAAACCTACAATATCTACAAGGTATGCCTGAATTTATTGAGAACTTAGTTTGTAATAGAAACTATTATGAATAATGTAGTAAATGTAGAAAGCAGTGTAGGTGATAAAGATATAAACCTTATTCTAGGCTTCAAATATAATAAGAAATCCAGGTGGATCACAATAAAAGAGGCCATCACACATGTTAATTGTGTTAGTAACGGTTTGTTATCAGAGTGATAATCAGTGAACACAAAGACTCAGGCAGCTTCCAGAGACGATTCCTCCATAGAAACTTTGGGGAAATTAATAAAGAAAAATGGTTAGAATAAGCTTTATCAAAATCTAGGAAGTGGTTAAATGTTTACACAAGTCAAAGAAATGCTGAAAGAAGAAAAGGATGCTTAAAAACAGAAGAAAAACTTTGTGGGTTTTCATTTGCCATTATCCCAGCCCTCTCCCTGCTGGGTGATGATCTTAGCAGCCAGCACTCAGCATATAGAATCTTGGTTCCTAGCTCTGGAGCAAATAGGGTAGAACTTATCTGGAAAAAGAATGTAATTAGTCTAAGCTGGGAGCAACCTGAAAGACTGTCAGAAGCCTTTTTTCTTTGTTACATCTGACTTGAAACATACTTTTTGGCAGAAAAGTAGCAAATATTCTTCAAAGCATTGTAAGGCAGATGAACAAGCCAGAGCTATCTGGGCCAAAAAAAAAAAAAATGATTATAGTTGAAGCATAAAACATATCACCCAAAGCTTGGTAGAAAAATCTCAAGAGTTTCACCGAGAAATTAGGGCTTTCAAAGTGCCTACACACATTGAGTAATTCAGAAATCTACATGCATTCCCAAGACAGGATGAATATTCTGAAAAGACCTGAGAAAATGCTAAGCTTTCACCTCTGGCTGAACTATAGGCCTAGTAAGAGCAGGAAGTAAAGATTAAGGTAGAGTTGTAAATAGACTGGGTAAGTGTTTAAGTGCCAAGCACAGAGCGAATCTGAAAAGGTATTTTACCCTCTCTGTTTTTTATTTCTCCTAGCCTCCATACCCCAGCCCCCACCCATAGCCACATTTGCCTACTAATATTAAAGGAAATATTTATGAAAAAAAAATCAAACAGAAAACCCTAGCTAACACAAGCTAAAGAACAGAGACTTCAGAAAACACACATGGTGAATAACAGCGATTTTTCAAAAACAGTTTAAAAGATTCTACCAAAGAACACACAAATAGCTATAGCCTACAGCAAACAACAAAAGCCAACCCAGAAAAGGAAGAAAAATTTGATTATAAGAGTCCCACATTATAATGTTCAAAATGTACACTTTTCAATCAGAAATTTTAAAGCATGCAAAGAAATAAGAAAGTATAGTCTATTCACAGACAATAATGGAAACTGCCGCTGGGGGAGTCACAGACATTTTACTTAATAGAGAATGACTTTAAATCAATTGTCTTAAATATCCTCACAGAGCTAAAGAAAACCATGAATAAAGACCAAAGGAAACCAGAATAACAATGTATTTAAAAAGTAGAAAGTATCAACAAAGAGATAAAAATTATTAAACACATACATACATCAAAATTCTGCAGCTTAAAAGTATAAGAACTTATATACAAACTTAGTAGAAGAATAAAACAGTAAATTTGAGCAGGCAGAAGAAAGAACCATGAAAATAATGATAGGTCAATTAAAATTACCAGTATAGAAAGCACAAAGAAAAAAGAATGAAGGAAAATGAGCAGAGCCTAAGAGACATTTAAAACATCATTATACACAGCAACATAAAAGAACTGAAATCACAAGAAGAAAGAGAGGAAAAGGGCAGAAAGAGTAGTTAAAGAAATGATGGCCAACAATTTGCCAAATTTAGCAAAAGACATGGAACTATATGTTCAAGATGTTCAATAAACTCAAAGAAAAATAACACTGAAAGATACATTCTGAGACACATTATAATCAAATTATCAAGATAAGAACAAAGACAAGATCTTGCAAGCAGCAAAAGAAAATCCTGTTGATACATATACGGGATTCTCAATAAGTTTAACAGAGATTTGTCATCAATAAATATGCAGACAAGAAGAAAGTGGAACATTTTTAAAGAAAAGAACCTTCCTTCCTTCCTTCCTCCTCCCTCCTCCCTCCCTCCCTCCCTTCCTACCTTCCTTCCTTTTTTCTATTTTTTTTTTTAAGATGGGGTTTTACTCTTGTTGCTCAGGCTGGAGTGCAATGGTGCTCACTGCAGTTCCACATCTTGGGTTCAAGCACTTCTCCTGCATCAGCCTTCCATGTAGTTGGGAATACAGGCTCCCACCACCACACCCAGCTATTCTTTTGCGTGTGTGTGTATTTTCAGTAGAGACAGGGTTTCACCATGTTGGCCAGGTTGGTCTCAAACTCCTGGCCTCAGGTGATCCTCTCACCTCAGCCTCACAAAGTGCTGGGATTACAGGTGTGAGCCACTGCACCCAGCCAAGAAAAGAGGTTTCAACCAAAAATTCTATATCTAGCAAAATAATCACTCAAATGAAGGAGAAACCAAGACACTCCCTGATAAACAAAAACTGGGGAAAGTTGAGGGAGTTTGCAGTAAGTAGAAATGCCCTCCAAAAATGTTAAAGGAGTACTTCAGCATGAAGTGGAAAAATGTTAGACAATAATTTGAGGCCATATGAAGACACAAAAAACTCTAGCAATGATAACTACCTAGGTAAATAGAAAAGGCAATCTTACTGTATATTTGGCTTGTGACTCATCTTTATATTTTCTATATTACTATAATTTAAAAGAAAAATGTATAATAACAATTATAAATCTAGATTAATGGTCACACAATATATATATAGATGTAATTTGTGACAAAAACAATATTGTAGGGGTGAAACTGTATAAAAACAGAGTTTGTTTATGTGATTGAAGATGTTAAAATTAATTCAAACTAAATTGTTATAAATTTAAAATATGAATTACAGTAACCAGCATAATCATAAGAAAAAATTTGCAAGAGGAAATGAGAAGAGAATCAAAGAGGGACACTGCAAAAATAAATTAAACACAAAAGAAGGCAGCATTGAAGGACTTAAAGAAAAAAATTAAAAGACAGAAAATAAATGGAATAATGAAACAATTACTTCATTTTAAGAAACTAAATGTAAATAAATGCAATTCTCCATTCAAAAGGCTGAAAATGGCAGACTGGATTTTTTTTTAATTCACTTACTTTATTTCTAAAGATGCAATGCATTGAGGGTAAATGAATGGAAAAATACATTCTATGTAAACTGTAACCAAGAAAGAGCAGAAATTGTTATCTTAATATCAGAAAAATTAGACTTTAAGTCAAAAATTGTTATGAGAAGAAATAATACGATATATAGAAAAATGGTCATTAAAGAGACAAAATAATAATCATATATGTATCAAACAGTAGAGGTACAAATTATACACTATAGTTTGAATGACTGTGTTCCCCTTTCAATTTCATATTGAAATTTAATCTCTAAAGCAATAGTAATAAGAGGTGTGATCTTTGGGAAGTAATTATTAGGGCCCTACCCTTATGAATGGAATTAATACCCTTATAAAAGATCTTGAGATTGAAGGGAAGGGAAGACTGTCTTTTCCTTCTGTTCATTCTGCCATGTGAGAATGCAGTGCTCCTTCCCTCTGGAGAGTACAGCAAAAAGGTATCATCTTAGAACCAGAAAGCAGCCCCCCTCCAGACACCAGTCCTGCCAGAATCTTGATCCCCGGACTTTCCAGCTTGCAGAACTGTGAGAAATAAATTACTATTGTTTATATTACCCAATCTGTGGTATTTTGTTATAGCAGCACAAATGAACTCAGACATTGTATGAAGTAAACAAGTTGCTAGAAAAACACAGACTACCAAACTTACTCAAGAAGAAATAAAAAACCTGAACAGACCTATAATGGGTAAGTTATAAAACCCATTAATCAAAAACCTTCCTAATAATAAAAAGGCTAGAACCAGATGAATTCACTTGTGAATTCTAACATTTGGAAGAATTAACACTCATCCTTCTCAAACTCTTCCCAAAACTGAGAGATTACTTACTATCTCATTCTGTGAGGCTGAAATTATTTTGATATGAAAGTTAGACGAAGCACAAGAAAAGAAACCAACAGATCAACATCTCTTATAAATACAGATGAAAATCCTTAAAGTATGTTAGAAGACAGAATTCTTCACCATTTGAAGCGCATTATACACCATGAACAAGTGGGGTTTACTCCAGGAATATGAGTGCCTAAACAAAGAAAATCAATGTAATACAACATATAATAGAAAAGGGAGAAAAACAAATGGTCATCTCAATTTATGGATAAAATGTATTTGACAGTATCCAACACTCCTTACAAAAATATTTTAAGAGCTAGAAATAAAATGAATCTTCCTCAACAACGTAAAGAATCTTAAACAAGCTAAGGCTACTCAATGAAACAAACTGAAAAGCTTTCCATCTATGACAGAGTAAGATGAGAACATCCACTTTTACTATTGTTATCCAATATTGTACTGGAAATTCTAGCCAGAGTAACTAGACAAGAAAAAGAATGAAAAGATAATCAACTTGGACATGAAGAAGTAAAACTATCTCTGTTCACACATGGCATGATCCTGTATACATAGAAAATCTCGAAGAATCTACAATAAGCTACTAAAGCTAATAGATGATTTCAGCAAAGTTGAAAAGTACAAGATTAACACTCAGAAATCAGTTGTGTTTCTATAGACGTATCTTCAAAGAAGATACATAAATGGCCAATAAGCACAAGAGAAGATGCTCAATCAACACTGTCAATCATTAGGGAAATGCAAACTAAAACCAAATGAGATACTACTTCATATCTCTTTAATGCCCATAATTTAAAAAAAAAACCACACACAGAAAATAACAAGTGTTTCTAAGGATATGGAGAAACTGGAACACATGAATATTTCTGTTGGGAATGTAAGATAGTTCAGCTGCTGTGGCAAACAGTTCTTCAGAAATTTAAACATAGTATTACTATATGACCTAGCAATTCCATTCCTACTTATACAACCTCGAGGACTAAAAACATGCACTCCAACAAATACACACATGTCCACAGTAGCACAATCTGTGGAATATGCATATAATGGATTGCTAGGAGCCATAAAAAGGAATGAAGCACTGTTATATGTGACATGGTGGATAAACCCCTAAAACATGTGAAGTGAAGACGTTAGACACTAAAGGTCATATATTACTTGATTCAATTTATGTAAAGTATCTAGAGAAAGTAAATCTTCAGAAAACAGAAGTAGATTGGTGATTGCCAGGGGATGAGGGAGGTGGGATATGAGGAGTAACTGCTTAGTGGGTAGAGTTTCTTTTTGGGTTGATGAATATGTTTTGGAACTAGATAGAACGGGTGGTTGCACATGATGTCAATGTACTAGGTGCCACTGAATTGTTCACTTTAAAATGGATAATTTTATGATATGTGACTTTCATCTCAATATTTAAAAAAATAATAATACCAGGAATTTAAGTTAGGCAAGAAGATAATGTGATGTGGAGGGATAAAGTCATTCAAGTAACTAGAACTCTTGAACACTAAATGATAATTCATACGAAATAGTTAATGTACTTGCTTTGTTTCTCTAGTTACATAGTTACTGAAGATGACTCAGCAAATGTAGGATAAGTTTAGAGTATTGCATTGGAGGTCTTCTACACCCCTCACAAAAGTCAAAATGTGATCCACAGATTTAAGGTACAGTCTTCCATTCAAGTAAGGTTGTCTCCCATGTCTAGTTTCACTGATTCTAGTTTTTCTAGAGTTTATCAGATTGGACTTTACACTCAATTGAACAATCTTAGACCAAGAGAAATAGTGCAGTTAAATAAACGAAAATAATGAACAAACATTGAAATTGCTCTAGCTAAAATTTCATTTTCCAGAGCAAAGATACAAAGTGGGATATTAGTTAAAAATACTGTTAAATAAAGGTTTGTTGCTTTTTTCTTTTTCTTTTTTTTTTTTTTTTTTTGAGACAGAGTCTCACTCCGTCACCAGGCTGGTGTGCAGTGGCACGACCTCGGCTCACTGCAACCTCCGCCTCCTGGGTTCAAGCAATTCTCCTGCCTCTGCCTCCCAAGTAGCTGGGACTGCAGGCACCTGTCACTACGCCCAGCTAATTTTTTTTGTATTTTTAGTAGAGATGGAGTTTCACCATGTTGGCCAGGATGGTCTCAATCTCTTGACCTCGTGATCCACCCACCTCAGCCTCCCAAAGTGCTGGGATTACAGGCGTGAGCCACCACACCCGGCCTGTTGTTTTTTTCTTTTACTGATACAGTCTCTTTTTATAGATGAACTCTGTAATACAGGTGACATTGGTTACAGTTTAAAACAAAGGAATTGAATGTTAATTGCATACAGTTGGCATCATGGGAAATAATTACGTATTAAAATATCCTCGTCCACAAACACAGAGGATAAATATTATATTACAATATTTTTTCCCAGGTGGATGGGTAATTGTATGCCACACTTTCTTTCTCTCTCTTTTTCTTGCTTTTGTTTTCTTTTTTATCTTTTCTGTCTTTTCTTTTTGACAGAGTCATGCTCTGTTGCCCAGGCTGAAGTGCAGTGGTGTGATCATGGCTCACTATAGCCTCAACTTCTCAGTCTCAAGCAATCCTCCAGCCTCCTGAGTAGCATGTGCCAACACACATGGCTAAATTTTTTTTTACCTTTTAGTTGAGACAGGGTCTCACTATGCTGCCCAGGATGATTTTTGAAGTCCTAGGCTCAAGGGATCCTCCTGTTTTGGCCTCCCAAAGTGCTGGAATTACAGGCACGAGCCATCATACCCCATTATAACTCTCTGTCTCATGGAAACCTGACTTCTCAGAGACAAGGCTATCTAATCATACATTAGAGGCCAGAATGTCACATTTCTAAATGAAATTTCTATTAGGCAGAAGCAAATAAAATATATGACTCAATATTAAAAGTTGTATAATAACATACAATTTTATATAAGGTGGTTTAGGATAGAAAATGTGAACTTGCATTTTATCATGGGTATTTGAAGTCTGAAAAATTATGACACCAGAAATAAAAATACATACAGAATTTACACTTAAGATTTTCAACTTCCCACTTCTTTCACTGCCTCCTTTTCTGCCCCTTGTCCAAATTTTTATACCTCCATCGTCAGCTGAATTCTTTCTCTGCTATGCCTTCCCTTTAGAAATATACAGAATTACTTTGCTAATTTAAAAAATCATGGGGAGGAATAAAGCAGAAATTTATTTTTCTAAATCATTTTTTGCCACTATCTTCCATGGGCGTAAGAATATGTCTTAACTTATATTACAAAGATTATGACACATGTCAAAACCAAAAGTGCGTGAGATAGTGATCCAGCATCTCTGCCTTCAAGTTGTGTGAAATTAGGCAATTTACTTCAACTTGCAAGACTCAAATGAATACTCTAGAATGTAAATAAATAAATAGTATCTATGCAATATTTGTGATATGAGAATAAATAAAATAGTACATTGTAAAGCACTTAGTACAACATCTGACAAGAAGAAGGTATAAATAATTGTTAATAGAGTCTCTTTTGACTCTTGTAAAACTAAAGACATTATAATATAAAACAAATTCATCATTTATCTGACTGGACACTCAACATTATAAGAGTAACTAAGGGAATCAAATATGGCTTAAATATAGAAATGAAACTAAAGCAAAGACAAAAAATGTAACTACTTTTATTCCATTAATACCAGAGGAAATTATTTTTTATCCAACAGTAGAGATAAATCTATTTTCAAAAGCAACAACAATCCATAATATATAGGGAGAAATTGTTAGAATCTGTCATTGTTTTCTCTGCAGCCTGATTATGCCTGGATAATGCTACACTGAAATCTGTATTCAATCTGTACTGTTCTTGAAAAAAAACAAGCAGAGACACATTTGATTATGTCTATCAATATAACACATCTTCTGTTTTAATTCAACAAAATAAACAGTTTGCATCTTGGTTGATGCTGATGTTTACAAGTAATACAAATCTAAAAATCTGTAAAACTGTTTTCCCCTTATAGAGCATAATGGGGATAGTTTAATCATTGCTTTGACATTTTCAAACACAGGTCAGGTGTTTAAATGACAACTATTAAATTACAGATGCCAGGATTTGTTTGCAATATAATATAATATAACATTTTAACTAACTATAACCAGAACTGTTATTTTATTAGAGCATAATAGCAACTAGAATGAATTTTTGCATAACAACAACAAATCAGCTATCATCAGTCCAATTTTATTTATTTTATTTATTTTATTTTATTTTTTTATTTTTATTTATTTATTTATTTTTATTTTTATTTTTATTTCATTTTTTTATTTATTTTATTTTTATTTATTTATTTTATTTATCATCAGTCCTTAATTTTATTAAATGCTTTCTAGGAAATTTTATACATATATATATACACACACACACACACACACAATATATACACATATATATACACATATATATACATATATATATACACATATACATATACATATATATACATATATACACATATACATATACATATATATATATACATATATACATATACATATATATGTGCATGGGGGTGACATACGAATCTTTTTAGAGCCCTCTTCAAAGGGTCAAATCATTTTTTTAATCTGGTGTCTTTTTTGTTTGTTTGTTTTGAAACAGGGTCTTGCTCTGTCGCCCAGGCTGCAGTGCTGTGGCGTGATTTTGGCTTACTACAACCTCCGCCTCCTGGGTTCAAGCAATTCTCCTGTCTCATCCTCCCGAGTAGCTGGGATTACAGGTGCCCACCACTACACCCAGCTAATTTTTGTACTTCTAGTACAGATGGGATTTCACAATGTTAGTCAGGCTGGTCTCAAACTCCTGACCTCAGTTGATCTGCCCTGCCTCCCAAAGTGCTGGGATTACAGGCATGAGCCACCATGCCCGGCCTAATCTGATGTCTTAACAATAGGGAAAGAGGGAATTCTTTACCTCAGTGTCATATTTGTGGGCATGTAACAAGGCTAGGGGATGAATCCAAGTCAGTCTAATACCAAGGTCAATTTAATCACTCTATCTACTATACTTTCTTTACAAATTAGATGCTGAAGTCATCCAAGTCTGTCGCTTTTAGCTGTGTTACGTAGACAATTGCTCTACTTCCTTTAAACTAGTGTGTTATGAGGGTTAAATAAGATGATTGTATGCACTGTACTTTTAAGCTGATGTAAGGAAAAGCCTAATTCCTTAAAGGCTGACTTTTAGTTTTTGGCTTCTTTTGTTGATTTTTCTGGATCGGGCTGCCTATGTTTCTCTTCCTTCACTTCCTTAATTCTATGTTTTGGCTCAAATGAACTAATTGAGCATAGCTTCATGGATGTAACCCATATCTGATATTAAAGACTCATCTAACCATTAACATCACTGTGGCAGTACTGACCTGTGTAAATTATTACTTAACATGGCATATGAAACTAGTTAAAATTCTTAATCTTAGAGATACTTCTAGAAGTGAAAATAAAGACATCTCTCTTGTGGAACCGAAAAAATCACTATTATATTCTTGTTTAACTGAGATCAACCAGGGTTCTAATGATTCCTACATCAATGCTTGGTTTCTTTTATACTCTGATAAACCTGCAAAGACTGTCCACCATGCAACCTAAAAAGTGTACTAAAGGAATGAATCCCACTATTGTAACAGATGGTAGTTGGGAAGTTTCAAAAAGAAACAAGAGCTAGAGCTAACGATGTAGATCACATTTTGGTGCTTTCCCATTTTATCCTTAGTCAGCCATGACAGATAAACATTGTGATGACTCTGTCTTGTCACTGATTGATTACAGACACACAGAAGGCAAAAGGCCATTGCTGCTGAAGAATTGTGGAGTATGACAGTTCTCAGGTAGCTATTTCAATATGGCACATGGATTAAAGAGCTTGATGAATATCCTCTATCAAATGCATTCTGACTCATAAAATACACACCTTTGCTCTCAAAACAGGTTAAAATTGGTAATCGTATTCTGTACAGTGTTCTCCCAAGTATAGTCCTTCTCATTCTACATATTAAGTGTAAAAATAAGATTGCAAATTAAATGTACAGCTTTACTAGACTGATTTCCACAACTTTAAACATAAATGTAATCTCATATATTTGTAGAGTATAATTATTAATCTTATAGTTAATAATATTCTCAAAATAAATGTGGATAAATATTTTCTTTAAACAAACTCAATGGAAAAAAATGTAGGCTTCATCAATGCATTTGAATAAGTCCACCCTTTAATTTAAAAAGTGGAGTGAATAATTTGTTTCTTTCAGAAATACTTATAAAACAAATTACTTGAGTAGTTAGCCTATTCTTCAAAAATAGTTAGGACTTCTCTTCACAAGGCAAGGAAGAGTCTGAGAATCTTAGAAAGTAAGGCATGTGTGTCAAACTACTTCTGTAATATAATTTGCAATCAAACAAAAATTACAATGAACATGTGTTTCTCTGGTTACAGGCTTGCATTCCTTAGCACTTAACTGAAAACTGTCATGCTATTTTGAGTAAAAGAGTTTCAAAAACATTTCTTTGACTAAACAACTTTTTGTATGCTTTCATCTTAAAACATACCCACTAAATGTATTTTCATGATAGAATAATCTTAGTGGAAGAGCTCACCATATTTCATCTGTGGCTATATTTGACACTAACCAAGGCATTATTATTGTTGGTAGTGTTTATTAATATATTCAATAATAGACATTAGAGTTATAATACACTTCAAGAGATAACTTCCCATTCTAGCAAACTAAAGATGTCCTTTTGTTCGATGACACATTGATACCATAGAGGTAAGTGACTAGCCCAGGGTTATATAATTATAACAGCTATATGAATTTCTGACTGCTGCTCTTATTGGAAAAGTTGTTCTAGAGGCAGCCCTTGTCCTAAAAGGCCCAGCGTCTTGCTAAAATCTCACAATCAGAAGCTTCCGCTCCTGACATGGAATCGCCTACTTGGTTGAAAGTTTACACCTGCTTCAGTGGTTGCACTTAGAAAGCTAGGCCTTGCGAACATATTGGTGGACAGAGGGAAGACCAGAACGGTGATGCTGTATGTTGAATTTCCAGCTGGAGGTTTTTCTTTGTGGCTTTGTTCTAGCACAGCTGAGAGAACTCAAGCCTGAGGGTTAGAAGAAAGGCTTGGTGCAACTGGAGCACTGCAGTTTGACCACAAACATACACAGCCACAGACACATGCAAAATCAAAAGTGTACATGGTCTTGATGCATATTCTTGTTCTCACCACAAAAGTTAAACAAACTCAGGTATTTTTCCTGTCCAATGAGAGAGGCAAGACTAGATAACTTCTAAAAGTGCTTCCTGGGTGAAGACTCAAGTCTTGTGCTGCAAACTACCAGTCTTCTGACCTTATATATTACTGACAGTTTTGGGTTGAGCCCACCATAAAGGCCACGCAACTAGACTGCCATTTTGCTGGGTCACAACTCAAATGACTAACCACTGTTGTTATACTTACCCATTTCATCAATATATATAATTTTCTAGGCTCTTGATGGCATTGAGTTTACAGAGAGCATAGAACACTCTCTGTATAAAGGAGGATGTCTGCTTCCTATAGCAATACGTTTTCCACTCCAGTATAATTACTTACTTTTTTATTTTATAATGTTCCTATCAATAATAATAATGAAATCCAAAGACTTTTAAACATGTGGTATGTGAAATGCATTTGGTAAACTGTAACTCTAAATAATAATTGTGGGCTGGGTGTGGTGGCTCATGATTGTAATCCCAGCACTTTGGGAGGCATACACAAGAGGATTGCTTGAGACCAGGAGTTCGAGACCAGCCTGGACAACACAGAGAGATCCTATCTCTACAAAAATGAAAATAAAAAAATAACCGGGCATGGTGGTTATAGCTGCTCACGAGGCTGAGGTGGGAGGATTGCTGGAGCCCAGAAATTCAAGGCTGCAGTGAGCCATGATTGCACCACTGCAGTCCAGCCTGAGCAACAGAGCAAGACCCCACTTCAAAACAAAACAATAATAAATAAATAAATGTCACTTCTATTTGTATGATTAATATCATATGAAATTAAGTCTGGGTTAGGGGGGCTGTCGTTGTTCTAAATATGTGAATTTTCTAAATGTGTATATTTATGTAACTAGGGATTGGAGGTAAAAGATACAAAATAGTGAAAGTGCAGGGCCAACTACCATAGCACCTAGAATGTGGTAAGTACTCCATAATTACCTATTGGATGAATGAATGCGTGAATAATTTGACCCCAGAAGACTAACTCCAGGTTAAATATTGTGTCCCTTTCCATTTGTCATAACTAAAATGGAAGCCACAAAGATCTATATTCCTGAGATGTTTTATACCTTTTCTGGGAAATAAGCTTTATGTAACACTGCTTGGTATGGTTTCTGGTGATCAATACGTATTGAATAATAGAAATAATCAAAGGAATAGTAGCAGCAGTTCTAGGTACTGTGCAAAACTCTTGGACTACATTATCTCATTTAACCTCCATAATAACACTACAATGTTGGCAATAAATATTCTACTCATAATACAGATGAGTAAAGTAAGAGACAAGGTTAAATAACATGCCAAATTGCACAAAACTAGTGTCTTATAGAGACAGAACTCAAACCAAGGTATGTCATGTTTGCTCTTGATTTAATAAATGAAGAAGTGCAGGACAAAAATGAAATCAATTATGGTTCATCACTGTGGTTTTATAATGAGAAAAATTGGAAAGGGTTGAGCAGAGGAAGTTTAATTTAGTGAGTGGCTAACTCTATATGGTCTTTGTTGCAGCAAACTCTCAAGTACTCTGAAGTATCAATATGGCCTCAGTGAGTAAAAAGAAAACCTGAGAAAGTGAATTACTGGGACAAGGATGCTAGAATCAGAATGAAAGAAAAAGAATTCAGGAGAAATACATAGGGATTATGACATGAATATCTCTATCTGGCTAATAGCTGTCAATAGAAAGCAGCAAAATCAGCCCATTCATTTTTTATAATTATGTTAAACTTCTATTGTTTAAGTGAAACACCATACTGGAACTCATATTCCTATAACAATGATTCTTGGCATCGTGCAGCAACTTAGAGTCATCATATTGTTTAATCACGTTGTATTACAGATGTACAAATGAGGCAGTTAAGAAAAGGTTCCTGGGAGAATGCTGGATAAGCCAACATTTACCTGGGAATTTTTCCTTTTTATCTTTCCAATTACCTTTCTCTCCTTCCTCCCTACTGGCTCCCTTTATTTCTTTCTCAACCTCTCCACGTTAAATAACAACTAACATGCACACGAATGTTCACTGTGGCACTCTTTACAATAGCAAAGACTTGGAACCAACCCAAATGTCCTTCGATGATAGACTGGACAGGGAAAATGTGGCACATATACACCATGGAATACTATGCAGCCATAAAAAACGATGAGTTAGTGTCCTTTGTAGGGACATGGATGAACCTGGAAACCATCATTCTCAACAAACTGACACAAGAACAGAAAATCGAACACCGCATGCTCTCACTCACAGACGGGTGTTGAACAATGAGAATACATGGACATAGGGAGGGGGAGCATCACACACTGGGGTCTGTTGTGGGGAACTAGGGGAGGGACAGGTGGGGGGGGTGGGAAGTTGGGGAGGAATAACATGGGGAGAAATGCCAGATATAGTTAATGGTGAGGAAGGCAGCAAACCACATTGCCATGTATGTACCTATGCAACAATCTTGCATGTTCTTCACATGTACCCCAAAACCTAAAACGCAATTATATATATATATATATATATATATATATATATATATATAAATCCAAAAAACAACTAACAACTGTATTGTTGGCAGTTTATACATTTAAAAGTCAATATTTTTACAAAGATGGCATATTTCACAAAGTGCCCCATTGGAACAATTGATACTGTCATTTGTATAATTAGTCACGGAAATTACATGACTAAATGACTCTGAAAAAGAGTTATCGTTAATTGTATTTTGTACATCAAGAAATATGTTTAATGTGTTTAGGGGTTCATAAAATAACAAAGCTAAGACAAAAACTGAAGTGGAAATAAATAACATTCAACAACAGGCTATAATTTTAAAATATCAGTTGATTTCCGGATTCATGCAATCCTACCCCAGAAATGACTATTTTTCATAATACTGTGCCATATGTGGGGGTTCAGTCTTTGAGAAAAAACAGCTAGGTGGGTGGGTTGCAGCAATGTGCCAAATGTATCTGGAAGACAATTGGGGGAGTTTAATAGTAATCCCCTTATCTCTGCCTTCCTTATTAGTACCTACTAAAAAGTAATAAATCTCCAGGGTTTTGAAATAGTCTCCCCAAAAGAATTAAACACAATGATAATTTCCATATTAGTGCTGAACTCTTTAATCTGAAGAACACAGTCCAAAAATCATTGCAAGGGCAATTCACAGAGGTTCTTTAGATTGGGTAGAAAGTTAGAATGTAAAAACGTTAGGGAAAGAAAGGAAAAGAAAGAAAGAAGTGTCCAAATGTAGAGGCTTAGATCACTCTCTTTCGATCTGAACTTTTTCCATCAAATCCTCTCTTTCCATTTCCACACAGTTGAGTTATGATCTATACATGGAAACTTCCAGATACCACTCCCTCATCTTCAACCCACAATAAAAGTCAAATGTCTTCTGCATTTATCAAACTAACACATAGTAAGGCTGTAAGTGGCAATGGAGACTAAAAGCTCCTTGGCATTCTCAACTTTTATGTTTTACATTTTTAGCTTCCCCAAAATATCCTGCATGATATTTGAACTGCAGAACTACTGTGCCATTTGCAAAATGTCTGATTATGTTTTTTTTTTTTCCAAATTCCAACCAATGCTAATGTGCCCTAAGATACCACATATTGCTACCCTCTTAAGGCATTTGAATGTGAAATTATCATCCACAATACCATCAAAAGAGAGGAATAAAGACAGATTACCTGGGGTTAAGAGGATGACTGACATAGTGATGAGTGAGCATACAACTAAAATCACCAGCAGAGCAATAGCAATTCCCTTCCAGTTTCTCTGTGGAGGGCTGTTACTTCCCAGTTCCTACCGAGATAGAAAAAAAGTTTCATAATTATACATGCTCCAAGAGAAATGTATTCATAAAGAAATGATTCAGTGCATGGCACAATCACAGTTTGAAAGCTGATTAGAATCCATTTCCTCTTTGGTAGTTCATTTAATTATTCAAAAGTGCATATATTATAAATGGCTATCTTTTGGGGGGCAATCTTATCTCTCTGTGAGATAAACCAGCAGAGTTTTATGCTTGCTGTCCAAAATGTAGATGGTGTGAAAATGAATTGACTATAAACACCAGGACGATAGCCAAAATACTCTGCAAAATAATTATGGAAATAGACTGGGTCCATTTACATTTATTCTTGCTACAATGGAACTACAATAAAGATTTAAATATAAATGTTCTGAAGCACTGTGGACTACTTTCTAACTGGATGGGGGAAAAGATTAGAAATAGGAAAATCATTCAAAACGTCCCTCACTGCAGAGCAGCGCACATTTGTTAACCAAACAGGTCTTTTTAAACAGATCTCCCACCACTCATAAAAACTAAAGTATGTAGTAACTAAATTAAATAAGTCCTTCTATATCTGGTTAACGATGTTCTCTCACTGGGCAATAGGCGTGATATTGACAAAAGGTATGGTTGCCAGTGATCTGTGTTTCTACTGTGTTGACTAGATATGTGTGGGCATAATTCACTGAAGCAAAGCACAGACCACATTGATTTAAAATGAATGTCACCTTTTTCTTTGCCATAAAATTTATAAAACACTGAACCTCTCATTTTTTTGTTCCTACACCATTTCCCAACTGGTTTTCACCCTTTCTCAATACAGTCTCTTTATTCAGAAATACCTAACTGATTTGGTGATACATGAAACAAAACATGAAGGTATCCAGTTCACTACATGTGCACAAATCATCCAAGAAGCTATAGAGCGGCTTTGTTTTAAACAAACATAAACAGAATAGCAAACATTTAATAAATTGTACATGAGTTCCTGTGGTTCACAGATTAAAACATTGAAGCCAATTTTCATATAGTGATTTTAGTATTGAATTGTGCCATAAACCCATCAGATTTAAAGAACTAGACTCTAAATAAGTATAAGAAGAAACCATGCATAGGAGGCATTTTGTTGTTTGTTGCTTCCCTTCTCAGATAAATCACTCTAAGTTAGTCTTTCATTCTGATAAACCAAATCCAGGAGAGATCAATTCCACTTTTTGTTCAATGACTTGCTCCACACCTCTTTTTCGAATATCCAACACTTCTATTCCTCTTGCACTTTAGGATTCCCATTCACATTTTTCACGTAAATCAAGACAGTGGGTCTCCCAAATTATCAGCTTTAGAGAAGTGATATAAAGACAGTCAATAGTTGTCTTGAGACCATAAACCCTTATCTGGAAGACAATGCTCCTGCAGGTTTCTAGGTGAGTTTTTTTGGTTTGTTTGTTTTGTTTTTTGTCAGAATGTGTGTGCTGTGATGATTGGTGATTCTCTATAATAATGCCCTTCTTCAAGGCTACTCAGAAGGTAGAGTGACAGAACTAGAGAGGTTGCTGCTGTAAATCAAAGTTTATAAATTGTGAAATACTCATCTCAAGAACTGAGACAGTGAAAAAGGGTCAATAACCAACAGCAAATGGGTATCTGGGCCAAGAACCATAAATACTTTCCAATTTATTAACTCTGAGGGAGGTAAGCAGGTATTATTGTTTCACATTGTAAAAAAAAGGGGAAACAAATAGCAATGCAGCAATTATAACTGATTTTTGAATTCAGTACAAGAATGAAAGAAAAAATTATAAACTGAAATTTGCTGATTATGATCTTGATACACTGTCACTCCAACTCATGACAAACTATTTGAGAAATGACTTTTGACTGTGCTTTTCAGTTTGTGACTATGATAAAACCATGTAATGTCTACCAGACATGATCTAACAAAGAGTAATAATAGCTTAGATATTTTATGATGTGTCTGGGAAATATTTTAGATTTGCAATCTCACATAATCCTCAAAATAATCAGGTAAGATTAGTGTCATCTTGACAAATTTGCAGATAAGAAAATGGGATTAAAGAGATTAGTAACATATCCATTTATTGCTAATAAGTGGGACAGCTAGAGTTCTATTTCATAAAAATCTGATTACAAAGATCATATTTAACCACTGCGATGCCACTTGTAAAGATAAATATTTCTAGAACAAGTACATTAAAAAATCAATAAATCAATAAGTTATATAGACCAATGAATAATTGTACATCAATACCTTTCATTTGGAAAGATTCACAGTAATATTCGGAATTGATTAATGCTATCCTGAATTCAGTAATATTTGCAAATAAATGTCTATTTTCCCAATTACGACTGACTAGGAAGTCTACCATTTAAAAAGTGGTAAAACAAATTTGAGTGAGACATATTTTTCTGTTCATAAAGTGATGCACATAAGAATGTGTGGTTCCTCTGAAATGACTCATCAATGCCCAAGGCATCTACAAGTCCCTGTTTGAGAACTGTTGACTTAATAAACACAATATAATTCTCCCCTTTACATCCACCTTATATTCTATTACCATTGCATTTCTAAAGCATGGCGTTACTTACATTACTTTTATTCTCCAAAGTTCTTTAACATCCCTACAACACTAGCTATAGAATCAAACACAGATGTGTAAGTCTAGAAAAATAATTATCTATATCCACACTCCAGCTCCCCCAGCCATCACAATCTCCTTTTGAGAAAGAATCCTGTATTTCATGCTGCTCTGATTATCATTTCCTTACATTTGCCTCGGGTGCTTCAACCTTCACATCACCATTCCATTCCTAATTCTGTTCCATCCAGCTCCTTTCATATGCAACCCGTTATAGACACTGTCAGTCATTCAACATCCTGCTCAAATGTCTCTTCTCTGGGAGTTTCTCTTAGTTATGCAAGCCAGATAAGACTTTCCTTTCTCTGGAAAAAAAGTATGCCTAAAATACACTGTACCAATAAGTTTGAACCCAACTCTGCTACTTGAGAGCTAGGAGACTGCAAACAGACTTCTAAATTATTCTGAGCCTCAATATTTTTACCTGAACTGGAATAATAATGCTAATTATTTTTAAATGTTGGAAGGATTAAAATAAAATAATTCATAAAAAACTCTTACCTAAGTACACAATAATAAAGTTTACGCTAAGCGAACTGTTTGGAATGGTCTCTCTCAATACACTTGCACTCCTTCTCATCATTCATAATATCATAAATGAATATCATCATCATCATCATCATGGTGAATGATAGTGGTGGTGTTGCTTAAAACCATGTATAAAGATCCATCATATACCTGTTGTTAAAGTTATTAGCTCCTTAAGGTAAGAATCACATCTTAGAAAATTTTTTTTTTTATTAAAAAATTTTTTCAGAGGGTCTTGCTCTGTCACCCAGACTGGAGTGCCCTGGCACAATCATAGCTCACTCCTGGGTTCAAATGATCTTCCTATCTATGCCTCCTGAGTGGCTAGGACTACAGGCATGTGCCATCACACTCGGTTAATTTTTTAAAATTATTTATTGTAAAGACTAGGTCTTCTATATCGCCCAGGCTTATCTCAAACTCCTGGCCTCAAGCAGTCGTCCTGTGTTAGCCTCCCAAAGTTCTGGGATTACAATCGTGAGTCACTGCACCCAGCCTTAGACAATTTTAGATTCCTTATATCAGTTAACAATCTCTTGTTCTCTTAATAGGTGCTTGGAAAATAATTGGCCAGTTAATTAAGTGGTGATGATAGTGATCCTAACTGATTTTGTTTTTGATGACTTCCTACCACCCAACATCTGGAAGCAATCAAATTGTACATGCCAGACCAACAGAACAGGTATGATCCTGTGCAGCAGCCTTAGACAAGGGACATGTTAGGAGCTTGCAACATCATCATCTGGATGCTTTGCTGGCAGAATAGAGTGCATGTTAGATTATGATATCACAAGGAGGGCTCTAGAAACTTAGGAACAAAGATTGAATAATCCATATATGGTGCTACTTTTGTAAATGAGCCCTCCAGTGGATGGATGCATAAGTTGAAATGCTTGTGTTCAATGTCAGATCATACTAAGCATTGTGATTGCCTAGAGACACGTTAGTGCTATAGTCCAAACTAAACTCAGTCTGTAACCTAACTATTTACATTATATCTGCCACCAACAAATTACTCATCACCCTTCAGAGAACAGTTTAGTTTACAAGACAAGGCTTACCATTATAAAGACAGTTTATCTAAGTCTAAATTCATTTTTTATTTATTTAGGTTCAAGGAGAAAAATGCTGGAAATCATAAGTAGGAAAAATGCAAGTGTTATACACCATTTTATTTGGGAAAATAAAGAAAAATATAACCATCAGATTTGCTTTTCTTCATAAGGAAGTAAAGGATACCAAAATTTGTTTTTTTTAAACAATATTCCACTTGTACTTTCCTTTGGAAAACATCAGTGTATCTACCTGCCGTGTGTACTCTGAAGAGAAATATAATCCAATTGTATTAAAATAGTCTAAAAAAACATGACATTTAGAGAAAATACAAGGAAAAATCATTGAGATTTTGAAATTATGCATCTAAATTGAATGTGGTGTGCTTTAACAAAAATAGATTTTCTCCAACCACCTGTCTACTTTCTAAGAAGCACAGGGAAAGTTCTTTAAAACACCTGTAATTCTGTTTGAAAAGATGTACTTAGGTTTCTTAGTTTTAGAGTATTAACATTGTTTACATTGATTCTTGGTGGTGTTCTTAATACAATCAAACCAATCACTAAAAAACTTAGTTCCTCACTTTTCTTTTAACCTTTCCCTATATTTAGTTGTTTCAATATGTCTGCACACAGAATCCTAAATTTTCTCAAAGAAGTTCAATAAAGTTCCTCAATATTAAAAAAAAAGGGCATCCTCTTCCATCAGTTCATGTTCTGTTAAAAAGCTCAAAAGTTTAAATTGTTTTTCTTTTTTTATTTTACTGATGGTATTCACCTTTTCAACTGTAAATAATGTCAAATATGAAAAGGTTAGAAATAGTCCAAAGACAGTTATACTGAATAAACTGAAAATATCCTAAAGGAAATTGAAATACTTTTAAAAGTTTCTATATTGTCTCATGATATTACAGAAACAGCATTTTAGAGTTAAAGATACCTGAAATAAACTCCATTTTAATGAAACGTGCTCTTACAACACACCTAAGAAACATTTAGCTCTGACTTGAATAGCCTTGAGATATAGAAATTCAATTGGAATTTCCTTTAAATAATACCATTTATCATTTAACAAAATGTACTGTAATGTGTTAAGATTTGGGATATCACACAAGATGAAGCTGGGAATACAAATTAAAATGGGACCTGTTCACAGTGAGCATAAAGTCTTAGGAAGAAGTTTCTAGGCAACAATATAATACAAGGATAAATAAATAAAGGTAAAAGAATAAATCATAAAATGTTGCTGTGGGAAATAAAAAAAGAAAATTATTAATTTCCTTATATTGATATAAAACATTCACTTTGCATAGTCAATCAACATCCTATAATAAAGGTGCTGGATATGCTGGGATTACATAACTATATAAGATCTGGAATGGAAAAGGAATCAGAGGAATTTTTTATAAAGTAAGTCGAGGCCGGGCATGGTGGCTCACGCCTGTAATCCCAGCACTTTGGGAGGACGAGGAGGGCAGATCACCTGAGGTCGGGAGCTCGAGACCAGCCTGACCAACATGGAGAAACCCATCTCTACTAAAAATACAAATTTAGTTAGGTGTGGTGGTGTATACCTGTAATCCCAGCTACTCAGGGGCTGAGGCAGGAGAATCGCTTGAACCCAGGAGGCGGGGTTTGTGGTGAGCAGAGTTGGCGCCACTGCACTCCAGCCTGGGAAATAAGAGCAAAACTCCATCTCAAAAAAAAAAAAAAAAAAAAGGAAAGAAAAGAAAAAAAAGAAAAAATGTAAGTAGAAAATGTGTATAAAAATACACACATAGGTATTTGGAAATTTCAACAAAGTGCATTATTTTCCTTCTGGCAAAAATAATTGACAAAATTTGCAAGCTATATTAGATTCATAAGCATAAAAGAAACTAAGATAATTTTCAAAGAGTTTCAAAAAGGAGCAGGAAAATCTAATTTTGCCTCAAAGAAACAAATAACTTCAGTACTATTTAAAATGTTTTATAACATATTGAAGAAAGAAAATAATTCTAAATTTTTATTAAGTTCATATTGTCTGAATAGCATGTCTGAAAAAATACCACAAAAAGAAAAGTTAAACTCAATTTAAAGAAAGAAATGCAATTATACTAAATAAAACTTTAGTCAATTGAATGTATGAGTTTAGTGTAAATAACACTTAAATATTATGGACTATGGTCCAGCATTAGGAGATCAGTCATGGTTTCCTGCAAAACGTCAGTTAAGAATACCAATAAAGAAAATTAATCATAGGGATCATTTCTAATATTTAATTTGCACTTAATACTTATACTGCCTATTGCTTCTTAAAATTGCTCATTGTTCTCATGTCATTCATGGTTTTCTCATTTATCCTTCTTCTATGATTAGAGGACTCTATTCTAAGTAAAGTAATTATTTTTTAACTGATCACAAGTTACACAGTTTTCAAAATTATGTCTTTATAGGTTGATGCTCTTGACCTACATAAGGCAGTGTTAAATCATACTGAAATCTGAGCTGTAGACCAAAGGCATCAATATCAGCTGGAAGCATGTTAGAAATGCCAAGCAAGTGTCTTTTGTTGCTCTCTCTCTCTTCTCTCTCTCTCTATATATATAGAGAGAGAGAGAGAGAGGATATCTATTTTTTTATTGCATTTTAGGTTTTGGGGCACATGTGAAGAACATGCAAGATTGTTGCATAGGTACACACATGGTAGTGTGATTTGCTGCCTTCCTCCCCATCACCTATATATATCTGCGCTGCCCCCCATGCTATCTCTCCCCAACTCCCCACCCCCCCGCTGTCCCTCCCATATTTCCCCCCAACAGACCCCAGTGTGTGATGCTCCCCCTCCCTGTGTCCATGTGTTCTCTGCCACCCAGGCTGAACTGCAGTGCAAAATCATGGCTCACTGTAGTCTCAACCTCCTGGGTTCATGCGATCCTCCCACCTCAGCATCCCAAGGAGCTGGGCCACAGGCATGTACCACTGTATCTGGCTACTTTTTTTCTATATATTTTGTGTAGAGATGGTGTCCTGCTATTTTGCCTAAGCTTGAGTTTGTTTGTTTACAATATTTTTATTTAAAAAACTGGCAATATCAGTTGCAGTTTGCATTTATCACTCCCCAATAATTACGATTATTGATGACACACTTGGATATGGTTTGGATTTGTGTCCCTACCCAAATATCATGTTGAATTGGAGAAGGGGCCTAGTGGGAGGTAACTGGATCATGAGGGTAGATTTCCTTCTTGTTGTTCTCATGACAGTGAGTTCTCACAAGATTTGATGGTTTAAAAGTGTGTGGCACTTCCCCCTTTGCTCACTCTCTCTCCTACTCTGCCATGGTAACATGTGTTTGCTTCCCCTTTGCCTTCCACCATGATTGTAAGTTTCCTGAGGCCACCCAGTCATGCTTCCTGTTAAGCCTGTGGAACTGTGAGTCAATTAAACTCTTTTCTTCATAAATTATCCAGTGTCAAATAGTTACTTATAGCAGTGTGAAAACTAACTAATACATACTCCTAGATGAATTAACAGTTATCTAGAAACAAAATAAGGATGACAACTATCCTTAATATATGGTGTAGTGTTAGTTTTAGACTTTTGGTATCATAATTTAGAAGTCTGAGATAGGACTAAGCGACTGTGATTCTGGACACATTTAGGGTTAAAAATTACAACTAAAGGTATTAAAAAAGACAAAATAAGAACAAACAGATTTGATGTCAGAAAGATGGCAGATTAGAAAGCTCCAGGCCCTCATTCCCCCACAAGATCATTAAGTAAACTACTAGCGACTCACTAAAATAGATTTTGGGAGTTCTGGTAACCAGCCAAATTCACTGCTTTGCAACCAAGTGAATGTCCAATCAAGAAAAAGCCACAGTGAAAAAGATAGGACATTTCATGGCATTATTGCTTATGCTTGCCCCACCTTAGAACAGTGAGTGGAGTAAAAAGAAGTAGCTCGCTCTCTAGTTTTTTTCCTCTCAGGAAGGAAGGAGGAGAGTGGAACTTACTTGCAAAGTTCTGGCCTGTCCATGGGGTGCCTGAGGGACTGATTTCTGTCTTGCCTCAATAGGAGATCTTGGATGAAAATGACTCTATAGTTTTAATCTCCGTTTGGAAACCATGGAAAACTGTAATGGGTAACATATTTTGTGAAAACTGTGAGTATGCTGACATGTGGAAACTGTGGCCAAGATGTTATGGAAAGAGTAGTGCAGAGCAATAGCCAAGAGTTCAGGAAGAAGAGGGGGTACAATCTTAGGGATGATAAACATTTAAAGGCAATCTTCAAAATAAATACACAAATAAACAAACAAAAGCAGCCCCATCTATGGGGCATTTGGGAGAGAACACTACACAGATAGGCCCAGGAGAGACACATGCCTAGAAAATGCCTGAGAAAAACTTACACTTTCATGCTGGGCTATGTAGGAACAGAACATTTTCCTCCACACAATCTACAATGACTGGAAGAAGTGTCTGATTTTTCAAACACCCAATTTTCAACAAAAGATCACCAGGCATATAAAGAAATAAGGAAATCTAGTACATTCAAAGGATCAAAATAAATCTCCAGACACCAACCTTAAAGAAATAAGACTTCAGATTAACTAGAGAAAGATTTTAAAATAACTGCCTTAAATACACTCTGAGAGCTAAAAAAAAAAAAAAAAAAAAAGTAAGGACAAACTAAAGAAAAGTAAGTACAAACTAAAGAAAATCAGAAAAATGATACATGAGAAAATTGAGAGTATTTAAAACAACATCAAAATTGTAGCTGGAAATTCATGTTGTGATATATCTAACAAAATAGTAAAATAGAATTCTCATTAGTAATCAGTAGTAATTCCACTTCTGGTTATATACCTAAAACAATTGAAAGCAGTGATGCAAACAGATATTTGTACATCTCTGTTTACAGAAGCATTATTCACAATAGCCAAAAAGTACAACTCAGAGGACCATTGATAAATGAAGAGAAAAACAAAATGTGGTATGTATGCCTTGTATGTATATATGAATATTATTCAGCTTTGAAAATGAAGAAAATCCTAACAGTTACTACAACATAGATGAACTTTAAAAACACTGTGCTAAGGGGAATAAAGCCAGTCACAAACAGACAAATACTGTATCATTCCACTTAAATGAAGTGCCTTAACTAGTCAAATACTTAGAGATAAAAACCAGAATGGTAGTTCTTAGGGGCTGAAGACAGGAAAAATGGGAAGTTATCTTTTTAATGGTTACACAGTTTCAGTTTGATAAGATGAAAAAAGTTCTAGAGACGGTTGGTGGTGATGAGTGCACAGCATTGCGAAGGTACTTAATGCCAATAAACTGTACACTTAAAAATATACATAACAAAATTTGCCATTCTATGTATATTTTACTACAATAAAAGCATTCACAGTTCAAAACAATATTAAATGTCTTTATAAAGTAGTATTGTCCAAAGAGAGAAAACCGCAAAATGTTATTAGAGAATTTATAAGACCACTTGAAGGATATATAGAATCTTCAAATCCCTGTTAAGGAAAATTCAGTGTGGTAAAGAAGTCCATTCTTCCTAGATTAATCTACAAATTTAAAGGAATTCCAGTGAAAATCCAAATAAAATCCTTTTTTTTTCTTAATTGATAAAGTGATTTTAAAGTTTAGATGGAAAAATAATCATATAAAAGAATAATTTTGAAAATAATATCTGATGGATATCAGTTATCAAAACGTAATATAAATCTGCACTAAGTGTGGTATGAATAAGAGCAGAAAAATGTAGAAGCAAAATTATATTTCAGGGTAAAATGTTGCATGCTCAGAAACACATTAGTTATATTTTATAGATGGAATTTATATATATCTTTTATATGTCTATATAATTTATAGACAGAATTAGTTGTATTTTAATCTCTATTTTCCCATAAGACTTTCATTCTGCAAAGAAGGACAATCAGGGTTGTGCAAAGCATTCCAATGAGACATAGCACGATCTCCACGGAGTCAAGTCAGTCAGTTCTTCCATCATATTACAATATTTCTTATCAGCATTCCAATCCATTCACTGCTCAAGCCTCTCAGGAGAACCCTTCTTGGCTCCTGTGACACCATACTTTCCTGTTTGTTATTTGCTAGCCACTTTTCCAATTTCTCAAAACTGTGGAGTTGCCCAGACCTTGGTGCTGGTCCACATCTTTTCTTTACATGAACAGGATTTCTAGTGATATCATTCAATACCACTTTTTATACTATCCATATTTTCTATCAACTTTAACGTTAATGTTGGAAACAAAATACATGGACAGGATATTTTTAAAAGAAGAGTAGAGACTGAAATTGATCTCTAAATAGACAGAAAGCTAAGGATCTTTCTACAGCTACATTATTCAATCTTCTCCCAATATATGTAAAACATCTTCTATACATATCAAAGTCAATTGCTACTTAGAGTGCCCACTGCTCTTAAAATTGCCCATGAAATTCATGTCATTCAGTTTCCTACTTTTATTTTTTCCTGTTTCTCTCATGAGAGAACTCCATGCTAAGAAGAGTACATGTTTTGATCAAGCCTTCATATTTTTCAAAATTGGGTTTCTTAGTAGGTTGCTTCTGTCTACCTATTTAGACAGTGCCTTAACTCAGTGCAGTCCATGGACCAGTAGGGTAAGCATCAACTGAAAGCTTATTGAAAGTAAAAATTATTCAACCCCCGTCACAGACCTTCTGAATCTCCAGAGCCTGGGAAGTCCTGACAGCCATGTTTAACAGGCTCTCCAGGAGGCTCTACTATGTGCTGAAGTCTGGGAAACATTCCCCAAGGTCAGTGCTACTCAAAATATGGTCAGCTTCACCCTTGAGTTTATATAAATGCAAATCATTCACCCCCAGCTCAGACCTAGTGAGTTCCTGGGAAAGGACTGAGCAATCTTTGTTGTAATAAGCTCTCCAGATGATTCCTGTGCACACTCATATTGGAAAACCCCTACCATAGAGAGTAAGTCCTGGAGTGATGCAGTGCTGAATAATAAAAGTGCTAAAATAAACAACAATCTTACACTAAGAGGAATTTGGTAGATGCATTATGAGTTAGTGGTTTTTGAATCAGTACACTTGCATTTTAATATATAATTATCTATATACTAGCTCTGTTACATACATTATTGACCTAATCTATTTAAGCATAATTATAAACCTAACTAGATAGGCCTAATGCACAAGATCAGGTTTATGAATCTTCCTCCATATGTGTTATTTTCCAAATTGTGTTTAAGTATAAATAAACTGAATTCCACCTGGTCGGAGACGATTTCACACTAATATTTGTATCCATAACACCTAGTACAGCACATAGTAACTATTCACAAATTATTTGGACTGAAGCACTAAGCTCAGCTTTATGCCTTAAGGGTTAGGAATGGGGTCTTTAATCTTGAGGGATGCATTTCAGCCTTGTGAGGACTGGGCGATAACTAGCTATCTGCACCTGAAATACATACAGAAAAGACATCCTAGGAGTGCAGTTGTTTACCCATCTTGGAAGCTATATATTGTGGTTGAAAGAGAACTAAAAAATGTCAGTGATCTACAAACTGGAACGATAGTCCCAAATTTCTGGGACTGATAAGCCTCTATGGATTACTAACAAGCCAGAAAATCATCTTTAAGCTTGATTTCAAGAGATTAGCAGGCTGCAAATATCATCTGCTACATTCTGCCTATAACTAAAGTTCTGCCTAAAGTTCTAGGAAGAATATAGCAGAAAGATCATATTTGCAGCCCAATCATCTAGAAGTAGTTTCTAGTAAATAGACTAGACTCTTGCCCATGAGGAGAGCAGAGAACATAGTTATTTCTCATTGCATTTGCAATGCCAAGCAAAGTTCTTGGTGCAATGGACATCCATTTATATTTATTAAACAGATAAATGTAACACACCCAGAAACTGTTTTTGGCTTAGTATAATATTTATTCTTTATCATCTTTA
This sequence comes from Ateles fusciceps, assembly GCA_036589455.1. Lineage (NCBI taxonomy): Eukaryota > Metazoa > Chordata > Mammalia > Primates > Atelidae > Ateles > Ateles fusciceps. The sequence goes on along the minus strand of JAZHEH010002982.1, from coordinate 6,999,021 downwards.
AGTTACTTGTAGAATGTCAAATATTAATTCTCAATAGGATTTTACATTTAAATTTATATCAAAGTGTGATATAAAACTCTCCTGACAACAGATTATCCATATCTAATGCGGAATATTCATTGTAGAGAGATAGAAACTAGTAAACTTGGCAGCTTGGTCTGCCCACCTGGGCTGCCCATTAATAATTACTTGTATGATTTAAGATAAGGCTTTCATCTTCCTAGGCATAAAACAGGAACAGCAGTATGTGCCCAGCTTATGCCATGGGGCATTATTTGATGCAGACAGCATGTCACAAAACCCACCCCCCACTCTTCTACTTCCTAGATATAACACAGGCTCACTCTGCTCACATACAAAATAGAGGTGATACTTGCATACAATTTTTATGAGTTTTTCAAGAAATAATGCAAATGAAAACTAATTATAAACTATTTCATCTATATCAATTTAAGTTTTATAATTATATCTGGCAAATTTGAAGAATCAAAAAAAACTACACATAATTGTTCTTAAGGATTAACTATTATTGAGTCATGTAAAGTAGTTCCTCTGAAACAGTCAGTTTTAGGATATCTGTAAACTCCTAATGAACATGCACATTTTTGAAGCCTAAGTATACTGTCAGGCTGTTGCTAATGGAAGGGAGAAGGAATGCATGAAGGAAGGAAGGAATTCATGAAAGAAGAAAGAAGGAAAGTAGATAAGAAAGGAAGGACTCTAGATGAACTTATTGTCCCCAAATAAATGACGATCTATTTGGGAAGAAGAATAATTTATTAAACATTAGAAGAACAAAGAGAAAACTATATTTTTAGAAATACTCGGCACTGTGGTCAAGATGCTAAATGTGAGAGGATTCAGGGAAAAGAGGTCCCTGATGGTGTATGCCAGAAAAGTTAAAGATCAAGTCTATCCTGGCTGTTTCTCAGTTAAACAAGATCCAGGTCAGAAAGAGCTTAGATTTGAAAGGCAGAAGAAAGTCATCCCAGGCTAAGGAAACCTCCATTCCCCTGCTCTCTCTTCAAGATGAACAAGGTGTGTTTAATGTAGTTCCTTTTCTAGCGGTTAGTTAAAGGTTGTAATTGCCCAGGAGTCAGGTAAGATGCCAAACATAGGTTAAGAAAATAGTAAAGCCATTGGCGAAATACAACTGCTTGAAAAGAACAAGTGGCGCTGTAGCTTCAAGCTAAGTTCAAAGCCGGCATTATTAATTTGCTCTTCGTAACACCACTGACCTTTAGATGCTGCTTAGTGTCTGAGGGAAACTCTGGCAATTCACCCCATCTCCCTGTCTCAACTAACTGCACTTCCTTCACCATCACCAGTACCTCCCAAGCCAGAACCAGAAACCTTCCCAGAAAGACAGCACTGGGTCTGATTTTGAGTTTCCTCTCTGCTTCCAGAGCAAGTGCCTTTTTTCTAAGGCTCAGCAGAGGAAGAACTGGGGGCTAAGAAGACGAAGACACACGCTCTTTCAGTAGATAAATCTTTCACTTTCTTAGGCATCAAAACCAATACTGAAATAGAAACAAACACAGTTGATCTAGCTCAAAACCTTATTTTTCCACACATTTATTTATTATCACTTAACTCTGATAAAATCAAATCTAATAAACTTCTTCAAAAATTAAGAATTCAATTCATTGTAAAAATTTGTATTATGCCTTAAAAGAAGGTATAGTCGTCCTTTAATTTTAAAGATTGTGTAGGAGAAAATTTTTCTAATACCTTCTTTATATACAGAAATCTAATATCATAAAGAGGCAGCTACAGCTAAGACATTAATTTTACAACTTTTTCTCCAAAAGAAAAAAAAGCAGAAATTAATGAAATGAGGCAGAACAGGAAGTAAATGTGCTTTTAATTATTTTTATTGCTTTTGCCATTAAAAATGTTAATAATTACCATATAGGCATTTAAAGAGGAAAGAAATAACACACTATATTTCCACTGTAGTAATCAACATTCCTATGCTGTTTTTAATTAGAAATGTTAAGTATATGTGTGTGTTTTACCTTCTCTCCTATTCTGTGATGGTTATTAGTCATTTCTAACACATATATACTACATATAGCCACTATACAATCAAGGAAAAGAGAAGTTAAGCAAGATTTGGACCTTTTATTTATATCTGCAGAAAAGTAGTATTCTGGCTATTTTTCAGAAATCCCATGGACTAGGAATAATTAAATAAACTCAAGGTAAGTACACTTTATCTGTGCAAGTATGTATTGCACATCATTTGTGCTCTGCTTAAAGGAGGACTTTTCTGGCTGAAATTTTTGTGTGGGTAAGGCAATTACTTGCCTCAAAGCCAGTCAGTGTTTCCATTCATCTGCTGAAGAGAGCCTTTTTTTTCCTGCTATTCTTTGTGAATAGAGTAGCCAGTATTTGCAGCAGTCCCCAGAATGTCCTGTCAGTACTGCTAGTTAAAAATAAGCCATGCCTTATACGCTTTCAAAATACGTTTCCTCTGAAAGTTCATTTTGAATGAATTATTCAATTATGGGTAATTTAAATCTAAATTAAGAGTTTTCTTTTGTTTTGCTTTTTAAAAATATTTTCATTCTCCAAGAGAACTGGAAAAAATCCTATCAACCTGTGTCTGTGTGGGGGAGGAGGGGCTGAGGGATAGCCCATCTGCCAGGAAGAGATAACCAACTTCATGCCTCTCTCTCCTGTAAAATCATTGCCACTTTGGCTGCATGAGAAACATCAATTCATTTTGTGGTGATACTTATTAGCATCATAAAAGCATTCTGAGAATTTGGTCAGGTTTAATAGTTGTCTCGAACCAACTGCAGGCTTCTCCTTCCTAAACTACATAGGTGTAAGGATTCCATATTGATAGTCACAATTGATAATGTTAACAATGCAGTCCTAGTCATTTTTCATTTTGTTCTAGTTTTCAAAAGACATTTTCGAAGATAAATTTAAAAACTGTTTTTCAAAAAGGAAAAGTCATAAATACCGTTTTGGAAGTCCCCTTCCCCCCAAAACACACACACACACACACACACACACACACACACACACACACACACACAAAGAGAGTACAAAACAATAACAGTCCTTCTAGATGTAAATTTACAAAAGCTGATCCAAAAACTCCAAATTTACCTACTTGTGTATGTGAGCTCAATCTCATTTATTCTGCTCAGTGTATCCACAGTGCTGACTAAGCCTGATGTGTAGTAGGATTTCAATACACATTTGATACATACATTCATTAATCTCTAAAAGGAGAGCGTATTTCCCCCTAGGTCAACCTACGAGTTAATGCAAGCCCACCCATACTGTGACTGCCTTTTGAACTTCTTTCCAATGATTCAATGATGGTCCCAAGTCATCCATCCCTAGTCTGCTCATGGCTTTTGCCTTATCCCTATGATAGCACTAATTAAACTACATCTGTTTGTCTAGTTTCAAGTGTCTCTTTTCATGAAACTACATCTTTAATCAATAAATATTCATTGAATCAGGCAGGAATGACTGGTAAAGTATATACACTAACAGACTGAGTGGGTTTCTTTATAAGAAAGATATTTTTTTGTTGGTATTCATGTTAGAAAATCGCTCATTGTTTATCTCTTTCTTTTGACTTGGCGTAGGGAAGACAAAAACAAAGTGCTCCTTTTTTTTTGAGACGGAGTTTTGCTCTGTCGCCCAGGCTGGCTTGCGGTGGAGGGGCATGATCTGGACTTACTGCAACCTCTGCCTCCCGCCTCAGGGATTCAAGTGATTCCCCTTGCCTCAGCCTCCTGAGTAGCTGGGACTGCAGGCATGTGTCCCCACGCCCGGCTAATTTTTTGCATTTTTTTTTTTTTTTTAGTAGAGTTGGGGTTTCACCGTGTTAGGCAGGAGGGTCTCCAATTTGCTGACCTCATGATCCGCCCACCTCGGCCTCCCGAAGTGGTGACAGTACAGGCATGAGCCACCAGCGCCCTGTACTTCATTTTAGTCTCAGTTTGCTCCTTCAGCAAGAGCAGAGATTTACTGACTTCCATGTTGATTCAGGTTGCACTGATCAAGTATGAACTTTTACAAGATCACTCAGGGTTTATGACTCTAATATAACTTTCCTTTGTCTCTTTCTCCATCATTCTCTCCCATTTTTAAAAATCATTTTGTAATGCCCACACGCCTGTCTTTCCACTTATAGGATACATTACGGTAATGATGCTATGTGTTAGTAAATCACACAGTTTCTGAACTACTAATTTCTTTTCTTTATTCTTTCCTTACCAGAAGCTCACCTACAATATATGATGGTATAATCGTGAATAAAAGAAAGCACTGTCTTCTCAGAGTTGAATCACAAGAAGCAGAACTGTTCCCAGACAACAGAGAAAGGCACTGCCTATGTCATGATTACCTGAATGCATCTATAGAAGCTGTGCAACAATTGGAAGAAGGTGTTAACACCATCATTGCCCTCCCAGCTCCTGCCCACTCTGATTCCTGTAATACATGAGTCTCCATGAAGAAATGAATGGCTAAGGAAACATGAGGTCCATACTGCCAAATACCTTAAACATAAAACTGATTTTTTCTTTTCTGATCTTATGTTCATTCAGCAACTTCTGGATGTTCATTTAGCTTTTGTGAAACACCTGCCAACAGGGACAGAAGGGCCTGACCACAGTGACCTGCATCCTGCCAGCTGCAAGGCCATTTTTCTTTTCTTTATCAATTTATCCTTTGGCACTGTGGCTTACTTGCTAGTCTCTGTGCCCTTGGTTAATGTGAATCTGTACCCTAGAGATGGAACCATTTAATGTGCTTATAAACATCAAAGTTTCTGTGCCCTAAACCCAAGTGCCAGGGCTCATACCTTGGTGAATCCATCAAAATAAATGAAATGTTATGAGAAACGTGGGCAGCCAGCCAGTTGGCTTCACCAAGTGATAGCCTGACCTTGGCGTTCACCTGTCTTTCAAAGCGTCACAACAGAAACATTTCAAGGATTCAGTCACCATCTTCAGTAGGGTCTTTAGCAATAACACATCCTAAATACACCATGGGACAATGCTCAGATCCTCAGTAAAAATTAAGTGTTTCAATTTGACAGCTATGTGCTTAGTGGTTACAGGAAATTATTTTTGGTAAACCAACAGCATCCTCAATAACAACAACAATAATAATAGGCTATATTTGTCATGTACTGAGGGTATGCTCCCCAGATTTAAACACATACCGCATTAGAGAAAACAGCAGCATGGCAAGGATTTGGTAAGCAGCAGAATAAATTCCAAGTCTGTTCAAAGAGAATCTATTTTACCTAAACATTTGATGTGTGGAAGTATTCTAGCTAATGAATAAGTTAAAATATGGTGTTTTAAAGTAAGCATTGGTTCAGTATGGAAAAGTAAGAAAAGGTTATGTGGCCTGTTTTGAAGTTAAAAATTTAGATCCCAAGAATGTTTCAAAAGTAGTTTTTCTTGAGTTCTAGGCTTCTCTGGTACTATTTAGCAGGAAAGTTTAAATAACTCTGTTCTAAATTAAAATCAAAAGAGTTTAGACTATGCATTATAAATAAAAATGACTGGGAGAAAACATAATTGGTTTTATATGTAGTTACTCAGCTTTATAAATATACGAAGTCTGCTATAAGGATGCTACTGAAGGGATTCATTCCTATGGAGATGAAGTTTAGCTGAATAAAGGCTTAAACAGCACTAATAAAAATTAGACTAGTCACTGCTGGACATAATGAAGGACTGGATACATATATGGCATTATCTAAATGGAAAGAGTTTTTTCCAGAAATATTGTAGAACAAGACCTGATACTGCCTGTATTAGATATTTTAAGAAAGTTCTATTATAAAAAAAATGTTTGACCTGAATGATTACTTAAAATACTTTCCAGTTCTGGGTTTCTCTGATTATATAAAGTTATAGGAAAGGCAATCAATTTTCTTAGGTTTAAGCTTGGGAAAACATAGTCTAAACCATGTAATAGATTTTTAGGGAGTACATAGTGGCACAGTGCTACAGATCTGTGACATTCAGTAGCCACTCGAGCCTTAGTATTGATGAATGTGTTCAAATGTAATGAATCTACAATGAGGATCTGGTCAGTGACCATTTCATTGTCATAAAAGATCAGTTCTGAAGTGCTCATGGATATATAACTCCCAAAAGTTTCCCAGTGGTAGTTGTTTCATTCTTAGTGATAAATAGGCTTAGGCATCAAAACATCCATCATTCAAATAAAGTTAGTGGAGAAAAAAAATGTCTGAATAAATTAAAATTGATACACTGGCCATATAAATTGTTTTTGAAGACAAGTATTGTGATATTAGTATCTAGCAGAACTGTGCTTCATTCAATATTTAAAGACGAAAAACAAAACACACCATTAATTTACCAGCTATTGGAAATTTGTGATGGGGAAAATTCAATATGTTATGTTGGTTAGTAAAGCTTAAAGTTAGAATTTTTATGTCTTTAAATTTAATAACATTCTATTAATGACCTTGAGAATTTAGTCTGGGAAATAGGGAAGAAATGGTATGTAAGAAGAAGCAGAGATGTGATGCCATGGCTCACACCAGTAATCTGAGCACATTGGGAAGTCGAGGCAGGAGGATTGCTTGAGCACAGGAGTTGAAGATCAGCCTGGGAAACAAAGGGAGACCTCTGTCTCTACAAAAAAATAAAAAAAATAGTGAGGCATGGCAGTACATACCTGTAATCCCAGCTACCCTGGGGGCTTAGATGGAAGGATCTCTTGAGTAAGGATGTTGAGGCTGCAGTGGGATGTGATCACACCATTACACTCCAGCCTGGGCAACAGAGCAAGACTCTGCCTCAAATAAATAATAAACTGAGGGACAAAGCCTGATTCCTGTGGTCCCATGACAAACTCTAGCCCATTCATTATGCAGAAGAGGTAGAAAAATGAGTAGATTAGCAGGGATTACCCTGCCTGAGACATTGTCAAAATGAGTTGCCTTATCTCTCTCTATCTGTTTAAGATAAGACAGAAACATTCTTTGTTGGCCAAAAAGAATGTCCTTCACAAGCAATGCTGGAGTGTTAGAGAATTCAGAAACAATCTTGTTGAAAGTGCATAATTATTGATGCACCATGATTTACAGGAAAAATGAAGCGTTTTTCCCTCAAATATGTAGTGTGTCACCTTAGAGAGATGCTAACTAATCCCATGTCAGCAATATTTTTGGATTAAGACAATCATCTCCACTTAAAATTTATTTTCAACTTGGTTCTCATCCCTGTCTTAGTTTAAATCCTAAATACATACTTCAATCTGTAGTCTCAAATGATTCAGCAATATTGTAGCCAATCCTTACCTTAAGGCATGGTATGCTCAGAAGCAGGAAATATAAATATGAAATATTGCTACTGCATATCTGACTTGCGGTAGATCGGTGTCATGTGACATAAGGAAATTTTCTGCCAAGGATTTTGATACTATAATTTCTTTTGTATCCAAAGTATATAAAAACTGAATACTTTTGTAAAATAAATGGTTTATCCAATCCAGGATTACAACAAGGTCAGAAGAACATTAGCAACTTTACAAGGGTGACATTGTTTCTATAATTCACGAATTTAAAAAAAAATGCTTTTTTACAATAATTTCATTTTCAGCTAGTATTACTTGAATAGGCATTAAGAATGTTCTTCACATGTACCCCAAAACCTAAAATGCAATAAAAAAAATAAAAAAAGAATTTTCTCACTTAATCTCAGGTAGCTTTCCTTTTTTAAAGAACATTTGATTATGAGAATTTTCAAATATAGAGAAAAATTAAGAGAAGCACACAGTGAACAGTCATATTCCTAGATTCTAGAATTAATCTTTTGCTATATTTGCTTAATCACATCCACCTACCTATTTATGCACATATGTATACCTCTATCATCCGTTAATCTGCTCTTTGATCTACCCATCAATTAATCCATCTTAATTTTGGACACATTTCAAGGTACCTTGAACATTGCAAGGTAACTTATAATTTCGGATGCATTTCAAGACCTCAGTACGCTTTACTCCTAAACACCAAGAGACATAACATTTACAAGATTTTACTCTGTTATCATTTAAAAATATAATTTATATATCACTTGCCCACTTTTTAATAAATTTTTTTTCTCTTATTTGTTTAAATTCCATATAGATTCTAGATAGTAGTCCCCTGTTAGATGTACAGTTTGTAAACATTTTCTCCCATTCTGTAGGTTGTCTGTTTACTCTTTTGATTATTTATTTTGCTGGGCAGAAGATTTTTGGTTAATTAGGTTCCATTTACTTATTTTTATGTTTGTTGCATTTGCTTTTGGGGTCTTATTTATAAATTCTTTGCCTAGGCCAATGTCCAGAAGAGTTTCTCCCAGGTTTTATTCTAGAATTTGTATGGTTTCAGGTCTTACATTTAAGTCTTTAATTCATCTTGTGTTAATGTTTGTATATGGTGAGAGACAGGGATCTAGTTTTGTTCTTCTACTTGTGGCTAATCAGTTTTCCCAGAACCATGTACTGAATAGTGCATCCTTCCCCCAGTGGAAATTTTTGTCTGCTTTGTTGAAAATCAATTGGTTGTAAGTAGTTGGCTTTATTTCTGGGTTCTCTATTCTGCTTCATTGGTCTGTGTGTCTACTTTTATACCAGTACTATGCTGTTTTGGTTACTATAGCCTGGTAGTACAATTTGAAATTGGGTAATGTGATGCCACCAGCTTTGTTCTTTTTGCTTGGAATTGCTTTGGCTATTTAGGCTCTTCCTTTCTTTTCTTTTTTCTGTTTTTTTTTTTTAATGAATTTTAGGCTTATTTTTTCTAATTCTATGAAAAATGGCATTGGCATTTTGATAAGAATTACACTGAATCTATAGATTGCTTTGGACAGTATGGCTATATTCATAATGTTGATTCTGCCAAAGCATGAGCATGGGTTGCTTTTGCAGTTGTTTGTGTTGTCTATGTTTGCCCATTTGTTGGTGTTGTCTTTCATCAGTGTTTTGTAGTTTCCTTGTAGAGATCATTCACCTCCTTAGTTAAGTATATTCCTATATATTTTAAATTGTTTTTCTAGTTATTATAAAAGGAGCTGAGTTCTTGATTTTACTCTCAGTTTTGGTCATTTTTCCTGGTAGTGCTACTGATTTCTTCACATAGATTTTGTAACCTGAGCCTTTACTGAATTCGTTTATCAAATCTGGGAGTGTTTTGGAGGAATCTAGGATTTTTTTGGGTATAAGATTGTATCACTGGCAAACAGAGATAGTTTAACTTCCTCTTTTCCAATATAGATGTCCTTTATTTCTTTCTCTTACATGATTGCTCTGGCTAGGGCTTCCAGTACTGTATTGAATAGTAGCGAAAGACAGCATCCTTGTCCTAGTCCAGCTCTTGGGAGAAATGCTTTCAACTTTTCCCCATTCAGTATGATGCTGGCTGTGCCTTTGTCATATATGGTTCTTATTATTTTGAGATATGTTTCCTCTACACCTAGTTGGTTGAGGGTTATTGTTTATTTCTTTCTTTATTTTCTTTCCTTTTTTTTGCTTTTTGTTTTGAGGCAGAGTCCTGCTTTGTCACTCAGGCTGGAGTGCAGTGGCATGATCTCAGCTTAATGCAACCTCATTACCTGGGTCCAAGCAATTCTCCTACCTCAGCCTCTGGAGTAGCTGGTATTACTGGTGCCCACCACCAGGTCTGGCTAATTTTTGTATTTTTTTTTTTTAATAGAAATGAGGTTTCACCATGTTGGCCAGGCTTCTCTTGAACTCCTGACCTTAAGACATCCACCCTCCTTGGCCTCCCAGAGTGATGGGATTACAGACGTGAGCCACCAGGTTCAACCAGGTTGAGGGTTTTTATCATAAAGAGATGTTGGATTTTATTGAATACTTTTTCTGAGTCTATTGAGATAATCATATGAACAGCGATTTCTCAAAAGAAGTTATACAAATGGACAAGAAATACGAAAAAAATGCTCAACATCACTAATCATCAGTGAAATGCAAATTAAAACCACAATGAGATACCACCTTATCCCATCCACAACGGCCATTATAAGAAAGAAAACAGTGGATGTTGGTGCATATATGGTAAAAAGGGAACACTTACTACTGCTGGTGGTAATGTAAGTTATTGAAACCTCTGTGGAAAACAGTATGGAGATTTCTTAAAGAACAAAAAGTAGACTTAACATTTGATCCAGCAATCTCACTACTGGGTATCTACCCAAAGGAAAAATAGTCATTATACCAAAAAGATACAGTAAAAGGGTACAGTAAAAGAAAAAACTTGACCAGTATACACATGTGTGTTTGTGATAAACATACACTTGCACATGTATATTTATCACAGACATATTCACAATTGCAAAGATATGAAACCAAACCAAGTGTCTACCAATAGATAAGTGGATAAATAAAATGGAAATACCATTTCCTTAGCATTCCATGGAAAGAAATAATCTATGATTTCTTTCGTCAGTGTTTTTTAGTTATCCTTGTAGAGATTCTTTACCTCTTTGGTCAAGTATGTTCCTAGGTATTTTAGTTTATTTTTGTAGCTATTATAAAAGAGATTGAATTCTTTATTTGATTCTCATCTTGGTTATTGTTGATGTACAGCAGTGCTACTGATTTGTGTACTGACACATTAGTCCACGGAAACACTATGGAAAACTACTCAGCCATAAAAATGAGTGAAATGATATCTTTTGCAGCAACTTGAATGGAATTGGAGACCATTATCCTAAGTGAAGTAATTCAGGAATGGAAAACCAAATACTGCACATTCTCACTTATAAGTGGGAGTTAAGCTATGAGCACACAAAGGCATAGAGAGTAGTATAATTGACACTGGAGACTCAGAGGAGGGAAGACTGGGAGGGAGGTGAGGGATGAAAAATACCTATCGAATACAACGTACACTATTTAGGTGATGGGTACAGTAAAAGCCAAAACTTGAACAGTATACAAGCATCCATATAATTCAATACCACTTGTACCCCTCAAGCTATTAAAATTTTTTTTAAAATTTATTAAAAAATAAACTAAAATTGACAGAGTAAAATGTATATATCTCAAATGACTTGACTATTACTTTTGACTTGCCTCAATATTTGTCTCTTTCAAATTTCAGCAAAAGTCTCCACTGTTCCCCTAAATTTTAGTACACTGGAATTGATTCTCCATTGTTCTCTTTATCATTTCCTTAATAATCTCATGAATTTTGACTCTACAATAATACATTTTCTGCCTTTCCATAGTGAAGAAATCCACTTATTAAGCCCTTATCAATTATTCTAGATCATAAGTGTACACATTTTGAATGTTTCGGTACATTCCTGAATATTTGGCTAGCTTTCACAGAGAGGTCTTTGTACCTTGAATCAGGAAAACTTAAATATTATAAGCTGCCATGACCCAACTGTTTTGTAGGATATCAGTGTCATGTGACAAGGACATTCCTTTTCAAGGATTTATATATTATAATTATTTTGCTATCAACAGTACATCAAAATTACATTCTTTCTCAGTGATCATATCCTTTTTTAATGAGGAGTCAAAACAAGAGTGGAAGGATTCAAACTAATGAGCAATTTCAATAAGGAAGGATATAATAATACAATTTTCTTCCTTCTGTCATCTCACCTCCGCAACTTCTAATCCACAGCCTTACCTCCCTCTTTGACACCACCCCACATTCTCATTCTCAAACACTATCCCAGTTGCCATTGGTAAGAATGCTTCAATATTGGTTCAATTATCAGCCTTCTACATATATATTTTTTAAACTCTGCAGGCTACCTGACACAGGAAGATAACTCATATTTTAAAGTTCCAAAGTCAAAAAAGATGGGGCTCTACATGTATATCTTTAAAAGAAGCTTAGTTAAACGCTTTTAAATCTTCATTTGCAAATAACATCTGTTTTTCTTAGGATTCTAGCAAGCATTAAATCCAGTTTCTCTTATCTTGAAGCCAAAATATTAGCACAGAAACTCCATCAGCCAAAATATCTCCAAATGTTATTAAAAACCATTGCTGTGAAAACTTTAATGATGTTTGCATACCAGTATTAGGATGCATAATAACTCTTTTTCAGAGTATTTTATTATAAAAATAAAACACTGAGTCTGTTTCCTCCTGCAGTAATGAAAAAGAGTAAATACAAATAAATAAAGCAGAGCAAAGACCATGATTTAAAACTGAACACTTTATTTATTAGAGCTAATGCAAAAGTTTCACTACGTAATATATAGAAACCTAACTACCGCATGCATAAAAATTAACATAAATATGTTATCCTGTGGGGGAAAAGAAGCATTGAAGAAACAACAGATAGAGAAAATGCTTCATTAACTACAATGTATCATTACTTTATTCCCACTAATACCTTAATCACAAACTGCAAATGTGACTATAGGGCAAAAGAAGCAGCTCTAATGTAATTAAACTTGGAAACCACAACCCAATTGTTCTTGGGTTTTATTTGCAGCAATTGTAGCCCTAGGTACAAGAATCTGAGACAACAGAGAGCAAGACCTTCTCTTTTCCATTCTTAGCCAAAAAAGAAAGCCAGAAAGGAGGACTCAACAATTTAACAACGTTCTTTGCTTGCTGAGATCAATCGATCTTTAATCCACCAAGTGTGGTACTGCTTACATGCTTGAAATGAAAAGCATTTCATCTAACAATGGGATGCCTTTTCTCTCATTGGAGTTCTATGCAGAAAGGTCACTGGTGTAACTTGCACACATTCCAAGATGTTAATATACACTGAAAAGAATTTTTAAAATAAATCAACATGTAGAGATAATGATCCGCCCTGGTATACTCTGTCTTTTCCTCCCTATTGTATGTTCATTACTACCGGCCTTTGGTTATGTGGCGAGCTACATATCACCTTCCAATGTTATAGGCAATGCATTTTAAGCTGATGAAATAGCAAGTGGTAATTCTCTATTTTAAAAACAACCAAGCACAGTAAAAGCTGCCTAGGTGATGTGAGAAAGAGAGAGAGTAGCAATTCAGGGCACGTATATCGCTGTAGAAAGACATAGGTCCTGGGCCTGCTCTACATTTTACCTTAATTTATCACTAAATTCCTGAAGTCTTAGCTTTCTCATTCACAGAATTCCTAAGAATATCAACTTCAGAGAGGTGTGGGGTCTAAAACACATAATGAGCTTTAAGCCCTTAACAGGAAGCTGGACATTATACGAACGTGCAGTGAATACTAATTAGCTATTACGATAATTAGCTACATACCCATATCTCAGATGTTAAAACACAATGGGTAAGAAACAACACTAAGAAAATGATAATTTGATATGATTACAGAAATAATTGCAATTTTGAAGAATGATAAATTCTAAGGAAAGGAATAATAAAGGGGAATAATCCAGAGAATAAAATAGAAATTCATCTGGCAAGGATTTAAAACACTTCCCTTTATCCCATTGATTACCCATCAGTCTTAATTCCAACTCTTCTGCATGGTATTTTAGATACATAGGTGTATAAACCACGTTTTAACTCCCATGTTTCCCCCTCCCCTGCATCCAATTCAGTAGCATTTCTGCAGCAACATTCTAACATAGCTACCTTCTAACAACAGCAACAAGAATGTATTTACCTTTTTCTTCCCCACTGAACCAAAAGCTAGTTTTGTCCTGTTTTAACATAACTTGTTAACATATCTACTTCATTACAGATAATATTTTGTGCTGTTAATTAAAAGTGCAGGAAAAATTGCTTGATGCCTAAAAGTTTGACAGGTTAGAATATGAAGTCATGTTTTGACTTACTGAGGCTACCCAGAGATTATAAGCAAAAAATTAATAGGGCTTTTGAAAGATAATACATTATTTATAAGTGGATGAGCCCTTTCTGTTGTACTGGTTTAATAGAAACATGATGAGGTTAAACAAATCAGAATATTATAGAGAACAGTAATGTCATGAAAGTAATTTGCATTTTGTCAACAAAAATTAATAGGGTATATCACTAACAGGCAAGGTTTCGTAAAACTACATGGCATTTTCTTTTTTTTTTTCAGTAAATTGGTGTGAATTCTCCTTTCTGTCAATTATTTACTTAGATTCATATAAGAGTTTGATATTATGGAGAAAACTGATAGTTAATTTGTTTGTAATTGGGAAATGATCACAACCCAGTATCATATGTATAGTTATGTATTGCTGAATGACAAGGATACACTCTGAGAAGTCCATTGTTAGGCTATTTTGTCATTGGGCAAACATCATAGAGCATACTTACACAAATCTAGATGGCATAGCCTATTACATACCTGGGTCACATGGTCTAGCCTATTGCTCCTAGACTACAAACCTATACATGTTACTGTACTAAATACTATAGGCAATTGTAACACATGGAAAGTACTTTTATATCTAAATGTAAAAAGGTACAGTAAAAGTATGGTATTAAAATCTCACTGGACCACTGTCATATCTGCAGTCCATCATTGACTGAAACATCGTTAAGTGGTACATACTCAGGGAACCACACTTTTAAAGACTGCCAGAATGACTGGAAAATAATGTTAGTTATTTGACCTCTCCCCTACCTGGTAATGATATATTTTAGACTGAGCTTAGAGTAAAATCCTAGTTAAAAATAACCTCCAACAACCAAAACCAGTAATAAAATTGTATTATATACTTCACATCTGAGATAAGCAATAGTTATCAAGAATGGCTACTTCTTTGAGCATTCAAAAAACTCATCAACCAATATAAAACAGTAAATAATCAACATAGTAAAAATAATTAGTATGAGAAGAATTAGCCAATGTAAACCTTCAATAGTCATCATTTCTTAAGCACTAGAATTTCAAAAAAGTTGTGCATACAAAAACACAATGCTCTATATATCACAAAGTTTTTTTATCAATTAATTCTAACCTGATCACAAATTCAAGTTTAAGTTGTTAAGGTGGTGATATTTTATTATATGCTTCAAAAACTATTATTTATAATACTATAAATGAGTGATCTGCATCAGTTCTGAGCAGCCCTAAGACACAGGAAGCCCCACTGTCTTTGCACGTGGAAAATAGGCCAGAATGATAAATAAGATTTGAATAGAAACGAGTAACAGATCTGAAAGAAAAAACATGGCCAGATTAGAAAATCTAATCCAAGAAAGGTACATAAATGGAATTCAGTATAAATTGGGAAATATTCAAGACTAGATTGTAAATACACATAGAAGTTTGATCTTGAAACTGATATGGACTTGTTTTCTTAAAAAGCCAACAGTCAGTAAAAGGGACAAAAACAGTGCTTATACTTAAAGACTGAGTTAAGGTGTTGTTAGTCAAACCAGTAATTCAGGCACAAAATGGGAAAGGTATTTTGTCAGTGAGACTGAAACAAAACAAAACAAAACAAAACAAAAATATCAAAATCTAAGGATGCTATTGGTTAGAAAAATACTGCAAAGCAGATATTGTCTTCTATTCCCAAACAAAGGCTATCAGGCCTCCTCTTTGATGTTTAACTGGACTCTGGCACATTTTAAGAAAATTTAAGAAAAGTTTGATGGTGTGAGATACTATAGTTACAGATGAGGGTTAGGTTTTAGGAAAGATCCTCTGAGGAGCAAAACTTCCGACTTTAGTGTATGTGCTGCCAAAGCAAACATGAGGAGCAAAACTTCTTGGCTGTAAACATCAAATGAAATAGTGTTTTGAAAGGCCCTATTCTATCAATTTCTATAGGTAAGACATTATAAATATAAAATGTAAAAAGTATAGCTCTATTGGAAGCGAGATTAAGGGAGATAAAAGATTTGATGAGTTTTTAATTCTACTTTCAGAAAACCAAAGGCAAATATCACACATTTTCCAAAACTAATCAAATTTTATATTTAAAATTCGTGAATTTCATTGTATGTAAATCATACCCCAATACAGATAACCAAAATCATGAAAATTAGTTTGGAAGTTTAAAAATTATAATATTCAATTAATTATAAAATTAATATATGTAGAAAGATAAAAATACTAAAAGTGAGAAATAACTATTGGGTAATGCTACCTAATAATCTTTATTTTCTTAAATTCTGTTATTTAAATAATAAGTTATAAGTTGTTGGGATACGTATTACTCTTTAAAATAAATTCTAAAATTATTCAGTTCATTGCTTGTTCCAAAAACTTCTTAGCATGAGAAAAAGTACAAAACTGGATGTCATTTTTCTCTTAACAATTTCCCCACCCCTACCTCAAAGTAAAGAATATATTCCAGTTGCATTTTACAAATGTGATAAAAATAACAACAGTAATTTTAAAGTACATATGTAAAAATCAATACTAAACCTAAAGACTATTCTTGGGTCAGTATTTTAGAATTTCTAAAACTTCTCAGTATTTTTAAATATTTTATTATAAACACACCTTACTTTTAAAATCATAAAGCACAGCAATAGTTTTCCACACTCAACTTTATAATGTTTTAAGATATCCAGTGGTTTCTGCAGTGGAATATTGATCACATATATTTATATCCTATGGCTTTTACTGCGTGGATTAAAATATTCATTCATTCAACTAATATTTGTTGAGTACCTTTTCTTGCTAGGCACTGATCTGGATGAATGTCATTAAAACAATATCGATAGCAATGAGAACAACAAAAGTTGCAACAAGTTACACATTTTCAAAAATGAGAAGTTATGTTTACTCCTATGGGCATATTCTAATTCCGGTGAGCTCATGCGATTTCAATGAGCGATTTCATAGCTATTATTGGGTCCTCCATTTCAAACCAGCATCAGTCATGCAGCTGGCATCTATTACCAAATGAGCTCCACTGAGGAAGAAGCAACCTCTTTCTGTGAAGCTTTCATGTCTGTGGGGTCTGAAATACAATTACTCTATGGGAATTCTGCCTCACTTCTAACTAGCAGAAATAGTGGGGGCACAGGGAGAATAAGTCTTTGGAACACAGATCAGCAAGCACAGAGGCTTACTTTTGTTTCTGAAATGAAAAGCCAAAGTTTTCCAAGTTCTGATATAGAATCAAGAGTTGCCTCATTAAGGCACCTATTTCTAGCTTCTGTTGAAATAAAGTAAGAACTCCACTTTATTCTAGAGTGAACAGTGGGAGAGAAACTGAAGCTTGGAGATGTAATAAAAATCTGCTTAGAAGCAACCAGACAAAAAGGAAAATAAAATAGCTTGTGTATGGTCTAGCTGACCAAAAAGGCGACACAAAAATGTATAAAACTGTATTGTTTATGAGGATTGGATTCCATTTTCATCTCCATACCATTAACCTTTTCACTTTTTAAGTGGAAAGCACAGCTATTTCAATTACAGCTTTTGTGAAAGATAGAATTCTCATGTTTAAATGACTATGAAAGAAATCAGATATGAACAAAGACATGAAGTTAGCCATAGAAATGAAATTAGGATAATCAAGACATTCTCTCATCTGACCCTTCTTAGGTAACCTACAATGAAATAACCAGCAATCCTCTCAAAAATTCAGGAAGCTGAATATCTGTAATAGATCACACTAAGTGGGAAAAATTAAGTTTTTCAAACTTTGCAGCAAAGGCTAAGGGCCCAAGCTTAACTCCGGAAATTTCAAGAAAGATAATTTCTCAACATGTGTGAAAAATATAACAACAAATATGACATCTTGCTCTTTAGCAAAGGATTTTCCCAGTGCAAACTACTGGATGAGTATGCCTGTCTATCTACTTAGCATGATACTGCTTAAGTATGAGAAGTCATCAGTGGTGAACATGGAACTATAGAACTGATATTTACTTACTGTATATATACTATGTCTCAGGACTTACAATTCCACAGTACAGCTTTAGGCCTCAAGAAGTCACAGTTCTCCTGGGAAAGGTTTGCATTCCTAAGCCTCATATTCAAGGCTTCCAGTGTACCCATTTTTTAAATAGACAAAATGGCTTTCTGAATTGTTACTGACATTTTTACCTACATGCCTAAAAGTAGAAGACATACATCTTAAGCTTTTATCCATATCTTTGCAAAACAATAACAAAATGTTCATCACTCACTAGTATGCCTAAGATTATAAATGTCTGCCTCCATACAAGCCTGTTGATCCAAAAGATATCTTTCAGCCTACTATTTTCTGCCTCAAAAATCACAAGTCCAAATTCTGAATCTTGTTAACTATTCATCCTTCTACAATTTATTTAATCAGTATTTACTGAAAACTATTAGGGCAAGCAACCTTCTCCTACTGGGCATAACAGTGTAGGAAAGAAAAGAGTGAGTATCCTCAGAAAGTTTAATGTGTCAATATTCTAGAAAAATGCTACCCAGTTTGAGAGGCCAAGATGGGTGGATCACCTGAGGTCAGGAGTTCAAGATCAGCCTGGCCAACATGGTGAAATCCCATCTCTACTAAAAATAGAAAAATTAGCCGGGTGTGGTGGCAGGCATCTATAATCCCAGCTACTCAGGAGGCTGAGACATGAGAATTGCTTGCAGTGAACTGAGATTGCACCACTGCACTCCAGCTTGGGCAACAAGAGTGAGACTCCATCTCAAAAAAAAAAAAAAAGAAAGAAAGAAAAAAAGAAAAATGCTACCCAGAATTCTAGTCTCTGATAACAAGATTGTATCAAATGTAAATCAATGGGGTTTAAAGATTTTTTAAAGAAAATCTTTCTTCCAAAAGAAAATGTCAACTAAACTGCATTCTGGAGCCAGATCCTTATTAGATAGAGACCAGTAACAAGCAGTTCATGGACCTGCCCCAATTCATGCTATGTGTTTTGAGTGGTAATGTTTTAAGCCAAATTCTCTTCCCTTCCTCTTCTTCCTCCTATTTTTTGTTTTACTCATTGACACTCTCCCTCTCCATTCCACATAGTAAAATGTTGTTTTCTAAAATTTGAAAATGTTAAGGCCCATAGAGATTCTATTATGGTGTTTCCTTGTATCTAGTTCAAATTCCCACGTGAGAGACCACATCAGCCTGCCATGGTTTTAATGTCCATTTCTGGTCAAATCAATTATGTCCATGTACCAAACACGTAAGAATGGCTTCTGATAGTTTATATGCTTCCTAAAAGCATATCAGTTTTTAAATTTGTGAAGTCCAACTTATATATTTTCTCTTTCATTGCTTGTGCTCTAGGTGTCAAATCTAAGAAATCATCACCTAATCAAAGATAACACAAGTTTATACCTGTGTTCTCTTTTGAAGGTCTCATAGTTTCATTATGGTGATGGTAGCACAACTCTAAATATGCTAAAGGACACTGAATTGTATGCTTGCAACTTAAACTATTATATATGGCAGGTAAAGCTAAAGCTTAAAAAAAAGGTTTCTGTATAGTGTGGATGTTCGTTTCCTCCAACCTCAATTTGAAATTTGACCCCAATATTGGAGGTGGGCCTAGTGGGAGGCGTTTGAGTCATGGAGACAGATTCCTTATGAATAAATTAATGCCCTCCCTTGGGGTAACTGAGTTCTCACCCTACTAGTTCCCTGAGAGGTGTTTGTTTAAAATAGCCTGGCACATCACCCACTCACCCCCAAGGGTTTCCTCTCTCCTCATGTGATCTCTGCACAGTTAGCTCCCCCTTTGCCTTCCACCATGAGTAGAAGCAGCCTGAGGCTCTTACCAGAAGCCAAGCAGATGTTGGCACCCTGCTTCTTGTATAGTTTGCAGGATCACGAATACCAAAACCCTTCTTTATAAAGAAGGTTTACTCAGCCTCATGTATGCCTTTATAGCAGCACAAAATGGACCAAGCTTCTGAGCAGTCAGATTCAAAAATGCATCTGTAATAATGGATTTAATATGCAAGTTATTGGTAAAATCAATAGAAATTAAAGGAGAGCTCAACCTCTAGACAAAGCACACAAGGAAAGTGGGACAGTTTTACATCAAAGGTAGTAAGTAGACTGTAAGTTCGTGTGGCATTGTCCCAAGGAACCAATCATAATATTTAGATATATAAACACTTACTATGCACATGCATAATTGCACTGAACCCACACAACAATCTTTCTACAAAGGAAACATATTATTTCCTCATTGACAGATGAGGAAATGAGCCTTAAAAAGAAAAAGTGACATGCCCAAATAACATATGTAGAAATGCCTGAGCCAGGACTGGAATTCATGCCTATCTGTCCTCCAAACTATGGTCTTAACTACTTCATCAAACTGCACAGCAACGAAACACCCATTTGTAAGTGTGAATCAGGGATACTAATCGAGGCCTTTCCCACATTTTCTGACTGCAAAGTCAACCTCATCCTGCATGTCTTCCAATCCTATTTTTTTTTTCAGATGTTAACAGGAGAAGTTAGATAACAAATTTAAAATGTTACTTAGATATAATTTATTAAAGTTTAAAAGTCTGTATTTTAAAATGATCACAAACATTATACATAATATTTTACATATGTGATATATTTCAAGATATAATAAAATCTTTAATTTATTTAGAAAGAAATGCTGTCATAAACCGCTTTCTACTTATGCTATATTTGCATTAAGTTTCTACTTCTGAAGAGAAAAACATGAAGAAACCAATAAAGCATAGATGTATAATAGAATGTCCTTTACTATAAAACTAATTATTCTTTCATATGTAGTCAAGGGGACATACCAACTGAAGTACTCAAATGACACTGTTATAAAACATTTTCTTCTATAACATAATGTCATGTGAGGAGTACAATGGAAGTGCTGCTGACGAGAAGAAAAAAAAAAAGCCCTGGCAGGACTTAAGTATAATTATCCCTCTCTGAGATCCCTAGAGTAATCTCCAAAAGTACACTGTGCTAAAAGATAGTGTAGTCTTCCAAATTGACAGCCTTAAAGACGGGAAATTTTATAAGGTTATTCATTGCCATTGCACTTGACTGCTTGCCTAGTTTGCAGGGTTCTCTGCCTTTCAGAAATGGTAAGTCAGGCACACCAGGACTTTCTATTGGGAGGGAACTGAGAATGCATTGCTTATTTCAGTTTACAGTGCTTGTTTATCCTGCTTCCGAGAAAGAAAAACAATGGAAATGTTATTTCTTTAAAAATTTATGTTTCGATTTTTCCTAATATCTAAGTTATAAATATTATAAAAGCTATGCATATTTACAAGATTCATATTTTTAATGAAACTGAAATTGAGAAAATTTTATTTTAGAATCTCTTTAGAAAAATAAAAAGGAAATACTGACTTTTATAATTTTAAACTAAACTTTTGTTGGCATTTACTTTTATGCTGAAGTATCTTCTGGAACAACCTAGATACCAGAGGCATAGGTCAATAGAGGGAATTCTTAGCCAAAAGCTTTATGAAAATTATCCTATTAGTGCAATCCTGGGAGTGGAGAGCAGTGAATCAGAAATGGTATTAGCACCTACTTAATAAAGGGGGAAAAAGAAAAATGATAAATGTGTCTCTAAAAAAAGATGATCTTGCCAAAATCTCTCATGCTTGCCTTTCAGTCCCACCAATAAAGGTGATTGTATCTCATTGGATATCTTACAAAATTCTCAAAGTAATCCATCTAAATGGGGGTTGTACCTCAGAGCACCAGGAAATAAATGGCATCAAGTTCCCTTGAAGTAATGTCACCTTTCTCTCTAATGTGCAAGCTCCTTTGACAGTCTTCTCTTGGACACTCAACCTAGCCATGTTCTTGCTCAACGCTGAGTGGTTTTAGGTTTTTCGAAGTAGCCCACATTTAGAAAAAAAAGGGTATTTGCTTGCAAAATTATAAACACATCTCCTTTTCTAGATTAAAATGCAGGGGAAAATTAGCCCCAAATAATGTGTTTTCTGCTTTTCAGAAAAGAAAGCATATTCTGGCCTATGATTCTCTACTCACCATTTACAAATTATCCTCTTGACTGATACAAGTGACAGAATTTATTATCAACCTTAGTGAACTCTGCATTTCTTTAAAGGTGATTGTCCCAATTTTGAATTGCCCAGGTTCTGTGTATCCGTATACCCCGCTATCTAATTGGTAACATGCCATTTGAGTGTTTCCTAATTATTAACTATACTTACAGCCAAGAGAAAAGTAGAACTATAAGTGTTCTCTCCATATACCCATTAGGAAAAAGAAAGGGTGAGCATATAATTCACTTCTGGGTGAAATTTAAGAAAAATGTTTCTGCCACCAAGAGTTGAAATATACTAGAATAAAATAAAAACCGAAGAATTGATCCCATGGCATAGGTTTAAAAAGAAACTTTTCTATATAATTTTTATATAATATCCAGAAAAAGAAGAAAGGCTTGCTTTTGCTGCTAATGTGACTTATATAGTAACTTTGTCTGTTAGTATGTGAACTTGGAAAAATCCCTTAAACTCTTTGAACCTCAGTTTTGTCATATATAAAATATGTCTAATGATACTTTCCCTCAAGATTTTTGCAAAGTATACATGAGATTATGTACCATAATCATGTGCTGAATGCATAGTCATTACTTATTAATGTACACCAATGGATTAGTTATATAAGGATTTATTTGAGTACGTGTGTGTGTTATATATATAGATGGACAGCTAGCTAGAGAGAGATAAAGAGATAAAGACAGATTATTATTTAATCAGGGAACTCAATATAGACAATGGCATGATTTATCCCAGAGTACTTCTCAAAGGCACAGAGCAATTTCACGTCTTCAGCACAGGTCAACCTACAGTTTTTGAATGTCAATTTTGTGAAATGCCCTGCATGAAATGCTTTCAATTATAGGTGGCTGTTAAAATGCATCCCAGAAAGCCAAGAAACAACTTCTATATATGCTCTTCCTAAAGCTGGTTTAAGTCATTGACCTTTCCTCTCTGGTTCATAACACCTTGTCAAGATGCAGTGGACTATTTCTAATATAAAAGAAAACTAAATAGGATTCTATTCTGTGAATAGAACTCTGTCCGAGGTGCTGAACACAAGTGATCTTACAGATGAATGTTAAAGTTAGAAGCCACACTATGCTAGTTCTATACATAATATCATGCTTAATGAGAGGAAAGACAGACAAGAAAGATTCTACAACTTTTAATTAGCAGACAATTATGTGCTTATTAAATAATAAATTGCATAAAGTGTATGTAAACCCTCTCAATATTTTGCATAGTGTGTATGTGCATGGGTTAAATTCAAATTCAATCTGAGTTTCTGACTTTCTCATTTAAAAAGTTAGTAATGGGTAATTTTTCTTTCTATTTTCCACAGCGCATGTTGCCATAAACTTCTAATTCCCTGATGGATAGTTGTCAATGAATAATTCATTTAATCAAAGCTTCCGCTGTGTAAATTTTTTATTAGATCTTTTGTCAGGGGACAAGCTGTACAATTCTTCCCATCAGAGCTCTGGAGGGTCTTGGAACTTCTCTGTAGATTAAACAAAAATGAAAATATTAAAAAAAAAAATAGGCACACCACTAGAGCAATAACAAACCAGATCTCAAAGAGCACCTAAAAATTCACCAAGGAAAAAGGGAGAGGCCGGCAATGTAATAGTTTTAATGTCAGAGTTTGGCTAATTCTGCAGGGTCTAGTGTTAAAGAACCTCAATATGAAATGACATGGCTCATACTCATAAAGTTTTCAATTCACTTTTAACAATAAAATGGATAGATAAAACAATCAGGCTGTATTTTCAAATATAGTTCTATCATGTATATATTAAGATTATCATTCTTATCACAAGAATGATTTAGACAATAACTATTAACTGAAGGGTATCCAAAGTGGTATAGACACACACACAAAAAACAACTCCTCAGGATGCACTCTACAGAGGGAAGCAGAAGTAATCTGCTCATTCCAATCAATAGACATATGTGACACCACTCTCGGAGAGGTGGATGCATGATGCATGCTAGCACAGTAACTGCTCTGTGCAGTCCTCCACAGGACAGCTTTGAGTGGGTTAACTCTGTAATCCCCAAATTTATATGGCTATGAAATACTAGTAAAAGCACACTGCATTATTATTAGTGTTTTACCCAAAATAGTTTAGGGAAATTCTAAATTGGTCTCATGTTCCAAATTCAATCTTTAGAATAAATGTTTGCTACTGAGCTCCAGAAATGCATCAAGAAGCTTAACAATTTTAAGAACATTACTGCAAATTTTTAGTAACATGTTCTGAAATATCACATTTTAGATCAAAATGCAGTCACACATGCTACCTGCTTGTGAGAGCTCTTTAAAAGCAAGCAGTCTCAAGAAACTGTGAAGAAACAGCATAGATAAACTGGTCATTCAGGAGAGTACTAAGAGTACCTTCGAGTGCATGTTTCGAGTGAATAAATCAATGAAAAACATTGAAAAATATGTTTTCTTTGAGAAAAGAAATGTACCCCACACTTGAACATCCAAGCAACTTACGTTGAAGGGGAAAAGATAAACATTTATACTCAAGAGAAGAGCCAAAATTTATACAGATTCTTTGTCCCTCTGTCTCTCCCTCATCTATCTCCAAAATGACAACTCACATAAAGTAACAAAAAAAAAAAAAAAAGTTTTTAATAAAAGTTGTGGTTCTTCACTTATACCAAATAAACCTAAGCAACAATAGCATGTTATAGCACAGCAAACATACTCTTCACACCTGATTGAAGAAACGTTTGGATTATGAAGCATTTCACATTCATAGATAGGTTTCAACATATTGTTTCTGATGAAAAGAAACAGAACGTGGAATCAAGCATTACAGACCCCTGAATAGCCTCACTTTTTTCCTCACCTCAGCATAGCCTGCAGGTAAAGAGCAGCAATGTGAGCCAGTGCAGGTGCATGGGCAGGGGAGGGGATGCAGGTGGGAGTGGGAGACAGAGAGATCCAGCAATTATATTAGCAACTAAAATGGTGCATAAATGAAAAGAAAAGTGGATATTTTAACTGCTGATATTTTGTTAGAAGGTGACTTGGAATAACTGCCTAAACTATTTCTACAAACTAACTTTTACTGAAGAACTTTTTGGGATTTAGTTACTGGAGAAGTTGAATAAGGGTTTTCACCCCAAAATTGAACAAGTAATATTGATTCTATTTTCCTTTCCTTTTTGGTAGCTCAAATTAAAGACTATTTCAAACTCAGAATACATTTGATATATTTATTATTTAAAGAATTCATATATCCTAGGTCAAATGTAGAGTTTTTCTGTTCATTCGTAAATTTCTACAAGCTGTACAAATAATATTTTTTTCTAAGCAATCACTGTAATATCCTATTTTAGGCACTATGAGTACAGGCTAATATTTGTGTCAGTCTAACAATATTTATTACTATGCTAAGCCAGATATTCATTTCTCCATCTAATGGTCCACATATTCTAAATGCTGAGGTTGATCAGTTTAAAAAAAAAACACTCAAAATATATTAAAGTTATATGAATAATGGTTTATAACAATACCAGCTATACAACAGTAACAACAATTTATCTGAGAAGCTAATTTGAGTTTTATTATGTAATTGTTTATAAAACACATTTCATTATTAACAGATTTTTTTCAGAAGAGCATGTGAATATGACAAGTAGCTGAATATGTATGCTCACATTGAGCATTCTTTATTAAAACTCTAAAAGGATTTTTGATAACATTTTCCACATATATTTGATTAAATAAGAAATATTTTCTTAACACAAATGGAACTCATGAAAGAATTTTTAAATGGTGCCAGTTTCATCTTTCTCAATTACTATACCTAATTTTCACTTTTACATTTCTTTAGAATATTTGTCAAGTTGTAATAAAAAAATACCTACACTATGAATTATTCTATGGAAGCCATCAAATTATCATTTAAAGCTGTTGCCATTTTTCTATTTTACTACTTAAAAGGGTTTTTTTAAGTATGTTTTATTCAAAATCTGCTTTTGTTTTCCAACACATATTTTAACTTTCCAATAGATTTTGAAGTTCTAATTCAGCTGAATATATATTTTCAAAAGACATCTGAGCTGTTCAGTGATACCTAGCATCTCTACTACTTATTCTTTCTGTGTGAGTTTGAAGCTTGTCACATTTCTGCAAGCAGTATGAAAAAAAGGCATGAACAAAAGAGTGTTCAATAGTAAAGAAAAAAAAATGCAACAACCTGCTGAGCAAAGACTCTAGAAGTGAGTTTTCAGCATGATCCCTTGTGTGACTTTAAAATCTACTCTTAAAGTGCATAGTTTTCACAGTTTGAGAGGATAAAGAATATACTATTCCAAACTTCTGTCAAGATTTCCTTATTCCAAAACCTTACCAACAAGTAAAATGCCCAGGTGTCTTAAAACTGCTATCAGTAATGTTTCATAAATACAGAATAAGGTTAACATTTATTTTAATGTTGTCCAAATCAACCTAATCAAATTGAATTTAATTTCCTTTAAGAAGGAAAATATTGAATGTGCCTGTAACACTAATTTGTTGATATTGTACATGTACCTAAATGCAAATTCCCTTCCAGCTGCAAAAACATGATATTGAAAGTGCTATTATGTGGAGGAAAGAGCTTGAGCATTTTTCAGTAGGTTGAACTAGTTTTGGATGTACTGGTCACAAATATATCAATGATTAATTTTGACATTTCTTAGTGTTGTTGTTTTCTCCAAAGTGGAATAAAAATACCTAAATATCCAATTTGCAGCTTTTTGATGAAGATAAACTTAAATTTTAAAAAAAACAATATAAAGAACAAATAGATTTCAAATGGAGTTCCAATCCTAAATAATTGACAGTCAGTAGCTTCCTGGAACACTACCTTGACAATGTTTTGTAGTCCCAAATCTGGTCTCATTTTGAAATAATGCTATGATCAATAACTGGTATCTACAATGAGCATGTGTGTCATAAATGTGTTTCACATAGTTGGCGCCTCAGTATTTACTTTAGGGCTAAGTCCCTGACCCAATTCATGCTCCATCACCTCTGGTCCAATTTAATCTTCTTCTCCGCACATGGTCGTTCGAAAGGTAGTTTCTTGTTTCTCATCTTATTGATCCACAGCCCAGCACACCCACAGCTACTGACCACGAAACCTAATGTCAACACCAGAGTCATGGGAATAAGCTCCCCTCTTCATGTGTGTTTTCTTTAAACTAGCCAATCAAGAACGTCTGTGGGAGGGCCTAAGGGGTAACCCATAGCTCAATAAAGGCATGGCTGACAGGTCCTCTTTCTATCTGCTTCTGATCTGCTGGTTCAGTATATTGCCCCTGCAACCTTGGCCCTTGCTTCCCATGTAGCCCCTTCTCTCATGGGCTCATGAGTAATAAACTGCTTCTCATACTTCATACATCTTGCTGTGCTGCCTTCTCTATGTCTCACCTGACCAATTCTTCCAGACCTAATTTTTCTTTTTCTTCCAGTTAAAGCTCTCCCAGAGAGTGACTATCTTGGCAGATCAGACAAGAACTGCAAAGGTGACTGCCAGTCAGTGGTCCAGCATAAAAAATGTGTGTGTGTGTGTGTGTGTGTGTGTGTGTGTGTGTGTGAAGGTGTGTATGTGAAGCATACCTGATAACAAGTTGGACACAGGCATTAGGTCATCCACTAGGATAAAGAAGTATCCATTAAAAGGTACATCATAAATACCCACAGCCAAATCCCCCCCGAACTCCATCAGGACAGAGCTAAAGTTTATAGCCACTTTATAGAGAGAGACCTCATGATCAAATTAAAGAGAATTACAATGATGAGTAGAAAGAATGGCAAAGTAAGTACTTTGACACGCAACTTCTAAGGAGTAACCCAAAATTCTCCTTTTGGTATTTATGCACTTCTATAATCCTCTCCTCTTAAATGCGGACTAGACTTTGTGACTTGTTACAAACCAACAGAATGTGGCAGAAGTGATGGAATGTCACTTCCAATTTAGATTATAAAAAGACTGTGGCTTCTATCTTGGACACAGACTCTCAGACCGTTTGCCATGAGGAAACCAGTTCCCATGTCATGAGAAAGTCCCATGAGGCCACCTGCATGGCAAGCAACTGAGAGCTCTGGCCCACAGATAGCAAAAATCTGAGACCCTACAAGTGAGCTTGAAAGCAGATCTTCCACTAGTCAAGCATCCTGATAAGACCACAGAGACTACCAACTGCTTAGCTGGAACCTCACTATTAGAGACCTTAAATTAGAGATGCTGAATTCCTAGTCAAAGAAACCATGAAATGATGAATAGTTTTAAGCCAATAAGTCTAGACTTATTTGTTATGGAGCAATAGATAACAATTACAGGTAACTTGTATTCTTACTCCTGGTGTCCTGAAAGGTCTTCATAAAAAGTCAATAGGTGGTAGCTTCCACTATTCTTTAATGCCCAATCCTGAGTTGTTTAAAATCTTGAGCTTTAAACTAGTTAATGCTTTATCCCAAATATCATTTATTGAGCTTCCGTTTCTTTTCCTTTTTTTATTTTTTTGAGATGGAGTCACTCTGTCTCCCAGGCTGGAGTGCAGTGGCATGGTCTCAGCTCACTGTAACCTCTGCCTCCTAGGTACAAGCAGTTCTTCTGCCTCAGCCTCCGGAGTAGTTGGGATTATAGGCATGTACCACCATGCCCAGCTAATTTTCATAATATTAGTAGAGAATCAGTTTCACTCCTGCCTCAGCCTCTCCAGTAGCTGGGACCACAGGCATGTGCCACCATGCCCGGCTAATTTTTGTAGTTTTAGTAGAGATGGGGTTTCATTATGTTGGCCAGGCTGGCCTTGAATTCCTGACCTCGTGATCTGCCTGTCTGAGCCTTCCAAAGTGCTGGGATTATAGGTATGAGCCACTGCACCCGGTCTGAGCTTCTGTTTCATAAAAGACACTGCATAAAAATCTAGCAGATATTAAGGTAAAGAAAGTGTCTTGCTCTTATATCTAAAGAAGTTACAATAAGATAGAAATTGAAAGTTAAGAGGAAAAGAAAACTTTAAATACCCATAGCACAGAAATCATGAAGAACCACCTAAGTAAATAACAAATAGATCCACTGCCTCTCTTCCACTCCATTTTTCTACTAACATCTTTGTTTTCCATCGATTTCTGAACACAGTATTAGGATCTTTCTTTCCAAGGTCTACAGCCCTACAGTTGATAAAATCCAAGATATGATTCACAGAACTACTAAGGATAGTGCACTTACTCAAATAATTTGTTGAAAGAATTAATGCATCATATATTAGGAAGTCACGTAATGGTTTCTTTCTCCTGCTGGTTATGTCATAATTCTGAAGCCAGATTTATTCATTCATTCGAGTGTTCAAGGCTTGCAGAAAGTGATGAAGCTTTCAAATCAGAATTTTCTGAATTTTTACTTTGGTTTGTCACTTACTGCCTCTTAAAACCTTGGGAAGTAAATTAGCTTCTGACCCGTAATTTGTTTTCGCTATAAATTGTGGATATTACTGCCCACCTATTCTGCTGGGTTATTCTGAGGACACAAAGAGATGAGCCATATAAAGTGCAAAGCAGCTAGTAGGCATCTGTCACATAACTGGAACTCAGTAAATGTTAGTTGCAAACAGGGATACAACAATGAGTGAGTAAGCTAAATTCTCCCCACAGAATCAGACCCATGACACCACAGCATTTAATCTATCTCTGATATGGTCACTTAGGGACATCTCACAGAAAACATGATTTGCTTCTAAAATGATAATCTAGAAAACACAAGAACAAGTCCTCCAAATATCACTTCATTCCTTCTAGCGTATGATCATTAGCATCTTTCTAGCCTCTAGAGCCAAGTTTTCAAACAAAGCTGTATGGGAACTAAGGCGTTTTTAGCTGAAGTCCTATAGGGCTGGACGTGGAAACAGTACAGTTCAGCAGGCCTCTGGCATTGACAATGGCTAACACTATATAAAGTAAATAAGTTTTTGCTTACAATAAAACAAAAACCAGTACCTTAAAAACAACATAATTTATTCAATTCTCCCTCCACCCAAATGAATAAAAATCACAAGAGCTTTTGCTTATACCCTCTGCAAAATACCTTATCAGAATAGAAAAATCTCTTACTATTTTTCACTGTATAGTCACTATAAATATTTCATGCTAGTCTTTTGATATACTTCAATTAATTAATTAATTTATCAGAACATAAAAGTTGACCAAATTATTATCATTCTCTAATCTGAAGCTATTTGCATTGTCTTCAAAAAGGTTAATATCATAGAAAAAGATAAAACCTCTGTGGATAGTAACCATTCTGGTTAAAACCATATGGGACAAATTCAACATATATTGGATACTTGGAATAATGTATTTAAAAACTCAAAAAAATCTCAGGCTAAAACCTATAATGTGTGAAATGAATACATCATATCCCCATGGACACCTGTCTCAAGAGTGTACCTAGTTATGCTTCACTTTAGTTAAAGTGCTATTCTATGTAATTCCTATGTAAAGTGCTAACAAGTCCCAGAAAAGGCATGATAGAATTTTATTTAAAAAAAAATCTAAGAAAAACATAAAAAATACAATAGCATGTAGGTGACCATGGTGCATATCAAATTCACCTTCTTAAATATTTCTTACATCATTCTAGCTTCCAAATCAGAAACTCAAAGGAAACCCCCATTGCTCGAAAGACAAAGGCTGAAATAATTGGCCTGGAATTCATGTTTTGACATAATATATAATTAATCCTTCATTTCACGTTTATCTCACAGTAATTCTCAAAACAAACTCCTATACCTAATTCCGCTAAACTATTACAGAGCTTCTAAAATATGTCTTGCTGATGATCATTTCCAAATAATAATCAAATCACCTTCTCATGTTAATATATTTTGAAAGACGAATATGAAATTCAAGTCCTATCTCTTCATCTTTGATGACTTCTGGTATTACCATTTTAACCAAAATGAGCTTCATCATTTTCTAAACTTAGTTTTTATTTTTTGATATGGAGTCTTGCTCCATCGTCCAGGCTGGATTGCAGTAGCATGACCTCAGCTCACTGCAGCCTCAACTTCCTGGGTTTAAGAGATTCTCCTGCCTCAGCTACAGGTGTAAGCCACCACACCCAGCCCCTTTTTTTAAACATTTTAGCACTTACTATCTGCACCATTTATTTGGTATTTAATAATACTGGAGATATGTGTAGCTGTCCCTTTCTCTGTCCCTTATTCCTGGCCACCATTAAACCTAAAATCTTAAAGTGTTATTATACAGCTAATTCAGAAACACTAGGGAATGACACTCATTTAGTGAGTGGCTACAAACACTCATCCCCAGTGAAATTTTAAAAAATCAGAATGCATACCTGTAGTAAGGTTATTATTTTTGCTTGATGTAGGCATGTATATGTATATATTTAGTGGATTGCAATTAAAATCTATTTCTTATAATGTGCCAAGATTTTTAAAAAATTGTTTGAACACCACTATGTTAGGGAACCATGTCTTCTACTTATTTAAATATAGAGTGCCCAATAAAAACTTTTTACTAAATAGATGCTCAAAATGGGTAAGACAGCATACTGAGTGATATTAAAGGAGAATTATATATATATTCCAAAACCAAAGGACAGACTAAAGACATTGGGAACATTGATGTATATGTATTGAGTGGGAGAAACGAGGAATGTGAAATCGCCACGGTCAAATTTTATTCACGGTGCTGCCCAAAGTTGGCTCTGAATTGAGACCTCAATCCAAGATTATGTGGCACAATGCCTGTTATGCTGCAATGAGTAAATTGTTATGAATCTTTAACAAACTCAAGTGCAATGTACAGAAGTTTATAATAACAGCAAGTCATGCTACATAGCAGTATGTAAAAAGGGGCTCATGTTTCTCTAATATTTAAGCTGAAACATTTGGCACCCTTAATAAAATCTATCAACGCAATGGTGTTTTTCTAAATTCATGATTTTCTTATGACTATTTCCTTTCGTGTACTATTATATAGCCCAGAATTTGGTACCCACTTTTCACATACATTATGTAGACAAAGCTTTATACTTCAAAACAGAGATGACATGTTGATAAATATTAATAGCTTACAGAACTGAAATAGCATAATCTTTCTTAAACATCATCATTCTAAAATATGTGGCATCTTTCTCTATTATCTTTCCAAGCTATATTTTGAATTTATGTGAAATATCCAAAATAATGCAAATGACCAAGCATATTTCATGTGACAGATAATATTATGTGTTCACAATTCTTCCTTCCCCCACATTGAAATGGCTTATTGTGGTTTAGCCACAATGCATCTGTAATGCTCTTCTTCACTGACTTTGAGCTTAACCTTGTGACTTGCTTTGAGTGATGGAATGTCAATTAATATAATAAACTGTATCCAGCCAGGTTGTAGATACACATGTGTGGTTTGACTTGTGTATGCAATCCTGTCCTATCCTGTAGAAATATTATTCCCCAGAAAAGGATAGGTCCCAGATTAAAAAACACATGGATACCTGAACCCAGCCAACAGCCCAAAACAGAGACACATTAACAACATACAGGAATTTCAGTGAGGGATAAATTTTGTTGGTGGTTAGTCAATTGAGATTTTGCATCATTTGTTGTACAGCATTATTTTAGCAAAAACTGATTAAT
Organism: Ateles fusciceps; assembly: GCA_036589455.1. Lineage (NCBI taxonomy): Eukaryota > Metazoa > Chordata > Mammalia > Primates > Atelidae > Ateles > Ateles fusciceps. Next base: position 6,966,479 of record JAZHEH010002982.1, on the reverse strand, counting down.
GTTTTAATAATTGATTTATAACAGATTATAAGAATATCTCCACCAAATTAAAGTACAAAAAATGTGTCAGAGATACCTGTTAACACTCTTGAAAAGCCTCAATTGTTTAAGTTTTTAACATAATTTCCTTGGTATAAATACTCTTCTTAGTGAATAATTCTATTGAGTATTTACTATGGAAATCATTTTTTACTACTTCCATTTTTTCTTTCTGAACTAAGACTCACTCTCCTGGTCATTTTAGATACAACTTATAATTCATCATTTCTTGAATTCAAATATGTAAGATCTATTAATAATGAGCATGTGTGTGTGTATTTTTGAATCCCTTTGTGATTTTTGTACTAATATTTTACAAAGAAAAAATAAGGTTTCAAATCCAGTCTCAGAGTACAAAGCTATCTAACATGTATATGAGAAAGGCATTTACATAGCATTGAAAATAAATACTAATCCGATGAAGCAACTCCTGACTTAATAATAACTCTATAAAATAGGATATTTTGAAATGATTTTTTATAAAATAATAGGATGCTCATGGATTTATAGTTGTTGAGAATAAAGCCTTTAAAACAGCTTACCCAGCTATCATTTTTAAATATGGCAAATGTGCCCCTGGAAAGACCTTCAAAAGACAGAATATCACATATTCTATATAGGACCGTTATAAACTAAGAGGACGATGCTTGACCAGGCAAGCTCTGGGAGAAACATCAAGGTAAAGATAGCCTTAAGCTTTTACTGGATAAAGAATCATAGATACTATGGTTAAATATACCATTAATGGTCATTCTAGGTCAGTGGCCAAAGATAGGGTTTTAACTAAAATGATAATTAGACATTAAGCCACAATATATACTTGCTTTAAGTGACTGGTAGCAAGATGGAATGGTAGGGCTTCTGAAGGATCAGAGCATGCATGCTTTTGCCAGGAGCAGTCTTGTACCTATTATGTGTTGCAAGATACTAATATCAAATCTCCCAATTTTTGAAGTATTGTCAACTGATTCAAATTTAAAACATTTTAATACACAAATGCACGTTTGTGATTCCAATATGACCCAGAAGATATGACTTCTGTTGTAGATAATCTGTTTCTAGTATTTTGAAAAATAAAAAACTACATCCAGAGGAAGGAAATGACTTGCTCTGGGGCACAGCAATTACTTCCAGACTCAGGGTTAAGAATTGCTAATATTTTATCGTCTCAGTTAATCATTACTGTGCAGCCTGCCAGCTACACTTTATTTTTATGGGGAAAAAGGTATAAATGTAGGATGCTTATGCTTCTTCCACTGCAAGTACCATCATTTTGATTTTTGTTTTTTCCTTCTGTAGAATTACATGGAATTTGGGGGATTCATATATAATCTATTGTGAATGAGTTTTACTTCTTTGTAGGGACCTTAGGAAGAAATAATTCATGAAAGTAGTCAATATGCAGATGGTAGTACAGTAAAAGGGAGACTACATTACAGATGAGGGGAAAACCTTTATTATATAAAAGTGAAATTTCTAAGCATGCAACTTATCCAAGAGCCAGAACTGTCCTCAATATAAAGGTTACCTTATTTATTTATACATAAGCAAAATTTTGTGGAAAATTTTATTTTTTATTTATATTAATAATTGACCAAGGCACATTTTTGGGACAGAAGGAAACAATAAATTTTTTAAAATGTTATGTTAAAATGTAGATGTACATATCACAAGCAATAGTTGCTTTAGATTATGTAACTTTATATGTAGTCAAAAGAATAAATATTTACCTATATTCACTGACATTTTAGGTTTCTGAGAAAATATTTTTAAGGTAAAAATTAAAAAGTATATGAAAATGAGAACATATTTTTAAATAAAAAAGAAATAGTAGGCCGGGCACGGTGGCTCACGCCTCTAATCCTAGCACTTTGGGAGGCCGAGGCGGGTGGATCACGAGGTCAAGAGATCGAGACCATCCTGGCCAACATGGTGAAACCCTGTCTCTACTAAAAATACAAAAAATTAGCCGAGCGTGGTGGCACATGCCTGTAATCCCAGCTATTTGGGAGGCTGAGACAGGAGAATTGCTTGAACCCAGGAGGCGGAGGTTGCGGTGAGCCAAGAATGTGCCATTGCACTCCAGCCTGGGCAACAAGAGCGAAACTCTGTCTCAAAATAAATAAATAAATAAAAAATAATAAAAATAAAATAAAATAAAATAGTAGTAAACATACGAAAATAATGATAGTAAATAATTGTTGTGACATTTATTGAACATAGAGATAGAAGGAGACTAAAAGAAAATGGGAAATATTGATTACAAGACTTGGTGTTAAACCAAATGTTGCAGATATATAATGATTAGTGAGTTAAAAAAAATAATAGTCCAGGATTTTGTATTCCTACAAATGAATACAGTGAATTAATATGTGCCCTCTTCCTATTAAAAGACAGAAAAAATGTTATTGGATTTTTTAAAAATTACTTAACTGTGTTAAAAACAAAGAAAGGAATTTGTGTGTGGTAGAAATGAAAATGGATCCTCAAAAGTGAGATGGTAAACTCAGGTGTTAAGAACTCTCTCTTTGGAGGGAGATGGCATGTGGAATCATTTCTCTAGGTACTTGCTGTGTCCTCTTTATCCCTTGCCCACTGTCTAAGCTTAAAACCCAAACTGACAAGACATCCTGAGATCCTGTTTAATTTAAGGCAGTTACTAGCTGACTAGTAAAACTTGATTGTGACATATTTTAGGAGGAAGCCCTTGTGTCTTTTTAGAACAGTTGCAGTAATCTAACTAAATCTTGCAAAAGACTTGTTAATATGGAGATAAATAAGATACTTTGCCACACAGCAGAATTTAAGAAAGGATACAAAATTGAGACAAGAAAAACTTCATAGCACACTGGATATAGTACAAGGAAATAACATACCTTTCAAACTGCTCATCACCTTTCAACATTTCCTTCTGATTTTACAATATATACAAAATATAAATTCTCTCCTCTTGTCCTCTCCAACACATGCATTGAAGAAATGTAGAAATTTCATTTCCCTTTACCCAAAAAGCAAGTGATAATTGGATATGGAAAGTCTTGGGAGAGAAAAGCCAGCATAGGCAAAAATGCTCAAGGCCAAATGGGAATTCCTTATGATGCCAAGGTAAATTTTTTAAGTTTCCAGATTCACTAAACCACATTTCTTCACCATGCATTCCCCATAACATTCACTGGTTATGCACTAGGACTCCCCAAACTGGAAATGATCCACCAAAGTAGCTGTATGGCTCATTGCACTTTAGGCTTACTAAAATTAGGTCTTCTGGCAGAGTCTTCAAAAAGGAAATCTACCACTTTTAACCCGTGGCAATGAAATCCAAAATGGTATAGATTCGGCTGATTCCATGATGCAAGTTAGAATGCAGAGCAAGACATGCTCTGTGTGTTTTTTTTGTTTGTTTGTTTGTTTTTTTCTTCAGCCACAGAGACTATAGCTCCTCCTCATAATTATATTCCACTAAGATGGTTGGGATTTATTGACTATGAAATGCAGTTTCCAGACAATGCCTCTATGCAGTATTTTCCACTGTTCCACTTCTATTAACAAGGACAATTCAAGGGCAAATACTAATTATGATTTTGACACAGTTTTACCTCCATGTTTAGCTTTGAGAGTAATTCTGTAGCATGCCCCAATTCTCTTGTCAGTTTCTTGTACTTTTAATTTCCAAATTGAATGAATTTATTAACTCAAGGATACATTCTGACTTTAAAATATATCGTCCCACCAAAAGTTTTAGTTCTATTTTTCAAAAGAACACTTCCAATTAAAACCTATTTATGAAAAACAAGCCAAAAAAATTTTAAACACTAGAAAATAGCACTAAAAAGAGCCTAAAACTCATACAATCTTTATTTTTGCGTCTTTAATCACACACGACCACTAGTTAGGATAGACATTTGCAGTCCAGTTTTCTAAACTTCAAACATATTCACGACAAGAGTACCCTACACTCAAGGAAACAATGGTACTTCTCACTGAGATTTTTTAAAACCCGTAAATCTACTTTGTTTGAGGTCTAGCAAGTGCCTTGTGTTTATGGAGTCATTTCACAGCACAGTGATTTACCTTGTACCAAGCCTTTGTTGAGCTGAACATCTGACCTGCAACTGGACGGCAAATACATTCACATTTCTTGGTTTAGGAATTGTAAAAAGTAGCACACAAAATCTTTCGTATCATAAAAGTAAGTTGAAATTATTACCAGTGGAATGATTTGAACCCATTTCTAGCTTCCTAACTGCTATATAAAACATTCTGATATTTAAAAAAGGCTTGAAAATAATACCATGATATTATATACATAATAATACCATGATGTTATATATAGTCATCATACAGTTATAAATATCATAATTAATATAATATGTCATAACGTATAATAAATACATATCATTTTTATGTATAGTTTATGGAAAACAGTGATCATTAATGCTAGAAGTGTTGTTTTATGGAAAAGTAGTGAATGAATTGTATAGATGTTCAAATCTATTAGTTTTTAAACACATCATTTTAAAAGTATAAATATAAGGTAAAATACATTTTAAATTATAAGAAGAAACATATAGCCCACTGATATACAACCACTATTAGATATACTAAATCAAGTATGACCAAATTAAATATTTCTAAGTAAAGAAATATGCACATAGACAATGAAATTATGCTCTCTTTCTCTCTATATATATATGTATATATAAAATATACAGTTTGTGTGAATATGTTTATGTATATATGTATTTTTAATATAATTCATTCAATACAAATATGTCATGACTGAGGCCACTAATTGATCATCCAAGAATAATACTTAGGGCAACGTCTAGGTACAGACTATAAACATTTCTTATACTTTCCTGCAACTAAGTGTGGCATTGTGATTATGTTATTGGCCAATAAACAATAAGCAAAAGGTTTTTTTAAGGGTGATTCTAGATAAGGTACTATTACTAATATGAGTACAAATAGATGAATTCTGCTTCTTTTTCTATTCTTTTTTTTTCTTTTCTTTTTTTTTTTTTTGAGATAGTGTTTCGCTCTTGTTGACCAGGCTAGAGTAGAATGGTGTGATCTCAGCTCACCGCAGCTTCCTGTGTTCAAATGATTCTAATTCTCCTGCCTCAGCCACCCAAGTAGCTGGGATTACAGGCATGCACCACCATGCTTGCCTAATTTTTTTGTATTTTTAGTAGATACAGGGTTTCTCCATGTTGGTTAGACTGGTCTCAAACTCCCAAACTCAGGTAATCCGCCCACGCAGCCTCCAAAAGTGCTGGGATTACAGGTATGAGCCACCGTGCCTGGACGGTCTTTTGCTATTCTTTCCCGCCTCTGGGCACTGAGCATGTAGGAAGGATTATAGGAATTTCAGAAGTAATTCTAGCACACAGAATAATCCTCAGGTTGGAAGATAAATATTAGCAAGGTACAAGAAATAGATGACCACTACTCTATCTGTCCTGGATGACTACCTCTGTATTTTTCTATATAAAAGAGAAATGACTTAACTTTGCTTAAGCCGTTGGAATTTTTGGTGTTCTATTACAGTCAGCTGAACTTAATCTTCAGTGATAAGATACAGATATAAGCACAATTATTTACTTTTTATTTAATTTTTGAGACAGAGCCTCACTCTGTTGCCTAGGCTGGGGTGCAGTAGTGCTATCACAGCTCACTGCAGCCTCGGGCTGAAGGTACCCTTCCCCTTCAGCCTCCACAGTAGCTGGGACTGCAGGTGCATGCCACAATGGCCTAAGTAGTAGAGATGAGATCTCACTATGTTATCCATGCTGGTCCCAATCTCCTGGCCTCAAGTGATCCTCCAAACTCAGCCTCTCAATGTGCGTAAGCACATAAAATAAAATAGAATCATTATGCCTGCAGTGTGCATCTGCTTTTTCTCATTTAACATGTTGAAGGCATGTTTATTATTAAACATTATTCTATATTCAATTTAGGGTGATTTTCAATTTAATTCTAATGTATTTAACTACATTTTATAGATACCTGATTTGCCAACTTGAATATTACAGGTTGTAAACTAGAAAACTTTTTAATTTTGATTTATTTCTGGACTATTGTCTTTGTTATCCTACTTTTCAGTCAGTTATTTCAACTCTCTGAATAATTTTATCATCTATTAAATAGGAATGGTACTCATTTCAGTGAGGTGCTGTGAAAATTAAGAGAGAAAAAATGCATATAGGTGACACACATTACATGTTCAATTTAATACCGGCTACTGGCGGCATCTTCACTGTAGCCCTCTTAAGTCTTTCACTTCTAATCCTTTTGCACAGCATACTAATTTCAGGCACATAAAATATAACAAAGTCAATTTCAGTGTACCATGACAATAGCAAATTTAACTTCAAAGTGTGTTTGTTTCCTTGATGCTTTTAGCATCAACAAACACTATTTGCTTTTAAACAGAAATATTTCCAAGTTTTATTAACACCTGTTTCCATTTAAGGAATAGAAGTAATCATAAGAGTAGAGGTAAAGAGAAAATAATGGTACATATATTTTAACTGCAACTGTAATTCTATGCATATGCTATCTCTTTTCCACAGTTTGAAACCTTCCCTTAACAGAAACTTCTTCTACAATTCTTTGTAACTTTGAATTCAATTCTGTTGAAATTACTGACTTGAAATCCATCCTATTAAATGATTTTAAACCAGAGTACAAAATAGGTTATGTCATTAAAGCATATACCTATGTTATATGAATGGACTAATGGAGACCATAGTTTTATGTAACTTAGGAAAAAAATACTCAACATCTGAAACTGAAGGGACTTCTACTTAGTTTTACATCCTATCCAGATGAAATGCCATACTGAATGACATAGTTTGGATATATGGCCCTTCCAAATGTCATGCTCAGATACCATCCTTGGTATTGAAGATGTGGCCTGGTGGGAGGTTTCTGAGTCATAAGGAAGAATCCTTCATGGCTTGGAGCTGTCCTCTCACAAGATCTAGTTGTTTAAAGTGTGTGGCACCTCCCTCACTCCCTCTTTGCTCCTGTTCTCACCATGTGATGTGTCTGCTTCCCCATTGTCTTCTCCCATGATTGTAAGCTCCCTGAGGCCTCCCCCAAGTAGATGCTACCACCATGCCTCCTATACAACCTGCAGAACTGTGAGCCAATTAAACCTCTTTTCTTCATAAATTGCCCCGTCTCAGGTATTTCTGTACAGAAACGCAACAATGGCCGTATACAGAAAATTTGTACTGAGGAGTAGAGTATTGCTAAAAATTATCTGAAAATGTGGGAGCACCTTTGGAACTGGGTAACGGGAAAGGGTTGGAAGAGTTTGAAAAGCTCAGAAGATGATAGGAAGATGAGGAAATGTTTGGAAATTCTTAGAGACTGGTTAAATGGTTGAGACCAAAATGCTGATAGTGGTATGGACAGTGAAGTTCACGTTGACAAGGTCTCAAAAGGAAATAAGGAAGTTATTGGGAACTGGGGCAAAGGTCATACATGTTATGCCTTAGCAAGTAACTTGGCTGCATTCTGTTTATGCCCTAAGGATTTGTTGAAGCTGGAACTTCAGAGTCGTAATTTAGAGTACCCGCAGGAAAAAATTTCTAACCAGCAACCTGTTCAAGATGTGGCCTGGCTGCTTCTAAAAAGCAGCCTATACTCAGATGCAGGAGCAAATAAATGACTTTAAAGTTGGAACTTCTATTTAAGAAGGAAGAGAGCGTAAAAGTTTAAAAAAGCTTTTCAGCTTGGTCACGTGTTAGCAAATTTTCAGGGGAAAAATCCAAGTGGCTTGTGAAGTAACCACTTACTACATTTGTATGACTCAAAAATAGCCAGGTGCTGATAAATAAGATAATCAGGAAAAGGCCTCAAAGGCATTTTAGCAGTCTTCCAGGAATCCACTCCCATCAAAGGTCCTTTAGCCTAGGTGGAAAAATGTTTTCATGGGCCAGGCCTAGAGCACCACAGTTCTACACTACCTCAGAACACTACTCCCTGCATCCTGTCTGCTTCAACTCCAGCCATAGGCTCAAAGGTCCCAGATATTGCTCAGTCTGCTGCTTCAGAGAAGGCATGCCATAAGCCTTGGTGGCTGATATGGTTTGGTGCTCTCTCTCTATCCAAATCTCATCTTGATTTGTAGTTCTCATAATCTCCACATGCTGTGGGAGGGACCCAGTGGGTGGTAATTGAATCATGGGGACAGTAACCTCCATCTGTTCTTGTGATGCTGAGTGAATTCTCATGAGATCTGGTGATTTTGTAAGGGCCTTCTCCCACTTTTGCTTGGCACTTCTTGCTGCTGCAATGTGAAGAAAGACAAGTTTGCTTCCCACTTCTGCCATGATTGTAAATGTCCTGAGGCTTCCCCCAGCTATGCTAAACTGTGAGTCAATTAAATTTCTTTCCTTTATAAACTACCCAATCTCATGTATATCTTTATTAGCAGCATGAGAACAAACTAATATAGTAAGTTGGTACCACAGAGAGTTGGGTGTTGCTGTAAAGAGACCTGAAAATGTGGAAGCAACTTTGGAACTGGGCAACAATCAGAAGTCAAAACAGTTTGGAGGACTCAGAAGAAGACAGGAAAACGTGGGAAAGTTGGGAACTTCCTAGAGACTTGGAGGGCTCAGAAGACAGGAAGATGTGGGAAAGTTTAGAACTTCTAGAGACTTATTGAATGGCTTTGACCAAAATCTGATAGTGATATGGACAATGAAGTTTAGGCCAAGGTGGTCTCAGATGGAAATAAAGAACTTTTTGGGAACTGGAACAGAAGTGACACTTGTTATGCTTAAGCAAAGAGACTGGCAGCATTCTTCCCTTGCCCTAAAGGAACTTCAAAACTGAGAGAGATGATCTGAGTATCTGGCAGAAGACATTTCTAAGCAGCAAAGCATTAAAGAGGAAGCAGAGTATAAAAGTTTGGAAAATTTGCCACCTGACAATATGATAGAAAAGAAAATCCCATTTTGTGGGGGAGAAATTCAAGCCGGCTACAGAAATTTGCATAAGTAACAAGGAGCAGAATGTTAGTTACCAAGGCAATGGGGGAAATGTCCTCAGAGCATGTCAGAGACCTTTGTGGCAGTCCCTCCCACTACAGGCCAAGAGGCATAGGAGGAGAAAATGGTTAAGTGGTCTGGGCTCAAGGCCCACCTGCTATGTGCAGCATAGGGACTTGGTGCTCTGTTTCCCAGCCTCTCCAGCCATGGCTAAAAGGGACCAAGGTACAGCTCAGGCCATGGCTTCAGAGTATGCAAGCTGTAAGCCTTGGCAGCTTCCACATGGTTTTGGCCTGCAGGTGCACAAAAGTCAAAAGTTGAGGTTTGGGAACCTCTGCCTAGATTTCAGAGGATATATGGCAATGCCAGGATGTCCAGGCAGAGGTGTGCTGCAGGGACTGAGCCTTAATGGAGAGCCTCTCCTAAAGCCGTGTGGAAGACATATGTAGGATTGGAGCCCCAACACAGAGTCCCCATTATATGACTGCCTAGTGGAGCTGTGAGAAGAGGACCACTGTCCTTTCAGACCCCAGAATGGTAGATCCACTCACAGCTTGGACTGTGCACCTGGAAGAGCCACAGATATTCAATGCCAGCCCATTAAAGCAGCCAGAAGAGCATCTGTACCCTGCAAAGCCACAGGGATGGAGCTGCCCAATGTTGTAAGAGCCCACCTCTTGCATCAGGGTGACCTGGATCTGTGACACGGAGTCAAAGGAGATCATTTTGGAACTTTAAGGTTTAATGACTGCCCTATTGAATTTCAGATGTGCATGGGGCCTGTAGCCCCTCTGTTTAGGCCAATTTCTCCCATCTGGAATGAATGTATTTACCCAATGTCTGCACTCCCTTTGTATATGTGAAATAACTAACTTGCTTTTGATTTTACAGGCTCATAGGCAGAAGGGACTTGCCTTTTCTCAGATGAAACATTGGACTTGGACTTTCAAGTTAATACTGGAAGGTGTTAAGACTTTGGGGGGGCTGTTAAAAGAACATTATTGTGTTTTAAATTGCAAGCACATAAGATTTGGGGGGGGCAGTGGCGGAATGATATGGTTTGGCTGTGTCCCCACCCAAATCTCATCTTGAATTGTAGTTCCAATAATCCCCATGTGTCATGGGGGGGGGAATAGGTAGAGATAGCTACATCATGGGGGTGGCTCCCCTCATCCTGTTTTCATGATAGTGAGTAAGTTCTCATGAGATCTGATGGTTTCATACGGGGTCTTCCCCCTTCTGTTTGGCACTCTCCTTGTTGCCTCCATGTGAAGAACATGTTTGCCTCCCCACCCACCATGATTGTAGGTTTCCTGAGGCTACCCCAGCAATGCTGAACTGTGAGTCAATTAAACCTTTTTTATTTTTTATTTTTTTATTTTTATAAATACCCAGTCTCAGGTATGTCTTTATTAGAAGTATGAGAACGGACTAATACAGTGGCTTTCATGTGGTGCTAAGCCTGCAGGCACACAGAGTGCAAGAGTTAAGGAGGCTTGGAAGCTTCCACTCACATTTCAGAGAATGTATAGAAAAGCCTGGGCGTTCAGGCAGAAGCCTGCTTCACGGGCAGAGTCCTTGAAGAGAAGCTCTATCAGGGAAGTGCAGAAGGGAAATATGGGGTTGGAGGACCCACACAGAGTTCCCATTGTGGCATTGCCTAGTAAAGCTGTGGGAAGGAGTACACTGCCCTACAGACCTCAGAATGGTAGATCCACCAGCAGTTTGCATCCTGCACTTGGAAAGGCACACAACAACCTGTGACAGCAATGGCCATAGAGGCAGAGTTGTCTAAGCTCTTGGAAGCCAGCCCCTTGCAGCAGTGTGCCCTGGATGTGGGACACGTAGTAAACAAAAAAAAATGGAGTTTTGAGGTTTTAATGACTGCCCTGCCAAGTTTCAAACTTGCATGGGGCCTAGAGCCCCTTTCTATTGGCGAGTTTCTCTCTTTTGAAGCAGAAATGTTTACATAATGCCTGCCCCTCCCTTGCATCTTAGAAGTAAGTAAATTGCTTTGAATTTGCAGGCTCATAGGTGGAAGAGACTTACCTTGTCTCAGATGGAACTTTGCACTTAGGACTTCTGAGTTAATGCTGGAATTAAATAAGACATTGGGGGACTATTGGGAAGATATTTTTCTATTTTGTAACATGAGAAGGAAATGAGACAGGGAGTTCAGGGTGGAATGATATAGTTTGGATATATGTTTCCTCCAAATCTTATGTTCAGATGTAATTCCCAGTGTTGAAGCAGAGAGTAGTGGAAAGTGGGTCATGGGGAAGGATCCCTCATGGCTTGGTGCTATCCTCTCACAACCCCTGGTTGTTTAAAGTGTGTGGCACCTCCCTGACAACCTCTCTTGCTTCTGTTCTCACCATGTGACATGCCTGCTCCCAGTTCACCTTCTGCCATAATTGCAAGCTCCCTGAGACCTTCCCAGAAGGCAAGCAGATGTTGACACCATGCTTCCTGTACACCTTACGGAACTGTGAGCCAAAAAAACCTCTTTTCTTCATAAATTACCCAGTCTCAGATATTGCTTTATAGCAACACAAGAATAGCCTAATACACTAATACTGTACATTCACATTAACTGTCAAAATGAAAAGAAAGCTGGAACTATGGGTCAAAATAAAAATCTTGGTTAACGACTTTGCCTTTGGCAAACTCCTTATAGCTAAAGGGTTAGGAGAGAGATTTTTCATTTAAAGGCATGCAATTGGGAAAAGGAAGCACTACATCAGAGAAATCAATTAATATGAGACCAGAGATTTGAAGAATTTAAGCAAATTTCATTCAAACACATAAAGAAATATCTGGCAGTCTTTACCCTTATGGCTAAATTTAAAATAAAGCCTTAATTATTTCAAATGAACAACTACAGTGAATATCAAACCCATTAGATTTCCCCCTCCTGTAGATTCTGTGGACTGAAGTAAACACAGGGGGAAAAAGGTTGTTCTGAATAAATCAGAATTAATCATATTTGAAGAATCAGAATAGAGTTAACAAACATAATGAGGCATCAGTATGTCTGAGTTAAACTATGGTTAAACTAAGCAATAAACTTGGCAATTATTTCAGATATAATCAAATACTCAGGGTTTGTAGGTTAACAGCCCATTAGAGTCAGGTTTGCACAGGTAAAATTATTCAAATAATTTAATAAAAGTGCTCACTGGAATTATTTAGATAATTAAAAAGAGTGGCTTTCACAGTAAGGTTGGGGGCACATGGATGAGTTCTCTGTATTTATTATCATTTTATTGAACAAATTAGAATTAGAAATGAAATTCACAATAGTATCTACTAAATAAAGTTCTAAGTATATTTGGAGAAAAAAGTATTCCTGAATAAAATAGAAAGTTGGCATCTTTAAAGCAAATGAATCCTATAATTTATGAAGTGATGTGCTCTGACTGAGGAGATCCTCTTGGAATCTCCTTAAGGGCACCATACTGATATGTGATAGAATGCAAAATTGATAGGCATCAATTTATTTTAGACATGGTCAACAAGAGAAATTGGTAGAAATTTTTGCCACAGGTTTCCTTACTGATACTGGAGGTGGGACTGCCCAAAGAAAAACTACCCAAAGCCACTTTTTTATAGCCTATGCTTTTGTCACATTCTCAATTCTATTTTGAAATAGCTTAGAATATTTTACAAATACATACTTTTTTATAACATTGTAACTGCTTTGAAGGTAAGAACATTTTCTTCTCATATTTATGACTCCTCACTGCCTAGAACAGAATTGTGCATGGAGTTCGGATTCAATAAATCATTAATAATGTTGGAGAAAAATAAACTTGACCTGGAGAAGTATGTAAACCCTGACATTGCAAATAATTTTTCACATTCTCTTACTTTTCCTAATGTGTAATTCTTTCATTTTTGCCCCTCTCCTCAATTTGTCTCCTTTTATTTATTTTACACTTTTGCCCTTTAAGTAGGTCCTATAGATAGGAGTTGAAGAGTCTTAGAGCTAAGATTCTGGGGATTTTTTTGTTAAAGTAAAAGCTTTCTAATAAGAGGATTATATTAAGCTTATTCTTCTGCCATGACTGAATTTACAGATTGGCAGAGAAACTGGACAGCTGAAAAAGAGGCAGAGAGTGAGACGTGAATATGTTTGAGAAATAGAGTATGACAAAGAGAGGTGCTATGTTTAGCAGTGATGGCCTCAATCTCAGTATGCTTTAAAGCTATCATTAATAAAATTAGGCCAATCAAACCTACCTCACAAAGCTTTTCTGAAAGAAAGCTGTGAAGCTTTTCTTACAGAAGCTTTTGTAAATTGGAGAAATTGTTTAAAATAGTCATAGATTCCAATCATGATAAAGGTAGCAAATACAAGTACTTCAGTTCCCAAAGTGCACAGACCTGTCCCTGGCAGCTACCACTGTTACTATTATTTCTAACTGTACTTCCCACAATGACTGCAGTGGTATATTTCTCCAAAGCCACTGGGGATGAAAGCTAAGAAATACTTTTCCAAAAAATCTGACTCTCACTTTCCTTCTTCTGTTCACTACTTCTGGCAGGAAGCCTCTACTTCTGAGCATTTTCCAGCAGCACACAAGACTGTCATGGCGTGAGCATATATGCTGTTGTCATTTCACTGGAGTTCAGTACACATTTCCCCATAAAGATTATGTTTGAAAAAGTAAGTTACCACTGTTCATTACTATAATTCTAGAAGTAAGTTATAAAAGAAGACTTTGCTAAGCTAATGTGGGAATCTCAATACCACTCAAGTACTCTTTCAAAGTAAAGACTTTCTAAGTTGCCAGTAACAACCTAGAAAATCCAGTGTTGAAACATAAGTTGTTATTTAGGTTGGCATCCTTGGCAACATTGTTTTTTTTTCTGGGAACCTGAAAAGAAGAAATAATATAAACCTACTATGAGCTGAGGCTGCCATTGCCATATCCCATGGCCTCACAGTGTCTCCCATTGCTCAGACATTCCCTTTGAGTCCCTATTCCCTACATGTACCACCCACACATTTCTCTTCCAATCTTCTCTCTTTCTCCAGACCCTTCTGTTGACACATTGGGGACATGTTGTTCCCAATGACATTCCCTTTTTAACACAAATTTTTAAGGTTTTCACCTCTGCCACCAAAGGCAGCATCTGTATTTCAGTTCAGAGTTATGGTAGAGAAGCTTCCTCATTTAGTGCATGCAGCAGATTCACTGATCATGGGTAAGGAGTGTATCTTGCTGCAGCCTCTCCATAAATATCTATTTTACAAAATAATTAAACAATGTGCAACACTTGGAGAATCAGTGTCAGCCAGGAAGGTATATATGAAAAAGATCTGATCATGTGATATCCTCTCAAATAAGGAACTGTCCCATCCATGGACAATGAGCAGATAGTTAGCAAGAAGAAAAAAGAAAAAGAAAAAAAAGCCTAATGTATATGGAGACTATTTAAGCAGTGAATTGAACAGCCTAGAGCATTCCAATTCTGTCATCTTTTCAGGGTTTGGTCAGTTTACTGCATAGATTTCTTATGTCTAGTAACTCACCCATTGCAATAATTCAATAAATACAAAGCAAGCATAGCAATACAAAATTGCCCTAATCAGCATCATTCAGGAGTATTTGATCATTTTATTAAACTATTCATTCACCACAACAGCCTTCCTGACCCCAGAGATTTACTCTTCCTTTCCTGGAGTAACGTTAGCCTTTTTTTAGTTACAGTAGGTGCCATTTTGAGAAAGAAAATCAAAATTCCTTTAACTTTGGTAGTCTGTGGACTTTAATTTTCCTTATGTAGAAATTATTTAAAGGGGAAAAAAAGTAGAACCGAAAAGGCTTGTTATCTGCAGTAACTTCTTTGTAGAGTTTCAGATCAGATCACTTAACAACTTGTTTTAAAGTTACCCAGTGAAATTATTTCAGATAAAACCCAAACTCTTTATTATAGTATGAAATGACTTGCCTCAAACTGTATTTTCAACCTCATTTCTCTTAACTTCTTTCATAAAACCACTTTACCCAATAAAAAGAAGCCATGCATTCTATGTTCATTGCCTGTGTCTTCCACCATGTGGTCTATGTGGTTCCCTCTATTTGGAATACACCCTATTTTCCCTTGCCATTCTAAGTGCTATCTATTATAAAGGTCCAGCTAAAACATCATGATTTTTACAAGGCTTCTCCTAATCACTACATATGAACATAATCTGTTTGAACACCTTCAGTAATTTATCTAACACTTAAAATTTTCTAAAGTGCATTTCATGTCAAGACATTAATTAAATAGAATAGACACTGTCAGATTCATCTGCATATCACCACAGTGCCATTTATTTTACATATTAAATGCTGAAAAGCTCTCTATTCTCTGAAAAAAATAAGTTTAGAAACAACAACTTGGTATTTTTAATCTTCAGCATAATTAAGTCCTCAAAAATCATTACTCAATTCTCAGAAAAATACTAGCAAAACTTCAATATGATTCAAAAAAATGTTCATTTTCAAATTGTGTCTCTGTTTCTGTCATTAAAGATCTAGAAAAATTTTCCTTAGTCGCTTATTTTAAAAGTGTCCTCAATATTATCATGACTTTTTTCCTGGTCTTTGGATGTAATCACATGTCTTGCATTTCTTCATCTTCTCAGGTCATGGTGCATTAACACAAGTATGACTGGTACATCTGCACATGGCAGTATTAACATTTATCATATTGCTTACACCTTTGATTTTGGCATGAAGACAGTTATGTCTGCTGTTGCTCTTTTAGATATTAATGAAAGTAGCACCAGTCTTCCTGTCCATTATCAGTAGGGTCTCACTACCCTCTACACCATCTCCCTTCCTTATACAGTGAAAAGCAAGAGAACAGCAACTTGAACTTTACCTACCTCATCATTCCCCTCTGTAATAACTAAGGTAGCAGCAAGTTACTGCAACTGGTAGCCTAATCTGAATACTTGTGGTGGACAATGAGGATTGACTCACAAAAAAGAAGTCTGTAAGCAGAGTCAAAGAAGAAAGAAAGGAAAGAAAGAAGAAAGAAAGAGAAAGAAAGAAAAAGAAAGAAAGAAGAAAAGAAAGAGAAAGAAAGAAAGAAAAAAAGAAAGAAAAAGAAAGAAAGAAAGAGAAGAAAGAAAGAAGAGAAAGAAAGAAAGAAAAAGAAAGAAAGAAAGAGAGAAAGAAAGAAAAGAAAGAAAGGAAGGAAGAAAGAAAGGAAGGAGGGGAGGAAGGAAAGGGAAGGGAGGGAAGGGAAGGAAAGGAAAGAAAAGAAAAGGAAAGAAGGGAGGAAAGGAAAGGAAAAAGGAAAGGAAAGGAAAGGAAAGGAAAAGGAAAAGGAAAGGAAAGGAAAGGAAAGGAAAGGAAAGGAAAGGAATCTCTTCTAAAGAAAAAGAGGCTAGAGTATACAAGTGTAGTTTAAAACTATGAGCCAGGTCTGAATGGAAGAATGATGCAATATAGCTCCTGGTCTAGCACTTAATACCTCTGCCAGCTCTTCTCCTGTGGGACTCATACCTGAGTCCTGGAGAGAGAGAGAATTGCATTAAAGCATAAAAGTGCATATAAAAACTAAGAGCTGCCTTCCAGCAGTGTCTATCAGACACTGAAAACACTGGACAAATCTTCATGGTGACTTTAGTGAGATTATACAGAAATTCTTCCTAATAGAGATTGCATCGGTACCTTTGAGGGAGGCATATTTCTACCTTGGGATCATTGCTGCAGCCAATGATGTAAAACATCACTGCAGCCAATGATGTAAAACATCACTGCAATTCCCTGAACTGTAAAGAAGAAAACTAGCAAAGGAGACATGGTATCCCAAGAGTTTACCATGTTATGCTCTCCCTGGAGGCAGACAACCTAAACTAAATGCTGAGGCATATAAGGCTATACAGCCACCATTAGCTAGTTGGAATAGGACCAAGAGGAAAAACAAAACAGCATATTGGTTTGTTGTATCGTCTTTGCATGCTAATATTTCACAGGGTGTTTTATTCTCAAACACATCTTTTCCTCATCATCAACCTCCTTGAAAGTGTAAACTACATTTCTGTTTGTTTATTTTTCCCCTCCATGCATTCTTTAATTTCCTGCAATTTTGTTTCATCTCCAGCCACTTTACTGAAAAGTACTCAATGCAAGACACCATTGACTCTCTTGGGGCACAATCAATGACGTCTTTCTCAGATCTCACCCTATTCATCACTTGTGTGATAGTCACACCATAAAACATTCTTCTGTCTCTTTTCACTCTTCCCTCTAGGGCTCCTTTCATGGAGCAGTCATCCTTTGTTTGCTCACTTCATTGTCTCCTGATTCTCTGAGATAAATATCATTCCATAATTTATATCATATGTTTGCTTTCTGCATTCACTATTCAACTTTCTAACACATGACTTATCACACAAATTCCTGGGCATCACATTTCCTCCCACCAGTGTAACTGCTATCTGTAAATTGATGGTCTAGATTTTTATACCTTGATTGACTTCAAAACAAAATCGTAGCTCAATGATGAGGATATACAGGCACTTCACAAACTAAAAGAAAATTAGATCCTAACTGCAGTCTCTTCCCAGTTTCTCCTCATTTTTCTCCTCCATTCTTTATCCTGTTCACAGCATTACCATCCACCAACAATTCAAATACAAAAGTTTCTTTGATGATAGTAGGGTTTCTAGTGTACTTCTCTCACTCATTGATTCATTTGCATGTCTAGGCAAATACAGCCTTGGTCACTGAGCAGAGCCTATCTGGTTCGGGGGAAGAGCTGTGAAGCCATGTCGTTTGATTTTTTTCAAAACCTCTTCAAGATGTGAGCATAGTAGATGTGGTTATACTTATTTTGCTATCAGAATATATACTATTGTATAACAATAGGTAATATAAGTATAAATATAGTAAAATACGTGTTCAAATCAAGTTCCCAAGTTCTGTCTACCACCCCAACAACATCTGTTTGTGTCCCATACATTGAATCCTCACAATTCCAGGTTCCCCCTCCATTCTGTCACCTCTCCTCTTTACCTGACACACTGCTCATCTGTTTCTCTTCACACTTCACCCAGATGCTTCAATAAGCACCCAACTGGTGGACATTTCTCCTGTCTCTCTGAGGCCACTGATAGGCCATACATTTTTTCACACTGATCATTCAGTTTACAGTGTTCTCAGAAAGACTTCTACTTGAAAAAAAGCCATCATTTCTTTCAAGGCTTAACCAAAGATGACCCCTTCTGGAAATTTCTAGTGTCTTCCCCAGGTATAATAAAGTCTGCTTTCATGCTACCACAGCACCTAGGTAATTCCATTAGTAGAAAGCCAGCAAATTATCTGTGTCCCTAATGATATTTTCAATGAGCTTCATGACTGTTGTCTAGCCAGTATATAGCACAGTACTGTATTAGAGCGAAGGTTTGATAACTATGAGATGAATTTAAGTGGACATCATCAGTTCTGTAGATAACTGGGAATGTGGAGCACACAATTTTTTACCCCAAAAAGTATACAGTGAGAGGTGGGCTTTGAATAGTAGTAAATATAAAAATGAGATTACACTATTTCAAAAGTAGTCTTCTTCAGGTATGCAACTTTCATATCAATTTTCTGTATTCAGTATCCAGATATTTCTGACATCACATATAAGCATAACTTTTGAATCTCATTGACTATGTTTTTCCAATAAAACCTAACATCAGCCTAAAACTCAATTAAAAAAAAGTATAAGCTATATCTGAAATAGGTAATGTACTTTTAGACCTGGAATTTAGCTAATGTCACACTTTAATGTTGGTCTCATTAAGATATGTATAAGGAGGTCATACAGATCATTAATTAATCATTAATTTTATTGCTGACTTATATGACAGAAACCTATCATGTAAAACTCAGCAACAAAAGTAACACATTCTCATTGTATCACAGAATTCTTAAAGTCTGCAAAGTAAAATCTAAAAGCAATGGTATAAACATGCATGTGCAGGTGTCTTTTATTCTTATAATGACTTCTTTTCTTTTGGTAGATACCCAATATTGGCATTGCTGGATCAAATGGTAATTCTACTTTTAGTTCTTTAGGGAAGCTCCATACTGTTTTCCATAGTGGTTGTATTAGTTTGCATTCCCACTAGCAGTTTAAAAGTGTTCCCCTTTTCACCATATCCATGCCAATATCTGATATTTTTTAATTTTAAAATTATGGCCATTTTTGCAGGCATAAGGTGGAATCTCATTGTAGTTTTAATTTGCATTTCTCTGATAATTAGTGATGTTGAGCCTTTTTTTTCCATATGTTTGTGGGCCATTTGTATATTTTCTTTTAGGAATTGTCGATTCACATCCTTTGCCCACTTTTTGATGAGGTTATTTGTTTTGCAGAAATATGAATTATTTTATTCTTTATTTATTCATTAGCGGATGGACATTTAGTCTGGTTTCATATTTTGCAATTGCAGAAATATGAAACCAGACTAAATGCCCATCCGCTAACGAATAAATAAAGAAGATGGAGTATATATGCACCTTAGAATACTACTCAGCCATAAAAAGCCACAAAATAATGGTGTTTGTAGCAACCTGAATGGAGTTGGAGATCATTATTCTAAGGGAAGTAATTCAGGGATGGAAAATCAAATATCGCATGTCCTCAGTTATTAGTGGGAGCTAAGCTGTAAGAACAAAAAGACATAAGAATGCTACAGTGGACTTTGGGGAATCGGGGGAGAAGGGGCTGAGGGGGCTGAGGGTATAATGAACACTGCTCAGGTGACAGATACACCAAAATCTCAGAAATTACCAAAAAAGAACTTATCCATGTAACAAAAAACACCTGTTCCCTCAAAACTAACTAACTAACTAAATAAATAAATAAAAGCAATGGTAAACACAGAGGTACTCTTGGAATGCAGACTGGAAAAATAGCATATGTAGAATCTATGCTGAGGCTTTAATTTTAATTTATTTTACTCTCATTAAAATGTATTCAGCATTGTTAGGATGGAAATGTAAGGTACACAACTAAGCAAGATTTTCTACTTATCTCTTCAGCTGCTAATTACAACACATTCTCTCTCACACTATAATTTTATGAAGTGTTCACAACTATTACTTTCAAGAATTAGAAATATTTCACATTTCCTGGCCAAAAAAATTACCACAGACAAAGCTCTGTTTTAATTATGTAAGCTATTTGTTTTGGCATTAAGTTCTAACTTCTTCACTACAATTTTTATAATGCCAGAAACATTTTTATATTCCTTTCATTTTGGTGAAATATTTTGCTATGATTATGGCTTAACTATAGCAATTGTAGAAGCAATTCAAAAAGCCAGTGTATCATAGGACACACACACACACACACACACACACACACACACACACATATATATTTATATATAAAACGGTTGCTTACATATTTATAGACTGTTAGGGCTTTATTTTCAGTTCTGGTACTAACATGCACAAAAATGTCACAGAATTTTGTTTAATGTTAAACAAATTTTTGATCTATCTATTGTCATGGGCATTTATTTTATTATTTTATTACTTTTTCTACATCAGTTAATAGGAAAACATAAAAAACCTTAACTCTTAAAAGTAACACTACATATATAAACAACTATGGATTTCAAAATAAAAAAAATTTTATAAGTATTCTCTCAAATATTATTTTATACTGTGGAGTATCCATTTTAGTCAATATATTTAACTACTTTTTGTTCAAATCCCCATTCAGTCCGGCATACACAATGTTTGAAAACACTGTGATATTTATGTTAAATTCTCATAAGCATTCTCTGGTGACTAGATGAAGAAAAACGGTTTAAAAAAAAACAGCGAGAAAGAAGAAAACTCAACATCTTGAGCTAATGGACATCATCATACAGATTTGGAGGAGTCAAATACTTGTTGGTTGCTTGTGCTATGACCTTTTAATTTATATAAATTGTTTTCTATAACTACCATTAACCTAGTCAAAGATCATGGTGAGATCTTCTACTCAGTTATTTTGTTTTATCAAAAAACACTTTAGCAAGTAACTGGTTCTACAGTTTGTATAGTTATATTTATAAAATAATGCATAATTAAATGAAGATGTGAGAAAACAAAAATAGTGAAAAATAACTAGATCTGTTACTGACCCTTATTTTGTTTTTTTAAACCTAAGCATAGTGTTATTTTAGAACTGTTGCCTTGCAGTCAATAAACATCCATTCAGACATACAGCATCAGCAAGAAATGCATCTTTTCTGTGTTGAGTCACTAAGATGTTCTGTCACTAGGGTTAATGTACCCATTAAAATCACCCTAATACCTAACCAAGTACCAAGAGTGGGTTCCTGCTACAATTAAAACAAAAGTAGTTGCCCTTGCCTTAGCAGTCAGGTAGCTGGTGTCAAGAAACTAATATTCGAGGCCAGTAAGGTGATATTCCACATTATGCAGTGGCAAAATATGGAATACTACTCAGTGATTAAAAAAAAAATCAATTAATGGCATTCACAGTAACCTGAATGGGATTGGAGATTATTATTCTAAGTGAAGTAACTCAGGGATGGAAAACCAAACACTGTATGTTCTCATAAGTGGGAGCTAAGCTATGAGGATGCAAAGGCATAAGAATGATATGACAGACTTTGGGGACTTGGGGGATAGAGTGGACGGTGGGTGAGGGATAAAGGCTACAAATTGGGTTCAGTGTATACTGCTTGGGTCATGGGTGCACCAAAATCTCACAAATCACCACTAAAGAATTTACTCATGTAACCAAATACTACCTGTTCTCCAAAAAGCTTTCGAAGTTTTTTAAAAACTGTAGAGCCAAACAACTGTTTAAAAATGATGCATGCTGTCCACTTCCAAGTAGTCCTAGTGATTACAAGCAGTCAATTCATATTCAATTTCAAAGGAATTCCTCACTAGTATGCTAAAATCTTTGTGAGAACCCCGTGATTTAGATTTATCCCCCATTTTCCAGATACACTTCTGAGGTACAGAAGGATTTTCAGATTTCACCAAAGTCAAACAATTAGCAAAGATGGAGACTAAATTCAAGTCATGCAGTTCAATTTCAAAGTACAATGTGTTTCTGTAATACATAAAGCCAGAATCAGTCTAATGAAAAGCCAAGAAGAAATAGAAATGGTTTGACTAACATCAGAAAACTATCGTGTCTGTCTCTCACATGATGATGCCATGGTTTATAGAATTCCCAGAACAACTATCACCAAGGCCAGAGGAGGGGGAAGGAAAGAACAACGTGCTATTACTGATTTATTGTGAATCACAAAATCTACAAATATATATTATTTTATGAATAAGTGCATACTGTTTTATATTGTTATTCGGTACAAAATTAGAATCTGAGAATGTCAGAAACAAGACGGATTATGCTTTTTCAGAGAAAGAGTAAAGAAGAAGATATAGGAAACTAGCAATTACCAAGATACTAAACATATTAGTCTAGCAAAATGTTTAAACATGCAATTTTAAAGACAGTCTTACAGATACTGGAAACACTACTTGTTTTTATATGTTTGGCATGAAAAGTGTCTGCTATCATTTAGTACTATGTCACATTACAACTTTAAAGGAAAAGGCAGACTTGGCATTCAGTTGAAGGGTTTAGCTGTGTTGCTGATAAGCAAGTTACTGTAGTCTAAATTGTAAATATTTTGTTTTGACTTATAAAGGATACAATCCTCTTACAAGAATGTTGTGAAAATTGAATGTATAAGGAGTAAGTACTTAATATAGCCATAGTTGAAGACATTGTGTGTTCAGTTCCACATGACCCCAATACAAAAAATATTGCAATGAAGCAAGTCACATGCATTTTTGGTTTCCCAGTGCATATAAAAGTTATGTTTGCGCTAAAGAGCTTCTGAACAGCAAAAGAAACTATCTAGAATCTACAAAGAATTTAAACAAATTTAGAAGAAAGAAACAAATAACCCCGTCAAAAAGTGGGCAAAGGATATGAACAGACACTTTTCAAAAGAAGACATTTATGCAGCCAACAAACATATGAGAAAAAGCTCATCATCACTGATCATTAGAGAAATGCAAATCAAAGCTGCAATGAGATACCATCTCACACCAGTTAGAACGACAATCATGAAAAAGTCAGGAAACAACAGATGCTGGAGAGGATGTGGAGAAATAGAAATGCTTTTACACTGTTTGTGGGAGTATAAATTGGTTTAACCATTGTGGAAGACAGTGTGGCGATTCCTCAAGGATCTAGAAACAGAAATACCATTTGTCCCAGCAATCCCATTACTGGGTATATATACCCAAAGGAGTATAAATTATTCTACTATAAAGACACATGCATATGTATGTTTACTGCAGCACTGTTTACAATACCAAAGCCTTGGGACCAACCCAAATGCCCATCAATGATAGTCTGGATAAAGAAAATGTGGCACATATATACCATGGAATAGTATGCAGTCATAAAAATGGATGAGTTCATGTCCTTTGCAGGGACATGGATGAAGCTAGAAACCATCATTTTCAGCAAACTAACAGAGGAACAGAAAACCAAACCCACATTTTCTCACTCATAAATGAGAGTTAAACAATGAGAACATATGGAAACAGGGGAGGGGAACATCACACACCGGGGCCTGTCGGGGGGTGGGGGGCTACAGAAGGGACAGCATTAGGAGAAATATCTAATGTAGATAATGGATTGATGGGTGCAGCAAACCTCCATGTCACATGTAATAAACCTGCTCTTTCTGCACACATATACCAGAATTTAAAGTATAATAAAAAAAAAGTTGTGTTTACACTATACTGTGGTCTACTAGTGTGAAACAGCATTATACCTAAAAAAATGGACATATCTTAATTAAAAAACACGTTATTACTAAAAAAAATGCTAACAATCATCTGAGTCTTTAGTGAGTCCTAAACGTTTTGCTGGCAGAGGAACTTACCTTGGTATTATTAGCTGCTGACTGATCAGGGTGGTGGTCACTGAAGGTTGGGGTAAAATTAAGACAATGATGGATTTTGCCACATTGATTGACTTTTCCTTTGCAAAATGTTTCCCTGTAGCATGTGATGCAGTTTGATAGCATTTTTCCCACAGTTGAACTTTCAAGATTGCAGTCTACTTTTTCAAACACTATGTGATGGTTAATATTGAGTGTCAACTTGATTGGATTGAAGGATGTAAACTATTGATCCTGGATGTGTCTGTGAAGCTGCTGCCAAAGGAGATTAACATATTAGTCAGTGGGCTGGGGAAGGCAGACCCACCCTTAATCTGGGTGGGCACAATCTAACCAGCTGCCAGCACAGCCAGAATATAAAGCAGGCAGAAAAAATGTGAAAAGATTACATTGACGTAAGTCTCCCAGCCCATATCTTCCTCTTGTGCTGGATGCTTCCTGCCCTTGAACATCAGACTCCAAGTTCTTCAGCTTTGGGACTCAGACTGGCTTCCTTGCTCCTCAGCTTGCAGACAGCTTATTATGGGACCTCGTGATTGTGTGAGTTAATACTACTTAATAAACTCCCCTTTATGTATGTATATATATTAGTCAGTCTAGACGATATACATAAAATATATATATTATATATCCTATGTATATTTTATATATATTATATATTACATATATCCTTTAGACTAATATATATATATGCAAGTTTATGGAGTTTATATAATATAGGATATATAACATATATATTATATATCTCCTATTTGTTCTGTCCCTCTAGACTAATATGCTCTACCACTGCTTTATCAACCAAATTTACATAATATTCTAAATCCTTTGTTATCTCAAGAATGTTCACATCATATTAACTGGGAGTAAATTCCATCTTTGCTCATCCATAAAAAGTAAATCCTTATCCATTTAGGTTTTATCATGAGAGTGCAGCAATTCAGGAACTTCTGGAGGCTCCACTTCTAATTTTATTTTTATTGTTATTTCCACCACCTCTGCAGTTAATTCCTTCACTAAAGTCTTCAGCCACTCAAAACCATTCACGAGGGTTGGAATCAATTTCTTAATAAATAAGATTTGAAATACAAAATTATCCTTAACTCAAGGGCTGTGCAATGAATGTTGTGTTAGCAGACCTGAAAACAGCATTAATCTCCTTGTACATCTCCATCACAGCTCTGGGGTAACCAGGTGCATTGTTAATGAACAGGTATATTTTGATAGAAAATTTTGTTACTTTAAGCAGTAGATTTCAACAGTGGGCTTAGAAATATTAAGTAAACTGTGCTGTAAGCAGAGGTACTATCATCTAGGCTTTCTTGATCCATTTATAGAGCACAGTCAGTATAACTCTTAAGGTTCTTAGGGTTTTCAGAAAGATATATGAGCATTGGCTTCAATTTAAAGCCACCAGCTCCATTAGCCTCTAACAAAAGAATCAGCCTATCCTTTGAAGCTTTGAAGCGAGGAATCAACTTCCCCTCTCTGGTCATGAAATTCCTAGACGGTATCTCCTTCCACTAGAAAGCTGTTTTATCTATACTGAAAATTTGTTGTTTAGTGTGGCCAACTTCAGCAATGATCTCGGGTACATCTTCTGGATAACCTGCTGTGATTTCCACATCAGCACCTGCTGCTTCACTTTGCACTTTGATGTTAGGAACACAGTGTCTTTCCTTAAACCTCATGAACCAATCTCTGCTAACTTCAAAGTTTTCCTTTGCAATTTCCTCATCTCTCTCAGCCTTTATAGAATTGAAGAGAGTTAGGGCCTTGCTCTGGAATTAGGCTTTGGCTCCAGGGAATGTCATGGCTGCTTTGATCTATACAGACCATTAAAACTTTCTCCATATCAGCAATAAGGCTGTTTTGCTTTCTTATCATTTGTGTGTTCACTGGAGTAGTACTTTTAATTTACTTCAAGAACTTTGCCTTTGCATTCACAACTTGGATAACTGGACCAAGAGGCCTAGTTTTCGGCCTTTTGACATGCCTTCCTCACTAAGCTTAGATGTGTGACTCTTCCTTTAACTTGAATACTTAAAGGCAACTGTAGGATTATTAATTGGCAGAATTTCAGTGTTGCTATGTATCAGGGACTAGGGAGGCATGAGAAAAGGGAAAGAGATGAGGCAACAGCCAGTTGGTGGAGCAGCCAGAACACACACAACACTTACTGATTACCTTTGCTGTTTTATATTGACATGGTTCATGGCACTCCAAAAGAATTACAACACTAATATCAAAGATCACTGATCATGGATCACAATGACAGATACAATAATAATGAATTAATCCAAAATATTGTGAGAGTTCCCAAAACGTGACAAAAAGACATGAATTAGGCATGTATTGTTGCAAAAATAATGCCAAAAAACTTCATTTTGAAAAAAAATGCATTGTCTGCAAAGTACAGTAATGCAAAGTGCAATAAAATGAGCTTTGTCTGTACAGAGCTTAGCTTTATAGTAGGAACCTGGAAAAGTTATATTATTATTGTGATGGCTGTTGCTGCCACTATACATTAAGGAGCTGCCAGCAAAACTCTGAATTTCAACATTCTAATCCTTGAGTTCAAATTGTTCATGTACAATTTCAGAACTTAGGGAGTAAATGTAATGCCCCATTCCTGAAAATTCTTAACTCACTGTGAAATGTGCATGTTGCTGCTATTTTCCTTAACAGGGAAAGCCAAATTACCTGGTCTCCATGAGAGAGGATATCAAAGGGTTAACAAGCTCATTCTGCATAACACCCAATAAATACCTCCTGTAAATCAGTATGTATCCTAAGATTTAAGTGAAAAATTCAATTGTCTTTCGAACCTTAACAGTAAGAGAGTTATAGGATAGAAGAAGGCAGAAATGGCACATTGTTTTTTGTTTTTTGAGACAGAGTCTTGCTCTTTCGCCAGGCACCAGGCTGGAGTGCAGTGGTCAATCTCAGCTCACTGCAACCTCCACCTCCCGGCTTCAAGCAATTCTCCTGCCTCAGTCTCCGGAGTAGCTGGGACTACAGGGGCGCGCCACCACACCCAGCTAATTTTTGTATTTTAGAAGAGACAGGGTTTCACTATGTTGGCCAGGTTAGCCTCAATCTCTTAACCTCATGATCCACCTGCCTCGGCCTCCCAAAGTCCTGGGATTACAGGTGTGAGCCACTGCGCCCAGCTGGCACATTGGTTTTAATTTTGATGCCTTCAACAATTGACTGGTGCTATCAGGCTAGAATCCTCTGTGAAAGTTTCTGCTGCCCAGCCTTTCCAGTGAAAGGATGTTATGAACAGTTAATAATGTCTGCCAAAGAAAAAGAAAGCTAATAAGAATCCTTGGTGTTTGTTTAAGGAGTTCATTACTAATGCAGAAATGTTGCTTGGAAATAAGAGAACCAAAAAAAAAAATAAATAAATAACCTTCCTACCTTGATCTTCATTATTAATAAACAAGATAATTATTGAGTTCCTACTAGGCATCTAAAAGAACATCTACCATTAAACAAAGAAAGGCATCTCTACACTAACATGCTTGCCTGACAACTATATTCATGGTATATTCTGAAAGATGCATTAAAATCTTCACCAATATGATGTTAGTTAGATCAATTTAAACCTTTTTAAAAAACTTTTATCTGTAACTTAGCAATAATATCTTTAAGTTTTCTTCGGGGATTTAGTGACAATGTATAGCATAGTGTCCGACACACAAAAAGAACTCCGCATATGGTTACAATTATCATAAAGAATATGAAAGAGAATCTTGATGTGGGTGTGGGGGGAGTATGCATGGTTTGGTTTTGGATGCTTGTTTGTTTCTTACAATCCTTATCCAAGAGTAAATCTTTTAGTTATGATTTTAGTAAATCTTTTAGTTATAAGCTAAGGAATTAGGCTCGAGACTTAGGAAGCAATTTAAATGTTTCACTGAAAAATCATCTATGAGGCAGACTTAAGCCATAGGCCATCCTGTATAATGTACTTACTGGGGCAACAGCCATAAGAAATGTCAACTTGGCCGGGCGTGGTGGCTCACACCTGCAATCCCAGCACTTTGGGAGGCCGAGGCGGGTGGATCACGAGGTCAGGAGTTTGAGACCAGCCTGGCCAACATGGTGAAACCCCGTCTCTACTAAAAATACAAAAATTAGCTGGGCCATGGTGGCGCATGCCTGTAATCCCAGCTACTTGGGAGGATGAGGCAGGAGAATTGCTTGAACCCGAGAAGCAGAGGTTGCAGTAAGCCAAGATCACGCCATTGCACTCCAGCCTGGGCGACAAACTGAGACTCTATCTCAAAAAAAAAAAAAAAAAAAAAAAAAAAAAATCAACTTTAGGATAAACTGGAGAATTTCCAGAAATGTCATCACAACCTTAGCGTTGAAATAAGTAAGGCAACTTGATTTTAAAATAGAATTATATTGTTTTAAATGCATCTGCACCACAAATAATTTCGTATCTTTAGTTCTGTTAATTTTTGTAAATGGAAAAAAAGAGATTTGTACTCCAGTAACTCAGATGGCAAATACTTGAAAAAAATAAACAAGTGAGGCAAAGTCCTCATTATTATTTTTATTAGCTATATTATTATGTCTACTGTCCCTTTCTCTTGGTATATGCAGATTTTTTTGTGTGTCCCAGTAAACCATATCCAGCTCATATATTCTTACAAAGATAAGTCTATTTCTCTGAACTTCCTTGCACAGAGGTTTTCTAAAGCAATTTTCCTTTCCCTGTGGATATTTAAGAGATCACACTGAGAATGAAATTAGCAAGTGCACAATAAAAGCTAAAAAAAAAAAAGAGGTTAAAAAGAAAAACCTAAGCATTTTCATGTTAAATGAGAAAGAAGTTGGAGAAAAGTTAATAGAGTCTAAAGATCATGTTCTTATCCCAAAGAGATAATAAATTTACCCTTCAAGGCAGTAAGGAGGTCCCAGTTTAAACTTTGAAGCAAGAGCCGACTTTCATATCAAGGTCACCTTCTCTCTAATGATCAACTTTTAGAATAAACAAAACCCTGATAGAAATGAAAAGACTACTGAAGTATAAGCATGCATGGGTGTATACACATACTAGGTAGGGCTTAAAAAAGACCTGAATTCATGGCTACTCTGCAGGACTGAGAAAAAATAGGTAATTTTTAAATTTATATATTTCAGAATAGTTTTTTAAGCAAGGATGTATTACTAGTATGTTCAGGAAAAACAGTAAAACTGGTTTAGGAAATGTAAGTGTATGCATACATAGCTACCTGTTAATCTAAGAGTACATGGTGAGAAGTTGGCATGTCATATTAACTACTATTCTTCTTGCCTTCAAATGTTCCCCAGTAGCTCAAGGATTAAAGTAGAGAAAACTACTATTGAGAATTAAAATTACAAAATGTTCAGGGCCAGTTTAGTAAGGTCTAGCTATTGACCTAAGAATCCATTGTACAAGGGGGAGATAGACCAACCAACATGTTTATTAGCCTTTACCTTCTACAGCAGTGCTTTATAAATTGTGAAACCTGACCCACGCAAAGGTTAAGGTTATCTAATCAGTTTCGTAGGTCATGAAACAAGCATGTTAAACTCTGATGGTGCTGGATAGAATAAGAAAAGAAAATATAGTGCAGGCTATGTAAAGTAAGTGAGTGTTGAGTTTTATTATTATTATTATTTAAGGTGTGTGGTGTGTGAGAAAAAGAGAAAGAGAGAGAGGGAGAGAGAGCCAACTTGATTGTGATGTAAAATTTCTTAGTGTGGGCTGCAGAAAAAAAAATGATAAACACTGATCTATATAATAAAATTGGGGAATAGCTGAATTTGAGAGAATACCATCACTTTGTCATCATCTTATTATAATCTCCCCCTCTTCAAGATGAAGGTGACTTGAAAAGCATTTCCACCACTACCTCCACTTAACCGCCTACTGTTTTGAAGACTGATTTATCTCTCTAGCTAAAACTTTCTAAGCTTTAAATCCACCTGATACTACTTGGAAGAAGAAGAGCTAAAGGAGAGACAGGTGAGCACAAATGGGATATGTGTGCGGAGGATGGGGAACAGCCTGTATTCCACATTTGGTGTGGCAAAGGTGAGTAAGTTTTCCATGAGTCAAAAGGATGCTGTGGAAATTCTATGAGTATCATCCTGTCCACACCCACAAGAGAGCTAAAAACTTGGGTGGAATTTTTTATCTGGGGGAAAACTCTGCTGTCAATTTTTCTTGGCAGACACTAAGTCCTCATTCCAGGAAACCCTAAGGGAGACTCAGAGTCCCTAAGAAAAACTATCAGATGGATCCCAGAGTGATCTCCCATTTGAATATCCTCTGAAGTATAAGCACCAGGGTGAAAGCAAGGAGCATATGAAGGCTGTGGGGAAAAGAACAGGCCTTCTCCAGCCCCAAATGATGCCTATGAAGCCAAGTCTTTTCTGAACCAGGGAAAGACCAGAGGGGAGAAAGTGGTCTTATAAACACACATGGGACTGCATTCTTAGACTACATTCTAGAAGTAAGTCTTAAAAAAATAGATAAGACTTTTAAAATAACACAAAGTGCCTGAAATTTCATGAAATCAAACTGTTTTCTTTCAAGAAGTACAGTGGAAACAGTTATTGGATAAGATATTACCACTTACCTAGCCTCACTTGAACTGAATGTAATAAACACACACATTCACACAAATACATTCAATGTACCTACACACACACACACACACACACACACACACGCACACACACACAAATACACTCAATGTACCCATATAATTGCAAAACTTCTCTAATTTAGATGAAATACCATTTTATTTTATATAACAGAATAAATTATTTCATTGTAAGCCTTTAAAATATTACATGGTGGTCACTAATTTGCTGTCACTTTACGTCCATTTAAAAACAGTCAATCTACAGTCAAGATTAAGATGATTATAGACACTACCAA
Source organism: Ateles fusciceps (assembly GCA_036589455.1). NCBI lineage: Eukaryota > Metazoa > Chordata > Mammalia > Primates > Atelidae > Ateles > Ateles fusciceps. The sequence goes on along the minus strand of JAZHEH010002982.1, from coordinate 6,935,548 downwards.
TAAAGTTGCTAGGAGTTTATATTAATTCTCAACTCTAGTCCTTACTAGCTATTGCAAGTGATTAAGTTATTTAACTTTACTGAGCTTCAAATTGCCCCATATATGAAATGGAATTAAAATACTTGCATCTCAGGGTAGTTGTTCTAAGGACATAATAATAACATGCACAAAACACTTAGCATCAAGGCTGTCACATGTTAACTACTGAATAAATAGAAGCTGTTATTGTGATTACTAGAAAATATTAATGTTTATAAAGATTAAGAGTTTAAAATCTTTTGGCGGATCACAAGGTCAGGAGATCAAGACCATCATGGCCATGGTAAAACCCCGTCTCTACTAAAGTACAAAAAATTAGCTGGGCATGGTGGCGGGCGCCTGTAGTTCCAGCTACTCAGGAGGCTGACATAGGGGAATCACTTGAACCCGGGAGAGGGAGGTTGCAGTGAGTGGAGGTTGTGCCACTGCACTCTAGCCTGGCGACAGAGCAAGACTCCGTCTCAAAAAAAAAAAAAAAAAGAGTTCAGAATAAATGTATTCATTCATTTCATTCCATATGTATTTTGAGAATGTGTCATGTGCAGTGATCACAAAAGGAAAGAAGCTCCCTTGCCTTGTGTGAGGATAATACAGAATGCACACTAGCACTCATATAGGGCAAATGTTTTTTTTTATTTATTTTTATTTTTTTTTACCAGTGGCTACATGACAATTCTATGCATGTTCAGAAGAGTAAGAAAGCACACAACATGGGAAATTAGAAGGCACCAGGGAGTCAGTGAAATCAAAACTGAAGATTGAAGCATGTATAAGTTCAAACCCTATGGTCAGCTGAAACACTGTAATCATCCCCAAGTTTGCTAAGTGCTTTCTTCCCCATACCCAGCTTTTATGTATCATATTTAAAGCACCTAAAAATCCATCTTTCTTTTTTTCTTTTTTTTCAGAAAAAAGGTGAAGTTCAGAACATTTCTGTTAGTAGTAACTATAAGCTTAACTCAAGTCTCTGAGAGCAGAAACTACACTTTTAACATTTCCTCTCAAAGGGTCGGAGTTCAGACATTCTGGAATAAAGAGACTCAGACTAGAATGTTACGGGGGAGGCTTTCAATGCCAAGGTGGAAAATGTGACTCAGTTCAGTGCATGCCATTAACTTGTTTGAACAGTACAATGAACTAGGCAGTTAGAAGACTTGTGCCAGCCAAGTATGTCCTCTTGATTCGAGAAGAATGAGAAAGGCTGGAGAGGAAGGGGCTCCTGTGGAAGTACATGCCGGAGCCTACACCAGTCATTCTTTAGTGGGGATAAAACTCACTCACAAAATTTCATGCAAACCCAGTGGCCCAGGCCCTACTCTACTTTGTACTCATCACTGATTCTCCAGATGATTCTCATATCCTCCAAGGTGTGAGAAGTACTGGTCTGACAAGAAATAAGGTGGAGCAGATCTCAAATACTGTGGTGGGAGCATAGAGGGAAGGAAATGGTGAGAGTCACAGAAAAGGGTGAACCGCAAGACTGATTTTATTTCACATATCGCTACTTCTTGATTAAAAGGTTTGGGGGCTAACATTTGTTACAAACAGACATACAGAAAATTATTTTTGGTGAGATTCATTGCATCCCAATGATGTTATAGGCGAAATTCTTTTGTATTGAAACTAGGGATCTTTGTATCTATTGAAACATTTCTATTCACTAACCATTTAAGAGATGAATTTCTTCTCCAGAAAAATAAGGTACTTGGACTAAAATGATTTTGAAGAGCCCTTCTAATTGTTAATGTAGGTAAAAACTTGTACAAAAAAAGACCTCAAGTATTAATATGATTCAAAGTGTAAAGTTTGTGCTTCAAATTCTTCATAGCAAAATGTAAAAAATGCAATTTGCAAATGTTCATAAGCATATGTACCTTAAGATAAACATACACATTTATAAATAGAATGCATGTTATACTTTCATATATAATGGAGTAAAAGATTATAGACATTCATGTTTTAAACAAATAAGTTAGAATTTTTTAGACTTCATAACCTTAGATCAGTAATTATGTTTAACTCACTTTTTAGTCAATATTAACTGACCGCTTTTTTTTCTACTAAAGAATTTGAAATGTTTTAGTTTTATCCCTACTTAAAACACAGTTATGAAGGGTAACAAAAATAGGGAATTCCAGGGAAGAATGTAATCTAGTTCAAATAATGAAATATATATTTTTTCCTCTTTTTCTTTTTGATATGTTGAACACTGAAGCATTTTTCTTATCTATACTCCATAGGCTCAACTTGCTTCCCCTAACTCAGTTAACAAAATTAACGAATTTTGGCTTCACTTTTAAAATTTCCAACCATGGTGTGCCAGTAGATCTCAATCTTTGAAATTGAGATTTCAGATATTAGAGATTGAAAAAAATTATTATTATTTTCCAGCAAACTATGAGCCGTGTTAGAATACTATGGATGTTTCTTCCTTATATTTTTATATGTATCTCCAGTTTCTAATTTTTTGTAACTGATTTTTTTTTTTACCAGAAAAAGCATCCCAAAAAGTACAACAAATAAATCATGAATATATCTGAAGAATTTTAATAGAATATTTTCTAAAGTAATTTGTTTTTCATTAAATGCAATACTTATACAATTGAAATGTTTACAAATAATTTAATAAATAAAAAAAGCTCTTCACTTAGAAAGTCTAAAATTATAAAACTCATTGAAAAAGTTCTAAAATAAACTGAAAGGAGATACAATAACTAGTTAAAATGTTAATATAATCTTAGTGTTCGTGGCAGAAATACTATCTACAAAATGAAAAAAAAAAAGTAACTAACTCAATCAGACAAGAGAAAGAAGGGCGTCCAATTGGAAAGAAAAAAGTCAAATTATCTTTGTTTGCAGATGATATAATCTTAAATTTGAAAAACCTAAAGATTACACCAAAGACTATTCAAACTGATAAACAAATTCAGCAAAGTTTCAGGACACAAAATCTGCATTAAAAGATCAGCAGCATTTCTATATGCCAAAAATAAACCATCTGAAAAATAAATAAAGATAGTAATCCCATTTACAATAGCCAGAAATAAAATAAAATAGCTAGGAAGTAACCAGAAGAGCAAACAATTTCTACAATGAAAACTATAAAACATTGATGAAATAAATTAAAGAAGACATAAGAAAAATTAAAAGATATTCCCAGTTCATAGACTGGAAGAATCAATATTGTTAAAATGTCCACACTACTCAAAGGAATCTGGAGATTCAATGCAATTTCTGTCAAAATACCAATGACATTCTTCACAGAAATTAAGACAAAATTCTAAAATTTATGTGGGACTACAAAAGACCCCGAAAAGCCAAAGTTATCCCAAGCCAAAAAACAAAAGAAGGAAAGAAAAAGAAAAACTGGAGAAATTACATTACCAGACTTCAAATTATACTACAGAGCTATAGTGACCAAACAGCATGCTACTGGCATAAAAAGAAACATAGACCAATGGAATAGAATGGAGGACCCAGAAACAAATCTATACATCTACAGTAAATTCATTTTTTTACAAAGATCCTAAAAACAATCTCTTCAATAAATGGTGCTGGAAAAACTGGATATCCACATGCAGAATAAAACTAGATCTGTATGTTAAAATCAAATTAAAGTAGATTACAGGCTAAAATATAAGACCTCAAACTATGAAACTACTATACAAGTATACTGGGGAAACTCTTCAGGATATTGCAGTAGACAAAGATTTCTGGAGTAATACTCAACAAGCATGGGAAACAAAAGCAAAAATGAACAAATGGGATCACTTCAAGTTAAAAAGCTTCTGCATAGCAAAGGAAACAATCAACAAAGTGAAGCAACAACCCAAAGAATGGGGGAACAGATATGCAAACTATCCATCTGACAAGAGATTAATAACTAGATTGCCTAAGGAGCTCAAACAACTATATAGGGAAAAAGTCTAATAATCCAATTAAAAATGGGCAAAGATCTAAATAGATATTTCTTAAAAGAAGACATACAAATGGTAAACAGGTATATGAATAGATGCTCAACATCACTAATCATTAGAGATATGCAAATCAAAGCTACAATGAGATATTATCACATCCCAGTTACAATGTCTCTTATTCAAAAGACAGGCAGTAACAAGTGCTGGCAAGGATGTTTAAGAAAAGGGGACCCTCATACACTGTTGGTGGGAATGTAAATTATTACAACCATTGTGGAAAACAGCTTGGAGGTTCCTTAAAAGACTAAAAATAGAGCTACTATAGGATCCAACAATCTCATTGCCAACTATACACACCACAGAAAGGAAATCAGTGTATCACAGAGATATTCACACTTCTATGTTTATTGCAGCACTATTCACAATAGCCAAAATTTGGAAGCAACGTAAGTGTCTATCAATAGATAATGAAGAAATTGTGCTACTTATACACAATGGAATACTATTCAGCCATATAAAAGAATGAGATCCTGCCATTTGCAACAACATGGATGGAACTAGAGGACATTATGTTAAGCAGAATAAGTGTGGTGCAGAAAGACAAATTTCACATGTTCTTACTTATTTTTGGAACTCTTTTTTTTAATTGACCTTACAGAGATAGAGAGTAGAATGATGATTACCAGAGCCTTGAAAGGGTAGTGAATAGTGATTGGAGGGGGGATAGAATGGTCTTTCATTAGTGGATACAAAAATATAGTTAGACAGGGTGAATAAGACCTAGTATTTGATAGCAAAACAAAGTAACTACAGTAACAATAATCTATTCTATATTTTAAAATAACTACAAGAATATAATTTGATAGTCTGTAACACAAAGAAAAGATAAATGGTTAAGATGATGGACACCCCATTTACCCTGATATGATTAATATGCTTTGTGTGCCTGTATCAAAACATCTCCTACACCCCATAATGTACCCCATGTATAGGGCTGGGCACAGCGTCTTACACCTGTAATCCCAGCACTTTGGGAGGCCAACATGCACAGACCACTTGAGCCCAGTAGTTCAACACCAGCCTGGGCAGTATTGCAAGACCCCATCTCAACAACAACAACAACATACATATATATATATACATACACACACACACACACACACATATATAACACACACATATATACACACACATATATATATATAGTTTTGCAGATTGTTATATAAATAAAATCAGACAATATGTATCCTTTTGGGATTGTTTTCCAAAGTTCATCTAATGCACTTGAGATTCATGCATGCTGTGGTGTATCAGTAGTCTGTTTTCTTTTTATTGCAGAATAGCATCCTGTTATATCGATATACCATAGTTTGTTCAGCTATTTTATGCTTTCTTTTTATTATTTTTTCAAAATTAATTACTTATTTAATTATATTAATTTTGTGGGTACATAGTTTGGATGCAAGAGATTTATTTTGAGACAAATTAAGAGATTATGGGATGCAAGAGATTTGTTTTGAGACAGGGTGGCATTCTGTCACCCAGGCTAAAGTGCAGTGATGTGATCATGGCTCTCTGCAGCCTGACACCCTAGACTCAATCAATTCTCCTGCCATGGTTTCTTGAGTAGCTGGGACTACAAGTGTGCACCATTATGACTCACTGATTTTTTGGTATATATATATATACACACACACACACACACATATATACACACATATATATACACATATGTATATAAGTGTATATATATTTTATATATATAAAATATATATGTAAAATTTTATATATATAAAATATATATACACTTATATATATGGATATATATGTGTGTGTATATATAAATAATATAAAAATATATATTACTTTTTCAAAATTACTTATATTTATATATGTGTATATATGTGTGTATATATACATATATAAATATAAGTAATTAATTTTGAAAAAATAATAAAAAGCATAAAATGGCTGAACAAACTATGGTATATCGATATAACAGGATGCTATTCTGCAATAAAAGAAAACAGACTACTGATACACCACAGCATGCATGAATCTCAAGTGCATTAGATGAACTTTGGAAAACAATCCCAAAAGGATACATATTGTCTGATTTTATTTATATAACAATCTGCAAAAGCAAAACTATCTGAACAGAAAACATATTGGTGCCTACCAAGGAGTGAGAGTCAAGGAAAGATGACTGAAGTGGGGCAAGAGGGAGTTTGGGGCTAACTGTTCTGTATCTTCATAGTAGCAGCAGCTTCATAGCTGCCAAAACTCAGAACTGTTCACTAAGAAGGATGAATTTCACCGTATGCAAATTACATTTCAATAAAGTTGACAACAGAAAACAGTAAAAGAGAGTAAAAGGAAGTTTAAATTTCAACTGCAAGAATCAGTCTCTTCACTGAAAGATAAATACTATTTATATATGATTTAATGTACTCTGAAAACTGACCTCACTTTGACAAAAAATTTATTGCTAAAATTTGTACAGTCTGTATGTCCCTAGAATCTCATATATTCAAATAATTGTCTTTTCAGAACATTTCATTTTATGTACCTTGAGAGGGAAGGATATGCGTAATTTGAATAAGACTAAGAAACAATTTAAAATCAAATCTTGAGAAATTGGTCCCACCCAAATATCTTGATGTTATGATGATGAAAGATGCAATATCTGTCATTATTTGTAGCCTAAGATAACAACCTACAAACATAGGTATTTATATGGAATTTTTAGATTTTAATACAAAAATGAAATTTGCTTTGATGTCTGTATTCAATCAATTTGCCTTGGTTTGGTGATTTCTTTGTTTTGTTTTACTTGAAATCTGTAGTTCTTCAGACATGAACACAACCATTATGCCTCATGGAAATCTTAATTTATTACAGTTGGTTATACAAATGTAACCCCATTAACAACAAGGAAAATCTGAGATCTAAATAAGTAATCTGAAATAAGTAACTTTGCTCTGAAACCAATTTTCGCCATCTAGATACTTAATTAAATTGGGATCCCTCTAACTATTGTTGGAAATAACAAATTAATATAACTATAATAAGTAGTCAAAATAAACATTTTACTAAACTGTGTTATACACGGAAGTGTTCAGTACAGTATTATTTTTTTTAAAGTATGAAGTGTTTCATAGCTGAATAAGATTACCTGACACAATATGACATTACAGTTCAAAGATTTTGTTCACAGCTGTTAAGTTTTACTTGACTATGTGGATAACTGACAGTGCACTTACAAATATTAAATTCAAACATACGGGTTTACTATGTCTCAAATGAATTTCATGGAAATATGGAATAAAGCCACATTATGACTAAGTGGCAACTTTTCTGACCGAGAATGGAAGCAGATCTCATTGCTTCTTTTTCTCAATGCATCTTTGTAGAAATACATCAGAAGCCAAAAATGAGTCTGGAATACATTTACTCATATGTATAACTCATTAGGATATAATATCTAGAACTACAGGTAAGTGAGTTGCTTAATAAAGAATGCACCAAACAGAGCATGATAAACTGAACTGTAATAGAAGATAATCCTTAGACAGTTGAGCTCACCCACTCTAAGAATGTTGCCAGACGTATCATGATAACAAAATCTGCAATCCAGACTAATGAGAACAGCATTCTAAGTGACAAGTGTTTAGCCTGTGCAGCCTGCATGCTAAAGTATAAGTAAAATTGAATTTAAGCTTTGTTGACAACTTCGGATAACAACTAATGATACTGTCCAAAAAATATTTAAAAATTAGAGTTTTGATGGAAATGATACTGCCAGTGAGTAATAAAAGGTAGTGCCAAACTGAGTCGGGTAAACAGTGCACAATAAGATGAGAAAAGCCTTTTTACCCAGACAAAAAACGCTGGGTCCATCCTGGTTCTTTTTCTCCTCTACCTTTTGCCATATACAATAATAGCTGTTGTACAAGTTTAAACTTTTTCTTCACAGTTAATAAAAAGTTTCAATTTTTTCTCACAAAAATCCATATAGCACACAGAATACCTATAATTACAACAGAGAAATAATTACTATTACTACTTGCTTTATTATGTTCATCTCTATCCCTAGGAAATTTCACTGATACCCACGGTTCTAATTCCTAACTAGACATAGATGATTCACAAATCTATCTCCAGCCCAGTAACCTTCCCTGAGTTTCAGATATACATGCATGCACGCACACGTGCACAAACACACACACACATGCACACACACACACACTCATGTGGTTTGGCTTCAATATATAAGTGTTTCAAAGCACTCAGTAAGAAAAATACACACTCATAGTAATTGGGCCCCTTGTTCAGTGCTGCCTATCTCAAGGCAGGGTGTCACTCTCCACATAGCCCTGAGATAGACCTCTCACATCGCACCCTAACAGGTTCATCATGATGTACCATGCAATTTCACCTGTTCAACATCTCTGCAATCTGCCTTCTTTCCTCCACTTCTACTGTTCCCTCTTCGAGCAAGCTATTATGATCTCTCTTCTGCATTATTCAATAGCTTTCTAACTGGCCTCCTTACTTTCTGCTTGAATATTCCTCCCCACAAATGCCTTAAGAATTTATACAAAATGACAACATGCCAATACTTTTTATCTTATTTTAAAGTAAAAATCAAAATCCAGAACATTTAAAATAGACCTATAGACTATCTCCTACCCAAAAGATGAGTGTAATGCTGTCATTACAATTCAGTCTGGATTCAAACCCTATCTCTGGCAGAACTGTGTGACATAGGTTTAGTTTCATGTTAATGTCCTTATCTGGAGAAATGCAAATGATACTCATACCTGTCTCAAAAGCCATTGAGAGTGCTTAATGTGATAACTCTTAACACTCAGTATGCAGTAAGCATTCAGTATTTGCCACCTAGCAATTTTATTTTTTAAAAGACAAGAATTGGATATATTTATTGTGTATAACATGATTTTTAAAAATAAATATACATTGTAGAATGCTAAATTTAACTAATTACAGTTATATCACCTCACATGATTATTGTGTGTGTGTACATGATAAGAACACTTAAAATTTTGTTAGTGATTTTCAAATATGTAATACATTTTTTTAACTAGTCACCCTGTTATACAAAAAATGTCTTGACCTTATTCCTCTAACTGAAATTTTGTATCCTTTGATGAACATCTCCCCAACCTCCCCCACCTCCCCTCCAGCCCCTGCTATCTACCATTCTACTCCAAGCTTCTGTGAATAATATCCCACTTATATGAGGAAACCTAAAAGGAGAAACTCACCTAGTAAATTTGTAGTATTCCTTTTTCTGACTTGACTTCTACATTCACAGATTACTTTCTAACCTCTAGCCACACAGATCTTATTTCAATTTATAAGAGGCAAAAAGCCATATAGTCATGTAACCTTTTTTCTCCTCCTCCCTTATATTGTAACCCCCTAAACTTTCAATTCTTTCATGCTTCAGATTTCAGGAAAGCCCATTCAAACACCCAGTTAGATCCAGATCCCATTTTGTAACACTTCCTTAAGATCAGACTTTTATTGTAAAATGTTTTCACAGTTGTAACTTTACACTCACTAATTTGCATATGTACTTGATGACTGTCTGTCTTCTATTTAATAGGCAATAAACTCAAAGAAAGCAGGACTACTTTGAGTTTATCATTGGACCTCTAGTACACATAATCATGTCTAATGCCTAGAAGATGCTAAATAAATTTTTATTGAATAATTTAAATGTGGGTTTGCAGCTTTGATATGAATAGATATAATTGAGTAACACTATTTTAATGGCTATGTAATATTCCAAAGTATTGATTACTATGATTTATTAAAACAAGACATGTTGGTGAAAGAAAAGTTTGCTTCCAAACTCTGTGATAGCACTGATGTGATAAACATTCCAGGACATCTTTGTGCATGCTATTAATCATTTTCTTAGAAAAGATTCCAACTTTCCCCCCTTCAGTACTTTTTCTCATCAGTCTAGTTCTAACAGTTTTCCATTTTTCAGAGTTTCCTCCAACTCTTTAGCATATTGCTGCTGCTGGACTGCATTTTCATTTGCTGGTTCCTTTTTGCTGTTGTTTATTTCATATTTTTGTTTAATCTTTTTATTTATTTTCAGTGAAACATATCTTATGTTCATATTATCTTTAACACAGTTCATTAAAACTATTTACTCCTTAACAGTTTGTCAAACCAAATATGCATACCTAATTTTTAGTTTTCTATATACTTTACAGTATATAATATGTACCTAGAATGTTACAGTATGTACCTAGAACTGCTAGTTCATCCATTCTTAGGAAATTTGTTAGATTCAAAATTTAAATTATTTGCCAAAGCCTCCATAAAGAGCAACTGACAGAGTCATAGTTAAACCTACGGATCCTAGCTCTTTCATTGGCAGAAAAATGGTAAAATAATCATTAATTGTTTTAACTTGGTTGCACAGTGGCTTCAGAGACAAAATAGACACCCTTAAAATTAATGTTTTTAAGCAAAAGTTAAAACTTAATTGAGGGAAAACCTGAAGTAGCTCAACCCTTTTATTGCCTTCTTTACTCTTGTTAATACCTTCACATTGGTCTATTCTGAATCCAAAAATAATGCACTGGCTTTCTTACTTAGCTGGGTCCTCAACAAGCAAGCCCCAACCACTAAGATACTAAAACACCATTCGCAGATATATGTTATGAAACAATATTGCTACAAGATCTATTTGTTTTCATCAAAATGCGTTTATAAATAGTCTTATAAATGTTTGTTACACTGACGATCCAATCCTTAGACCTCTGTTCTTTGGGTATGCTACTCAAAAGCAATCGGCAACTGATTTTTTAAATAATGCTCTTTAGAAAAAAAGTCAGAGGAATTATAGACAATGTAATAAAAAGAGCCCCAGATTTGCAATAGGATATTTAGATAATAATGCTGATTCTTCGGGACAAATTTGGGCAAATTAATTAAATTTTATGACCATTTTATTTGTTATATATATATATATATTTTTTATTGCATTTTAGGTTTTGGGGTACATGTGAAGAACATGCAAGATTGTTGCATAGGTACACACATGGCAGTGTGATTTGCTGCCTTCCTCCCCCCCATCACCTATATCTGGCATTTCTCCCCCATGCTATCTCTCCCTTTTTTAAAAAGCTCTTCATGAGATGAAGATGCACAAAATTGCTTTCGAATGTCTTCTACTCTAATAGTGAAAAATTACTGTATTAGTTCATTTTCATTCTGCTGATAAGGACATATCCTAGACTGGGCAATTTATAACAGAAAGAGGTTTATTGGCCTTACAGTTCCATGTGGCTGGGGAGGCCTCACAATCATGGTTGAATGTGAAAGTCACGTCTCACATGGCAGCAGACAAGAGAAGGGGGCTTGTGCAGGGAAACTCCCCCTTTTTAAAACCATCGGACCTCATGTGACTTATTTACTATCACAAGAGCAGCATGGGAAAGACCTGCCCCATGATTCAATTACCTCCCAACATGTGGGAATTCAAGATGAGATTTGGGTGAGGACATAGCCAAACCATATCAATTATGATTCAAACCAAATTACCTGCTGGAAGTCATGGCTGAACTGATTGAGCTAGACATGTCTCTGGTTGGGTGAGCACAATGCTACTTACTATATTTCTCCTTATTTTAGTACCTTTGAGTGGGGCGTGCATTATCAAATTCATCTCCCAGCCATCTTTACTCATGTACTCTAAAGATATTAGAGTTCTTTCGCCCAAGTGGTACCACGCTTCATAATCAGCATGTCTGTGTTACTAAACCTTCTCTCTAATGTGTTCCTAAGTTCCTGTTAACAATAGAATCTATCAGTTTACCCTTCCAATCAGCTAAATCAGAACCCTCTGTGAAAAAAATTCTCAAAATCATAGATTTTAAATAACTTTGCTTACTTACACTTAGCATTTTCACTAATCAGCTTCAAACAAATAGCTCCAAATTAACAGTTCAGACAATTCTTTGATGCCCAATCTGGCTTTAGGAATAGAACTAACAGAGAAATCAGCTGTCCATGTGGGATTATTAGTTTTGCTTCCAGAAATATGTTATAGACCATAGTTTTCTCTTAGTTCATGGAAAAAAAAAAAAAAGCAGAAACAAGCATCAAAGGCTCTAATTTTGCCCAAGATGGCCAGGCTAATTGCTGTGAAAAAAATCTCTTCTAGTGTCCATAATTGCATTGAATAATAGAGTTGGAGGCAGTGTAGAATAAATAAGCCACATAAAATACTCTAAAGAAGAGGTCAGTCATCTGTATAGGCCCAGATAGTAAATATGATAGACTTTGTGGATCATGTATAGTTACCATCACATTCCCTTTTATTATTAGCTTTCTTTTCTTTTACCTTGAATTGGTGCAGAAACCACTTTAACTTATAGTCAAAAATAGGCTGTTCCCCATGAGCCATGGTTTGTTGAACCCTGCTTTAGTGTATTTGAGTAAAAGGCAAAAGCAACAAACCTAAATTCCTACAGGGACCATATGCCAATACAAATGAGTGAAGTGAGCCAGGTGGGACTACAGTATATTAAAGAGAACATTTTCATGTAAAGTAATCTAGCTTTAATCAGTAAATCTATGCATGAATATGAGCCTAACATTGCCAAACTGCTAATGTTTCAAGAGAAAAAAAAATCTTAATTTCTTTGTGACATCTTTTAATTCAAAAATAGTATTGACAAACTCTAACAACTAAAACATCTACAAAATACACACTATGGGCAAAAAAATGTGGAAATACAAATATAGTAAGTATTGCATTTGTACTGATTTAAGTTTGTAACTTCTGATATGGTTAATACTTTTAAAGTTTTAGAATCAAAATACACTGATTAAAATTTTGGGTTTGCCACTAATTAACTGTATATTTTAGTTACATATAAATATATATACACATGTAAAAATAATTATATATGAATATATAATATATGGATACATATGAAATAGAGAGCAAAACGTATAATAATTAAAAGTAAATTCTGTGAACTATGTAGGGCAGTGTATGGCATAGCAGTAGTGAACATTGTTGTATTTCTTTTTTGAACTTCTCAAGAATTATCAAAGGCACAGTAGTGATTTGTTTTGTTTTTAGGAATATCAATTACATGAACTACAAGTTTAGGCAGGTCTAATAATTTCCAAAGCTCATCTGTGTACATGACATATCTATCAAGGGTTGGTTATATCTACAGAATAGATAATTATCTGCAAACAAATGACTTTGTAGTGTAATTTTTCTAATTATTTTTATTTAAATTTTATAGAATTGGGGATCTCACTCTGTTGCCCTGGCTGGTCTTAAACTCCTGGCCTCAAGTAATTCTCCCACCTCCGTCTCCCATTTCACTGGGATTACAGGTGTGAGACACCATGCTAACCCTGAATTTACTTTTCTTAGGATAGTATTAAACTCAAGGTGTCTTTCATAAGATCACATGAAAGATCTACACAGAGGTAACTAATTGGAAATATACTATTTTTTGTATCACTGTTTCACATTGACTCATAAAGACAGACTGCAGTCATGGTAATACCTACAATTTTGATAGCTACCAACAATGAGTGTATAAAAGGAAGCAATATAGAATAACAATTAAGAGTATTGACTTTGGTGTAGATAATCTGGTTTCTAACAATAACCCTGGTCCAATGCCAAGGAAAACAGGCAACTAAGTCTTCCCATGTATAAGGTTCTGTAACTCTAAAATGGGAATTTTAATTTTTATAAGTTTGAAGTGAAGACGAAATTAGCTGACGCTTATAAAGATCACAGTAAGTGTTCAATAAATGGTAGTTGTTTTTGTTATAATCACTGCTATCATCCTACCACATCATGTAGTTAGGTGGATAACTGGCTCACACATCTATAGTTGTCAATGACAGGTGATAAATTCAGATAAAAAATTTAGCCATTCATATTTTTCAATGACACATTTTCTCTAAGCTAACATAAAGTCCAGGCAAGACAGTATCATTAAAGGGCATGATAATTAGTCAGCATATTTGCAATCAGCTGCGATCAGTTTCAAGTTCTCTGTGAGGCGTTGGCTCATCTTTTAACCTTTGGTTTCTCAAAGCATGACTAACAATATTTAAGATTAGTTTATTCTCCCAAATATTAAGTTTTTCCAATGTTTACATTGAGAATTTAGGGTAATATACCAAGAAATACAAATATCTCTATTTATGTACTACATATGATTAACATCAATCATCTTGATGGAACAGCTTCTTGCTTTCAGCACCACGGGACAAAGACCAAGAAAGAACAGTAGTAAGAATGGAGGTATATATATGTATATATGTATACGTGTGTATACACACATATATATGCATGTGTATGTGTATATATATATACACAGACAGACATACATATATACATACATATACACACATGTATATATGTATACACATGTATACATATATATTTGAATGAAATAACATGTTAAAGAAGCAAAAATAGGTTTTAATTCTTCATACCAAGATAGTAAACACATGCTCATAGCACAGGTCTACACTGACCTCTCTGTTCCTGGAGGCTGAGGTTGTGCAATTTTTATTCTAGACCAAACTTCTTGAAAATGAACAAAATTATATTGCATTTATTTTCCTGGTATGGAAAGAGAGCCATACATTTTACTCACAGCATTCTCAAAGGAAATATATACATATATATGTATACATGTGTATACATAAACACACACACACACACACACACACAATACACACATATATATATCCTGGAACAGAAACAGGATGATTATGGAGGAGTTGGAAATCTTGAACCATGTAAATATGAACATATGCTCAAGATTCAGGTACAAAAATTAAAAACATTCCTATTATGTAATGAGTATCAGGGAGATAAATGCAATATAATTTTGTTCATTTTCAAGAAGTTTGGTCTAGAATAAAAATTGCACAACCTCAGCCTCCAGGAACAGAGAGGTCAGTGCAGATCTGTGCTATGAGCATGTGTTTACTATCTTAGGATGAAGAATTAAAACCTATTTTCACTTCTTTAACATGTTATTTCATTCAAATGTAACTCTGAACTTTCTTTGCCTCTGTTTATTGTTTATAAAATAAGGATAATAATAGTTACTTTAGATACTTTGATAAATAAGATAATGCATGCTACCTCTAAACAAAGGTTGTAGTGTATAATAAGTACTCAGTATAATTTGGTGAGCAATAGTCATGGATATGAGGATGGGTACTTATGCATCTAACACTAACAGGTTAATTGAGTCTAATTCCAATGAGAACATGATATTGGTCCCTCTTAGTAAAAATGTATCATAAAAACTACACTGACTTTCCTTCAATTAAAAACAATTTAATTCAGTAGTATTTTCTGTTCATATGATCAGAAAACCAATTACCATAAGGCTGATTAGTAGAGCTCATAAACATTAGAAAACCAAATGTTACATATGGGAAGTCAGTAGTATATCTTAGTATAAGTGTTTCCATTATGCACTGCTCTATAGAGGATTTTCCTGGTATGGAAAGACAGCCATACATTTTACTCACAGCATTCTCAAAGAAAAAATTTTAAATGAAAGATATAGCCTGATGCTATGAACTGTAAGGGAACAAGATCTTGGACAAAATTCGACATGGAACTTCTCCTTTGAATCTATGCCAGTATGATATTGGACACCGTATAGCTTAAAAGAAATACATTCTTCCTAAGGCATAATTTTTATTCAAATATCATGCTTTAAGGAAACCAAGTAGAAGTAGGAGTAAGGAAATAAAGGTTTTCTAGAAAATATAAGGATCCAGCAAAACTTTCGTGCAATACACTCATTAAAATCATAGGAAAAATAAGTAACAAGAGATCATCTTTCCAAGAAGAATCAAATCCTTGTTTCTTTCCTTTCC
Source organism: Ateles fusciceps (assembly GCA_036589455.1). NCBI lineage: Eukaryota > Metazoa > Chordata > Mammalia > Primates > Atelidae > Ateles > Ateles fusciceps. Next base: position 6,919,655 of record JAZHEH010002982.1, on the reverse strand, counting down.
CAAAACCTCAGAACTACTTATCTCTTAAGTTCAACTTTTATAGCAAAGTTACAAGGGTCTTTAAGTAGCATTTTATGCAGGCCAATGCAAAAATAAAAATTGTCCATTTGAATCCAACTCAAGAAACTGTATTAAGAAGTTACAATCTATATGCAATATTCAGTACAGCTCAACATATGTTTACTGAATCCTAGTAAGGAACTAAGAACTGACTCTCTGGTAAAACATTTACGATTAATTGAGACACTGAAATTGTGCTCGTCCTTGAAAATAATACAACTTCATGAGTAAGAGACAAAATGAGTTAATGATAGCAAAAGTCAGATAACATATGACAAGTAGGCAAAGCAGAGCATGACGTGGATCATCTAAACCTGGACTGGGGTGTGAGAGAAGGCAATACTGGAGTCGAGTTTTGAAAGAGTAAGTGAGTCAGACAAGTAAGTAAGGCAAGGGCAATTCTAGACAGAAGTAATCAATAATTACATGAACAAAGGGGAAAAAAGATGTGAATCAGCAGTGTATTTTGGAGGACAAAATAAGTCAGTATAAAGTTTGGGCAAAGTGATCAGAACCAACTGCAATGGTGTTATTTTCAAAAAAGCTTAATTTTCATGTGTGGGAGATCAGATGCTTTAGAACAGGTGATGGTGACATTGAAATAAAATAAGATATACGTGTATCCGGCAAGTCCCACTGGTGGCATTTTGTAAAGAAGTGACATACTTCATTTATTTACCCTAAATTAATTAAATGTTTACTATGTTTCTGATACGTGCCAGGTTCTGAGGAAAGATCAATGCATATCTAATTATTGCTATCTGTAAAGGAAGTAGCCATCAAGTAAATGATTAAAACAAAAATGCCAAAGTCTTGAGTCAATAGTAGTAATAACCATCATCCACAGAAACAGAATTAATATTGAATGAGCCTTATGTGGCGAGCACTCTATGCGTTTGCCATGTATGATGTCTTTCAGCACTCACAAAAAAGGGACATTTAGTATTATTATTATAAAGCTATTATTTAATCATTTTACAGATGAAGAAATTAAGATTTAAAACCATTAGACAATTATCCTAAGTTCAAACAGCTGGTAATTAGCAGACATAGGATTCAAAAATAAATTGTTCAAAACCTATTCCTTACTCCTAATTATGAAATCTTGCTTAAGTCCTGGTGAAAACAATTCATCTGTGAGAAGATGAGAAATTAATATGTGAATTAGGTCTTCTGGATGAATAGCTGCTTATCAGACAGATAAAAGGATAAGTCTAATACACACGACACATATCTATTTGACATGTGTGCTGTAATTAGACAAGGTTTCACCATGTTAGCCAGGCTGATCTCGAACTCCTGGCCTCAGGTGATCCACCTGCCTTGGCCTCCCAAAGTGCTGGGATTACAGGCATGAGCCCCTGCGCCCAGCCTTGACTGTGATTTGTGATTATGCTAAGTTAGACATATATATATACACACACACATACATACATATTAAATCAGTCACTGACATTTTTAAAGTTCCATTACCTCTCCATAGACCTTGGGAGATTCATAGTTTTCCATATAAACATCAGCTGAAACAACAGGTAGCTTATTTTTTTAATTAATTTTTTTCATTGTTACAGATTCAGGGAGTGCAAGTGCAGTTTTGTTACAGGGTTATATTGTGTAGTGGGGAAGCCTGAATTGTGTCTGGGCTTTTAGTGCAACCATCACCTGAATTGTGTACATTGCGCCCATTTAGTAATTTCTCCTCCCTCATTCCTCCCACCCTCCCACCCTCCCACCTTTCTGAGTCTCCAATGTCTGTTATTCCACTCTCTCTATCCATGTGTACACATTATTTAGCTCCCATGTATAAGTAAGAACATGTGATATTTGACTTTCTGTTTCTGAGTTATTTCACTTTAACATAACTCAGAAACAGTGCCATCCATGTTGCTGCAGAAGACATAATTTCATTCTCCTTTGGCTGAGTGGTATTCCATGGTATGTATATACACCACATTTTCTTTATCCAATCATCCTTTGATGAACATTTAGCTTGATTCCATATCTTTACTATTGTGAATAGTAACACAATAATTATACAAATGGAGGTATTTTTGATACAATGATCCAGTTTTTTGGGGGGTGAATACCCAGTAATAGGATTGCTTGATCAAATGGTAATTCTATTTTTGGTTATTTAAAAAATCTCCATACAGTTTTCAATAGGGGTTGTATTAAAACTTAAAGTATTTTCATAAAATTCACAAATGCCCAAAATCCTGTGGCCTATTTTATAACACCTTTTCTTTCTTAGTGTTAAAATCAGAACTTAATATGTCAATCATATTGGTCAAATAAATTTAAAAATTCATTATTGAAATAAATTATAAGTTCCTGCTAGATAAAAACAAAAATGTTTCTTTATTTGAACAAATAAGTTACTCTTTGAAACCACATAAATGTAAGCACCACATATTTATCAGCCTAGAGAATAATGCAAACACTTTTGTTCTAAGGTAACTCTGAAAAATTGACATTGAAAACATCCACCGAACAGTCATTACCATATAGGTATGTCACAACACAGATTACCTTGTATAAAATAAAAATACAGATTTAAAAAACCAAACCTATCGGGTAATGGAGCAGGTTAAAATTTTGTCCCTGTATTTCCCCATTTGTGTCCTATCAACAACATAGACAGCAGTCTAGCTGCCAACAGGACAGCAAGCTCAGAAAAGGCAAGATGCACTAGCATAAAAAATGAGGGCCAGACAAAGGCATTGTCAGTTTGAGTGGGCTGGGAAACCAGAGGTCAAAGAGAAGCAAGAGGCTCACAATTCTGTCAAGCAAGCAAGCAAGAACGCAGTCAGAAGAGAGGACTGACAGGACAGGCTAACTTTTACATTCCTTAGAGACAGAATTCAATCTCACATTAAGAATGATTTAAGACCATTGAGTGTTACTGAATAAAGAAAGGTCAGAAAAAAGGAAAGATTCCGACAATTTCCTATGGCTTTTAGACAAACACATATTCAGTGTCCAAGTAATTATTTCATATATAAAATGCATACCCCATGGCAATATTGATCAATATTTCCCTATCTGCTCCCTCTCAAAGTCAGCTGAAGTAGAATTAACTGAAAATGATCTCATGTATCTTAACATCACCTTGATTGATAAGGATAATTTCAAAAGGCCATTCAAAAATCCACAGAGTTTAACAATTTCATACCATGTATCAGAACCTGATGCCTAGACTTGGAAATGAAGTAATACTCTTGGGTAAGCTTAACCCCCCAGAAAGGATTTCTGCAACTGCAGCAGAATTAGAATAATAAAGCTTTTCATCAACTTGCTGAAAGCCAGAGTTGTCACTAAACTATCTTCATGGGATGTAGCTTTCATTCCTTACATTGACTTGGCACCCAGACCAAACCCCTATTCATTCCACATCCACAACCGGTCTCAGTTCTCAATTTGCATGGCATTCTCCAGGCCACTGGCCACATTTGCCAGGATATTATGTTTCCTCCCAGCACTGCTTCCCAACTCTGACCCACGAAAGGCTTGTTTCTCAAACACAGAATTTATCCACAAAATCAAAGTCTAATTGTTAAAGGTTATTTATAAAAATTATTTTACTCTAATTTTATGGGTTAAAAAAGAGCATTTTTCTGATTTTTTTTCTATCCATAAATCCTGCCTTTACTTCCACAAAATAAACAGTGACTTAGGAAACTCGGTCAGTTTGGAAAGCTCTTAAAAGTGCCTACAAATCTACTGATTGTTGTAAGTTCTGGAATAACAGTAATCTAAGTACTATAGACCTAAGCTTATTATTATAGTACTAAGGAATCAGATATCTGCCAGTCATCTTGACATACTGTACACTGTAATGCATCATATTAGTATTCATTCTGGATTAAGCATATGCAATATTAGTAAACATAAATATTAATTGCAGCAATACAACTAAAAACAAAATCAAGGAATGATCAGAAGAGATTATAAACAATAATGTAGACCTATTCTCCCCTACTAGAAATCCTCAAACAAAATTGCATAGATAAATAGTGTCAGAGGAACAAACAAATAGAAAGGAAAAAGGCTTTAGTCTGAAAAAGAGCAAAGGTAATCAGTATATGATCAGTCAGGATGGAGATAAAATAAACATACATAGTTCCATGAACACCTGATATAAGACAAAGCCTGAAGGCTTAAGGATGAGTATTGATCACCATGGATGGGTGACATGGGGCAAAAATAGGGGGAATTTCTTACATGCAAGAGATTGGCAAAATGGATCTAATACATTTGCATTTACAATCCCAGTTTTTTCCTAAATTAATGCTATTCAGGAATGCTGTGGCATCCTACTCCAAGGTATGCCTTTCATTCATTCTGAGACAAAATATACAAAATAAAAATGCATGGTATCCTGCTAGGGCAGGGGGGAGATACACACCCCAGCTATCTCCAGCGAGTCCTCAATGAAGATTTTCCTATAATTCTCTCAGAATTTTCTGCTATCATAGTCTCTAATCCTTTCAAATGTGTATTCTATAGCCCTTACAAAGGTTATATTTAAGAAGTCATGTAAAAGTTACGTAAAATGAAAATTCAATATTAATGGGCAGAGCTAATCATGTAGTGGATCTCATTTTGCAATTATATAAATGAACTATTTGTATGATCCTGAAAGAGAAGGAAAATAGACTCTTTCAACTCCATATATATTAAACCAGTGTGAATAACTCATGCATTTCTTGTAGTGAAATAATTACATATTAAACTCATCTAAGACAGAGCATGTATAATCAGGATACTTTAAGAATTTATGAACAAATATACCCATATACACACACACACACACACACACACATACATATATATATATACTAGTACAAGTTATGCTATAATAAAAATATGTCAAGGTAACATTTTATCTAGTTGTGTGTGCAAATACACATGGATACCTATTTGTGTTTCAAGTAGGTTAAATAATTCTTTTCTTTTAAATTAAAGAAAATTGGTTCTGTACTCTCATTCCATAGATGACCATTCTAAACACAAAAATATCGTGTAACGTATATCACTCTGTCTTATACACTAAAAGAGTAACTCTCTGAGTGCCAGCATGGACATTTCAGACGTATGCTCCACAAAAGTTTGTACTGAATCAAAGAAAATACAGATCAAAGTAGAGTATTATGACAATAGCAACTTAAAGCCATCTCTACTCTGAATGACTAAGTGTGTTCCCTTTGGCAAAGAGAAACACTGGTGCATGTCGTGTATGTTGGGTTGATTTTTTCCATAAAGCAGGCTGCTCTGATAATCTCTGCTTAATATAAAACTGCCTCATGTCTTCAAACGAGTCTGTAATGAAGGGTCATGACATAACAGATTCAGGCAGGGAAGTTCATTCCAGCATGTTCTCTAAAGCACCAAAGTGCTTTAGGGAACAATAAGTGTTTAGTTTAAAGGTAACACAGATAAAGATTAACCCTGCAACTTGAAAATTAGCTAATTTGTGGATAAAGTACAAGTACTTGACAAAGGCATCAGAGCTTCATTGAGAAGTAATTGCAGGTTAAGGTCACAGCTAAGCCATGCATCCTGGGTGATTGTTTTGCATAATGCTGCAGGTATAGTCAACTCAACAAATCAAATGGTGTTGACTTGTCTTTCGCATAAGGCACTAAAGAGTCACAGCATCAAATAACTTTAACTAGCATTTATTTGTTTATTCAAAAAATAATAAATCGAATACGAAAACATTTTAAACACGCCAAGTATTGGCTGACACACACACCTCTAACTTAGTTTATCTACCATTATATTTAACTCAAATGTAAACATCATTTGTTTCTTAAAGAGATTTGAAACAATATGTGGACAAAATACGTCAAATAATGATGCACTGAAGTTGTATTGTTATTGCTTATGTCAATAAAAAAGGCTGACCATTAGCATCTTACTACCATATTAAATGAAAGAAAATTGGCTAAGTGTCCTCCCAGAGCAAATATTTTAAGGAGAAAAGAAAAAAATTATCAGAAGGGGTTTTTATGTTTTTATACAATTCAGTATACAAAAGAGCTAATGATCTTAAATCCAAAATATGTCTGCATGGATGAGGGAAGATAGATGACTACTTTCACAGCAAACAGTAGAACTTGCAGGAATGGTAAGAAGTAACCAATGGCAATTTATATAGGCTGTCCTAGGTGTTACTAGGAGGTATGCTAAATGACTTCCATGCTTTTCTCTTAGATTTCCTATTCTTTTATTTTGGTTTAAGCCATATGATTTCCTTTGAGAAATAATAACATCATCTGGGCCTCACAAAAACTCAATTTGCTAACATCTTTTAAAATGTCTGACCAAAAAAAAGTCTGTAAGACTAACAAAAGAAACTAAGTAAGCAAATCATCTTTTGGAAAAGCACACATACATTTTGCAAAAAAATAATTAAATATTTTAGCAGAACTTAGTAAGTACCACAATCCAAGTTATATATTAATCATTAAAATACAGTATAAAAATTATAGCAGATTTATATAACTGATCAAATGATTATGTATTGCTTTTGGCAAAATAAACAAATTGCATTAAAACATAACTGTCTTGAATATTTCTTAATTGTATTTCTTTGACTTATACGATCTTCCTCTCTGAATCAATAGAATCTCTACTTAAGCTTTTTTGTGTGTGTTTTTTTTAGAGGTCTCATGTTGCCCAGGCTGGTGTTGAACTTCTAGCCTCAAACAATCCTCCCACCTCGAAGTGCTTGGTATTACAGGCGTGAGGCACTGAACCTAGCCTACTTAAGATATTATAGAAGTGACGTGTTTTCCATCTTTGTTACTATCATTGTGATGGAAATCTAGGAAGTACAAACTTAAGAAATGTGTGTAATTCTTCCTTGTCTCTGCCAGATCTAATTTTTCTTCCATGTGCTTTAGCAAGAATTTCTCTCTCAGGAAACATAGTTTCTTCCTTGCAGTTATTGGGTTAAACATTTTTTTATTTGCTGTTCAGAGCTGCAAGACCACATTGCCCAGAGGTTTGTTTGCCTGCTCAGGAGATGAAGAGCAAAAACAAGATGATTAAAGCAAGGCAGAAAACAAGAAAGTTAGACTGAACAAAGAAAAGTGGTAAGAAAGCAATAACAGAAATGCAAAAAAATAAAGTCTACTTTAGCAAAAGGTAACTGAATGAGATTATTACAGTTTCACATGCTGAGACTTCTCATGTTTCACTTAGCTATAGACTGTTTCATAGTATGTATGTGTACATGTATGTGTTGGTGCATATATACATCTGTGTGTGTGTATGTATTAAAAATGTCCATATCTTAAATTTGTCCAATAAAAACAACTAAGGAATAGAGAGTAAAGAAAATAAGATTTGTAAACAGCTTCACTTTCTGCCACGGCGTTCATGTTCCCTACATAGGCATATGTGGCCTTTTGGACAGAACGTAGGTTTTAGGGAGTGGTAATATTTTCTGGGAACTGAGAATGTTTGACTTGTTTTTAAACTCAATTACAGCTTAAAGTTGGGGAAAGCTATTGAAGTCAAAGGATATATTTGAGACAGTGTCGTCTAAAATAAAAAATAAATGCCTCAGAGCTGAGTACCCTTGTCATCACTACTTAATAGTTAGGGCTAGCCAAAATCTAACATCATGCCAGGTTACTTACTTTCTGATCTGAGAACTGATCTATCATCTAGACACAAAGCCAGTTCCAGAAGAGTTTCAGATTAAGCATGTTAGAGACAATCACAAGGCTCAGGTATTAGGCATAAAAATGAATTATGAACATTTTTATAGCTTTGTACATTTGCTCCTAAATATACACTTTCAGAAAATTTGAAACAATGATGTTGGCACTGCACTTAGTCAAGTTTAACGTCCAGGAAGACATTCTGAACTCCCCAGAAGGACTGGACGTCTTGCCCCTGTGGTTGCAGAGCAGTCTGCTCTTATTTCACCAGCTGCCTCGTCTATTTCTCCAATGCCATAACAGCCTCAAGAATAAAGCTTTCCACATAGTATTCACCCAACACCTGCTACAGTCCCTGGAACCTAAGTGGAGATCAATATCTACACAATGAATAATACAGACAAGGGAGACTGGTAAACAATAAAACTTTTATTTTTTGTATCTAAAGGAATGCATTACTCAAAGTCAAGCAGCAAGAGGTAAAGAAAGGTACCATTAAACACTTCTCTTCTGCTATGAGACCTCATTTTAGCAATTTAGGATTATATTAAAAGAATTACTCTTTTAATTTATGCAGTTGAGGCTCAATTAGAAAATTAATAAAATACAAAATAAAAATGGAGAGATAATGTAAAGCAGGGTATCCTTAGAGATGTGGATTGTGATTGTAGCTTTGATATTATCTAGCTTTAAAGCTTTTATCAAGATGATTTAATTGCCCCAAGACCTAGTTTTTATATCTTAGACAATGGGCTTAGATTAGTGGATCTTCCAGCTGTAAGATGCTATCATCCTGTATCTAATATCTGTATATTGGCTAATAGAGTCATTTAAGAAAACTAACTAGGACTCACTATCTCTACTATACATGTTTTGCCAATTCATTGTTATATAACTAGGCAATAGTATGCTTACTGGCTTCCCTGCACCCACTGTGACTCCCTACAGTTCATTCTCCCTACTATCCTGAGTTATCTTTAACCAGGAACACAAATCTCGATCTTGGTTTACTCCTCCAAAGGATTTCCATTAATTCCAAGTTCAATTCCATTCCAAATCCTTCACCATAGCTTTCAGCCATCTACTTCTTGCATGCCTATCATGACACTCTGATTTTGTACTCTGCTCTAGCCTAAGTGAGTTTCCTTCTGTGCCATCACAGGGATATGCTCTTTTGCCTTTGAAAAGTAGTGTTCCTTAGAACAACCTTCCCATCTACTTGTGATGCAGCCAGCTTCTATGATTTATTGATCGGTGGACGCAAAACAGCAGAAGGCCCTAAACGCAATAGGCATTCAAATATTTGACTAAATGATTTTAAAATCACTCAAGCCAGGAGAAAGCTTTTTTTTTCTTTCCTGGTGCAGTAAGCACTCTTTAAAAACCGGCAAGTCATTACCTTGGTTTCTAAATGGTTCACAATACAGGGTGCCTATTGCGCTGAAGTAAAACTGAAGCTAGGAAAGCACTAATTGCCAAGACTGTTGGAGGAAAACAAATACTCTTCTATAACTGTACACAAGTTACTCTGCAAAAAGCAAAGCCAGGCTAACTCAAGAGACAGCTGCAAAACACACAATGATATAATGTGTTTGCCGATCTGCAAAATCATTTGAAAGTTGCTGCTTCAACAGCTGGTATCTGGGAAGTGTAAGCATCGTTTGGTCTAGCTAAAATTACAGAGAGCAGGAATGTTTATTATGCACACAAAAAGGAGATTCAGATGTTGAAGTTACAGCACTTTTAAAAGTCTGGAACAGTCAACGAAACACTTGTTGACAGTTGGAAAAATCTGGAATACAGTCATATTGGTTTAGTCATGTTCTGTTTCCAGTTCTATTCAGTCTTATGATAACCATCATTCTCAGCAAACTGACACAAGAACAGAAAACCAAACACCACATTTTCTCACTCATAGATGGGTGTTGAACAATGAGAACACATGGACACAGGGAGGGGAACATCACACACTGGGGTCTGTTGGGGGTTGGGCACCTAGGCGAGGGATAGTGGCGGGGAGGAGGCTGGGGAGGGATAACATTGGGAGAAATGCCTGATGTAGGTGACGGGGGGGGATGAAGACAGCAAACCCCCATGGCATGGTATGTACCTATGCAACAATCCTGCAAGTTCTGCACATGTACCCCAGAACTTAAAGTATAAAAAAAGAAATCACTGAAGAATATTAAAGCCTGTAGAACCCTAAGCCTTGCTGAAGTCACATACTTTGAGCCTCGTCTGTATCTAGACTGGACAAACAGCATGCACATGCTTCATCTTAGCATTATTATTTAACATGACTTAGCATTTACAGAACACTAAATAATTATACACTTATAGTACCAGACATCACTAAACAGAGGAGTAAACTGAGCTAAACAGCGTAATAAAATGGTTGCCCACAACCTATTCCCTGCCACAAATGTTTCTCTAATCCCACTATGATGCCCGAATTTTCCACATTACTCATTCCTTTGGTTTAATAAAAATTTTCTCTAATGTCTTCTGTAGAACAGATACGTCAATGGCTTGAATTTGAAAGAGAAAAAAGCAAACAGACATGGTTTTATTGTCAAATATGGGGAAAATTGCTTTAAGCAAAATCGAATGTTTTCTCTATTGTAGTACTTCTTAGAGCTTCAAGGAAGGGACCTAGTAGGCAGTTTCACACATGTACCTGGACTCTGTGAACTGAGCTCTCTTCATGAAACTCTTTTTCAGAGAATAGTAATTAATATTTGAAAGTCATATTAGAAAATCCTAATTTATGCTGTTATAAATTGTTTAAAAATTGGTTTTCTGAGGTGTATGGTACTTTATCTCACACTAACATATTTACCAAACTAATAAATCCAGGTAGCAGCCCAGTCACCTGACAAAGGAAAAACCATTTTCTTGTCCTCATAGTCCCACAAGGAAATAGGTATATGTGTATAAACTGATTCACATATACATATTCACATGTATATGTGTGTATAAAACATACTCCCATAAGAAAGCTTCTCTGTAGTGAGAAGTTGCTCCTGCTCTTTTCATATTCTTCTTACTCATTGGTTTTTAGTTTCAACTTTTATTTTAGATTCAAGGGGTACATGTGCAGGTACTTACAAGGATAGATTGTGTGGACGCTGAGGTTGGGGTACAATTGAACCCATCCCCTAGGTAGTAAGCACAGGACCCAAAAGGTAGTTTTTTAATCCTTGCACCACTCCCCTGTTTCCCTCTCTTCTAGTTCCCAGTATCTACTGTTCCCATCTTTATGTCCCTGTGTATGCAATGTTTAGCTCACATTTATAGGTAAGAACATGTGGTATTCGATTTTCTGTTTCTGTGTTAAATTGCTTAGAAAAATGGCCTCCAGCTGCATCCATTTTACTGCAAATAACATGATTTCATTCTTTTTTATGATTTCATAATATTCTATGATGTGTATGTACCACATTTTCTTTATCCAGTCCACCACTGATGGGCACCAAAGTTGATTCTATGTTTTTGGAATTGTGAATAATGCTGTGATGAACATAGAAATGCATGTGACTTTTTGGTCAAACAAATTATTTTCCTTTGGGTATATACACAGTAATGACGTTGCTGGGTCAAATGGTAGTTCTATTTTTAGTTCTCTGAGGAATCTCCAAACTGCTTTCCACTGTGGCTGAGCTGATTTACATTCCCACCAGCTGAAGATGCACACCTAAAACCATCTGATCTTCGACAAAGTCTACAGAAATAAGCAATAAAGAAAAAATTCCCTATTCAATAAATGGCCCTGTGATAACTGGCTAACCATATGCAGAAGAATAAAATTAAGTTCTTACCTTTATCATATACAAAAGTTAACTCAAGATGAATTAAAGACTTAAATGTAAGACCTAAAACTATAACAATCATAGAAGAAAAGCTAGGAAATACCCTTCAGGACATTGGCCTTGGCAAAGAATCTATGACTAAATCCTCAAAATCAATTGCAACAAAAATTGGAGTAGATGATGGGGCAATGGATGCAGCAAACCACCACCATGGCACATGTATACCTATGTAACAACCTGCACGATCTGCACATGTACCCCAGAACTTAAAGTATAATAATATAAAAAAATTGACAAGTAGGATGTAATTAAACTAAAGAACCTCCTCATAGCAAAATAAACTATAAACAGAGTAAACAGACAAGTTACAGAATAGGAGAAAATATTTAGTAGCTATGCATCCAACAAATATCTGTAATCTATAAGAAACTTAAAAAGCAAAAAGCAACCCCATTAAAAAGCAGGCAAAGGACATGAACAGACATTTCTCAATAGAATACATAAAAGTGGCCAAAAAACATGAAAAAATACTGAACATCACTAATCAGAGAAATGCAAACTAAAACCAAAATGAATGCTATTTCAGACCATTCAGGATGGCTGTTATTAAAAAGTCTCACTCATGTATTCACTGCTTCCCAGGGGAGGAGCTGTCACTATCTGACAGAACAGGCAGGGAGATGATGTTTAGTCTAGTTTGTTAGTTACTGTTATTACTGCCAGGGACAGAACCTAAAGTTTTCATCCACATAGGCTATTTCCCTCAGCCTCAGAATCCTCATTTCTAAAATGAGGGTGGTAACATCTGCTTTGGTGGTGGTTTTGCTATTAGAGTTGTGACTAAAATGCTTTGTAAAGTCCTGGCATTGTCAAAAGGCTCAGTTTTTTGTTTTTTGTTTTTTTCTGTTCCTATCATAGAATTCATCACAACTGCATACAAGGTCTATATAATCCATGCAGTATCTATTGCTCTTGTCAGCAGCAAGAGGCTAGAGGCTTAGTCTTTTTCTTCCCATGAATACTGAGGACAATGTCTGACACGTGGCCAGTTCTTTGTGCATATTTAGAGAATAAATTCTCTAGACAGAGGTAAATTACTTTCTTTGCTACTTGTGTCTTTATATCTTGCCTAAACTGGAAGCAGTCACTTAACCTTTTAAGAGGCCCCAGTTTTTGCATCGCTGTATAGCAGAAATTGATAGACTAAGTTTAATGGATTTTTAACTGTAGAAGACAATTTCACTAACTAGTAAAATTTCTATTTCTTTAAAAGTAGCCTAAAATCAGGTCACATGAGGATAACTGAAGAAAATTCACAGAATGCAGGGAGGAGTCTCTTCTGCTTAAACTTACCCATCGCCACAGAAATTTGTCATGTAGGTATTCATTTGAATAATAAAGTTTCTCTATGATATTTACTCTTAATCCAGAGAACTTCCTCACAACTGAGTATGAGTTACTTTAATATGAAAATTAGGTAGACCTCTATCATTAGGTAAACCTCTCCATGTAGGGAAAGCATTTTGATTGAGTAGGGAGGAAAAAAGAAAATTTAACTAGAAAACCCATGATGAAATATATTGCATAGTATAAAATATTTTGTGTTTGGACAGGGAAAATGAGGTAGATCACAGAAGGTCAAGAGAGACATGAGCAGTCAAAGGCAAAGTGCCAACTTCATGGGTTTGTGTGTGTGTGTGTCTATGTGTGTGTCTGTGTGTGTGGGTGTCTATGTGTGTGTCTGTGTGTGTGGGTGTATGTATGTATCTTTTTTATTTTTCTGAGGTAGGAAAATGACTTCACTAGTTGGATGAAGCTGTAAGTAGGATATAGTAGTAGTTTGGAGGCATATCACCTTTAGTTCTGATCAATTTAGCTCAGTTCAATATGACACACTCAGCATCTCCCCTCTCCAGTCTGTTCATGCTGACATAAGGATTGGAGGCAAATCATAGAAAAGACAAAGGAGAAGCATGTATGCTCATTACCTTCCATCTTTCCATCTCAATAGCACTTTCACTTGTATAAAGCTGCATCTCCAGTGGAGATGTGAGAAGTGACAAGCATCTATTGAAATTATACATGATCAACAACTTGGGAGAAAATAAGAATGGAGAGGGAAAAACATAGTAAGACTAGACTCAAGCCAAAACTCTTCCTTGTACTTAAAACCCACTCATTCTTGCAGAAAACATGGTCTTGGGCACTGCAGTTGAATTCTTATCATTTTTCAGTTGTCGTTATGCTGGTAAGCAGGTTCTACTACCCACTTTCTACACCCTCCTTATTCATCTCTTTCTTGGTTAGTTACCATAAAGAGTTGACTGTTTTCTAAACTTGAGTTGGCCATATGTTGAAATTTTCTTTATGTATTTATTTCCATGCAAAATAAGCATTAACTCCAAAAGACATGTTTTGTTTGTTTGTTTCTTCTCAACGTTCATAAAAGGAATTTTGCCCATTAGGCAGTCAAACAAGAGAAAAACATTTTCTTCTTCCTCTGTCCTTCATTTAGAAATGATGAAAACAACATTTCTAAAACCATGCCAATATGGAAGCCATGTGTGGCTATTTCAATTTAATTTAGTTAAAAATTGATGAAATCCAAAATTCAGTAATTCAGTCACACTAGCCATACTTTCAGTGCTCATTAGCCACATGTCCATACTGAACAGAAATAAAATACCTACTCATCACAGAAAGTGCTATTGGACAGTGCTGTTCTAGAATTCAAAAATATCCTCATTAAGTAGAGAAATATGAAAAGCACTTAAAGTTATGAAAAATCAAATTTTGACTCAAAATAATGAAAGACATTAAAATAAGACAACTGTCTCTGATATAGACTTTTCTGGAAAAAAAATAGTGACAACTAGGTCTACTGGAAATATTTAGAACAAAGCTGTGCAATTAAAAGAGAAAATTCTCAATAAGAGGCTAAATTACAAGACTTTAAAATTCCTAGGGAGTTTAATCAGAAAATTGAAAATATGTTCAACTCCATGAAGCCATGATTTTCTGATTCTTAATTAGCAGATATTTTTCATTTTGTCACAAAATAGAGATAATTTTACTTTATGTTCCTAGGTCATAGAAAATTGCTTAACTTATAATTCAGCAGCCTTTATTGCTTAAAAAGTTTTAACTAATTAAATAATGTAGGCTAGGCATGGGTGATCATGTCTGTAATTATAGCACTTTGGGAGGCTGAGGCAGGAGGATCCCTTGAGGCCAGGAGTTTAAGACCAGCCTGGGGAACATAGCAAGACTCCATTTCTATAAAAATAAATAAATAATGAAAATTCATTATGAATCTGTGGCTAGTTCTGATCAAATGTAAAATCATCTTGACAAATAGCATCTTAAGAATGAACAGATATTAACACAAAATTTAGAACCCTGCATCATGCAGGACCCTCATCCTTAAACACAGAAACATTACCTTTCAAAGAAAGACACTAATGTGTGAGAAGAAATGAAAGACGTTTTTATCCTATAATGACTTCAGGTTTTCCTTCTTCGAATAAGGATTTTTTTAACTTCAAGTTTTCCTGAGGAAGTAGCAATTTTGAATTTGCAAAATCATTGCTCTTGAGGATACATAAAGCCTTCGCTCTCTTACTGCTCCACTGAGGAAGAAGAGGCTGGGAACAAGTCCAGAGTGGGAGGCAGAGTCATTTTTTTAAGAAAAGATTTCCATATAACTTGAGGATAACATGAGCTCTTGAAAAGAAATAGTCTACTTCCCAAAGAACCATTCTTGTTTCCTCTTGTTGGACTCATTGCCTCTTCCGTTTATGTCTAGACACAATTAGTTCGTGCTAGTTTAAGGCTTCATCGCTGAGAAGTGATGTGAAAAATCTCACCTGTCTCTAAAGGAATCACCAAATGGTTCTGCTTTTTCATTTTTTATTTTATTTTGAGACAGAGTCTCACTCTGTTATATTTTATTTATTTTATTTTGTTTTGAGACAATGTCTCACTCTGTCACCCAGGCTGAAGGGCGGTGGTATGATCTGGCCTCACTACAGCCTCCATCTCCCAGATTCCAACGATTCTCCTGCTTCAGCCTCCCAGGTAGCTGGGATTACAGGCATGCACCACCACACCTGGCTAATGTTTGTATTTTTAGTACAGACGGGGTTTCACCATTGGCCAGGCTGGTCTCGAACTCCTGACCTTAGGTGATCTGCCCACCTCAGCCTCCCAAAGTGCTAGGACTACAGACGTGAGCCACCTCATCCAGCCAGTTCTGTGTTTTTAAAACTGTGAGTTGTGTTTGGCTGCGTTGACCAGAGATATGGTTTCAGAGCAGTGTGTTTGTTTTTCTAAAAACCTTTCAGATTTTGTATTGCCTAGAGCCTCATTTATTTTCTTGATAGGATTGAGAGGATGATCCAAAGTAGGACTGGATAATTGCTATGAATTGAGGAACATGGAGTTTCTCTTGTTTTCAAATTTCCATTTCCTGTTTTCTTCCTCTCCCAATGAATAACAAGCCTAAGTAGCATGTCTGCTTCCTCTCTATGAGCATTATTTATTTCCTTGAGATAAAACTCTGAGGTCTTCAGGAAACTGCAAATACATTAAGCAAGACACTCAGTAGCACCTCAGTTTAAATTAGTATTAAAAATAAGTTCCCACTGTGTGTAATGACTCAAGTAGACAAGTATAAACAATAATAAAATTGTGATTTATGAGAATAGATTCAGAAAGTATCTGGAACCTGACCTATATTCAGCAGGGTAGTCCTATGTAGAACATTCTGTGTCAAAAGGGCAAAAGGCATTGACAAGAGAAATCGACAGAGAATTAGGTTAGCAGAGTAAGTAGGTATTCTGTAACTTTCTCAAGTGCTGTGCTTGCTAAGGGAAATGCTATTCTTATAAAGTCTTATTCTTCTGCATAATAAATAGTCATTTCCACCAAAGACACCAAAGAGTATACCAGAGTTTTCCTGAATGAAGCTTCCTTTGTAAGTACTTAATCAACCTTCATTTTTAATCTGCATATATAAAAGATTAAATGCTAGCTAGTTAATGACTTCGGGGGAAAAAAAAATTAGCTGAATGTTTAATCTCACCACAGAGCTTCTTGTACACCTATCTGAAAATCCAAGAATTGCAGCAGAGATTGACAGTAGTAATGGTTATTTGAAACTCTGCTTCTATACAACAAATGATCTCTCTCAACGCTTTCATTCTTCAAATACAGCACTGCTCTGGATGGAAAAGACACCCAACCGAACCATCTGTCAGAGAAGATAGAGTTCAGCTGGAAAAAGGCAGTTTGTTTTGCTGCACTCTTAAATTTTCTTGCTTCAAACTAGATGAAGTGTGGGGGAACAAAAAGCACTCTGCTTCTCAGATGCAACAACTGATGCACAGAAATAGTGATGGAACCTAGGGCTGGTGTCATTTCTGTCTAATCTAACTTAGGAATCCAGTCATTCTACTCTGCGGATATTTTATATACTTCCTGTTGGTTAAAGGTCAGCTATCCAGGAGGCTGTCCTCTGGCCTATTTTAAAACATTGTGGTTGTTAGGACAATGTTTGATCTCAAAAGCATCAAGCAGAGGATTTTATATATTACTCGACATGTGCTCCAACTCAGATCTGCAACCTGTCAGTTATGCCTTATGAAATCCAGATATTTTTTATCATCTCATGAAAACACTGAAGAAAAAGCAAATCATAACACAATGACTATCTTTTTAAAATCATCATCTCTTCAGTTTTGAAACAAATTTTAAGGAATATATGCTATAAACAAAAAGATAATGAATAAAATAAAAAAATTACAGAACTTTTTAGGTTAACCCTCAATGAATCCAGATTTCCTTTCAAAGTTTTGGTAAGTAGGTATGTTATTTTTAAAAAGACAGAGGTACCTTGTTCACTGCGGACAAAATGGGCCTCTCAGGAATTTGTTACATTCAAACCAAGAACTAGTAGTTCAAATAAGGTAATGGTAAGTCCCTTAGTGTAGAAGGTTTAAAAAAGTCAGGTTACAACAACTTAATAGTTATTTGAAATACATTTCATGCCGAGTGCTTAAAAGCCAATAGGCTCCAAAAGAAATCATAGAATTCATCTGACAGTGATAGTCTCTACACTACATATACTAAAACCCCCATACAAATATACAACAGAGAAGGAAAAAGCAAATAATTACACAATGACTATCTTTTTAAAATCATCTCTTCAGTCTTGATACAAATTTCAAGGAATACATGCTATAAACAAAAAGATAATGAATAAAAGAAAAAAAACAGAACTTTTTAGTTTAATCCTCAATGAATCCAGATTTCCTTTCAAATTTTTTGGTAAGTAGGTATGTTATTTTAAAACCGATCCCATGCAGAAAAAATGCATACATACATATGCACACAAATAAATGAAGTTACTGTAAGTATGGCTATTTTATTTCATATGCAAAATGGACAAATAAGATTATCACCTCAGTTATCAAGAATTTTAAGTTTGTTAAAAATTAAATGAAAGGTTTTTATTAAATAATTTAATAACATTTGTTAATGACATGATAAAAGTTATATCTGAAATATAATAGGCCCTCAATAAATGTTAGCTATTATTATTACTATTGTGACTAATATTATTATCTACATTACCATGATTAACCTCTAACATGTTTTTTATAAGGATTGCAAATGTCTGAAAATGCAAATAGAAAGAAATCTAGAAATTTGGTTCCATTTAATGTTTCAAGCATGGCAAGGCTTCTGATTAGAAGGAAACGTAAGGAGAGCTTTCCCATTCTTTTTCAGATTAAGACCTACTTCTTGTGAGGTAATAATGATGGTAAGCACTGCACTCGTTTAGAAGAGGCTTTCCTTCATTCAACATACATTTATTAACCTCATGCCAGAGTTTGACATAGGCACTGGAGATTTAATAAAGTAAAGAAACAAGAAAAAAAAACCTTCACTGAACTTAAGTCTGGGTGGGGTTAGACAGTGAGCAGAGAGGGGACACAAACAACGTAAGAGAATAAATAAGTAAAAAGTGATGCAACTTTAAATAAATCCCTCTAAGGAAAGAGTCACTGGAAATAATTTGATCAAAATGTTTAAGAAGCTGAGGGAGTAATCCACGAAGATATTTGAGAGAAGATAATTCCAGACCAGTGAAACAGCAAAGGCAAAGGCATGTCTGAACTGGAGGAATCCGGAGGTGTAGAGTGACAGACAGTTACATTAAAGGGTAAATATTTTTCAGATGTGTGAGTACACTACTACACATGCACATGCTAAATTCAAACAACAGACATTTTTTTTGGTGCTTTCACCACAACCAAAAGTGGTGCAAGGTGAGTGGTATGAGTAAGAGAGTGTTTGAGATGAATGAAAGAAAGTAACAGGGTGTTAGATCTTACAACCTATTATAAGAGCATTGGCTTTCACTCTGAGCGAGCTGGGTAAGCACTGGAAGATTTTCAGCTGAGAGTTGCTCATTTAAGTCTTAGCCTAATCATTTAGGACAGGCATATCTATTTTATTTGGTCTTCATGCAATTATATGAATCATTTCCAAGAAAGCAAGATTAATATGATTACTAAGTTGTGATGAGAAAGTACAGTGAATGAGAAACAGAGAAAGAGTTTGAGAGGCAATGCTCTAAGTCAATTAGCAAATCTCAGTAAATCTTTCACAGTGAAAAGCACTGCTATTACAAATCACAGTGATATAATAGCATTTATCATGGCCATAGGTGCACCACAAGTTACTGAAATTACTCTTCAGGGAGTGCTACAAAAGTTGGTAATAAGATTCTGAGAATACAGAAAAATGCTAGGTAGTTTATCTAATTAAATTCTGAATCATACCAGCTGCAAATGTCATAGCATATTTATTTTCTCAAGCATACTTCAAGACCCTAATATCTTGTTGCTTCATCCAAATAGGATGAAAACTGAGCCAAATTTTACAGCCAAGATTCACCGGTATCTCAAATTCTAGCTACCCAGATGAAGTCACCTGTTAGAGTTTATAGTAGGCTCTAGATGTGGTACAGAAAATTTGATGTCAATACTTAAAGAACTAGAAGATATAGCCAATAAGATATCTCATCCCAAAACTTGAATTCTGAGACAAATTACAGTGACTAAGAATGGTTGGAGTTAACTGGCTTTTTTGAATACACTTCTGATGTGAAACTTTCCTAGTAATTCCTAAAGGTAAGTTTATAAGTCCATATTCCCAACTCCACTTATTCCATTCTCCTCATTGCCTACTCCATTGTTTCCTCAGCCAAGACTCCTTTCCTCAATATTCTTTTGCTGACTTTTCTCATGTAATGTTTACCCACTCATGTAACGTCCACCAACTCACCAATACTGGGCTAAACCTTATTCATCCATTTTCAAGATGTGACTTAAGTTCCAATGTTGCAATAGAGCAACCTCTGATAGGAAGCTCTTTTCTTTTCTGATCTCCATATTTTATTATAGTATATGGCTATCTTCAAACTTATGCTCAGTATTATGGTATTTTTTCCTCCAAACATTTCTCTGATAAGCTTATTCAGGACGGTTAGCTTGCATACCACACCCACACATCCATATGTTCTGACAAAGTGAGAAGCGCAGGCTGACAGCTCCATATGATTCACGAATGCCTTCACAATTTCCAAGAGAACATGGTCAGAGACCTTGCTTCATTGCAGTTACAGTGGTAATAAATGTAAAAGTCCAATCTTTTTTATAAAAGCAGTCATTTTCATGATGATAACTACCCACTAACATGAAGAGAAACAAAATTTTTTAAATGTAGGTTCAATCTTAGCTATTATGGATCAATGCAATTAGAACAAAATTACAAATATATTTTGAAGCAGGAGGATTTACAATACTAATTATTAGGAAAGTATTTAAAATAAATATAATCTTATAGTAATAATTTTAAAATATGCTTCCATATTTTTGAAATATGAAATAGGCAGATGCAATAGTGAAACTAAGCATAAGTTACTCTGTTCTGTTAAACATTTAATGTCTGAGGGAAAAATATGCTCCAATGATCACATACATGTAAGTTGAACTCGAATTCTTCTGCAGCAGCTGCAATTCTTCTTTTCCTAAATTTCAAATAAATTAGAAAACCACAGGGGGAAATCTCTGGAAAAATGTGCTGGGCTTGATGGATTGTTCACAACTGATAAATAAAATGAACATCTGGGCCCTGGGAAAAAAAGGACACTTCAATGAGATGTATTTTTTCGTCAACACTGGAAACACTTCAAAAGGACATGAAATATTGATTGTGTGTATTCCTTTCAAGATGTGTTTTTTATCTTTGCTTCTGTTCCACTAAATATTTGGTTGTCATGACAAATCCAGTTTTTCACCAAACTGGAAGCAATAAAATAAAAGACATACTGTGTGTGGTGCACAAATACTTGTGGAAGAGAAGAGAAAAATTCTAATATCTACTGAAGAGTTGCCCTGTTGCTTTGTGGGGGGGAGAGAGTATCACAAAATACAGTGCCATGGCCATTCAGGGAAGAAAGCCTAAAGCAAAACCAAGGCAGAAGCAGCTGTTAAGAATTCTGTCAAGGCACCGAAAAACTTTAACTACTTCTAAATGAACAAAAAAGATCCACAATATGGTACCAAAAAAATGTAATAATAATTTCCGGGTACATATAGCCAAAAGCAGTATTCATCGTGTTAGAACAATCGCATAAACATATTAACAGATGTAGGCTTGAGAGTGTGACTATGTCTGCCAAAGTAAATAGCTGGACAGATTTTTAAAGCACAAGCTCAAGGTAGTACAATCAAGACACATAGTCACATAAAAAAAAAAAAAGAGCAAAATTGCTTATTTGTTTATCTTCCACAGTTGCAATCCCAACTGTGTATTGGTCTCTATGGGTGTTAGGGGTGGCGGGTGAGGTATGGTTATTTTATCACGCTTAACCATAAATAGCATTTGCTCCAAACACCTTTAAAAATAGACAACAATACTAAACTGTGAGAAGGGCAAAGATCACATGATCTTAAAGTAACTATCTTGAAAGCCACATTGAATCAAAACAGGAATCCCTTCCAATGTCTCATGAGTAGAAAATAGATTTGAAATTACAGAGCACCTCTCATCCTCTAATAACAATACTGATTAATCAGCATAAGTTTGTCCAGTCAGTGATCATCATGAACGCACAATGAATGTCCAAAATATACCACCAAATCTGCAACAGACACTGTCCCAACTTAAATTTATCCGACAGGCAAAACCCAACACTAGGAAATTGACCACCATGATTTCTCTCCTATGAATAATGCATTGAAGTCTCTTTATAAAATGCTGTTTTCCAAAGGGGACCCGAGTTTCTGTGTCTGCTGAGATCAGTGTCTAAGAATATGAAACACGAGTAATTTCCTACTGTATACAACATGTGGCATTATCATATTAAACATCACACATAAATGTCCATTCTAGTCTTCTGCCATCTAGATTCCACAAATGTCCACAGAACATTATAAAGCAGCAGTTAACAGTGTCTTGAAAATTATTTCAGGATCTTACAAGAGCAGCATGGAATAGCCTAGAATGCAGTGATCAGAAAAGCAAACCTCAGAGGCCAGCTGCTGCTGTGCAACATTGCAAGAGTTTACAAAGACCTCTAAACCTTCGGTTTCCTAATTCATAATTTAGGGATCATATTATGCAGCTCACATCACACAATAAGAGCCTCAGAATAACAAAACCATACTCCACAAAGAAGATAACTAAAAACAGGTATTTTTCCTGTCAGTTTTCTGTTTTGCTGTTTTTTATTTTGTTTGATCTAAGAATATTCTACTAAGCATATTATATTAACATTACTGTGTTTTAAAGTCACTTGGAATAGTGTGACTATCAATATGACTATGTCACTAGCTGAATACATGTTTAAGCCTATTTACGTCTCTTATTTTTAATAGTAACAGATTCTTTTGATTTAACTTTTATAATTAAGTTAATTTGTGTTATTTACAGAAATCCAAAATCAATTCTACAAGATAAAATGTATTCAAAGAAGAATCTGCTCTTGTTTTCCTGTCTCAACCCACTCCCAAAAAGAGATTGGCATGTGTATTCATTGTAAACCAAGAGTAAAATTTAAGGCCCCCCCCCAACCATCTGAATGGACGTGCTCCTCAGCTAGGGCTCTTTGAAAATTTAACCTAAGGGACTGTTTCAGGCCATGATGGGAACTGAGGGTCATGCCTTATAGCTTTCCTCATTAACATCAACACAGACTTTAAGTCTCATTAGATACATTCTACAACCTATTCTGTCTGAAGCCTACTACCTGCAGGCTTCCTCTGCAAATAAAAAATTTGGTCTAGACAACACTTATCATAGTGCAGACATTTCTTTCTATTGACTCCAGGTCTTTAGAGAAACTAAACTAATTGTCATCCAGGAAAATTTTATATCTACCTATAAACTGGAAGAACCCCACCAAATCCCCCCAACTTTGAGTTGTCCCACCTTTCTGAACTAAACCAATGTTTTTCTAAAATGTATTTGATTGAAGTCTTATCTCTCCCTAAAATGTATAAAATCAAGCTGCATGCTGACAACCTTCGGCATATGTTATCAGGACCTCCTGATAGCTGTGTCATGGACCATATTTACTTATATTTGGCTCTGAATAAATCACTTCAAATATTTTACAGTTTGACTCTTTTCATCAACACCATTTATATTACATACCGATCAAGAAAATACATGTCACCTATGTAAGAAAAATGGTATCAAAGAATACATACCTCTTTCCACTTCGTGTTTTTATCCCTAAACATATATATTTATATGGATTTGTGTACACACACACACACACACATTTATATTATACATATATAAATACAGATAATCCGTGACATGGTGATTCAATTTACAATTATTTGACTTTTTCATAGGTTTATCGAGGTATTAAATGCATTTTTGACTTACGATATTTGCAATTTCCAGTGGATCTGTCTGGATATGAATCCATCGCAAATCAAAGAGCATCTGTATATTTGTACATATATATGCATGTGTGTATACATATATAATGATGACAATCTAGCATAGTTACCTTCCTTAATCATTTTTATAGCTGTGAAATATTGCATTTGTATAGATGTGCTACAATACTATTAAAGAAAATTTGAACTCTTTCCAGTCTTTCACTATTACAAATAGAGGTACAGTGAATAGCCTTAGGTGTACTTTTTAAATATTTTTATCAATAGGTTTGTGAAATAGGTGTCTAAAAGTGTGATTGCTGGGTCAAAGGGTAAAGTATATATAATTTTACTAGACACTGCCAAATTCCTCTCCATAAAGAGTTGTAGCATTTTGCATTTTCAACAGCAATTCCCATGACAGTATTCACTACTTCTGGATTTTGCCAATCTCAAGGTGATAAATGGTAATACAGTGTAGCATAAATTCCTGTATCTCTTTTTATAAGCAAGTATAAGTGTCTCTATGTGTGATTAGAAAACATTTGGTTTATTATATTTTATGACCTGGTTTGTGAATTTTCTTGAGAGACCCTAAAATACTGCCGACTTCTTAAAAGAAATCTATAGGTTTAAAACTACTTTGGAAATGATCCCTTTAGGTTAAATTCAATGAAAATTTACCATAATATAGGTGTAGCTATTAGCCCAAACTTTTCTTTATACAGAAAGATCCAGTTACCTGACATTCACCCAGGACCCTGCTTCCTTAATTATCCAATTTTCTCTCATATTTTCAATCTTACTCTCAACTACCTCTTTGCCTGTAGCCCATACACAGTTTTCAATTATTTTAACCTAAAAAATAAGAAGGAAAAGCATAGAAATATTATAAAACAAAAATTTTAAAAAGGTAGTCTGCTGAATTTCATGTTTCCTCCATTCCTAGTCTTCTTCCCTCCTTGATCAGCAAAATTCTTGAAACTTACTTCTCTCCTGAGCTTTCTCTCTCTGTCTCTCTCTCTCTTTCTCTCTCTCTCTCTCTCTCTCTCTCTCTCTCTCTCTCTTTTAAATAGAGTCTCACTCTGTTGCCCAGGCTGCAATGCAGCGGCGCAATCTCAGCTCAGTGCAGTGTTGACCTCCCAGGGCTCAGGAGATACTCCCACCTCAGCCTCCCAAGTAACAGGGACTACAGGCACACACCATCACACCCTGCTAATTTTTTTTTTTTCTTATTTTGTGTAGAGATGGGGTCTCACCATGTTGCGCAGGCTGGTTTCCAACTCCTGGCTCAAGCAATCTGCTTAGTATGTATGAAAAAATGTCCTTAAATATCTCAAACTTTCTATACCAAAAACTAAGTTCTTCTCCATAGCTGGATTAGTTTATCTTTATGAATTGTAAGAATCTTTGCACCACCTTCTGAATTCAGTAGGGCTAGAACCTGGCAGAATTCTGGACCATGATTTGAGTCCAGGTCCTTTGTTGACAGCCTATGGTTAGAGGCTATACCCTAGCATATTACTATTGTAAGTCCTTCCTGCGTACTGCTCCCAAAATGATACATGTAAAGCTGGCCATGTCGATTGTCTACTTAAAACTCTCCAACTGGCTCCCCGTCTTCTAGGATAAATCCCAAGCTGCTGTGAATATCGTACAAAGACAACAATTTCCATGACATGGGTCCTCCAACCTCATCACACACCACCTTCTAGAACTTTACATGGTAGTCACATAAATTGCGTATAATTTTTCCATAAATACCATGCAGTTGAGGGCTATACAACATGAGCATGCTGTTTCCTGCTTCTTGAAATGACCACCTTCCATCCTTCCCCCTTCTTTGTCCTATGTCCAGTTCATGTTTTAGGTCACGGGTCGCCTCCTCCAGGAAAACTTCTTTGACTCCCCTCCACTACTACCATCAAGGACAAGCAAAGTAAAGCTCTTACAAGAGACCCACAGCATTGACTGCATGCTCTGTTACACTCAGAAAATCATTGTGCTGCTCTGTTTGCATTTTACTGCAAGCTCTGAGAGGATGATCATGTCTCCTCCAGCCATGTAAATCCAGCAATTAGCACAGTTCCTGGTGCATAATGTTCACTCTACAAATGTTTATTGTCCCAAGCATATAGAATATACCTCTGCTCCCTCTGCAAAACCTCCACATAGAAATGAGTTTGCATGCAAAACAGAACGAAGCAAACAGAACTAAGACCAGGAATGAGCAAGATAATAAAAGCAATGGAGCTACTCAGTGATGAGAGTGAGGGAACACGGGAAGAAATAAATGAAATTATTTCCACTCACTTATAAAAGGGTTAGACATTAAATCAATATAATAGACTTTTTAAAAGGTCAACTAATCAATAAATTTTGTGAAATTCATATCTAACACAATAATGTGGGGTGTATTTATTATGAAGTAGAGGTGGTAGTGAGTTGCTTTGTTACGCTGTAATCAGCTTTATCCTTGAAGGTATTTAATATTTTTCAGCACAGAAATGAAAGTAATTCCTGGAGGACTCTTGTACAACACACTTGCATTACAACCTTTACTAGCAGGTTTAAAATTATAGTGATTACCTCTAAATACAGTGACCTGCATGTTTAATATTGTCCAGATTACATTCTTTTGTTGAAATTAACTTTCTGGAGTTTCTGCCATGCTGAATTAGAGCCACATCCATCTATGCCCAATTAGATATCAGTGAATATCTATATTTATATTACTTTCTCTTTATTTTAATCATAATCCTAAAATATCCATACATCCTTAATGCAATTTTCTTCAGAAATTAACAAAGTTGCATTTTTAATATAGATTGACATAAAATCTTTCTTATTAATAATACCTTAAATTTGCCAGGTGCAGTGGCTCAGGCCTGTAATCCCAGCTCTTTGGGAGGCTGAGGTGGGCAGATCACCTGCGGTCAGGCGTTCAAGACCAGCCTAACCGACAGGGAGAAACACTGTCTCTACTAAAAATACAAAAATTAGCTGGGCATGGTAGCACATGCCTGCAGTCCGAGCTACTCAGGAGGCTGAGGCAGGAAAATCACTTGAACCTGGGAGGCAGAGGTTGCGGTGAGCCAAGATCATGCCATTGCATTACAGCCTGGGCAACAAGAGTGAAACTCCGTCTCAAAATGATAATAATAACAATAATACCTTAAATTTTATGTACTTTTTTGCTTTTGAAAGTACTCATTTTTAAGGACATTTGGTAAAATGTTTCATTAAAATTACAAGAGTTATTTTTTAGTTCTGACTCTTATGCAATACTTTAAAACTTTGTCACTATATGTATTTCTTTGTTGAAATGCTCTAAATATACATTAATGGGTGCTGCAAATTTAAATTCTTGACATTAAGTTCTCTCTCACGAATATGATGCAGTTCAGCTTCCAACATTTTTAGAGCAAGTCACAGGCACCTGTGATGTATTGCATGCATATAGTCTAGAAGCTTAAGAAAAAAAAAGAAACGGAAAACCTTCTCTAACTATAAAAGCAAACCCCTGAAATAAATGAGTTAATGTGTCGAGAGTTTTAAGCACGAAATATTTAACACTATCATTGTATTGTTTATAAGAGCTGAGCACTCATGAGGTATAATCTCATGGTGATCCACCTTGTGTTACGGAGCTAATCTAATTCTAAAAATAAAAATAACTTTTATAAAAACGGCAATGCTATTTTCCTACTATTGCTTATTTTATAATTTGATTAACATAACAACAAATGACAGCTGTATAAAATTTCATTTTCCTCAAGCAATGATGATTGTATGCTTTGTCTTCACTATTCTTCTTGACTCTCATATTATGCATTACTAAAAGCTATTATTCATTTTTCATAACTATGTTTCTCAGAAAAGTATTACTTACAATGACAATAGCTTCTACTAAATTATTCTGTCTCATTGCAATTACTTAAGGCAACCTGCTGTCAACAGTCACAGTTCAGACATCCTGACAACATGTGAGGCGGCAAATGTTTACATTAGGATATCTATCTCCTGTACAAATGTTTAAAAGTGTATCGGGTGAAGAGATAAATAGCTGCTTTTCTTATCTAACATTTACTAATATCCGAGAACGTCAAAGACCAATATTAGCCTGGGTCATTAATTATAGCCGGCATGGCTTTGCCTGCTGCAGCTCTCTTAGAGATGACTTCTGTACAGTTGTGAAAAATGGGGCCATTCCTCAAGGGCAGCCTCCAAAGCAAATGTGACTCTTGTTGCATCCCTGGCTGCTGCAGCCATCGTCTTGTAAATGTCCAATAAACAGGAGAAATAAGACTTCATACGTGCCTTCTACAGATATTCACGCAACTTTTCTTTACTTTCCCCTTATATTTGAAATGACCTCTTCTTACTCCTTATCCAATACAGGGTCAGCTCATGTGCACAAATCATCTTCATCAGGCAGCAAAGGAATTCATCTTGATAAATTACCTTATAGTGAAGAAATAATAATGATGGCCAAAGCTTACATCATTCAGATGACTGAACACAAGTTTAAAGTACTAACCGTTTTTATTTTGACCCATGATCTCTCAGGATCAGCCCTGCCTTGTGGGGTCATTATTGGTCTCACTGGGTTTTACAGACTTTCTTGCAATTGTTTAGTCAAAGAAATCATTGAGTTCTCTCTTTCCCTTCCTGTCTGGGTTGCAAGTCCAAAAAAACTGACTGTATTTAAAGTTAAAATGAATGTTGCAAACACTTTGGTCTGTTAGTTTGGCTTGTGCTCCTCACTTCCTGGTTCCCCAGGAACTCTCCAACTAGCATTCTTTCCATGAACACTTTCAGAGGTTCACATGAAACACAATCTTCTGCCATCCTACTATCCTCTGGATTCTGCTTCTCCTGGCTTGCTCTTCCTAATTTTTAAAAACCTTTTGATCTACCTTTTAGAGCTCTTTTCCTTCTATTGTGCATCAACTCACTCTAGATTTTCTCTGTGAGAGTTGTATACCAAAAGTCTATTTATTCCACTGTCACTCTGAGATCACTCAGACTTTATCAGCTTTGCTAGCCTAGTATACCCTTAAAGTGATCCACAGACTGGGAGGTATTATAAATACCAATCAACTTAATAAAGATTGCCATGGAACCCTCTCCCAAATGCCAAATTCTCTTTCCTTCAAAGCATTTCTACTACAAATGCAAATTCACAAAATTTTTTTAAATGCTTCACTGATGATTCAAAATGAAGAAAGTCCAGTCCCTGCCGTCAAGAAATGTGTAGATATTTGGAGAGACACCAGCAAATAGGTGATTTCAAAGCATGACTAAGGCAAGAAAAAGGTTCTATTGGATGACTGATGGGGGGCCCTTAACCCAAAGCACCAAGATAGGAATGCTTAAAATGCACACATGGCTTTATTCCCAAGTTCCACAGGTCAGAACCAGTTTGGAAGAATGACATTTTTTTTTCCACAAAATGTACAGTATTAACAAAAAATCTATCTCTAAAAAATGAACGAACAATCTTATGTGGCATTTTGGAGTACAAAACCATCACATTACAGCAGTAGATAATTTTCCTTTATGTTCTTTTCTGCTTTGAATAAGAGAGAGTGAGTTAAAATCTGGGCGCAATTAGTTCTACAAGACTTAATATTCCAAAGGAAATCTTCAAGTAAAAAATTTTCCCTTAGTTAATAATGTGCATGCTTCTGTGTGTGTGTGTGTATGTACGTGTGTGTGCATGTGTATGTGTTTGTGTGTAAATATTTTATTTTCCAAAAATGACTCCCAGCAGCCTGTTGTCCATGGGGTGGGTGTATGCTACATCACCCTTCTCAGGTAGTGGAGCTAAGTTTACTACTTTGGACACCTTGGTTCCTACATTCCCATATCCCACAACAACAAGAGAAGAAAAACAGATGAAGTTATATTTTAAGCAAAACAGGCAACTTGGAGGAGTGGGAAGCAAAGGAAAGGAAACCCCCATCACTCAGGCTAGGGAGGTATCTTCCTCCTGAAACAGCTTCCCTACCTTCCCCTTTGAGTTAAGTCACCTTCACTTATTCCAAGGAGTAAATAAAGGAGAAATTTGTCATAACTAGGGTTATACTCCATAGAAAGGAGTATCTACACTTTGCGTTAAAGTCCTTTGCATTGGAGTACCTTTCAAAAGGTTAGATCACTGAGAACAGGATACTTTCGTGCACTGTTAACGTCCAAAGAGGGGTTGGAATAATTTTAAAAAGATACTTCATAAAGAATTATAATACATTCCTGAAACCCCCAAACATTATTTTCCCTGATTATTCCCCCACCCATCTGAAAAATCTTTCTTCCCCCATCCATCTGAAAAAGCTTTCCAAATCTTTGAAATCTCATCAATCACAGATCAATTGCTTCTTCCAGCCTGAAATGTGACAACATCAAGGTTTTCACAATGGCAGAATTCATTAATGTAATTATATCTCAGAATTAAAGTATCTTTGTGGCCATAATAACCAACTTCTATGCACTTGGCCCTTCCTTAAAACACACATCTTCTGAGAAGTCTAGCTATATGTTTTAATTTTTGACACAAAATTTCTCTAGATGTTCATAATTTCCCAGAAGCTAAAAGATTATTTAGAACACAGCATTTTTTTTTCAACCAAGGAGTACATTAGATTTATTCTCAAATAAATATATTTTATAACTACATCCATATAAAGGTGATTGCTTTATATTTATTTCTATTTTACAGTGAAAATGTAAATTTTTATCTTTTTAAGCATCACTGCACATGAAAGACTTTTCTATAAATTATAACTTATCTGTATGTGTTGATAGATTATGGCTAACAGAATTTGTGGACAAATTATGGCTGAATACAGCATTGACATTATGACATTGCTTTTATCCTTAAAATATTTTCAACATTCAAACATTCTTAAATCATCCACATGCTCCTATTAGACTGAATGTCTATATCCAGACACAGTTCTGTTGTTTTGGGCAATGATCGTCTGTGGTGGAACTGAGATGACTGCAAAGTCCTTACCATTTCTCTTATGAAAGCAATAAATTCATTTTTCTTCCCTTCGTATTTGGGCCGCTCCTGTGTTCTGCTTTGACCAAAGAAATGTGGCAGAAAAGAGCCTCCATAACATCTAAAATTGATTCTTAAGAGATCTGCAGGGGTTTTCTTTCCCCTCACTATTTGGAATAATCCCTTTTAGAAGGCAACTTCTTGGTAAGACATGTTAAGACCCATGCCATGAGGAAGTTCAAATTATCCATGTGGAGAAAGAAAGAGAGGTCACATGAAAAAGCACCAATATATAAGACATATGAGTGAAGTCTTCCTGGCCTTCCAGCTACCAGATAAATGTAGTCAAGATAAATAACACACTTGGAGCAGAAGCACTGCCCACCAAGCCACCTGAACTCCTGACCAACAGAATCATGAGAAATAAAATGGTTGTTTTAAGCCACCAAATAATGGAGTCATATGATATGAAGTAACAGATAAAACAGAATCTGCCTAACATACTTTCTGAATATCTTCAGGTTAGCACAGCCATTCACCAGAACTTCCATCATGATTTTTTAAAAGACAATGAAAGTTGTTCATTTTAAGTGTTTTTCACACCTAAACTGTTTGTCTGTAAATTATTTTTCAATGTCCAAAATAAAAAGAACACCTCAGATGACCTTGCAAGGTTTAGTGTTAAGATGTTTCCTATTAGAAGACAGCTTTTAAGTTGTCCTTATACATGCACCAATCAAAATAGGGGTGAGGTGCGTTTGCTAATGCATGATGTATATTTTCAGGAAGAAGAGAATTTTTGTTCACTTTATTTTATATTGCTTTTTTGCTGAAAAAAATAGAAGAAGGAAGGAAAGAGGGAAAGAAGGAAGGAAGGGAGGGAGGGAGAGAGGGAGGGAGGGAGAGAGGTCATTGTAATCAAGAGTTCTTGGGGTTACCCTCAGTCCCTCCAATGTAAATAGTTACCTCCATGGACATTGAGATAAACAAGCAGAAAGGACTTTTTCATGCCCAGCCCCAACCCTTCAATATGGAAACCTATCCTTGGAGCATCAATCTGGGTGTCTATATACATATGCACATTTCTAGTGACAGGATGTTGAAGTTAGATGTATCCAGGGGCATAACTTATAATTCATCCATTGGGTATGACACAAGACTCTGAAGTAGCTGTTGAAACAGCAAGCTTGGTACTCCACCAAATACTGAAATCTCAGGGGCTAAAGGAACCCTGCCTTCCTATTAAACTGCCCTATATCATTGTAATTAGAAGATCTGACAGGATTTCCAAGTTAATTCACAAAAGCAAGAGGTTTGACATAAGATCTTGGATTATAACACACAAGAGGCTTGATTCTCCTTATGATAGAATCAAATGGTACCATTATCCAAATTTTAGGTATGAATATGTAATTAGTAACTGATTAAAATTTATTTTAAGTCAAACCCATTCAGCATTTATAATATGAAATCAGGAATCTGCCTGGTAACATTTCATGTACATTTTCTTACTTAACAAGATTTTTGAAAAAATTATCAAAGTTTTAGTTGATTTCTATCAATGTACCTCTCCTCAGCCATGCCCGCAAGTCTCCTCCTAATATACCCAGCAGGACATCAAAGATTAAGGCCTAATCTGAACTCTAAAAACCACTTTCCATTCAGTAGCTTGACTTCCTAGAAGCATTAACAACTACATGTTTCTTCTTTGTGTTAAAAGATTAGCAGCTACCACATATGCCCTGTAATAATTCCGCAGATGTATTGTAAAAAATTGATTTTTCTTTAAAAATTTTCAGAGAAGAGAGGTTATTTGATTTTAAATAGCTCTGTAATCTTTACAGAATCTTAAAAGAAATAAAAAACTTATTTTTCCTATTGTTAAGAATAGTTTAACTAAAAATTCCTCCTGTGAAATGGTTTGGAGTCTTGGTAGAACTGTTCATCCTTATGGATCAATAAAACATTTCAATGCTGTGATTTTTCTTCCTGGTGTGTTTGTTAAATTCCAATACTACTTCATGGAATATAGGGGAATATTTTGACCAAATAAATTTGCTGATTATGAAATAATTCTCAGCTTCCTCAATATATGAGGAGTTAAGGACACAAAAATCCATAAGTTTATAATTTGTTAAGGAAATTTTCCTCTGCAAATATAAAAGAATTTTGCAAAGGCTAAGGTCTTCTATCCCTACCTCAACTATTATTATTCTCCTTCTTATACACTGAGAGGGTGATTAGCTGTGACTGACAGCAACATATAGCCTTTTTAGGCTAAGAGAGGTGAATGAAGTACAGTCTATTTTTTAAAGAAATGCCTCTCATTTCCTAAATTATATTTATCATACAGGATATAAGAAAATGTAAGCACACCATGTATTCATTATCATGTATTGAGAGTCTCTGTATCTCTTAATAATAAGGAAACATTTTCATAATGCTGAATTCTATCCATTACTAGCCTTTAGATTTCACAGTGTCATTCATATATCCAGAAATATAATATCTTTCTTATTATAATATAGAGAGAACTTGTTCAATTCTATATTAAAATTTCCAATTTTTTAAATTGTTTTCTTAACATGAATATCTTATAAAGTATAGAATTGTGTTTCAGAATATTTCAGTAATAGCCCTTCTCTTTTAGCCATCCACTGAGAAAGGCTCATTAATTATTTTCAAGTTATTAAAATATGCAAAAGCTGGCATTCATTCCTAAGTCTAATGCTGGAAATAAGGAGGAAGCTTTTCTATTTTTAATTTAAGGTCCCCATTAACATATGTAGACCAATGCTTTCTAGATGGTCCCTGGCTTATGATGATTTATTTGGCTTTACCATGGTGTCAAAGCCATACACATTCAATAGAAACTACAATCACATAATATAGAGAGGAAATTATGATAGTTTCAATTTATGATGCATTTCTGACCTGATTATATTTTTCGTTTGCAATGGTTATATCAGGACCTAACCCCATCATAAATTGAAAAGCATGTGTATACATAAAGGTATATATACATACATATTCTCACACACACACACACACACACACACACACACTCACTACTCACACACACACACACACAGATATAGCACTGAAGTGGATGCCAAAATATTGAATGCTTTTATTACAGGTTTGCTAATGAGGATGTTAAATACAGTGAGTTCTAAGTTTCTCTTCAAAGAATCATTATGACGGTATGTTCAGTTTCCTTGTTCTTTGTTCTCCATTTTAAAGTTTACTTCCTCATTCTCTTCATCTTCTTGCCCCTAGTTTCAGTAAACAACCTTCCCACCAGTTCTAATCAGTAGTTCACATCTGTACCCCTTGCCACCTGCTCTGACCTGAGTCACGTTTAGTCACCTGTTCTGTAACCATCTTCCCCACTAAAACTGCTCACCCTGCCACTCTGGCTTATACCTCTGCTCTCTTTAAAATAGCCAATCCGAATTAGTTTAGACTATGTGGTCCAACCCTAGCCAATAAAGGAATGACACAGCAGTAGGGGATACCTGCATCAGGGATAAGAACTCCTTCCCCTCCCTTGTTCAAGTGTGCTCTTGCCCATTGCTCCATTCATGAGGTGCACCCTTCTATAGAGGTAAATTGCCTTGCTGAGAAAATTTATGTTTGAGTACTATTTCTTTTGCAACACTGAAATTTTATTTCTAACAAGGAGCTAAAGTTCAGAGAGGTTAAAGGATACCCAAAACAGAACAGATAATATATGAAGAAGTTATCCTTAGATTACATGTCATCATACATATTACAATAGCCATCAATTTATTTTCTTTATTAAGTTGAGGCCAATGATTTGCCAATTGTAAAGTAGCCACTCTCTTCCACAGATGACAGTAGTAGTATTCATAGTAGTTGTTGTAATAATAATGCTCATTAGAACTCTGTAAACAAGTTAGTTTGTTGTCCTCATTTTAAAGATGAGGAAACTGAGGTTCAGAAAGGGAAAGTAATTTGACTAGGGCCACATGACTTCTAGGTGGCAAAACTGGGTTTTAAACCTGGATTATCTGCCCCTAGAGTCCATGCCCTTGTCTACTCCAGGAGACAGTGTTTCATGTGAGCACCTATTCTTTGTCAGGCAATGTGCTGAGAGCATGGCTCCTCCCTTCTGTATGTAGGCAAGGGCACAGTAAACACACCTGCACCAAGACTGGCTATCACTTATCAGTTTATGAGATGCATAATATCTAATTCATCATGAAAAAAGAAGGAACATTGTTTAAATAAGCCAACTTTTAGAGGGTCTATTTTGATAATGGCCAGATTTTTGTCAAGAAAAGCAATGTTATGCACTTTAAAGTAAACATGTTTGCTAACATTTTTATAAAAGGAGAGGTAAAGAAAGAGTCTAGACTAGCTTGAAAATACAGACAATTCTCTGGAACAAAGAAAAGAAAACAATGAAAATAACATTAGCAATTACTTACCAAAAGAATGATAGAATGAGGAACTGCACAGCTGGGGAACAACTCTGGGAAGGCGAGATTCCATTGTATATATTTGTGTAATATTTGATGTTTGAACTACACAAATATGTTATTCAGAAATTAAAGAAGATTGTGTGTTTTATTTAAAATTGCAAGTGAAAAAAATAGACTCTGTTAGCATTGACTGCCAAACTAAACAAAATGACAAAGACCTCTGAAAAATAAGGCTTAAATCTGATCCTTAGGTTACTGAAAACCCAGGAGCAAAGTGTTCACCTTCACATTCATAAAATGATTAAGCCAATTTGTTGCTCAAGGTCATTATGGGAGACAAGGAAGATAATTTCAAACTTTTCTAAATTGTAATGTTTACATTAATATATACATACACACAAATACATGTATACATCTGACAGTGCTCACCAGTTATTCACTAATAAAAATGTAGAGGTAACATACCAAAATTAAATATGCACAATTTAAAAAGTCAGCTTCATAGATGACACACTAATTAAGTTGGTTTCAAAGATGATACAAACTAAATTATACATTTTGGACAATAAAATGTGACTTTTTTGGCTTAAAATATTTGTGATAGACATAAAATTATACATGATTAAAATTTTCAAAGTAAACTACATTTTCAACTGAATATACAGAAGGCAGGAGCCATGCTCACCGCACATTGCCTAACAGAGTAGGTGCTCACTGAACGCATGAGGAACTGTCTACTAGAATAGACAACAGCATGGACTCCAGAGGTAGACAATCCACATTCAAAACCTGGTTCTTCCACGTAGAAGTTATGTGGTCATAATCAAATTACATTGTCAAAGAAGTTCCCTCTCTGAACCTCAGTTTCCTCATCTTTAAAGTGAGGATGAGAATACTAACTTGCACACAGAGTTCTAGTGATCATTATTACTAAAACTACCAGTATGGCTTCTACTATTATCATTTGTAGAAAAGAATCAAATATGATTTATTGATCAGCCACAAGTGGGAAATCACTGGCCTCCATTTAATAAGAGGAAAGAAGTTGAAGGTTATTAAAATATGTATGACTGTATGTGATCAAAAGATAACTTCTGCATTTACTACCTGTGCAATCTTGAGAATCTCTTAACTTTGCTAAACCTCAGCTCCTCACATTTGCAAAACTGGAATAAAAGTAGTGAAAGTGATGGTTCCTTTAATGAGTTAAATTCGAGGTTATGATGAGGGTTAAATACAATTTAAGCAATTGATGATTGCATGCCATATATAAATAGCATAGACTCAAAATTTTAGCTACTGTCAATAATAAAAATACCAAGAATTTCATCACTGAAATTATTTTCTTTTTATAATTTGAAAGTCGTATTTGATAATTTTGCTACAGGTTCATCAGACTCATCTTCTAGGTCAAGTGTCAGCCTGGCTAAAGTCATAAACTAGGATTACAGAATCCTTGCTTTTGAAAAATAAAGCCTTACTTCTCAGAGTGTGGTCTACAGAATACACATCATCTGGGCACCTGCTATAAATACAGAATCTTGGACCCCACCTCACAGTCACTGGACTAGAATCTGCTTTTCAACAATATACACAAGTGATTCATATGCACATTAAAGTTTGGAAAGTGGTGTTCTAAAACTGATTCTCCAATACAGTAGCCCTGGCAACATACAACTATTTAAGCCTAAATTAATTAAAATTAAGAATTCAGTTCTTCAGTGTCAGTAGTCACAATTCAAGTATTTAACATAATAGCCATGTGTAGCTAGTGGTGATCATATTGGAAAGCACCAATAATGAACATTTTCATCTTTCCAGAATGTACTATTGAATAGTGCTGGTCTTTTTTATGAGAAAGTAAAAGATATTTTAGGAATCTAAGGTTCAATAATTGAGTAAGTTGTTTAAATTCCAAAGTATTCATTGAACCCCTTTTTTATACTGCACACAAGTACTCACGTAAACTTACTTTTTTTTTTTAACACTGATAGGAAAGGGCCAGGGAAGGGAAGTAGCTTTCTTCAAGTGCAAGTGGTGATTCTCTCTTGAAGTTCCCAGTCCCATTCATGTTTATTTCTTCCTTTTCCCCACCCCCTCTTAAATTCATAAGGCCCTCATTATCTCTGGCCAGCAAATATGGGTTCTCAAGACAGAGCGTACCAAGCAATCATGGGGCAGCAAATGAATACAAATTAGACATAAATTGTTAATATCCCCTGCTGAGCCAGAAGTTAAAGGAGCAAAGGAAGTCATGGTGGAATCCAGAGCTATGCAGATGAATCAGAAGAGCTATTTTTCAGAACACTGACAGTTAGGGATGCGAGTCACAAGGGAATGAAAATTTATGATAGGTCTTAAATCACACCATGTTGGTAGTTAATCTCTCTTCTCCCCTACGGGCAGTTCTAACGTAGCCATCTCCAGCATGCAGCTTGAACTGAACCTTATTTTGCTAAATCCTCCAAGAATAGTTTTTCACTTCCTTGTGTGCAATTATCCTATCTCATCTTCTCCACAGAAAAGCTATTTAAGACTACCAAATTGTTCTCCTCTAGCCTTCATAGACACCTGCATCAATTTCTTGGGACAAACCGGACAAGCAATGTTGGCTGACTGGCTGCATTCCAGGCCCTCACTGCTGGTGAATCAAATCTGACACTGGAAGCTCCATCAGGCTTATAGAAAACTTTAATAAAATGGCTTAAGAAGTTGGCTGTGGCATCAAGTGTAGGCGCAGACTGCACAATTTTTCTGAGCTTGGGAATGTTAAGAAAACAATTTAAGAACTGCAAATAAAACAAGTATAACTATACATTCATCTTTTCAATGTCAAACTGGGGCACTATCTAATCAGCTGACATATGATTATATAACTTTAGGAGAATGTACCCTACATTTTCTTACTATTCACTATTACATAGGCCCAGAGTCTATAAAGTTAGATGTTAATTATAGAAAATAGATGAGTAGCAAAAAATTTCTGTCTGCTATCAAAGACAACCATAAAGGTTATGGCTTGAATATTAACCAGTTTTGCATTTAATTTTGAAAACTTTGTAAGTCATTTGTTTCAGAATATACAGATCTCTCTTCCTCAAATACTGCTTGAACTAACTTTACCATCTTGATGGTTCCTTTAATAAGTTACATTCTTGACAGATATTCACTACATATTTATATGAGAACTGTTTTTTTTACTTGGAAACATATACATTGAAAGGGATCAATACTGTCTTATAGATCTTCATGTCTGATCGGGAGCAGGCCTTCCTACTCTCTATTACTTCATCAGGAAAATGAGATACTGCAGAAAATCTAGACTTTACAAAAACTGTCATAGTCTTATTCCTTCCAGACAGAATCTATATAATACATCTTCTTATTAAATCTGCTACCAAAAATAAAAATAAAATTCTAAACCAGCTGGAAACTTTCCACTTTAATTCTCATCCATTTTTTCTTTATCAACTTCATTACAGACCATCAAAAGTGATTTCTATGATTCTGATAATTAAGTGAGCCTCCTCTACCAAACTCTTAACCGAGGAGGGAGGAATTCTTGCTTCTACTGTACCAAACTGATCAGTTGTATGATTTTGAGCAACTCAGCCTTTGTAGTTCTCTTTTGCCTTATCAGTAAACCAGGTAACTTAATCAGATAATCATTTGTAAGATTCTTTCCAAATATATGTACATCTTAAAGGTGGATAATGGAAAGAAAATGAGATTCCATTATTTAAGACTCTCGGAGTCAGAACTATGAGCCCACATTGCATGCTACTAATAATTACCATCTGCAGATTTTACACTGGCAATATGACTGTTGCCTCTCATGCTCAGGTCATTTAATATGTGCCTACCTAAAGCATACCCATAAGAATGGACATTTTCTCCTTAAAGACTGGCTGTAAATGAAAGTCAGCAAATGGTACTGTATAACAGGAACATGTTATGATATCTGCTTAATTTTTTATCCCTATATAACCTCTTGGTGTTTTGTGATCTCTCTAAAATACCTTTTTCTTGTTACAGAATGACTCATTTTGAGGTTTACATAACAATTATGGGCTTGTTATGCTGCACATCTCCAAACCAGCAATTTTATACCATGATGGCTTTGTCCTGGGTTTTCCTTA
This sequence comes from Ateles fusciceps, assembly GCA_036589455.1. Lineage (NCBI taxonomy): Eukaryota > Metazoa > Chordata > Mammalia > Primates > Atelidae > Ateles > Ateles fusciceps. The sequence goes on along the minus strand of JAZHEH010002982.1, from coordinate 6,880,557 downwards.
ACTAAAATTACCTTGTGTGACCCATAAGCAATGTGAAGCTGACATTTCCGAGTCCAAGCAGCTAATCCTAGATTGTATTTACCTATTTTCAAATATTTGCACCATCTGTGATTCCGTATTAGTTTTTTTGGATTCGCTGTTACAGCTCAAGAACTGTAGCTCTGAGAAGGAACGAAGCTGCACTCCAAATGCAGAATACATTATAAGCATGAGATGGAATTTAACCATGGGGATGGGGAAAGTAAAAAAAAAAAAAAAAAAAAATTCAGAAAAGTGAATTCATATTCAGTTTTCCATTTTCAAAATACAAACTTTGTCAACTTCTCTGCATGATAAGAAATATAAAAATGGATGCCATTTATTTTCTTAACCAACTCCCAATCCATGTTTGCTTTGGAAGCAGGAGGACTCTACATAATCTGCATACCAACAAAAACATGAGTTCAATATTCAAGATGCCCTTAAGCTTCCAATGTCAAATAATGATGAAAGGTGCTTTAAAGCTGTGTTTCCAACTTCTGGGAACTTCACTATCCAACATAGTTTGATTTTCCATCACTCTGTCTATGTCTGGTATAGCAACACAACACACATTAATAACCAAATAATAAGCACCACCATTTTTCAGCACCTCTTGGCTAATCAACCTATATCATTGCTGATCCTCAAGACAATTCTGCAAAATAAACATCATTTCATTTCCATATAAAGTATCAGATTCAGAGAGGATAAGTTGCTCAAACTAGTATGCCATGGTTCTAGGGTTTAAAGTCAGTTTAAATGAATAGAAATCCCTGGGTCTATCCACTAAAAATAATTCTATGTGTCTCAAAAATCATTCTCATGGACTTATTTGTTTTGTTTATAAACACTTTTGTAGTCTGTATTGGAGTTCAGTGCTCTGATATCTATGTCTGTGAATACAAATGATCAGCTTCTGGAAAAGCCTTTCTTACCAAGAATCCCAGTGTATCAGAAGTCTTGTTTCTAATAACTTCCAAGAAAGCTCTAAAATTTACCTGCACACATTCCAGAGCTTTTAAGTACATCTCTCCTTAAGGAGGGATTCATTGAATTCCTACTCCATTGCTGCTGAGTTGCAGTTTCAAATGCTCAATGTAGATATCAGCAGTTGCTTATTCATACCGAGAGTAAGAGGGGAAGCTTGAGAAAGTCAATTTCTGTTTGCATAGTGGAGGCACTCCCGTTTCATTGGAGTAGTGAATTTCACAGTTAACTTTCAGAACGGCATTATGGCTCTGGGTGTAACCTCTTGCCATGGAAAATTAGAGAAGATGCATATGCTCTTTTGTGATGTCTTGTGGCCAGGCACCAAAAGTCTAATGACCACTCACCTCAACTAGCACATCACAAAGGAAAAAACAAGAAATGTCAAAGAGCTTTGCCTACTGACACAAAGCATTTTAAAACATGCATTTTTTTCTAGAAAAAAAAAGGTTATACTAATGTCAAGTGGCAAGGAAGGCAGATGTGCCACCATGACACCACCAAAGGCTTTGTATCAGCAGCTGAATCTGGGAACATGATACACAGAAAATGGCCATATGTAAAGAGACCCAGAATCAAGTACTGCTCCTAATTCTAACCATCAGTGTAACCTTAAACAAGTCACTTCACCTCTCCATTGTCTGTTTCCTGATTTGAATACAAATGTGTGAGATTCAGGAAACAGAACAATTTCTCTGAATGTTATCATTTATCATGTCATGGCTATTTGAAGGAAAAAATTTAGAAAGGCAATGCTGTTACTGACATCCAACTATTTTTCTCTTTTTCTTTTTTTATATTTTGTTCCTTTTTTCTTTGTTTTTTTTTTTGGATAAAGTCTCTCTCTGTCGCCCAGGCTGGAGTTCAGTGGCACAATCTCAGCTCACTGCAACCTCTGCCTCCTGGGTTCAAGCGACTGTCCAGCCTCAGCCTCCAGCGTAGCTGGGATTACAGGCATGGACCACTACACCAAGCTAATTTTTGTATTTTTAGTAGATATGAGGTTCACCATGTTGGCCTCAAACTCCTGACCTCAGATTATCCACCTGCCTTGGCATTCCAAAGTTCTGAGATTACAGGCATGAGCCACAGTGCCCAGCCAATGTCAAAGTATTCCTTGTCAGCAAGTCAATCAACTCTTAACACAGATGATGGTTCTCAGAAATGTAGAGAGGTGGAGGGAGCTGGATTTGGGTTTGGAGATGGCATTCGTGCAAAGAGAGATGAATGAACCAAAAGTATAATCCTGGAATACAGAGATACTGACTGAGCAAATAGAAATGTGTAAGAATGAGATTCTCATCATGCCACAGTGGCTTCAAGTTGAGTAAATCTCATTTTGGAACAATTATAAGCAAATTTCACAGATGTGAAGGAGGGGGAGCCTCTTCCATTTCAACTTCTGGTTCAATTCACACATGCCTATCACTCTCAATATGGTTGCCAAGAAGTGGGGTACATACAATTCCTAAGATCAGAGAAAAGAAATAACCCTGATGAAGATGTTGGGTATGCCTTCAAAATATGTTCCCTTTATTTCTTGGAAGACTTATGTTTTACAGCACTCTAAAAAGGAACATATAAGTGAAATGCATAGTCTTTCCCTTGAAGTTCCTAAAAGTTAATGAGGTAGATGGAAAATCTATAATTTTGTAGATCCTAGGAAATTTAAATTATAGACTAATTTTGCCAAACAAATGACCTATTCTAAATTTGAGGAATCTGTCATGGATTTCAGTTTTTTTCCTCTCAAAAAGATATATTTTGACCTCTATTCAAACATTGCCTCAGTTCCTCATCTTTGATTCTGTGTCTAAGAGAGAAGAATTATTATTGCAAATTTGTGATGCACTGAGGTAAAGGATTGCTTTATGAAAGACTTCTAGTACTTGCTTTAAAACGTGAAATTTTAAAAAAAGGGCCATGTTTTGCATTCATTAACTTATATTAAAACCATTCCTGGAGGTGAGATTTGATTAATGGAAATATGAGTATCAGAGTTTTCACTTACTCAGTTCTTGCCAAAAGTAAACCCATGTTCCAATAACAAGAAAGGCCTATTTCTCCCTGTACAAGCATTGTTAATGCAACTTCAAGTGGTCTCTCTGGTCTAGTATTTGAAAATAAACACAAGAGAGTCTGCCACTCAAGTTCTTGATTATGTAATACAGATTTGTCACATTTCTGTTTTCAGAGCAGAGTTTCTCAGATGGAATAAGAAACAATCTTCATTTAGATATTAAAAAGAGAGTTGGGATAAAAATAATAAAAATAGCTTTTTTCCCTCACTTTTCTTCATGTACTATCTTTTGTAATCTGATACATAGTTATTTTTTCCTGACCTGAGAAAATCAGTAAGTATGACAAATTACAACAATATTTAAGTCATATAATACATAGCTTGGCTGTATCAAAAAATAATTTTGATGATGCATTCAACTAACTTTTCTTAAATTTCAGCTCAATATATCACCAGTTCCTGGATGTAAAGAATTTCTAAGTGAATCACTTCTGGGAACCAAACTTCTGGAAAGAGAATATTAAACCACGAACATGTCAAACAAGACCCTAAGTCTTTTGTGAAAATAGACTGTCTTCTAAAAACAGTAGAACTCGGTCACGTTGTCACAAATTCATTTTCACCTGATGCCCTGTAATAATCTAACTATAAAATCCCCACTGTATTTAGGTCATGTGTGTGTGTGTGTGTGTGTGTGTGTGTGTGTGTGTGTGGTGTAAATATTTGATAATGGTGTACACACACATATTGAGCATTTTCATTAACATAAATGTAAAGTTACTCTTGTAAAAGAATAAAATATCCTCAGATGATCTAGAAGCATTATACCATTAAGAATGAAAATACTCAAGTTTCAAGCTTGAGCCAGATGTGATAAAAGCTCATTCACATAGATTGTCTCTAATTCTTGAAACATTCTCATCATCCTCTCCCTTTTCAAGATGAAAGAATGGTTTTAGTGGGATTATAAATTGCCTAGTAAATGGCAGAGGAAGGAATCAATCCGAAATATGTGTAACTCTGTTCTCAGTCTTACATCAGGTTGCCTCGCCCCAAAATGTAATCCAATTTGAAAATCATTTGGCAATTCCAAAAATGTTGTAGAACATTTTAATAATTTTTGAATAAACTATGGTATGATAAACTTGGAATTTTTTTTTTATTTTGTGGAAGACATTACTGTTCACATCGATAATGGAACAGAACAATTCAAAATATTTATTTTATCAGTTTTGTGTAAAAGTGAGTTCTCTGTATTTAGCCTGGCAGCGGGTGACATATTTATCATTACATCTGGATATGCTGGAAATTCTAAGAATTCAGGAAACCTTAACAAACATGAATCTACAATAGAATAGCTTTCTTTTTCAGTGCCCCAGTCTCCCCACCAAACCCACTTCCCAGCCTTCTCTACTACACTGGAAATGCTTGGAATGACAAGCATTCCTTGAGTTGATATGTAGTCAATGATAAGAATGTCTACCATGTAGGAAGAAGGTAGGTGCTGATTTTAAAAGCCTTAGGGAATGGGTGCTATTAGATAGGGACAAATAAACAGAGATTGGTTATTGCCAGAAACCTTGTGGATCAGGTCAATAAAAACTTTAAAACAAGAGTATGCTGGGAATAATCAATATTAAGCTACATGACTTCTCAAGGAAGGGCAGCATTCACTAGAGCAGGAATATTTCTAACTATCCATAAGGATAGAAGTTTGTGAAAAAGTTTACATTTTATTTATCATTTGTCTGGCCTCTTTTTGGACCTTGTATATGTCTTCAGATGGAAAAACCTCCAAACTTTCTGGTTGATGTATGTGTTAGTGTATGGCCCCCTTTCTAATGTTAGTAGTACATGAACTTGGTTAGGACACATATAAGTCACTTAGCAAGTATGAAAATATATGGAGATGATTTTAATAAGTGAAACAGACATGTATGCTTAAATGTTACACAGAAAAAGCTGTAGAAAAAAACTGTGAAAAAGTCATTTGACTTTTGTTTGATCCAATTCCATTCCCCTCCCCATGACAGTAGGAGCATGTACCCTAGGATCCACTGCCAGGCACACTCTCCTGCTACACTGACTGAAATCTCACCCCCTGACATATTTCTGTAAACCTCATCTGTCTTTCCTTTAAATATCTTCTTTCTCATGCTAATTACCTGGGGAAGTACATTGTGCTGAAAACAATACGCAACTTCAGCAGCTAATTCAACTATTGCTGAGAATTAGCCAAAGTTTACTTTTAGTCTGACTTCTTACAGAGTAGAACAGTAAAGAATTTTATTGTTTAATTTTGACTGAATGAAAATCAAGATGCAACAGAATATTTTGAAGTCTGCATGGCTGTCAAAATAGGTTTGATGTCCAAATCCATTAATATTTACATGCACCCACAAACTCATATGTAATCACACTTAATAAGTGTACTGCAAAATGTGGTTGTCTGTGAAGTTAAAATAATGGATTTTGATCAGCTGTACATGGCTTAATAATCCTCTAAGACTTTTTTTGTTTGTTTTTTTGAGACAGTGTCTCGCTCTGTTGCCCAGGCTAGAGTGCATTGGCACAATTTCGGTTCACTGTGGCCTTGACCTGTCAGGCTCAAACGATTGCTCCCGCCCCAGTCTCCCGAGTAGCTGGGACCACAGGAGTGTGCCCCTAAACACTACTAATTCTTTTCTTTTTTTTTTTTGAGACAAGGTCACAGTATGTTGCCCACACTGATCTAGAACTCCTAGGCTCAATCCATCTAACTCTGCCTCCCAAAGCGCTGGAATTACAGGTGCAAGGCCCAGATTTTTTTTTTTTTTCCAATTTTCTTTAGGCTCTTATTCCCAGACCTCACATTTAATAAGAAGACTTGGTATATGTCAGGCCTTATTCAAATACTCTTACATATTATATCATTTAACCTTTAGAACAAACGTGTAAAGGGAACTGCAGTCACCTCCATTCACAGATGAAATGGGGAAATCATTTATCCTGCCCAAGAAAACACTGGTCTCTCATGGGCCTGGGATATGAACTTGACTCTGTGATTTCCAGTGCATAACCCACAGACAGTGATAAATAAATATTTGTGGTTGATAGCACAAAATCTTACAAAATCTCTGGCACTGTGTCTGTTCCAGGCCACACTGTAAGTAAATTAAAAATGTGCCTATAAGTAGTTAAGCTTAAGACATTCTGTAATCATAAATAATTCAAGAAACCAAAATTTTGAAATTGCTTTATTTTTACTTAGACTGGGAGAAATTTGGTTTTAAGTGTTTTGTTTCCAATGTAATGTGCTTCATAACATAATGCAGCATTAATATTTAATAATACAATTTTCTTTAAGTTGTTTTTAGATAATTTAATCTTTTTAAAATGTACCATTTGCTCAGATCCTGAAATAATCAAATAGATGTATTAGAAGTTTCTAAGCAAGAGATACTTTGTGGAATGTTCTCAATAAATAACATGCCTTATATATAATATTATTATAAATTTATATAATATACAATATTTATGAATAAAAAATAAGAAATTGAAGAAGAAATGTGTATTTTCTCTCAGATCATAGGCTTCCATATAACTCTTTATTTAATGTATATTATCTTTTATAACCAAATTATATAGAACTCTATCCCCAATTAAAATGACATTTTATGTGTTGAATAATTAGAAGAAATAAATTTTTTACTAATTAAAATTTTTCAATATTATTTATGAAGGTTCTGTTTTAAAACACTCATTTATTGATCAAATTATGACGTGTATATATTAGCAAAGGACAAATAGGAAAATAACTTTTTTGCAATTTTTTTCATTAAGCATACATTTTAATATTTTAATCTGGTTTGCTAGACGAAAGGTGCAATAAAAATACTGAATACCAATATCTGTATTAAAACATCTTAAGTTAATGTTACCTAAAGGTCAAAAGCACATGAATATTTCACAGAAGGCATTTTACATGTTAGACATTTGATCTCAATTCTGGTCATGAATTATTTCATCAAGTGACTGCTACACGTTCAATTGTAAGAGATTAGTTTTCTACCAAAATGCAATTTTAAAGAAAATGCGTAACAAGTGCTGTCTTTGCAGTCAAATAGTTGCTTTTTAAAATATGCTTTTTAGGCATATTCTAAAAAGTGGGACGGTTTTGTTTTTGTTGTTTTGTTTTTGTGTGGTTATTTTCGTTTTGTTTTTGGAGCTGAGAGAACAGCCAAGTTTTTTAGGCAATCTTTTTACCCACTGGAGTCAGCAGAAGGGTGCCACCTGGTGGAAACGTGAGCAAATTCTAAACCTTGTCCGATTGACCATTAAAAAAAAATACATATATATACTCATTTAACAAACCTTGAGAGTCTCATCATCAGGGACAAATGATATAAAGATCAGAAAAAGTTCACATGAATTTATGAGGATCTATCTTATTCTTCTTATATTATATAGATCAGCAGAATCATATTAAGTTAACTTTAAAATTTCCAGAGCTATTATTAACATGTATAGTTGAAGCTTTAAACAAACTATTCATCCATTTTACATTCAAGGTAAATTTGTGCACACACACACACACACACACAAACACATATAATTTGCAATTATTTTCATTCTTACAATAGAAATACGTTGTATCGTGACTGTATAGAAGTTAAAACGTGAGGCTTCAGATCTCAGTGAGATCCTGGCTAAGTCTCACCTCCACCACTTACAAAGACAAGTTTGGTTAAGTTGCTTAACTTCCTTAACCCTCTGTATTCTCATCTCTAAAACAAGAATAAAAATAGGACTCACCTCCAATAACTGCTTTGAGAATCAAATGGAAAAATATATTCAATAAATGTTACTTTATGAACCCTGAGAATAGTACTCTGCCTGTGGTAAGCATTCAGGAAGTAATTTCTAAAAACAATAATTACAATTAGCCACTTAAGTTCTTAGGTCTTTCAATGTTAATTGAGATATTGATCATGTTAAGAAATGATTATGCCTACTTATGTCCAAGCATTTGTTTTTAGACATTTTGTAAATGTAGAGTGCTATGAAAGCAACAAAAATAACTGTTATAAATAATTTTTAATCAAAGAATCTTTAAAAGAAAGATTATTAAGATGATAAAAATATTTCCAATGATTCAGAATATTCATAAAATATACAGTCCCTCCTATTCTTGTTGTCACCATTCTCTAGGGAGGGAGGGAACGTTCTCTTGTTATGGCACCCTGTGCCAGAGGACAGTAACAGATCAGATGAAACAGGAAGGTTGAGCCCTCTACAGGACTATAACAGTAACCAAATTATATGGTTCATAACCACTTTTAGTTAGAGAAAGGATTATGGTCTTCCACTGTGCTATACGTGAAAATAGGTGTTTGATGGCCTCAGGACAAGACACCTTTGAGGTTTCATAAAAATCTTTACCATAGAAAGTAGAAGACATTTTTGGCAACATGCAATAGCTTAAATCATTCAAAATCAATGCATAGTGGTTGATTTGCTGGAACATATGCCCTATTTAACCACTAGGTATAATTTCATAAAGGTACATTTTAATTTAAATTTGTATTTTTTTGGAAATATTATAGAATCCAGCACAACTAATCACATCTTTATGCAGCTATGAAATCTAGTATTACATGAGAGTTGTGTGACTATTACAGAATTAAAGCATAATGACTAATATGGCTAATAAAAGCTTAGTAGTCTTACAGAAAGTAGTTTAAGCTTTCACAAAAATCATTCACATTATCTGTCCATCATTTCATATGTCAAGTTTTGAAAAAATATATACTAGATATGGTTATTTTCTGGAAGTGCTTTGAAAACCCTCATTGTGATGCTGCCATGTATATTTCAGTTGACTTTCTTTGTAAAATTAATCTATTTTAACACATGCATAAGATGCATAAAACTGACATTTTAAAGTCATGTCAATACTCAGAAAGGCACTTAAACATACTCTATTAAAGCAAGAGTTCTGCAAAGTAGCCACTCCCTGAATATTTGAAGTGACTATTAAAAAATGCACACTAACAAGAAAAATGGATTCGAGCTTGAACCTCTCTTCATATGAATTTTAAGTATCAGATTAATCCTGACAAAGGGATTTGTTGTGCATAGGCAGCATGTCCACTATTTCACATACATTTTCCGCTTCTGTGTCCTCTGCTCTGCCTCTGCCTCCCCACTTCCACCATCACTGAACTGTTTGCAGCGCCTCAAGTAACCAGCTGGTGTCACAGGTTAGTGAGCAAGGATTTCATGTGGGAACTCTCACCTGACTAATCATTCCTGTTGGTAGCATCATTCCAAGAGCAGTAGAGAGGCTCAGCGGCTTGTTAATGAAATTTAAGGTCTGTCAGTCTGAAAGGATGTTAAATCCGTGTTCCTGTCCTGAAATTATTTTTATATATCTGCTAACCAGTTTTTACATTCTCATGTGTGCTGCGGTTTGAGAGGAAGGGGTATAAAAGGAAGAGACGTATGATGTTTTAATATTTTCATACTTATCTCAGAATATGGATCAAAGAGGATAGTTTAAGAAAACCAAAGCTTTGTAAAAACTGCCAACATTCAACCCCCTCCCACTAATAACCGGGAAGGGAGCTTTAACTCACTGAGTAATCCCCACCACCTGTGTGAAACATATGTGAGGGAAATGAGAAGGGGAGGGAAGGGGAGAAAAGAGACCACAAGCCAGGAGAGATGACCAAGTCTGCAATATTAATAACAGCATCTCTGGCACCGCCTCCTCAGCCTCACCACCACTCCTGGGCGATTTGGACAGCTCCCCTTAACACGCTCTTCTTTAATGCTTAGAATACGCGAAAAGCCGCTTTGCTGCCGGAGCCTAGCTGCGTGCTCTCCCTTCATCCCAGGCTAGCAATAATCCAGGAGGGTTTCTGCCAGGAACGCCTCCAACAGGCTTCGCAGAGCACTCCGAGCAAAGATCCCTAACCTTCCTACCCCAGGGCTTGAGTCCTCCTGGCCCACTGTTAATCCCTGACCTAAGTGCAGCGCTCTCTGCCCAGAGTCTCTAATTGATGTAAAAGTGACTGCACCTCCACCAGGCTCAGCACAGCCTCCCTCCTCCTCCTCCTCCGCCTCCTTCTCGCCAGGGCGTCTCGGCGCTCCCTCCCGACCCTCCAACTTTGGAAAAAGAGAGACACCGAACTCCCAAATCAGGGAAAGAGACGAGAGACGAGATAGGGATCCACAAAAGTGCCGTTATGCTACAGATTTCTAAAGACCAAAAAACAAAAAGGGGGTGGCGGGTGTGGAAGGACGGGAAAGAGACGGGGATAACCCTCAGCCCACACAGGGCACCTCATCTCTGCAGACACAACACATCTAAACCCAGCAAATCACTAAAGCCAGCATCTTCCCAGCTCCCATTAATAATTAATGCCTTGCTGCTCCCCCAAGCTCCGTTCCACTCAGCAGAATACAGATGTCTGGGACACTCTTCCCCTATCGACCCACGCGACCACCCCACCTCACAAACACACGCTGGTCTCCTCAAAAAGAAACAAGAAAGGAGAGGAAAAACTCGCTCTCGCCTAAAGGTCATTTGCCTACTCGGGTCGCTTTGGCCAGCGAGCGTCCCAGCTACAGGAAGCCCGGGCTTGAACCCGGCAAGTGGACAGCAGGAGCGCAGCAGATTTCTTCCACGGGCATTAACAGGGAGCCAAGAGGCCCCATTCCCTGGCCCTGACCACCTCTCCCTCCCTCGGTGGCCCGCCCGCCAGGGCTCCCCGGGGCACCTTCAGCCGTTTACCTCTCTCCCCGCTTCCCCGCGGCTCTCCACCTTGCGCATCCTCTCGCCCGGCCCCGGAGCGCACTCACAGGCTCTAACTTCCCGCAGAGTCCATGGATAAGCTGGAGAGCCTGGAACTGGAGCCGGGGGAAGGGTGGGAAGAGGGAGGCGTGGGAGCCGAGCCTGGGAAGAGAGGCGGGGGGAGCGCGGATGGGAGCCACCCCTCCCGGGAGGGCCTGGCCGCAGTGCCAACTCTTACCTGGTCTGCCGGCTGCGCCTGGCTCGCCCTGGCCCCCGGGGTGGGCTGCTGCTCCCTGCTTCATGGCTGTCATCGCCAGCGGCCCGCGTTGACGCTCACTTCCTAGCGGGCACTTCAGACTCGGGGACCGTCACTTGGCAGCGATCTCATGTCACAGGCGCCCGTCGCTCTCGGAATTGGAGGAAGGGAAAGCAGCAGGGAAGGGGTGGGGGAGGGGGAGCGACAGGGAGGGGAAGAAGAGCGGCACCAGGCAGGCTCCCCTTCGCAGGATCCCCTCCTTCGGCTACCGCAGACCCTCTAAGTCCCCCACTCTCCCCCGCCCCCCACCACCCGAAAGCGAATCGATCCTGGGAGACCAGACACAATCAAGTGGCAAGTTAGTGGAGCGGCGAGCGGCGGGCCCCCGGCACCTGACCGAGCTGGTGCGACGTCTTGCAGCGCTGTAGAAGCCCGGCTCGCATTCTATCTACCGCAGTCCGCGCCCCCCGCCGCCCGCACCCCGGGGCTCCCCGCGCGGTGCTCAGCGCGCCAGGTGGAGCAGCCGGGTGCCGCGCTCCAGCATCTCCCCAGCAACCGCAAAGCGGGAGAGAGCCCGCCCTGCACGGCGCGAGAGCTCCACACTCCCGAGCCCAAGGCTCCCAGTTCCACGGTTACCCCACGACACACAACCCCCCCGCCCCCCCGCGGGCTTCTGCTAAAACCCGGAGAAGCGGAGTGTGCCCGTGCAAAGCCCTCGGTGGCTCTAGCTCTGCCACTGGGCATGCTCCAGCGACCCAAAAGGCAGGGGGCAGTCGGGGACTGGGGGCCCGGAGCTGTAAGGGAGGCGGGCAACACCTGTCGGGACCGGAGGGATTGTCTCAGATTGTGACCTAGTTTCTGCGCCTTCTGATTTGGGACATCCTTTAGCCTCCAGCCCAGATTCTCCTACCAGCTGCCTGGGTAATGCCAGTGGAATTCCTAAAGGTTGGTTAAAAACAATAATAACTGTAATGATGATAAGAATCTGACACTCACTTTTTTTTCTTTTTCTTCTTCCTGGACACATGTAGGAAAACCTTCAAATCTTAAGTCCTCCCAGCCTTTCCTTCCTTCAACATAACCCTTTCCCACTCAAAGTAGGTTTACTTGAGCACCTACCACGTGCCAACACACTGTGAGGCTCAGAGGGAGGGTTGCAGGGGAAAGAGACTAAACAAGTCAAAACTGCCAAATTCCCTGGCTGCAGGGAGCTTATGTTGTGTGGGAATTGGGAACCTGGAGCCTGGATGCAAATCAATGAGTCAGTGTAGCTCTTGGGAAGTTGAATGCATGTGGATAGACAAAGTCCACAGTTCATCCAGATGTACTAGCACGTAGCTTCCCTGGGGCACCTAAAGCCTATGGACCATAAGCAGTCCCCCAAGTCTCAGGCACGGGTTGTAGGAGATTGCTCACCAGAGAAATGGCAGGAGTGAGTTGAATATTTAGATGTTAATGGAGTCAGCACAAGACAGTTCCAGCCAAGGGGACAGAGAATATGGGGGAGTAGAGTAGCACTGAGTTGGGCTTTATTGGCTAAGGACTGCTTTTAGCCACTTAGTTCATTAATTAATCACTTCTTAACTGAAAGGCTTTAACTGAAAGAATGGTAGGAGCTGTCCTCCTGCCTTAGTAGTTTTCAAAACATGAATTATAATGTGTCTTAAGTAGTAATTGTAACAATAGTTCTTATAAAGTATGTATTTTAACATAAATATATCAGTAATCACCAGCAGAAAGATCGAATTAGGGGTGAGTGGAGATCTTGCTTTTCAAAAATATGTATTCCAGTGCATATTGTGAATGACCTATTTATTCTGTTTCAGGAGAAATAACATTTTGCTAGGAATAACTTTGCAAGTTGCAAAAGCATAAAACAAATATTTTTAACAAATGAAACATCAGTATAATAGCTACTGGGCAGTTTATACAGTAATTCTGACAATCTAGCTATTCCCTCAGATGTAATTTTTTTGGATGGAGGGGGTCTGCTTTATTCAGAAAATGTTTCCCTCTTTATAGTTTGCTCTTCTGTTGATTATTTGAGTATATTCATCCTTTCAATATGTTTCCATTTTTGGACAATCTGCTAGAGTTGAAGGAATTTACTTTATTACAGAGATATCTGTCACATGGGATAAGTATATGCTAGAGGGAGTTATCCTTTTATATAAGATTACTTATTTGATTGAGTTCAACTATTGAACTTGCATCTATGTTCTGAATTCAGTATAAAATCCACTTTATTACAAATAAAGACATACATTACTATATGTTTCATGTATTGGGGGTGTATATGTGTGTGTGAATTCTTTTTTCATTAAAAAATGCTTCTTTGATTTAAGTCTTTGTCTTTTGGGATGGGTTGTTATTTTGTCAAGCTAAGAACATTTTTAGCTGTTGAGATGTAGGTTAAGGACACTGATTAAAACTTAATCACAGGTAAACAGATTTTCCCAACATAAATACTTTTTTAAAAAATGTATTGCAATTGAACTATAGTGTAAGATGTTCTACTTTATTTTCAATATAATTTCTCACTGAAGAAAAAATTCTAATGTCCAAAGAAGAAATGAAGGAATACCTTACACCTTAGAAGGGAATATCTGCAGTTCTGTTTTACATGGTTTCTAATGATGTTATTTTTAAAGAAAAAATGCAAAATATCCAATTACAATCAAATGTCTACACATTTTTAAAACAACTAAAGTATATATAAGCTTAATGTGGTATAGATATGAGGGTTCTGTACCTGACTAGATGTCAACAGGTTGGTATTGCTGCTCCATTAGAGCATGGAGGCATAGAACACAGTGAAAGCATTTATCTCTTGCTTCCACCATTTTACCTGGTAAAATTAAAACGCTTAGACAAGGTAACAATTAAGATCTCATTCTCTAAATTTTTATGATGATATGTTGATGTTATAAATCAAATGACTATTCTCTAAATGAAAAATTATTTGTATATGTTTAAACTTTAGTGGGAGAGTCAATTAAGTACTCAGAAATTAAAAAAAAAAATCCATAGATAATTACCTCACAAAAGACCCTTACTATCCACCACATTTTCCAGTGCCCTCTAGTTTTACAGACACATATAGTCACACTTTTGTCTTAACATCTTTAGAATTCAGAAATCTGAATTTTAAAATGTATTTACAAAGTATCATTTCTGAATACAAAAATCCATTTAAAGAGAATTTTTTTAAAAAAAGACTTACAGAATATTTTGAGTACTTTTTATATGTTATCTTTGATCAGATAATTCATGAACAAGTATACATTTTATAACATTCATTGTAACAGCAAAAGAAGTTTTCCTACGTTTTTCATGGAAAGAAATCAGACTTTCATAACTGAAAAAAAAACTGTAGAAATCACCTAACAAAATTCCTTTTATTTTGGGTTATAAATATCTAAACCTTACAACACATGGCCATTTTATTCAGGAAGATTTCCTAGGATTCAAACTCCATCACTTTCTTCTGAAAATGTATTGCCTCAAATCCTAGTTTCGGGTTCACATGTAGACAGAACCCACAATGCTGCTTCCTCAATATATTCATTTGGGTTTCTGAAGTCATTCAAAAACTTCCTCACATACAACATTGTGAGTATCTACAATGTCTTCCTTTCTCTTGACATTTTACTTTTTAAAAACAGGATGGCAATGCAGCACATCTGTCTTTACTTAGAACTATTAAGGTCAGTAATTGAGGACAGGTTCTGAGATTTAGATAATAATTGAATTAATTCAAGATTATCCTTATAGTGTTTTGGTATCAGTGGCAAAATTAGGTTGTTCCAGACATACATAAGTCATCTATGCAGTATTCAATCTTCCACCTCAAAGAGCAGACAGAGGACCAAAGAACCAAAATTGACTCTAACAACAGTCAAGTAAGAAATAAGGCCTGGCTAACAGCTGACATGTCAGAAAGACAAACGTCCCTTGAGATTTTGTGAAGTAGGATATCCTTTACAGACAAACTCTTCAGTTTCAGATAAATTAGACAAGGCAAATAGTACTCAATAAGCAGCTAGTTTCCTGGAATCCCTCACTGCATTTTCCTTCTCTTTGCTCTCCTTCGTGAGATAAACCTGCAGTGTCATGTAAAGGCCACCTTGATGGGGATTTCCCTAGTATTAGCTAGTCCTCTACTGAGTGTCTATAATGAGCACAGCATCAAGAAGACAGAGTTCACGAGCTGTGTCTTCAGAGACTTGGCCTGAAATGTGCCCAATTAGCTCTTTGCAGATGAAGAAATAGCTTTAGTTCAGATCTTCTGCTACCACTTGGTTTCGATTTACAAATGACCTCTACTCACCTCAACTGGCTTTTGAATTCCCCAAAGTGCATATCATCTCTTTGGGCAGAAAACCAGTATGCTGAGCAACCCTCAGAAACAAGCTACATTTTAGAAGCTCTAACCAGTAAACTATAACAGGCATTTACTTTTAAAGAAAAAAAGAAGAAAGAAGTAAAGGCACTATATGTGTAAGTGATACCCATGTATATTACTCATTCTGTTCTGAGATTCTTTCAGTATAAGTGAACTGAACTTCGTTCTGTCTCTTTCTTTGACAGGAAGACTTTCCTGTTATAAAAATTCATAGCCCAATTATGATCTCTGGTGGAAGCAGACAGAGTTGCAATATCCTGAGAGTCATTCTTGTTGCTCTCTGGAGACCTGAAAATATTGACAAATTGCCCATGCCTACTAAGGTCAGGTGTTGTCAAATCTCTTTTTTTTGCTATATGTAAAACCTCACATCTTCCTTTTACCCTACAGCCCTCTGTGTCATATATAAGGTAAATAAGACAGTAAAACAATGCAGATTATTTTCCTGTGTATGCTTTTCTCTCTATACATATAGCTGAATTGTAACACCAAAACAACTTGAGAACATGAGAAATTTACTTGCTATTGTTATATATACCCATTAGATGCTTAACAAGGGACATGTGCTTATTTACTTAGCTCTTTTTAAAAAAAGAGTTATCATTTAATGAATTGGTTATGTTGGCACAGTAAAAAAAAAAAAAAAAAAATCCTTCCATCTCTTTGAGCTGATACTAGTGGCAATTTTTTTCTGATGTTCACAACACTTTAGAAACAGAATTAAGTTTTTTGAATCAGATCTTGTCTACAAATGACAGAAATGTTGCTATATAAGGAGGAGCATTTAGAAACTTTGGCATGGCATTTGTTCTTTTGAGATAATGTCTGCCTGTGATGAATAAATTTTTTTGAATCTGGTATTTCTTGTTTCAATAACCAAGACAAGATTCTCTAATGATTCAAAATAATCTTCCTTCATTCTTTGAAAAGTACAATATTACTGAGCCTTCTCTTAGATTTAGACGTCACAGTGGTTAACCACCTTCTTTCCTTACAGAATTCCCAGAATAGCAGAAACCACATTTCCCATTCTATAAAATCTTTTACAAATTGAAAGCGAAAGGTCTACTGTGAGATCTTCACTAATTTTTGGAAGGAAAGAAGATTTCCATCTTTTAACACTTCTACAATGTTCAATTTGTTTCTAAGGATTTAGTACTAGATTCAAATTCTCCCATGAATTTTCCTCTTGGAAAACAAGAGCTAGTTGAAGATTCAGGTGCAATAGCCCTAGAGCATCCACTGACATTAAAGAGTCCCTGGCATTGTCTCCACCAAATGACCTTCTACCACTGGAGATTATTCTTACACCATCACCAAAGGAAACTTGAGACCGAGTCCTCAGGTTCCTTTCACAACACAGAGTCGTGTGATTATACAAATAATAGTTTTAGGATATCATGGGAGGCAAAGTACATTGAAATAAGAAACACTACAACACATCTTTCATTACTGAACATTGTTTAATTCTGTTTAATATGTTAGACACGATGAGTTGCTAGTGTAGATCCCTTGTTATATTCATCTGTCAATCTATCACACATCTATATTTTTTTTTGGGAGAATAAGGAAATGTTTAAATCACTCAATTTCTATCCTGCATATCTAAATATTTACTAAAGTCACAGATCTTTATCCAAATCAAATAAGAAAGAGAAAGAAGAGGAAGAGGCAAGGGAGAGTAGAAGGAGAAAAAGAGAGGGAAGGGCAAAGCCAAGAGAATACTTTCTGAAGTTGTTAGGGATGTTAGGGTGTAGTAAGCCTTACTGGTTTATAAACACCTTCAGAAGAATCATGAAATGAAATACCATAAATCCCACTGGTTAGGCCCTAAATATTGCTCCTGCCATTGGTTTTCTATACATTTATATAATTTTAGAACGCACAGTCCAAAGTGTAACTTCCTCATTCCTCTGTTGGTAAATTATATTTGATATTATCAATTAATTGCAAGCTAACTGTGTCTTATAATATTTTATTATTTGTTACACCTAACAATTAGTCAGCATCAGTGGAGGAAGAGGAGAGAATCTATAACAGATATGATAGTTCTTACAAATCAATGACTAGAAAATCAGCCTTCAGTTAGCTACTTGATTTACTGAGCAATACCTATAAGATGTCCTAATAATTGTTTAATCTTAGTTATTAACACATCAAAAGCCTCACAGGATAGATGGGCTGTCCTCTTCAGAGGTCCCCTGACTTTCCACATGGAGAACCCACCCACTCACATTTTCATCTTCCTGAGTATAACTGATCTATTAGGACTCAACACCTGTCACAACCTTCCCATCGCAAGTTCACAGGAACTTTCTTCTTTCACTCTTTGTAGTGCCTATCACACTGCACAATTGAATGCCTTTATTATGTAATTTTAGGTTGGTGCAAAGGTAATTGTGGTTTTTGCAATTAAATATAATGGCCTCAGCACTTTGGGAGGCCAAGGCAGGCAGATTATTTGAGGTCAAGAGTTTGAGACCAACCTGGCCAATATGGCAAAACCCTGTCTCCACTAAAAATAAAAATAAAATGAAAATAAACTGGGTGTGGTAGTACATGCCTGTAATCCTAGCTACTAGGGAGGCTGAAGCAGGAGAATTGCTTGAACCCGGGAGGTGGAGGTTGCAGTGAGCCAAGATCACGCCACAGCCTTCCAGCATGGGCGGCAGAGTAAGACTCTGTCTCAATAATAATAATAATCATAATCATAATGGCAAAACCACATTGCTTTTGCACAATCCTTATAGCTTGCTCAGCTTCCTAATTGTCACATGTGGCATCTTATCTTTTCTACTAATATCAATGCTTAGAGGAGAGGAATTCTTTTGGGGACCGACATTAACTGTGTGTGTATGCAGGAGGTGGCGGGTAGGGTCTCCATCAGTCTCCCTGCCTAATTAGGGGGAATCTCAGAGGAAATGTTCTTTGAAAAAAAAATCTTTATTCACCTTCTCAATATTAAGCTCTGTTAGCACTTCCTATAAGCTTGTTTTTTTTTGTTGTTTTTGTTGAATAGGATCATGCAGGGGAAACGTATTTTCTCTGTCTTTCTGTTGTCCTAGCATATTTTACTTTTCTCTACTTGACATGTAGGAATTATATAATCTTGATTTTCCTCTGATATATCAGTGCTGGATATGAGCAAGAACCCATTAGATGTTGCTTGGTTCTAAAACATTAAGTAAAAGCCAGATAAGCTTGAAATTTTCTACTGCTTAGGAGCAGGTACTACGTGTTATAAAGTACCAAACTTCCAGTGTGGTGAGCTCACTAGAGAATTTGGAAATAATTATGTTTGCACTATCACTCCTAATTTATTTTATTTCTCCCCTAATATATAAACACTATACTGAATTTGGAGGAGGAGGAGCTATAATGGGCAAAATGCTGATGAAATATTGAAATTGAATAAAATGTTTGTTGTTGTAAATATAGCTTAAATTTCTCTAGACTGTATATATACTGCCAAAAGGACTACAAAGTCAACAGAAATTTCTAAGAGTATGCTCAATCGCAGAAGATAGTTATTTTTGCTTTACATCCTCTGCACTTATATTAAATAAATTTGCTTATCTAGTTTGCTACTTTTTGACAACATATTTGGAAAGAGGGCAAGAGGAATTGCTGATAGATGGGGTGCATAAATAGAGCAAGAAAATAAGATGCAGAATGTTACAGAAAGCAAAGAAAGAAAACATTGGCCCCTCCACTTAAAATAATGCCAACTTAGTACCACTTAGTGTGACGGAAGGGGAGGGGGAGGCAAGTATTTTATGCAACTTAGATCTTGTAAGTAAGTACTTTATGGAAAAATAAAGTTTATGCTCAAAATGAGGACTTCAAAAAAAGTAAACTCAGGCTTCACATACTTTTTTTGAAAGGGTTATTTTGGGAAGATAGGCTGCTGTGAGGACAGCATGGGTTTAGGCTAGATAGAGAGTTAGATATTGGAACCAAAAGTACATTTACAACAATTCTAAATAACTAGATACCTCTACAAATCCCTGAATACCAAAAGCCACACAGTGTGGGTGCCCTTGGTATCTATGTGAGCGAATGCAGAAGAAAGCAGTAGGGCAAATTACAGACCTGATAATTCCAAAATATTTAAGAAAGAAACCCCCAAATAGTCAATGGGTATTCACTAGAAAGTACAGTGGACCAACGTAAGAACAGTCAATAGAACTAAGAGAGGTTTTGTGCATTTCAACAGTGAATGAAACGGGCCCTGTGGGGAGCCCATTTTCCAACAGGGAATTGGTCCCTCACATTTCTGCATTTCTTATCAGAAGAAAATGCCCTTTGTTCCATAATATCTTTTAAAGAATATTTGTGCAGCAATTAACCTAGAAAGAAGGACTAATATCTCCCTCTGGAGCAAAGGACAAACATTATTACTCTCCAATATAAAAAAAAGATAATGTCTTCCACTGGACCAAAAAACAAGCATGCTTACTCCCCATTATAAAAGATTTAGGTTTCTTAAGCTCAGGGTTCCTCTTTTGTATTGCAACCTACTGTGTGAGTAGGCTTCCATCTGGCTCAACCACTCCCCCCATGGCACTGGAGGACGTGAAGAACTCACACAAATTCGCTCATGTTCATCCTATTCATTGTACCATGAGTAATCAAACTTTTCATCTCTGACACTTAGAGTCTCAAGTCTTTTGCCCACATCCATAAAACTGGTAGGTTAACTCATTAGCTTGTAAGCAGTATAAAATCTCAGATGTTTCATAGTTCTTAACAGGGCTATGTCAAGGTCTTAGGTGGCTGGTGCACTCTAGATCCTGTGAACTCTTGAAACCAATCTTCCAGGCATTTTTCCAAAACAAGACCCCATACTGAGTATAAACTACTAGAAGTAGAGTCAAAATTGAAGAGAATAGACATAACAAAAATGAAGGAAAGAGAAAAACCAGACAAATATGTTTCCAGGAAAACAGACCTATGAAATCTATGAAAACCAGACCATTTTTTTTCTACTGTTAAATAACAAGAGAAGAAAGATCTCCTTTAGGTTGAAAAGTCTGTCTTAATTTTTACCTATCTATCTAAAAGTTCAAAAAAACCTAAATGTATATAAAAATGAGCAACAAAACAGTATCAAGGTCAAATGCCATGTATGTAAAGTTTAGCCTCAAAAACAAAGGTGCTACAAGAAAACATGTAATAAAATTCCTGTGGACCAGAGATTGGCAAATCATAGCCCACAGGCCAATGTAGACTCCAGTCTACATGCTATTTTTAGAAATAAAGTTTTATTGGTACATAGTCACTGTCATTCATTTACATATTGCTTATGACTATCTTCATGGTACAATGGCAATGTTAAGTATTTGTTACAGGCCATATGGCCTATATAGTGTAAAATATTTACTGTCTTGAACCTTACAGGAAGTTTGCCAACTTCTGCTATTGACAAAATAAGCTTGCCAAAATACGTCATGCTCAAAATATTTTCAGAAGTGTAACGTACTATTTTTTTTTTTTTTTTTTTTTTTTTTTGAGACAGAGTCTCACTCAGTCACCAGGCGCCAGGCTGGAGTGCAGTGGCGCGACCTTGGCTCACTGCAACCTCCGCTGCCCGGGTTCAAGCATTCTTCTGCCTCAGCCTCCCGAGTAGCTGGGACTACAGGCGCGCGCCACCACGCCCAGCTAATTTTTTTGTATTTTTAGTAGAGACGGGGTTTCACCATGTTGACCAGGACGGTCTCGATCTCTTGACCTCGTGATCCGCCCGCCTCGGCCTCCCAAAGTGCTGGGATTACAGGCGTGAGCCACCGCGCCCGGCCCCACGTACTATTTTTAAATGAGCTAAAGGACATTAAACAAATAATGTAACACATGAAAAAAAGAATATTAATCAGAACTAGAAAAAGAGATCGAACTCAAGAGAAAATTAGAAATAAAAAGAAACACCATAGTAAGAATAAAGACTAATCCAGAAGGAAAACAAGAGAATATAAGTACAAAAATAACACTTTCAAGGAAATCAAGTTTAGAAGAAGAAAAATATTTAATACTAAAAAGAAATTTAAAATAAAGGAAGATATTTCAAGAAAATATGACATATAGATGACAAAAAAGATCAATGAATGTTATGAGAGTTCTTGAGTGGGAGATCAAAACAAGGGTGAAAAAAACTAAATACTAAAAAGTATAAGAATGTAAACCTTAAATTAAAAAATCAATTTAAACTTACTGAAAAATCACATAGTGTAACTGATAATATTGTACAATCAGCACTAAGTAAAATTAAGAGAGAGAGAAAAAAAAAAAGAATTACTTGGGCATCTAGGGCAAAAGAATACTTGACTTAAAAAGAAATGAGGCTGGGCACAGTGGCTCACGCCTGTAATCCCAGCACTTTGGGAGGCCGAGATTGGTGGATCAGGAGGTCAGGAGTTCGAGACCAGCCTAACCAACATGGTGAAACCCCGTCTCTACTAAAAATACAAAAATCAGCCAGGCGTGGTGGCACATGCCTGTAATTTCAGCTACTCAGGAGGCTGAGGCAGGAGAATTGCTGGAACCCAGGAGACGGAGGTTACAGTAAGCCAAGATCACATCACGTCACTCCAGCCTGGGAAACAGAGGTAGACTCTTGTCTCAAAAAAAAAAAAAAAAAAAAAAAAGAAAAGAAAAAAGGAACTGATATTAGATTATTATTAACACTTTATCTTGGAGGGGAAAAATTAAATAACATATTTAGGATATTCAAGAAAAGAAAATATGGACCAGAGGTTTTATATTCAGTAAAATTGTTAACATGCAATCACTCAAGGAATATTGTCCTCATGGGACTTTTTTGAGGAATCTTCTAGAAATGAGTTTCAGAAACCCAAATTAACTGGAACATTATAATTAAATAAAAATATAACAAAAATCATATATGCAACTTTAAATTTGTTGGTAGCCACCTGAAAAAAGTAAAAAGAAGCAGAAGAATTTAAATCAATGGTATATTTTATTTATCCCAACACACTAAACATTTTATCATTTTGATATATAATCTATGTGAAAATTATCTATGAGAAATTTTACAGTGTATAGTAAATTTCCAATATCCAGTATGTATTTTATGCTTACAAAAATACCAGTTTAGACCAGACACATTGTAATTGTCCAATACCACATGTCACTAATAACCACAGTGAACATTCCAGAACTGGAGAGACATGAGCATAAGAATGATGGTGGATTACATAGTTAGTTATTGTCGAATAAGACAAATTAAGTGTTAAGTGGGAAAGAGTACATAACAGCTATATTGTCTGCCAATGTAGATTTAGTACAACGAACTGGAGAGAATGAGATGGCATATGCAAGAAAACATATTTTCAATATTTATAATGGGTGGTGGTAATATTTGATAGTTATACTCTGATAGACTGTTCTATGTGTAATATTGGAAAAGTAAATGAGTAATTATGAGATGTTCTAATTCTCTAATCTCCAAGCCTTTAAGAACTATAATTTTCACTATAGAGAAGAGGCAAATAGAAGAAGTTCCTTTAAAAAATAGCCCTGAAATTGAATTTGAAATTTTGATTTGGAGATATCATTATTAACTCCTTCCAAATGCACAACAGCATTAGCAGTGAGGCTGTGCTTCCTACAGCTTGTGCTCGATGAATGACTGAGTGCAGGTGGCAAAGATACTGAAGCAGTTCCCTTCATAGGCTTGTGGGAATCCTCTGTTGGACAGCTTTGGTTTGAGAACCATCCTAAATATTTCTTAGAACTGAACTACAGTTTGAGACTCTTTCTAGCTAACTCTCCTTTATTCCCATTGACCTCCACAGCAGTAAATCCTATATTACAGTCTAAGGGTTATTCCTGGTTGTTCTAGTCTTTCTCTTGTTTCCTTGCAGACATTTCCTCCAATAACTCCCTTGCACATCTACTTGCATCTGCTTCTCCAAGGACCTAGATCAACTTGGTCTAATAATGACCAACTTAGTATAAATTAATTGTCAAATAAAATGCAGGGTGCTCAATTAAATTTAAGTTTCAAGTACACAACAAGTAATTTTTTAGTATAAGTATGTCCCAAGTAGGCCACTTGGGACATATTTACACCAAAGTTATTTGTTTGTTATCTTATTCAAACTTAAGTAGATGTCTTGTATTTTTATGTGCTAATGCTGGCAACCCTATCAGCAATGATTATCACTTGCAACCAGATTGCGATGTTGAACAAAACAAAACAACAGAGTTTTTAGAAAAGTGGCTGAATATAGATGTAAGAAAAGAAATATATCAGATAAATCTGAAACATTTTGCTACAAACTAACATGGGAAGTATCAAAGACTACTAGCTGAAGAGGAATCAAAAGCTAACCTTGAAAAGACCTCATGAAGAAGCAAAAAATAGCACTTCAATAAGGATAAAAAATACAGTGCATTGGGATCCATCAGATAAATTTAAATCCTAATTGATCTTCTGGGAATGATGGGGAACCAATTTGCTATCCCAAAACCTATCTTTAAAACCTCAATTCTGTCTTTTTTGGAGTTATACCACTGGGTAACCAAATTGTAGGTGAAAGGAAGCATCACCTTACGTATGAAATTATTTGAGCTAATGTTTAAAAATAATGGGTAAAATTAGAGTATTACCATTTTGTAATCATCAAAAAAATAACCAACCTAGGTGTTAAGCATCAATTTGCCTCCTGATAAAAGAGCTCAGTGCTACCTATAGTGTTGCAAATGATAAAAAAGCTGAGTTTGATCAAGGGTCCTGCTGTCACTTGCTGGAAATGCAGAGAAGAGAAGAACATGTAAATTGGCACCATGAGTATATTAATATACTTATCAAATTCACTCTGGGGCAAACTCAACAAGTGGCCCAAATTTGTCAACAGATTCATTTTAAGGGAAAGGAGTTCGTGTGGACAAGGGAGATGACATGTTGATGATATTGAATATATCAATTTGAAAATTGATGACTACCTTATAATGCCTCAGGATGTTTACTTAAATGGTAAACCATAAAAGTGCAAAAAAAAGATGAATATAAACATCAACATGGTGGTTATTTTGGGAGAGAGAGAGAACAGAGGATGTATAGAGACTTCTGGGTAGCTAGCAATGGTTCATTCTCTGAGATGTGTAGCAGTTAAGGTAGTATTTCTTTATAATAATTTTGTGTGGTTTGCTATACCTGTGTTTCATTTTAAAATAAAAGCTTAAGCAGTACCTAATAGAGTTCTTGGCTCTACACTCAATAAGTGGTAGCTATTAAAAAATATAAAATAAAAGACACAGGCTACACTTAGAGCAATTCCTTCTCAACTGTTATTTTTTAAAGTGATGATAAACCTCTAGCTCTCCAGGGTCATGCTCTCTCTCCAGTGTATGTATGGCTATAAAATTGCTCCTGCCTTTCCAAAATGTGTTTATGTCCTTGAAAGCAGAATGCAGACACTGTTTATGCTTTTAGACCTCCTCAGAGTTAGCAAACACCAAGACAAACTCAAGAGGTTGTAAGAAGAATGGAGATTTATGTCACTGAGATCTTCATCACAAGGCCATTAACTCATTTCCGTGCTGGTAAATACGATATTAACCTAACCTCAAATCTGCATTATGGAGAAAATTGTAGATTATGGTCTATGTGTTGAATTCCAAATTTACCTGAAAAAAGCAATGAGTCCTAGTCTGAGCCCACCCTTTCTTATTGTAGAACTAAACAGTCTACGTGATACAGAGAACGAAATGCTCTTCTTAGCAGGAATTGTGGCTTCAGGTGACAATGCCTCTTGTCTTTGTGAATTCAGTGACAGACTTGTTTGAAAGACTGTAGTCTTCAGTCTACAATTTTCTAGCTGCAAATGGGTTTCTAGCTTGCTATTTGAGTTGAGCTTCAATTAGTATTGAAAGGATGCCTTCTCCTCATGGGCCTGAGATGCCTTCTTATGCAGCACGTGCCTTGGCACCATCTCTCCTCAAACTGCCAAGTCTTGACACAGTGGGCTGTGTCTGAGGGTCCAAAGAGTGTTTCCCTATCTATCAAAAAGTGCTAAAGTCTCTAAATTCGTACATCCCTAGGACACTCACTCCAAATGTACATTCTTTTCACCTAGAAACATTTTCAAGTTTATTTAGATTCCTCAAAGAAACCCTGCCCACTCCCATGAAAAGTGATTTCCTCTGTTTTTCATTCTCAGAGTGTTTAATTTCTACACTATGGATTTGTCACATATTATTTATATCCTTACATTTTTGGGTCTCACACTACCATTCTACCACTCTTTCCACTTTACCACTCTGTTGAGTCAATTCCTATTTTTAATATTTTTGAGAATAATAATAGTGAAAATAATGATAGTTCACATGTATTGCATGCCTAATGTGAATTAGGTACTAATTCTTTTCATTCAATAATTCTAAAGAGTAGAGGCTTTCCTTATCTCCATTTAGAATCTTCTACACCAAGACATAAAACGTGTTACTGAAGCTTGTCCAAAGTTCCACAATGATTTAGAAGCATAACAGAGTTTTGAACACAGGCAATTCTATTGTTAATATCCTTAATAATGTCTCATTTTATATCAAAAGCCACAGCAAATATGTGTCTGTTTATTTTAATTAACAAGTTTTCCACAGGAATGGGAGCATCACACACTGGGGTCACTTGGGGGGGACTTAGGGGAGGGACAGCAGCGTGTGGGGAGGGTGGGGAGGGAGTAATGTGGGGAGAAATGCCAAATATAGATGATAGGGGAATGGAGGCAGCAAACCACCTTGCCATGTATGTACCTGTGCAACAACCCTGCAATGATCTGCACATGCATCCCAGAACATAAACTACAATTTAAAAAAAAGTTTTCATAAAGTGCCTGGAATAATGACTTTTTGCTTGGCCTAAAATTACTGTGAAATATACCCTATATATAGTATATTATGATATACTATAGTATGTATACTATACTATTTATATACACACACTACACATGCATATATAGTATATATTGTGTAGTAATACATAAATATATATGCAGTTTTTCTGGGCAACAAAAAGGCATTAAATAAACTTTTATAGAGAAATCTGTCATAATGCTAGAAATATTTTGCATGATCTTTGTTCAATTTATCTAGTACAAAGTAGATCTCATTCCTCATACACTGTTATAACAAAAATGTCATGAACTAGGTAGCTAATAAACAACAGAAAATGATTTCTTACAGTTCTAGAGACTGTGAAGTCTCAGATAGAGGCTCTGGAAGATTTGGATTCTGGTGAGGGTCTGCTTTCTGTTTTATAGGTGGCCCCTGCTGTGTCCTCATATGTGGGAAGGAGCAAGCTACCACTCTGGAGTGTTTTTTATGAGGACAGTAATTCCACCCATGAGGGCTCCACCTTCATGACCTAATTACCTATCAAAGCCCCCGCCTCCTAATATAATCACCTTTGTGGTTATGATTCCAAAATACGAATTTTGGGAGGACACAAACATTCAGACTATAACAGAATGATACATAGTAGATGTTTGACTATGATGTTGAGGGGTTTTTCTTCCCCTTTTGTCAAATTTATCTCTAGGGTGAAAGTGTATGAGGAAAAGACTTTATAGCATCCTCAATTAGGGAACATAGAAAACTATGTATTCACCTAAATTTGATATAGTCTCAATGTTTTTAGTGTAATTTATTTTATATAAATAACAGGGCTTTTGGAAATATACTTCAAAGAGAAATACAAGATACAAACAAAACATCAAAACTGTGATTTGGACTTTGAGTAATCCTAGAATGGTAGTATGGTGGCTTTTAATCTTGAATGTGTTTTAGACTCTCCCACTCCAGATCTACACCCAGCATGAAGATTCTGATGCAATGTTGTACAATTCAGGATTTTGAATTTTTATCACCATCCTATTTGCTTTGACATAGGAGATTTGGGATCACACTTTGAGGAAAAACATATGTAGAAGCTTAAAGATGAGATTTGGAGTCAGAAAGACCCCAGGGTCATAGATTTAACACTTATTTGCAGTGTACTTAACTCTTCTAAACTTCAGAGTTTTTTTTTTTTTTTTGAAAATGCATAATAATGATGTTTCTGACTCATAGGGTTTTGAGAAAACAGATGAAAAGTACTTTGCATAGTGTCCAGTACATAGAAAATTTTAATTAGGTGTTTGCAAGTAACGGCAGTGGTGGTTTATATCATGTAAAATTGCAGGTATTCTCAGTAGTATATGTCATTAGGGAATTGAGAATTAAAACAACAATGAGATACAACTATATATCCAGTAGAATGATAAATTGAAAATACTGATAACAATAAATGCTGACAAGAGTGTGGAGCAACTAAAACTCTCATTCATTGCTGGTGGGAATGCAAAATGTTATAGCCACTGTACCGTTTTGTTTGGCAGTTCTTACAAAACTAAATACACCCTTCCCATATGATCCAGCAACTGCACTTCTTGGTGTTTATTCAAATAAATTAAAAACTTACATCCACATAAAAGCCTGCACAGAGATGTTTACAACACTGTATTTAGAATTGTCAAAAATTGGAAGCAACCAAGATGCTCTTCAGTAGGTGAATGGATGAATAAACTGTGGTATATCCATACAATGAAATATTATTCAGTGCTAAAAGAAAATGAGCTATGAAGCTATTAAAATACATTGATAAATCTTAAGTGCATATTACTAAGTAGAAGAAGTCAGTCTGAAAAGGCTACATACTGCATAATTCCAGATATGTGACATTCTGGAAATGGCAAAACTATAGGGACAGTAAAAGGATGAGCGGTTGTCATGAATTTGAAAGGAAGGAGGAAATGAATAGGCAGAGAACAGGAAACTTTTAGGAATGCGAAAATATTCTGCCTGATACTGTAATTGTAAAAACGTTATTATACATTAATCAAAAGCCTTCTTTCATCTCTTTCTTCCATTCATCTTCTTGCCTTTCTTTTATTTCTTCTTTATTTTTTTGATATACGTATCAGAAAATAATAAAAGCCAAGAAAGGGGTATGTATATAATAATCACAAACTTTTTGATTGCAAAGCAAAGGGTTAACAGTACAAATTTTTCTTCCTGTTTCCTCAGAGATGCCTCTAAAATGTCTGAATAAGCTTCAATCAGACTGCCCTTCCCAAAGAAAATAACTATAAATGCTGGAAAAACTACAAAAACAACTACCTGAAGGCACTGGCGAGTGACAAAAGCAGGCAAATTCTGGAGAGGAGTCAACACTTGGAAGAAGGCAACCACACTGGGTGAGTTCTTTCTTTTTAAAGCATCCAGCTAGAGGAAAGGTTTTAGCCTGCACATTGCACAGCAGTTAAAACATCATTTAAAACCCTGTCTAATTTTCTAATTGACCCGTGAACTACAAAGGTGGGTCAGATTCCAAGCAGATGTTTCTTGTATTTAAAAACATCAAAGTTACAAGTGCCCGAATAATTGTGAACTTTTAACTATTCTACATAACAAGAGTTAAGTGACTTCTTGTTCTGAATCCTAACAGGTGCATGGGGAAGGAACAGTGTCACTGCGTGAGAATGGCCAAAGAACAAGATACAATTCCCAGTAGAGAGCAATTCTAGAGAGAGGGAAGCATGGGTCAGAATAAGTTATATTGTTCCCAGCCTAATAGCATTTATTTCCGTTGCACTGGTATTTCTTAAAAAAAAAAAAAAGCTTCAGTTCCAAGTTTCAGGAATGAGTTGGTGGGGCATGGGGGTCATACAGTGATTCAGGAGCTTCCTTGCAAGTGAATGAGTGAGCCAATCAAATAATTTATGTTTAAATGTTTCACTGTGTTAAACGTTGAAAAATAAAACCAGTGAATTCTACCCTATGCTGTACACAGTCCTTATGATCATCTGATATAGTGCAACATAAGAGATCTCGGGCTGAAAGAATTCTACATTTTCTCAGCCACTTTGCTTAACACAGTATGAATTGGATCTAGGACCAGGATACAAAAAAACAAATACCATCCTTCTTTGACTATAAAGATCTGGCTGAAGGAATCTCGATATTGGCAGAGGCTGCATCTGAGATTGCTCTGTCCTCTACTGGTAGTGGCATACAAACACAATGAGATGTACTAGGGGACCCTTGGGTATCCAGGGAGATTTCTCCAATATGGTACCCAGCTCATTCCATGATGCCACGTACCTTTATGCTATCAGATAATGCAAATGACCTGAGGTCTAGGAGACTAAACTCTGTTGAGGCATGGCCATCCTCAGCAAGATCAACCCCACTGGACTCTGCAGTGCATTTGGCATATTGAGATCCCAGTGCATTTTATACTTTTGTGGTTTCTATGGCATTAACTGCATATTTTAGAATTTATAGCCTTGTGGAAATTATGCTACATCTTGGATAGTAAGTCATCCACTAATCAGATCCACTTATTCTGTGCCATTTATTTTGCCTCATATTTTATCTACTCAGGCATTACACTATACCTTAAAGATACCCTTAGCCTGCAGGTTGTTATTGTTGTTGTTTTAATAATCATAATGAACCATCACTTCCAGTGACCTATATATTTTCTTTAGTTTTATAACTAATACTTCAACTTCCAGCCTCTGAAAGGAGCTATCATTTTTCTTCCCAGCCATGGACTACCAATGGACTTTACCAGCAGGTATGAATGGTGTATCCTTCTGCCTATTGCTTCTGAACTTTATCCAGGGCCACTTCAGCCAGCCTCACAGCAGCATGCTCATCCACTGCTATGCTGATATGGCCTACTATCCCTCCCAGACCCAGGTAATATCCCAAGACATGTCAATCTAGCTTGGAGAAGAATTAGGCTTAGTATATCCAGAATAAAAAGGTCAATGAGAGGGAGCCCAATGCTATATTTTTTCTAGGAACAAGAGTCTACCAACGAAATTTGGGTCAAGAGCCTTGCCCCCTAATAAAAGTTGAAGTTCAACTCCAATCCAAGATCTAGCCCCCAAACTCAACTAGGCAAATCTAGGACACCCCTCCACCACCAACAGCAAGGGTAATAGTCCCCTCTTAGAGGGAGAAAAACTACTCAGAGTGAGGCAGCTTTGAAAGATGATCTGAAGTAGACCAGGGATCCTCAAGGCCTATTGGAACTGGGGACTTGGGGCACTATGGCTGTCTCTTCCTCCTGGTGCAGCAGTAAGTATTCCCAGGGAACATCTCATCTTCCCTGGATCCTGATAAAGATATACAGCATATTCAGAAGGATCTGAAGCCTAAGGAGTCACACAGAGTCTCCCCATTTAGTGCTTCCCCCTCTTTCTCTGGGAGCTTGTGGGCCCTGCAACACTCACCCTGATTTTCAGTTCATATTTTTCAAAGCTGCAGTAAATCTCTTTGAAACAGTTGAACTTCTCTGCTTGAATTTCTAAACTTGGTCTGCCTGTCTTTAGACCAGCAATGTTGGCTTCCATCTGATCTCCATCCCTGGGGCTGATCTCCTGGGTCCATGCTATCTGTGAGCACACATTGCTTTCTTCCCAGCCTTTGACTTTGTCTGCATTTAGAACCTTGGGCTCTGGCTAACAGAGGCTTTTCCTGTATTCCAGAAGCCAGCCTTCTACTACCCTTGCTTGAGTCCCTTTGTGGCTCTGCTTGATTAACTGATCACTGCAAAAAGCAGTGAATGATTTTTTGCAAAGCCCAGGATTATAGGCAATTGATGAATATTAAACAGGCAAGAGGAGTACAGCCTTTAAAGCAGAAACCGTGTGCTATTATCTGGCTGTCTATATAGAATAGGAAATCCTCAAGAACAAGGACTGTGTCTTATTTAACTATGGAGCACATAACTCCTTGTCTAGCCCCCACATGGTGGCTCATGCCTATAATCTCCACACTTTCAGAGTCTAAGGTGGGTGAATCACAGGAGTTTGAGACCAGCCTGGCCAGCATGGCAAAAGCCCTTCTCTACTAAAAATACAAAAATTAGCCATGCATAGTGGTACATGCCTGTAGTCCCACCTACTCGGGAGGCTGAGGCATGAGAATTGCTTGAACCAGGGAGGTGGAGGTTGCAGTGAGCTGAGATTAAGCCACTGCACTCCAGCCTGGGTGACAGAGCGAGACTGTCTCAAACAACCTAACAAACAAACAAAAAACCTCTTTTTTGATTGTAAGCACCAAATGAATATTAGGTGAGTGAATTAATAGAATACACCTGTATATAAGATAGCATGGACTAAATCCTCATAAAGCTTACACTCCTAAAGTTATTTCTTTTTCTGAATTTAATATATTCTTCTATAGACATAATGCAGTCAAACGAGTTATTAGCAAGTATTTCTGTACCCCATCTCATACCAAAATATGTGGAGGCAGTTTTTCAACTTCTTCAGATAGGAATGACTGTAGATAAGGCAAATTCCATGCTCTATCCCTGCCTAGCTATGTTAAGCAGATGCATCTTTAACCTTACTTTCTTCACCCCTAAAATGAAAGTAAGAGTTTCCATCTCAAAAATGTGTCAGGAAGATTAATTAAGATAACACGTGTGAAGCAGCAAGCACAGTGTCTGGAACATAGCAGGTAATTGGTGAAGATTTCTTTCCGCCCTTCCTAAATTGCCAATTTCTGGGTGTTAGTTTGAGAATGCTCCTGAAATAACCTGAAAGAGATGTTCTCTTCTGCATTTATATGAACTGCATGTTGAGAAGAAGAAATGAGAATCAACTAAGGAACTTTTCCAAGCCACACAATTGGCCCTAACATCCCCAACCCTATCATGTGTAGAAGATAAAATATTACTAAGTGATTTTTCCAAGCCTTAACCACTTCACCAAACATCCCTACCCTCTTGCTCTAACTCAGTTGTTCTCATTTCTGGTGGAGTTTTGAATCCCGCTGGAGGAAATTCATAAACTCCGGTGAGTTTTATCTGGTAATTTTACCATATTCCTCTTCATTAATTCTTTAGTTTTTTTCAAGATAAACATTTCACATCTTTTGATCTGTCCTTGAAAAGCTAATAAGTATCTCAAAATAATTATGCCACCACCAATGGACTTCAGATTTACTTTCTTCTTATGATCAGCTCCATTTCAGTAAATGGTAGCCCCATCCTTTTAATTACATGCATCAGAAAACTTGGCGTCATGGACTACTTCTCTTCACTTATCACACACCACATCCAGTCTCTCAGCAAATCCCGTTGACTCTCACATCAGAATAGGTGCTGATTTCTCATTACCACTGCTAGGAATGTGGTTCAAACTATTAGCACCCTTGGTCCGAGTTGTTGCAAAAGCTTGTTGTCCTTTTCTACACCCTTCCTTCTTTTCAATTTCCTCAGACTAGCCAAAATAAACTATTTAAAGAGAAACAAGATCACATCACTCTACTCAAGAATGTCCAGTGGCCTCTTGCCTCAGTAAAAGGAAAAGCCAAGTTTCTTAAAGCAGCCAAAAGGCTGT
Source organism: Ateles fusciceps (assembly GCA_036589455.1). Lineage (NCBI taxonomy): Eukaryota > Metazoa > Chordata > Mammalia > Primates > Atelidae > Ateles > Ateles fusciceps. Next base: position 6,847,671 of record JAZHEH010002982.1, on the reverse strand, counting down.
GATTGATGTCACCTCTTTGCTATCACCAGCTCTGAGCCATCATCTTCTATCATCCTCCTTCTGCCCATAGCCCTGCAGCCTCACTTCCTGCCTGCCTTACTGGTTCTTAAACAGAAATTCTCTGAGCTATCCCTGCTGTTTCCTTTGCCAGGAGTGCACTTCCCTGGAACATCCACATAGCTCACTGTTTACTTCCTGTAAGACTCTGTCAAATGTCACTGTGCCTGGAAGATCTTTCCCAATCACCTTCTCTGAAATAGCATCCCTCGTATTCTCTATCCTCCTTACCCTGGTTCGTTATTTTTATAAAATTAATCACCATCTGGAACATGTTTATCTATTTGTTTATATGTTTATCCTTTCTTCTCTTGTTCTAATATATACTCCACACCTCAAAGCCTTTGTATATTTTGTTCATGCCCTAAGTACCCAGAATGGTGTTTGCCACTTATGGGGCATAGAATCAACATACGTGTGTCATGATACATGAATGCTATGCCCTCTCCCATAGTATTCACCTTTAAAGCTTATTCTGTCCTATAACATTTGGGGCAAAGAGCACACATTAGAGTCAGTTCATTAACAAAGTTCATTGTATTGATGGTAGGAGACTGATTCATGTATAATTAACACAAGTTATTTTATAACAAAGTAGTATCTTAATTTTTTTTTAGTATTGTTTTAGTATTTTTACTTCTTAGATCTACCTTTCAATTGCAGGCTACTCAATTGCAGCATCTCTAGGTGTTTCACAAAATCTGCTTTTCATCTCTGGGCTATTTCAAAACTCAGTTCCCTCTCTTACCTGACAAAGCTTAATTTATTTAACCATTTATACTCAGCCCAAAATGTCCATTTTGTAACTGATCTTTCTTGATAATTACGGTTAGATTTACAACCAGGTGCTTATTATATGTTTCTCTGTCTCAGTAGTATTTGCCTGTCCTTTTAAAATGTAAAGCTTTTAAGATGTGTGTGGGGTGGGGGAGGGAGGGATTATGTCTCTCTAGAATCCATTGATGATTTACGTGAAATAATTTAAAAATTAAAAACAGTCTATGAACTTTCCTATTATTTTTATCTCTGACACCATCTTACAAGACCAATTGTACAATAGCAATATATTTTTCATTTAGAACATTGAAACTTTTAAATATCAAGTCACCTGAGTTCCTTTTTCAAAGATGATATACCATAAATACAATTAGATGATTATTTTGTATATTTCCTAGTTCCCTATTATAATTACTGGAAAAGTTACCATTTAAATTACTATACAAATATCTTTGCAAACATTTTCTTGGAAAATGGAATTTTCTAGAAAGACTATAAATATCAATCATATTTGGAGGAAGAATGAAGACTTATTTAGTTAATAAATCTGTGTGCATCACATGTAGCAGTTTGTTTTCCTTTACCATCAATATGCAATTCATTTTCTTTTTACTGCCTGGAAGTTATCGATAATTTTAAAGACATTTTGCCGAGATCTAAGCAATAAGAATTTACTACAGATTGTGAATCAAGGAAACACACATAAATTAAACATAATGCAACAAAGTCATGGAACTTAAATCTTAATAAACAGATATTGATCAAGTATTCTGATAGCATCTACAAGTGTAATTCTAGATGTAAAAATTAATAATATATAATGTTTCAAAATGCCTTTTAAAATTGTAAGTTATAAAATTGAATTACCTTGGTACATTTACTGAGGTACTGCTTGTGTTCTAATTAATAAAAAAAAAAACATTATGTTTTATTTTCCCAAATGAAATACATAGTAATCATTCTCACTCATAAGAGTTATTTTCTTTGTGAGTAATTATATCCATGTTCGTCTTGTCTTTTAAAACAATGTTGAATAAAACATTGAGTTAATATAAATAAATGCAAACCGTAAATGTGTTCTAAAAGAAAAGAACTATTCTTATCAAATGCCTGTGCAACTATTTCAACACAAATGCAAATCAGCCCTAATTTTATTTTCAAATGCCACTCTTTAACCAATATAATGCACAATCAATTTTAAACACCAGGAAGGATGCTTTATAATGCTGCTCTAGGGAAGACACACAATTTCTCATTTCTTCGTCAGCACAGTTAAGTTGTATCACTAAATAATCTATGAACCCCTGATTAACCAGATGCCATTTTCCACCATCTGTCCCAGATTAAAATGCAGTGATGTGTTCAATAGGGCACTAAAAAAAATAATTGATAAGCTTTTCTCTTTCCTCCAGATAGCCAACCAGACCCCCATGTAGAGAGGAAATGAAGCGGTGCAAGTATCTGTGCATATAACTTTTGGAAATGCAAATTAGAATTTAAAAATTCTTTGTTTCAGTTTTGTAATATTCATCTTAATACAGTGTTAGGCATCCCACTGCCTCTTTCAGTCCTCATATTACATCATCTACTTTTCCTCCTTAAGCTCTGAACATCTGTATCTTTACGCTGATAACCTTAATTTCTCTATGTAAAGCTGTCCGAGCCAAATGTGACCTGGTGGGAGTACTGGCCGCCTAAGTCTCAATGCTGAATAGAACTTTGAATTGGATCTTGTTCTAATAGTCTGATAGCACAGGTGTACCTGGAAGGTAGTTTGCTGTATCACTTCTAAATCACAACATTCTCTATGCCCTGCCTTCTGTCCCTTGATAAACCTTCTTAGCTGGAGTTCACTCAACCTCTTAACAGTTTGTCCCATTGGGGAATGGTTTCTGTCTCCTATAGTACCTCTGCTCCCTGTTATGAATGGACAGCTCTCTCCAAACCATAATTAATCTCTTCCTAACTAGAGCCTGACTTCCTTTCTTGTCTACTCCACCTGCTATTAGATGTTCCTAGGTATCCAGCCTAAGCGCCTTTCAAACCTGGCCTGGCCAAACACTGGACAAAGTGATGTGCACCCCCATTTCTCTCCCTAAGTTGCTATCCTCCGTAGGGTGGAAAGTTGTTCATCCTCAGTCCTGCCACATCTTGCACTTTTCCCACCAGTCTGTTTGTCAAGGGGCCAGCCTGCCTCAAGGTTACATCCACTGGTGTTCTGATAACACTGATTCGCTGCTAGATGGCTCAGTCAGATAGCTGTGCTAGAGCAAATCAAATCACTGGCCAGGACTGGGATTCTTTTGTTGCATTCCTTAAAGCTCTATTTATTTACTATATTAGTTGTAATACTATCACTCCCTATCAGAAAATGAAACCCCAAATAGATGTCCTTGCCAAACAAAGGTGATGCTGGATATGCCCTTTGAGTTTATTTTCCATTAGCACAGATGACCTCCTCTTCCCACCAACTCCTCTCTCCCTCCCACGCACACCCTCACATGTGGCTTGCATGTTAACTACTCTGGGACTACCTTGTTAAGAATGAAGTCATCTGGACTATTTAAGGGAGTAGCCACTAGCTCTACCTAGTACAAAAGACACTGAGCTAACTGAACTTGAGATCTATATGGAAGTACAACTAGTGTAGTCTACATCATTGGTAAAAGGAATGTCATCTTTAAGTGACATGCTTTAAAATATAGTTTAGATGGGTGATTTTCTAAAACTATATTGCTCTGTGCGCCCTTACACTAGGGATTTTAAATATTATGACTTGAGTCAACCTCTGAAACATCAATTTTTGTGCTATTCCTCCAAAGATTATTTGTATACCTGCAATTATTGGTTTCTCAAATAGATATCCTCAGACTGCTTGGCTCTGTAAATCATATGTCTGCTTTATGGTTTTATTTTTCTTCCATCCCTTTGCAGTTTTGCCTTTGCTGATTGTTAGAAGCATTTCCCCCTTTTAATCTATTTTGACCTGGGCAATGAGATAGCCATGTTTGGCAGAATAGGTCACTACATAGAAATACACTGGTTCTAAGTGCCTGAGGGCGTCTCTTGAGAAAATATACATGAGCTTTTAAAGAGAATAATTTTTGAAGTATTATGACCTTACTTTGTAGCTACATCTCTGCCCAGTTCATGTGACCAGTAAATACTATGAGAATAACATCAAGGCTAGGAAAACATTGCCATTTGTTACTAATATTTTAATAGTACATCCATATCATCACAGAAACACTGAGACAGAACACACATAGGTACACTCTTCCATTCATAGATGAAAACACATTTTCTCTGATGGAGAATCAAAGACATGTAGGGGTGCTTAGAGAGATTGGGTATGCAGGCTGGGCACAATGGATAATGCCTGTAATCACAGTACTTTAGGAGTCCGAGGTGAGCAGATCACCTAAGGTCAGGAGTTTGAGACCAGCTTTGCCAACATGGTGAAACCCCATCTCTACTAAACATACAAAAATTAGCTGGGCATGGTGGTGGGCGCCTGTATTCTCAGCTACATGAGAGGCTGAGGCAGGAGAATTGCTTGAACCAGGAGGCAGAGGTTACAGTAAGCTGAGATCATACCACTGCACTCCAGCCTGGGTGGCAGAGCAAGACTCTGAAAAAAGAAAAAAAGAAGAAAGGAAGGAAAGGAGAGGAAAAAGAGAGGAGAGGAGGGGAGGGGAGGGGAGGGGAGGGGAGGGGAGAGGAGAGGAGAGGAAAGAAGACTGGGTATGCAGAGAGAATCCTCCTCATGGCTACTGCTGCATGATGTTTAGTATTTATGTGTTTTGTTTTCCAGCATAAACCAGGTAGCTGCTGTTTTGTTCCCTAAACATCCATCCGTGGCATACTCTTCAGAAAAACAAGACATCTGTTTTTTTCTTCTCTGTTCCTTCCACTTCCTAAATATAAATAATTAAACAAATTATCTGCCTCCCACTTCTTTAAAAAAAAACAAACAAACAAACAAAAAAACGCCTGGCAGAAGATTCTAAATGACAGTAGGAGGTCAAATTAGCAAGTCTGACTGCTCAAGTTCAAGGCAGCTTTGCTACTGCTTATGACCTTCCCACACATTGACTCTTGGCATAAGAATCACAAACCATGAGGAAACTTGCTTTGATCCTTAAGATAGAAGCCAAGAAACCTTCTGCAAAATGGTCTGGAATTATGTGTAAAACACGTTAGATTGAATAGCCAGCCTCAACGACTCACAGGAAATTATCTCCCGGGCCAAATTGGTGATTTGACATCACCATTTATATTCACTGCAAGAACCAAAAAGGCCCCAGTTTTCCATGTTCAGGTCAACCTCTCCAGGAGGTAAGAGAATAGAAGTTCATTGTACTGGAGACCAGAAATGATTTCACTGAGCTTTAAAATGTTCCATTTTAAATTATGAACAGTATTTCAACAGATGGACCGTTCTACCTACTATCTCATGGGGCAGCACTCATAATGCTGAGGCCTTCTCTGTTTTTTGCTGGGCATTGAAAATGGAATATAAAACTGGGTTTCTGAATAAAATAGATTAGTTGGGTGCTATTATAAGGAAAGTAATAATTAATATATTCTCTATATTGGGCCAGTATGCAAGAAGGTAGATGGGGAATTCATGCAGGTTACACGTATTAGAAAGGAAGGAAGGCTAAAAAGCAATGCAGAAGGAAGTAGAAAAGCTATTATGCTCTATTTGCTCATATACATTTCAAGTGCTCCTCTTCAGAGGATCCATAAAGAAGCAGAAGCCTAAAGCATGCTCCTAGTGCTGATTTTACTTGCATGACTGTGTTCAACTCTCTGTCTCCAACATCTAGCATGCTGCTTGCTGGATCAGTTTAGTACCTGCCTGCCAGTTTGAGCTAATAGGTGGAAGCCTTCTCAGAGCTCTCCTCCATCCATGATTACTCTTCCTAACCTGGGTTTGAAATGAAAGTGAAATTTCACAAATTAGTGCCATGTGCCATTGCGTGTGTTCTGTTAGAGCAGCAGTATGGAACGTTCCCTCCCTCTGTCCAGGCTGCATGATGGCCACTCGCTAATTCTCTCCCCAGAAATCTTTCATCTGATGTAAAGCCTTGTCCTAAAATGCACTTATCTTGCTTTATTGTAAGTTTAAAATTTTCCATGACTAAAATATCAAAATGTAATATAATGCGACCTAACTATTGTTTGCATTGTGGTGTTTCCTTCCAGTCTTTTTTTTTTTCCTAAAAATGCACTTATCCTTGACCCTGTTGATACTGTAAATATTTTATTATCCATTATGCTATTACTCTGATCTTTTTAGATAAAGGCCCTATTTGCGTCACTGTGCTTTCTTTATATTTTGAGCTATTGGAGGTAACATGGGAGAAGCAGAGTGGACAAAGATTTTGGAATCAGACATGCAGATTTAAATTCTGGCTTTTAACATGTACTAGATGGTTAAGCCAAGAAATATACCTGACCTCCTCCTGACTCAGTTTTTCCATCTAAATGTGATCATAGTAACACATATTTCCTGATTGTATTGAATATCAACATCAGGCAGTCTACGTGCATCATCTAGTCAGCCACTGAATGCATAATAAATATCAGCTCCATTCCTCATCTCCAAAGAAAAGGGTCCAAATAGTTATGCTTATTTGAGGTAATGCTACTGACAAGTAACATATAGATGAAACTGCCTACTAGGAAATAGTTAATGGGTACTTAAACTTAAGAGTAAATCAATTGTTTATTCAGAAGGATCTCTGTGAATTTGTACTTAAATGTGTATATCAAAGAATTATTATTCTTTATCATGTCTCATAAAGGATCTTTTTCCTGATGTTATTTCCAATCTTCCAGCTATTTATTTAACTGTATTTAAGATCAATATTCTCAAAACCAAACCAAATAATAATAACATCTCATTTTTACTAGATGTGTTTTCATTTTTGCTAGATGTGTTTTCAGAGAAGAGTAATTTTATTTTCCTTTAAAAGTTTATCATAACCAGTTGTCTATTAACATGGGGACAAAGCAATTCCTGTAGAGTGTCGAGTGTTGCTTAATAGCACACCAAGGTCCATCTATCAATTTAGCAAACATTTATTGATTGTCATGTATGGTAGAACACAGTGCTAGGCATTGCGGGGTAAATACAAAATAGCTGGAAGATAACTTTGCAGACAGGCCTGATTAAAATACAAATAGATAAGCAGTTTAGCTCATTTGTGTCCATAATGGTCTTTACCTATCTTAAAGATTGTAGACGGATATAATGAAAACAGCTTGAGCCTTGAAGTAAAGTAGGCAAAGCTTTATTTTCTCCCTTTAGCAATTAAGAGCTGCGTTTCTGTGAACAACTCACTCATCTTCCCAGAGTAGCATCCCTCACCTGCAAAGTAAGCTTTATATAATAGATATCCCAGGATGCCTGATAACGTTCTTGGCGTTAAGTACTCAATTGTTGTTATTTTCATTTATTTTTCCCCATTTTTCTCTATTGATAACACCTCCTTATCAATAGAGTTTTTATAAACATTAAATGAGAAAACTTACCTAAATGCCCATGAATAACAGTTCTTAGACTCCCGTAAGTACTCAGTGTTAGTTCAATTCCTTGATCTTAAATTTTCTAAACAGAAATGTTCCTGGTAATTTATTTTTTTGTTTTTTGTTTGTTTGCTTTTTTTTTTTCCTTTTGAGACAGATTCTCACTCTGTTGCCCAGGCTGGAGTGCAATGGTGTGATCTTAGCTCACTGCAACCTCTTCTTCCTGGGTTCAAGCCATTCTCTTGTCTCAGCCTCCTGAGTAGCTGGGATTACAGGCATGTGCCACTATACCTGGCTAATTTTGTTTCAGTAGAGACAGAGTTTCACCATGTTGGCCAGGCTGGTCTCAAACTCTTGACCTCAGGTGATCACTCACCTCGGCCTCTCAAAGTGCTGGGATTTCAGGTGTGAGCCACTACATTCAGCCTAATTTATTTTTTTCAGAAGGATTATCTATTGATATTATTTTTAATGTATAAACTTACATTTACATTTTAGCATTGAGGAAAGCAAAATAAAGCATTAATGAATTGTACATTAGTTTCTGTATTTGAGTACATGAGAAACAATTCACTGTACATTTACTTTTGCAGAAATGATATGGGGATTATTTAATAAGGCTTCCAGTTTTCCTCACTCAGACTTCATTTTGAACATGTCCCCAAATCTGTCCACATGGAAAGGTTTAATAAGGGTATATTAAAAACCTCTGACTGTCTACTGCTTTGATTAGATGGAATGTTTCTAACAGTTCAAATAGTAAGATAATGAAATTACAAGTTTACATACCCATTCTTCTATTGGTCATCTAGTACATAGTCATATTAAGACATTTTCCCATTTATCAAATGACATCCAGTGAAGCAATCATCTTTGATCGCTGGAATCCTTGCTAAGCAGATGAGCACCAGGACAGTAACTGTATATGTAAATCTGGATGATTACATTCCTGTTCTATTTGTTTTAACTACATGATAATTCATGTTGGTTTCAGCGTTATTTCATATTTGTTATTTGTTTATTATAGACACATAGAATTAGTCATTACAAATTATAGATTCATATGTTAATAAATGTAGAGGGCCTGCTATATGACAAACCCTGAGGACACAATTTGAATAAGACAGTTCCTTACTTCAAGAAGCTGCCAGGTCTGCTGCCTGGAATTGCTATCACCCCTATTATTAACAGAGAGAAGACCTGTACCTCCTCAATTAGATTGGTCTTCCTCATATAATAACACATTTCTAATGTAGACTAAGGCATACAATGAAAATAAAAGGTATTTGCTCCATATAACAAGGGTACAGGGGATGGTGCCTGCCCAATCCGGGTCACATAAACATGGCAGACTGGCTGCTGCATTCGCCAAGTGCTTGAACATGAATCCAAGGCTCAGTATGCCACCCCCATTCTCGGCAATGCCCCATAGTAATTACAACCAATTGCTACAGACTTTGTCCCTGAACATGCTCTTGTCTATCAGGAGGGTAGATTACTGGTTTCGTAGGGCTTAGTTTTAATACTGAACATTTTGAGGAGCCTTTTTAGTAATTCTAATTTCTGCCTGGGGCTCATAAAATGTTTATTTTGAGACTTTGCTCTGTTCATATTTTAGGATTCTTCACGAACTCCTGGAATAAATCTCTTTTCCAAATCCCCGCCCATGAATCCAAACTATACGATAGTTTCCAAAATTCTCCCTCAGAAGAGGTAGTTTTGGAAAAAGGAAATTTCTAACACTATTTTGAGGCATGGAGAATTCTAGATGACAGAAATCATCCCTGCACAGAGTTTTTAGGTATAAATCAAAGATGTAAAGGAAGAGGGAGTTTTTCATATATGAATGAACTATCTCAAAATAGGATGGGCAATTAGTAGGATTTATTTCTGATTGTCTATACACCATAAATAAAATTCTCAGCTCCCACAACTGGCTGAACTGACCACTTCCTATCCAAGGGGACCCCAGAAAGACCTGAAAACCTAAACTCCCAGCCATAGCTGGAAGGGGAGGTTGGACACACCTCATTATAACCCCTCCCTTTTGGAGCTTAGGCACAAGCGGTCAGCATTAAAGTTAAAATAGAGATCATAAGACTGACAAAACAGAATCCTTGTGGCAATAAAATGCTAAATTCCAACCTGACTCTGGTATGACATCCCATGACAGAAATGAGAGAAAGCACATCCTGAAGGAAATAAAATATTTTACTGCAAAATATATTTCTTTGACATATTTTGAAATGATTCTGCAAAGTTGTCTTTTGTGGGAGACATTTGCACCGGTAGATAATCTCCATTAATGCAGCCAGGTCTTCCCTTTCCAGACCCTTCTCAGATCTAGAAAAGGTTAAGTAAGAGTCTGACAACTTTCAAGGTCCAAAGACACACATTTCCTATCTATTCTCTCTGTGGGCTACAACTTATGAGGCTTCATCTACATAATAGAAACTTTAGTCTTCACAACACCCCGAATCTTAATTTGAGCATTTCTTTCTGCTAGCTTCAGGTCTTTAGATGAAGACTTCAAGTCTAAAGACAAAATAACTCTTTTAAAAAATTCCAAATCAGAATTGTTGTTGTCGTTTGTTTGTTTTGTGGGTTTTGTTCTTTTGTGGGGGACAGTGTCTCACTCTGTCGCCCAGGCTGCAATGCAGTGGCACAATCTTGGCTCACTGCAACCTCTGCCTCCTGGGTTCAAGTGATTCTCCTGCCTCAGCCTCCTGAGTAGCTGGGATTACAGGTGCATGCCACCATACCTGGTTAATTTTTGTATTTGTTTTAGTAGAGACGGGGTTTTGCCATGTTGATCAAGCTGGTCTCGAACTCCTGACCTCAGGTGATCCACCCACCTTGGCTTCTCAAAGTGCTGTGATTACAGGCATGAGCCACTGTGCCCAAACTATTTATTATTATTTTAATTTTGCTTTATGTTCATCTATTTTCATAGATGTTGGAAAGGAGTGTTATCTGAGAAACCACATTTCATCTGAATTACTCACCTTTCGGTTCTTTCAGTTTAGTATAACCTCAGGAGCCCTTCCTTGCTTTTGGTGGACGTATGTGAACAAACCCATTGAGATGGCTACAGCATGAGAAGGGAATCTCTTTCACTGTGTAGGAAGTAAGAAAAACTGATTAGGAAGACCTCTGCAGGTAAGAAGCAAGAAAACCTACTAGGAGGCCATTATTGCAATGAAGGTAAGAAATAATGATGAAATGCTGAGCTAAGTGGGTAACTCTGTGATAGGAAGGCAAGATACACTTGAGAGTTGTAAGACAGTGGAACTGGCAGAATCCAGGGAATAATTGGATCTGCACAGAAAGAAAGTAGGAGTTGAGAAAGACTTTTCTGTTCTACCAGCCCAGCTAAGGAATATGGAATGGAAGAGGTGGGGAGAAAATAAGTTTAGTGTAGGTTGTATTGACAGAGAGGCGTGTGGAGAGAAGGTGTGGTCACCAATGAAAGAAACCAGTAGCTCTGAATCTGGTGTTAAAATCTTGAAAGTCAGAAGCATCATTTACAGAAAATGTATACAGAGATTAAAAAAAGGAAACCGAGGCTGGATGGATGGATGGTTGGATAATACCTATTGGATGGGAATACAAAGGTGGGGAAATGACGAAGAACCATCTGAGTCTTTGTGGAATCAGAAGAGAATTATTTCCCAGAAGCTGAGGGAAAAGAGAGTTTTAAGGAAGAAGCTACCAGCAACAGTGTCAAAGATTATAGAGAGACCAGACAACTGAAGTTCAAAGAATGCTCAATATGTTCAACAATTTTAGGCAAGTGTGACTTAAAAAGTTTCAGGAAAATGATGGAACAAAATGCAAACAATGGGCTGAAAAATGCCTGGTAAGTGGAATTGCCGACTAGTCAGAGAATTTTGAAGGACAAGGACTTCCATCTGAGCTAGTTAACTATAGGGGAGGCAGCCTCAATGAAACTTTTATTTTTGGAGTGATAGTGGAGCTATATGGATAGGAGGGTTTTGGTTAGGTGGAAAATTAATTGTGAAGATGGTTTAGTGAGTCCTAAGCAGGTGCACCTGCTGAAAGGAAAAAGAGAAATGTTGAAGACAATGCTCAGGAGAACAGAAGAAGTTGAGAGAGAGTGATGTCTATGTGCCATGTGCCTAAGGCCACGAGAAAAATCCAGGCAAGACTTAGAGTAGAGCTTCTCCAACTTTAATGAGCATAAGAATTGCCAAGGACATTTGTTTCAATGCATATTCTGAATCACTATGTCTAGAGTTGGAGCTACGATTTTGCATTCTATCTAGCTCTCAGGGGATACCTATGCTGCTGGTCCCCTTGCAACACTATGAGAAGTAATGACACAGAGAACAGTAGGATAACTCAGCAAAATGGACTATCAGGTGTAATCAATGTAAGTGCAAAGTAAGAATATACTTTGACAAATGACAGAAATCGTGATGGTTTGGCATGGCAAGAATATCAAGGAGGAAGAAGAATGCATTCTATAAATAATTGATATATTCATTAAGCATTTAATATAAATTTGGTTAATATATGATTCTTTAACCATATGCAGGTTAAAGAAGAATTTAATATATAATGAATTAAATTCTTCTTTAACCTGCATATGGTTAAAGAATTTATATATTAACCAAATTTATATATTAACCAAATTCATAGGGTTAAATTATTTAATTGTATATTAAATTATTTAACCATAAGAATTTATATATTAAATTTTTATTTAACCTGCATATCATTAAATAAGAATTTATATAATATATAATGCATATATTATATTTATATATGTAATTTATGTAATATATATTGCATATATCAAATTCTTATTTAACCTTTGCAGAGCACAGAACTAGGCTCTCTGGACATTCAAGGGACTCACAGTATGTATGAGAAAACATAAACAAAAATTATATTAATGAATACATAGACAAGTAAGTCCTTTAGAAATAAACAAAGGCCAAAGTCTGTTAAAGATGGTAGGTAGACAGCTCTCATATTTCCGTGGACTGAGTCCTCATGAAGGATTTTCAACTTGTCTTTGATTTTGAAATTGAATAAATATTGAAGTGCATTATCATCCACCCTCCCTACATTCATCTATAAAAGGAGGCATGACAGATGTAAAGTTCCTATCAATATGTGAACAGCAGAGGAAAAAAATGAGGCTGTACCCTGAATTGAAGTGATCCTATCTTTTTAAGCCTCTTTCACAGTGGAGAGCTATGGGAAGCATGAGTTTGAAATCATTTGGTCCATACAGAAAAGGAGAAGCAAGGAGTGTCATGAAGAGAGAAACATTGTCAGACTTTCAGAGATTATCTAATGTCCTTTCATGAGTTTCCTCCTGTTTCCCTAAATCTGGAATGCCTGTCTTCCTGTTACTGCTCCAGTATTTTAGCCAATGAACAATGTATTGTTACTGCCCTTCTTATCTCTTCGTGGTTTTTGCTCATGTACCATGAACTCATAACTGTTCAAGGACTTCGACGTGCAAAAATAAGAACAAGTTCAGTGTCTTTAGAAATTTGCTAGCTGGTTTGGAATAAAGAGATACACATAAAACTGTATTATGAACTAGGATCACCCAAATTATCTTCTGCAGGACATTATTCTACTAGAAAATATGGACAATATAATATGGACAGTTGTCAGTTTGATGATGACAAAATTTTGTAAAATTTCTTATATTAAAACCACTCCTCACTATTAGCAGGAGAACACACATGTTTTAATGGTTCTGAGAAATACTGCAGTAAATAAATCTGGTTAATTTTGTTTAAACCAAAGGTTTCTGAACATTTTTGCAGTTTTTTTAGCCATGGAAATTTTTATATCATAAAAACTATTAAATACCTCAGGGTCTTGGTGCTCCTCAGAGGAAAAATGAGAACATATTTAATAAAGCGCTGTTTGCTACAGCTGGTTTAAGTGCAACTGCAATTAGGGAGAATAGCGATCATTGCAGGCATCCAAAGGAAGCATTAATAAGGAGTTTGAACTGGCCTCGAATGGTGTATTTTGATGCATCGACAAAATAAGATATTCTGGGTTGGGATGAAAGTCAAGAGGGTTAACACAATAATACAAACATGAAGGAGGAAATGGTTCAGAGTTCAGGTGTGTTTAAGGGACAATGAAAAAATCAATGCCTGGAGAGAAGGGTTTTGATTGAGTAAAAATCAAATTTGGAAGGCTGATTATAAAGACCCTTACATTTTGGGTTAGGTTCTATGAAGATTGAAGTATGCATTAATTGCATCCAGAGGGGAATAAAAGGGGAATATGTGTTTAGCATTCTGAATGAGCCATTTCCTTACTTTTTTTATTTTATTGTTTTTCTGTTTCTAAATATAACATGAGCACATGGTCAAAAATTCATAACATGAAAAAGGTAAACAAAGGAAAGTTAAAATAACCAATAAACCCATAAACTAAGTATGATGAGTTGACATAGGGAGTATGTCTTTGCCACTTTTTCCTAAGTTTATACATGTCCACACACCCATTTTAAAAATGTCAGTTTACACCATGGCTGACATATGACAGTCACAGTGGCTGTAGACTAAGGTCCTAAGAGGCAAATGAATATAAATGTGTATAGTAAAGTAGAACGCGTAGGTGACAAAGATGTAGTCTTTCACACAGATACCATTACAAATTAAATATATGAAATATCCCTTGTTTCCACAAAGAAATTTTCTTCTTCCTGGACTACACCTCTTTTATTTGAAACATATAGCCATCTGGGTCCATTTTTAATCTTACCACTCTTGACAGAAACACAGATATTTAAAAAATATATTTCAACTCTAATACTAGGGAAAAAATGATAAATGCCATCTGACTCTAGGTTTCAGTGTATGGGAAGCAAAGACAGAGGTGAGATTAGGGCTCAACTGGAAAGCCACTTCCCTCGGTGAGTCTAGGCACCATTCTGCAGCAGTATCTGCTAGACAAAATTCTGCCCAGAGTTGGCAGATCTTCATGATTTTCAAGCGGATACAGGAATCCAGAACCTACTCAATATTCTCTATTTTATAACAAATAAGAATTAATCATTTTAACACCAACAGAATTAGAATTCCATAGGTGAAACAAAACCCAAAACTGACCCTATGGTTTTTGTCTGGTTCTTACAGATGCCCACAATATAAAACAAAATGCAACAACAGACTTCCTCATTCTTAACACTTAGGGTATACTACTGTGAATCCTCTCTGGTAGAAACTCTTACAGCCCCAGAGTAATGGACATCTTTACTTAGTAGACTTTTCCTTCCTTTAGATGTGAACTGGTACAATATTTACATTTGTATTAGCATAGTATGAATCTTTTATTCTAAACAAAGTTGTTTCGAAAGTCTATGGAATTTTTAAAAATATGCTACTGAATGGATATTTGTGGTTTTGAGTAGGTATTTACACACTGGAGGAATATCTATTCCAAAATGCCACTTAGGTTATTTTCAAGAACTCCCTACTGAATATTGATGCAGCTCTGTGCTTCTGTAGAAGTGGGAACAAAGCTGTCTGTGTTGAACTGTGGAATCACAGTAATTAGTACAATGCCTGTAATCAGGGAAAGGTTAGGTTGAGAAAGAGGAATATAAATGTCTGTGACACTCAAAAAGAAACAAGAGAGAGAGCATGGAAACAACAAGACCAAAAAGAACAGTTGAACTTCACTGTAAAAAACAACTGAGATTATATATATATTTTATACAAAATCTGCATTTCAAACATAAATTTTCTTCTTATTTCAAAATTCTTATCCAGGTGATACTATTCTTTTATCTATTTATATCATTAATATCACTTTTAAATAAATATCTTTCAACTACTCTAGGTGGACAGAAGAGAGCATTCATATTCAGGCAAGACTGCTTAAGAATAGAAAATACAAAATCTATTGAAATGTGGCCAGGTCCAGTGGCTCACGCTTGTAATGCCAGCCCTTTGGGAGGCTGAGGTTGGTGGGTTGCTTGAGCCTAGGAGTTCGGGACCAGCCTGGGCAATGTGGTGAAATCCAATCTATATAAAAAATTAGCCAGGTATGGTGGTACACAAGTTCCCAGCTACTTGGAAGGCTGAGGCAGGAGAATAGCTTAAGCTCCAGCAGCAGAGGTTGCAGTGAGCCAAGATCACACCATTGCACTCCAGCCTGGGCAACAGAGCGAGACCCTGTCTCAGAACATAACAAGACAAAACAAACTTGAAAACCACAAAGTACTACATAATTTTCATCAGTAGCAATGAGAGTGTAGACTAGAACAACATTATATAAGACAAAGACATTTAAAAAATGGATCACTTTCAACAAAAGTATATATTTGGTCATTTTGTAAATATATATAAAATCTCAATTATGATACAGATAACTTTTACTTAGCCTGGTAGTATGGCTTGGTAAAAATCTAATTTAGAAACATTTTTAAAAAGGTATTATGATTTATTGCACTTAGGTCGCTCACTATTTGAGGAAGCAAAGAAAATACTTTAAAAAAAATCTTACAATTGGCTTCTAATTTTTCTGATTTCAAAGTCTATATATATTTGGTTTTCTTGAAATTGGAAATGCCATTTTCCCTCACAAGGAAAATAACAAAAATGAATAACTTTCTCAGGTTTTACAGTACCAATCAAGATCCAAGTTTCTATACTTTATCTTGTCTTTTCCTGTTTAGAATTCATTTGAAAAATCTTTAAAAATATACATCACATTATATTTTGTATTCAGAGATGATCTTCAGATGAGATAGAAGAAATACTTGTTTGTGGTTCCAAGCCTTTTTTTATCCTTGTATTTTACTGATCTCATTACTTCTAAAATTTTAATTTCAGACCTTTGGATTACCCCTTTTAGCAATGCACAACTTTATGGATTGGACAACTAATCACCACTAATGCCTGAATTAAAGTATGGAATTCCTTTCATCTTACAGTAGACAGAAAAACAAAAGAACTTGCAACTGGAGGAAGGTTGAGAAAGGCTCTTTTTATAGCTGTATGTACTCTGATTTTATTTGCAAAAGGACTGGTTAGGATGAAGTCTCTCTAAGGTGTCCCTGGCTGTCCTCTTACTAAGTAGATCCAGCATTAACCCCTAGAAAGTCAAAAAACACAATCAGAGTAACTCTATAGTTATTTTTCTAGTTCACTTATTTACAATGGGTTTATTCAATAACTGTAACTATTTGTTAAACGTTAACTAGATGTCAGATACTGTTTTAGACACTAATAGTTAACAAACAGATATTTCCCATTTCACTGCAAACTTAATGTAATAAAATTTACATGATAGAAAGAAACAAAGACATATAATTATATAAGTAACTAATTAGCTATAATTCTATGTTTTATGAAATTGCATAAAAAGGGGACTTGATCTTGTCTTGAGTGGTCACATAATAATGTCACATAGTAAATGGCCCTGAGAAAGTACTCTTTAAGTTGGGTTCTGAAGGAACATCAGGAGTGAAGGGAAGGTAACTAGGATTCTAGTCCAAGGAAGGTATAAGAGAGCTGCAGATGTGCAGGCTTAATTTGGCCAAATGAATCTTGTGCGCCTAAGAAATTTAAATTTAATTTAAATTAAATTTAAATTTCTTAGGCATACAAGAAATGACAGAGACAGTGAATAGCAAAGGTATGGATGGAGAGGTGTGCAGAGGTGAATCAAACATGTTCATGTGGAACTATATCAATAATTTTGGAATTTATTCCAAAAATAATAGGAAGTCATTGAATGGCCTTAAGCTCAAAAAGGGTATAGTCAGGCTGAGCATGGTGGCTTATCCCTGTAATCCCAGCACTTTGAGAGATGGAGGCAGGAGGATTGCTTGAGTCCAATAGTTCATGATCAGCCTGGACAAAATGGTAAGAGCCCCATTTTTACAAAAGAATAAGAAAATTAGCCAGGTGAAATGGTATGCTTTAGTCCCAGCTACTCAGGAGGCTGCAGTTGGAAGACTGAGCCTGGGCGGTTGAGGATTCAATAAGCCACAATTAGGTTACTGCACTCCAGCCCCAGTGACAGAGTGAGACTTTTGTCTCAAAAAAAAAGAGCATTATCAGATAGGCATTTCATATATAACGGGGCCTGTTGTGTGTGATAATAAAATAACGGCTAATATTTGCTGAGTATCTTCCTGTACAGCAGGCCTCTTTTGAGGCAAACATCTATTAACACATTAACATTTAAAACAACCCAACAAGGTTGTTAGAGTAGGTAGTTAGGCAGACAAGAGCAGGGCAGGAGAGGGCTCCCCCAGGAATGTTAGGCAACCATCAGCTGACAGTCAGGTGTTGGTCGCAGCTGACACAAGGAAAAGACAGTCTCCCAACAGACAGAAAACACCTGAGTCTGTCATCAGCAGCTTCCTGATAAGCTCTCAGGAGATGCATGACTGGGCTCAAACATGTGCACTAAGAGGCAAAATGGTGGAGTTTAACCAGTAAATGACCTTCCTTTAGGAACACTTGATTGGTAAGGGAAAAATGCCTCAAATGAACATTTGCACTACTTCAGTAAACGCACTGCAAATGTGACCCCTCTCAAGTGCTAGCAAGCCACTGAGCGTGTGAACAGCCCACTTCAAGGGAAGAATAAAGGGAGAAGAAACACAAATCCCAGAACCATGTCAGTATTTAAAACCTGAAATCAAGGGACAAACGGGGGAACTTGGATCTCTCAAGCCACCTACTTGGCCCTCTTCCAGGTATAATTGACTTCCTTTCATTACTGCTATAAAACTTTTTAATAAACTTTTGCTCCTGCTCTACAACTTGTCTTGGTCTCTCCCCTCCACCTTCAACCCACTTCTGGCCGTTGGCTAAATTGTTTCCTCCAAGGAGGCAAGGATTGATTTGCTGCAGTTCCATATGCATTTGTTGCTGGTAACATGCATTGGTGCTGTGACTCAGACACATTCCCTAGTGGTAAGAGACCTCTATGCCTTGCTTTCTTTGGCTGAGGGCCTACAACCCTTGCATGTGGTTTCCTTCTCCCTTTTTACTCTCCTGCTTACTAACCAGTGCCCAGAATGATTCCTCTTGGCCACAGTGGCTCTGTTCTCCTCAGCTGATCTCTCAGCTCCCCCTGGTGGGTGGCTCATGGGGGTGGGAAGGACCTTGGAGTGTGCACACAGTAAACCTGACACACTAATGGCCCTCTTGAACAGGAGGCTCTCGAGAGTGGTAGGGCTAAAGCCTAAGGCCATGTCATGTTCAAGGTTTTCTCTGCTTCTTTCCCAAAAACCCATATTGCCTATTCTCCTGTTTTCTCTGTTTGCATTCTGAAATGGTCTTGTACTCCTTCTGAACCACATGTCCAATTTGTTATTTGTATGTCCACAGCTTTTACTATGTTTATGTGGCAGTAAAGAAATGGGCTTCCTGGTAGATGTGTCTCAGCTCACTGCTGGGGCACATGCTAATTGGACCCCTGGCTCTGTCAGCTCCTTATGACTTACCATATGTTTTTTATGCCTGTTACACTCTAGTGTCAAGTTTTTCGGGAGCTTCTGAAGCAGTCTATTCCCCCTGCATAGGACCTCACTCTGTGGCCCTTTAATAATCCCACCTACTTGCTTTTTTTAGTGTTAGCACACCTTTGGGAGGAAGAAAAATTATTCAATTGCCATTTGCAAGCTCTTATCCCAAGCCCTCAACTCTTCCAGAGTTTCTCCTTTATGTCAAGAGGGCAAATAAATTTTGCCTTCTCAAATCCAAGGGCTGCTCTTTTTGCAAGCATGTGAAGGCTTTCCACGAGTATCACTCTCACTTCCTGCCACATCCTCCTGTAGCAGAGGAGGATGTCTTGTCTGTTTAAACATTTGTTCTGCGTTTACCCCAGGTGGGCAAGGAACCCCAAATGTGCATTTTCCTCCATTCCTCTAATCACTTCCATGCCCTTCTCAATATGCCTCAGGACTTTCAAGGCCATATTCAAAAGGAGGAAGTCCAGCCCTTGTAGAAATTTGCTGAAAAACATATTTCTTGTCTACTTATAGAAAATGGGAAATGGGAATCTGAGAAAAGAGATAGTCATTCTGTTGCTAGAATGCTCTAAACAAGAGTCACTGTAAGGTCATGACAACGAGGATATAAGCTGGTCCCAGGCCACAGGCATAAGAGAACAAAATACCTGTAGGACAGAGATGAAGGCTGGTCCCAGAAATTGGACTGGAACAAGGTTAGGGGTACCCAGTAAGTATGAGTTTATTCCAGATCCTCTTGGATGAATGGGGGGAACTCCATTCACTCTGATCTGCCACAGGCAAAGGATTCAGGAAAAAATGGGGGTAGGGGAGTGCCCTTCTCTTCTCTTCTCTCATGTGTTCTATCTTCACAAATGGGTAATTGCACCTTCTTAAAACAAGATGGGACCAAGGTTATTGGTACCCAGTAAGCACTAGTTCATTCTGGAACCTCTAGGATGAATGGGGACACCCTGTTCACTCAGTCTGTCATAACTGCAAAAAAAAAAAGAAAAAAAAAAGAAAGAAAGAAAAAAAAGAAAGATGTTAGGAAAACTAGAAAGGATGTCTTCATTTTTCTTCTCTCCTTTGTTCTTTTTTTTTATTATTATTTTGAGATACGTTTCATCAATACCTAGTTTATTGAGGGTTTTTCCTTTGTTCTTTCTTTGCAGATAGGTAATTGCATCTCCACACCCTTCAATGCATACTCAAACCTGGGGAAATTTTGATCTCCTCAAATCTTAAAACAAAAACCTAGTTTTCCTTTGTAATACTCTTTGGTCTAAAATTGATCTGGGAGAAAATTACAAAAGTCTGCCTCAGGATCCATTGCTCCTATACAAGAAATCCTCAAGTTAGCCTTCTCAGAATAAGGGCAAGGCTAAGGAGAAGGAGAAATGCATAGACATGGGGCAGTCTCACCTACTGGCTGCTCTGCAAGCCCACCAGCTCCCTCCAGGTTGCCCTAAGGACACACCTCTATGTAACTGCCATTGGTGTGAAAGACTGGACCACTGGAAAAAGAATTACCCAAATTGGGCTAAATGGGTGAAATCCCCCACATAGCCTGCCCCTCTCTTCCATAAGCTCAGCCACTGGAAAAAGGACTGTACCAAGAGCCAAAAATGCCCCTGGGCCAGGTTCCAATCCAATAAATGTCTTAAACTCAAGGGGCTCTCAGCTCCGGCTATCTCCCAGATCAGACATCACTGGCCATCAACAGTACAAACCCAAGGGCAACTCTGAGGCAGGAAGTAAAGTTATAAATTTATCTTTTTGGTTAAAGAGCTGCCTACTCTGTGCTAATCTCCTTCTCTAAGCAAATCTCCACCAAATCCTATTGGGTAATGGGGGCACATGGCACCAACTCCCTTCAAAAGAAAAGAATCACTCACGTTTATATTACATAAGGGACCAATTACTATTCTTCCATAAGCACCTGGTAATGTCTAAAAACCCCACCACCCTTTGGGATGGGTGTCTGATTAATATTTACCCAAACTTTGAATTCGTCTTTCCTTCTAATAGCCCTGTTTCTCTTTGGAAAGCTACCTACGTATTTAACTTCAACCTGGACAGTCCTACTTCAGGGGTTTTGAAATAGTCCATGCTTATTCAGACAAGTCCTAATAAGAAATCTAACTGAGCAACTTCTGAGGGGGGAATCACTTATACAGTATACAGATAATCTCCTTATCTGCTACCTGTTCATAGTATTTGCACAGCAAAATAACTTCCTAACAGAAGGAAAATTACTTTAGTGTAACCCAAAGGTAACAAAAGTGAAGAGATATTTCGGTAAGGAAGGTTATAAAGAAAATATATTTTATATGAGAAGGGAACTTGTATGGTAAATTCTTTTTTTTTAATTGCATTTTAGGTTTTGGGGTACATGTGAAGAACATGCAAGATTGTTGCATAGGTACACACATGGCAGTGTGATTTGCTGCCTTCCTCCCCATCACCTATTTCTGGCATTTCTCCCCATGCTATCTCTCCCCAACTCCCCCACCCCCCCACTGTCCCTTGCCTATTTCCCCCTCGACAGACCCCAGTGTGTGATGCTCCCCCTCCCTGTGTCCATGTGTTCTCATTGTTCAACACCCACCTATGAGTGAGAACATGTGGAGTTTGATTTTCTGTTCTTGTGTCAGTTTGCTGAGAATGATGGTTTCCAGGTTCATCCATGTCCCTACAAAGGACACAAACTCATCATTTTTTATGGCTGCATAGTATTCCATGGTGAATATGTGCCACATTTTCCCTGTCCAGTCTATCATCAATGAGCATTTGGGTTGGTTCCAGGTCTTTGCTATTGTAAACAGTGCTGCAATGAACATCCGTGTGCATGTATACTTATAGCAGAACGACTTATAATCCTTTGGATATATACCCAGTAATGGGATTGCTGGGTCAAATGGAATTTCTATTTCTAGGTCCTTGAGGAATCGCCACACTGTCTTCCACAATGGTTGAACTAACCCATGGATTCAAGTGACTCTCCCAACTCAGCCTCTCGAGTGGCTGGGACTGTAGGTGAGTAACACCACACTCAACTAAATAGACACATTTTGAAATATAAATACTAGCAGTTATTTTCACACAATTTATGATAAAATACCAAGCTCATTGAAGTAGAAGCACATGACAGGAATAGCTGGCTGGTAAAATTGCTGTTTTGGCTCTCCACTTTCATGGTAGCAGGCAGAACACTGCAGTGCATTTTCAATCTCCATAATTCCCTTTTTCTCTTTAATGATAAAATCACATATTATTTAACGTGCTGAACGTTGTAAACAAAATAAGTTAAATAATATACTGTTTGTCCTGGTCAAACATTAAGCAAGTGATCATCAAATACTGATTGAGTGTTTACCATGGTAAAGGCAATACAATAGGAAGAATGTAGAAACAGGAAGTGTATGAGTTTTCTCACAAACTTTATCATCTAGCTCTTGGGACAAGATATGAACATGTTCAAGAAACAATGAGTGATTATAAGGAGGAATACATAAAAAGATACAGCAAATGGAAAAGATTAATTGAACCATGTATATGTTCTATTAGTTCCAAGAAAAGATAAATTCTTTGTGTTTAAGAAATTTGGTAAAAAGTTATGGAAGATGAAGGTTTTGAGCCCAATGTTACATTATGTATTGATTTTAACTAGAAAGAGAGAAAATCAAAGAAGAAAAGATTGTATGATATTCCAGTGATGAGCAGCTCAAGAGGAAATGTGATTTCCTCAAGAGGAAAAGACCAATATGATCAATAGTTAGGAAATGTGTGCTTTACCTTGCCCAGCATGACAGGAAACTAAGAAAAGGTAGAGTCTTGGAAATATGCACATCACAGTTTGAATCTGATAAATTAAGATTTAGATCATGGCAGACCTACTTATTAACTAGGAAGCTTGGGAAAAATATATAAACTTGATGACTATCAATTTTCTTATTTATAAATAAATAAAGATAGATGATAGAGGTTGTAGATGCAAATATAGATATAAATATAGATAAATAATTAGCATTTTCAATAGACTTCTGAAAATGGTATGTAATGGCACTATGCATAGTAACTTGTTATGTAGAAGGCACTGAAAAAACTTGGTTTTATCCAATTCATCCATTAACGAAAGAGCCCTGGGTTGCCATCAGGAGGTCTATGTTCAGATCTCTGCTGTCCCATAGACTCTCTAAGTGTCTCTGGGAAAAACTGAGGTTTGAACTTAATCACTGTATCTGTTTAAGTACTACTCAAATATTTTAGAGGAAAACAAAAGGTCAAAGTATATAGAAGACAATGTGAATTATGTAGAATACAGCAGTTGAGGACATTAAATGGCTGGAGAATGCTTCAGTTACCCCAAATTTCACACTGTTTTTGTCTTTTAGCTAGGCTAATCTATCCCTCACACCACTTTCCTTCTGATGCTTTGGATAATATACAATCTCTTTTCAAAGTATTTTGCGACCCCTGGATACTGGGTAGGTTGTGCACCATTTTCACAACACTGTGCTAATTAACATCACCATGAAAGATTATCTGCAGCTTCACAATTATCTTTAGCATTTTCTTTTTATATTATTAATTTTATAGATTATGAGAAGAACACCATAAAACACACCACCAGTTTTTATGCCAAGAATATTTCATCTAACTTAGAAATGCCATGCAGTACATTTCAGAGATAAATGCCACTTATAAACATGATATTGTAATGTGTACTGAAGTTGCATGTACTAAAGATTGGAGTAGCTATTGGTAGTCAATGAATAATGGATAGGAATGATTAATGACTTTGTGAGATAAGGGATAATTAGTTTTGGCATATGCATACACCATTTAAGCAAATTGGTATGTGGAATGCATGGTTGAAAGAGATACAGACAAGTGGCATTAAGCTTTGATGATTCAAATGAGTCTCCTGAGAATAGATGATCCAAATTCTTTTCTAATTTTTCCCCAACAACCCAATACCCATAAAGGTAACTGTGGATCTTATTGTTATGCTAGCAATGGTTGTCACAGCAGCAGAGTAACACAGACTGAAGCCCAAGCAAGCTTTTTATACCTTTCTGCATTAGGGTCATTTGCCACTTCCCAGAGCTCAGTCATTTACTCAAATAATGCTCCACTAGCTATGGACATAGTTAGGTTGGAGGATAACAAGAGCTCTTGGCAAAATGATGAAGAAGCAACAGTTTTCTATAACATCTCCTGCAAACCTCCCCATAAATCTCCAACCTGCACACACATATCATCACACACATAGACAAGCCTACCCTGTACTGTCTTAGGCACTGAACCAGCATAATGCCCTATGATGCTCACCTATTCACTTTGCAGGCAGTTTAATGCTTTGGATTCTCTGTATTCTTATCAAACTATTTATGTCCCACTTCCCATGTCTGCAGTTTTCAAGTTAAACAAGGGAATTAATTCCATCCTGTTAATGCTATACTTCTAAATTTCAAAGGAGAAACACACTGGTAAGTTATAATCAGAATACAGGCATGTTAAAAGTAATTTGTTACTAACTCTAGTATTCATTACTAGTGTTACATAAAATTATGTAAAATAAATTTTATATTTTGAATTAGACATTTTTCAATGTTATCGGTACCAAAAAATACTTACATTAGAATGTGTATTTATTTTCTCCTAGAGAGAAAAAGATAAGTGGAGTTAGAATTCAAATGCAGGATCCTGAGCAAAATGAGGAGAGGTAAAAGTGGGGGAGTTTGGTGGCACAGGAAGAGAATCTAGATTGTGAATATAACCCCTTTAGAATAAATTTTGGTGGGTGCTCATTGATAAAGGAGATTTTTTTCTTCATTAATATTTACAGTTTTAAATGGATTCATGTAGACATCATAAAATGTTTGAATGGGCATGACTAGGAATTAGGAATTAGGAGTGAGGCTTTTATTAAATCAAATGCATGCTCATCATACTTTCTTTTTTTCTATGTTTTTTCAAAGTCAAAATAAAAATGTAGAGACAAATCTCCAAATTTAATGTTATATTTGTGAAGAATGAATTGCAGTTTGAAGGATGTTCACAGACTGGTGGTATTCCATAGGAGCAAAAAACAAAGAGAAAGCTAGAGGTTTTATAAAAAAGGAGATACATACTTCTCTTTGAGAAAGTTGACTGACATTAGTGTTTAGGGAGCTAACAAGTTCTTATTCGTGAGCAATGGTGGTGGGCAGAATCAGTCCTAGCATTGCAGCAAGTTATCTCAGAAGCTGTAGATAAAGCTGGTTTCAGGTTACAACAAGCAATTTCAGTAGTCAGGCTTGCAGAGAATTACATTCTTGGAGCAATGTTTTATACACTGAGTGCTTACCCCCCCAGCTTCTTGACTCTCTTTCAGTTTGGATATGACAAGAATGACTCAATGTGTATAATCAATTATACAGTTTTCAATGGGGCAATACACAAAAAGAATAACAGCTAAAAAAACCAAAACATAATATTAAGGGCTGCACAAATGCTTAATATCTTAATACACCATTCTGGTAAAGCCCCAGATTTGAGCAACCAATGTTGCCCAAATATGGAACTTTATATGTTACCCCAAAATATGTATCTCAAGAGTTTATTATCCTTGGACTGTTCACATAATGAAGGAAGTGGAGAGGAGATGAAGCATAATATGGCCAATACTGGAAACCTAGTCTTCTTCCACCTTTATGTAAGTACCAAGGAGATAGAGAAAATGGACATGTATGATTTAATGCACACTCAACCTACATGCTAGTGACTATGAATTCATTATTGTTTGACTTCACACTGATCAGATTAGAAGTATTTTCTTTGGGCCAGGGAGGGGGATTGAGGAGGAGGATTCTAGTGGGCAAAAAAGAGCAAAAGCATGTTTAAGATATACTTCATGGGATCCAAGATGGCTGAAAAGGAACAGCTCTGGAGTGCAGTTCCCAGCAAGAATGCAGAGGGTGAGTGATCACCACATTTCCAAATGAGTTTTTACTGCCCAAAGACCAGGATATTCCCAGGCAAAAAAGTACCAAAAGTCTCCAGCATGGCTGTTTCAGCCAGTGCAGCAGGTCTCTGCACAAAAACTCATACAAATCTGGGCGGCCATTTCAACTGACACCTGGAATACCTGGGAGACAGAGTCACCCATTCAAGTGAAAAAAAGGGGGCTGAAATAGGGAGCCAGGTGATCTG
This sequence comes from Ateles fusciceps, assembly GCA_036589455.1. Taxonomy (NCBI): domain Eukaryota; kingdom Metazoa; phylum Chordata; class Mammalia; order Primates; family Atelidae; genus Ateles; species Ateles fusciceps. The sequence continues at coordinate 6,821,621 of JAZHEH010002982.1, read as the reverse complement.
CCTTGGCGGATCCCACCCCAACAAAGATCAGCAATCTGAAACTATCTGTACTGAGAGTTTCACAGCAAGCACAGCTGGACATGGGATGGTCCAGCTCTGTGGGGTGAAGGGCATCCACCATTATCGAGGTAGCCCATCACTATTGAGGCAGTCCACCATTACCGAGGCAGTCTGCCATTACCAAGGCAATCCACCACTACTGAGGCAGACTGACATTACCAAGGCAGTTCTAACTATTCCTCTATAAACAAAACCACAAGGAAGTTCACACAGCAGCTGGGCAGGGCCCCCAGTAGCTCTGCAACGCCTCTGCTGGCAGACTGTGACTAGACTACCTCCTTGCTGGGCAGGGTGTCTCTGAAAAAAGGCAGCAGCACCTCAGGAACTTATAAATGAAGCCCCACCTTCCCAGGACAGAGCACCTGGGGGAAAAAAGGCAGTTATGAGTTCCGCTGTGGATGTAAACGTACCTGCCCAGCAGCTCTGAATGGAACAACAGAGCTCACAGCTCAGCACATGATCTCCTATAAGGGACAGACTGTCTCCTGAAGCACCTCCCTGACCCCTGTATATCCAAAGAGACACCTCATAAAGGAGAGCTGAGGCTGACATCTGGCAGGTATCCTTCTGGGACAAAGATAATAGAAGAATAAACTGGCAGTAACTTACTGTTCTGCAGCTGCTGCAGGTAATCCCCAGGCTAGCAGGCTCTGGGGCGGACCTCCAGCACTCCTACAGCAGAGGGGCCTGACTGTTAGAAGGAAAACTAAAAAACAGAAAGAAATAACTTCATCATCAACAAAAAGGATGTCCACTCAGAGATCCCATCCAAAAGTCACCAACTACGAAGACCACAGGTAGATAAAGACACAAAGATGGGAAGAAATCAATGCGAAAAGTATGAAAACACCAAAAACCAGAATACCTCTCCTCCTCCAATGGATCACAACTCCTCATCAGCAAGGGAACAAGACTGGATGGAGAATGAGTCTGATGAATTGACAGAAACAGGCTTCAGAAAGTGGGTAATAACAAACTTCTCAGAGCTAAATGAACATGTTCTAACCCAATGTAAAGTTACTAAGAACCTTGAAGAAAGGTTTGACGAAATGCTAACAAGAATAAACAACTTACAGAAGAATATAAATGAATTGATGGAGCTGAAAACCACAACACGAGAACTTCACAAAGCATACACAAGTTTCAATATCCAAATCGACCAAGCAGAAGAAAGGATATCAGAGATTAAAGATCAACTCAATGAAATAAAACGAGAAGGCAAGATTAGAGAAAAAAGAGTAAAAAGAAATGAACAAAGCCTCCAGGAAATATGGGATTATGTGTAAAGACGTAATGTACATTTGATAGGTGTACCTGAATGTGATGGAGAGAATGAATCCAAGCTGGAAAACACTCTTCAGGATATTATCCAGGAGAAATTTGCCAACCTAGCAAGGCAGGCCAATATTCAAGTCCAGGAAACGCAGAGAACACCACGAAGATATTCCTCAAGAAGAATAACTCCAAGGCATATAATCGTCAGATTCAACAAGGTTGAAATGAAGGAAAAATGCTAAGGGCAGCCAGAGAGAAAGGCTGGGTTACCCACAAAGGCAAGCCCATCAGACTCACAGCAGATCTCCTGGCAGAAACCCTACAAGCCAGAAGAGAGTGGGGGCCAATGTTCAATATCTTTAAAGAAAAGAACTTTCAACCTAGAATTTCATATCCAGCCAAACTAAGCTTCATAAGCGAAGGTGAAATACAATCCTTTATGAACAAGCAATTGCTGAGAGATTTCATCACCACCAGGACTGCCTTACAAGAGCTCCTGAAAGAAGCGCTAAACAAGGAAAGTAACAACCAGTACCAGCCACTCCAAAAATGTACCAAATGGTAAAGACCATCAACACAATGAAGAAAATGTGTCAACTAATGGGCAAAAACATCCAGCTAGCATCAAAATGGCAGGATCAAATTCACACATAACAATATTAATCTTAAATGTAAATGGACTAATGCCCCAATCAAAAGACACAGACTGGCAAATTGGATAAAAAGTCAAAACCCATCGGTGTGCTGTATTCAGGAAACACATCTAATGTGCAAGGACACACATAGGTTAAAAATAAAGGGATGGAGGAAGATTTATCAAGCAAGTAGAGAGAAAAAAAAAAAGCAGAAGTTGCAATTCTAGTCACTGATAAAATGGACTTTAAACCAACAAAGATCAAAAGAGACAAAGAAGGGCATTACATAATGGTAAAAGGATCAATGCAACAAGAAGAGCTAACAATCCTAAATATATATGCACCCAATACAGGAGCACTCAGTTAAATAAAGCAAGTTCTTAATGAGCTACAAAGAGACTTAGACTCCCACACAATAATAGTGGGAGACTTTTAACACTCCAATGTCAATGTTAGACAGATCAACAAGACAGAAAAATAACAAGGATATCCAGGACTTGAACACAGATCTGGACCAAACAGACCTAATAGATATCTACAGAACTCTCTGCCCCAAATCCACAGAATATACATTCTTCTCAGCACCACATGGCACCTACTCTAAAATTCACCACATAATTGGAAGTAAATCACTCCTCAGCAAATGCAAAAGAATGGAAATCATAACAGTCTCTCAGATCACAGAGCAATCAAATTAGAACTCAGAATTAATAAATTAACTCAGAACTGCACAACTTCATGGAAACTGAACAACCGGCTCCTGAATGTCAACTGGATAAACAATGAAATGAAGGCAGAAATAAAGACGTTCTTCAAAACCAATGATAACGAACACACAACATACCAGAATCTCTGAGACACGTTTAAAGCAGTGTCTAGAGGAAAATTTATAGCAATAAATGTCCACAAGGAAAGATCTAAAATTGACACTTTATCATCAAAATTGAAAGAGCTAGAGGAGCAAGATCAAAAGAACTCAAAAGCTAGCAGAAGACAGGAAATAACTAAGATCAGAGCAGAACTGAAGGAGATAGAGACAAAAAAAAAAAATCCTTCAAAAAATCAATAAATCCAGGAGTTGGTTTTTCGAAAAGATCAACAAAATAGGTAGACTGCTAGCCAGATTAATAAAAAAGAAAAGGGAGGAGAATCAAATAGATGCAATAAAAAACAATAAAGGAGATATCACCACTGACTCCACAGAAATATAAATTACCATCAGAGATTACTAAAAATAACTCTAACTCTATGCACATAAACCAGTAAACCTGGAAGAAATGGATAAATTCCTGGACACTTGCACTCTCCGAAGCCTAAACCAGGAAGAAGTTGAAAACTTGAACAGAACAATAACAAGGGCTGAAGTTGAGGCAGCAATTCATAGCCTACCAACCAAAAAAAGTCCAGGTCCAGACAGGTTCACAGCTGAATTCTACCAGACGTAAAAGAGGAGCTGGTACCACTCCTTCTGAAACCATTGCAAACAATCCAAAAGAGGGAATCCTTCCCAAATCATTTGATGAGACCAACATCATCCTGATACCAAAACCTGGCAGAGACTCAAAAAGAAAAGGAAAACTTCAGGCCAATATCCATAATGAATATAGATTCAAAAATCTTCAATAAAATACTGGCAAACCGACTGCAACAGCACATCAAAAAGCTTATCCACCATGATCAAGTAGGCTTAATTGCAGGGATGCAAGGCTGGTTCAACATATCCAAGTCTATAAATGTAATTCATCACATAAACAGAACCAAAGACAAAAACCACAATTATCTCAATAGATGCAGAGAAGGCATTTGACAAAATTCAACAGCCCTTTATGCTAAAAACCCTCTGTAAACTAGGTATTGATGGAACGTATCTCAAAATAATAAAAGCTATTTACGACAAATCCACAACCAATATCATACTGAATAGGCAAAAACTGGAAGCATTCCCTCTGAAATCTGGCACTAGACAAGGATGCCCTCTCTCACTACTCCTGTTCAATATAGTATTGGACATTCTAGCCAGAGTAATCAGGCAAGAAAAACAAATAAAGGGTATTCAATTAGGAAAGGAGGAAGTCAAATTGTCTCTATTTGCAGATGACATGATTGCATATTTAGAAGACCCCATCATCTCAGCCCATAATCTCCTGAAACTGATAAGCAACTTCAGCAAAGTCTCGGGCTACAAAATCAATGTGCAAAAATCACAAGCATTCCTATACACCAATAACAGACTAACAGAGAGCCAAATCATGGGCGAACTCCCATTCAGAATTGCTATAAAGAGAATAAAATACCTAGGAATACAACTAACAAAGGATGTAAAGGACCTCTTCAAGGAGAACTACAAACCACTACTCAATGAAATGAGAGGATACAAACAGATGGAAAAACATTCCATGCACATGGTTAGGAAGAATCAACATAGTGAACATGGCCATATACTGCCCAAAGTAATTTATAGATTCAACACTATCCCCATCAATCTACCAATGACCTTCTGCACAAAACCGTAAAAAAAAAAAACACTTCAAACTTCTTATGGAACCAAAGAGAGTCCGTATAGCCAAGTCAATTCTAAGCAAAAAGAACAAAGCTGGAGGCATCAAGCTACCTGCTTCAAATTATACTACAAGGCTACAATAATCAAAACAGCATGGTACTGGTACCGAAACAGAGATATAGACCAATGGAACAGAACAGAGGCCTCAAAGCCAACACCACACATCTACAACCATCTGATCTATGACAAACCTGACAAAAACAAGCAATGGGGGAAAGGATTCCCTGTTTAATAAATGGTGTTGGGAAAACTGGATAGCCATGTGCAGAAAGCAGAAACTGGACCCCTTCCTGACACCTTACACTCAAATTAACTCCAGATGGATTAAAGACTTAAACTTAAGACCTAACACCATAAAAAAACCTAGAAGAAAACCTAGGCAAAACCATTCAGGACATAGGCACAGGCAAGGACTTCATGACTAAAACACCAAAAGCACTGGCAACAAAAGCCAAAATAGACAAATGGGATCTAATTAAACTCCAGAGCTTCTGCACAGCAAAAGAAACAATCGTTAGAGTGAACCAGCAACCAACAGAATGGTAAAACATTTTTGCAATTTACCCATCTGACAAAGGGCTAGTCTCCAGAATCTACAAAGAACTAAAACAGATTTACAAGAAAAAAACAAACAAACCCATTCAAAAGAGGGTGAAGGACATGAACAGACACTTTTCAAAAGAAGACATATATGAGACCAACAAACATATAAAAAAAAATGCTCATGATCACTGGTCATTAGAGAAATGCAAATCAAAACCACATTGAGATACCACCTCATGCCAGTTAGAATGGCGATCATTAAAAAATCTGGAGACGACAGATGCTGGAGAGGATGTGGAGAAATAGGAACACTTTTACACTGTTGGTGGGAGTGTAAATTAGTTCAATCATTGTGGAAGACAGTGTGGCACTTCCTCAAGGACCTAGAAATAGAAATTCCATTTGACCCAGCAATCCCCTTACTGGGTATATATCCAAAGGATTATAAATCATTCTATTATAAACACACAGGCACACCTATGTTGATAGCGGCACTGTTTACAATAGCAAGGACCCAAACGCCCATCAATGATAGACTGGACAGGGAAAATGTGACACAAATACACCATGAAATACTATGCAGCCATAAAAAGTGATGCGTTTGTGTCCTTTGTAGGGACATGGATGAATCTGGAAACCATCATTCTCAGCAAACTGACAGAAGAACAGAAAATCAAACACTGCATGTTCTCACTCACAGGAGCGTATTGAACAATGAGAACACATGGACATAGGGAGGGGAGTATCATGAACTGGGGTCTGCTGCGAGGACTAGGGGAGGGACAGTGGGGGGGTAGGGAGTTTGGGAGGTATAACATGGGGAGAAATGCCAGATATCAGTGATGGGGATGGAGGTAGCAAACTACATTGCCTTGTATGTACCTATGCAACAATCCTGCATGTTCTGTACAGGTACCTGAGAACCTGAAGTGCAACGAAATATATTTATATATATATAAAGATATACTTCATGAAAATATTAAAAATAATGAGAATTTAAGGCTAACAGAAAACACATTTGGGGGGCAAAAGAACCATCTGGAACATTTAGACTTTAAAAAGCACATACAAAAACATTTAAATATACACACACAAAGCACATATAGATACTTTTAAATATACACACATATATAGCATATATATAACACATGAAACATAACATATGGTATATATGACAAGTATAACATACAGAACAAACATTATATAAAACATAGCATATATTTGTATGTTACATTTTTTATGCATGTTGATATATAATATTAAACGTTATAATATAATTATATAAAATTTAGTCCAGATTGATACAACACACACACAATATAACTTAGTCTCTTTGGGAAACAGACCTATGTATCTTCAGAATAAAACTATGAAAACAACTTGTATCAATTAAACTAGTTGTATTTTTATTTATGAAATAATGACTCACAGACCACCAAACATATGAACCAAATGTAAACAAAAATACCAGGATGGGGAAGCATACGGCTGACTAAGCAGAGGTAGAAATTATCTGCAGAATAGATTTAGGGCATTCGGAGAAAAGTAAGCACTTGTACTCATACAAGAAGAGAATGCTGTCAAAATAAGATTAATTATTAACTATAGTCATCAAGTTGTACAGCAGATCGGTTTAACATATTTCCTCTATCTAACTGAATTTTTTTTTTTTTGAGACAGAGTCTTGCTCTGTTGCCCAGGCTGAAGTACAGTGGCACAATCTTGGCTCACTGTGACCTTCACCTACCCAGTACAAGCGATTCTCCTGCCTCAGCCTCCTGACTAGCTGGGATTATAGGAGCGGGGCACCATGCCCAGCTATTTTTTATATTTTTAGTGGAGACGAGGTTTCACCATGTTGGTCAGGCTGGTCTTGAACTCCTGACCTCGTGATTCGCCCACCTCGGCCTCCCAAAGTGCTGAGATTACAGGCATGAGCCACCGTGCCCAGCTCTATCTGAAATTTTGAATCCTCTCCACTACGGCACCACCCTCAGCCTCTGATAATCACCATTCTACTCTTTACTTCTATGAATTCAACTTTTTTCTTGATTTCACATATAAGTTAGATCATGCAGTATTTGTCTTTTTGTATTAATAACAATGTATTATATCTTGAAAACTGCTAAGAGGATAGATTTTAAATTTTCTTATGAGAAAAAAATGGTCAGTATGTGAGGTGATGCGTATGTTAATTAGCAGTAGTTAACCATTTCCCAATGTATATATACAGTATTTCAAAACAACTTGTTGTACATGATAAATATATACAAATTATGTAAAATAAAATAATAATAAATGTTTATAAGGAAGTCATATAAAAAGTAAAATAAAAATAACGTAAAATAAAAAATTTTAAATGTTACCTTATGGAAAGGAAAGGGAAATGAATACAGCTAAGGATCTAGCTGATGCTCTGGATGATGAAAATTGAGAAAATGTTGCAGAAAACAAAAAAGAACAAAAGAAAAAGGGAAGAATAATAAAAGAAAAGATTATTTTCATGGAAAATGATTCAGTATTCTGGATTTTATCTAACAAGAGTTCCAGGTGAAAGGAACTGTGATAGTGAATGAAAGAAACAATGAAATAAATTAGAAAAAGATGATGTCTTCAGCAAAGGAAAAACACCTCTTCCTATCAAAAACATAGAAATGCTGATTCGAATTTTTAAAAAATCCAAATCCTATGAAGTTTTGGAACTTTCAGGATAGGGAAACTTTCCTAATCTTCCACAGAGAGAAAAAGTAAAACACGTACACCACAGAGCAGGAAACTGGTTGGCTGGTTTACTTCCCATCAGGCACTGAGTACTAAAAAGACAATGAACAAACATCTTGAGGAAAAGTATTTCTACTTCATTGACTTACCAGTGAAGTATAATGAAAAAACTCAATCCAGTTTTCCAAATGTTCAAGGATATCATGAGAAATCTACCTCCTGAGGACTGCTTTGGATGGATCGTACTGCATGCGGCCTGAATTTTTCCCCTCTCTGCCTGGTATTTCAGGCCTAAAGCTTGTCTTCCCCCAGGTGCTGAGAGTATTGGTGGCTGAAAGTTTGCAGCTGAGTTCCTCCCCAGCCATCATCCCAATATTGTTCTGGTTGATGAGAATCACCTTGCCCAAGATCATACCCCTTCCTGGGTGTAACCCACACCCAATGCCTTCTCCCTTGTGGGAGGTGGAACAATGACAAAGGGGCATCTCCACCTGTGAAATCAGTTGAGGCCTTTGTTATGAGTGTTCCACAAGCCAGCTTTTTCTTTTATTCAATCTTGCTCCCTTGTTTAATCTCCCTTTGTCTCCCCTTATCCCCCACTAGGTTGATCCTTAGGAGCAAAATCCAATCAATGTCCTATCAATTTCCTGAACACCAAATCTTTCTATCAGAGTCTGCTTACTGGGAAACAAACCAGCAGCACTAAAAAGCTATACAACCTAATAAAAAAAAAAAAAAAAAGGAAAAACACACTTAACAAAGTGAGAAAATGCTTATGAATATGAGTTAGTGGTCACTGAAGATGTATAAAGAAAATGTAAGCATATAAGAAAACAAAGGAAAAGCTACTACATCTATACGCTTGGGACATTATCCTTTGAGCAGTAGACCTTCAGTGCCATAGGATTGCATTTCCTTCTCCACGATTTCAATTGCTGTATTTGGGTTACATATTTGCATAATTTTAAAACCATAAATGTAATTTTATTGTGCATATATTTACAAAATCAACCCATAGTAAAGCTAGAGCACAACTTTAGCTACATATCAAATGTGAAATTTATAAAGTTTACAAATTTAAAATACCAATATAAACAAGCTCTAGGAAAGGAAAGAGAACATATGGTTGGGTAAGTCACTATGTGATTAATCTTTCGAAAAGTAAAATAAAATGATATTACCTAAAGTTAGCAAATCAGGGAAAAGAATCAAAATATTTATTTAAACTGTATAAAGAAAACTACCTGAAGAAATAAAACTGAGAAACTATGAAAAGAAAGACTATTCAGAGATGAAATGTGTATTGGTAGGTGAGAAATTTTGTAGCCTTAATCTGAGACTCTATAGCTATTTTAATGTTACAGATAAATATTTAGTTTAAAATACAACTTAAAAATAACTAGCACACTTATCAAAAAAACTATTTAAATACCTTATATTCAAATAATGTAAGTTACAGTAAAATAACTTAAATCTTTTAATTTGAATAATGTCCATAACTTTTGAAAGTACTTTCATACGCTGCTAAAGTTAAAATCATTTATCGATCTCTTCTTCTGAGCAAATTGCTGCTTTTCCTAGTAACTCATTTATTTTTATCTCCAAGACAGGTAAGGGAAAATGTCTTTTTGTCCCTTTGACACATAAGAAAACTAAAACACAGAGAGTAAGTTTGTTTGCCTAAGGTCATAAAACTGATCCTGGTGGTACAAGAACTCCTTTTTTTTTCTTCTTCTTCGTTCTAATCCCAGAATTTTTAGAGTCTCTTCGTAACCACTATGAAATGGTTGATTACCAAAAAAAGTTAGTCCAGAGAAACTCAAGTGAGAAGTAGATAGAAGGGAGAGTGGGAAATGGAGAAGTAGTTATTATTTTCTTCCTGACTTATTTGCCAGGCACTGTGGTAGGTACTTACACAGATCTTACTTCATTAATCCTCACAACAAGTCCTATGAAATAAATATTTTATTGTGCCCAGCTACCATATTAGAAAACTGAGGCTCATACTTGCTAAATTACTTATGGGAGTCCATGTAGCTTGAAGATGGCAAGGAACTATCAAATTCTCAAACTTGTGTTTTTGTCTCTACAACAAAGACTTTTCAAGCTCAGCATTATTGAAAGTTTAGGGTGAATGATTCTTGTGGTGGGCTGTCTTAATTGTAGGATGTTTAGTATAAATTCTGGCCTCTATCCAGTTGATGCCAGTCATGTTCCCACATTCATTTGTGACAACTAAAATGCTCCCAGGTGTTTCCAAGAGTTCAGGGTGAAGGAAACGCCCCCAGTTGAGAGCCACTGCTTTCTAGGAATGGATATTATTTCCTTGATCTGTGTTACAAAATATCTCCTTAATAGAACTTACAATTCTTTAAACTGGAATTCTCTCTAGCTTTTTCTTTGTACCTTACTGTCAAATTTTTATTGACAATGTTGAGTTTTATCTGAACCCGGAGTTTCTGGAAAGCACTAGGGTTAAGAAATCCCCAGACCTCTTTGTTTTCTGGAAAAGTCTTACTACAAGGAGCCATCCTTCCCCAGATGACCTGGGTAAGACTATGAATATTGTCTTTGTTTACCTCTGACAAGGCCAGACATGCACACCCCAAATCCCTATTATTTACTTCATAAATGATCAGTTACTATGTTAACATCAAACATCTTTAATGACATAAATTCAGGTTTTTTTCTACATAGCTATGGATACTGAAATGGATGAGGAGGTACCACATCTCCTGCAGCAGGGGCATTGTCACAGTTCCACCATTCCTCCACTCAACTGGTCTCCCACATCTCTCATCCCTAGTTCTCAACCACGCACCCAACTTCTCTTTCACTGATTATGCCACAATAACATTGTCAGTCAGACTTTTGGACCAGCACTGGTTATAATCTCAAGGGCATTCAGGGCCTGCAGGCAAATGATTAACATTAACAGGAATGAAATAATAAGTAATGGTAGAGAAAGTGGCTATGTTGGATGACACTAAAATCCAATTAAAATTTTTTTTTCAGACTTTGGTTAGAGAAAATCTGTAATTCCTACACTAGATCCATACATAGGTTTTAAATTGGCTTACTGGTGAGCCAAATGTCTCCAAGAGATTTGTTTTGTATGATTTGTGCATTGTTAAATACAGTAATTCAGATTGCTTACCTACATTTAACTAAGACTTGCTTAATATAAAGAATTGGATTTCTGACTTCTATGTTGGAAAGATCAATTTCACATTTCAGCAAGGAAATAATTTGCTTGACCTTTGTAGATGATGCTCTGTCTTTCTGAGTGGGTCATAGGCTTCCAAATTCACCCCAATATATTGAGTTATATCTGGCTGTTCAATTCCTGTATATTACCTATGAAACCCCTGCTGACATCTGATTTTGGAAACTTTGGTCTATCTGTGCAGTGAGTTTTTTAATCCTACTCCAGATTTACAAATCCGCAATCTCCTTTCCCTGAATATTTCAGTCATATAAGTTGAGATACATACATATTGGGAATAAGTAGATTCTTTTCCAGGGGTAAATATCCAAGGAGGGTCCATACATCAGCCTGTGAAGTAGGCTGGTGAAGAGAAAACCAGTACCATGAAAAAGAGTGAGTAAATCACTGGTATCCTGGGTGATAAAATTAACAATAGTTCTGAAAAGATTAATCTTATGTGAAGTAATCTTAAAAACTTATGCTGATCAAATATGTATAAATTCACTAACTTGGAAAAAATAAAGGTTATTTGATTTATTTTCGCCTTCAAACAAAGATGAGATTATATTAACATATTTTTAAAGAGAATGTCTTATTTTAAATTTTGCACAGATTTTCTTAAAAAGACTGATTAAAAATGTTCTATAAGTCTTTTGAAACTGTAATAGTAATATACTAATGGAACAAATCACAAGTACCATAAAATTGCCTTAGTCATTATCTTTCTTGAAATTAGCATTTTAAAGTACATTTTGCATTTATAATAAGATGGTAATGTATAAGATACGCATGGTGTAAATTGAAAAAGGTTTTGTTATACCTATCTCTATGCATCTATGAATCTATATATCTGTGTATCTGTCTATCGCCTGTATCTGTCTATCTATCTATCTATCTAATCTGAGTCATTGTTTAAAAATTATCTGTTGAAATTTTAGCACCTGGATTCTAAAATGTAGGCTTTAATTTTCTAGTTATCAGATATGGTAAATCTTACAGCTAGCACCTAAAAAGAAAGAAAGAAAAGAAAGAAGAAAGAAAGCTATAACCAATCCCACAACCTTTTTATTATTCCTTATTTATTGTCTTTCCCATCAGCTTTCTTGTTGCCCTTTTCTCTTACTAAACAATTTATTTTTAATCCTTGAGTTTCAGTACTTTAAGAAAATTCAGTTTTGTATACACTTAATTAGACTGAACAATAGGCTGTCAAATCGGTAATCCCCATTCCCCCTCGTGTTATAATACACAGATTAAGTAATATAAAAATTATCCAGGCAAAAGTATTTTAAGTATCTCTTTTAAAAATACTGTGGTTGAAGTTATGATAATCATCATTAATTAGTGATTATAGAAAATCATTGGTTTAGAAACTTGTTAAGAGAGAACACATCAGGCTGAGTGCAGTGGCTCACACCTGTAATCCCAGAACTTCGGGTGGCTGAGGTGGAAGGATTGCTTGAGCTCAGGACTAGATCGGCCCTGGGCAACATGGCACGACTCTGCCTCAAAAAATTTTTTTTAATTAGCTGGATGTGGTGTTGTGTGCCTGTAGTTTCAGCTACTCAGGGGGCTGAGGTAGGAGGATTGCTTGAGCCTAGGAAATTGAGGCTGCCAATGAGTCATGTTCACATCACTGCACTTCAGTTTGGATGACAGATCATGACCCCTGTCTCAAAAAATAAAAATAAATAAAATAAAAACAGAGACAGAGAACACATCTTCTGATGCAGTTCTGGTTTAAGAAACTTTATTCCCTCATTTCTAATGTGTGCATAAAGTTTTCTCTTGAGATGAGAGTCCTTCCATTGGATGCCAAGAAAGCCATCTTGCAGAAAATCAGTCCCATAAGACACTTGCACAGAATGGAAAAATACTCTGTTTACTACCTCACTACAAGATACTGTCTGTGGAAATTTTTAGTAATCCTAAGCATTCACACAATCACTGTTCAAAGTGGCATTATTTGGAGACACGGCACTGACAAGAAGAATTTCAAAGCAATAAGAATGATAAAGTAATTTGCAAAAGTACAGTGGGCCATCAAAATTATGCCAAAACAGTTTTAAGTGATAGAAATTATATGTATGTTCATGCCTTTAGTATTAGAAAACAAAGTCTGCATAGCTGGGTTATGTCAAGAGTTAATTTGACCTGTGACTTAAAGCCTCTAACTTATACTAAAAAATAAAAATTAGAAGATTTGTGTTGCCATTAGGATGTAACATTTTTTCTAAGAACTTTCATTTATTTGGAGTCTTTTTCCTACATAATTTTCAATATGTATATATAATTCAATATAATCACTGAAAATTTGTGAAATTAAAAAGAAACCACAAACAGAAGAGTGAATGATTCATCAGATGTGCATGCTTAGCTTCAATATATATTTTGGTAGAAAATATAAACAGTTTATTTGCCTAGGATTTATATTAACTTAATGACTTGGATCCTAGTTAATTATCTATAACTATGCTAACCCATTTCATGTACAGAATCGTATTGATACAGTTTGGCATTTGTCCCCTCCAAACTTCATGTTGACATGTGATCTCCAGTGTTGGATCTAGGGCCACGTGGGAGGTGTTTGGGTCCTGGAGGCAGACTCCTCATGATTGGCTTGGTGCCATCATCATGATAATGAGTGAGTTCTTGCTCTGTTAGTTATCATGAAATCTGATTGTTCAGAAGAGTCTGGCTCCCTTCTCCTCTCTCTCTCTCTCACCATGTGACACATCTGCTCCCGATTTGCCTTTCCTATGATTGTAAGCTCCTTGAAGCTGTCACCAGAAGCAGATGCTGGCACCATGCTTCTTGCACAGCTTGCAGAACCATGAGCCAAATAAGCCTCTTTCTTTTATTAATTGCAAGTCTCAGGTATTCCTTGATAGCAATGCAAAGCAGACTAATATACATGTGGATTTGTAAAATCATGACATAGTCATCTCAGAGAAAAAAAAATTTAAGGAAGCATAATTGATAGAGAGGTAGACCTAGATGTGAGTATTTGCTAAAGACAAATGATAAAATAGAATATATATAAGTCATCTTTGGCAAACTAGGTTATTTCCTTGCAAACATGGGGGAAATTCAATCAATTCAAGCAAACATTAATTTTATAAAACAGATTTTTTTTTTCCTACATAAGAGAAGATCAAGTAAATTTTTGACTTAGTTGATCAGATACTTTTGATGTTACATTGGAGGGCAGTGGTTGCTCACTGAGTTATTGGCAAAGAAAAAAAACAAGACCATCTCTAACAAAAAACAGTGATGGGACCTCACTCAGTGTGAAGGAACAAGGAGGAACACATATATTGTCACTAAGGAGGCTGTAGACAGACTGCTACTGTCTACATATAAATGAAATTATGAATCAATTAATAATAAACAGCATCATTTGAGTTGTTTCTCTAGAACTCAGAATTTTCATGGATGTAAGCACTATCTTATTCTATGGTCATGTAAAACATTTGCAAGACATATGTTTAGATCTATAGCCAGGTATGGTGGTGGGCACCTGTAGATCCAACCACTCAGGAGACTGAGGCAGGAGGATTGCTTGAGCCCAGGAGGTCAAAGCTGCAGTGAGCTGTGATCATGCCACAATACTCCAGCCTGGGCAACGAAGCAAGACTCTGTCTCTTCAAAAAATACTAATAATACATATATATTTGACATGCTCCAAAATCTGAAATTTTAAAGCACCAACATGACACCACAAATGGAAAATTCCATGTATAAAGACTTAATACAAACTTGGTTTCACATACAAAATTATTTAAAATATTGTATAAAATTATCTTCAGGCTGTGTGTTAAGGTGTACTTGAAACATAAGTAAGTGTCAGACTTGGGTCCTCATCCAAAGATATGTCATTAGGTATAGTATATGCAAATATTCCAAAATCTGAAAAAAATATGAAATCCAAAACACTTCTGGTCCTAAGCATTTTGGATAAGGTATTCTCTCTCAACCAATACATTATTGTTTGAGAAGCAGAGCAAAGCAAACTAATTTATTCATATACTAAATGATTATGTATTAGGTTTTTGCTATCAGTCAGGCACTATTCCAGGTACAGGGAGTAAAGTCATTCCTTTATCTGATTCTTCATGGAAAAACAATTTTGAATTCTCTTTTGCAGTTAAAAGTAACCACATGACCTAGTTTTACGCTTTCTCCATTAAAAACTTCCCATGCATAATCATCCATATTCTTTTCTCATGTCCTAAAATTAGAAATTGAGGTGATATCCAAGTTAACTCTGGAAGCCAAGTTTTGGAGATGGTGGAGCCAAAATCTGAAAGAAGATTTGGTTCAAGAATCATTGTCTGAAGGGGAATAACCCAACTGAAAACCCCCTGTTTTAGCTACTGTAAGAGAGAGATGAAATTTTATGTATTAGGTTACTGATGTTTTAGAGTTTATTGTTTATAGCAGCTATAATTAACTAATCTAAACAGTTTCAGCTCAAATAAGAGAAATACTTCTAACATAACAAGACCTATAGGAAGATTCTACAATTTAGAGTTATTATCAAGGTCCCGAGAGAGTATCATCTTTCTACGACTTTCAGTGCATTTGCCTTGTTGTCCTTGTGTTTTTGTTACACAGCCACAGAGTGGCTGCTACGGCTTTAGATGCTGTGACTATATGTGAGGAAAGGATGTGGAGAGGACAGGATGTGGAGAAATGGTGACTGGGGCTGCAAAAAGGACTTATTTTTCTTTTTGACTCTTTTTTTTAGTAAATGAAGGAAATCTGTACCAAAACTCCCCCATGTTATGAACTGAATGTTAAAGTCCCCCCAAATTCATATTTTGAAACCCTAACCCTCAACATGATGGTATTTGGAGGTGCGGCCTTTGAGAGGTAACTGGGTTTATAGAAGGTCATGAGGGTTGGAGCTACCATGAGGGAATTAGTGTCCTTAGAAGAAGAGAAAGAAGGACCAGAGCTCTCTATCTCTCTAACCTGTGAGGACACAGTGAGAAGGCGCTGTCTGCAAGCCAGGAAGGAAGCCCTCACCAGGAACACATCTACCAACACCTTGATCTTGGACTCTCCAGCCTCTGGAACTGTGAGAAAATAAATGTCTGTTAATTAAGCCACTCAGTTTATATTTTGTTATAGCAGCCCTAGAAGACCAACCCTTCCCACTGTACATATACCTTTTTAATGTAAATCTATCTTAACTTCCCCATTTCTCCTATTCATAATTAGTCAGAAGAAATCTGGACCATCTAACTAATTTGCAGAATTGGTTCAGGTACCCAAATATTTTGCAATTTGGCCCACTCTATGGATTACCTCATGTTAATTGGACTGGAGTAGCAAGAAGTTGCAAATGCACAGAGGCCTTGGAAAAACCCGTGTGCCCCAGAAAGTATAATATAAACCCCAAGAAGATTTAAGGGCCAACCACAGCAGTGATGTTTTTAGGAGGCCAGTGATCTTTGGCATGTTGAAACAATCCAACCAAATTAAAAGACAAAGTGCAGCACTACTTTGGATCCTAAAGACAGCATGTTTCACACCTGGGAATACTTCTTCTATCCATTAGTGTGTGACAGCAAAGGCTGCCTGTTTTCAATGAAAACTAGAGAGGAAATATGCTCTGCAGGTGTAGGAGAAAGCGGCTTCACTACTTGGGCCATATGACAAGATAATATATTATTACATATTTCAGTGGTGGGAAAGAATGCAGAGTTTATAGCAAACTCTGATAAGAGAATCACAATTTAGACCCCTAGAGTTCTGCGGCAAGATCATGCCACCACAGTGGAGAATTATACTATATTCCAAAAGCAGTTATTAGCAGATATATGTCAGCCAACCACAAGATATCAAGTGATTTTGTAGCCAGATATTTCCATCACGAACTGATTTCTGAGAGACTCAGCCAGCCATAAGGCGGGATACGTGCAGAAGAAATTCATCAAAAGATGGAATTGCACACCTGGGATTGAGCAAGAGCAGAAATAGAGGGCACAAGTATGGTGCATAATCAGGTAGCCCAGACTTCATGTCATCCCTCACTATTACATCCAAGTCCCTCCCTCAGCACACTATGGGTGTGTGATGAGGACAAATATGACTGGCTGGTAGAGGAGGAAAGTGACTGACAACACAGACCCTGCAGATATGACATTCTGCTTTCAGTCGCTACCTAGATCTGCAGAAGCACTAGTTAAAGGTGAGCCTAGAAATCATAATGGAAGATGGAAACAGAGAGTATCATTTATGACTTCTGACTAGATGTAGTGCATGGGCTGTAGTTTGTCTCACTTACCTCCCTTTTGTGTTTTTCCAGGGATTCTAGAGGAGCTGATTCCAGAACTTAATACAGTCATGCACCACATAATGATGTTTTGATAAATGATGAGCCGTATATACAATGGTGGTCCCGTAAGCTTATAGTGCTGCATTTTTACTGTACCTCTTTTTATGTTTAGATATACAGATATTTACCATTCTGTTACAATTGACTACAGTATTCAATATAGTACCATGCTGTACAGGTTTGTAGCCCAGGAGCAGTACATATAGCCTAGGTGTGTAGTAGGCTATACTGTCTCCGTTTGTGTAAGTATGCTCTACAATGTTCATGCAATGATGAAATCATCTAAGGATCCATTTCTCAGAATGTATCCCTGTTGGTAAAGGATGCATGACTGTATGTGAATCACTAGTACCTGAATAGTGCAGGAAGTAGAATGTTGTGGATGCCATCTTAAACCATCTGTTTCTCCCTTTACGGCTGAGGCTTTTACTCCTCCAACTTCTGGGGGTGTTTTGGCTGACAGCTCTCAGCCCGAGCTTTGCTCTGGGAAGTGACCTCAACCAAGGAGAGCTAAGACACCCATGGGTATGCACCCAACTCTCATCCAATGACTGACTGACATGGGGGTATGAATGCTACTCCTTTGGGGAAAGTTCAAATAATTCTACAGATGCATTTCAGCACTAGAGCTCATGGTGAAAAAGATGAATCTGCTGTGGCCTTAATTTTGACTACATTTCTCTGCCAGTCCAGGTTCCTTCACCCTTCTACACATGTTAATTCCAGGGGAATTTCCAGTAAACTTCCTTCATACGCATTTCTGTCCCAAAGTTTAATTTCTAAAGACCCCTTTGTAAAACAGTGATCAAAAAAATAATCTCTGTAGAAAGCTGGTATTTGAACTGAGACCTGAGTGACAAAAAAGATTCTGCCTTAACAAGGACAATTCAAAAAACTGTTCTAGGTAGCAGAATAAGCTTTATTTTCTATGTGTAATCTCTCTCACATTTAAGGTTACCTAATCATACCTCCATATTCTATCCTAGAAAAAGTAAAACATGACTTTTAAGAAATGTTGAAGCCCTATATACTTTGAAAAATTATGCCGGTATGAACTTCAAGCAAGAACTGAACATTTCATTAATGCTGTATTTCTATCAATTACAGGCAGAAAACAGTGATACTTTTAGAATGTAGGGATTTCTGGTCATGTTATTGAGGGATTAATGTATTACATGTTCATGATACAGTTTGTTAACTATCCAATAGGAGTCATTATCTAAAGAAATTCTTCATTAGTGAGATTTTGGTGATCTAAGGGTACTTAAATGAGAATCAATATTTCTAATCTCCTTCGAAGCATTCTAGCAAAGATCTTCACATTAGAATTCAAAATACGGAATCAGATCTGAAGTCTCCATATTTTTAAAATTTGGTCTTTAACTGGGATCAGAGACATGTCTTTGAAATGAGGTTAGGAGAGCATTTATTAAGTGAAAATAATTTTGGGGGGTATACAGCTGCCCTGATTACAGCAGCTTTATTATTATTATTATTATGTTTTATTTACATTAAAAACTATTATAATATCTTGGGTCTTGATAACATAGCCCACTGAAAGTCTGCCACACAGGTGCATAGCTGTCCCAGTTTAATCTCTACCAGACGGGCTATCTTTGTATTACGAAAGTGGTTATTTTCACAAGAGTGTCATGTCTAGATTAGTCAGTCATTCTGCTCAAGCAAAACTTTTTTTACTATTTTTAAGAGATAGTACCAATGAAATGGGTTTAAACTTCATTAATATGAAGTTTGAAATGGATGTTTATTGATTATTTATTCTTAAACCTTTTTACAAGTTTCATAATACACACTGTGTATCTATCACATCTAAGATGAAATGTTACCACAAATAAATAACGTTTGTCATCAATATTTCATACAGAAACAGAGAACAAATATATGAACACATACATGTATAGATAGACTGTTCCCCAACTTAGGAGGGTTCAACATATATTTGTCAACTTTAAAATGGTGCAGAAGTAGTATGCATTTAGTGCGCTTTTTTAATTTACAATGGGGTTCTGTCCTGATAAGCCTATCATACATTCAAATTACGTTGGGTTTATTGGGATGAAACCCAATTGTAAAACTGAGGAGCATCTGTGACTATATGTATGTGTATGTGTATATGAACGTATGAAGCTCTTTTCCCTAACTAATGGCTTGTATTCCTTTTGACTCAGGTATCTCTAATCTACCTAATGTCTTCCTTCTCTCCATTCTTCACTTAAATATTTTATTGATCAACTAGGAAACTTCCTATATTTGTACATCTCTTGAAAGCATATCAACACATATATTCAATGTTCATAAATAAATATATATGTATATACTATATACCAGAGTTCAGTGAAGTACAGCTTGGGTGTTGGCCACTTCTTTCTGAAAATAAAGCTTTATCAAAACACAGCCATGCTCATGTGTTTGCATATTATTCATGTCTGCCTTAGGGCTACAGAGTTGAGTTGTTGTGTAAGAAACTGTATGACCCACAGCATAAAAGTTCCCTAGGGCACTTTGACACATAGTTTGGGAAACTGTGGGTCTAGGTGTTGAATGAGTACATATGTGTGTACTTTGGGTAGTATGGTGAGTAATTTTAACTTTAGATACTTAACATAAAAATTTCATGGCTTCTTGATATCGTAAAGACAGAGAAGACATTGGCAAACATTAAATAACACATCTTCACCCTACCTGTGAAGAAGCCAAAACTCAGAAACATCGAGAGCCTTGCCCATTTTATTTTTTCCAGTTTTTCTTTTAAATTTTACTATTATGTCACTTGATACTACTACATATAAAATGTTTTAGAGTCTAGAAAATGGCCTTTGGCTTCTCTGATAAGGCAATACTAATGTTCCATGAACTAATCTCATTTAACATACAGAAATTAATGATTAAAGCTAATTTATTTCCACTGCTCATGTGTATTTAATTGCATATTTCATTCAGTTAGAAGTGCAGAATTTCTGCTTGAACCCAAGAGGAGGAGGTTGCAGCGAACTGAGATCATGCCACTGCACTCCAGCTTGGTTGACAGAGTATCAAAAATAATAATAATAATAATAATGCAGAATTCCTTTTGGGATCAAGTAATAACAGTTTCCTGAATAGATCTTACTTGTGTCTAACGTCTCCCAGTGTTAAATGTGTGATAGATGTATTTCTAACATTAACTGATACATTAAAAATAAGTGTTAAAACAGACATGCTTAAGGGGAACAGAGTCAGAAACACTACTTCATGCTGGATCTTACATCAGGCCTCGAGGACCACAGTGTTCTGCCAGGTTAGTAGAGTAAGCTCCTCTGCCCTCACCTGCTCCAACCCATCCTCACACCACTCCCAAAGCCCATTTGCGTTTGACCTTCCTCCTATCAACAGGAATGAGAGCTTCTCTCTATCTAAATCTGTCCTTTTCCAAGGCACACTTTAAGCTCCATTGACTTTTTTCTTCCAAAGATGCCATTCTCCTTAGAAGCTCTAGACATACTTAAATCCTTTTACCCACATTTCTCACTTGAGTCCCAGAATTTGCTAACTTATATGCAGAGACAAAGGCATAATAAAACAATTCAATTGTTTAATTTAATTTACAAGAAATTGATTTCAATCCATCATCTGTCTAATCATCTTGTCTATGTAAATTTGCATCATGGAGGACAAAATCTACAGAATTATTTAGGTCAACTACATGAACAAATCTTCGAATTTATTGCACAAAAATCTATTTCAGGGAAGGACAAACTATAGCCCACAAGCCAAAGTGCCAGTTATCTGTTTTTGTTTGGCTTGTGAGTTACAATTTGTTTAAAATTTTTAAATGGTTACATTCTAAGTCTTTATGTATGCACCTACATAATACCCTTGATTTTACTTTTAAGCCTTCTTAAGTTAAAATACTTATTATCTGGCTCTTTATAGAAAATGCTTGCAGAACTCTGGCATGCTTATTTCTTTGCCCATTTTAATGTTATGCTTGTCACTATTAGCTAGGTAAAAATACTCAAACTAAATTAATTGTGTGGGTAATTCAATTACTACATTTAAATTCAGATAATGAAGTTCTGTTGACCTCGGTAAATACTCATGGAGCTACTATTTCACAACAGGTATTATTTTAGGTCCAGGGGATGTAAAAATTAATCAGACAAGAAGCTCATAACTCAACAGAATCTTCTCATTGTATTTGCAGAATATCGCCTGTACCTTTCATTTTATGGATTGCAGAGGAAGTAGTTTACCATGTGTTGTAAGTTAGAGGATTGAAGATTGCCCTTTGATTCTTGTGATCAATGAGAAAGTTTGCCGAAGGTAAGAAAGTAATTTTTCTATCTCCTAAAATATGTACCTCAGTCCAGATATTTGACTTCTTTTATCACCTTCAAACAATTCACACTAGAACTTGAATAACATCCACAGAGCTTTTGTTGCAGTAAAATATAATAATAAAGGTCAGCTGCTGTCATATTTCTACCTCTGAATAATGCTTAAGCCTACTTAAATGACATGTTCTCAATTTTAATTTGCACATCAAAGTGTAAAGTAACAGTGATTAAATCTACTACATGAATGTTTTTCTCCTTATGTTTAACAGGAACTTGAACTCCATCACTCACATTTCATTGCTTAATAACTCAATGTTACTTGATGCCCCTAAAAAACAGTAGGCATGTCTTAAATGCCTCTCATTCAGTTTTAAAAAGGAATCATACTGCGATATACATGACATTAATTCCTATACTATCCATTCCATTTCATAAAATAATTTTGAAACTATATATTTCATGGACACAAAAAACAGGTTTTTTTATTGTTAGAAAATTAAAAAGAAAAGGATTATTTAAAGTGGTTCACAAATGTGCCTACACAAAGACACAAGATGTAATCATTGCACTATCATAAATGACAACAAATTCATTTAGCAGAACAATAAAATATTAGTTGACGTTTTATCCATTTTCCTAAAATTTAATTTTCTTAAAGTTTATGTGTGTGTATGTGTACATATATATATACAGTTAATGGCCCAGCACTTATGAGTCAAAAGAATCATTTGTCTTGTCTTTTTACCTACAAAAACTTTTTAATTTATGCCAGTGGCTGTCATTAATTTATTCACTCAACAAATATTTATGAGCTATGTACTATTTCCTATGTATTATGTGAGGCCAAACTCCAGATTTCACTTCCTTTCAAAGAAAAATAGATACACTTTACATAACAATCGTTCATTATATAATCTAGATTAAAAATAGAAAATTGCTTCTTAAATTTTAATTATCATTTATATTGGGCAACTATCTTTTATAATTGTACAAAGTTATAATACAGTGTAGTTTCTCACTAAGTATATTTTTGATATTGGTCGAATCCATTTATAATTCATTGCTATTTATGATCTGTTTTATGATGCACACTATTACATATATGTGACTGAATTCATGTTGGCTGATTCAACAGGTGCACTCATATTATGTATCTTTTAACTTTTTATATATATAATTTTATTCCTCTGTGTAGTTAGTCACCATAACAGTTCACACGAGTCTTCTACCCCATCTCCAAGTGAGAGGTCTTTGCTTATTTTGGTTTGCTTCACTGAGTTCAAGCTAGACTTTCACCTTATCTCTACTATTTCCTAGTTTGTATCTTCTAGCTTTTTAACTTAATGGGTGGCAAAAGGCCAGAGGCAATGTAGAACTAGGTAACTTCTGCTGAAGGAAAGACAGTTGTTAACAACTTCTACAACAGTACTTTAGGTTCACAGTTTCAGCTTCAATTTCTTTTACTGCTCACTTTAGACCCTGCCTAAAAGTCACTTAAATAGTCATCAATCACCCACGTTTTTATAAGCAAGGACAAAATAGAGTTACATAGCACATTACAAATTATAAAACACTTCATCACTTACTATTGCATTTGATTTTCTTTTAAAAACTCAGTGAAAGGTAAAACAAGTAGTTCTATTGTGAAGATAATTTTTACAGATGACAATGTTGAGGTCCAGTTGTCCCTGTTGCATTTTCTAATATAGCACACCTAGTAAATCCTAGAATTGGACTTAGATATTATTATATCAAATGTTACTTTTTAATTGTATTATGTCACCTCTTTTCATATATATATTGAAATCAAGTTCTGAAAACCAAAATAAAAAGCTGTCCTGCACCAGATACAGTAGGAGATGGGAACTGGTACAACTCTGAGACCAAAAGGTGATAGATGTCTTTCTAACATTAACAGATATATTAAAAATAAGTGCTAAAACAGACATGCTTAAGGGGAACAGAGGCAAAAAGACTACTTCATGCTGGATAATTAGGGGAAGGATAAATTACAAGATGAGATATAAACTGGCTCTTTAAGAATGGATGGGATGTTTTATGATAAAAGGAATGGCAAGACTATTCTGGAATTGAGCAATAAAATGAACACATTAATGAGGTGATAATGGACATGAAATGTTTGCAAAGTGAGTTATTTGGTATTCATTTGGATAGTGTTCAAGAATATAGTCATTGGAGTCAAACAGAGAGAGTCTACCACTTATTAGTGTGATGAAATAGCACAACTTATCTAAGCTTTCTGAGGTTCAGTTCCTTTATTTTAAAAATGCGGGTATAGCAGACAAGTCCTAGGCTGGTGAAAAGATTGAAACCCTTAGCAGAGTGCCTGGCATGGTGTGTGCACTCAGTAGGCCGCAATGGTTATTTATTTTATTTTTTATTTTTGAGATGGAGTTTCACTCTTGTCACCCAGGGTGGAGTACAATGGCATGATCTCGGCTCACTGCAGCCTCTGCCTCCTGGGTTCAAGCAACTCTTTTGCCTCAGCCTCCCGAGTAGCAGGGATTACAGGTGCCCACCACCATGACTGGCTAAGTTTTGTATTTTTTTTTTTCAGTAGAGATGAGATTTCACCACGTTGGTCAGGCTGGTCTCGAACTTCTGAACACCTGCCTCGGCTTCCCAAAGTGCTGAGATTACAGGCATGAGCCACTGCGCTTAGCCTGCAATGGTTATTATTAGTTGTAGTATCCCTGGCTTACTGGAGTCAGGATGACTATTTAGCACTTTTGCCAAGAAAGTTGATTCTAGAGCACTGTTGTGACTATTTTCAGCTTACATTTCTAACAGGATGTTACCCTCACTACTCAACAGCAAACAGGCTATAAAGCACAATGCAGAGGTAGGTAGGCTAAACATGGACACTCAGAGGAGAGAAGCGGAATTGAACTGCACATTATAGGACACCAAAATGAGGGCCTTCTCAGAGCAAAGCGTAACTAGCAACAGATTTTTGGATGTTGTTTATTTTTCCTCTTCCGTACATCATTCTTCAAACAAATTTCAAAGTAAATGGGTAGGACGTCTGATGAAAAATAGAAGCATTAGACCATTTTACTTCTACTTTTTTCCCTTAAGCATGACTAAACATGTAGACACACGTTGGGGTTGGGCAGGGGAAGGCTAGGAGAGTATAACTTTTCCTATGTGGTAGAAAAGAAAAAACAAAACTGACTTCAAACCTAAAACTCAAATGATCTCCATCACATACTAAAATTTGGATCAAAATTATGAAGGATGATTAAAGCTGATATTTATGTCCTCAGATTTAACACAACTACAGGCTTAACTAAAACAGAGTGACATGAATCTGAAAAGACAATGCAATTATTCTTTGTGGAAAATGTTGACGAAGTCTAAAAGTGTGAATGTGGTCTGAGGGAGGAAGGAAAACTGACAAGGTTTAGATGCAAATCTACAAGGCAGAACAGAAGAGGAAGTCCTATGGTGGAATCCTGCTGGAGCACCATCTCATATCACAGGGAATTGTTGTGAGTCACAATCCCACCCTGAAACTTGACAGAGCAGGAACATCACCATTTTGGATGAGCAGTGCCATTTTAAAGTTCACCTTGATCAAAAACCACCTAAATCCAAAAGGCATCAGCCTAATGGCTAAGGTTGGCATGACCATAAACCACAAATGACATCTCCTATGAGAAACATTCCAAACCCCTCCCTGACCAGAGACACACCAGCCTCAAGATAACCCTCCCCTCCAACCAGAGACATTCCAACCCCACCATAAACTTCTCCCCAACACAGAAACATTCCTAGCTTTCTCACCAATAAATGCTCTTAAGTCTGTAAGAGAGAGAGCTTCTCACCGAAATTGGCCAGAAGCCCCTCTCAGGTTTATTCTCCAAAATAAACCTGTCTTTGACTGTTGAGCTACTTTTCATGCTTCTTTCCTCTTTTTTTAACTCTTACAAAAACCAAACTCTGAGTTCAGAGCAATGCTCCTAAGTTGGAGAATGTAACAAATTTTGTCAGTGTGTATTTGAGACAACAAACCTAAACTGGAATTTTAAACTATCCCAAGGCAAGTGCAAGTCGCCTCACCTTCCTCCCCAAATCCCTGACAAAACGCTCATCACTTGGGGATAATATTTGAAGTTTCATCTTCAAATAGTTACTCTAGGTAGAATTTTATCTACTCCTTCCCACCCCATTAAGAAAGGTAATAACAGAAAGAAACCAGAAGAATACACAGGGACTGAAAATTTTAAATATGCACAGAGCTTTGTCCAGAATGTCACATGATAAATGTGCACTAGCAAGGGTTACTTCTGGGTAAGCAGAATTCTTCTTTGCACTTTCATGTCTTATATATACGTATATTTTAAAATGATGTGAACATTTGTCATAGATAGTCAAATAAAACATAACACAAATGTAATACTCAAGAGGAGAAAAATAAGGGGGAATAATTGTGGATCACAAAGTGAGGATCAACAAAAATTAGCCCCCCCCCCCCCCCCACCCCACACACACACAAAGGAATGAACCACTGATTAATTTACCGGGCAGTCCCTGTGATGTACCAGATACTGAGTTATTGTAGACATAGACATGAAAGGCAAGAGTCACAGGGAACCAAATTCTCAGTCTAGTTTAAGAGACAAACCAGGAAATAAATGCTTTCAATAGAGTGAGTTTTTAAATTTTTTTTGTTTTCACGGAACATGAAAGTGCAGACTGCAATGGATCAGCCTTGTTTCTGAACATTTAAATGTTTCCTACTTTTTTAGGCACTACTCTGGTGATAAGAAATACAAAGTGAAATGGGGTACTTATCCAAAATCTTTTGTGCTGGCTCTTGATTCTGCTCTTGTGTTCTTCTGAAGCAGGAAGCAATGAGGCACACATGAGTGAATCCATCAGTAGCAGGATAGGGAAGGTTGAAGAAAGTTGAAGGGAAAAACTGATGGGTGGCTGTTATTATTATTTCATTTGTACCGTGTGGGGAACAAATATCTTTTTCCAAAGTGTGATAGAGAGGATGGTGAGAAAGGGATTTCAGTGATAAGAATCTGAAATAAAAATTGTGGAAAATGGCAGAGTGTTAATTAGGGATATGTCCAACTAATGCTCAACTAGTCTTGGAGACAAGACACTTTGCAGCTGGAAATTCAAATGGTGATCTAACCATTAATTTTCCTAGCAATGATTGTTAATGTGGAAGTCAAAGAGAAAATGATTAGATTGGGGTATTTTAACTGTGTGTAAGAATAATGGCAAGAAAGTCAGGACATTTCTAATATTAGAAAGAAATGATCAATGTGATGATCGACCCCGAGGTCTAGGTATGTTCGGAAAAACAATGAAAGCAGAAGAGAAAAAAATGGGAAATGGAGAAAGAGGAAAAAATTGAAAAAGAAGAAATCAGGCTGAAGACATCAAGAAGCTTGTGGGCAGAAGTTGGCATATAAAAAATTAGAACAGAAGATGGGAGGAAAGCTTGGATGAGCTCTCCAGGATGTTGCTCTGAGGATGAGGGGCCAACCTGGGATGGCGTAAAGTTTGTGGAAGTCAAGGGGTAGTCAGTCAGCTGTAGCCAGGAATTCAGATCAGACCAAAATGAAGAAGTTTTTTCCTTAGTTAAATTTGGCTAAAGGTTCACTAAACATTTTCCTAATTGCTCAGTGGAAAAGAAATACAAAATTAATATAAGCCCATTATATTTTTAAAAAGTTGTTTAGTTTTTGTTGTTGTTTGTTTGTTTGGCCAGGCACAGTGGTTCACAGCTGTAATCCTAATCCCAGCACTTTGGGAGGCCAAGGTGGCAGGGTTGCTTAAGGCCAGGAATTTAAGACCAGCCTCGGCAACACAGTGAGATCCTGTTTCTACAAAAAAAATTTTTAAAAATTAATCAAGCATGGTGATGCCCAAGTGTATTCCCAGCTGAGGCTGAGATGGGAGGATCCCTTGATCCCAGGAGGTCAAGGCTGCAGTGAGCCATGACAGGCCACTGCATTCCAGCCTGGGTGACCCAGCAAGACCCTGTCTCTCAAAGAAAAAAAAAAGAAAAAAGAAAAGTTGCTTTTGATTTTTTCTGTGGAAGTTAGCTAGGTAACACCATTTTTGTTTTTCTCAGATAATACCATAGTGACCCTTATGAAATCCAGACTGAAAAGTACTATAGGTATTGCTCTGAAAGAACAGCATCAAAATGTGATCCCTCCTGCTGCTATGGTCTGAATTTTTGTGTCCCCTAATAATTTATCTGTTGCAATCCTAACACCCAAGGTGACGGTGTTAGGAGGCGAGGCCCTTATGAGGTGATTAGGTCATGAGAGTGGAGCCCTAAGAATGGGATTAGTGCCCTTATAAAAGAGGTTGGAGAAAGGTAGGTCTCTCCTTTCACCATGTGAGGACACAGCTAGAAGTCACCATCTATAAACCAAGAAGAGGGCTCTCCCCAGACACTGAATTTTCTGGAGCCTTAATCTTAAGCTTCCCCAGCTTCCTGGTCTCTAGAACTGTGAAAAATAAAGATGTGTGTTTATAAGCCACCCAGTATTTTGTTATAGCAGCTCAAATCAATCAAGACACCACCTGACAGCATCTGCATAACTTGAGATCTTGTTAGAAAGGCATAGTCTCGGGCCACAACCTTGACTTCCTGAATAGAAATTCTAGAGGCAGGACCAGCAATCTGTGGTTTAAGTCACCTGCCATGTGATTCTGATGCATGCTAGAGTTTAAGGATCACTGCTCTGGAACTTATTTGTACTACCTGATTTAGTAATTTTTTTTCCTTAATACTGAAGAAAGTATTAAAGTACTTCAATTAATTCCTAAAATCCATCTCTTCCTTCAACCGCTTCCTCGAAGGCATCTACAGCAGTTGTAACACTACTCTTTTAACTCCTCAGCTAGGTGTTTTAGTTTGGAAAATTGAGTTTTTAAAAATATCATTATGGATCAAAACTGCATGCCATAAGATGAGATAAATGGTAAGATGAGAAAAATGAAGCAAAATAAAAACACACTAGAGAATATGCTCGACTTAGAACATACAGTGTCCATTGGCTGAGAATGCTTGCTTTGTGACCAGCTAATACTCATGGAATTAGAAAATATCACACACTCTGCATTGTTTGCTCTCATGAGTTAAGACCACATTTTGGAAGATATTATGTTGATGAAAACAGTCAAACTCTGTAAAATATTTAAAGAGATTTATTCTGAGCCAAATATGAGTGACCATGTCCCGTGACACAGCCCTCAGGAGGTCCTGAGAACATGTGCTCAAGTTGGTCGGGGTACAACTTGGTTTTATATATTTTAGGGAGGCATTTAAGAAATACATTGATTTGGTTCAGAAAGGCGGGACAACTCTCTAAGCAGGGTGGGGAGTGGGGAGGTGGCTTCCAGGCTATGGGTAAATTTAAACATTTTTCTGGTTGATAATTGGTTGAGTTTGTCTAAAAACCTGAGATCCATAGAAAGGAAACGCTCAGGTTAACCTTGGAGACCAAGGTTATTTTGAAGTCTTATAGCGGCTGCCCTTAGAGACAATAGATGACAAATGTTTCCTATTCAGATCTTTAAAAGGTGCTAGACTTTTATTTAATCTCTTCAGGATTGGGAGGGCCTGTAAGAAAAAGATCTAGCTATGTTAACAGAGATTCTTTACACATGCAGATTTTCCCCAACAAAGGACGGCTTTCCAGGGCCATTTCAAGATACGGCAGAGGAATAGGTTTTGGGGTAAAATATTTTTATTTTCTTTCTTGTCTCATAATGTTATGCCAGAGTCAGATTGGAAAGTAAGTCAGGATATATAGTGTTAAATAAAAGCCACCTGATGAGAATTTATGGTTTGTAGGGCATGACTCCCCAGACCCCTTAGGTAGAAATTTGGACAAGATTAAAAAAAAAATCAGAGCTTAGTCCTTGTATATGAGTGGGTGAAGGTACATATGTATGTGATGTGTGTACATCATATTTATTTATTTACTGGTAGGTAACATTATATACTTTAGCATGAACATATTTTATAAAATAGTTTGGAACAAACAGCATTGTAATAGGCCTGGGCTAAAAAGGCTGAATTAAATGAGACATGTATAAAGGGGAGGGGAAACTTTGAGATTTCCTTACATATATCCTAGTGGCATTGGACTAATATTCAGATTGTATCTTCTGATTTTCCAGTTTGAAATTTGGCCTTTTGAAAAGTGTTATTTTATTAAAATGTTTCCTTTTAACTATGCGTTTTCTAAATGTAATATCTATAAACTCATTTATTCAGATTAGAGTGATTTATTAAAATTTGGAAAGAACTGGGTGGAAATTACCACTTTTATTCTTTATAGGAATGGGTTTTCTAAACATGCTAATATTTAAGAGGCAATATTTAACCTGCTCCAGCAAAGGTGGGTTTCCAATTATTACAACAGGATGGATGTGAGTACACACACACAGACATGGTCACACATCTACACACACACACTGGTGGAGGTGGGACAGAAAGAAGAAAAACAGATGGGAAGGGAAGTGGAAGAATCTGTAAAGTAAAAGTATATTTTATTCCCTGGGCAAACTGTTTGTTGCTTCAAATTCGGTCTATTATAATGAAATAATCAATCACAGGGTGAAATTCAGACAGAACGTCAGGATGCTATTCATTTCAGGTGGTCTAAGTCCCACTACAAATTCTTCTACAAGAGATAAGCCAGGGGGCACTTGGCATTTTCTTTACTGCCATCTCTTGCCACATTTGATGCTCTGTCCTCTTCCCAGACTTAAACGTTGCACCAAACTGAACATCAGTGTGGTGCAAAAACAGAACTCTTTCTGAACAAGCCAACTTGCAGCTCTGTAACCAAGAAGAATAAAAATAAACCCTTTTCTTAGAAATGCTAATGCATTTTTCTGAGGCTGTGCTTCCTAACAGGTGCTTTTAGGTATGCTTGAAACTGTGAGCTCTGTAGAGGAATATCAGCCTCACACAAATTAACACAATCATTATTAGAAGTGAAGCAGCTCTCTGGATTCAGCATATGGACTACAAACTGGCAGAGAGCCTGAGGTCTTCGAGGAGGACGCTGGTGTCCTTCCGTTGTTTCTTAGCTACTGGGAGAGATTTCGGCTCTTCAGCAGTTTCTCTTCCTGACCAGTTTTTTTTCCCAAGATAAATCTGAGCTAGCACCATATGTTTCAAGAACACAAAAGCAGCTTCTGAATTATTACAGCACACTTGCCCAGGAAATTCAAGCTGCTTAAGCACTGCAATCCTAGTACCAGGCAGAACTGGAAAGAACAGTGAACTTGATAACCTTTTGTCAGACAACACATGTCCTCAAAAGTAGGATACCTTGGACATTTCCCTGAGACAATAGAATGAGTTGCCTATAGTCCTTAGTTATTTTAAAATCATAATCCTGGCTAAATGAACAATTGTTAGATGATGTTGAGCCCACAAGCACGATTTAAGTTTTAGGAGATCAGTGCATTATTATGTGTTGTTGTTGTTGTTGTTAAATTTTAAAACCACTGAGTGATTTTAACTGTCATGTACTGTGCCAAATAATGGGGATATAAAGATATTTAAGACAGAGTACTTAACGTCACACAGTTCAAGTGAAATAGACATATCATCAGAAAATGGCAAAATTGTGTGCAGGTGTACTGATAGGGATTCAGACAAGGTTTGACAGGATCACAAAGGTATAGAACCTAATCCACTCCGGATGTTTTATACAAGGATACCTGAAAGAAAACTAACTTGGGTATTGGAAGAGGTGTTTGTGATAGAACTAGATCCTCTTTCTTATTGCGGTAGTATATTACTGATTAAAATATATCCTTGCCAGGTTAACGATTGTCCAGCTTTGTTTATCTTCGGCAATCCTAAGGCAAACAGATTTCAGGTTTAAAGCTATCTCCTATCCAACAGCAATGGCTGGCTGTGTAGAGTTGGATGCTACCATGAAAATCTTGCAGAAATAACTTAGTGATGGCTTTCAGAGGCAGAGACAACAATTGTGGTGGGAAATGTGTTTATGACTTGCCAAATTCACTGCAGTAAATGCTCTGAAAGTTGTTTAATAACTTTTTTTTTGACAGCTAAGTTTAGAATAGATGTAAGAGAAACAAACTCTAGTTAAGGAAACTAGTCAAGAAATGACTGTAATCTTTCAAAAGAGAGAGAAGGAAGGCCTAAACTAGAGCAGTGTGAGAGAAACAGAGTGGACACAAATATAATAAAGAGGAGGGAGGTATGTGTTATGCCAGGTTTCTCTAGCAGGTTTCTGGGTGACGAGTTGTGACACTATGTGAAATAGAGGAATAGCCAGTCAGCCAACAGATGGCAGAGAAGAACGTGATTATACACTTTGGGATATGTTGAAGCTTAGGGTCTCGGGACATATATCTGACTATTATCTAACTGTCAGATTACATAGTCAAGACTGTAATGCAGGAAGAGTCTTTGCATAAAGACATAATTTATATCTTTATACAAAGTGGTCATTGAAAAAGAAAAAAGTGGAGGAGATCCAACAGGGAGAGTGGTTGATGGAGAAGAGAAAGACGGAAACCTAGTAAATGCTAATACTTATAAGGAAAACAAGAATGAAAATCCACAAGGGAAACGGAGAACATGAATAGTACAGAAGTTCTAGTGGAAGCAAGAAGATGCAGCATCACAGACGCTAAAGGAGTATAGATTTTTTAAGAATAATCAATACTGCCACATATTGCAAAATGGTCTCATTAGATAAGGACTGAAAAATGTTCATTGATTTGATAACTGAGAGAGATTTAATTTTAAGGATAATTTAAATAAAGTAATATAGCTCTATGTGTTGAATTTCTGAAAACCTAACCTCTTCTACATTTAATAGCTTAAAACAACAACCAGCTATTTAGCTCACGAATTCATAGGTTGGCAATCTGGTGTGAATTTCATTGAGTGGTTCTTCTAGTCTGGGCCACACTGGTTACTCTCAGTTTATCTAAGGCAAGATTGCTCATGCATCTGTGGTTAGCTGGTAGGTTCACTGGCTGGAATGATTAGGACATCTTTCCACATGGCCTCAAATCCTTCGGTAAGTTATTAGATGTGAAATTCACAGAGTTCCAAGAGTAAGAGTGGATGTACCTCAAAATTCTTGAGATTGCTCAGGTTACACACAGCATCCTTTCTGTAGCATTGTATTAAGCAAGTAATATACAAAGCAGTCCAGATTCAAGGGGTGAAGAAATAGATGCCACATCATTTTTGAAAGAGCTGCAAAAGAGTTGCCATTTTTGCAATCTATCATGTTACCAGCAAAGAGATTTTAGCATTCTGGTTACATGCCATAACCATATTTCCATGTAGACAAAAATGGCTTCAATGGGCTATTTTAGCACAGACTTTGTAACATGTTGGAGCAAAAGAGCACAGAGCCTGGCTACCTTCCTTTAAGCCCACAGGAGTTTAAAGAGTGGGAAACTTCCCCTTGGTTCACAAAGGCAACAGAGGAAGCAATGACCTTAGAAGGAAGGTTTTTAAGGCCTCACTTAACCTAATATTCTTACTGTTAAAATGTATGTTCAGAAGGCTTACTGTTTATAGTAATGAGTGGATCAGCTTATAGGGATATACCTGCCTGTTGAAAACAACTAAAAAAGCTGATTAAAATATTACAGAAGAATGTCTTAAAAGCATCGCACAGACAACAAGACAATAACACATTTTTCAGGCCTAAAAAGAAGAAATAATGAAAACTTGGAAATTTATCTTGGTACAAAAACTGATTTTTCCCTGAAGGTATTTGATTTTCTAGCAGAGGCTCTGGGAATGGAATCAAAATCTAAAGTAGAATTCACCTAAAATGGGAAGTCTAATAAGACTCCTGCTTGATAAGCTGAGACCCTAAAGAGTTTACCCTCAAGCAAGGGTGAATGGAAGTGGCAGAGCCTTGGTAGAATGAGTCATGTATTGTATGTACCATGTCTTGAACTTGATTCAGCAATGAACATTCTCTTTGAAAAATAATTGTCAATTAGTTCTAAATATTATTTTTTCAAAATGAATTTCATCATATCAAAAATGACAACAAGGTGCTAGACTATGAGAACAAGTAGAAAAGGACAGAAATGGACACCAGAAACACAGCAAAAAATAAAGAGATCAGATATGTATTAATAAGTAATTAGATACTGATTATAAAACAACTATGCTGAAAAGGTTTAAATAAATGAAGAACCAACTAAAAGATATCTGCAGAGGACAATGAATCATAAAAAATGACATAGAAGGTTTAAAAAAACTTCTGGAAGAATACATAATAGAAATTAAAATCTCTATGAGCAGACTTAACAACAAACTGAAGACAGCTAAAAGCAGATAGGTTGCGAAGAATTATCTTGCATTCAATTTTAAAAAACCCATTATAGACTATACATGAGAGAGATTAATAACCATGAATGACACCAAAACAAGATTTAGGAAATGTAATCAGAGTCGCAGATGGAGAGGAGAGACTAGGACAGCTGAATATATCTGAAAAGATTGTGGTTGACAGTTTTCTAGATCTGGAAGACAGTAATCTTTCCGTAAAAAGACAGTAAACAGATTCAAGAAGCTCACAAATCCCATGCAAGATAATTAAAAAGAAATCTGCAACTAAATATATTACATTGAAGCTGCTTGGGGAAAAAGAGACTGAGAAAAAAAAAAATCTTAAGAAAGGCCGCAGGTGAACAACAGCAACAAAATATCGCCTCCAAAAGAGCAAGAATTTGATTGATAGCTTACTTCTTAAAAGCAACAAATTCAGACAGACAATAGTGGAATAATCTCTTCAATGCACTAAAAGAGACTGAGTATAATCTAGACTACATTTCACAAATGTTGATGAAAAGTGGACTTTTTCAGACAAACAATGTTGAGAGGGGTCTTTTTGACAACTTTCACTGAAGACATTCTAAAGGATGCACTTTAAACAGAGAGAAAATGATCCCAGGTGCATCTAATGTGTAAGAAAGAATACAGAGCAAAAAAGATGGAAATATGTGGGAAAAAAAAACATGTTCTGGACTGAGTGATCTCTTAAGTGAAGGGTTGGCAAGCTTTATCTATATGGGGCTAGATTGCATTTTTCTTCTTCGCATGCCTTATGTTCTCTTTTGTGATTTTCTGCTGTTGTACAAAATCAGCCACAGACAATTCATACAAGAATGAGCTTCTTTTTTTTTTTTCATGTGACTGGGTTGGTTCCAACAAAACTCTGTTTACAGAATAAGATAGTGGGCTAGCTGTAGAAGAGGGGCCACAGTTTGCAAACCTCTAACTTGAGTTAACTTTCCACTATATTCATGAGCCATTTTAGTTTGCGTCCACGCTTACAAGGAAGAAGTAATGAAAAAAATCTTACATCCTTCACTTTATTGTTATAGTTTAAGACATGCAGGGTGGCCAGACGTGGTGAATGAAGCCTGTAAACCCAGGACTTTGGGAGGCCGAGGCGGGCTGATCGCTTAAGGTTAGGAGTTTGAGACCAGCCTGGCCAATGTGGTGAAACCCTGACTCTACTAAAAATACAAAAATTAGCCAGGCTTGGTGGCAGGTGCCTGTAATCCCAGCTACTTGGGAGGCTGCGGCAGGAGAATCACTTGAACCCAGGAGGTAGAGGTTGCAGTAAGCTGAGATTGTGCCACTGCACTCCAGCCTGGGCAGTAAGAGCAAGACTCCTTCTAAAAAAAATAATAATAAAATAAAAAAGATATGCAGGGCTGTTTGCCATAAATATAGCATAGGCTCTGATCTTTCCTTGTATGGTCAATCTCAGGTAAAAGCCTGAGCCATCATCACAAAGCATCTCCTTATGTGCACTTAATATTTCCGATTGTAGGAAATATTCAATAACAATGAGGCAACTAGTAGGAGCTTTCTGGAAAATAAATCTGATAATGACATTTTTCTGTTGACATTTTTTTGAAGACTTCTCTATCTGTTCATCAAGCTGTGGTCACTCACCGTGATGTGAGGCCTTTGTGACTTGGTACTGATCCTTTCTCTCTAACTACTTCTCTCTCACTTCACTGAGCTCATCTCACGACTTACCTTGGGTAGTGTGGTCTCCAGAGTGCAGTGCACCAGCTGCTGCTGCTTTATTGTGGTTCCATGAGCTGTTTCTCCAGCCCCAATATGCACCAATGTGTCTAGCTGGCAAGTGCTTGTCTCTCAAGACTCAATCCACACAACACTCCCTGGAAAGTAATGCCACAACAAATCCAGTATACACTGCTCCTCTGGGCCTCCCAGAGTGTTCTGCTTATGTCCCCATGCATAGCAGGCAACACTGTGTCCTACCTTGTCTGTCATCCACATTAATCTTTGATTTCCTTCCTTCTGTGTCCAGCATGGTGTAGAGTGGGCACGTGTGTGTGTGTGTGTGTGTGTGTGTGTGTGTCACATGTGTATGTGTTTAATTATTGGTTGAAGAAAAAATAATACTTGGTAACCTTAAGTTTCTCATAAAATTAATCTAAATCAAAATTGCCCATTAATCAAGTGACCTATAAATATCTCTTAAGCATGATTATAAAGAGTCAAAATAATCAAAATATTACTATATAGTAATTATGGTGTTACTCTTTGAGCAATGTAACCGATAACTTGAGAAATTGTTATCTGTGATACTTAAATATGTCTTTAATTTGAAAGAATGTGTGGAAATAATATAAATGAATATGATGACCAAAGAAAATTTTTAAATCAAGTTTGTACTTTGAAACAACTTATATATTGATATCAGGTGAACAATCATGTGTCTATATTGCAAATTCCAAATTGATTAAATTAGCAATTTCTTCAGTTTATTATTTCAACTTTTAATTTTGAAATGTAATTCTAAAAGTTATCATTTATAGACTCTACATATTGTTTAGATTTTACATACTATTTAAATAATCTTTACTAAGCATTGCATTATATAAACAGTAATTTGTTTATGCCTGCTTACATTTTAGTGTATTTCATTAGTTCATTAATTGAAAACACAGAACTACTGATGTGATATTTTCTCCTAATTCTTTTAAAAAATAATTGACTTTAAAACAGTTTTACAATGTTTGCCTTAATCATTTTTTGAATAACAGATTTCCATCCATGATGTGTTTGCGAGGTTACAGTATAATTTTCTTTCTTTTATTGCTTATTTCAATAGTATTTAACATTTTCATGTAATATGGAGTTAATTTAATATTGACTAGTATGAAATGAAATAATTTGGTGTTCACTTGATTGTCACATATATTTTCTTAAATGTTTCATTTTAATTTAACAATATTTAATAGGCATTAAAAACAAACTGTTACCTTCATATTTGCCTTAGTTTCATTAACGTGCTGTGCTTATGTCTGAATTTAAACGGTGAGTGTGATTGTCTCAGGCCTTTATGAGTTGGACGATGGTGGAGAAGTTTTCTTAAGTATACCTTAGCAAATTAAAATAGAAAAGACAGCAGTGATTTTTGTTTTTCTGCCTACATTTAAGAAGATTAGGTTGATTGTTATAGAGTAATATTTTGAGAGGCTTTTATAGAAACTGGCTGAAAAAGTTCCCCTCTTGGGCAATATTGTTGAGAATGAATAGAACATTAAACCTCTGCCAGTGCTGCGTTCATTAATTTATTAGATTGGTTAGCAAGGAGGAAAGTCCTGAAATATTAGACAAAAAGAAGGCGAGATGTTAGAGCAAATAAGTGAGTCGGGGAAATCTTGATTGCTTGGGCTGTTCTTTAGGGCAGGAGGCCCACGTGTTTTGACAGAACACTGCACTGCAGGGTCCCAGGCTGCCAAAAGTCAGGTAAAAGAGGTTAAAGGTGAAAAGCTGTTATTACATGACTGTATCAAGGCATTACAACTCTCTAGGATTCATAATTTGAGAATATTCCTAAATTTTAAATAAGAAATTTATGCAAGGTTGTTACTGTATTCTTTTTAATTCTAGAATTTTATGAAACTAAGGAATGTCAAAGAGGGGATGGAAGAAGCTAAATTATTTGCTATTTTGACTAATTTTCCAGTTTACATAGTGAGGGTAGATGCCAGGTATTTGATCCACACAAATGCAGAATTTTATGTATCCCTCTTTGAAGTTCATGGTGAATCTGGTATGTTCTCATAAAAAATTATATAATTTTTTATCTTTTTAATTATTAAATCATAATTATAATTATTCCTAGTGCCAACATTTAACTAACATATAATAAGATCAAGATTTTACTCATGTTATTTAAATTATACATATTTACATATTAGATGACAGCTGCCATTATTACAAATAGCATTTGGCCCATTTCATTGCACCGATATACGGTGGTCACATGGAAAGAACTAGGGAGATGATGTCATTCATGGAGATGTTAGTAGTGACAGTGGTGCTGGTCCCAAAGATTTAGCTATGAAAATCTGAGATAATTCAAGCATTCATACAAAAAAGGAAAAACTAGGTATTTGCAAAAATATGGAAAAATAATGCTCTCATGTACTGCTATTGGGAGTATAAAGTTGTACAACCACTTCAGAAAACAATGTAGAAGTGTGATAGTAAAAATGAACGATTTTATAAGTCTACAGCAAGAAAGAAATATTCTGTGTATAAAACTCTTACATATGAACACAAGGCATGTTTAAGAGCAATAATGCTCATTACTTATTATTTATAATGAACGATTTAACATTGTAAACAATCTAAAATCCATCAGCAGGAATATGGAAGACTACATCATGGTACATTTGTAAATGGAATAATATGATGTAGCACTTAGAATTAATTAGTAACATGGCTGGGCATGGTGGCTCACACCTGCAGTCCCAGCAATTTAGGAAGCCAAGGCCGGAGGATTGTTTGAGGCCAGGGATTTGAGACCAGCAGGGGCAACATAGCAAGACTTCATCTCTACAAAATCATTAAAAATAAAAAATTAACTGAGGGTCGGATGAGGTGGCTCATGCCTGTAATCCCAGCTACTTGGGAAGCTGAGGTAGGAGAATGCTTGAACCTGGGAGGTGGAGGTTGCAGTGAGACAAGATCGAGCCATTGCACTCCAGCCTGGGCAACAAGAGAGAACCTCCATTTCAAAAAAAAAAAAAAATGAATTGAGAATGATGGCATGGGCCTGTGGTCTTAGCTACTCAGGAGGCTGAGGCAGGAGGATCACTTGAGCCCAGGAGGTGGAGGCTGCAGTGAGCCATGATCTTGCTATTGCCCTTCAGCGGGAACTCTGGGTGAGTTATTTATTTTAAAGACTCTGTCTCTAAAACAAACAAACAAACAAATAAATAAATAAAACAAGTCAGGATGTTACTTAGGGGAGGAGGAGAGATTGTGGTTGGGATGGGTTACATCGAAGGGGCTTCCAGAGTGGCTGACAAAGTTCTATTTTTCAAAAAATATGGGTGGTATTCACCTTAAAATAATTCATTAAGCCAGGCATTTGATTTGTGTGATATTCTACTGTGATATTTTATTTTATAATAAAAATTATAATACTTATAAAAAATATTGAGTAAAATCAAGAGGTACAATGTTACATGTAGTGTAATGTACATGTACTATTTCGATGAAGGTAACACATACTGGAAACAAAATTACATATACCTATTAATACATAATTATGTAACAAAAGTACAGAATACATTTATAGAAATTATTATCCTTTTGACACACACAGGGCCAGCACCTACAGATTTAGCACACTCTCTGATCCCTTTCTCCACGGTCACAGATAAGGATCTAGGAGAACTTCAGTCTAAGAAAAGTATTTTTATGTGCTCTGAATTCCTGGTTGTATGTATAGTGGAGGAGGAGGAGGAGGGAAGGAAATAATATAGGGGAAAGGTAGAAAAAGAATCTCAATTGTATTTGTAGCATTTAATTTCTTAAAAAATAAACTGAAGTAATTACTTCCTAATGTCAGCTTAATGAAACCTAATGTTTATTATAATAGTTTTAATGATGTTTTATTCTTATCTGAATGTCTGACATATATTCCACCATAAACTTTAAAACTTCAACAACAACAGAAACAACAAAACCTACCAAATCTTTATAAGGTAGATATGGACATTGAGAGTTTAATAAATGTCTCTGCTTCCACAGAGCTCAGCTCATAAACATGTCCTGTGTGCAGGAGAGGGTGAATGAAAACCAGCATCTTTCGATTCTTAGTATGATGCATGATTCACAATAGCACCCTCCCTTAATTGCTTCCTGCATTCTGTTTGGAACCCAAATTATCAAAGCACTTATGAAGCTGAAGGCTACAATTAAATTTAAGAAATCGCAGGCTAAATTTTACGTGTTATGAGTTTTAAATTGACTCACTGCCCCTGAATAGTTAGGATTCAACTACTCTAAGAAAGGTATACATAAATAGAATTTTAATTGAAAAGCAAATGTTTTCTCATTATGGAGTAAAAAGAGTTGCCTAACATTAAAAAAAAAAAAAAGGTTCATGATTACTTTCTCGGTATGCCCTGCAGTAAAATGGGCTGAATGAATAAGCCTCAAATGTCTTGAAAACTGCTATCAGAGACTCAAGAGATATTAAAAATCTCGAATTAAATGTTAGATAACATGCTGCAGCTGACAAACATGACAATCATTTTTTCAAGGAGACTATTTTGATAAAGTCTCAATGAGTAACTATTTCCACAGGGCATAAAAATCTCAGGATTCATACTGGGTTTGAAACTGAAATGGCCAGACAACCTTCAACATTTTTCATCTGGGACTTCCCCTTGATCATTCTAAACACTGATCTACCTTTACACACTGACTGTATCTTTACACACTGATCGTATCTTTGGCTTCTAGGATTGCTGAGTATGTGCAAGAGACATTTATTGAAGACCAACTTTGCTTTCACTTATAAACAACT
This sequence comes from Ateles fusciceps, assembly GCA_036589455.1. Classification (NCBI taxonomy): domain Eukaryota; kingdom Metazoa; phylum Chordata; class Mammalia; order Primates; family Atelidae; genus Ateles; species Ateles fusciceps. The sequence continues at coordinate 6,781,025 of JAZHEH010002982.1, read as the reverse complement.
CCTAAGAAAGAGGACTTGTGGATGAGATTATGCTATTTTACATGAACACCAATGTGATCAGCAGTCAATGCTATTATAGGAAGCCCTTAATGAAATCTTGATTAAAGGCAGTCTTCTCACTCTGATCTTTCTCTGAATATGACCTTCCACATTCACAGCTTCACTGGTCACCTTATGATTGATACCATCACTCATGTATATCTGCTTCTCACTCTCTTGTCTGTGGGACCAAGGCATCTCTCCTACTGCTTATCTGACATTTCATCTTGGATAGTCCAAAGGCATCTCAAGGTCAATGTATTCAAAATGTGATCTTCCACCTCAAATGAGAGATTTATTTAGTCCTCCCAATTTTATTGACTAGCAGCATGGTTTATCTGGTTGCTCAGGTCAGATATATCACATATAAGCTTCTCTTTCAAGTTCTACTGATTTCACCTCTAAAATAGTACATGCAGAAATCCCTACTATACTCAAATCCCGTTGGCGCTCCCTCCTAAATAATTTACATAAGTTGACTCTTCTCTGTCTCCAGCACTCCACCCCAGTCCAAGGTGTCATTATCTCTCTCACTGGACAATCCTCATTACCTTGGAAATGGTTTACAATTTTCTACATTTGTTTCCCTCCCATCCTTAGTTATTTCACATGCCCTAGTTATCTGTAGGAATACTTGATCTTCCTCTAAAAGGTCAATTCTATAGAGTCAGGAAACTTGCTTGTTTGTCCCAGGTTTGTATCTCTAGGACCTTGCAATTGCATTATATTTCCATCCTGCTACATGTACCCTAAATTCTGGAAGACAATTTCACATGTGTGGTTATGAAATTTTCTTTTCAGTGTAGCATCTTTGAAATAATCTCTCAGCTCTCAAAGGTACCTATTTTGAGCTGGGTGTCACATATTAAGACAAAAATTTCTGCTACATGTGTTTAAAAAATCATTTCCCTAGTGGTTGTGGTAGTCACACCTGTAATTCCAGCAATTTTGGAGACTGAGGCAAGAGGATTGCTTGAGGTAAGGAGTTTAAGACCAACCTGGGCAGCATAGTGAGATTCCTTATTTCTATAAAAAAACTTTAAAAAGTTAGCTGGTTATGGTATGTGTGCCTGTAGTCCCAGCTACTATGGAAGCTAAGGCAGGAGGATTATCTGAACGCAGAAATTCAAAGTTATAGTGAGCTATGACTGCACCACTGCACTCCAGCCTGGACAACAGAGCAAGACCCTGTCAAAACAAAAGTCAAAAATCATTTCTCTGTCTTAAAAATTAGAAGTACCAGTCTTCTTCTCACTCTTTACAGAGATACTGCCAAATAGAGAACAGGCTCACTTGATTTTAATTACTTTCCTTGACTTTGCCTATTTTATAAGGAACACAAATGAGTATAAAAAGGCTATCATTCAGTAAAGGAGAAAGAAATTAATGCACACTGAGTACTTCCTGTGTGCTAAATCCTACACAGATTATCTTTCATTGAACTTGAACAGCCTTGAGTATATTTTTAATCACTCTGTAGAGTGAGGAAACAGATGTTACAAGAGATTCAATAATTTACCTAAGTATCCCAGTAGTAAATGGCCAGAGCCAAGACTTCAGTTCAAATCACTGGTTGCAAAATCCCTGCTATTCTACACAGGCTGTTTTCTCAAGGTGACCCAGATAAACTAAAGATCAGGGTTATGCAACAACAGAATTATAAACTGAAGAGTTGATTTCCTATTTAAAGTTTAGAAGGAACTACCCTCTAACAGCTCACCTTATTGCCAGGTAAGTTTGGAAGTAATTTCCACCACCCACTCAACTCCATTGCGCCCTGCTGCCACCTCCTCCCCCACAGTGACAGGGCAGGCCCTCATAGAGGAATCTCCACTTTGGCTATGCATGCAGTTGACCAGAGGGGAGTTTAAAATCATAACTTCTCAGGGTGAAATTCAGGTTTTAGAACTTTTAAAGCTTGGCCAGGTGCGGTGGTTCACGCCTGTAATCCCAGCACTTTGGGAGGCCAAGGCAGGTGGATCGTGAGGTCAGGAGTTCAAGACCAGCCTGGCCAAGATGTTGAAACCCTGTATCTATTAAAAATACAAGAATTAGCCAGTCACAGGGCAGGCGCCTGTAATCCTAGCTACTCAGGAGGCTGAGACAGGAGAATCGCTTGAACCCAGGGGACAGAGGTTGCAAAATGCCGAGATCGTACCACTGCACTCGAGCCTGGGTGACAGAGTGAGGTTCTGTCTCCGAAAAACAAACAAACAAAAAAAAACAAAAAACAAACAAACAAACAAAAAGAATTTTTAAAGCTCTACAGGGCTCATTCTGATGTAAAGATAAGGCTTGGAAGTACAAGTAAAATTTTTATTGAGAACATATCCTTATGTCTTTAAATTCCATGTACAAATATATATTAAATTTTTGACAGACAATAGTTGTTTTTTAATATGGGAGATAAAATCAGGAAGATCAGGAAGATTATACTTACTATATCTTTCTTAAATAAAATATATTTTGGTTGGGTGCAGTGGCTCACATCTGTAATTCCAGTAGTTTGGGAGGACAAGGTGAGTGGATCATCTGAGGGCAAGAGTTCAGCCTGACCAATGTAATGAAACCCTGGTCTCTACTAAAAATAACAAAATTAGTCAGGCATGGTGGCACATCCCTGTAATTTCAGATACTCAGGAAGCTGAAGCGGTAGAACTGCTTGAACCCAGGAGGCGAAGGTTTCAGTGAGCTGAGATCACCCATTGCACTCCGGCCTGGGCAACAAGAGTGAAACTCTATCTCAAAAAAACGAAAAAAGAAGAAAAGAAAATATGTTTTCTATTTAATATGCATCATTTCACTCATTATTAATAAAGCCCTTCACCCTCAACAGGATAAATAGAAAATTTTAGATACTTTAAGTGTTTTTCATAAAAAGCATGCCTTTTTGCCACTCTTAAGTTATTTACACATTTTCTTTGAGGTTGTGTACAGGCACACATATGGATGTCTGTGAATTAACACACTTAAGCAAAGTATTAATTCAGTAATAGCACTGAAGCGCATTTTTCTGAAGGTAGATTCACAATCGGCTCACGAAGAAGGCAGAATAGCAGCAGTCAATGCAACAATGTTAAATGTACTACAGGTTGCTGTTTCAAGGACACAGGTGAATTTAAAGCTGCTATACTCATATCTACACATAGCCAAAATCACTCAAGACAACAGAGTAAAGAATAGCTTTTATGAATAAAATATAAGGCAAGATTGTTTCTCTTAAGAAAAAAGATATATCTATGCTAAATTGTAAAACCTGTTTTTAGGACTGTTCCCCTATCGTGATTTTACTTGTCTGCTTGGCTTAGTCTGATTGTCAGCCTCTTCAGTCGGGCTCTTGTTCAGATAACCATCAGGCGATATATGTGCTTTTTAAAAACAGCGGGGGAAGGAAGGCATCAATGTGCATTTATTTCATTTCCAATCTGTGACGCATTTCTGTCTTTTCTTCAACCTATTGCTGAATTCTACAGTGTCTTTCTTCTTTATAGTCTCCTCTATGGTCCCTGTCTTTTCCAGATCCACTATCATTATTTCAGCCGTGGGCTGAAATTCTCTCATTTGCACAACTGGACAATTCTTTGCTTTTCTCATTCTTTCAAGCTGTTCATTTCTGGTCTTGCCTCAGTGTCATTGCTAATGACATGGAACAATTTGGTTAAGCAATTATCCGTGTATTTGAAAAAAAAAAATGGAAACTTTGTTAATGTACTTAGATTATTGACCAGTAAATGTCCTCTCAGCTTCTAAATGTTTTAAACTAAGGTGCTCAGGTTTTGTGAACATTGTTTCCCTGCCAGGCCTCAGCTATGCCCTCACTTACTGCTGAAACCAGCCCAATTGCTCTGTAGAACTCATATTTACATTTTAAAAAATACATATAGAAATTGTCCCTTATGGTCTTAAAACCTGAAACTTACTTCTGGGTTCCTTCCTAGGGAAATTAATCCTCAGATAAGGAAGGGACTGAAACTCACCTGATCACTGGATTCAGACAGATGCCAGAACACTCATTTGTCATGATTGCTTTCTGCACATAGCTAAATTCCTTTCCTGACATATAAACCCCAATTTCGCTTGGTTGGGAGGGAAAACTTTGAGCTTTGGCTCCCATCTCTCTTCCCAGACAACACTCATTGCCTCAGTGATTGGCTTTCTGTGCAATGAGCAATGGAACCTAGACCAAACCCCTGGAGTTTTAGTAACACTGGTCTCTAGGTGCACTGGTTTGTACGAGTTAACACCAGACACTGCATGAGAGGTGGAGGAGGATGAAGAACAAAGAAAAAGGAGGATAGATCAAAGAGAATGACAAGAAATAGGTAGAGATAATAAGGAAAAAGTAGGTAGAAGAAATGCTATAAAAAGAGAAAAAGAAAGAACTTTCTATTGCTGACTCTTTGAAGAGAAAGACATTTATGATTTCCTAAGATAAGTGTTTAATTGGCATGCAAACAGTTGCATAAACATTGATTTATTAATTTCTATTTATGAAGAGAAAATGGACATTTAATTGCAACGTTAGAAAAGTAACCTTTCGTCCTTCATAAATATTAATATTCAAAATGCTTAGCAGATTATTGGCATTGATTTGGCAGATTTATTTTTGACTCTATGGGAAATTTCATGCCTAAAGCCAAATAAACATTTTTATTAGGTGAAGGCTAAGTGCAATGATAAATGAACTGGAGAAAATTCTAAGTTAGTTAATACATTTTCTTATTTAAAACTTGGGGAGTCAAAGAGAACCAGAAGAGTCATCTGTTGTGAATTAAAGGCATATTTATTTAATTAACAAATTAGTATACTACATTTATATTTATAATTAGTATTCCTAGAATAAATGAACCAATATGCTATATCTTTTCTATAATCATATTCTATATAATACATCATATACTAAATCATATGCCTGTTTTATAGTCAACACTATGGTAATTGTTAGGTTAGCATGCTAACAAATGTGTCTGATCAATTGACAGTTAACACTATTTTACACTCATTATTAGAATTCAGGGACAAAACATCAGCATGCATTTGCAATGTAATTTATCATTTTTGAATTAGCTTATGTGATTCGACATGGTACTAAATAATCCATTCCCCTCTGGAAAGAGTGTGCTTGAGGTACTGTTTAATAATTCTCTGCCACATATTTGTTCTGAACATTGATCAAAGATGGTTATGTGATATAGTTCTTTTTAGTGTTATTTAAAAATTGCAACATAATAATGTACTAAATGAGTGAAATATAAAATATTCTTCTTGGTGCTATTTAAGGACCAGAGTGTGTTAAGAAATAATGACTAGCATTTGCATAGCTGACAAGCATAGTCCTAAACACAAAGAGATGTATTAGTGTCACATTTGCATGAAGTATTAGCTCTTATCACCACATAATGTATTTCTCATTTTACTTTCATGAGCCTGAGGGATTGCATTGTGTTTGTTTGTTTTAGAGCACCCACATTTTAACCTAATAGATTGTGATGATATAAATCTAGCATTCCTGGTTATTAAGTTTAAATCTATTTTATTTAAATGCAGACAGTACATAAACATACACACAATGTGTTAATACACACCACAATAAGCATTTACGGGTAAGGAGATTAAAATCAATTGAACGTTTTTTATGCTAAATATTTTTACATACATTTCAATATATACATATATAGATATATAGAGACATAGAGAAATCCTCAAAATAGTCTATTAGATTATTATGATTATTATACTCACTTGCCAAATTAAAAAAAAAGAAAGAAAAGATTCTCAGAAAGGTTAAGTAATCCTAAAATCATCAGCATGTGATTTGAGAAAGCAGAATTGGAATTTGGATCTGTCTAATGTCAAAACCTGTATTCCTTACCACTATGGTAAACTGAGTAAAAGCTGAGTTAATGCGTTTCTAACACAATCAAACACATACTGATCCTTTTATCTGTCTTCGCAATTGTATTGAGATTATCAAGGGTAAAACTGTGATTTCTGTAAGGAAATGACGAAGAGTCTGAGGGATATCCATTACTATCTTGACCGAAAAAGTTAAATTATCTCTTTGCAGATAGCATGACTGCATATATAGAAAAACTTTAAAGGCTCTATTGAAGAAGTGTTAGAACTAATAAAAAACTTCAGTAGTATAATTGCAAGATACAAAACCAACATATACAAGTCTGTGGCATTTCTATACATTAACAATGAAACATCCAGAAAAGAAAATAAGGAAGCAATCCCATTCACAGTATCATGTAAAACAAATTTAGGAATAGATTGGGCAAAACAGACAAAAGATCTGTGCACTTAAATTTTAAAATATTGATGAAAGAAATTGAAAAAGATAGAAATAAAGGAAAAATATCAAAGTTTATGCATTGGAAGAATTGATATTGTTAAAAATTCAAAGCAAATAGAGAATCAATACAATCCCCATAAAAATCCAATGGCATTATTCACAGAAATACAAAAGAAATCCTAAAGCATATGAAACCATAAAAGTTCCACGCAGTCAGAAGTAATCCTGAGTGAGAACAATGATGAAAACGTCACACTACCAGATTTTGAAATATACTACAAAGCTATAGTAATCTAAACAACATGATACTGGAATAAAAATAGACATATAGACCAATGGAATTGTATAGAAAGCTCAGAAGTAAATAACACATTTATCGTCAATAGGTCTTCAACAAAGGTGACAAGAATACGCAATGGGGAAAGGAAAGTCTTTTCAATAAACGTGTTGGAAAAACTGGTTATATAAATGCAGAAGAATGAAATTGGACCCTTATCTCACACTATTTACAAAAATCAACCCAAAATGGGTTAGGAACTTAAATGTAAGACCTGAAACTATAAAACTGTTGAAAGACAACATAGAAAATAAACCCTCTTGACATTGGTCTGGACAAATAATTTTTGGATATGACCCTCAAAGCAAAGGCAGCAAAATAAATAGACAGATGGAATTGTATCAGCTGAAAGGCTTCTGTACAGCAAAGGAAATAATTAGCATAATGAAGAGGCAACCCACATGAGAGAAATTGTTTGCAAACCATATATATGATGAGAGATATTCAATATCCAATATCCAAAGCATATAAGGAATTCAAAGATCTCAACAGCAAAAACAAAAAATCCAACTAAAAAATGGACAAAGGACCTGAAGAGACAGTTCTCAAAAGAAGATATATAATATAAGTGGCCGATAGGTTCATGAAAAAAAACCTCAACATTACTAATCAACAGGGAATTGCAAATTAAAATCACAATAAGACATAAACTCACACTTGTTAGATGGCTATTATCAAAAAGAGAAAAGATAATCAGTGTTTTGGTGAGGATGTGAAGAAAGGGAAACACTTGTACATTCTTGGTGGGAGTGTAAATTGTTACAGCTATTATAAAAACAGTATGGAGGTTCTTAAAAAATTAGAAATAATTATTATGCAATCCAGCAATCCCAATATTGTGTATATATCCAAAGGAAATAAAATCAATATCTTGAAGAGATAGCCTCACTCCTATGTTCACTGCAGCGTTATTCACAATGGCCAATATATGGAATCAACCTGTTTCCATAAACAGATGAACGGATAAAGAAAATACACAAACACAAACACACATGCACACGCACACACACACCCACAATGGAATATTTTTCATCTTTTAAAAAGAGGAAATTCTGTCATTTGCAACAACATGGATAAACATTGAAAACATTATGTTAAAGGAAATAAGCTAGGGACAGAAAGTTAAATACAGCATACTGTCACATATACAATCTTAAAAAGTTAAACTCAGCTGGGCGCAGTGGCTCACACCTGTAATCCCAGCACTTTGGGAGGCCGAGGCAGGCAATCACCTGAGGTCAGGAGTTCAAGACCAGCCTGGCCAACATGGTGAAACCCCATCTCTACCAAAAATACAAAAATTAGCCGGGTGTGGTAGCAGGTGCCTGTAATCCTAGCCACTCAGGAGGCTGAGGCAGGAGAATTGCTTGACCCCAGGAGGAGGAGGTTGTAGTGAGCCAAGATTGCACCACTGCACTCCAGCCTGAACGACAGAGTGAGACTCCATCTCAAAAAAAAAAAAAAAAAAAAAAAAAAAAGTTAACCTTGTAGAAACAGAGAGAAAAATGATGACTACCAGTGTCTTGAGAATGAGGGAAAAGAGATCTTGGTAAAATGACAAAGTTTCAATTATGCAGAATGAATTAGTTTTGGAAATCTAATAGACCACACCTATCATTAATTATACTGTACTGTACACTTAACATTTACTAAGAGAGTATTCTTAAATGTTCTCACCACAAAAAATATAAGTCTGTGAGGTAATGGATATGTTAATTAGCACAACTGTGGTAATCAATGAAGATGTATATTAAAACATCACATTGTATGCTGAAAATACATACATTTTTATTTCTTAATTGTACTTTGACAAAGTTCGGGAAAAACTCTAAAAAGGAGAGAATCATTTTAAGTTGTTATTTTGTGCCCTGAGTCATCTTCATCCTTTTAATGCCTAGTGTAGTACTAAGCTTCAGGTTCCCAATAATTGCCTGTGGAGGAAATCATAGATATTAGGAACATGTGGCTATTTAAAATCAATTTGGTTAGTGCCATATGATATTCTAACAGTTTGTTGTTACCATTGCTTTACACTAAAGGCAAAGTTTAATTTAAAAAATTTGAGAGATATCATAATTTTAAACCAATTGTGCTATAATGAACCCCTAAGACTCCCATTAGATACTGGAGGCATGCTCTAATTTTATATTTAGGTAGCACAAATAACTGAATTAAGCCTTTTTATATTTTTATTTGTGTTTTTCTCATATTTTGCATAATCTTGAGTGTAACTTCTAGTCATAATACAATGTATAAGTAAGAAATATAAATGTGTGCCTATGCATAAAGTGCCTACACATGCAGGCATGTGTGTTACAAAAAATTACAACTGTTATTTAATCCTAATAAGCATATAATTATAATATAATTGGCAAAGAATAATATACATATATAATATGAATAATATACATATATATAAAATGAATAAGTTAATGAATTCTTATTTGTAATGTCTTTTCTAGATAAAACTAAGATAAACAGCTTCTGCCTTATAAAGTTTACATATTTAATGTTTATCTTAGGCAATAACATGGATCTTGTCAAGTCACACAATTGAGAATAATGGTAGATGCAAATACTTTGTTGTTGAATAATGTATCATTTTAATTAAGGATTGCTGTGATTTAAAAACTGGGTCCACTACAGGATAGCAGGCAATAGCTCCGCAAATGCTGAGATTAACATAATTTAAGATTTAAAAGATTATCTACCAAACAAACTCAGATACACTAATTCAATTATTCTTAGGTGAATTTATTTTCTTTTGACATACATGTTTCAATGAAAACTAACAATGACAAAGTTGTAAAATTAATTAGTGCACTGGAGATTGTATCAAAGGGTATAGATTGACTATACAATTTTACTCTTCTGCTTTTCAAAATCCCTTGAAGTGAGAAAAATCAAAAGACCAAAGTAGGATAGAGGAGAGAATGGAGAGATATGCACTACTGGTAGGAGTGGCTACACACACACTACACACACACACACTACACATACACACGCACACACACACACTGCACACACACACACACACACACCACTTCCAAATGAACATCAGAAAGATGAAGCGTACTATCAACCAACCAGAAATTTTAAGCACTCCCTGAAACATAAAGAGAAGATTAAAAGAACTATAAAGAAAAAAAAATGAACATAAGAAACTGGTGCCCAAAACTTTTGTACCCTGAGATTTTCTGTTAAGGTTGTAGCAGTCCCCCAGGTTCACAGTCAATGATCGTAAACAAGGGAGAGGCCACCTAGTAGTTAATCGGAATGATTACTGGAACAGATGGGAAGGGATAAGGGACTCCCTTATCCCTTCCAAGTTTATATTAAACTGTGGTCATTTTAAAAGAGTTTGATTTAAATGTTCAATTTTTAATTGAAAAGGTAATTTTAAAACTCCATGGGTGGGTTGAATTGAGAAATGGATAGACCTATAAAGGAAACTCGTGAGCTCAAAAAATGGATTTCTCCAGAATTTAAAAAATAAATATGTTACACAGTTATGGATAATGATCCAGGAACATTGCAAATATATTTTCAATATGAAAACTAGAACATATAAGGGTGACTAGTGGAGGTGAAGAAGGTAGAGCACAAGAAATGTAAAAGTATGTTACGGTAACTTTCTAAATGGATAATAATTTAAATTATACTTCAAAAATTATAATATAAACATGCATATTATTATTAGGCAACTATTAGGCATATGATGGATAATGTTTAAAACCAAAAAAAATAGGAAAAGACAATTCAGTACAAAAAATAAAATAAATGAAAATCAATCAGAAACCCTGCTAGACAGAAGACTAAACAAACCTAGTAACCATTCACTTATCTTTTCAGAACCATCTACTGATCCCTCAGCCACCTTTATGATGACCATTGCTGAGTGGACTATAACCAACTTCTACAAATGCAACCTCAGCCTCACAGCATCTTACCTCAATGTCAGTTTCTTGTGTGTCACTCACTCATGCTTCCAGTTTGCAGCATATTGCTTTTCACATATAAGTGCAGGCAGCAAATAATCTATGCTCAGTGCCCACCTATGTCCAACCAACTGTGTGTGTGTGTAGGAGCAGGTGGTGTGGCAGAATTAAGCAGCTATCAGGCTGAGTTTTGAGTGATGGGCAACAGATGTGTGTAGATAAATTCTCCCCTTGTGTCCTCTGGGCACACTGATCTGAGACATAATCATACAGCTTCTGAGGGAAATGATCCTGAAGGTCAAACATCTGCTTTACCTTGTAATGCTCAGCCCCATGGCACATTTTCTACTGGTTCTCCCTTCTTCGCTGCTTTGCTGCAATTGATCTCACTACTTCTCCCTGGGATCAAACTGTCTAATGGAGCAGAAGCACACCAGCCTTTGCCACAGGCTCCAGTTGCTGGGGATCTCAACCTAAAAAACACTAAATATGTTTGTAGGCATAATAAATGTTATTTATATTTCCTTATCAGAGGCTGCAACATTAGGGGGAGAAAGAGAAAAACAATAAAGAAGAAGAGAAAACAAATGAACAACAATCTCAAATCTAGCTATATGTTGTGTGAAAGTGAGAAAGTTAAAAATTCAATAATACAAAGTATGCCAATAAAATGATGGTAAAGTAAATTGGACAAATTTTTAACAAAAGCAAGCATTGCACCAGTCCTGTGAAATCCATTATAATACCAGAAAAAAATGATGAATGGGATAAGCTAATAATATTTTATAATGATGAAAGTAAAATCATAAAACCTAAAATCATAATAACTAAAAAATACAGTATCAACATGAAATTTTTGCCCTTGCCTATGTCCTAAATTGTATTGTCTAGATTTTCTTCTAGAGTTTTTATAGTTTTGGATTTTACATTTAAGTCTTTGATCCATCTTGAGTTAATTTTTGTATAAGGTGTAAGGAAGAGGTCCAGTTTCAATTTTCTTCATATGGCTAGTCAGTTCTCCAGCATCATTTATTAAATAGGGAATCCTTTCCCCATTGCTTGTTTTTGTCAGATTTGTGGAAGATCAGATGGTTATAGATGTGCGGTCTTATTTCTAAATTCTCTACTCTCTTCCATGGGTCTAGGTGTCTGTTTTTGTACCAGTACCATGTCATTTTGGTTACTATAATCTTATACTACAGTTTGAAGTCAGGTAGTGTGATGCCACCAGTTTTGTTTTTTGTGCTTAGGATTGTTAGCACTATACAGGCTATTTTTTTGGTAACAATTGCAACAAAAGCAAAAATTGACAAATGGGATCTAATTAAACAACAAAAAAAAAAACTATCATTAGCATGAACAGACAACCTGAAGAATGGGAGAAAATTTTTGCAATCTCTCCATCTGACAAAGGTCTAATATCCAGAATCTATAAGGAACTTAAACAAATTTACAAAGGAAAAACAACCTCCTTAAAAAGTGGACAGAGGACAACAGACACTTCTCAAAAGAAGACATTTACACAGCCAACAAACATATGAAAAAAAGCTCAACATCACTGATCATTAGAGAAATGCAAATCAAAACCACAATGAAAAACCATCTCATGCCAGTCAGAATCATGATTATTAAAAAGTCAAGAAACAGATGCTGGAGCAGGCTATGGGAAATAGGAATGCTTTTACACCATTGGTGAAAATGTGAATTTGTTTAACCATTGTGGAAGACAGTATGCTGTTTTCTCAAAGACTTAGAACCAGAAATACCATTTGACCTAGCTATTATATTACTGGGTATATACCCAAGGTAATATAGATTTTTCTATTATAAAAATGCATGCATGCATATATTTATTGCAACACTATTGACAATAGCAAAGACATGGAATCAACCCAAATGCCCATCAATGACAGACGGGATAAAGAAAATGTGGTACATATACACTGTGGAATACTATGCAGCCACAGAAAGGAATGAGATCATGTGCTTTGCAAGGACATGGATGGGGCTGGAAGCCATTACCCTCAGCAAACTAGCATAGGAACAGAAAACCAAACACTGAATGTTCTCACTTATAAGTGAGAGCTGAACAATGTGAACACATAGACACAGTGTGAACAACATACACTGGGGCCAGTTGGGGCAGTCAGGGGGCTGCGCTGGGGGGAGGGAGAGCATCAGGAGAAATAGCTAACACATGTGGGGCTTAATACCTAGGTGATTAGTTTATAGGTGCAGCAAATCACCTTCGGACATGTTTACCTATGTAACAAACCTGCACATTCTGCACATGTACCCTGGAACTTAAATACAATAAAAAACAAAACGAGTGTAAAATTAAAAAATATGCCACATCAAAATATACAAAATTAAGCTGACAGAAATGCACAGATTTAATTTACTAATCCTTAAATGTTAGCGCTTTAAAGATACTTCATACTAAATTTATTTGACATTAGACTCAAAGAGGAATAGCGAAATTCAATCTACTAAAAATTTGATTTGTTAGCCATGAGCGTGTGCACACACACGCGCACACACACACACACACACAGAGACAGAGAACTGTAATCTTAAAACAATAATACATTTTTTCAAACACTTATGTAAGAATATTTTAAATTTTCATGTATTGATTCAGAATTAAAATCAAAACAAATTATGCAAAATAGAAAATCAAGTCCATATTCTGTAAACAAAATATTTTAAAAATACAACAGAAAACAATAGCCAAGAAAAACAACAATTTTTAACTGAAAATTTTAATATTCTGAATAACTCTTGCACTAGAAAGAAAATGAAAACTGATATAAAATATTGTTATCTAAATGACATATTATCTACTCTGACTACCTTTTGGTTTCTCCAGCATGCTATACTCATTCTCACCTCAGACCCTTGGCACTTGCTGTGCCTACTGCCTACTCTGTAGAATATTTTTCCTAGCTGACTACCTGCCTCAAATAATCTTTGGAAGGGTTAAATGAATTAATTTACATAAAGCACTTACTAGAGGGCTTGGCACACTTTTAAACCTATATAAGTTCTATCTATAATCATTACCATCATCATTATGGCTACTATTATTTTTCCTAATTATAAACACTGTGTATTTTATTTAACTAGTATGTATTTTTTAATTTCTTAATTTTGAACTTAATGTAAGTTTAAAAATTGCAAATGGCTTAGCTTTAGCATGGGGGGATAATAAGTATGTTATTCGTGTACAGATTATTGCTTAAATTTTATTATGAATGCCACTACCATGCCTCCTCCTTTATAAATTGATAGGCCTTTTCCATTGCAAGGAATAACTGGAAACTGTCAGCTGCAAAAGCCATTTGGCTAATTTCGGCATGACTGAAAAAAAGTAAATGAGTCACTTTCATCTCTATGAATTTTTAATAACAAATAGTCGAACTATCAAAGTTTTCCCAGAAGATCCCATAGAGGTCAGACCCTTTTAAACAAGTGCCTAAATAGGAGGGAAATATCCATCTTTAATCTTTGATTATTTTCCATGAGGTCAAATGATAATTTTTACCATTTCTCAATATTGTTAATTGTGGTAATTCATAGCCTTTTAGCTGCAGTGTGGGCAGGGGGAGAAGACAATTTTAAGAGTCTTAAAATAGTCTCCAAGGGAACCAAAGAGACTCTGGTTAATTGCTTAAAGGAGAGTTAGGGATTACAAGGATGTTTAAATTCATTATGAGGTGCAGCAAGAAGCATGGACCCTCAGAGAGACAGTGAAATGTATGACTGTGAATATACTAAGCCTGTTCTTGCAAGGGAGGTGAGCACCATGTCCATACATTTCACAGAAAAATTTCCAAGGTTAAAGATTTGAGGAGCATCGCTCTGAACTCAGCTTCTTATTAGCATAAAATGAACATTCTTTAGACAGAAAAACTGATAATCCGGGATAAAGTGAGAAGCAGAGAAATCATTCAGGAGAACATGTGATCAGATGAAACCTGCTAGAGTAATAGAAGATGTTGTGAATGAGTTCCCAAAGCATATGCTATTAAAGGCTGAAGGAATATAGACTATGGGAAACTTGACATAATGTTCATTTAATTATTTCTATCATTCTATCTATCAACTTGAGACAGGGTCTCACTGTGTTACCCAGGCTGGAAGGCAGTGACGCAGTCTCTGCTCACTGCAGCATAAAAGTTCCAGGCTCAAGGGGTTCTTCCGTCTCATCCTTCCGAGTGCTGGGACTACAGGTATATGCTACCATGCCCAGCTAATTTTTGCAGTTTTTGTAGAAACGGGGTTTTGTCATGTTTCCCATGCTGGTCTCGAACTCCTGGGTTAAAGTGATCCACCTGCCTCAGCCTCCCAAGTTGCTAGAATTAAAGGCATGAGGCACAGCCCCCAGCCTTTTTGCCTATTGATAAATCTACCTATTCTTTCTTTCCTTCTATCATATACATATATGTATGTGTGTATATATATATATTTTTTATCATCTACCTCTATCTATCTAGACATTTATAGTGTGTTAACTGTCTGGAACTACGCTAAACTATAAGGGTCAATAAAATAAGTGATGGTTCCTGCCCTCATGTAGCTTACAACAGTGAGAGAGGGGAGCTGTTAATTACTAGTAAATTACATGAGAGAGATCCAAGATGGCCAATTAGCAGCAGCTCAGGATTGTAGCTCCCCACTGAAAACTCGGAGAGTGAGTGGATACTACATTTTCAGATGAATTTTTATTGCCCACGGACCAAGAGATTCTTGGCAGAGGAGCCCTACGGGTCGCCAGTGTGACTCTTTAGGCGGGCGCGGCCGTTTTGCAGGCACCCCCGGCGTGGCAGTTCTCAGTCCGGAGTATGAGGGACTGAGTGCCCTTTTGGTTGGCGTTGGAGCTCCGGGAAGGCAGAGTCTCCCCTTCAGCTGATTGAAAAGCAGACTGAAGTGGGGAACCAGACCGGGAGATTCCCAGGCAGAAAAGCACCACGAATCTTAACGCTGCTGTTTCAGCCGGTGTAGTGGGTCACCGCAGGGGAAGGCTGGTCCCCCCTCCACACACAAAAAACAAAACAAAACAGCAGTTGGAACTTCTGAGGATTGAGAGTTTCACAGCAAGTACAGCTGAACCCGGGAAGGTCCAGCTCTGTGGGGGAGGGGTGTCCACCCAAAGGAAAATTAAGAAATAGAAAAAAACTTTATCACCAACAAGCTGGACGTCCACTCAGAGACCTAATCTGAAAGTCAGCAATTACACAGACGACAGGTGGATAAATCCACAAAGATGGGAAGAAACCAGCGCAAAAAGGCTGAAAACACCCGAAATCAGAATGCCTTTTCTCCTACAGAGGATTGCAGTGCCTCATCACCAATTGAACAAGGCCTGATTGAGAATGAATGTGAGGAATCAATAGAATCAGGCTTCAGAAGGTGGATAATGAGAAACTTCTGTGAGCTAAAAGAACATGTTCTAGCCCAATGCAAGGAAACTAAGAACTTTGAAGAAAGGTTTGACGAAATGTTAACGAGAATGGACAATTTAGAAAGGAATATAAGTGAATTAATGGAGCTGAAAAACACAATACGAGAACTTTGTGAAGTATGCACAAGTTTTAACAGTCGAATTGATCAAGCAGAAGAAATGATTTCAGAGGTCGAAAACCAACTTAACGAAATAAAACGAGAAGACAAGATTAGAGAAAAAAGGGTAAAAAGGAATGAGCAAAGTCTCCAAGAAATACGGGACTATGTGAAAAGACCTAATCTACGTTTGATAGGTGTACCTGAATGTGACGAAGAGAATGAATCGAAGCTGGAAAATATTTTTTAGGATATTATCCAGGAAAACTTTCCTAACCTAGCAAGGCAAGACAATACCCAACTCCAGGTAATACAGAGAACACCACAAAGATATTCCTCCAAAAGAGCAACCCCAAGGCACATAATCATTAGATTCCTTAGGGGTGAAACAAAGGAGAAAATACTACAGGCAGCCAGAGAGAAAGGTCAGGTTACCCACAAGGGGAAGCCTATCAGACTCACAGCAGATCTCTCAGCAGAAACCCTACAAGCCAGAAGAGAGTGGGGGCCAATATTCAACATCCTTAAAGAAAAGAACTTTCAACCCAGAATTTGATATCCAGCCAAACTAAGTTTCATAAGTGAAGGAAAAATAAAATTTTTTACGAACAAGCAAGTACTCAGAGATTTCATTACCGCCAGGCCTGCTTTACAAGAGCTTCTGAAGGAGGCACTATATACAGAAAGAAACAACTGGTATCAGCCATTCCAAAAAACCCATCGGTAAGCTGCATCCAGACCCATCTCACATGCAAGGATATACAGAGACTTAAAACAAAGGGATGGAGGAAGATTTGCCAACCAAATGGAGAGCAAAAAAAAAAAAAAAAAAAAAAAAAAAAGCAGGAGTTGCAATTCTCATCTCTGATAAAATAGACTTTAAAGTAATAGAAACCAAAAGAGATAAGAAGGACATTGTATAATGGTAGAGGGATCAATGTGACGGGAAGAGCTAATGATCCTAAGTCTATGTGCACCCAATGTAGGAGCACCCAGATACATAGGGCAACTTCTTGGTGACTTACAAAGAGACTTGGACTCCCACACAATAATAGTGGGAGACTTTAACACTACATTGTCAATATTGGACAGATTAATGAGACAGAAGGTTAACAAGAATACCCGGGACTTGAACTTAGACCTCGAACAAGTAAACTTAATAAACATTTACAGAACTCTCTACTCCAAATCCACAAAAGATACATTTTTTTTCAGTAACACATCACATTTATTCTAAAAGTGACCACATGGTTGGGAGTAAATCACTCCCCAGCAATTGCATAGCATTTCATAGGTTTAAATGAAATATTAGTTGGCTGTTTGTTTGTTATTTTCCTCCCTTATTCCTTCCTGTCTCCATTGTATAACACAATTATTAGTATAAAAGAGCTTTTTAATATCCATTTCTAGACTGCATTCTAGCCTGGGCAATAGAGCAAGATTCCCATTCTCTCTCCCTCTTTTCTTCTTCTTTTTCTCTTTCTTTCATTCTCTTTTTCTTCCTTCTTTCTCTCTTTCTCTCTTTTCTTTAAAAAAAATAAAAATAAAAATAAAAATAGGGATAAAATTTACCATTTTAACTATTTAAAAATATAAAATTCAGTGGTCTTAAGTAAAATCATGATGGTGTCTAATCATCACAACAATCTAATTGTGGAACATTTTCATCTGTCTTGGAAGAAAATCCATTATTCAGTCACTACCAGTTCCTCTCAGCTCCTGACACTTGCAACCACAAATCTGCTTTTAGGCTCTATGAATTTGTCTATTTATTCTGGACATTTCACATTTATGGAATCTTATAATATGTGACCTTGTGTCTGGCATCTTTCATTTAGCATAATGTTTTCAGAGTTCATGGATACTGTAGCATGTGCCACTACTGTGTTGCTTTTTATGGCTTAATAATATTCCATTACATGAACATAACACATATTGTTTACCCATTCATCAGCTGATGGTCATTTGGATTATTTCCACCTTTTGGCTACTGTGAATAATGTTGTTCTAAACATGAGTATTCCTATGAACATCTATTTTCAGTTGTCTGAGCTTTATCTCTGAGTGGTATTGTGTCTTGTAATAATTTTATGTTTAGGTTTTGGAACTGTCTGATTGTTTTCCACAGTGGCTGCATCATTTTATACTCCCAATAATGATGTATTAGGGGTGCAGTTTCTTTATTATTTTCCTTTCTTTCTTTTTTTTTTTTTTTGTTTCTTTGAGATGTAGTCTCCCTCTGTGGCCCAGGCTGGAGTGTAGTGGCGAGATCGTGGCTCACTGCAACCTCCACCTCCCAGCTTCAAGAGAGTCTCCTGCCTCAGCCTCCCAAGTAGCTGGAATTATAGGCACCTGGTGCTATACCTGGCTAATTTTTGTATTTTAAATAGAGGCAGGGTTTCACCATATTAACCAGACTGGTCTCAAACTCCTGCCCTCAGGTGATCCACCTGCCTTGGCCTCCTAAAGTGCTAGGATTACAGACATGAGCCACAGCACCTGGCCTATTTTCCATTTTTTCTTAGCTATTCTAGCGGGTATGAAGTGGTATCTCATTGTAGTTTTGATTTTCATTTCCTTAATGACTAATGATGCTGAGCATCTTTTCAAGTGCTTGTTGTTCATTTGTATATTTTCTTTGGACAAATGTTTATCGTGATCACTTGCTGATTTTTCAATTGTGTTGTTTACCTTATTGGTGTTGAGTTGTGAGAGATTTTATACATATTCTGGATATTAAATCCTTATGAGATATATTATTTGCAAACATTATTTCTCATTTCATGGGTCATTTTTTTACTTCCTTGATAATATATTTCAATATATGAAATATTTAGTTTTGATTAAGTTCAGTTGACCATTTTTTCTTTTGTTGTGTGCTTTTGGAGTCATACTTAAGAAACCACTGCCTAATTCAAATGTAGGAAATTTACACCTGTATTTTCTTTTGAGATTTGTAGTTTTAGGTCTTACATTTAGGTGTTTGATCCATTATGAATTAGTTTTTCTGTGTGGTGACACATAGGGGCCCAAACTCATAATTTTTCTGTTGATATTAAATTGTCACAGCACTGTTTATTAAAAAGACTATTCTTTCCTTATCGAGTGGTCTCAACACTATGGTTGAAATCAATTGAACATAAGTATTTGGATTTATTACTGAACTCTAATTCTTTATTTAATTTTTTCATCCTTTTAAAGTATAACTGACAAAAATTGTATATATATATATGTATACATGGTGTACAACATCATGTTCTGATAAATGTACATAATGTAACATGCTTATATCAAGCTAACATCTTCATTACCTCACATACTTATGTTTTTTGGCTATGAGAACATTTAAGATCTACTGTCTTAGCAATCTTCAAGTATACAATATACAATACATAATTCCTAACTATAGTCACTGTGCTGTATTCTTCAAGTATACAATATACAATACATAATTCCTAACTATAGTCACTGTTCTGTATACCAGATCTCCAGAGCTTACTCATCCTAACTGAAACTTTATGTTATTGCTGTAAATAAATTGTGTGTCCATTAACATAGATTTATAATCATTGTTCTTGCTATTGTCTTTTAGATCAAAGAGCAAAATAAAGGAGTTAAAACAATAAATGCATTTGTAATGACTTATGTAATACTTTCATAATGCCTATTTATTTACTATTACCCATGTTCTTAATTTCTTTGTGTGGATTCAAGTAGCTGTCTAGTGCCCATTAGTTTCAGGCTGAAGTACTCCCTCTAGCATTTTTCTAGGACAAGTCTACTAGCGAAAACTGTTTTTCTTTATTATGGAATACTTTATTTTCTTGGTTGATAGTTTTTTTTTTTTTTCAGTATCTTGAATGTGTACTTTTCAGCTTCAGAATTTCCAATTGATCCCTTTTTTAAATTTCTTTCTCTTTATTGATACTGTATTTGGTGATACATGTTCTCATTATTTGCTTTAGTTCCTTGGGCAAGATTTTTTTTAGTTCATTGAACACACTTGAAATAGCTGATTTAAAGGATCTGTCTGCTAAGACCAATGTCTCAGGTTAATCAGGGGCAGTTTATAAGAACTGCTTCTTTTCCTGCATGGAGTATACCTTCTTGTTTGTTTGCATGTCTAATGCCAGTTATGTTTGTTGTTGAACACTGGATATTTTGAGAATTATAATGTAGTAAATATGGAATTCAGGATATTTCCCTTCTCCAGAGTTTTATGTTCTGCTTCTTATGGTAATTGTTTGTTTAGTGACTTCTGAGCCAATATCATAAAGTCTGTATTCTTTGTCATGTGTGGTCAATAAAATCTCTTTTCTGTGAGGTTAGTACTCAACTAGTGATTGGACAGAGATTTCTATACATTCCTGATACCAAAAACATCTCCTAGAATTTGGAGATGGGCTTGTGTGTGCTAAACACTAGTGAGGCCATGTACCACCCCTGGCTTAGCATTCACTTCTTGCCGGCACAGAGACTGAAGTTGGTCGCTGGTGAGAGATTAACGTCTTTTTAAGTATTTTCTGAGCATTTTCGCTACCCCATGCCTATGTGTGGCCCTCTGGATACCCATGAATATGTGGAAATTTTCAAAGCCTTTATTCCCCAAAGCATTTCAATCTCCAGCCTTTCATCCTAAGCTTTTAATTCATCAATTTTTCCCCCCAACTTTTATTCATCCCCCCAGAAAACAGTGACTATTATATTTGCCTGTAAACATTTTTGACAAGCACCCTTTTGGTAGCCACCTCAGCACTGGGAGAGTTCCAAGTTATGAGACATTAAGATAAGCACTTTTAGCCATAAGCAGGTCTTTCAGGGAGCTACCAGGTGGGCTAAAACAATTATTCGTGAATGAGGTCTGTTTTGGTGCCTCCAGGACTGATAGGCTGTACTAGAAATACAGGACATTTTCATCACTGCCATCACTAAGATGAGGAGTATGGGATGGAAACAGGGTAACTTTAAATACCACTAAGCTCATTGTTCTTGCCAAGATTAAGCTGGTATTTCTTCAATAAATGGTATCCTGATTTCTTCATCATTTTAGTTAGTTTTCAGGATTCTAGAAAAGTCAATTTAGACAAGTTCTTTTTTTTTTGGCTACCTTTTTTGTTGTTTTTACGAAGAGATGAATTTTCAAGTTCCTTATTCTGACCTTTCTGCTTTGTTGGAAATTTCTTTTGAAATAATTCTTATGGAATCTCAATGTGGTGGTTAAAAAAAATTAGTATAACCTGATGGCTGAGGCAATCTTCATTCATTTTGTGTTATCTTATAACTGGCATTTTATTTTCACAATTTCTGGCTCATTTTCTCCCTAGCCTATTCCAAAAAAAATTTGAGGTAACTTACATATGTTCAAATGTCACTTTAAAAAACTCCATAAAGACATTAGAAAAGGAAACTATGAGAGCTAAATTGTCAGTTAAAACTAGAACGAACAGTGCAGAAATGCACAATGTAATATTTTCTTTACACATGCCATCATGACTATTTGGAATATAGCGAGTATATCAGATCAGCTGGAAAGAAAGATTCAGACATGGAGTACTTTTGATATGAACAAGGGCAACATTATTTTCTGATATTGAAGAAACACAAATTACAATTTAGAAAAGGAATGGAATGGCTTATATCAAATTTCTGTAGTCTGAGTTTAAAATAATTTTCAACATCTTGCCTCACTTCTCATAACTACATTGTTATAAAGTCAGCAAATATTGTCTCCATTGCATAGATAAAGACAAGGAATGAAAAGCTATAAGTAGATCATTTTGGTGGTAAAACAAACTGGAGCTGCTCACTACGTTCTGACTGACTCTCTATTCTCAATCTTGGTAAGAAAATAAGCAATTAAGAGTGGCATGTATAATAGTAATATAAATGCACATAGCACACTAGCATACATTAAGTGCTCAATAATGTAACTCCTTATTACCTTTGCTGCCCAACTTCATCATTATTATTATTTAGATCATAATAAAATTAGAGTTATTAAATGAATTTTAAATACATTTCAAAGGAAAATATACATTATTACACAGTGCTCTATAAATTTCATCACTTATTCATTCAACTCATGTTTATTATGTGTTAAAAAATTGTTCTTTTAACCATCTGTCTACCAAACCACCCATTCACTCATTGAAAAATATTTTAAAAACATATTTTTACTAAGTACTTGGGATTAAACTATGGAAAAACATAGCCCTCTGCATTTGATTTACCTACAGCTGACTGGGCAAAGAGAAGGAAACTTATAACAAGAGTAAATGACAACTGTTAAAATAGGGAGAAATATAACGAATTATATGTGTAAATTTGAAGAAATTATGCAAGTAAATTTGGAGAGCACAAAATATTTCTTTTGGGAGTGGAGGAGAAATCAACTAAGCCTTTTGTAAAAAGATCTAAAATCAAAACATGCTGGTAAAGTGAAGTAAGGAGACTACACATATAGAAAGGCCATAAAATGAAAAGGTATTTGATGTAATTTGGTATAACAAAACATTGAGCGTGGTGAAGGGAGCTATTTGGCATGAGGTGGCAAAGTGGGCAGAACCCAGATCTTAATGGTTCTTTTATGCTAATCTGCTTAGCTTGGACTTTATCATAAGCCAAATTAAAAACAACTGGTGATTTCAAGCAGAAAATTAGCTTATGTCTACATTTTAGAAATATCACTGGCTACTGAATAAGCGTTTTGAGAGAAGCAATTTTGAACATTTACACCAGTTGGAAGGCCATTGCAAGCTAAGTTATAGATAACAATAGCTTGACCTAGGATAGTGTCAATGGGAGATATTGACAAATTCAAGATATATTGAGAAGGAATACTAGATACGACTTACTGATTTATTAGATCAGAGAAAATACTGATAGTTTGATTTGACCACTGGTAGGCATGTTGGAGCTACTCATTTGAGAAACATTGAAATAAGGGAAAAGAAGCAGATGATGGGAAGAGGATTACATATGTTGGGAGTGTACAAATGTACATATACAATACACTGTTCACAATGACACTGTATCCAATATTATGGGCAATCCAAAAGCATAAAACATGCTTCCAGTCCTCAGTGACTTTACAATTTAGTCAAGGAAATGAAACATTTAATGTAAAGGTAAAAATAAAACATGATAAATCATTAGACTAAGTTATGAACACAGAAGCTATTACTATTTTCAGGCATAGAGTGAACTATGGGAACAGTACATGAGAGAACAATTCATGACAAATGGAGGACTGAGGGGTAGAGAGATATAAGTCACATTTAGATAAGCAGGTGGAAAGCAGTTTCAGAACAGAGAAATTTGTTGGTGGCTGGTGTAGGTGAGAATCAGCAAGATGTAATCTAGCCTCTCTTTGTTACTAATATCTATGCTATGTATCATTTTCAGGTTTTTTAAGTTTAGAAACTGTCCTTATGAAGCATAATGTTTATTATTAAATTCTTATTTTGAGAGTACAACTGAGGATTTCTTTTCATATCAGTTTCTTTTTTTACATTTTAAAATTCTTGTGCAATTCACATTGGCTATTGTTATTCTACAGCATTTAGACTCATAAAACAAGAAGGAAATAAACATACTAACATTTTACTGTTTAAAATAATGAAAAAGAAATGGTTAAAATATAATTGGAAATAATTCTTACTCATGAAAATATTACCAGAGAAAAATATTTTCTGAGGTTGAGAGATATTGAAATTAGATTGAATACACAGTGGTTTTTTTTTTTCAATCACAATATAATAGTAAGTGAAATATTCAAAATTTAATATAAACATTTAGTATTGCTGGCAAAGAGCAATGACATTATAAATTGACTTAAAAGGATAAAGTGTAAATAGATTTGTAGATATTAGATAACTGATTGGAAGAATCCAGAGTATGATAAAACATTTGTTTGATTTATTCAACATTTATTCTCAGCATGCTTTGTCTATTTATTCAGCATATTTCTAATTTATAAAGTTTCCAATGTGTTCTGTGGATCAAGTATTATCTTAATTGCTTGATGGAACTGTATACACATGTTACTTTTGTTAAAATCATTAATTCTCAACTGCTTTTCAATAATAAATGATAAAAATATTATAGGAGTGATATCAATTCTGGTACCTGAACATGAACTGAATTGAATGAGAGTATGGTTCATGTTTAATATGTACCAGATGAAGCTTATTATAAAAATTAAAATACAAAATATAGTCACACATTTCAATCTGTAATTATTTTAAGGATATGGCAATTCTGATTTAAATAATCACAGGAGACAACGGAAAATATAAAACCAAAATAATTAAAATTGATATAAAATAGTTTCCTGCAAAGAATGAAAAAAACTTAAAAATAATAATAAATTCTTTAACAAATATAATGTCACTGTATATTTATTATATTTGGTTGTGTTCCTCACTCCATAAAATTTTTGGACAATTGAATGTTTTGCTTTCATCCTTTGCAAGGTATTTTCCAGATGTTCCCTATATGAAAGTAAGCTGCTACTGCCACACACTAACTGTTCAAATTACAAACTAAGGTGAATCTCTGTTTGGAAATTACAAACAGTTATCACCCACTCTTATTTGGGACAACTTCAATGAGTCAAGATCCGACTGATTGGACGTAATATACCTAAGGGCCCTCTGGAGAAAAATTTCTATTTTATTTCCTCACCCAAGCAGAGAATCATACTATGCTTCTTATTAAAAATACCCAGGGGTTGTGAAGGCTAAGAATCTGTTTAAGCTTCAAAGTTTGCAAGAACTTCAATGGTGTGGTTGTGAGTGGAGATCTTTGTTTCACTAAACAAGAATTATTCCTTTTGTAATCAGAATTAACTTTGTCCTTGTCATTGCTAACACTGTCATCGTCATTGCTGACATTGTCATTGTTCTAAAACAATATAACTTGTTGAAATGATAGTTTTACAGATGAAAATAATTTTAAGTTGCTAACACTTTGGTTAATTGCTAGAATCTTAAGTTATCTCCTTATCTCACCAAATGTTTATTATCATTGCTTTTACATGAAAGCAGCTGATCAATTCAAAATCACCAATAGTTTGAATTTATTTGACATGAAGCAATACACACACACACACACACACACACACACCTGCCATTCAGCACACACAAAATGACTCTCTTATACAAACACCAGTTTGAGAAAAACTACTCATAAGATTAGTAAAAGGAATTAAACAAAAATCTGCATAAACTAATAGAATTAATAAATCAAAATTACTGCCTCTGTAGAGCAAGATGGACAAATAGAACCCTCCAGTGATCGACCCCACACCAGGACACCAAATTGAACAACTGTCCACACAAAAAAGCACCTTCATAAGAACCAAAAGTAGGATGAGTGATTACAATCAATACCTGTTTTTAACATAATATCAGAAAGGAAGCACTGAAGAGGATAGGAAAGACAGTCTTGAATTACTGATACCATCCCTCTCCCATCCCCTTGTCTTGACCACATGGCACAGAAAGAAAATTTGTGCACTTGAGAGAGGAAGAGTGTAGTGATTGTGGGACTTTGCATTAGAACTCAGTACTTCCTGATCACAGTGGAAAGCAACATAGGGCAGAAGTCAGCTGGGGTAGGAGTAGAAAGTATATTCAAAGGGATAATAACATAGAACTTTCTAAACTTAGAGAAAGATATCAACATTCAAGTACAAGAAAGTTATAGAACACAAAGAAGATTTAACAAAATAAGGTTACCTCAAGATATTTAATAAGCAAACTCTCCAAAGTCAGAAATAAAGAAAGAATCTTAAAAGTAGCAAGAGAAAAATAACATACAAAGGCATTCCAGTATATCTGGTAGCAGACTATTTACAATATATCAATATATCAGTCCACAAGAGAATGGCTTGTCATATTTAAAGCTCTGAAAGAAAACCAAAAATCATATGGCAGTTCTATTTTCAGTTTCTTGAGGAACACTCTAGGATAAAAGAATACTATCCCAAAAGAAAAAAATATCAGTAAATTGAAGAGATATCTACACTCTACATTTATTGCAGCACTATGCACAATTGCCAAGATTTGGGACCTACCAAAGTATCCATCAACAGATGAATGGATAAAGAAAATCTGGTACAGTACACAATGGAGTACTATTCATCCATAAAAATGAATGAGATCCTGGTCATTTGCAACAACATGGATGGAACTGGAGGACATTATGTTAAGTGAAATAAGCCAGAAACAGAAAGGTAAACTGCATGTTGTCACTTATCTGTGAGATCTAAAAATTAAAACAATTGAACTTAGGGAGCTAGAGAGTAGAATGAAGTAGAATAGTGGTTATCAGACATTGGGAAGGGTAGTGGTAGCGGGAGGGGCAGGGGAAAGTGGGAATGGTTAATGAGTAGATAAAGGTAATTAGATAGAATGTATGATCTAATATTTAATAGCATAACAGGGTGATATGATTTGGATCTGTGTTCTCCCCCAAAAGCTCATGATGAAATGTAATCCCCAGTGCTGGAGGTGGGGCATGAGGTGGGAGGTGATTGAATCATGGGGGGGCAGTTTCTAAAGGTTTAGCACCATCCCTCTAGTGCTGTTCTCATGATAGAGCTCTTGCAAGTTCTGGTCTTTTAAAAGTGTGTGGTGCCTCTCCTTTCTCTCTCTGTTTCTCCTTCTCTGACCATGTGAGATACCTTACTTTCCCTTCAGCTTCCACCATGATTGTAAGTTTCCTGAGTCTTCCCCAGAAGATGCCATGCTTTCTGTACAGCCTGCAGAACCATGAGTCCATTAAAGCTCTTTTCTTTATAAACTACACAGTCTCAGGTATTTCTTCATAGCAGTGTGAGAATGGCCTAATTCGCAGAGTGATTATGGTCAACAAAAATGTACTGTACATTTAAAAATAACTGAAAGAGTATAATTGAATGTCTGCAAGACAAAAAAGGATAAATGAGGCAATGAATATCTCATTTACCCTGATGTGATTATTACATATTGTATGCCTGTACCAAAATATCTCATGTACTCCATAAATACATATACCTACTATATACCTATAAAAATTAAAAATTAGAAACAGTGGGGGGTAGGGAGTTGGGAGGGATAACATGGGGAGAAATGCCAGATATAGGTGATGGGGATGGAGGCAGCAAACCAGATTGCTATGTATGTACCTATGCAACAATCCTGCATGTTCTTCACATGTACCCCAGAACCTAAAGTGCAATAAAATATATATAAATAAAATTTTTTAAATTACTGCCTCTGTTCGTCACCTGCTAAAATATATAATCGACCACAAGACGGTGCCTTGTATAAATGGTAAAGACAAAGAGCTTTGATGTATTATGTATACGGAGACTCAAAGTCTCAAATAAAAGCCAATATTTAAATGTTTTCTCCATAATTTTTAAAATTAAAAAGTTTCTAATAAAAAGATAATTTCATTGTGATATTCTTTAGTGTTTTTCCTTCCTTATATTTGACTTGCTAGTGAGTCCTGATGTAACCAGAAGACATGCAACGAGGAGAGAGAATTAAAAAATCTAGAATGTAGTTAATTTACCAACTGACTGGTCAATCTCGGAATAATGAAGAGTTTGCTATGTAATCTGTGGTAATTATATATGGTAGGCATTAGTCATTGAAAGTTATGAAACTTTGTGTGTTTCCTTTGAATAAGACTTTTTAAATGCATAACTACACAAATTTTTGACATTTATATGCCTACATTTTGTGATGAGGGTGCTTGGAAACAACAATTTACCAAAATCATAAGGTCTCTCTTTAATTTTGAGATCTTAGTATGTTCAGTTAAGGCCAATCAACTTATTTTTCAAGTAAGTCTGACCTTTTCAAGATTTATTTTTATGAATTAGGTGATTATGCATCATTTCTAATATTCAAGATTGGCTATATCAGTCATGCCCCATTACATTATATTTTAAAGAGAAAAACATTGACACCATAATTTTTTTCTCTATTAGCACATAAAGTGTCAGAGACTCTAAAAAAATTGTTTGGCTCTCATAATTCCTTAAATGAATTGTTTTAGTTGGTTTGGCTTTAAAGGCTTAAATATATTCCAGCACCACTGGGCCAGGGAAAATGTACTATATCTCTGGGCTACAGATTTTGGCCTTGGTCAGATAACACTCCTCAGCCAGCTAATTTTGCATATGCCATTGCCAAAATAAACTATTAAAATTATGAGATTATTTAACATTCAAAATATCATGAAGTCCCAGGGTCTCACAGGAAACGTTAGACAGAGTCCCTGATTATTAGCTGCAATTTCAGAATGATACACAAGTATACACTATGAGGTGAGAAGAGGAATACTACTACCAGTAAGGAAATATCAACCTAGGGCAGATACTATACAATTTATTATAACATGAATTGAAACTGATGGATCAAGATGATTTGAGGAGAGCATTAGCTCTATTTGTGACCCTCTGCTCTTCATTAGCTCATTTGTCCTCTCTGTCTCTCACCTTCTTGATCTACAGCAGGAGAGACCAGAATTAAGAAATATTTCAGCTCTAACACTCCATACATCAACAACCAAGAGTAAAATGTGTTCAAAATATTACAATAGGCACAGTGGCTTGTGCCTGTAATCCCAGCACTTTGGAAGGCTGAGGTGGACAAATCACTTAAGATCAGAAGTTTGAGATTGGCCTGGTCAACACAGCCAAACCCTGTCTATACTAAAAATATAAAAAATAGCCAGCAGTGGTGGCCTGGAGCAGTGGCTCAGGACTGTAATCCCAGCACTTTGGGAGGCCGAGAAGGGCAGATCACATGAGGTCAGGAGTTTGAGACCAGCCTGGCCAACATGGTGAAACCCTGTCTCTACCAAAAATACAAAAATTAGCTGGGCATGGTGGCATGCATCTGTAATCCCAGCTACGCAGGAGACTAACACAGGAGAATTGTTGGAACCCAGGAGACAGAGGTTGCAGTGAGCCAAGATGGTACCACTGCACTCCAGCCTGGGTGACAGAACAAGACTCTATCTCAAAAAAAAAAAAAAAAAAATACCCAGCAGTGGTGGTGGGTGCCTGCAATCCAAGCTGCTGGGGAGGCTTGGCATGAAAATCACTTGAACCTGTGAGGCAGAGCTTACAGTGAGCCAAGATCGCACAACTGCCCTCCAGCCTAGACGACACAGTGAGACCCTGTCTCATACAAAACAAAAATTACAATAGAAATGACATTAAATACTTATGAGGACCAATTCTATGGTAGACAAAATTTTAGCATTTTTACTTGTATTGCATAATTTAAAATGTATAGCAATCTTTTGAAATTCGCTTTGTTTTATCCATTTTACAGATTTGGAATCTGAGAATCACTTAGCAGGTAAGTGACAAAGCTTGAATTCAAACCTAATTTTCTTGATTTCCAATGTTCTTTCCAATAAAACACAGGCTACTGATTGAAAAAAAAAAAGATAAGATAGAAAAACAGTTTAATTTGAGAAAAGGAGGTGGAAGTGTCTTAATGACATCTTTACAGCTGGAAAACCAACAACCAACAGAATATCCTATCAACAGAGGACCAGTAGGCTCACAGCATATTGTTGTGTTATGAAGGGCACCACCTATTTCTATAATATGCTTTCTTAAAACACACCATTACTCAAAGTCATACCAAATTCTCACACGAAAATGATGAAGGATCAGGTCAGGAAGAGATTTCCAAGTATCTAGACACTGGAGATTTATAACTCTCGTTAAACATTCTTAAGGCAGCAAGGGTGTGATCTAGAAAGATATACTGTGCGGAACAGAGTGAATGGGCTCCACTGTGATACAAAAGGAAAGAATAGAGAAACACTAAAAAAAGTGATTTTACTATGAAAAATGTACATAGAATACAGCTTGTCAATGCATAAGAGCTGAGATGCTTAAGTTGGTATCCTGATTTGGGTCATAAAATAATCACTAAGCTGGAGATCTCCTCTGCTTTATCCTACCTCATAAGCAATACTTCATAGTTAAGAAGAATGACAAAGAACCCTCCTCTCCTGGGTTAATGCCAGGCTAACCACAAAGTAAGAAACGAATGATTATTTGTTTCATATGCTACAAGTAGCAGATACTGGAAATCATATCAACGTGAGCAGGATTTGTATACCTTGAAATTTAGTTAATGAAAAAATATTGCATCATCATGTAACTTCATTCCATTTGCCAGGCATGTTAGTCCATTCTGGCATTGCTATAAAGACATACCTGAGACTGAGTAATTTTATAAAGAAAAGAGGTTTGATTGGCTCATGGTTCCACAGGATGTACAGAATGTATGGCTGTGGAGACCTCAGGAAACTTTCCTTTTTTTTTTTTTTAATTTAATTTAATTTTTTTTTTTGAGACGGAGGAGTCTGGCTCTTTGCCCAGGCTGGAGGGCAGTGGTGTGATCTCAGCTCACTGCAACCTCCACCTCCCAGGTTCAAGTGATTCTCCTGCCTCAGCCTCCTTCTGTGGTGAGAATACAGGCACCCACCACAAGGCCTGACTAATATTTGTATTTTTAGTAGAGAGGGGGTTTCATCATGTTGATCAGCCTGGTCTTGAACTCAGAACCTAAAGTCATCTGCCTGCCTCGGCCTCCCAAAGTGCTCAGATTACAGGCATGAGCCACCTCACCTAGCAGACTCAGGAAACTTTCAGTCATGGCATAAGGCGATGGGAGAGCAAGCTCATCTTACATGGCCCATACAGGAGAAAGAGAGCGAGGGCGGAGGTGCCATACACTTTTAAACAACCAAATCTCATGGCACACACTCACTGTTGGGAGAGCAACACAGAGGGGGAAATCCCAAGATCCAGGCACCTCCTACCAGTCCCCACCTCCAACACCAGGGATTACAATTTGACATGAGATGTGGGCAGGGACACAGACCCAAATCATATCACCAGGTGATCACAGAAAACCAAAAAAGAGAACAAATAACTACTGTAGACACCGTCATCTGTGGGTAAAGTCCTTCTTTCCTCTTGGTTTGTGCTCAAATTTTGACTAAATTTGCTCTATTTTAAAAAATTAGTCAACTATAATTTAGTTCATTTAAAAATAAAATTGGAATTCAAACTTCTAAAAATATTATTTTGTATTTTGTAGAAGAAGTGGTGACTAACCCTGCTAGCCCTAAGGAGGGTTAAATAAACAGGATACTAGCATCATCTATGTCTGTATTTACAGTCTTTGAACGGTTAATTGGATGGCTTAATCATGTTGGAATATTTGGAGTTGGTATTGTTATTAAAGCATTACTTCCAAAAAGGCCCAATGGAGACTTGCTGATGGGTATGAACATTTTTTTTGTGGATAGAGTGTGGCACCATTAATTATCGTGCCCAGTAATATGCAGTCTTTAGAACCCCAAACTACCAAATAACCTAGGAATATTTTTTTAATGACGGCTTAAAAATCACTCATGCTTATAAAAGATAAACACAAAATAATTTTTTGAATGCACCCCGACCTACAAGAATAACACCACTGACTAAGTGAAAAAATGTGCACACATTATTTTCTAGGTCAAAAACAAGCTGCTGGGAAGGTCTTGCCCTCTGGTATAAGAAATCATGTCATGCTTACCCTTTCCTTAGGGTCAGAATGCCTACAAACTCTCTGAGGAACACAGCTGTTTCCTTTATGTGTTCCCTCAGATGACTAAAATTTGCAGTAACAAATCATTTGGATTTATTATTATTTAAAATATTACACTAATCTTTGAAAATTAATTTATCTGAAGCAAAATGTAATAATTTACTAGTTCAAAATTATTCAATAAACTTGTATCACCTATAAGAGAAATGTAAGATACTTAGCGGGACATATCATTCTCTTTAATATCTGGTCTTTTACTTTCTGTCCATCATTTCCCATTTCTCCCCTGTCTCAAAACTCACCCTCCAGGAAAACAAAGAAATGTCAAGTTCCCTACACCCAGTGTGTACTCTCATGCTTTGCGCTGCTGTGCATTCTGCTCCATAAGGCTAGATGCCACTGTGCTTCTCCATCCATGTGCCCTGGAAGCATCTTCTGGCCTTCTCTGTCTCCTGGTGATTTCTTGCTTCCTCCCATGCTTCCATTGAGCCTCCTATTTGCCTCATATGTAACATTTTCACCATGCATTTTTTCACAGGTTTATCTGATTAAGGACTTTGGTGCTCTAAGTCCAAGAAATCTGCCCATTAGTACAGTACAGAGGTTAAAAGGAAAGGCTCCGATGAAAGAGATATGTATTCAAGTTCCCAATAAAATCCATTCTAGCTGGGTGACTCTCAGTGAGTTATTCTACCTCTCTGGGCTTCAGCTTCCTTACTTGTAAAGCAAGAGTAATCACTGTCCCTCCATTACAGGATTGCAGCAGTTAAATGCAGTAACTTAACGTGACAATTACGGAGACTCATCAATACATAGTAAAAGTGGTTAGTAATTATTTACTCTTATTAATATTTTAAATACTCTCAAAATCCCTGGCTCACAGAAGAAGCTTAATAAATATTTGCTGAATAAAATAAATAAGTGGATGAATGAAGCTCTGTTGCACTAACTCTGACTTGTGGTGTATCCCCTTGTGTCAATTCAAATTCATCATCCATATGCCCCTCTACCAGGCAAATATCCAAATACTAACCCAGCTTAAACCACATATCACTACCATTTAAATCTTCAGTGCCAATAGAAATAAACAACAAAAATAAGAAACCCAAGTAAAATATGATAGTTGAAACAGAGTCACCTGAGAATGGTTAACTCTAATTTGGATACAATAGGCATGAGAAATGTGATACTATTGTCCTTTCTCAGACCACGCTTGGTAGAGCAAAATAGTTAGATCAGTGTACAAAGTTTTTTAAAGCAAAAGAATTAACTAGGTTGCTTGTTAAAAATACAGACTTTGGAAGCCCATCTACAGAAATTATAATTTGGAGTAAAGCTAGGTGCCTGCATTATGAACAAATTCCCACGGCACTTCTCATGTAGGTGCACTAAGGACCCTGCTTTGAAAATCACTGCATGAGAAATATAAGCTTCTCGAGGGCCGTCTTATTTGCCTTTACTTTCTTTTGCCCACTAGAGTCCCTGGAACTTAATGGCTGCAAAACGTGTATTTGTTTTGTAAATTAAAAAAATATGAACGAATGAATAAAATCTCACCTGAAAGTTTAGAAATAATGTGGACAGAAAGCAAAAAAGTATTTTTGTCACATGCATATGTGTGTAATATACGTAAGTTCACAAACTTTCTGTAACAGCTTAAGTATATTCATTGTGTATCTCCTCCTTTCACGATCTATTCATTTTTCATTATGTTTATGGGTAGATAGCAGTATTTAGGAAGTACTAACTAAATGCTAGAGCATAACTATCAATATTAAGAAAATCTGTAACCAAATGGTTGTTTTTAAGTTTGTCATTATACCCCTCTATGTGTTGCTCCCTGCATCTCACGTGATCTGTATTTAATAAGTTCTAGTCTGTGTTTGGTAGACAAATAGCTCCTGTGGCAGCTCAATCCATTTAAAAAGTGAGAGGAATGACAATGGCTCCCATTACTTCTTTCTCGCAGAAAAAAAAGTCACGTGATTTTCCTCTGGCACTAGTTTAATCCTGAGGCCTGAAAACATGAGTAATGAGAGATGATTCATATCTTGTAGACTTGGGGCAGTTCACAGATAGATTTCTTTTCTATATTTTAACGCCATTCTATTGCAGAAAATTGGGAGTTTATTTCATTCTCCCAAAAGAAACTTAAAAGTGAACTTTGTGTTCTAATATTTAATTGGAATATCTATATAGAAAATAGGTTAATGAGCATAAAATACTTTGAAAAAACAAACAGGGAAGTAAAAAACAAAACGAACCAATAGTGGACACAGGCAGCGTTAACTGAGGAGCACTTAAAAAGCAGAAACTAGAGTGGGCACGGTAGGTCACGCCTGTAATCCTAGCACTTTGGGGAGCTGAAGTGGGTGGATTGCTTGAGGCTAGGAATTCAAGACCAGCCTGGCCAACATGGTAAAACCCCATCTCTAATAAAAAATATATACAAAAAAAGTAGCTGGGTGTGGTGGTGGGCATCTGTAGTCCCAGCTACTCAGGAGGCTGAGGCAGGAGAATCACTTGAATCCCGGAGGCGGAGGTTGCAGTGAGCTGAGATCACACCACTGCACTCCAGCCTGGGCAACAGAGTGAGACTCCGTCTCAAAAAAAAAAAAAAAAAAAAAAAAAAAAAAAAGCAGAAAGTTTAGGTGTCAGGGTGAAAATAAGAGCAAGCATCTTGCTTGTTATCCTCAGGTTTCCTTTGGTAAACATTTACAACTGTGTGATAATCAAAAAACACTCTTAAAGGTTTTTAAGTGTTTAAAAGGAGACTGTGATAATTTGACTAAAAGTTCTTGCTCTTATAATAACAAAATAGTAACTTAAGAATAATTCTTACTACGCTAAGAACAATTCTCATCATTTCTCACCAAAGAGCATTTTAGGGCTTAATTATTAATATGGTTTGGCTGTGGTCCCACCCAAAATCTCATCTTTAATTACAATCCCCATAATCCCAACATGTCAAAGACAGGATTAGGTGGAAGTAATTGGATCAAGGGGCAGTTTCGCACATGCTGTTCTCGTGATAGTGAGTCTCACGAGATCTGATGATTTTATAAGCCTCTGGCATTTCCCTGTTTGCACTTACTCTATCCTGCCACCCTGTGAGGAAGGTACCTGCTTCTTCTTTGCTTTCTGCCATGGTTGTAAGTTTCCAGAGGCCTCCCTAGCCATGCAGAACTGTGAGTCAATTAAATCTCTCCTTTATAAATTATCAGTCTCCAGTATTTCTTTATAGCAGTGTGAGAATGGACTAATATAATTATATATGTCTTTTATCTTATAATGGTACTCACTGATCTTTCCCTTTTATGTGGGAAAACCTAAGAAAACATTATTATCCCTACAGAGTAAGCATTGCACACAAATGCATCAGAGGAGAAAAGAACATTTGAACGCATGAGTAATAATAGTAATAGTTAATTTTTTTAGATGCTAATCAGATACCTGTTATACTTAATCATTTTTTGTATATAAATGATATAAATCCCATGACAACCTTATAAAGTAGTTTCAGCATTTTACAGGTGAGGGAAATGAGATGCTGAATGGCTTAAAGAATTCCTACCAATTTATATTTGGGGTATAAATTTAAAGGATGTGAGGAATGAAGTGGGTTATAAAAGCAGTATCCACCATAATTATAATGCAACAGTAGGTTGGCTGAGAAAGTGAAATGTAAGAATTGTTTTATTTCATTCACTTTACAAGCAGTTTTTAGGAATTCGTTGTGTGTCAAACATAAGAATGGCTCTGAAAATACAAAGATAAACAAACCTGAACTTCCTCCTTCAAGATACATTGGATTTATAATTAGCTATTACATAATTAGTGTATAATAAAAATAATATTATACAAATATGATATTGCAGAAACAATTATTTAAGATTTTGTGTTCTAAAAATGGGTTTCTACAAATTTGCATAGAAACCCTGAGGAGGCAGCACCCTGTCCTACCCAATGTGGGTAGGGATGGACATGGATGGAAAGCTAGGTAGGGACAGAGTGATGTTTAAAATCAAGATTAAAAGTTAAGTAGGAGTTTTCCAGGCAGAAAGAGAAGGCATGGAGTATAGGTATAAAAAGAGCATAATATGTCAGGGTATGGAGAGGTCAGTCTTGGGGTTGAGAAGCAATTCTCACTGGAGCACAGCATGGAAGGTGTTAACGGTTAAGTGCCAACTGGCGTGACTGGCAGTGTGGTGTGTGTTTAGATTAAGAAAGGCCTTATGTGGTATGATTACATGAACTTATCGCAGAGAGTGCCTGACCCCCACTTAAGTTTTAGCAAGATAACTCTGTAGGCAGTGAGAAAATGTAGTGCAAATGGTTAGAATCTAAAGTCAGGGAAACCAGCTCTAGTGTTCAAAATGGACAGCTTGAAAGACCTAAAACAGTGACAATGAAAAAGGAAGGAGAAATCAAAAGTCCAGAGGCTTAGTAGGAATTGAATTGTCGTGATGGGAGTTCACTTGGCTGTAGTAAGTGAGGAAGAGTTAGAAGTCAAAGGCAATAGTACTATTAACTATTGAAGGTAATTTTACTATTAACTAAAAATTGTTGAGTGTTTATAATGTGCAGGGTCTTTTCTAAACACTTTAAATATTTTAACTAATTGAGAAGGGTCTTGAGTTTTACGCTTAGATAACTGAATGGTCATTCTCACTATATACATAGAAAATGAAGAAGAAAGGGAGATTTTTTTAGGGTAGTGGAAGATCATGTGTTTGATTTTGAAAATATTTGAGAAGCCCACTTAGCATTTAGGTGCTGATGTCCACTGTACTGTTTGTAATATGAATCCCATACTGAGGTGAGATTCAGGGTTAGAGATAGATATTTAGGACTCTTCTTATTCGTAGATTAATGATGCTTTATAGAGCAAGAAAAGAGGAGAGAAAAAAGGTCAGAATTCTTGAAATATAAACCTTTAAGGGAAGAGAGAAAACAAAAAATAAAAATAAATAAACTGACATAGAAAGAAAATCAGGAGTGAAAGGAAAGTAAGGAGAGACTTTAAAGAAAGATATTGGCCAGGCACAGTGGCTCACACCTGTAGTCTCAGCATTTGGGAATGTCGAGGTGGGAGGATGCCTTGAGCTCAGGAGTTGAAGTCTGCAGAAGGCTATGACTGAGCCACTGCACTCCAGTTTGGGCAATGGAGCAACACCCTATCTCTAAAAATAAAAATAAAAAAGAAGGGAAACATATTGTGGTAAAAATGTTAAATTTTATATAGAATTAGAGTAGAATGTGAACTGCAAATAAATAAAACTAGAAATTAGAAAGTTATTACTATATTTTAAGAGTAGAGTTTCAGTCTCATGGTGAGTGGGATAAAATAAATGAGAAGGGTGGAAATGCAGGCCAAGTGACCATTGCTGTGAGCACCTTGGCACATGGGAAGGAGTTGGAACTGGAGGGTAAAAACCATGGTATTAATGCAGCTTTGAAAAACATAAAAACTTTAATATATGGCTGACCAAAAGGAGCCACTGATGATGGAGAAAGCAAAGGGACAGATAGTGACAGAAAGTCAGGAGAGTGAAGAGAAAGATTATGGATGGAGCAGGGTCTGAGAAAGGTCACAGAGTGAGAGGCTGGGTTTATATAACAAAGTGGTATCTCACAGTGTTTATAGCCACAGGGTTTGTGGTTTAATCTTCTTTCTCCCTCTACTCAACTGTATGAACCAAGTCATTACTTAGCCTCTGTAGGCCTCAGTGTCAAGTCTGCCAAATGGGAAGATAATAGTACTATCAATACCTCAGTGCTATTACGAGGTTCAGATGAAATAAAGCTTTCAAAGAACAGACAGCATGACTGCTGGATAAGTGCCCTGTAAGGATTAACTGTTATATTCAAGAGAGAAGTGCAAGGAGTCACTGTGGAAAGAGGAAAGGAGTAGCATCACGAATTCTTATGATTAAAACAGAAGGAAAAGGGATCAAAAATGTTTATAAAGTCTGCCTAACAATGAACCTATATTCTAAATATACGTGGAATTTGCTTTTATTAGTTTTAAAATATTTTGTGAAGAAATTTAAAAATGTTCTGTACCTCCAAGGGCTATTAACACCCAGTTGATTACTGCTAAAGGAAATAAATATCTTGCTTTGTATTCTGAATCACACTGTTCGCAAATATTTATTTTCAAAGATTTTTAAATCTCTCAGAATAATAGTTCAAGGTATAGCCATAAGGGAATTATGATTAACTCTTTCTAATACTACACAGAGATGTGTAATACTAAAATTTGAGGTTTTTTACTACTTCAATTCTCTTTTCAAAATGCAGCTGCTGTGACATGCTATGAAAACGGCTTCTGTGCTTTGCACCCTCTTTGCTCTGCTGTGTAGAGACTCTTGGCA
Organism: Ateles fusciceps; assembly: GCA_036589455.1. NCBI lineage: Eukaryota > Metazoa > Chordata > Mammalia > Primates > Atelidae > Ateles > Ateles fusciceps. The sequence goes on along the minus strand of JAZHEH010002982.1, from coordinate 6,742,854 downwards.
TTTTGGTAAGAAAAAAAAAAAACTTCCAGAGGTATCCTCTATTGCTAACAAAAGAATGGATTCCAGGATATTTTTTTCTATTGTTAGCAAATACTGCCTGGTTTTTTTTGTTTTTTTTTTTTTTTTTTTTTGTTCAAATTGAAATTCATTAAGGAAAGAGTTGCAGATATTTCCATACTAGCATTCATAATTATTTTTGTCTCAAACATTGCTTCAAAGACCTGAGCTTCTCATGGTAGAAAACCAAATACTGCCTGTTTTATCTTTTAGGCATTTTATCCTCACTGTCATTCAGACTATGTTGAAGTCAAAGTGTAATTTTTTTCTCATATATTGATTCTTCTTTTAGTGTTTTACAAAAAAAAATTATATGTAATGGACTCAAGCTTTGTGTTCAACCATCATAGTAAACATTGAAAATAGGATCATTCAGCAATAACATCTATTATTGATAGTATATTATATATATGATGGGTGGTCTGTGTTTCATAGTGATTTTTACAAATATTATCTTCTGCAGTCTATACAAGAGCAAAACACATTATGGCTATATTTCTGGTTTGAAAACTGAGAGGAAGAAAACAAAGTGATTTTCCCCAAGTCATATTGCAGGATTAGAAATGCTAATGACTAAAAGCTGCATAGTTCACATTATTAATAAAAAATTAAGGTGTTTTTGAGAGGTGTTGTAAAAATTTACCTATCCGTGAAATTATTGGAGAAAAGGATAAACAGAACAATTCCTTACCCCTTCTCTTGGTTTCTTCACACCACCCTAAATAAACACCTGTGAAGCTATTTATTTTTTAATGTTCAATCTGTGCAGAATGACTTCTTAGTGGTGAAAGCAGTGATTCAATGATCTAGGAATTTCCCTGTGTTTATTTTCTTGAAGGTCAGCAGAGGTGAGGAAAAAATTGATTAGTTTGCAAATCCATCCTGATTGGACACAATAAACCAAGCCAAGTCGAATAATCTATGATAAGCCAAGTAGACATCCAGTAAAACTCATTAGTTATCAATAAAGATTGAATAATCAATGCTATGTTGCCACATAAATGTTATCTGATGTTTGTATCCTGTTAAGTTACATCACCCTCTTTTTTTCTTTTAAATATACACTGAATTGACAGAAGAAATCATTCTCCCTGAATGACTCTTCTAAGATTGACACCTTGAAAAATATTTTTCTGGAGAAAAAAAATTATGAGGCATACTGTGACTTTTGAGTGTATTATAAGCCTCTTGCATGGTGCTTACACAGTTTCCAAGAGAAAAATGTGTAAGTGAGAAGGGTGGCAAATTCTTTGGGCCAAAGGAACTTCCAGTTTAGGGACTACATGTCAAAAGGTTTTCAATAAAAACAAAATTCCCAGAAGTGTGTGGCAACATCCTAAAATAATAATCAGATTAACCATTAGAAAATAATTCCTAGTATTCTATAGGTATATACCCAGTTATGAGATTGCTGGGTCGAATGGTATTTCTGCCTCTAGGTCTTCTTTGAGGAATTGCCACACTGTTTTCAACAATTTTTGAACTAATTTACACTCCCACCAACCTTGTCAAAGCATTTCTTTTTCTCCACAACCTCACCAGCATGCAAACTGATGCAGGAACAGAAAACCAAATACTGCATGTTTTCACTTCACTTATAAGTGAGAGCTGAATAATGAGAACACATGGATGCATGGTGGGGAATAACACACATTGGGGCCTGTTGGAGGGTGGGAGGTGGTAAGAGAGAAAGAATTAGGAAGAATAGCCAAGAGTACTGGACTTAATACCTACATGATGGGATGATCTGTGCAGTAAACCATCATGGAACACATTTAACTAACAAACTTACACATTCTACACATGTACCCCTGAACTTAAAACAAAAGTTGGAAAAAAAGAAAATAATTCCTTACAGGGCATATCGAATCTCATAATCGAAAAATTGTAAACATAAGTAAACTCTGCTCTAGGAGGCAAATGTAGTTCAAGATTGATACAGAATTTCAATTTTTCTAGCATCCACTTCAGGACAAGATTAATAAAGACTAGACTTACCATTATACCTGAAACAATTAAAATAAAACACAAAATGAAAACCAAAGTAAGAAACCAAATAAAACGCATGAAACAACAATTCTTAAGGCTTTAAATATCAGCCAATGAAGGACACTGATCTGAGAAATAAAAAATAAATTAGCTGAGCCTTAAGTTTGCCTAATCTTACTGACTAGAGATTCCTTAGGACATGGTGAAGAGAAAACATAATAGGTAGAATCCTGAGGTCTCTGAGAATTGAAAAAATTAGTTGTTGAAAGTAATGGAAAGTGAAATCTCCATGAGTTTGTAGGGCAGAGTACTGGAAACGGAAAGATTGCATAGGCAGAGTACTCCAGAGATCTGAAGAGGAGCCCTTTGAGTCTTTACCCAACAAAACTACCTGGGTTAAGGAAAGAACCATGCCTCATAATTCACAGAACATTGAGTGGCATTCTCATAACATTTTGTGTCCATATTGGGGCAAAATAAGACTGAAACTAAACACTTATCTGATCTGCTAAACAAAGATTAAAAGCAAGATGCAAAGGGATCAAACTGGTTTGCAAATAATTTTGTACCTATCCAAAGGATTATAACTTGTTCTACTATAAGGACACATGCACAGGAATGTTCATTGCAGCACTGTTTACAATAGCAAAGACCTGGAACCAACCCAAATGCCCATCGATGATAGACTTGACAGGGAAAATGTGGCACATATTCACCATGGAATACTATGCAGCCATAAAAAAACGATGAGTTCGTGTCCTTTGTAGGGACATAGATTGACCTGGAAACCATCACTCTCAGCAAACTGACACGAGAACGGAAAATCAAACACTGCATGTTCTCACTCATAGGTGGGTGTTGAACAATGAGAACACATGGACACAGGGAGGGGAGCATCACACACTGGAGTCTGTTGGGGGGAAATAGGGGAGGGACAGCGGGGGTAGGGAGGTTGGGGGAGAGATAGCATGGGGAGAAATGCCAGATATAGGTGATGGGGAGGAAGGCAGCAAATCACACTGCCATGTGTGTGCCTGTGCAACAATCTTTCATGTTCTTCACATATACCCCAAAACCAAAAATGCAATAAAAAATAATATTCATATTAATACTAAAATATCCAGAATATCAAGATGATAAAAAAATGAAAGAAATTCAAAAATTACAAATAATCTCTAAGCAAACACCAATGAGAACCAACACAAATCAGCCAAAGAAGACTGGAATAAATAACTAACCCTTCAATGCAAAGACATAGATATATATCCACAAGAAACTATTGCAAACAGGAAAGCATGACCTCAAATGGACAACACAAGTAACCAGTAACTGACCCTAACAAGACTGTGATATGTGAGCTCTCTGGCCAAGAATTCAGCAAAGCAGTTATAAGGAAACTCAATGATCTCCATTATAAGACAGACATGCAACTAAAAAATGTAACAAAGAGACTGATATAATTATAGAATCAAACATAAATCTTGAAACAGAGAAACACATTTGCTGAGGTGAAAACCTTAAAAATACATAGTCAGGGGAGAAAAAAGAAAAAAAAGAATGAAAGCTACAAAAATAACCTACAAAATATAGAAAATTACCTCAAAAGACCAAATCTAAATACTATTGCTGTTCAAGAAGAATTTGAGCAAGAAAAAGGGGTAGAAAGCATATTCAAAGAAATAATAACAGAAAAATTTCCAAAACTTGTGGAAGATATAAATATCCATGTACAGAAAGGAGAGAGAACACCAAACAGACTGTATCCCAATAAGACTATCCCATACCATATAATAATCAAACTATCAAAAGTCAAGGACCAAGAGAAGATCATAAAAGTAGCAAGATAAATGAAGTAAATAATATATTTAAAAAGCTCTAGCAACAGACTTCTCAATGAAAACCCAGAGGGAGTGTGACGACATTTTCAAAGCACTGAAAGAAAAAACTGCCATCTAGGAATACTGTATTAAGCAAAGCTATTTTTCAAATATGAGTAAGATATTTGAAGATATAAACTCTTTCCTAGATAATGAAAGCTAGAAAATATACTATTAGACCTGTCTTAAAAGAAGTGCTAAAGGGACTTAGTAAGTCTGAAAGAAAAAAAAATGCTAATGTGCAAAAAGAAAAAAAAAAAGGTAAAAATCCATTGGTAAAATTAAGTACCCAGACAAACCTAGAATACTCTAATATTGTAACTGTGATATACAATCCACTTGTAACTGCACTATGAAGACAAAAAACTAATCTATCAAAGACAATAATAGCTACAGCAATTATTAAGAGATAGGCAATATAAAATACATAAATGGAGAAAAAAAAGTCAAAGCATGAAGTAATAGAATTCAAGTTTAGTTAAATTTATTTTTAGTTTACTTTTGTTGTTGTTTCCTACCCTTCTTTGTGATCTAAGATAAGTTGTCATCCCTTTTAAATAACTTGTTAAAACTATAAGATGTTTTGTGTGAGTCTTATAGTAACTGCAATGCAAAAACCTATAATAGATATGCTAAATATAAAAAGCAACAAATTAAAACATACTACCAGAGAAAAACACTTAACCACAAAAGAACACAGTAAAGAAAAGGAAGAAAAGAAGAAACAAATTATAAAACAGCCAGAAAACAAGCAACAAAATAGCAATATAAGTCTTTACTTATAACACTGAAAGTAGAACTGAATGTAATTCTACTTATTAACACTGAATGTAATTTTACTAATGACACTGAATGTCTCTAATAAAAATACATATAGTGGTTAACTGGATTAAAAGAAAAGAGAACTATATATAACCTAAAAGAAACCTTCCTTACCTACAAACACACACAGACTGAAAGTGAAGAGATAGGAGAAGCTATTCAGTGAAAGTGGAAACCAAAAAAGAACAGAAATATCTATACTTATAGCTGATAAACAGACTACAAGTGAAATACTGTAAAAAGAGACAAAGAAGGTCAGAATATAATGACAAAGGGGTTAACTCAGATAGAGTATATATTCATATAGACATCTATGCACCCCACACAGGAGCATCCATGTGTACAAAGTAAACATTAGTAAGTCTAATGTTAAGCAGAGATAGGTTTCAGCATAGTAAGAGTAGGGGATAAAAATAATCAAGAAAAAATTACCTGAGTTAAGCTACACACTAGACCGATAACATTTCACCCAACTGTATCAGAATATACATTCTTTTCATATGTACATGGAATATTCTCCAGAATAGACCATATATCAGACCACAAAACAAGTCTCAAGAAATTGAAAAGGGTAGAAGTTACATCAAGTGTCTTTTCTTACAACAGAGGATTAAAACTAGAAATCAGTAACAAGAGGAACTTCAGAAATTGCACAAAGGTATAAAAATTAAACAATATGCTCCTAAGTGATCAATGGATCATAAAAAAATTAAAAAGGATATTTTAAAAATTCTTGAAACATAGAAATGGAGATGTAACATATCAAAATCTATGGGATACAACAAAAGATCAAGTTTATGGCAATAAATGACTATAACAAAGAAGTGTAAAGACTTCAGAAAAACAAGCTAATGATGTTTCTTAAGGAACTGGAAAAGCAATAATAAATGAAACCAAAATTAGTACAAGGAAAGAAGTAATAAAAATTGGAGTAAAATAAAAGTGAAACTGAGACAAAAAAGAAAACAGTTCTACAAAACAAAAAGTTGGGTTTTTGAAAAGATAAACAAAATCAACAAACCTGTAACTGTACTAAGAGAAAAGAGGGTACACCCAATTAAGTAAAATTAGAAATGAAAAATGAGACATAACAACTAATTACAGACACACACAGAATCATTAGAGATATATGAACAACTATACACCAATAAAATGGAAAACCTAGAAGAAATGAATAAATCCCTTGACACATACAACCTACCAAGATTGAACCAAAAATGGATAGAAAACCTCAATAAACCAATAATGATTAACAAGATTAAAGTCATAACAAAAAGTCTCTCATCAAAGAAGAGCCCAGGACCTGATGGCTTGCTACATTCTACCAAACATTAAACAAAGAACCAATTCTACTCAAACTCTTTAAATAAACTGAAGATGAGGGAATACTTCTAGATTTATTTTATGAGGCCAGGATTACTCTGATACCAAAACCACACAAACACACGACAACAACAAAAAAAGAAAGCTACAGGTCAATATTACTGACAAAAATAAATACAAAATTCCTCAACAAAATAATAGCAAACTGAATTCAACAGGGTGTTAAAAAGTGAGCCCAGATGGTGCCATTGCACTCCAGCCTGGGTGATAGAGCAAGACTGTCTCAAAAAAAAAAAAAAAAAAAAAAGATAATTCACCATGATCAAGTAAGATTTGTCCCAGGAATTCAAAATTGTCTAATATATTCAAGACAATAAATGTGATACATTATATTCCCAAAACTTTTATGACTTTTATTCACTTTCACTACTTTCATTCAACACAATACTGAAAGTCCTGGCAAGAAAAGTTAGGCAAGAGAAAGAGATATAGAGCATCCAAATTGGACCAAAAGAAGTCAAACTGGCTTTGTGCACAGATTACCTAATCTTATGTTTGGGAAACATAAAAACTTTACAAAATAATTGTTAGAACCAATAAACAAATTCAGTAAAGTCACAGAATCCAAAACCGACATACAAAAACCAAGGTACAAATGTAGCATTTCTACAGGCCAAGAATAAGCAATCTGAAAAAGAAATCAAGAAAGCAATCCCATTTACAATAGCTACAAAGAACATAAAATATGTAGGAAACAATTTAACCAAAGAAATAGTAAAAGATCTATACAAGAAAAAGTATCAAACATTGATGAAAGAAATTGAAGAGGACATTTTCCAGGAAAAACTGGAAAAAATGTTGCATGCTCATGGATTGGAAGACTGAATATTGCTAAAATTACAAAACTACTATCCAAAGCAATTTACAGATTTAATGCAATCCCTGTCAAAATTCCAAAGGACATTCTTCACAGGAACAGAAAAACAGGCTGGGCACAGTGGCTCGCACCTGTAATCTCAGCACTTTGGAGGATGAGGTGGGCAGATTGCATGGGGCCGGAGTTTGAGACCTTCCTGGCTAACATGGTGAAACCTAGTCTCTACTAAAATTACAAAAATTACAGGCGTGGTGGTGCATGCCTGTAATTCCAGCTACATCAAGAAGCTGAGGCAGGAGAATTGCTTGAACCCAGGAGGTGGAGGTTGCAATTAGCAGAGATGGTACCAATGCACTCCAGCCTGGGTGACATAGTGAGACACTGTCTCAAAAAGAAAAAAAAAAGGAATAGAAAAACAATTATATGGAACCACAAAAGACCCAGAATTGTCAAAGCAATCCTGAACAAAAAGAACAAAGCTGCAGGCATCATACTACCTGACTGTAAAATATACAAGATAGCTATAAGTACCAAATCTGTAAGGTACTAGCATAAAAACAGATGCATAGACCAATGGAGCTGAATCAGGAAACTGGATAAAAATCCATACATTTATAGCCAACTCAATGGTACCAAGAACATACAATAAGGAAAAGACAGTCTCTTCAAAAAATAGTGCTGCAAAGCTGAATAACCATAAGCATAAAAATGGAATTAGATCCCTATCTCTCCCCATATAAAAAAATCAAAATCTCTCACCACATAAAAAAATCAAAAATCAAAATTTAAAAATTGTATCTAAGTTTTAAATCTAAACCTGAAACTATGAAACTGCTAAAAGAAAACATTGGGGAAATGTTGTAGTATATTGTTCTGGACAAAGATATTACGTGTTAACACCTCAAAAGCACAGGCAACAAAGGCAAAAATAAACAAATGGAGTTATATCAAGCTAAAAAGCTTCTATTTAGCAAAGGAAACAATCAAAGAAGTGAAGAACCAACCCACAGAATGGGAGAAGATATTTGCAGAGTAACCATCTGACAAGGGATGAAGAACAAGAATACATAAGAAGCTCAGGAAACTCAACAGCAAACACCCCAAAGGACCCCACACAATATTTGATTAAAAATGGGCAAAAAATCCAAAACATTTCTGAAATAAGACATGCAAATGACTAAGAGGTATATATATATATAAATGCTTAACATCACTGATCATAAAAAATGCAAATCAAAGCCACAATGATGTATTTTCTCATCCCAGTTAAAATGGCTTTTATCAAAAAGCTGGTAGTAACAGATGCTGACCAAGACGTCGAGAAAGGGGAATCCTGATACTCTGTTGGTGGGAATGTAACTTATTAGTACAGCCATTATGAAAAACAGTATGGAGTTGCTTTAGAAACTTAGAAATACCGTATCATTTAGCAATTCCACTAGTAGGTATATATTTAGAAGAAAGGAAATCAATCTATCAAAGAGAAATCTGTACTCATGTATATTGAAGCACTATTCACAACAACCAATAAAGGGAATCAACTTAAGTGTCCATCAATGGATAAATGGATAAAGAAAATATGCTATATATACACAATGGAATGTTATTCAACTATAAAAAGAATATAATCCTGTCATTTAAAGTAACATGGATGAAACTGGGAGTCATTACATTAGGGGAAATAAGTCGAGCACAGAAAGACAAACATTGCATGTTTTTACATATATGTGTGAGCTAAAGTAATAGATCTCAAGAAGATAGAGAGTAGATTGGTGGTTACCAGAGGCTGGGAAGGGAAGGGGGAGAAGGATTGATTAAAAGGACAAATAACTTAGATAAAAGATATAAAAACTAACGTTTGATAGTTCAGTAGGGTAACTACAGTTAACATTATTCCATTGTACATTCAACAGAGCTAGAAAAGAATGATTTAAATGTTCCTAGCATTAAATATATATATTTGTGTGTGTGTTAAAGATCAAATTATAAAGATTTATAATTTGATTTATAAACTAATATAAATTGTAAAGGTTATAAAATATCTTTAAATATTATAAAGATGAAATAGGGTAACTGGAATACACATAACCTTAAATATATCTATATACACACACATACATATATATACACATAGTCTTAAGTATATGTATGTATACAATCTTAAATATCTCTATATATTTAAGGTTATGTGTGTGTATGTATATATACATATATATAAGATTACATATATCCCAATTACCCTAATTTTATCTTTATACATTATATGAACATATCAAATTATCACATGTACACTGAAAACATATGCATATGTTATGTATAAATAAAAATAAGAAAAATATATATGCATACTATAAATCCTAAGTAATCACTAAATAAATTAAAAATACTAAAAAGGTTATAGTTTATAAGCTAAAATTTAGATAAACTGAAATCATTAAGCAAATTAATTCAAGAGCAGGCAAAAAGAAAAAAAACAGGAACAAAGAAAAAATGGGAAAAATAGAGAGCAAAAAGGGCCATATTAGTATTCACTTTACATAGACATGGCCTAAAAATTTCAGGTGAATATAAGAGACTGTTAAGATTAAAGACCAAGACTCATCTATATACTGTCTCTAAGAAACGCAGCTGAAATATAAATATCCAAATATGTTTGGTTTTTTTGATTTAAAAAATTATTTTAATAGGTTTTTGGGGAACAGGTGGTGTTTGGTTACATGAATAATCTCCTCAGTAGTAATTTTTTAGATTTTTGTGCACCCACCACCCAGGCAGTGTACACTGTACCCAATGTGTAGTCTTTTATCCCTCACCACCCACCACCCTTTTCCCTGAGTCCCCAAAATCCCATGTATCATTCTTATGCCTTTGTGACCTCATAGCTTAGCTCCCACATATGACTGAGAACATATGATGCTTGTTTTTCTATTGCTAAGTTACTTTACTTAAAATATAGTAACCAATTCCATCCCGGTTGCTTCAAATGCTATTATTTTGTTTCTTTTTATGGCTGAGTAGCATCCCATGTTATGTGTATATCTATATATATAGGTAGGTAGATAGGTTGAATATATACATGTTGTGTGCATATCTATCTATATATATATATAGATAGATTGAACATATATTGATTGCATTCAATCTATAGATTGCTCTGGCAGTATGGTCATTTTCACAATATTGATTCTTCTTATCTAATTTCTTATATATCACACTTTTAAAAATCTACTCATTGATTGATGGGCATTTGGGCTGATTCAATATTTTTTGCAATTGCAAATTGTGCTGCTATAAACGTGTGTGCAAGTATCTCTTTCATATAATGACTTTTTTCTTCTCTGTTGATACTTAGAAGTGGGATTACTGGATCAAATGGTAGATCTACTTTTAGTTCTTTAAGGAATCTCCACAGCGTTTTCCATGGAGGTTGTACTAGTTTACATTCTCACCAACAGTGTACAAGTGTTCTGTTTTCACCACATCCACACCAACATCTATTATTTTATTTTTATTTTTTTTGATTATGGTCATTCTTTCAGGAATAAGGTGGTATTGCATTGTGGTTTTGATTTGCATTTCCCTGATTATTAGTGATGTTCAGCATTTTTCCATGCTTGTTGGCCATTTGTATATCTTCCTTAGAGAATTGTCTATTCATGTCCTTATCCCTCTCTTTGATGGGATTGTTTGTTTCTTTTCTTGATGATTTGTTTGATTTGCTTGATGACTTTTTGTAGATTCTGGAGAGTAGTCCTTGTTGGATATATAGATTGTGAAGATTTTATCCCACTCTGTGGGTTGTCTGTTCACTCTGCTGATTATTTCTTTTGATATGCAGAAGCTTTTTAGTTTAATGAAGTCCGATCTGTTTATCTTTGTTTTTGTTGTATTTGCTTTTGGGTTCGTGGTCATGAAGACTTTATCTAAGCTAATGTCTAGACGGGTTTTTTGATGTTATCTTCTAGAATCTTTACGGTTTCAGATCTTGGATTTAAGTCTTTGATCCATCTTGAGTAGATTTTTGTATAAGGTGAGAGTGATGATCCAGTTTCATTCTTCTGCATGTGGTTTGCCAAATATCTCAGCACCATTTGTAGAATGGAGTGTCCTATCACCACTATATGTTCTTGTTTGCTTTGTTGAAGATCAGTTGGCTGTAAGTATCTGGCTTTATTTTTGGGTTATCTATTGTGGTCCATTGGTCTATATCCCTTTTTTATACCATTACCATCCTGTTTTGGTGACTATGGCCCTATAGCATAGTTTGAAGTCAGGTATTGTGATGCCTCTATATTTGTTCTTTTTGCTTAGTCCTGCTTTGGCTATGCAGTCTCTTTTTGGTTCCATTTGAATTTCAGGATTGATTTTTCTACTTCTGAGGAGAAAGATGGTTGTATTTTGACGGGAATTGCATTCACTCTATAGATTGCTTTTGGCAGCATGGTCATTTTCACAATATTGATTCTTCTCATCCATAAGCATGGGATGTGTTTCTGTTTGTCTGTGTCATCTATGTTTTCTTTCAGCAGTGGTTTGTTGTTTTTCTTGTAGACATCTTTCATGTCCTTGATTAGATATATTGCTATGTATTTTAACTTTTTTGCAGCTATTGTGAAAGGGATTGAGTTGCTGATTTCATTGCTAGCTTGATTGCTGTTGGTGTATAGCAGAACTACTGATTTGTGTACATGAATTTTGTATCCTGAAATTTACTGAATTCATTTACCAGTTCTAGGAGCTTCTTGGATGATTCTTTAAGGTTTTCTAGGTATACGATCATATCCTCAGCAAACAGCAACAGTTTGACTTCCTCTTTACCAATTTGGATGCCCTTTATTTCTTTCTCTTGCCTGATTGCTCTGGCTAGGACTCCCAGTACTATGTTGAGTAGAAGTGGTTAAAGTGAGCATCCATATCTTGTTTCAGTTCTTAGGGGCGTGCTTTCAACTTTTCCCTGTTCAGTATAATGCAGGCTGTGGGTTTGTCATGGATGGCTTTTATTACCTTAAGATACGTCTTATTTTGCTAAGGCCAGTTTTGCTGAGTGTTTTAATCATAAGTGGATGCTGGATTTTGTCAAATGCTTTTCTGTGACTATTGAGATGATCATATAAGTTTTGTTTTTAATTCTGATTATGTAGTGTATCACATTTGTTGACTTGCTGATGTTAAACCATTCCTGCATCCTTGGTATGAAACCCCCTTAATCATGGTGGATTGTCTTTTTGATATGCTGTTGGATTTGTTGTAATTTGTTGAGAATTTTTGCATTGATTTTGCATTGATCCAGGATATTGGCCTGAAGTTTTGCTATATCCTTCCCTGGTTTGGGTATTAGGGTGACACTGAATTCACAGAATGATTTAGGGAGGATTCCCCTCTTTATCTATCTTTTGGAAACATGTCAATAGCATTGGTACCAATTCTTCTTTGAAGTCTGATACAATTCAGCTGTGAATCCATCTGGTCCTGTAAATTTTTTTTTTTTTTTTTTTTGGCAATTTTTAAATTACCATGTCAATCTCACTGCTTGTTATTGGTATTTTCTGAGATTCTATATCTTGCTGGTTTAATCTAGGAGGATTGTATATTTCCAGGAATTTATTCATCTTTTCTAGATTTTCCAGTTTATGTGCACGAAGGTGCTCATAGTAGCTTTGAATACTCTTTTGTATTTCTGTGGTATCAGTTGTAATAGCTCCCATTTCATTTTTAATTGAGCTTATTTGAATCTTCTTTCTTCTTCTCTTGGTTAATCACACTAACAATCTATCATTTAATTTATCTTTTAAAAGAACAAACTTTTTGTTTCATTTATCTTGTGAGGTTTTTGTTTGTTTGTTTGTTTCCATTTCATAATTCTGCCATATCTTCGTTATTTCTTCTGTTGGGTTTGGGTTAGGATTATTCTTGTTTCTCCACTTCTGTGACATGTGAACTTAGATTGTCTATTTGTGCTCTTTGAGACTTTTTGATGTAGGCATTTAATGCTATGGGCTTTCCTTTTAGCATCACTTTTGCTGTATCCCAGAGGTTTTGATAGGTTGTGTCATTATTATCATTCAGTTCAAAATTGTTTTAATTTTTATCTGGATTCCACTGTTGACCCAACAATCATTCAGTAGCGGGTTATTTAATTTTCATGTATTTGCATAATTTTGAGGCTTTCTTTTGGAGTTGATTTCCAATTTTATTCCACTGTGGTCTGAGAGAATACTTACTATAATTTTGATTTTCTTAAATTTACTGTGACTTGTTTTGTAGCCTATCATATAGTGTATCTTGGAGAATGTTCCATGTGCTGCAGAATAGAATGTATATTCTGCAATTGTTGGGTAAATGTTCTGTAAATATCTGGTAAGTCCATTTGTTGTAGGGTATAGTTTAAGTCCATTGTTTATTTGTTGACTTTCTCTCTTGATGACCTGTCCAGTGCTGTTAGTGGAGTATTAAAGTCCCCCACTATTACTGTGTTGCCATCTATCTCATTTCCAAAGTCCATTAGTAATTGCTTTATAAATTTGGAAGCTCCAGTGTTAGCTCCATATATATTTAGAATTGCGATATTTTCCTGTTGGGCTATTCCTTATATCATTAAATAATGTTCCCTCATTGTCTTTTTAAATTGCTTTTGCTTTAAAGTTTGCTTTGTCTGATATAAGAATAGCTACTCCCGCTCACTTTTGGTGTTTATTTGTGTGGAATATCTTTTTCCACCACTTTACCTTAAGTGCATGTGAGTATTTATGTGTTAGATGGGTTTCCTTAAGACAGCAGAAACTTGGTTGGTGAATTCTTAACCATTCTGCCATTCTGTATCTTTTAATTGGAACATTTAGGTTATTTATATTCAATGTCACTATTGAGATGTGAAGTACTAATCTATTCACTGTGTTTTTTGTTGCATAAATACTTTTTTTAACTGTGTTATTGTTTTATAGGTCTTGTGAGATTTATGCTTTAAAGAGGTTCTATTTTGGTGTATTTTGAGGATTTAAGATTTAGAGCTCTTTTTAGCAGTTCTTGTAGTGCTGGTTTGGTAGTGGTGAATTCTCTTAGCATTTACTGCATCTTTTTTTCATTTATGTAGCTTAGTTTCACTGGATACAAAATTATTGGATGATTATTTTTTTGTTTAAGGGGGCTAAAGATAGGACCCCAATCACTTCTAGCTCATAGAGTTTCTGCTGAGAAATCTGCTGTTAATCTGATAGGTTTTCCTTTACAGGTTATCTGATGCTTTTGCCTCATAGTTCTTAAGAGTCTTTCCTTTGTCTTGACTTTAGATAGCTTTATGACTATGTTCATAGGTGATGATCTTTTTGCAATGAATTTCCAAGGTGTTTGTTGAGCTCCTTGTATCTGGATGTCTAGATCTCTAGAAAGGCTAGGGACATTTTCCTCAATTATTCTCTTAAAGATGTTTTCCAAACTTTTAGATTTCTCTTCTGAATAAACCAATTATTCCTAGATTTGGATGTTTAACAGTTTCAAACTTCTTGGAGGCTTTGTTCATATTTTTTTTTATTTTTTATTCTTTCTTTTTGTTGGATTGGGTTAATTCAAAAGGCTTATCTTTGAGCTCTGAAGTTCTTTTTTCTGCTTGTTTGATTCTCTTGCTGAGACTTTCAAGTGTATTTTGTATTCTCTAAGTGTGTCTTTGATTTCAAGAAGCTGTGATTGTTTTTGCTTATGCTATCTATTTCACCGAAGAATTTTCCTTTCATATCCCATATCATGTCTTTGATTTCTTTATGTTTGACTTTACCTTTCTCTAGTGCCTCTTTGATTAGCTTAATAATTGACCTGGATTCTTTTTCTGGCAATTCAGATATTTCTTCTTGGTTTGGATCCACTGCTGGTGACTTGACATGATCTTTTCGGGTTTTGAAGAACTTTGTTTGTCACATTACTGAACTATTTTTATGGTTTCTTCTCATTTTCTGGTTCCTTCTCTGATTATGTCAGAGAAAAGATCTAGGATTCATGGGCTGCCATTCAGTCTTTTGTCCCACAGGGTGCTCCCTGATGTGGTGTTCTCCCCCTTTCCCCTAGGAATGGGGCTTTGTGAGTGCCAAACTGTAATGATAATTTTTGTTCTTCTGGGTCTAGCCCACCCAGCAGAGCTACTGGGTTCCAGGCTGGTACTGGGAGTGTCTGCAAACAGTCTTGTGATGTGATCCACCTTCAGGTCTTGCAGCTGTGGATAGCAGCACCTGCTTTGGTGGAGGTAGCAGGGGGAGTAAAGTGGACTCTGTGAGGATCCTTGGTTGTGTTTTTGCTTAGTGTGCTGGCTTTGTGTTGGTTGGCCTCCAGTCGGGAGGTGGCGCATTTGATAGCCCATCACCTGTGG
Source organism: Ateles fusciceps (assembly GCA_036589455.1). Lineage (NCBI taxonomy): Eukaryota > Metazoa > Chordata > Mammalia > Primates > Atelidae > Ateles > Ateles fusciceps. The sequence goes on along the minus strand of JAZHEH010002982.1, from coordinate 6,727,556 downwards.
CCCTATGGAGAGGATGCAAACTTGCCCTAGGGACACCTGGTTCAATCTTCAGGTTACTCAGGTGGTGGGCAGGACCATACAGCTCCCAAGAGATTATGACCTTTGTCTTCAGCTACCAGGGCTGGTAGATAAATACCACAGGGTGGGGGCAGGGATAGGTGTATCTGAGTTCAGCCCCTCCTTGGGCAAGGCTTTCTGTGGCTTATGTGGGGGGATGAGGTGTGGTTTCCAGTCCAATGGAGTTATGTTCCCAGGGGGGGATTACAGCTGCCTCTGCTTAGTCATACAGGTTGCTAGGGAAGTGGGGGAAAGCCAGCAGTCACAGGCCTCACCCTGCTCCCAGCAGCCTGTAGTCCTAAAGGCTGGTCTCACTCCCACTGTGACCCCACAGCAGCACTGAGTGTATTTCCAGGTAGCCAGTGACCAGGGCTGAGAATTGGCTCTAGACCAAGAGCCTCCTCATTGAAAAAGCAAGCAGACTCACAGATTTTCAGTGTCTCAGGTAACCTGCAGCAATGATCCAATTCCTTCAAAAGGTGCGTGAATTCTCTCATCTTTCCTGTTATGTTCTTGCAGTAGTTCTTGGAACAAAAGTTGAGGATATGAGCCTCCACATGCTGCTCTGTACCTCCAAGTGGGAGCTGCATCCTAGTCCTGCCTCCTATCTGCCATCTTAATCCACTATTCCTAAATATGTTAAAATTAAAGAAATGAAAAAGTACAAACCATACAAGCATTAACAACAACAACAAAACAAGCTGTGTGGGCTATTTTAATGTTAGACAAAGTAGATTTCAGAGCAAAGAATATTACCATGCGTGAAAAGGGTCAATTTATCAGGAGAACATAACAATCCTAAAGGTTAATGTGCATAAAAATGAAGAAAAATGCATGAATCAAAAATAATAGAATTGCACTGAGAAGCAGACAAATGCACAATTATGGTTAGAGATTTTAAGATTCTTGTCTCAATGATTGACAGGACAGAGAGAAAATCAGTAAGGATATAAAAGAGGTGAACAACAATATAATTCATTTCCCCTAATTGACATTTATGGAACACCCCACTGTACAACAGCAGATTGCACATTATTTTTAAGGGCATTCAAAGCATTTACCAAGAGAGACTATACTCTAAGTTGCAAAGTAAGTCTCAACAAATCTAAAATATTTAAAATCATGCAATGTATATTCTTTGACCACAATATGGTTAAATTCCAAATGAGTAACCATATATGTGGAAAATCCTAAAATATTCGAAACTAAATAAGATATGCCTAAATAACCCATGAATCAAACAAAAAATCAAAAGAGAAGTTTTAAAGCACATTAAACTGATTGAAAAGATAAATTTGGACCAATATTTGCCTCCAGAGACATAACCTTAATTATTTGCTTTGAAATGACCATGTTTACATTTCCCTTTCCATTTATGTAGTTGTTTTCCATCAGTCTTTCAGGTGTTGCATTCTCTATCTGGCCACACTACTAATACTGCTTGAAACAGTAGAAGGTCTGTGGAGTACTGAGAGACTATAAAAAATGAAAAGGATTCAGCCATGACATGAGTCATGAACTCACTAAACATGTATTAATAGATATTTTGTACATAAAATGATGGGATTTTTGTAGCTTCTGTTTAAAAACTCTCTCAATGCCATTTCCAGATACGATACGTATCTCATTTTAAATTCTTATCACAGCAGTTGAGCTGTTTAGACTTATTTTAATTATGGAGAATGATTTGTAATGGTGATCATGTTCTACAGATAGTATATATACATCAATTTGACCTTTTAATTTTCTATTAATTCACATTAGATACTAAAGAACAATAATGTTTTGTGACTGGCACCTGGGCATTGTCACATCTGTTTTTATTCTCAGCAATAAAAAACATCATTTATGTGCAAACTATACCCATATTTTCTCAAATTTTCTCTGTAATTTACATGATTAACTTATTTAATGAGGCAGAAGAAGGTCTCTTGAATGGTGCTTAGTGGCAAATAATGTGTGACTGGATAAATAGCACCTGTGCATCCATCTCTCTGACTTCTACCAGCAGGAATAAATTTAAAAACCTAATTCCATTTTTATATTAATGTGTACACATATTTACAATGTGTCACCACCTATAACAAACTTGATGCTTAGGTGTCTGGATTACCTTTACTTAATTGGCTATTGAATCTTTACATAAGTTAAAGTTTATGATTGTAATAAATCTTATTTAAACTTGTAAAAATTAATTATAAATGACGATATCATTAAGACAAAAACAAAAATATTCAATTATGTTTTATATTAACCAAATGAAGAAGTAGATGACAAACTGAAAAGGCACTAGTAAGTTCTGGAAGACCTACTATCCACTGTTACAGTACTTACACCATATTTTAAATATCTATTTTATTTTCTTTAAAAACTTTTTTATTGATGAGTAGTAGATGTAAATTATGATAATTTAATACAGTCATATAATGTATTGTAAAGGTCATATCAGTGTAACTTGGGATATCCTTCACTTTTTTTTATTATACTTCAAGTTCCGGGATACATGTGCAGAACGTGCAGGTTTGTTACATAGGTATACATGTGCCATGGTGGTTTGCTACACCCATCAAGCCATCATCTACATTAGGCATTTCTCCTAATGCTATCACTCCCCTAGTCCCTCACCCACCGACAGGACCCAGTGTGTGAAAGGATATCCATCACTTTAAATATTTGTCTTTTCTTTATGCTAATAACATTTAAATTATTTTCTTCTAGCTATTTTGAAATGTACTATAGACCACTGTAAACTATAGTCACCCTACTAATATATCAAACACTACGTCTTATTTCTTTTATCGTATTGTATATTTGTACCGTTAGTTAACTTCTCTTCATGCTACCCTTCCCAGTCTCTGGTAATCACAAATCTTCATGATATCCACTCTTTTAGCTCCCATATATGAGTGAGAACTCTGGCAGGCAAAACTGACCTTGCTAAGTACCTTAACAATTGTAACTTCAATACAAAGCACAGTTTCAGACATTGAGTAAGTTGTACAATAAGCCGTAAAAATACTTGTTTGATGAATTTGATGAATACTTGAATTGATGAATAAACTAATAACTACATATATATAGTTATATATGCTTATATCATAAACTAATACTCTGCATTATGTAATTAATACTATATATGTAATACTTACATGTACTATTGTAAACATAATATATAATTTTATATACTGTTATAGTACTGGAATAAATCAAGTCTACAGGTTTGGAAATGTCAATAAATTATTTTTACAATTTAAGTTTATTCATTAATCTCTCTTTCTATAAAAACATTTTGGTCAATAGCTACATCGATATAAAATATTTATATTTTTAATAATTTGTGGTTGTTTTGAGAATTATGTAAGCTTTTACACTTATGTGTGCATTACTCACATTATATAAATGACATAATTACTTTGAACTCTTGATTTCTTTGTGTGTTTAGCATATTTAACTTATAAACTAAACACTTCACAAAATTTACTTCTTTTTTGTTTGTGTTTTGTTTTGTTTTTGGACTTTTATTTTAGATTTAGGGGTGCATGTGCAAATTTTTTCTACAGGTAAACTGTATGTCATGGAGGGCGGGTTGGTGTTTGTGTATATATTATTTCGTCATTCAGGTAATAAGCATAGTACTCAATAGGTATTTTTTCTGATCCTCTCTTTCTTCCTACCCTCCACCCTCAAGTAGGTCCCAGCATCTGTGCTTCTCCTTTTTGTGTCCATGTGTTCTCATTTATTTGTTTCCCATAAGTAAGAACATTCAGTATTTGGTTTTTCATTCCTTCATTAGTTTCTTTGGGATAATGACCTCCAGCTTCATCCATGTTGCTGCAAAGGAAATGATTTCATTTTTTTTTTTTTATAGCTACAGAGTATTCCATGGTGTATATGTACCACATTTTCTTTATCTGCTCTACTGTTGATGGGCATCTAGGTTGAGTCCATGTCTTTGCTATTGTGAATAGTGCTGCAGTGAACATATGGACACATATTCCTTTATGGTAGAACAATACATAGTCCTTTGAGTATATACCCAATAATGAGATTGCTGGGTCAAATAATAATTTCACTTTAAGTTCTTTGAGGAATCGCCACACTGCTTTTGAGTTCTTTGAGGGATCACCACACTGCATTTGAGTTCTTTGAGGAATCACCACACTGTTTTCCACAATGGCTGAACTAATTTCCTCTCCCACCAGCAATATATAAGCATTCCCTTTTCTCTGCAATTTTGCCAGCATCTGTTAATTTTCGACTTTTTAATGGTCACCATTAGGACTAGTGTGAGACGGTATCTCATTGTGGTATTGGTTTGCATTTCTCTAATGATTAGTGATGTTGAATATCTTTTCATATTCTTGTTGGCCATATGAATGACTTCTTTTAGTAAGTGTCTGTTCATGTTCTTTGCCCACTTTATAGTGGGGTTGTTTTTTCTTGTACATTTGTTTAAGTGTCTTAGGAATTCTAGATGCTAGATCTTTGTTGTATACACAGTTTGTAAATATTTTCTCCCATTCTGTAGGTTGTCTGTTTATTAATAGTTTATTTTGCTGTTCAGAAGCTCTTTAGTTCAATTAGATGCCATTTGTCAATTTTTGTTTCTGTCGTAATTGCTTTTGGATTCTTTGTCATAAAATCCTTGCCAGGTCCTATGTCCAGAATAGTATTTCCTAGGTTATCTTTCAGGGGTTTTATAATTTTAGGTTTTACATTTAAGTTTTAATCCATCTTGAATTGATTTTTATATATGGTATAAGGAAGGGGTTAGTTTCAATCCTCTGCATATAGCTAACCAGTTATCCCAGTACTATTTGTTAAATAAAGTGTCCTTTCTCCATTGCTTATTTTTGGCAGCTTTGTCTAAGATTTGATGGCTGTAGGTGACAGGTGATCTGTTCTGTTGAACTGGTCTATGTGTCTTTTTTTTTTTTTTTTTTTTTTTTTTTTTCCGAGTCTCATGCTGTTGTGGTTACTATACCATTCTATACCATTGTAGTATAGTTTGAAGTCAGGTGACATGATGCTTCTAGCTTTGCTCCTTCTGCTTAGGATTGCCTTGGCTATTTGGGCTCTTTCTTGGTTTCATATGAATTTTAAAATAGTTTTGTCTAATTCTGTGAAGAATGTCTTTTATAGTTTGGTAGGAATAGCATTGAATACATAAATTGCTTTGGGCAGTATCACCATTTCAATTATATTGATTCTTCTTATCCATGAGCATAGAATGTTTTTCCATTTGTTTGTGTCATCTCTGATTAATTTGAGCAGTGTTTTGTAATTCTTGTCATAGAGGTTTTTCACCTCCCTTGTTAGCTATATTCTTAGGTATTTTATTCTTTTTGTGGTGATTGTGAATAAGATTGCGTTCCTGACTTGACTCTCAGCTTGGATGTTGTTAGTGTTTAGAAATGTACCTGATTTTTGTACTTTTTATAATTTTTTTGAAGTTGTTTATCAGAGCAAGGAGCTCTGGGGCAGAGACTATCAAGTTTCCTAGCTATGGAATCATGTCTGCAAACAGGGATAGACTGACTTTCTCTCTTCCTATTTGGACATCTTATTTCTTTCTCTTGCCTGTTTGCTTTGTCAAAGACTTTCAGTACTATGTTGAATAGTAGTGATGAGAGACGGCATTGCTGTCTTGTGGTTCTCAAGGGGAATGCTTCTAGCATTTGCCCATTCAGAATGATGTTGGCTATGGGTTTGTCATAGATGGCTTTTATTACTTTGAACTATGTTGCTTCAATTCCTGGTTTATTGAGGCTTTTTAACATGAAGAAATGTTGAATTTTATCAAGGCCTTATCTGCATCTATTGAGATAATCATGTGTTTTTGTTTATTCTGTTTACATAAAATTCTCCTCTCAATAGCATATTAACTTTTCTTTAAAATAAATCAAAGTGTCAAAATCTAACTGTTGTTTATTAAGTCATCACGGTTAGTACTGAAAATTTAAAAAGTTGATTTTGACTATAAAATAGTAGTAACATTTTTATTGAAACAACAATACAGAGAATCTCAATTTAGCTCTATAGAATGGTGTTACAGGTAGAGTAGAACAGGTTAATGTTTCTCAAAGTTTATTTGATAGTTTCTACTTTTTCTGGCTCACAAATGTAGATATTTTTAGATGTCACAAAACTGAGATCTGACGTACATGTTAATGTTTTTAGCTCTGAAATATTTGATAGTAGAGAAAGCTGCCATACGTTAATCAATTTTTTCTTACATAATCACAATGATTTCATTAGTTTGGAATTACTAATAAGCTTGAACTAAGTTTGGCAGAAATTTAGATATTTTCAAGTGTGTGGATTTTAGGTTTTTTTTTTAATGCCTTAAGGAATGTTCAACATATGGGTAGGAAATTAAATTATTTTGTCTCAGCATTAAAATTGTTTAAATACCCATGAAAGATATTGTTTTATAGTGCTATTGTATGTTTAAGAACTATTATAGTAGTATATTTTATAACCATGATAGCAGCAAACAGAAATGAAGAGCTACTTATAGAGCAAGTGATAAACATAGATCAAATGGGTTTTATGAGCAACAGAGTGGGTTATTACCACCCAAGGTTATTTGTGGTAATGGCAAAAGGAACCAATGTAAAAGATGCAAATTTATTCCTAAATACAGGTACTGAAAAATCTTCTGAAAGAATTAACTAGATTTGTTTTTCATTTCCACATTATAGAACACAGTTCTTTTGGAAGTATTTATTTGCTGGAGTTCTTGACTCCTGAAATAGAAAAAATATCGATGGTAAGAATTTTCTTTTCTAGGCACTATGTCCCCAAATTTTTTATGTGTGTTTGTTTCTTTTTATGGCAATCCTAGGTGTTCAAAAGCACTAACTTAAAGTTTAATAAATTAGATTTTAAAATTGTGGGCCTTTATTTTTCTACAGATTGTTTTAGACAATTTACAAAAAAGCACATATATAGGAATTATTAAAAACAAGGTAAAAATCTAATTAAAATCAGGGCCCAATACTAGATTGGTTCTTGTGTAGGAAAGATGGAGAGAAAAAAACCCATCAATGTAGAGACCATGAAATATACCAGATTAAATATAATTGAGCTGGAAATTTGATTCTGAGTTTAGGGATGGTCATGAGTTAAAAGGGGACTGATTAATGAAAAAAGCTAGTTGTTCAAATTAACAGAACAATGGGTGTATACACATGTATGTATACATAGCATTTCCTCAGGGAAAATTGGAATGGATTAGCAGGAAGTATAATACATTGTTCAGGGTGATCCTTTTGATGATTCTTTTTCTGGCACTAAACGGTTCAAAGCCAAGTGAACAATACTCTCAACAGCTTTTGTGATATCTCTGAGTGAGGGGTTGGGGATTAAAAAATAAGTTATTTCAAAACTCTCATTTTATTTCAAAATCATATACATATCACTAAATGTACTTTTTAAATATATATTTCATTGCCTTTAAGGTTTTGGGGTACATGTGAAGAACATGCAAGATTGTTGCATAGGTACATGTATGGCAATGTGGTTTGCTGCCTTCCTCCCCGTCACCTATATCTGGCCTCGTTTCTTCCCATGTTATCCCTCCCCAAATCCCCACCTCCCACTGTCCCTCCCCGATTTCCCCCCAACAGACCTCAGTGTGGGATGCTCCTCTCCCCTGTGCCCACGTGTTCTCATTTTTCAACACCCACCTATGAGTGAGAACATGTGGTGTTTGATTTTCTGTTCTTGTGTCAGTTTTTCTGAGAATGATGGTTTCCAGGTTCATCCATGTCTCTACAAATGACATGAACTCATCGTTTTTTATGGCTGCATAGTATTCCATGGTGTATATGTGCCACATTTTCCCTGTCCAGTCTATCATTGATGGGCATTTGGGTGTGTTTCTAGTCTTTGCTACTGTAAACAGTGCTGCAATGAACATTCATGTGCATGTGTCCTTATAATGGAACAATTTATAATCCTTTGGATATATACTCAGTAATGGGATTGCTGGGTCAAATGGAATTTCTATTTCTAGGTCCTTGAGGAATCGCCACACTGTCTTCCACAATGGTTGAACTAATTTGCACTCACACCAACAGTGTAAAAGTGTTCCCATTTCTCCGCATCCTCTCCAGCAATTGTTGTCTCCAGATTTTTTAATGATCATCATTCTAACTGGTGTGAAATGGTACCTCCATATAGTTTTGATTTGCATTTCTCTGACCAGTGATGATGAGCATTTTTTCATATGTTTGTTGGCCTCATATATATCTTCTTTTGTAAAGTGTCTGTTCATATCCTTCACCCACTTTTGAATGGGCTTGTTTGTTTTTTTTCTTGTAAATCTGTTTCAGTTCTTTGCAGATTCTGGATATTAGCCCTTTGTCAGATGGGTAGATTGCAAAAATTTTTTCCCATTCTGTTGGTTGCCAGTTCAGTCTAATGACTGTTTCTTTTGCTGTGCAGAAGCTCTGTAATTTAATTAGATCCCATTTGTCTATTTTGACTTTTTCTGCCAATGCTTTTGGTGTTTTAGTCATGAAGTCCTTGCCTATGCCTATGTCCTGAATGGTTTTGCCTAGATTTTCTTCTAGGGTTTTTATGGTGTTAGGTCTTATGTTTAAGTCTTTAATCCATGTGGAGTTCATTTGAGTGTAAGGTGTCAGGAAGGGGTCCAGTTTCTGCTTTCTGCACATGGCTAGCCAGTTTTCCCAACACCATTTATTAGACAGGGAATCCTTTCTCTATTGCTTGTTTTTGTGAGGTTTGTCAAAGATTAGATGGTTGCAGATGTGTGGCATTGTGTCCAAGGCCTCTGTTCTGTTCCATTGGTCTATATCTCTGTTTTGGTACCAATACCATGCTGTTTTGATTACTACAGCCTGGTAGTATAGTTTGAAGTCAGGTAGTGTGATGCTTCCAGCTTTGTTCTTTTTGCATAGAATTGACTTGGCTATACAGGCTCTCTTTTGGTTCCATATGAAGTTTAAGGTGGTTTTTTCCAGTTTTGTGCAGAAGGTCATTGGTAGCTTGATGGGGATAGCATTGAATCTATAAATTACTTTGGGCAGCATGACCATTTTCACTACTAACCATGAGTATTAGTTCTTACTAACCATGAGCATGGAATGTTTTTCCATCTGTTTGTGTCCTCTCTTATTTCCTTGAGCAGTAGTTTGTAGTTCTCCTTGAAGAGGTCCTTTATATCCTTTGTTAGTTGTATTCCTAAGTATTTTATTCTTTTGTAGCAATGGTGAATGGCAGTTCATTCTTGATTTGGCTCTCTTTAAGTCTGTTATTGGTGTATAGGGATGCTTGTGATTTCTGCATATTGATTTTGTATCCTGAGACTTTGCTGAAGTTGCTTATCAGTTTCAGGAGATTTTGGGCTGAGACGATGGAGTCTTCTAAATATACAATCATGTTGTCTGCAAATAGAGACAATTTGACTTCCTCCTTTCCTAATTGAATACCCTTTATTTCTTTTTCTTGCCTGATTGTCCTGTCTAGAACTTCCAATACTATATTGAATAGGAGTGGTGAGAGAGGGCATCCTTGTCTAGTGCCAGATTTCAAAGGGAATGCTTCCAGTTTTTGCCCATTCAGTATGATATTGGCTGTGGGTTTGTCATAATTAGCTTTTATTATTTTGAGATACATTCCGTCAATACCTAGTTTGTTGACTAAGATCAGACATAACTGAGGGAGATAGAGGCACAAAAAACCCTTCAAAAAATTAATAAATCCAGGAGCTGGGATTTTGAAAAGGTCAACAAAATAGACCACTAGCCAGATTAATATAAAAGAAAAGAGAGAAGAATCAAATAGATGCAATAAAAAACGATAAAGGGGATATCACCACAGATTCCACAGAAATACAACCACCATCAGAGATTACTACAAACAACTCTATGCACATAAACCAGTAAACCTGGAAGAAATGGATAAATTCCTGGACACTTCCATCCTCCCAAGCCTAAACCAGCAAGAAGTCGAAACCCTGAATAGACCAATAATAAAGGCTGAAGTTGAGGCAGCAATTAATAGCCTACCAACTAAAGAAAGCCCAGGCCCAGATAGGTTCACAGCTGAATTATAGCAGACATACAAAGAGGAAACAATCCAAAAGAGGGGAATCCTTCCCAAATCATTTTATGAGACCAACATCATCCTGATACCAAAACCAGGCAGAGACTCAACAAGAAAAGAAAACATCAGGCCAATATCTATGATGAACACAGATGCAAAAATCTTCAGTAAAATACTGGCAAACTGACTGCAATAGCACATCAAAAAGCTTATCCATCACAATCAAGTACGCTTCATCCCAGGGATGCAAGGCTGGTTCAACATACACAAATCTACAAACGTAATTCACCACATAAACAGAACCAAAGACAAAAACCACATGATTATCTCAATAGATGCAGAGAAGGCCTTTGAAAAAATTCAACAGCCCTTTACGCTAAAAACTCTCAAAATGTACTTATTTTAAAAGTACAGTTTGATGACTTTTGCTATAAATATTCATCCATGTGATGTCCTTTATAATCAAGATAGAGAACATTTCTGTCACCTCCAAGATTTATCTCCTCTCCCTTTCCTATCTTTACCCACACCTCTACCAAATGACATAATTTTAAAATTCATTTTGCATCATTTAGTTTTTTGGGTTTTTTTTGTTTTGTTTTTTGAGAGGAGTCTCACTCTGTTGCCGAGGCTGGAGTGCAGTGGTGCGATCTCGGCTTACTGCAACCTCCGTCTCCCATTGTCAAGCAATTTTCCTGCCTCAGCCACCCGAGTAGCTTGGATTACAGGCACCTGCCACCAGGTCTGGCTAATTTTTGTATTTTTAGTAGAGACCGGGTTTTACTATGTTGGCCAGGCTGGTCTCAAACTCCTGACCTCAGGTGATCTGCCCACCTTGGCCTCCCAAAGTGCTGGGATTACAGATGCGAGCCATCGTGCCAGGACAAAAGTTAAGTTTTTTTAATCAAAAAACTAAGCTTTTGAATTTGGAAAATTAAACAGAATTGATTTTTTGAAAAATTAATATTTCCTCTAACATTCCACTCTTATGCTTACCCACTGAGCTAACCCATTAGAATTATGACATATGTAATTTTCCATTACCATATGTTTTTGTATTAAAACACATAGTTTCTATTTCATTTAAAGTAAATTTTCAATTTACATTCATCTAAAATTTGTTTTTTTCTTTTACTTTCCTGTTTTTCTCAGTTGCATACCATGAACATCTCTCCAAATTAATGCTCTTAATTCTTCTTCTTTAGATTTAATGGATCTATATATCTTTATTTATTTAACTTTTTATTATGATGGAACACACTTGGTCTTAGATATTCAACATCAAACAATGTGCAGCAAATGTCTTTTTATAGAAAATGATTTGTATTTCCATTGCCATGAAATTGGTTCCCCAAATTAAAATTTCTGGGTAAAGCACTCTGAACATTTTAAATTATAACTGATATTGCCAAGTTATAGCAATTTACATTTCTCCTCAAAGGTAGAATAATACTATGGACTCTATACACTGAAAGTCTTAGAGTATTCCTCTTATCCCCATGTATATAAAGACATAACTAACAATGCAATAAATGTAGAAAAATCAAACACAATTCTGACTTTTCCCATGATGACCATTTTGTGCATATTTTAAAGTGCTAAGTAATAAAGTCTTTAAGTGAAATTTTGGAAGTTCTGCCTGCTTTGGAAATATTGTAATATTATTCTACCAGTGATAGATACTTCTTTTTGGTATATATTTTTACTAACACCAAATGATATATATCTTTAAAATAATATGGCAATCTGAAGGACAGAATTTTTTTTTCATATCTGTTTTAATTTTAATTTACATTTTCTGACTGCTGGGTCTGAGAATTTTTTCATAGATTTTTGGTCATTTTCATTTACTTACTTGTGAATTTGCTGTTTGAAAGTAAATTTCAGAGATATATGTATATCACGTGAAGTTAATAGTTCAATAGGATTACTTAACTTTCTAAAGCATAGCTGTTTTCTCATCTAATCTTATCACAGTGTCTGTGCATTTAGATATTATATTGTTGTGTAGTAAATGAGAATACCAAAGCATAGAAAACTTACAAAATTTGCCCAACTTTACCAGTTAACTAATGGTCTATCATTCTTTTCTTAGTTCTGAATGCTCAGTATGTAATCCCAGAGTAGAAGTATATCCTTTATGTTTCTGATTGTTTTATGTCTTACTTTCCTAATATCTGTTTATGCAAATAGGATATCTATTGTTTGGTAACTTTAGCTTATTTTGTGTTTAGTTTCTGTTATGTGCTGAGTACTATGCCAAATACAGGGAATACAAAAAAAGAGAGTTTCGTTTTATTTGGTTTTGCTTTTCCCCCACGTGGAATTGACAAGAGACAGAGCCAAAAAACAAGATACAACATTTTCTGGGGTGGTAGAAAACTATACAGAGGAGGTTCTAGGAGTAAACTTGGAGTTAAAGTTCAAGGGAAGCTTGTGGAGGGCGGAGCACCTGAGTTGAGGGTTAAAAACAAACAAAGATGCCAGACAAGAATGTCTCAAGATGGCAGGGCATACAAAGCAGAGGAATTAGCACAGACAAAGGCCTCAAGATAAGCAGGAACAGGAGGTGAGCAAGGAAAGAGAACATTTTTAATGCAGCTGGAGATCACAGTGTGAGGAAAAATGTAGTCAGAGCCAATCTTCAAGGGTGTTGTAAGAACTTGATTTTATACAACAGGCAAAAGGAAACCCCAGTTAGAATTTCACCAAGGAAGTGAATAATTTGATTTGGCTAAAGGAATTCCATTCTAGTTTTAAAATGAAGGCTGGATTTGAGACAAATGCAATTCAGAACTCAGAGGGACTCTTGGAGGTTATCCGGGAGAGAGACAATGGCAGGGGCTGTATTGATGAAGGCTGCCTCTCTCTTTGCCTATATGTGACTTCTCTTGGCATTGTTCTCTTCACTCATTCACTCACTCATCATTCAACTAATATTTACCTTGCTCCTTTTATGTGCCAAATACTATTTTAAATCCTGAGGTTATAGCAAAACAAAGGATAAGAAAAACAAAGTCTCTACTCTCATGGGAATTAAATTTTTACACGACAACTTCCCCCACATTTTATAAAAAATTGTTTCAGGCATCAGTTATTCCAGGACAATCTGTATTTTATAGAACCCAGAGGAATACATCTTGAGTTATCCAAATATGGTCAATCAAATCACATGAACCCTGAAAAAGGGAGAACTTTTTTTCCACTGTGGTCAGTAAGAGACATGAGACAATGGAAGAATAATCCAAAAAATGGCAGTTTAAGGAGTATTCCTGCTGCTGGTACTGAGATACAGGGGCAGCGCTAACCTGCTGGTGTCCTCCCCATGCAGTTTTCCTCTGTGAGTTTTTGTTCTGCTCCTACTCCTTCAGACCCAGATATGGAGATGACTCTGGTCTTTCTTGTGCCAGGGAGTTGTGCTATACCTTGTTGGTACCACGAATGCTGTCCATGTCTGTATAAACTGTATCTTTATTCTGCCCAAATTACCCAGTTAGAGTAAGCTATTTATTTTTGATCAAGACACTGATTGATCAAATGAATTCAGATAAGAAACACAAGGACAGAGAGAAGACTTCTTAGATTCTTCTGTGCAGTCCTCTCTCTCAGGTCATTCCTGAGGCCTAAGTATATTGCTGCCCACTATGACTGTATCCTTAATAAATACTCACTTTTGATCAGCTCCTTTTAAAAAAATTATTACTTGCAACTAAATGCATGCTGCCTAATACAGCAATAAATTCTTTTAAATCTAGGGATTAATCATTGATCTAAGGGTTTGAAGCAATGTGTCAAAAAATCCTATGAAGAATCAGGAAATGGAATTGGTAGGGTTCAGAAAAATAAAACATCAATAATGCAAACATTTATTTTGAAAGTTCTGCTTCCTTTAACATACTTATTCATTTTTAATCATCTAACAGCATAAACAGTAGGATAGCAGTTATATGACTAATAAGTATTTATTAGAAAATGAACTGAAAATACCATGTCATATTTTTTGCTGTTAAGTACTTATGTGTGAATAAGTGTAAGAAGATGATTGCTTATCAATAGTATATAGATTCAGAGTCAGGAATGATGGTGATGCCAAACAACTACAGATTGTCCACATGGTTTGAGGAGATAGTGGAACCTTTGCTTTCTGAAATTTTGTTTCATGCACAAAGTAATTTAAAATATTGCATAAAATTGCCCTCAATCTATGTGTATTAAGTGTACAGGAAACATAAGTGAATTTCATTGTTAGATGAGGGTCCTATTCCTAAAATATCTCATTATGTACATACAAATTGAATGTACATTCAATTTGTACATTCTAAGATCTGAAGAATTTTAAATCCTAAACACTTCTGGTCCCCATCATTTTGGATAAAGGACACCCAGACAGTATATCACTTTCCTTTATCACTTCAAACTTCCTTCTTCATATAAACAGAAGCCTTCCCTTGAATACCGCTCATCCCTATTTCCAGATTTTATCATTTATGCAGCTAAAGTTGTTTACACAATGACTTCTTTGATTTACCATTTCGCTAAATCTTGTTTTTTTTAAATAAAATATATATAAATTTGGCTATTTTAATTACTATATTACAACTTTTTAAAGGTAAAGTTTTCTAGAAAGGCATTCCATATATGACTTTCATTCAAGATAGTTGATATCTTACTGTGATTTTTCAGTTTCTTATAAGCAATTTAATAATTAGACTGATTGGGGGGGAAGAAAACACAAATTAGTGTTCTATCTATCACTTTTTCTAACATAATCTAGTGAGGCATACTATCCCCCGTCTCCCCCTCAGAAAATTTGTTAGCTAAGATATATGACTACAAATGAAAATATTTTTAAGGTAATATGAATCTGGGAAATTTCAGTTTGTGCTATGGATTTGCCCAATGGATAATGCAGATTTAAAATTTTGCATTCAAAACCCTAAAATTACAGATGTAAGGTATTAATATTGCCTTAACTATAAGGTCAGTAAAAAAGAAATGCCTGATGTCTTTTAAATTAAAGAAATTAAAACTTGTCTTCAGTAGGTGTTTCATATAATTTCTATATTCTGGTAACAAGTCCAAAAAAGAAGAAAAACATTAAAAAGTAAATGTCTGGGTTAGTATTTATATGTGTGTGTTTTTCAATCATCTTTTAAATAGATACACTCCCCACCCTCTTGGTAATTTGTAATGTCATTATTATATCTGTATGCTACAGTTGATGGCAGGGAAAGTGGAACATGATTTACAGGTAGAGAGATCAAAGAATATTTCAGAAGTGAGGGGGATGTGATTTAACTGAAGAGTGACAGATGATTACACCGTGCCTCAAGCCACCTGTGATATTAAAAATAAATTAAATCCCCCAGAAGAAAAGCTAAGGCATTCAGTTTCCACACCCATCCATAAGCTTGATGTTTACTACTTTTGGACTAGAAGCTTACAGAAATATCCTTACATAGATTGATTCTTTGAAAGCTTGAATGAAATGTCCTTCATGAGGGGGCCAGAGCAATCTTCTCAAATATGCTGAATCCTGGAATTCCTCATCTTTCCTATCTTGGGTGTATGATTTTCATTATTTATACAAAAGCGAAAGCTATGTTTATTTGGTTATACCTGCCAATCTTGCAAATTTATAGGTAATTTTTTTCCTAAAAATGTATATGAGAAATAGTACTTTCTCAAGTACATGCAAAGGATAGATTACTTAATTTATCCATGCAGTTTACGTTAAACTTGCATATACATTAGACTTTGTCCAGACCTAATGTGTTTACTAAAAGAGGGGTAAAACAAGAACACTGAAGATATTTCCAAACTTGCTAGTTCCCCCCCACCCTGAAACCAGGCACAATTTTCACAATCAATTTTAGAGAAGTACAGAACACTACATGAAGAGTACTGAGAAAAAATAATAATTTTTATTCTCTTGCCAAATTTAAGACACACTAAGAGATAGATGAATTGATCATCTGCATATGTTAATTACATTAGAGAGGTTATGTAGTTCTCAATATTTTTTTGTCAAAGTCCTTTAAACAGGGGGAACAACTTGTTTAAAAACCTAATAGAAATAATATACAGCACTCATTTTTGTTTTTTTCTGAGAAAGGAACAATACTGGCATTCAACAGGTTCAATTCAACCAAAACGTAGTAGGTCAGCTACTGTTCTAGGAATGAGGAAAAGAGACCTAATCAAGGCATAGATGTCTCACTCACAAAGAGGTCACAGAATAGAGGCAAAGCAACCATTTTTGCATTGCCACAACACGGATGATAAGGAATCCATTGCAGGTTAGCATTTGGTAGCCACGACTGAGATGACAAGGGCAACATGGCTCTGCTCCATGTGTCCTTCATCCTCTAGCAGGGTTCTGTGGGCAGGTTCTCCAGGAAATGGCAAAGGCAAACCTCAATTTGCAAGCTCATTTCAAACCTCTGCTTACTTCCTGTTTGCTAACATCTCATTGGCTAAAGTAAGTCACATGGTCAAGCTCAGCGTCAAAACAGCTAGATACCACGAAGGAACGTTGTAGGATACAGGGAGGGCTTGAGAATTAGGGTCATTTTTTTCCTTTTGTCTCACATAAAAACTGTACAGAGAAATAAATACAGTATGGTAAGTGCAATATTAGAATTGATAAGGCAGAAAATAGAGGTAATTTCATCTTAACAACCACTGCGTAGTTAGAAGAGTCTTTCTGGAGCGGGTAATCTCAGAAGAATTGAGATTTAAAGATAAAGCTGTACTTTTCAGGCTCCCACGGGAGATAAGAGCATTTCACATAGTGTGACCCTGCGAAAGAAAATACCTGGAAAGAATGTAATAAGTAAGTAGAACTCTAGGACAGCACATGATAGTATGTCAAGTATAGGTGTCAGGGACAAGGATGGGGTCTAGAGAATGGCAATGGGGCTCTGAGGGACAGGAAATTGGGAACCACACCCTGAAGAGCCTGCAGTCATGGTGGGTAATTCCCATTAGAGTAGGTGGGAGGAGGAGGATGAGGAGTGAGAGCTCCAGAGGGGGATGTTTGTTTGCATAAAGGGAAGAATGGATGTAAACAGGCAACCAAAGAAGTACCCAATGTGAGTTCTACAGATTTACAGTATTTTTGAGATTCACTTTTGATCACGGTCATTTTAAATACAATTTATCTATCTACCTACCTATCATCTATTTATCTGATCTAATTATTGGTAAATTTCTCATGTAATTTGAGATTTACCATGCTATTCTACATAGTAATTGCATTTACCCCACATCCTCTGCCCAGAGTTTCAACATACATAAAAAGTAAGTTAAATATAAAAGCTCTTTCATATTGTATACATATATGCTAACTGGTAGATTGTGCAAAGTCAAGACAAAAGCTTAATATGGTAAATTAACATCAGCAAAGTCCAAACCCAGAATACTTACAGAACTGGGTTTTCTAGCTTGATTTAATGAAAATGAAGTAACTGTTTGAAAATAAAGTTCATGTCAGTTCCATGAAAAGTAAATTTAATGGAAAGAAGGAGATGAGGGAATGAAGGTATGAGGGTAGGAATATGGAGCAATACTTGAGAAGATGTAGTTGATGGAAAGGCTAATCAAGGAGGAAATAGTGAGACTGGTGATTCAGCACTCATGGACATAGTTGTAGTCAATTTGGACTTCAGTTTGTAACAGTGCATTACAATTGCTTCTCAAAATCTATTCACACATGTAGACTCGTGCACAAACATCTATGTGTATAAACACACATACATGCACATGGGTGCATAGTCATACAACCTATGACTAAAATAAAAAGCAGAGAAAATGAACTATTTGCAAGCACAAAATGTAGGCTCTGTAAATTTTATGCATAGGGTAAAATTGGGCTTTATGTAAAAAGGAATGGATGCTTCTGTTCAAACATAAATTTTATTGTATATACACAATATGAGAATCCATCCATTATCTACATTGAATTTACAACCTGAATATAAAAGGACAGGATAGTTTTCAGTTTATTAATTTTATCTAAACTTGCTTCTATAAAGTTTTGTAAATAGGTATATACACGTCAGATTTTGAGGTGGAAAAACCTTAAGGCTAGATCACTAATTTATTCATTCATCCATGTTAAAAAAAAAAGTATTACTCACTCTGTGCCAAGTACCAGTCATGCAATGACAAGTAAGTCACAGCTTCACTTCTAGGAACTCACAGTGGATTAAAGACAATAGAAGCAACTAAATAATAAACTGCGATTTGACAACCGGAATATCAGGAGTAGGTTCTGGGAACAGTAGGAAGAAAGTAGTGAGTGAGTGATCATTTTTTGTTATTGACTCTGAGATTTAACAGAGTGACAGCTGATTCTAAGAAGTGGAAGACAAACAACGAAGAAAAGGTCATTCCAAGGAGGGAGAAATAACTTGGGCACAAACACATACACATTAAAGGGTATGACATATTAAAACAACTGCCAATAGCTGAGTGCAGTTGGAATAGTGACCATGAGAAAAATCAATATATGAGAGGGAAAGGAGCCACATGCTCCTTCAATTTGTGGAATTATTGAGATAGAAACAGCAGGTTTATGGGAAAGTATGCATGTGTGAATACCATTGACTGTCCACAAGTCATTCACAGGCTAACTCCCCGGTAATTATTGATTGTATCACATTCTTCTGATGACATCAATTTAAAACTCTTTAGTTATGTTTGCTTTTTCTCTTTTGATTGTTTTCTCCACTAAAGGAATTTAGTAATTAAACCCTGTTTGTTCTTCCTTAAATGACTTCTGATTCAGCTGTCTAGATCAGAATCTTAAACCTGCTATTTATTTTCAGAGGTTTCTCAGTCAACTTAAGTGCAAAAATCTCAGCAGCTTGGGGGAGTGGAGAGGGCAATCTTAATTATGCTTCTTTGGTTGCAAATAACAGAAACTAATTTCAATTAACATAACCCCAAAAAGGATTGATTGGAAGTAATAAACCAGACTAAGTGTTAAACACCAGGCTGGCATAAAGCAGGACCTGGATTGGATCCTGAAGCTATAGCAGCAGGAATCTGTGGAAGTTCTCTGTGGGAGGCTGACATTCATGAATTTTAGGTTCAACAACTTCCCACTTGGGAGCTCTGAATAGGGAGCTGGGGTGGCTAACCTGTGAACTAGTGAGATGTCTAACATATTAACTAACATATTAACTGTAAGTAAGAAATACCAGCCGAAAGTGTAAGTAGGTATGCAGAAGAATGTATTTTCATTTGAGGCACTCATATTAGTCCTGTTAGGACCCAAAAGATCTTTCCTTTGTGACACTTCTTTTTTTTCTTCAACCATGATTCCATATTCATTCCAGCTTCTATAATAGCTCTATGAGGCATGACTTAGATTTCTGAACAATGAAGTTGAATTCACGTCTGTGGTCCTCGGCCTGGGTTTCATTTCACACGGGTACTGAGTGGTCTGTTCTTGCACACCTCACAGCCCGTTCCTTATTTCTGCTCCAGCTAAGTCTCTTCCATCTGTGGACTTGCATGAACATGAGCATATGTGGATATCAGCATTTAGTATTTTTAATAGTCACCATTCACAATCTCAATACAATTCCTCTCTGCTACTTTTTCTGCTTTCTTTCCACATTCACCTCCAAAAAGCTCTCAAAATGGTTCTGTCCTCTAATTGATGTATCCTTTTTATTTTGCCTTGTATTTACATTATTTATTCTAGTCCCAAATACTTTGTTTATATTTATCAAGCTTTGAATGCTTCATCCATAATAAGTTATCTCTCTTTCTTCTTCTAATGCCTGCTAATAACTTAACGTCTTCCAAAATTTGTAGCCATGGAGTGAAATAGAATTAATATGTTGTTAGCAGTAAAAGAGAAATCCATTGTATTATGTTGTGGGAGAAATGTCTGGTCTTCATCCATATCTGATTCTTTACTTCCATAGCTATTTAAGAAAATAAACCTTTTGTGTCTTTTTTTTTTTTTTTTTGCTTTTCACTTAGGTGATAACCTGTGAATAATTCTGATTAGGGGCTTTTTAGAGAAAGTAACTTTGTTCCTTTTTAGGTCAATTCCTTAAATAACTGGTGTGGATCCTCCTGAACACTCTACCTTTCTCTTGATGATCACGGAGTCTGAACTACTGAGTCAAAAACTGAGAAGACAGCTGTCCTGGACAGTTGGCTAGGCCTGTGGTAAACTTGGTGACAGAAGTAAACAAAAGTTTACTTTAGAAACCTTTAAGATACTGGTTTTATTGTGTTGATATTTTACTTCAGTGTAACCAAGCCTACATGTACTGATAAAAAAAGACGTGTTCCAAAAGATTTCCAAAGAATATTAATTTATATAATTATGGTTTGGTCTTATTATCTGTTATTTAGTTATAGAGACATTATTTAATTTTTTTAAGAAACATATTCTTCAATATATGAAAAGCTTATTTTATAACACATACAACAGAAGTGTCATTTGTTGTTTGCTATTTATAAATGTTACATGCCAGTAAAAGCCTATTAAAATCTTGTGAGAGTAACTGAGAGTTTATCCCTGACCCTGAGCAGAAGAAACAGCAATGAAATATCACAAGAAGGACCATCAGTGACAGCAAGTTCAATGCATTATTGAAGGCTAGGCTGGGGTCAAAGAAAATAAAGAAGGAGTAGAAACTATCTTCAGGAGAAAACACGATGTTAACTTCAAAGGGGTGTCTGTGCTATGACCATAAAGATACTACAACAGAAAGCTGTCAAGGTTCTTTCATAGAGAAATGCCAGGGAGGAAAGGGAAAAAAGTCTACTCCTTTAAATACTCGAATGGAGAAAAGGATTTTAATAGAAAAAGGTTATCACATAACTCTTGGGGCATAAAAAATAATTAAATGTAGAATAATAAATAATTATTTAAATTGTGGAAAACCACTAATTAGCTTTGGCAGAAGAAGTATTAATAATTAATGCATGATTTTTCAGCTATTCACCTTGATAGCAACTAATTCAAAGAAAAAGAGAAAAGTACAGTTTACAAGAAAGAGAATATCAGGAAAATATAACACTAATGTAATAAAAGATACATGGCAAGTTAAGGAAACGGAATCTTTCATTCTACCACTGGATCCATTATGGTTTAATACTAGGGATGAATAGACTAAGAAACTCTGCTCTTATATTTCCAAGGAAACCAAACTCCAATGTTTACAGGGATAACAAGAGCATTTTAAAAAGCATTTTAACACAAGGCCTGTAAGATCAGTATGAAAGAAAAGATTAATTGCAAATAGACATCTGTCTTATTTTAAACTTCTGTATCAATAGGAAATATTGCCTTAAATCTTAATTGTGATTATGATTTAAATAATGAGCCACCTTGAAAGTAATCTCCCTAGTCCAGATTCTTGTATGTTCTTTCACAGATATCTTTGTCTGACCCAGTTTCTAAAACAGATTCTGTATACCTCTGTTAGAATGATCTTACATGAACCAGATACAGTAACCCATTTGCTCAAAATTCATCATGGTGCTGCAATTGTATTAACACAGGATATCAAGGCCTTTCCAACTTGGCTGCAACAATCTTTCCAGACATATATGCTGCCACTAACCCCAGGCTTAAGCAACAGTCAATTCTCAGTACCTATGTTCCCCTTTTCCCTCTTTCTGAAGCACGCTTCACTTCCTCTGTGGACATCCTATTCATCTACCCAGGTCTAGTTCATATGTGATCTTCTATATAAAATTTTCTTCAGTGGAGAATGAAGTTACAGGAAGTAAATAAACTCATAAAGTATAAGAGAACCTAATGAAAATGTCCCATGAACTGAGAAGTGTGACTAACCACTCAAACAACAGTAGCTTATAGAAGAAAAACAAAGGCAGGGAAAAAAAAAATAAGGAAAAACAATTTTTTCAAACAGCCCTGCCCCCACCCCCTCAATCCTTCCAGTTGGAATAACCCTTCTGTCTAATATACACTTGATTTCCATCATCACAGTCTTTTGTAACATAATGTAGTTTATGGCATATAGTTGTTTATACCACAATATAGTAATTTTCAATAAAAATACTGTTTGGCTTATTTGTCATATTTCCCCTATACCTTTTTTTAAAAATAGCAGATGGTTAATAAATCTCTTTGCATTTGAACTTACTGTCAATGCAGGATAAAGTTTACTTGCCATTGAAAATAAGCAAGGCTGAAAGTGCTATAGTGATTTCAGCCCTATCTCAATTACTACAAATTCTATAGATTTATTCAGTGCAAACAAAATACAAGAAACAATGTGTAAACGCTATAATTATTAAGAGATCATATGTGATCATTTCACATGAAGTGTCATAATAGCAGTATAGGAAAAATCTAGACTGAAGCTGATGGATAAGAAAGTATAGATCATATTGGTCATAAATGGTTGATGAACAAAAGATGAGAAAAAAGACTATAAAAAAGAGAAAAATGACTATATCATGGGGAATTGACCTAAGGAGAGATTGTTTTTAAGAAGTGGGGTTTGTAGTATGATCGTATGCTTAGAAGAAGCAACAGTTAGCAGTAGATAAGAAAAAAATGATAATTTATGGGGTAAGGTCCTGAAGAATCTGGGAGCGAGGAAGCAGAAGGAACAGTCTTGGCTTTTTGCCATAGCCTCCTTCTCACATATACAGTCAGCTTACTTATCCTTTTAGCAAAGGGACAGAGATCATATTATTTATAAAGTGATCATTTGGTACCACATAGGTGTGGACTGCATCCACTGTGGAATCGAATAAGAGGTAAGTAGGATTCTATGTTGGCATTTGGAATGATTGCTTCAAGGAACAACTGCAATAATAAAAACAACAAACTTCTATGGAACTACTGAGTACATAAAATTCGGTGCATAGTACTTTTTGGGTACTGTGCCAGACATTCAATTATGGAGATGCACATGAAGATGAATAAGACTCAGTCGCCACACGCAAGGAGTATAGTCTTGTACTGGTAGTGAGAAATAAAACCTCAATAAGATCCAAGATATTTCTGACACTTTTCAAATGAGCAATTCCTACTAATTTTAGCCTTAAGAAAGTAGTTAATAACTCCAATTTCCATTCAAAAGTAAAAGCAACCTCAGAGAAGTGCCAGTCCTTCACAGTTGGTATGCATTAGGAAGGGTGACATTCTAAGTAAATGAACTGATTATATAGCCAGAAATAAAAGTAATAAAAGAAGCAAGGAAGGAGAAGAGAAGAAATGAGATGACATGAGAGGAGGCAAGAAGAAAGGATAGAGAAATCAAGGGGTGAAGTTATATGAAGTTATAGTTTAGAAAAAACTCCTTCAAAAGTGGAAAAGTTATGTCAAGCATAAGGTCCAAAAGGAGAGTTATTTATTTAAACAGGTGATGAAATTTAGGTTCAACAGAAGGTTGGGCCATGCAATGCATGGTGGATATAGGAGGTGGTGGTATGGCATAGGCTGAACAAAGTTGAAGATGCAGAGTAGAGGTATGATTGGAAAAAAGTTCTGGTATATAACTTTTCTAGCAACTTTACCGAGGTATAATTTATATGCCTTAAAAATCATTGAGATAAGTATATAGTTCATTGAGTTTTGACATAGATTTCTTTTAAAAAACTCTAATGTAAAGGCAATTAGAAAACCTATCCTAGCTCAGGTACAGTGGCTCACACCTGTAATCCCAGTACTTTGGGAGGCTGAAGCAGGAGGATCACTTGAGGTCAGGAGTTTGAGATCAGCCTGGCCAACATGGTGAAACCCCATCTTTACTAAAAATACAAAAACAAACAAACTAAACAAACAAAAAATAGCCAGGTGTCACGGTGCATACCTGTAATCCCAGCTACTTGGAAGGCTGAGGCAGGAGAATTGCTTGAACCCAGGAGGTGGAGGTTGCAGTGAACCAAGATTGTGCCACTACACTCCAGCACAGGTGACAGAGTGAGACTCCATCTCAAAAAAAAAAAAAAAAAAAGACTCTATCCTACAACAATGAATTTGTAAAAGTCATTGTTAGCCTTTTGCAGATACTCAAAATGCCGAGATTCTCATTATCTTTTGCTGTTTAATTATGCTATTTGTTTGTATTATTTCCCTTTTTGTTATTAAGTGATGATTCTGATAATTTCCTTTTTTAAATGAATTCATGTTCATTAAATAAATGTATATTCAGATCTGATTGGTTGTGGCAGTTAAAAACATGATCACCCTCTTGCAGCAATTTGCCAAGATTCTTATACTCCCTACATAGTTATATCCAGAAGGAGCATATGGAATAAAACCTCAGGGAAGGGGATGTAAATGATATTGCTGAGAATTGTAGAAGGAACATTAGTGCAATGACCTCCTCCTTCAAAGTTTGCTAAGCTTTCATTAAGTTTTGTGGTAATTATGATATACTCAAAACCCAGTCTCAGTTGGAAAGAAAACCTGCACTTAGAAATAATGACCATTTCAGTTGCAGTTTTTCTCACATCTCTATGCCTTTATAAGTTTGTGGAATAGGTTTACTGGTCTCTAAATAAAAGGAAAGCAAAAATAAATAAATAAATAAATAAATAAATATGGCAATTATTAGAAGCAATATTTCATCATTCGATTATTTTAACTTCCAAAAAGACATGTTCACTTTTATTCAAAATTATTTCCTTTGCTTTCATAGTTTTATTATCTCAAACTTTGTTACACATATTATGTGCAAGCATTTCAATGATACACTGTTTAACCATGTAAATTGCAGCATCACAAAGTATATCTTTAATCTGACATTGAGAATCAAGATATTCCACTTAATTTTGCATTCTAAAAACTCATAAGTGTTTGCATTTATTTTTGAAATTAAATGTAAACATATATTCCTATTTTACTTATGCCAATATTATGATTAAATGTGAAAATTACCAAACACAACATGCATTTTATGAAAGGATAAAGCTGTATACATTACACACTCACAATAGGTAGATAGATAAATGATTGATAGACAGAAGAAAGTCATTCTTTCACTGTTTCATCATTCTACTTGTGCTTACTGTGATTTGAGGACTCAGCCCCAATGTGACTGCATCCAGTCTTTCTATTTTCACAAACAGTGCAAAGAACTTGTTCATTGCCCATAGTCTCAGCCCTGAGTCATTTTCCTTGGCTAAACTGTGGACACTGCTTCACCATCAGTTTTATTCATGCAATAGACATTTACCACTTGCCTACTACATGCCAGGGATTTTGCTCAACATACAATGAACACTTCAAGTGAGGCAGAATAGGTTGCTCCTCTGGTAAAGCTTACATTAGTGGAGCAGCCAATACACATGTGATGAAATAGATAAGCAAGATAATTTAGACTGTAGCAACTGCTGTGAAGAAAATAAATAGGGTGATGTGATAGAAAATAAATAAGGGGCCCTGTTTTAAATGGCTGATCAGCAAGGTTTCTCTAAAAGGTGACAGTGAGTCCAGACCTGACTGAGACTGAGCCAGGCATTTGAAGAGCTAGGGAAGAGCATTCAAGACAGAAGGAGAAAAAAAGCACAAAGTCAAGAGACAATGTGGGCTATTTGCAGAATTGAAGGGGAAACGGTATAACTGGAAATAAGTGAGCATGATGGGAGGAGGTGGGAGAAGAGATGAGATGGAGTTAGAGAAAAACAAAATTATTTAGAATCTTTGGGCCTTGATAAAGGGTTTGAATTTTATTCTAAAGTATATGGGAATATATAAATATTTCCTATTTTCACTGAAATCGGTTTTAGGCAGGAGAGTGATATGATCTCATTTCTAATTTAAAAACCTCTGCTGTGTGTCATGGACACAATGTAGGAGAGGGCAAGTGTGAAAGCCGTGGAAATGGACACATAGCAGGGGCCAAGGCTGAGCTCTTGGGAAGAAAGGACCACAGCTTGAAATACAGGGCAGGAGTCATGGAAGGGCAAACATGGGCATGTCTCACTTTGTTTTAGAAATGAACTTCAAGGCTGCCTAAAGGCTCTGATATCACAGTAGAGAAGTGAGGAAAATAAGCAACTAGGGTAATGTTAAAGTTTTGACTAGAACAATGGTGCCTGATAGGTTCCTTCACCAGTAATTTTCCTATTTAAATCCTGTATTGATTGATTGATTGAGACAGGTTTTTGCTATGTTGCCCAAGCTGGATTTGAACTCCTAGCCTAAAGCCATCCTCCTGTGTCAGCCTCTCAAGTAGCTGGGACTACAGGTGTGTGCCACTGCACCCAGCTGTTTTCATTCTTAACATGCCTGCAGGATTGCCACACTCCAGTGACTTGCAGCTCTAACCATTTATTTTCCCTTTTTTATTCTTTTTGGTCATGTTTTACAAATTCAGTTACCTTGAGTAATATTACTCCTGGTTCAACGTGGTCTTTTGAACCCAAGGCAGCCGTCACAAACGTGCCCCAGACTCACCCCATTCTGCAAACCAGGGTTCATATTTTCAACGAAAAATGCATTGGTGCATTTGATGAGAAAAATGTATCATTTTCTATATTAATTGTCTGGCAAGATATTAGAAGCAAATAACCACATCTCTTTAGTTTTTAACACTGTGGCAGCAAGATGGAGCCATGTCGAATATGTTGGTGTAGACTATGAAAGAAGTAAGTAGAGGGCCAGAAAGTCCAAGTTCTGGCCAATTGTTTAGTGGTAGCAAGTTAAAATGATACAATCTTAGGTCTGTCTTTGTCTGCAGCTTGGTATGTCACTTGATTCCAAGTACCCATATCAATTCAGTCACCCAACACCAATTTGTATAGAGAGGCAATGACCAGGCATGGTGGCTCACGTCTGCAATGCCAGCCAGCACTTTGGCAGGTCAAGGCAGGCAGATCACAAGGTCAGGAGTTTGAGACCAGCCTGGTCAACATGATGAAATCCTGTCTCTACTAAAAATACAAAAATTAGCTGGGCATGGTGGCGGGCACCTGTAATCCTAGCTACTTGGGAGGCTGAGGCAGGAGAATTTCTTGAAACCAGAAGGCGGAGGTTGCAGTGAGCCGAGATCACGACACTGCACTCCAGCCTGATGACATAGCAAGACTCAGTCTCAAAAAAACCCTAAAAACAAAAAGAGAGGCAGTGTAGCTTCATGGTTAAGTCAAAGCATGGCCTGTGGAGCCAGGATATCTGGGGTCAAACTGTAGCTTAATTCCTTACTGCTTGTATGACAACAGGTAAATTGCTTAACCTCTCTGGGCCTCAGTTTCTTCAATATGTGGATGATAACAGGATCAACCCCCAAGATCATTACGAAAATTAGATGAATTAATATGGATGAGACAATTTAAAAAGTGCTTGACTTGTAGTGAGCTCTATATAAATGTTATCTATTTGTATCATTATTTTGCTTTTTTTTTTTCCTCTTTTTCAGTTGTTCAGTCTACTTGGCAGTCTGCTACTCAATAGTAAATTCATTGACAGCACTGAATTTTATATAACTGATGAAAGCCTTTAACCATGTGTAAAGGTTAAAATGACCTTAGGGGAATTTATATTATAATAGCTTAATGGAACCAATTATATTATATCGGCATAAAAATTTGTAAATGGAAAAATGTATTCACCAGTAAAAATGTCCTATATTTCAATAAGAATGTCCATATGCCAACTGTTTATTAGTTGAGATTCAAGAAATATTCAATAGTGAAGATTAAGTTTTATGATTTTAATTCAATATCCATTAATAAGTTAATGCAGAAGCAAGAAGAGCTTTTATAATACGGCACTTAATTATAAAATAGTCTTAAATATAAAGCATCTAGGAAATACGTCAAACTTTTCAACAAATGTAACTAATTAAACCTTTCTAGGGAGGAACTGGATTATCTGATAACCCTGATTTAAAATAATGGAAAGCAAATCTCCACAGCAGTGAGGACCATGGGCATATTCATATCCACTTTTTCTATTCACTTAAAAAGCAAAATTAATAATCAAGTGTATAATGCATCATTAGCTATAACGCATCTTAGCTCTGAATAGTGTTGTTAATATTATATAAAAGAAAATGGGTTTTGACTTCAAACCTAAAGTCACCAGAGGATAATTAATCTATAGAAATAATACTTTAGCAAGATATCAATGCTTAAATAAGACAAATAATCTTTTATAATTGAAAGTTCAATTTGAAAAACTGGCCAGGTGCAGCCCAGCACTTTGGGAGGCTGAGGTGGGCAGATCGCTTGAGCCCAGGAGTTTGAGAACAGCCTGGGCAACATGGCAAAACTTCGTCTCTACAAAAATTATCCAGGTGTGGTGGCATGCACCTGTAGTCCCAACTATTCAGGAGGGTGAGATGGGAGGATGGATTGAGCCTGGGAAGTCAAGGCCTTGGGGAGTCATGATAGCACCACTGCACCCCAGTCTAGGTGACAGAGTAACCCCCCTGTGTCAATTAAAAAAAAAATAAAGAAAAGAAATAAATGTATAATTGAAGTAAAAAATAATTTTAATTTTTTTCATATTTTGTTATTTTGCTGAAGCTTGATTAATTTTAAAGAACATTTGTACTTTCTACAATTAGTCACTATTTCATGACAGACACCTCTGTCACTACAATCATAAAATGTGTGGCAATAGTATAACAGGAAAATCTTAATTTACTGGCTGTTTTTAAATCTTCATAGATCATTATAAAATATTTGTTGAAAATAAAGAGTTGAAGCATCGCTAAAATAAATTAGCATAACTGGTTGAAATAGTGGAATATAACGTTAATATCTATAATGATAAGAATTAAAATCTATTTAGGTAGCAATGCTTAAAGAAAAGTTAATAGTTTAAATTTACATATTATCTCCCTTCCCAAACAAAAGCTTGCTGCATATTATTGAAAGTTTTTTTTTTTTTTTTGACAGGACAGGACAGCTATGTTGTTTTGGTTAAAAAAAAAAAAAAAGACATATTTGGATAAAACTGCATTTATTTAATTTAAATATTTTTTTCTTTAAATATAAAAGAATAGGTATACTATTGTTCTATACTATGGAGTGTAAAATGTTACTGATATTAAGTTAAACTAAAAATTACAAATATAACATGCTTATTGTAAAAAAAAAAAAAATCAGGCAAATGACATTGATAGTTAAAAAGGAAAGGTGGAGGCCGGGTGCAGCAGCTCATGCCTATAACCCTAGCATTTCAGGAGGCCAAGGAGAGTGCAACACTTGAGATCAGGATTTCGAGGCCAGCGTAGTCAACATGGTGAAAACCCATCTCTACCAAAAGAGACAAAAATTAGCTGGGTGTGGTGACCTGTGCTTGTAGTCTTAGCTACTGAGGAGGTTGAGGTAGGAGGATCACTTGAACCCGAGAGGTGGAGGTTGTGGTGAGCTGAGATTCGGCCACTGCACTGGAGCCTGGAAGACAGAGTAAGACCCTGTCTCAAAAAGAAAAATTAAGAAAAAGAAAGGTGGAACATGATGGCTCACCACTGTAATTCTGGTGAGTCAAGAGAAGAATCATTTGAGGCCAGGAGTTAGATACCAGTGTGGACAAATAGTGAGACCCCATCTCTACAACAACAACAACAACAACAACAACAAAAACTAGCTGGACATGATGGCATGAGCCTGTAGTCCCAGCTACTCAGGAAACTGAGGCAGGAGGACTGTTTGAGCCCAGGAGTTCTGGGCTGAAGTGAGCTATGATTGTGCCACTGCATTCCAGCTGGATGACCAAGAGAGATCCTGTTTCTAGAGAGAGAGAGAGAGAGAGAGAGAAGAAAGACAGAAAGAGAAAGTGCTCTCACTTATTCACTCAGTCCCAATTCCCAGTAGTAGACTATTTAGAGTATATCATTTTAGACCTTTTTCTTAGGTTTACAAAACATATGGCTCATATATTTATACATGCACATATGTATTCACTTATGTGTATATCTTTCATGTAAAAAAGTATCATAACTAGATTTGCTGTTTTTTCAACTTGCTTTTTTTCAGTAAAAGATACATTTTCATGTACATCTTATTTTTACTGGCTACAAGTAATCCATTCTATTGATTCAACAAAATTATTTTACCAGAGTTGGATACTAAGGTATTTTGCAATATTTTACTGTTACATAAAACGTCCTAGGGGCCCTTTGCACAGACATGTTACAGCTCCAGCTGAAAGTCTTTTCAGGACTGGTTCTTAGAAATAGAGTTAATCAGTTATTGGATTTGAGCATTTAGAGTTTCAAGAAATAAAGTCAAATTGCCCTCTGAAATGATTGGGCCAGTTTACTCTCCTGTCAATAGTATATGATAACACCTGTCTCTATACATTCTTTGAAACACTGGATATTATTAATCGTTACATGTTGCCAATCTCCTTAACTAACAATTGCTGCATCATTATTGTTAAGACTTAGATTTGTTAATTGAGCCTGGGATTTTGTTTCGCCATTTGGATTTTTACTTCAGGAAATTTCTGAATTTTTTTTCTTTTTTTTTTAGTAGATTCTTTTTGTTTCTTCTAAGTTCTAGAAACTGTATAAAATGTGACTTTTTTGTACATCATATAGGTAACACGTAATTTTTCCAAGTGTATCACTTGTCCTTCAAATTTGTTTATGAAATCTTAGTAACTCAGTAGAGAAATGCCTCTTAACCATATTCTTGAGTGCCTACGTAATTTTACAGGGATATTAAAAATGTGTCAATAGGCATTTATAGATAGTGTTAGAGGACAGAATATTTTGTGACTGTATTATTATTAAAAGATAAATAAGATCAGATTCATAGTTATTCCTATAAAGTTACTCTTTCCACTTAACATCCTTATCTGTTTTCTTAGCAGGGATAAAGAAGTAAAACACATAGTCATACATTATGTTCACATCACTGCCCTCACATATGGGCTGTCTGATTGAGGAATCAAGAAAAATAATAGACATTTCACAATGTATGTGTATATTGAAACATCATGTTGTACATCCTGCTTGTATACAAGTTTTATTTGTCAGTTATACATTGATAAAGCTAAAACAAAGAAAAATGATGGAAGTTAGGGAAATAAAATTACTTGTTTAAAATAATGTAAGAGAGATTATCCTTATTACATTTGATTAATGGAGACTTAACACCCAAAACCAAGCAAAATAAAACAAGTCTTAGAATATACATGATTGCAAAGACTGTAGATACTGATAACATTTTCTTAGGAAGACACCAACTGACTTTTGTGCCAGCAGACAGAAAATTATTATGTTTGATTGTGGCTGCCCATGTATATTACAAAGAAAATATATCTAAACATGGATTCTACATAATTAAAATTGTATTGTATAAGTTTTAAGTAATTATTTTCTACTAATTTACTGGTATATCCTAATGTAGCAAATTAATTTGTATTGCTTATAATTTAATCTTCAAAGTGGTTCATCCAAGCATGCTACAAAAATGTAAAATGAACCCTGAATAAATCTCACTTGGTGATTTGCTTTCAAGATTAAAGTGTATTTTTTGCAATAACAAGTTTTAAAAATATGATTATATATCCATAATATTAATATTTATACATTATCAAGCATGATAGATTGTTTAGTAATTACCACTAAATATCAAATATCTTCACTCAGCTAGTGACAGAAATTTAAGATAACTCAGTACGAATCTGGAGCAAGAATAGGGAAAGCCTACTAACCAAGAGATTCAAACAATAATAATAAACATCATGATTTATTATAACATGTTTGTTAAAATGGTAACAAAATGATAGGAAATGTCAAAACTGGTGGAAAGAACTGATTGGCTCTATCATATAATTTTAAAAATTTTCAGATTTTAAAACAATTTTTAAATTTATTTTAATTAAATTTATTTTAAAGAAATGGAATAGTTGTTCTGATTATCTTGATTCTCTTTCCCCAATGAGCCTTGTTAACATTTTTAATAAAATCAGATAACAATATTTACCATTGTAAATATTCAAGCTAGAGAAAATATCTCAGTAAAACACTACTGAAAATGATTCAAAAATTCAACTGATTTAGAAAATATGATCAGCTGTTAAATAAATGAGATTTTTCAGTGGAAGAATATGCTGACAATTTTTCTTCTCTAGGAAATTCTAGACTAGGTCTTTCTCTGTATATGAACATGACAAAATGTCCTAATTTGTGTGAGATGAACCATACTGAATTATATGGTCCAGCAACACGGAAAATGTCAACAGTGTGTTAGGCGTAGGAATTACAGAAGGAAATTAACTACAATCCCTACATTGTTTATGGTAATAAGCATGTATGACATAAAACATTTCTCATCCTTAAAATATTTGCCTTTAGTGAATTATAAAATAATCTAGCAATGTCATGAAGAAATCATTTGAATATATACCTATATTAAAATGTTAGTGGCATTTTTTTTTTTTTACTGAGAAATGAACCCAACTCCTATTTAAAGGTCTTCTAAAGCTGAAACCAGGACTTGGAAGATTGTGATTCTATTATTACCACAAGACACCAGGTAACAATTGAAAGGGACGGGAAAGAGACAAAGTGTTTATTTTCTACGAGGAAAGAACAAAGAGTAGTGTCTTGTCTCTTGCTGGAGCTTATGTCCTGAGATTCTTGAAAGTCCTACGTTGTTATAGATAAGTATTTTGCACCAACTAGCACTTTTCCTGTGATTGCACAACTTTATCAACAGTGCAATTTTAATCTGTACAGAAACATTGGTTATATAGAGCAAAGCTTTTCAAAATGTGGTACCCTGGATAAGCAGTATTAGGTAATTGGTCATTTTTCAGACCTACTGAATGAGACCTACTGAATTATTTCATTTTAATTCAAATTACTTAAAATAGAATATATCAGTTCTTCACTCACACCAGTCACACTTCAAGTGCTCAATAGCCATATTTGGCTAGTGGCCACCATATATAACATTTCCATCATCATAAAAACTTTATTGAATAACATTGCCAATTTCAGGACAGTGATCCAAACTGCTGAATTCATCATGCTACCTTTAATTACTGAAAAACTGCTAATACCCTCACTCGCTTATACTTGTTTTCTTTTACTTCATTTTTGTCATGATCAGTATAATTTTAGAGATCAGAGAATTTTGCATTCAGTTGTCAAAGGGAGGCAGTATTGCAAAATTTCTCTCCTAAATTTGCAAAAAAAAACCCCACAAAACCAGTCAAAAAATGTAAGATTCACCATCAGCAAATAAACATAAACACCAAAAAGTGGCAATCAAAAAGTAAAAGAAAATTCTGGAATTGGGTACAACAGTATGGAGGAAAGAAGAGGAGTTAGCTAAGTACTGATAACTTCAATAATATTTCTCCAGTTTGGAAATAAATATATTAAGAATACTGGAAGTTAACCAGCGACAATTTTAAGAATGAAAATAGCTCTTTGATTGGAGGATTTTACACAGGAATGTGGGACTTTGGTGGAAGTAGAAAAGTCCCAGAGTGATTGCTTTCTTTAGGTGGGAGGAGGAGTAGGAAGGTTGTTGACTTGCAGAACCAAAATTAAAAAAGAAGAGAATGGAGCCTCACCCTTTCTAAAAAATGAAGTGGTAGTGAAAATAAAAAGCGACGAAAAACTTCGGAAATGGAGAAAAAAGGCAACAGGCAGACATTTTCAAATGTGAACAAGAAAAGCCTTCAGGGAATATCACACTTGTGTTTTTCTTGGGAAAAAATTACTGCCCAATAATAAATTCAGCCAAGAAATACATTAAAATAACTAAGAAATGGAGATACCACGGTAGAAGTTGCAGTAGGCATTGAATCTATTTAAATATAATAGACAAAACAACAGAAAAATTATAGCTACAGAATGGTATAAATTCTGAATAAAGCAACAAAACCAAATGGAAGGTAGGAGAAAAAAAATAGGGAGAGGAAAAAAGTTCTAATTATGTGTTTCACAGCAAAGAATCAACTAATGCTGTAAACATGAAATACGTAGTTCAAACTTATAACATTTTAATGATTTTTACTTTCTAAAAAATTTTTGAGCATTTAAAAGAATTCATATAAATTAAAAATCATTTGTGCAAAGTTCAGAAGTTTTAGTTCTACTTCGAATTATTTTACTTTCATTAAATCAAGTAAAATTTACTTGGTTTATTTTAAATGTATTTTAATCTTCTAATTTAAAATTAAAAGTCCTCTTATTTAAAGAAATTGATCAGCTCGGTGCGGTGGCTTATATCTGTAATCCCAGCACTTTGGGAGGTCTAGGCGGGTGGATCACTTGAGGTCAGGAGTTTGAGACCAGCCTGACCAACATGGTGAAATCCCATCTCTACTAAAAGTACAAAAATTAGCTGGATGTGGTGGTGCATGTTTATAATCCCAGCTACGCAAGAGGCTGAGGCAGCAGAATTGCTCAAACACAGGAGGTGGTGGTTGCAGTGAGCTGAGATTGCACCACTGCACTCCAGCCTGGGTGACAGAGTGAGACTCCATCTTATAAATAAATAAATAAATAGGCAATTTATCGCTGATTTAAAAAATGCTAAGACAGAAATAATAAGCATATCTTAACATTTTTAGATTAGCCCAAAAATATTTTTGCTATTCATTATTCACTAGTCATATGATGTAGGAGAAATGTTTGTTTTTTGAATGCATAGCCCCTAGATGGAGTTCAAATTTTTCCTTTCAGAATAATCATACCACAATATATTTTCTGTAGTTTCTAATTTCATTTTTTAAAAATAAGAGCAAGACATTTAAACATTAAAAATATTTGCAAAATAATGTGATTGCAAATCCTTCTAGATATTTTTTTACCTCTCCCATCAGTTATATATTTTCTTCTTTCACACTAATTTTACAAAAGTTTTTAACCACTTGTGTCAAGCCTCTCAAACAT
The DNA here is from genome assembly GCA_036589455.1 of Ateles fusciceps. Taxonomy (NCBI): domain Eukaryota; kingdom Metazoa; phylum Chordata; class Mammalia; order Primates; family Atelidae; genus Ateles; species Ateles fusciceps. The sequence goes on along the minus strand of JAZHEH010002982.1, from coordinate 6,692,595 downwards.
TTCATTTAATTTTTATAGATACAACAGACTTTTTATATATTACTATATGTATTTCTTACTATTATATTACAGTTACGCACCACTTAGGAGAACACATTCTGAGAAATGCCTTATTAGGAAGTGATTTTTGTTTTTATGCAAACATCATAGGGCCTACTTATACAAACCTAGAAGGTATGTAGAACACTACCTTCTATGTACGGTTTAGCCTATATCCAGGCTGGGCGCGGTGGATCACGCCTGTAATCCCAGCACTTTGGAGGCTAAGTCAGGTGGATCACTTGAGGCCAGGAGTTTGAGACCAACCTGGCCAACATAGGGAAAGCCTGTCTCTACTAAAAATACAAAACTTAGCTGGGCATTGTGGCCCATGCCTATAATCCCAGCTACTCAGGAGGCTGAGGCAGGAAAATCGCTTGAACTCGGGAGGGGGAGGTTGCAGTGCACAGAGATCTTGCCATTGCACTGCAGCCTGGGCAACAAGTGAGACTTTCAGGGAAAAAAAAAAAAAAAAAAGGATAAAAAGGATTTAGCCTGTATCCTGAGGCTATATGGAAAAGCCTGTTACTCCTATACTGCAAACCTGAACATCATGTTACTCTACTTAATACTGTAGGCAGTTGTAATACTGTGGTATTTGTGTATCTAAACATACCTAAACATAAAAAAGGTACACAAAAGTACTGTAAAAGCCAAAAATTGGTGCACTTACCATGAATGGAGCTTGCAGGACTTAGCAAGTTGTGTGAGTGAATGAGAGAGCCTAGGACACTGCTGTTCACTACCGTAAGCTTTATAAACACTGCACACCTAGGCTTCATTAAATGTATTTTAAAAATTTCAATAGTAAATTTACCCTAGCTTACTGCAGATTTTTACTTTATAAACTAAATTTTTTAATTCTCTGATTCTTTTGTAATAATTTAAAACACGTACAGCTCTACAAAAGTATTTTATTTCATTATATCCTTATTCTCTTAAGTTTTTTCTATGTTTAAATTTATTTATTTTAGTTTTTTCCTTTTTAAAGTTTTGTTAAAAATTAAGACACAAACACACACATTAGCCTAGGCCTCCACAGGGTCGGGATCATCAACATCACTGTCCTCCACTGCTACATCTTGTCCCACTGGAAGGTCTTCAGGAGCAATAATGTGCACGGAGCTGTCATCTCCTATGATAACAATGCCTTCTGAAATACCTCCTAAGAAACCTACCTGAGGCTGTTTTACAGTTAACTTTTTAAAAATAAGTAGAGACAGTACACATTAAAATAACCATAAGAAGTCTAGTATGGCAAATATATAAACGAGTAATATTATTATCAAGTATTATGTTCTATACATAATTGTACGTGGTATACTTTCATATGACTGGCAGCACAGTAGGTTTGTTTACACCACCATCACACACACATGAGAAATGCATTGTGCTATGATATTAAAACAGCTATGATGTCAGTAGGCAAGAGGAATTTTTCAGTTCCGTTATAATCTTATGCAACCATTGCCATATATGAAATTTGTTGTTGATCAAAACATCATTATGTGGTATATGACTATATTACTATTCATTAACTGCAAAAATAAAAATAAATCAACAAAATGACAAAACACAATGCAAAAATGAAATGAAGAACAAAGGCTGACTGTGTTCTGGATGTTGGACAGAGGCTACCGTTGATATTTTTGGTTATGTGATTAGTAAATATTGATCCCTTCCTCCTTCTAAAAGAACTGTAATGCCTCTGTTCTGCCGTTAGGGAGCGCATATGCATTAGTATAATATAATCAGCACATTTTATTCCCCCAGTTACAGACACTATTAACTATGGACATGTGACTTAGATAATCCATTCTAGCCAAATCATAGAACACTTTCTTGGTTAGAATACTGAAGAGAAACCTTCTTTCTCAGCTTTTAGATATCTATAAAGAAACATGTAAGTCCAATTGCTGATAGTAACCATTCTTCACCATGAGGAGAGTCAATACAGGATGACACTGGCACTGTGGGGAAATATGTGTTTCAATCTTCAATGTCATGGAGTCAGTGGATCCATCACCCTGATGTCCACCCTATCTCTAGATTCCTGCTAGGTAACTAAGTAAATAAGTCTTTGTGTGTGTAAGGTTGGGTTGAGTTGGATACCTAAAGCATCTTCACTGACATTCATTTAAGAGTCAAGCACTCCAGTCTTTCATGCCATATATGTGACAAATAATATACAATAACCCATTGTGTGCTAGAGTATAATTATAAACCATGGAAGCCATGGGTCTTCAGTCTCCACCAGTCTTCAAAACTGAATGTAACATCTGTGAAATGTAGAGGTCTGCCTTAATCAGTTGTTTGCCTAACCTCAAATGAATTCAGTCAAATTGGTCCTGAGTGTGGACTCAACCATTTCTATGCAAACTAGCACTTGTTAGGAAAACTAATGTGAACGAGTTCACAGCTGCTGACCCTCTAGGACAATAACAAAACGTGAAGCCCAAAGAGTGATTGGCAATTAGAATAGCTGTGATTACCATTTAATCAATCTTATTCTAAATGGGGTTTCAACAAAACAGAAAATAATCTGTGGAGAAACAACTTATTAATAATAGTCTAATTTGTTTCTAAATTGTGCTACCATAAAGGATGACACAGTGAATTCAAGTTTTCAGGCTTGATTTTCATCACCATCCATGATTAGTCCAGAGAGTGCCCTTGGTCATTTTATTTGTCCAAGGTGTTCATCGTGTAAGTGAATGAACAAAACAGGAATGTCTCACCATAAAAAACAGATACAAAGATAATATGGAAAAACAAGTATTTTTAAAGGTTGCTAGATTTTCTCCTTTAGTAACGAAAAATTAAACATCTGAAGAGGTTGTGTCTTAGAGGAAGTGGGAAGTAGTCTCATATTTTTATTTAATATCCCTTACCCCCTTTTCCCTGTGTTTCTTGTGAAATTTTATGGCATCTTTCTCTCCATTTCATTAATGTCTACCTTTTCTCTTTTACTTTTTAGTCACGATATAGAAAAAGTATAATTTGTTTATGTCACAGCAAACTAAATGAAGATTGACACTCATTTATGTCTCTGTGTGAAACAATTTTAATGTGCCAGTTCTTCCAAAGGTGTTTTTACATATAAAGCTATAGCTCTAATAATAGAAAGTTTTATTTTTTCTAAAACAGATTCAAAATATAAGTGAGCAAGTGGTGGTTATTTCGAGAGGATGAAAAAATCCCCTTTCTGAGGAACCTATAATAGTTCCATGTAATTGTAACCCAATTTAACTATTTGCTAAGACAAGAGGTAAACAGATTCAAAAAAATAGAAAGTTAAATTATGGCTATAAAAAAATCGCTTTCTAAAAGTGACTAGCAAACCATAAATCATAGTATCCAAATGTGACCTCAACATTTGAATTAGTTTTCTTATCTCTCAAATTGCTTGTCAATTTTGCAAGGCCGCCCTAGGCTCTAAATGTGATAACACTCGTAAAACATGAGGCATCACATCTGACACACAAGAGGTGCTCACATTTTACTCTTTTATTTCAATTGGGTATGTATTAAGCTGAGTTATGTTTATAAAACACACGTTACAAAATGTATCTCCCTGGATTACCTAATTGGGTTGTCTGTTCTTTACTAATGACCTTCTAAACCAAGCCTTCCTGTTGCTGCTCCTCAACTTCCTAGTCTGGAAGTTAGTTAGATGAAACTAACTTAATTAAACTATTTAGATGCACATCCTATGTGCTCTCTACCTTGTATTTAACTCAGACATCCATCGCTTGCTGTCTATTCTACTAAGTGTTGAATCACTTGAGCATTGGGATTCATTTTTATCATTATTGATAAAAATGCTCTATGCCAATGTAAATAAACCCAATTATTACAGTTTCTGGTGCAGCAGAAAGCAAAGAGAGTCTTCAATGGCATGGAGTCAATGGATCCATCGTTCTGAGGTCCACCCTATCTCTAGATTACAAAATAAACAAATTGTACAAATGTATTGCTAAATCCTAATTTACTTAGTGTAAAGTGAACAAAGATGCTTTAAATACATCATTACTTAGAATCACATATTAACATATAAATGTAAATGAAAAAACTAAAAATCTATGAGTAGTTCTATTTAGCTGCCATGGTTGTAGGTAAAATTCAAATAAACTTTATCCCTTGTCCAGAGAAAACAATCTGATTATTATTAGGAGATTAGCCACTCTCTGGCCTGCATATGATGTGTCCCTATTTCTCCTCAAAGTGGCAAAGCAACGTATCATTTTCATCAAATGCATATTGGAAGAGCATGATAAATAAAAATACGACCAAGATAGGAAATAGTTTTCACTCTTTCACTCTTATAAGGTGGGGCTTTTAAAATATAAATGAGCTACATAGAGTCAGAGGTGCTAAAATATTGCTTTGACCAATAAACCTATGTGGTATAAAACCTCTGGAGCAAGGTCTCATCATTGTCACAGACTTCACCTTTACCAAAGTCATATCCAGATTTTTGTCTTAATGTATTTCCTCATTTTAGCTTTCCACTTATTTCATCCTTAGCCCATAACTAAGCCTGTCAGCAATTACGTTGAAAACTTGTGCGTGCTCCAGGCTAAGCTTGGTCATCCTCTGCCTTGATCACTGTCCAAGTTTCCAGTTTTTCTCCTTTATTGCCTAAATTATCTTTGCCAAGCAGAACCTAGACATTCAACCATACCTAAGGTAGAGTAAAGGGTGGCATAAGACTGACTTTTGGCTATTGAGAGTAGATCCAGTGATGTTAATTAAGGCAAATAATAATAGCATCTATAAAAGATAAATCCTAAAATCCATGTGTTTTAAAACAATTCAAGTATCTTGATTATGTCACAATTTAATGAGAGTTAGTGGGGACTGGATTTGGGGGGGCCATCTTCTTTATTTAACGAGTTTGGAGCTGGGTGCATCCTTTAGATCCTTGGACTCCTGTTCAGTCAGCCCAATGATAGGAAAAGTAGGCTAGTGTTTTTTTTTTGTTTTTTTTTTTTTTTGGTTCTTGCCTGTAAGAACCACATACCATTTCTATTCACAATGCATTGACCAGAACTCAGTCACATCATCACACATAGCTGTAGGAATGCTGGAAAAGGCAGTCTAGTATGCACCAAGAAGAGAGAAAACAGATGTTAAGAATTTCAAAAAGTCAAGCAGATAACCCTTGGAAGTATCAATCTGAGGGGCTATAATTTTGTAAAAGAATTCTTGACTCGTTCCTTTAATTTAGTGTGTATGAGTGTGTGTGAATACACACAATGCACAAACACATATATATATATTTCCTGCTATAATCTCTGTATAATTTAAAAATACAGGCCAGGCATGTTGGCTCACGCCTGTAATCCCAGCACTTTGGGAGGTCAAGGCAGACAGATCATGAGGTCAAGGCAGGCAGATCATGAGGTCAAGAAACTGAGATTATCATGGCCAAGATAATGAAACTCCATCTCTACTAAAAATACAAAAATTAGTTGGGCAAGGTAGTGGGCACCTGTAATCCCAGCTACTCAGGAAGCTGAGGCAGGAGAATGGCTTGAATCTAGGAGGTAGAGGTTGCAGTGAGCCGAGATCACACCATTGCACTCCAGCCTGGCAACAGAGTGAGATTCTTGTCTTAAAAAAATAAAAAATAAAAATAAATAAACAATGACCTTATATTGTAAAAATACTAAAGGAAGTTATGTAAATTCCTTGGTAAACTTAGTAATGCTCTTCCAAAACAAGTAGTCTTCCCCAAAATTTCATATGCCTTTAAAATTTTAGAGTACTATGTAGTTCTGTTTTTTATACCAAGTCACATATTTGCTATAATGATTCAAGAGTAATATGAGTCTGAATTATTGTGTGACAGTATATGACATCAGCCAGAAGTGTTGAAACTACATCAACATTTTTGGTGGTTTACCTTATCAGATGATTCCATTAGTCTACCAGCAATAAATAAAAAGATTTAATTTAAGCTATTCCATTGGATACTGATATAACCAAATTAATCATTTTGTCATTTTTATATTTTCATTGTCAGAAAATAGTTTACTATTTGTTTAAATATGTCAGCTGGCCCAGCTGTCAAAGATTAACAAGAAAGTGTTTGCTTAGTATGGCCCCAGGAAATGAACTGCATAACAAATCTGAATGGAATTGGTTGGTTCAGTCCAGAATGTGAAATCGATGAGGTCATTATCATGACTTCAATCATTGTTCAAATTGGAAAACCTTGTTGCAAAACCACAGAAATACTCACTTTGCCTTGACAAAGTAATAGGCAACTACTGTCAGGTACTGCAAGGGTACTCTGGGGAACGAACCTTTATAGTTCAAGAAAAATAATTCACTCAAATTACAAAGTCTTGCTGAAAAATTAGTAAATGTTTGGCTTTATCATATGAAAAATGGAAGTATTATGAGTGTTTTATTACTTAACATACTCATAAATGACCTGGTGTAAAAAAATAGATTTCATAAACAGATTGTTCATTATTTCTGGCTGTGTATGATGTATAATAAATTGTTGTAAGTCAGATTCAGACATCATGAGCATCTAAGTGCAGAAACCACATTACTTTGAAGTACCTTATTCATTTACTCTCTTCCAAGAATATATGGTGAATGCCTAATAACTGATTGAGATGCTGGACATCAAAGATAAAAGAAAAATATTCTTACCATCAAGGAACTGTCTGTTTAGTGGAGGGCATACATGTAAAATTTAAGAATATAATGATATGCCTATTAAAATGGAAGTCTATGTAAAGTTTGGTGAAGGCATAGGGTAAAAACATCTGAGCTGACCAAGAGGAATGAGAACACTTCTCAGTTTAAATGTGAAAACCAAATAAATTTTTATTCTGTGTAGCAAGATAAGGAATAGCTTTCAGAGCCAGCAACAGCAAAAGCTAAGACATAAAGATATGAGAAACAAGATGAGAACACAGGTGGAAATATGGGAAAGAGCTAAGGACACATTTTTAGATGTCATGCTTTAGGTAAAGCAGGTCCAAACATTTTTGAGGAAAAGTAGAACAAAATGAGGTTTGCTTATGTGGAAAATCCCTTGCGTGACTGTTTGGACAGAGATTTTTGTATGTTATATGCATGAAGGGAAGAGATTTTTGCATTTTATATGCAAAAAAATCACCTAAGCCCCAGTCCTAGAGATTCTTATTCAATAAGCTTAAGTTAAGGCCTAGGAATTTGCATTTCTAATGGGCCCCCAAGTGATGCTCATGCTGCTGTTCTGTGGTACTCTGGTTAGCATTCTAGAAGAGGCATGCAAAATGCCCTGGGAATAATGATAATGATAATGTGAAATAAGGCAGTGGTGATAAGGATACAAAGAAACTGAAGACTTTAGCAAATGGAATGACCAAGACTGTTGGATCTTAGGACCAATAAGAAGCTTTTAAAACATACCTCCCTGGGATGTATAAACCTTCCAGCCTTTCACTATTCTTCACATTCATCCCACATCCTTCATTTCTCATTTTCCTTTTTATCTTGCTTACATGATCATTCATAGTGACCTCCTCACATATCCTTTCCCTGCCTTGTCCCCCATTCCCCAATTCTGTGCACTTATCTTGATATACGACTCCTGCTTAAGCCCAGCCCTCTGTACCGGTCTTCCTCTTAGCTTCAAATTTCACTGAGAACCCAGACCACTCAGAAGAAAGCCTCTGCAGGCTCTCTGCACCACATTCACCATAACTGCAACTGTGTCCACACACTCTGCTGGCCCTCCTGCTTCCACAGAGTAGAGTTCCCAAACATATCTCAGGACAACTCTCTTTGGACACCAGATTCCATGCTTTCTAACTTGCTCAAGAACACTGTTTCAATAATTATCAATTGCCTTTCTCTGTTTTGAATGCTTCCTAATAGAATATTTTTTAATTAAAATAAGAGTCTTTGCTCAAATCCCCTCATTATTAATTTTGCTTCTCTTGGTAGCAAAACTCCTTGAAACATTACTGACACCTGCTGTCTCCACTTCCTCTCTTCTCTTTTTTTCTTTTTCTTTTCCTTTTTTTTTTTTCTTTTTTGACAGACTTATGCTCTTGTTTCCTAGGCTGCAATACAATGGTGCAGTCTGGGCTCACTGCAACCTCCACCTCCTGTGTTCAAGCAATTCTCCTGCCTCAGCCTCCTGGGTAGCTGGGATTACAGGCATGCACCACCATGGCCAGCTAATTTTTGTATTTGTAGTAGAGGCAGGCTTTCATCACATTGGTAAGGCTGGTCTCAAACTCCTGACCTCAAGTAATCTACCTGCCTCAGCCTTCCAAAGTTCTGGGATTACAGGCATGAGCCATCATGCCCAGCATTCTCTTGTATTCTTAAACTAACTTTAGCATGGCTTTGCCTCCACCTTCGGGGTGAAATTTCTCTGGTCAAGATCATAAATGGCCTCTGCATTGTTGCGTGTGGTGCTCTCTTAGTCCATGTATGTTGCTGTAACAGAATACCTGAGACTGAGTAGTTTATAAAGAAAAGATGTTTATTTGGCTCACGAGTCTAGTGGATGGAAAGTTCAAGATTAGCTAGTTGCATCTGGTGAGGGCCTCCAGATGCTTCAGCACATCACAGAAAGAGAAAGGGGAGCAGGTGTGTGCAGAGATTAAATGGTGAGAGAGGAGACAAGAGGGAGAAACTGAGGAAGCCAGAGTCTTTGAAGCAAGCTACTCTGAGGAACTAATCCCTTCCCTGAAGTGCAAAAAATTAACCCTGCAGGGGGGCATTACTCTGTCCTCATGAAGGATCTGCCCCCAGGACTGAAACACCTCCCACTACGCCCCACCTCCCAAGACTGCCACATTTGGGATCAAATTTTAACATGAGTTCAGGCAAGAACAAACCAAACCATAGCAGGAGGTAAATGTTCCTCCTCATCTAACTGAATCATAAACATTTGATAGTGCATCGCTCCCTGTTCCTGGCATATTTTCTTTATTTGGTTTTCAAATTACCACGCTGTCCTAATTATTGTCCTATGTTGGTTTTCTTTGCTTGTTCCTCCTTATCTTTCGGACCTGGAAACATAGGTACGCCTCTCCAGTTAATTTGCAGATCTGTACTCGCTCTATACTTACTCCCTTGACGGTCTTAACCAGTCTCCTAGATTTACAGAGCATCTCACCTCTACTCTAACAATGCCTACATTTTTAGATTCAATTAAATCTACTCTCCTAATCTTCAGATTTATATCCAAAGGCCCCTTGATATCTCCACTTGGATGTTTAATATGCCTCTACTAAGTTAAAATGTCAAAAACTGGCTGGGCATGGTGGCTCATGCTTGTAATCCCAGCACTTTGGGAGGCAGAGGCAGGAGATCACCTGAGGTCAGGAGTTCGAGACCAGTCTGGCCAACATGGTGAAACCCTGTCTCTACTAATAATACAAAAATTAGCTGGGCGTGGCAATGCAGGCCTGTAATCTCAGCTACTCGGGAGGCTGAGGCAGGAGAATCGCTTGAACCTGGAAGGTGGAGGTTGAAGTGGGCCAAGATCATGCCATTGCAGTCCAGCCTGGGCAACAAGACAAAACTGCATCTCAAAGAAAAAAAAAAAGTCCAAAGCTGAACTCCTACCCTTTATTCCTCCCCAGATTTTCTTCCCCATCTCAGTTAATGTCAATTCCAGCCTTCTATTTGCTCAGACTACTTAGTTTCTTTGTTAATAACCTTCACCCAAGTCTCCAGCTAGCCTATTGAGTCCACCTTAATCTTACAGCCAAAAATCTTAACACTTCTCAACACTCCCACTGCCACCACTCTTTTCCACGTCAAATCATTTCAAAACTTAATTCTTTCAGTATATTTTTAACAGGAGCCCAGTTTTAAAAATTAGTTCTCTTCTGCTCTATTCTCAATGTAACAAACTGAGCTGCCTATGTCCTGTTTCTCCCACACTGAGAGGAAAACCAGATCTTCACCATGACCCTAAAGGTTCCATGTGATCTGCTCTTCCATTGCCTATCTGAACTGATATCCTCAGTTATCAAGGGGAGATATCTGCAGTTGGAGAGCTACATGGTTGGAGCAGACAGAGGGAAGTAAGGTCTTTGCAATTGCTCTTCCCCTCTGCTTGGATAGCCTTCTAGCAGAAATCTGCATGGTTCATTCATTCGTTGTCTCTTAGTCTTTCATAAAATGTCACATTCTCAGGGAAGACTTCCATGGACGCTCTATCAAAATTTCAATACCTCCAAACTTCTCATCATTGCTCCAGTCCTTTCTTTCTTATTTACTGTCCTCTGTAGCACTAGTCCCATCAAATGCAGCATTTTGTTTGTTTCATGTTTCTCCAGTTTGAATATGAGTTTCCTATAGGGGAAGAAGAGTTGACTGTTCACAGAGGGCATTGAATGTCTGGTACACACTAGATGCTCATGAAATATTTGTTGAATGCAAGAATAGAAGAAAGAAAGGAAAATAAAGGAAACAATAGAATAATAACTCCTTTTGTAAATAAATTTTAATTTTGTAGGGTGCTTTTATATTCATAGTCGTATTTCATCTTCACAGGTGTTCTGTAAGTAAGACAAGCTAGGTATCACTTACATTTACAAATAAAGAAATCAAACATATTACTTGAAGGCAATGGGCACTGAGTAAGTTAGTGAAAGGTCTATGGGTGGGTTCTTAGTATTATTAGTCCTGTCTTCTAATTACTTCTTTAACCATAAAGAACTCCTTCTATCCCCCATGGAAGGAGCCAAAAATGCTTTCATAAAATCTTTCATCTTCTCTATATCTTTGCTTCAAAGAATATTTGCAGAGTTTTACCTTGGAAAACTCCTATTCTAGTTCTGCCCCTGCTAGGTGTATTTCAAACACTTCACCTCTTATTTAGCTATTGGGCTTTTCTCGGTCACCAGGATTTGATCTTCAGCAAATCCCTTGCGACAAGACCCTCTGTATGAAATCTTCCCCTCACTGGTTTCTTCAAGTTTTGGGTCAGTCCTGCAGACTCTCAAGCTTAGCTCAGCCCCTGCTGAGACCACCACAGGGAGAGCCTAAGGCAATATTTTCTCTGAATCTCTTTGCTTTCTGCTGCACCAGAAACTGTAATAATTGGGTTTATTTACATTGGCACAGAGCATCAGCCTGGTTATGTAGAGAAGGGAATCTATAACATGATGTTTTGGTAACCCATATAAATTTTACATCTTTGATATATATGTGTTAATACACTTTTTTTTCTTACTTCTTGTATATTCAGTCTAACTTCTGAATCAATGTTACTTTGTCCTTTTCCTTAGCATTCTTCTCACAGTGAATTATCCTTTTCTTCCTTTGACATATGACTTTCTCTGCTACGAATAAAAAAGTGAATAGTGTTTTCTTTGACAAATACTGAAATTTGGGTCCTCTCTTTTCAAGTTTATCAAATGACCAATGGCATGATTTTACATTTGCGGTTTTAAACTTTAATGTCCTGTGACTCTGGTGAAACGTTAGCTTTCACATACACCAATATGACCCATACTTAAAATGAACCTGAAAGCTGGTTTTAACTTACGGTTTCAAGAAAATCATGCTGTCCTTGTGTATAAGTATATGCAAAGATAATCCATGAATTTTGTTTAAAAATACCATGCTTAAGAATATTTTTAAATGCTGTGGTTGTTATCCTCAGAAATATATCTTGTGACATTTTAATTCTTTCTGTTATACGAATTTGTAACAGCATTGGTTGAGGAACTTAACAAGACTCAAAGTAATTATTCTCATCCATCTTACTGAAGATAATATAAATCTTACATTAAAGATTTTATAAGTTATAGGAATATATTGTCCCTATAAAGTACATTTAATGTCAGAAGGATTCAGATGAGGCTTTGGAATAATAATGCAGAAAACCAAGTGCTTTAAATTAGGGCTCAACAATAGTGCCCAGCAAATCATTTTGCAACCCTTTCACTCCACATTTATGTCTCTTCCATAAGTAGATTATGCTAATAGGTGCCAAGAGATTCATATCTCCAGCAAGCTGAGATAGGCTGCGGTTACCTTAAATTCTCTTTCTCTCAAAGGGTAGACATCATAACCCAAAGTATTGTCATTATAATTCACTTATCAAAGATGATGTGTGGTAGGTAGACTGCTCATCAATAATATTTATTGAATATTCATTTTGGACAAGCTTTGAAACATGGGTTTGTGGCACAAAGTCAAATAAGAAGAAAACACACTTTTTCCTCCTAGGTGGTTGAACTAAAGCAATCACATGTACAATCCTATGTCCCTTTCCCCTCACCCCACACCCATCAGAGATCGAGTGAATTTTCATGTGTCTGATCCCATTAACTATGACCTATTTGGAAACATATGCTGGATCCTAGTTTCTTTACTGCTTCATTTTGTGAAGAAACTCTATATACAAAACAAACAAATGTACAAAAACAAAGCAGGCCAAAATACTTACTTCGATAAAATAATTTTAACCTCTCCCCAGCTTGATTTTTTGTGTGATTCAATTTCTTCAATGATAAAGCAATACAAGAGTACCACATACTTATGAGGATTAATTACTCATTAAGAGTAACGAGTAAAAGTAAAAAGCATAATTAGCGCTCAATAAATAATAGTGTGCAATAGTAGAGATAGTATTAGCAGCTGCAGTAGCAGCCAATCTAACAGCAGCAGCTGTAGTAATCAATTCATGAACTGGAACTGAGTACCTTTTATTTTTTATTATTATTATTTTTTGAGATGGAGTCTTGCTCTGTTGCCTAGGCTGGAGTGCAGTGGCGTGATCTCAGCTCACTGCAACCTCCACCTCCCGGGTTCAAGTTATTCTTCTGCCTCAGCCTCCCTAGTAGCTGGGATTACAGGTATACACCATCATGCTTGGCTAATTTTTGTATTTTTAGTAGAGACAGGGTTTCAGCCTGTTGGCCATGTTGGTCCTGAACTCCTGACCTCAGATGATCCGCCCACCTTGACTTCCTGAGTACCTTTTATATGTCAGACATTGTACTAGGTGCTGGCAAAATGAAGATAAACCATACATTCCATACCCTTAGTTATTTCTCAGATTTCTCCAAAATGTACAAATACACACACAAACACTATCATACACAAACAAACACAAAGGTACAATTTCAATGCAATAAGTGTTCTAATTACATAAGATACCCTTAATTATTTTCACACCCTTATTTCTCAGATTTCTCAGAAATGCACACACACACACACACACACACACACACAAACTTTCAAACACTAACACACACAAAGGTACAATTACAATGTGATGAATGTTTCGACTATATCTCATAAGATAATGTTATAAAAGCACATAGAGATGTAAAGAATTATTAATTAGCAGATGTCAGATATTTTCTGGAGTTTTGATATTATTGTTTAAATTAAACAATGACTTAATTAGATATTTTTCTTGTTGATTTTTCATAGAAATATCAACCATGGTTATATTTAAGTTATATATCCACCAAAACACATTGGTCAGCTACAATTTATAGAATCTTTGTCAAAGTCACCCATACATGAACTTACGTCCACTTGACAGATTACAATTCATATTGCTTATACAAATGAAATATCATTAGAATGAATGTCCAGCGAGTGAATAGCGTAGAGTATTTTCTTAAGATGGAATTTCACTGGAGCAGAAACTGTATGGATATAACCTATCACCACTGTGCAGAGTGTTATTATGATTGTAACTGGATTTTCATTTCAATGGTCTTCAGGTTAGATAACGTGGTTCTACCCGAGTGAGCGAAAAATGTAAAATTATATTTTAGTTTTTTCATGTTCCAGGCACCGGAAATGAATGCATGATAAAATTATTTATACTTTCTTAAATGAGTAAAATTAACAGGTGTAAAAATATTAACTTTGCAAAGAATATCCCAATTCTTTGGTTTTCCAGCAGTTATTTCCACAGATCACTGGTCATATTCCATCCAACAAAAGTATATATATACTCTGTACAACCAGAGACATAAGAGATACTTTCCAAATGCATATTCCTTTATCATTTTCTTTTGAAAATAGACTTTGGTAATGAGAGCCATAGTAACATCTCTTTGTTTTCAACTTCCTTCTTCAAAATGAAAGTTCACAGGAAAGTAATTGTCATGCTTTCAGAAAGGCACCAAAATATCAGCTGGCAAATGGTTTGGGAGAAAATGAAATTATATATTTTTAAATCTTCAGATAGTAATATCAGTAAGTTACATTGTCTGACTCAGTATTCACATATAAGATGATCATTGCTTAGCAATGGAAGCCTGGTTATTTTTTTTCCTAACTAAAAATGGAGTTATGCATGTTATTCAAGAATGATGACCAGAAGTTTAAACTAATTTGTAGAACCCTCAAATGCTGCTGGTGTCTTACAACTTGATAATAATAATAAAAAGCCCAATTAAAAATTGGGCAAAGTTTCTGAATGGATGTTTCTACAAAGAAGTTATATGAATGGCCAATAAGCACATGAAAAGTGCTTGCTAAAAAAATTTGACATCACTAGTAATTAGAAAAACGCAAACGAAAACCTTAATAGCATGCCACTAAATATCCCGTAGAACAGTTATCTTAAAAGGAGAGAGAATACCAAGTGCTGATAGAGATGTGGAGAATATGGAATCCTCATCCATCGTTGTTGACAATGTAGCATCTAGTTTGAACAACAGTTTGGTGGTTTCTTAATAGAGTTACTATTAAACCCAGTTATTCCACTCCTAGGTATATATTTAAAAGAAATGAAATCCTATGTCTAAATACAACTTACACATAAATGTTTATAGTGTTATTATTCATAATAGCCAAAAGAGGAAACAACTCAAAATGTTCCCCCAACTGATGAATGAGTAAACAAAATATGTTATATCCTTACAGTGAAATATTATTTGAAAACAAAAAAGACCAAAGTATTGATGCATGCTACATGGATGAACCTGGAAATATATGCTAACTGAGAGAAGCCAGACACAAAGGCCACATATTGTGAGATTCCATTTACAGGAAATGTCTAGAATAGGCAAATCTATAGATTGAGATAGATTAGAGATTGTGAATATACTTAAAACTGGTGGATTGTACACTTTAAATTGGTGATTATATAAAATGTAAATTTTTAATAAAACTGTTTTTTAGAGGCAGGAGAATCACTTGAACCCAGAAGGTGGAGGTTGCAGTGAGCTGAGATTGTGCCACTGCACTCCAGTCTGGGTGACAGAGCAAGGCTGTCTCAGGAAAAAAAAAAACAAAAAAACAAAAAACAAACAAAAAACCAATAAATCAAAACAATTAGTTTGTAGAAGTCTAGAGAGTCTCGTTCCCCATCTGAAAATCATTAGCTATACCTTTAACAAGCTTGAGAGAAATCAATGTGATTTACTGATGATGGAGAAATCATCAGTGATTTACACCCCTTTTTTAAAGTTGGAAAATTTAAAAATCATACCTTGTATATAACACAAATTTGTAAAACAGAAAATTCATGTATCATTACAAATTCATCTCATAATATCAAATTTATTATACTGGCTCATTGTAAAAACCTTCAATTAAACAATGTGGCTATTCTAATATACCAATATTTAAAGTTAAAAGTAATACATGACAGTATCAATAATATACTCTCAGAACAATTTAGTTATTTTTAAAATTTTATATTATTTTTAATTTACAAATAATAATTGTAAATATTTATGGGGTATAATGTGATGTTTTGATATATGTTTACATTGTGGGATGATTAAATCAAGCTAATTAACATATCTATCACCTCACAAGCTTATCAATTTTTTGGTAAAAATATTTAAAATCTAATCTTTAAGCAATTTTAAAATATGCGGTGCAAATTAATTCTATTCACCATTCTATGCAATAGATCACTAAAAATTAGTCCTCCTGCTGAAACTTTGTACCAGTTAAAGTGAACTAAATATGGCCTGAGAAGGACTTCATACATCTATTATTGAGTCCTTGTAGCTGAACTGTGACCTAACTTAATAAGCAGACAAGATCAAAACTCTAACTCAAGAGTATGTTCCCGTAATAATACTGAGTCTTGGCCAATCCCAACAGCCATACTTCAACCATTCATACACTGCTCAGTGCTCAAACTGTGTTCAAATAAGGCAAACACCAATCTGTGACTAATCCAGCTGTTTCTGTACCTCACTTCTGATTTCTGTATGTCACTTCTTTTTTTGTCTATAAATTTGCTCTAACCATAAAGCATCCCTGGAGTCTCCCTGAATCTGCTGTGATTCTAGGGGCTTCCCAACTTGCAAGCTGCTCATTGCTCGGTTAAACGCCATTAATTTTAATTCAGCTGAAGTTTTTCTTTTATCATACCCTTTGATCAATATCTCCTCTTTCCCAATGCACTTTCCTTCTCCAGTCTTTGGTAATCACCATTCTACTCTCTACCTCTGTGAATTTGACTTTTTAGATTCCATACATAAGTAACATTATGTGATATTTGTCTTTCTGTGTCAAATTATACTTCACATAATATAATCTTCTCCAGGTTCCATCTATAATGAGGCAAACAGCAGAATTTCCTTCTTTTTAAGGCTGAATAATTGATATATGTATACTGCATTTTCTGTATCCATTCATTAATTGATGAACACTTAGGTCTGTTCCACATCTTGACTACTGTGAATGAGGCACCAATGAACATATAAGTGTAGGCATTTCTTCAACACTCTAATTTCCATTCCTATGGAAATATGCCCAGAGGTGAAATGGCTGGATCATATAGTGGCTCTATTTTTAGTCGATTGAGGGACTTCCATAGAGTTTTAAATAATGACTGTATTAATTTACATTTCCACCAATAACAAACAAAGGTTCCATTTTATCCATTTCCTCAACACTTGTTATCTTCTGTCACTTTGATAATAGCCAGTCTAACAGATGTGAGGTGATATCTCACAGTCATTTTGATTTCCATTTCCCTGCTAATTAGAGATGTTCAAAATTTTTTAATATACCTGATAGCTATTTATATGTTTTCTCTTGGAAAATGTCTCTTTAGATTCTTTGCCCATTTTTAATGGGTTCTTTTCTTGTTTTTGAGTTGTTTGAGCTCCTTAAATATTTAGGATATTAGCCCCTTATCAGCTGTGTAGTTTGAAAATACTTTCTCCCAATCCCTAGGTTGTTTCTTTACTCTACTGTTTCTTTTGTCATGAAGAAGCTTTTTATTTTCATGTATTCTTATTTGTTTATTTTTGCTTTTTTTTAACCTGTGTTTTCTTGGTAATATCCAATAAAACTTTGTTCAGACCAATGTCATGGAACATTTCCCTCATTTTTTGAATAGTTTTGTATTTTTAGGTCATACATGTAAGTCTTTAATTCATTTTGAGTTGATATTTTTATATGGTGTGAGAAAAGGGTCTAATTTAATTTTCTGCATGTGGATCTCCAGCTTTCCAAACACCAGATATTAAAGAGACTTTCCTGGCTCCATGGCATGTTCTTGGTACCTTTGTCAAAAACCAATTGACCATAAGTTCATGGGTTAATTTCTGGGCTCTCCATACTGTTCCATTTGTCAATGTGTCTGTTTTTATGCCAATATCAGGCTGTTTCAATTACTATAAATTTGCAATAGGTATTAAGTTCAGGTAGTGTCAGGTCTCCAGTATTGGTCTTTTTGTTCAAGATTGCTTTTGCTATTTGGGGTCTTTTATGGTTTCAAATAAATTTTAGGACACTTTTTCTTTCCATGAAAAATTACATTTTGATTTTGATACAGCTTGCACTCAATGTGTAGATCACTTTGGATAGGAGGAATATTTTAAAAAATATAAACTTTTTCCGTTCATGAACATGGGACATCTTTCCATTTATTTGTCTTTTCTCAATATTTTTCATCTGTTTTAAAATTTTCAATATACATATTTTTCACTTCAGTTAAATTTACTCCATTTTGGGTGTTGAACAATGGGAACACATGGACACAGGGAGGGGGAGTATCACACACTGGGGTCTGTCGGGGGGAAAAAGGGGGAGGGATAGTGGGGGGGTGGGGGAGTTGGGGAGGGATAGCATGGGGAGAAATGCCAGATATAGGTGATGGGGAGGAAGGCAGCAAATCACACTGCCATGTGTGTACCTATGCAACAATCTTCCATGTTCTTCACATGTACCCCCAAACCTAAAATGCAATAAAAAAAAAATTTAATTTATTCTTTAATCTACAGTAAAAGGGATAGATTTCCTAATTTGCTTTTCAGGTAGTTTGTTGTTAGTGTAAAGGAATGGTGCTGATTTTCACATGTTGCTTTTGTATCTTGCAACTTTACTGAATATACTAGTTCTGACAGTTTTGTGGTGGTTTCTTTAGGGTTTCTTTATGAATAGAATAGGCCATCAGCAAACTGAGATGATTTTACTTCTTTTTTTCCTTTTCGAATGTTTTCTTTCTTTTTCTTGTCTGATTGCTCTGGATAAGACTTCTAGTACTACGTTGAATAAAAGTGGTGAGATTGCGCACCCTTGTCTTTTCCTGATCCTAGAGAGATGCATTTAACTTTTTACCATTTAGTTTGATGATGTTAGCTGTGGGCTTTATATATGGCCTTTATCATGTTGAGATACATTCTTTTCATACCTAATTTGCTGAGAGTTTTTTAAGATCATAAAATGATATTAAATTTTGTCAAATTCTTTTTCTGTGTCTACTGAAATGATCACATAGCTTAGTCCTTCCTTGGCCTATTGATACAACGTATTAAATTCATAAATTTGTGTGTTTTGAACCATCTGCATCCCAAGCATACATCCCACTTGATCATGGTGAATAATTCTTTTAATGTGCTGTTAAATTTGGTTTGCTAGTATTTTGTTGAGGATGCTTACACCTATGTTTAACAGGGTTATTGGCCTGAAATATTATTTTCTCATAGAGTTCTCATTTAGCTTTGATAGCAGGCTAAGCTAGCCTTGTAAAATTGGTTTGGAAATGGTCACTCCTCTTCAGTTATTTGGAAGAGTTTAAGGAGGATTGGTATTAGGTTTTTTTTTTTTTTTTTTTTTTTTTTTTTTTTGAGACAGTCTCACCCTGTCACCCAGGCTGGAGTGTAGTGGTGTGATCATGGTTCATTGCAACCTCTGCCTTCCAGGTTCAAGCGATCCTCCTGTCTCAGCCTCCTGAGTAGCATTAGTTCCTTTTTAAATGTTTGGTAGAATCCTGCTGCGAAGCTATCAGAAGCCTGTGAACAAGAGCAACTCCTTCTTAAACAGGAACCAGGTAAAATGAGGCTGAAACCTACTGGGCTGCATTCCCAGACAGGCATTCTGAGTCACAGGATGAGATATGAGGTCAGCACCACATACAGGTCATAAAGACCTTGCTGATAAAAGAGGTTGCAGTAAAGGAGCCGGCCAAAACCCACCAAAACAAAAATGGTGATGAGAGTGACCTCTGGTGGTCCTCGCTGCTACATTCCCACCAGTGCCATGACAGTTTACAAATGCCATGGCAACAACAAGAGGTTATATCGTCTAAAAAGGGGAGGAATGAATAATCCACCCATTGTTTAGATAACATCAATAAATAACCATAAAAGTGGACAAGCAGCAGCCCTTGGGGCTGCTCTGTCTATGGAGTAACTATTCTTTTATTCCTTTACTTTCTTAATTATGTTGTTTTCACTCCTGTGGACTTGCCCTGAATCCTTTTTGTGCAAGATCCAAGTACCCCATCTTGGGGTCTGGATTGGGACCCCGTTCCTGTAACAAAGCCATTTGTTTCTGGGCTTTTCTTTAGTGGACATTTGATTATTATTTACTCAACCTCCTCTTTATGGGTCTGCTGAGATTTTCTATTTCTTCATGATTTAATCTTTGTAATTCATGCATTTCTAGAAATACATCTATTTATTCTAGGTAATCCAATTTGTTGGCATATATTTGTTTCCAGTTGTTGCTTACAGTTCTTTGTATTTCTGTGGTTTCAGTTGTAGTACCTCCTTTCTTATTTATGATTTTACTTATTTCAGTCTTCCATTTTTTTTTTCTTAGTCTGGCTAAAGGTACCTCAACTTGGTTTGTCTTTTGAAACAACAAACACCTAGTTTCACTGTTCCTTTTCATTGCCTTTCTACTCTCCATTTCATTTATTTCTGCTCTTATCTTTATTATTTTCTTCCTTCTACTGACTCTGGGTTTGGTTTATTCTTTTCTTCCAGTTCCTAGAGGGGTAAAGTTAAGTTGTTTATTTGGGATCTTTCTTCTTTTTTGATTTACTTACTTATAAACTTCTCTATTAGAATTGCTTTTGCATTCAGGATGATTAGAAACAACAACAACAACAAAATGATTACTTTTGCTGCATCCCATAAGTTTTGGTCTGTGGCGTTTCCATTTTAGATATTTAAAATAGTTTCTTCTTAATCTAATCTTTGACTCACTGATTTTTCAGGGGGAGAATTATTTTATTTCTACACTTTTTTTTTGTTGTTTTCCATGAAGTCTTGACCCATGCAAGTAAGTAGCTGAGAAATATTTTTGCATTACTTTTTGGCAAAATGATTCTAAACACTTGAAGAAATTGTTGCTTCAAAATTTTAAAAACTAATCACAGTATTTATCATAAACTCAAAAGTTGAATCAGAATATAACAACAAACAAAACATTAAATAATCCGTAGTTTTAAAAATTAAACATTCAGAATACTGTACCATAAAGACAATATTTTTTGTTTTGTTGTTGTTGAATAATATATTACTGGCCATAATTACAGCACACAGCAAGAAATATGTGTCCTAACTTTAGACAAAATTCAATTAAGTATGGCATGCACGTGCTCTACCAGATACTCATCTTCATAAGTTAATGGGAGTAGTCATGTGTAGACCTTCATTCAGACTCATAACAATACTGAGTTGCAACCTTAATAAATAATCATTAGCAGTAACATGATATACATTTTCATATGTACACACTCACACACACACACATACACACATATGTACACATGTGAGAGCAAGAAAAACTATTCTGTAGTCCTTAGACTCAGAAAATAAAGTCAGATTTGAAGCAGAAATTACATTAATGGTATCTACTATGTTAATACTTTGGGTAAGAGTACATTTGAGGTTGTTCCCTTTTAAAATTACAACTTCAAAAATAATTAAAAAGGTAGACTTTATTAATGTAATTTTAACTAAGCGCCTTATGGGATGGCTGAACTGAGCCTAAGGTTCAATAGTGCAGACTTTGAAAACCACTGGGCTAGATTTGTGAATATGCTCCTTCAGCTCTCTGATTCTATTATTTGATTATGTAAAATAAAATCAGATTTTTTAAATTTTTGAGGACTTTAAAGCATGCATTATTTAATATTTTAATGGTATTTACAAAAGATTTTTGGATTACTGGGTCCTGACACATTCTCTCCCAATGATTTACAGAGGCAGAGGACAAACTAACAACATCCAAAAAAAAAAAAAAAAAAAAAGCCTCAAAAGAATAGCAAGCTCAGTTTGACCTTACACACTTGCAGTTTTTGTTTCATTTGCCAGAAAGGCTATTTCTAATACACAGAATTGGCTCTTCTAATCTTTAATTCTCTGTTTAGATGATAACTCCTCCTCACATGGCTGCGTCTGACCAGCAAATTTAAAGGACTCTAGACATATCATAACTTTACTCAGCAACTACTGTGTACCTAGACCTATGCCAGCTAAATTTTACCTCCTCCTAGAGTGTATCTCATGTGTAGTTTTTAGATCTCACCCTTCCCCAACACATGTATTCACACACATGTTATACACACACAGACACGAGGAGCTCTTAATACTGCTGAAAATATGGTAGCCTTAGAAATATATTAGGGGCCAGATTTTTTCATTTGGCATAGATATTTTAGAGATCAAAGGCCCATATACTCATTTTACAAGGCAGCTTAGCAAAGACCAGAGAAATTAAACTATTTCCTAGGTGAAGAGTGGTGGCTCTTGGTGTTGCTGAGTCTAGAACCAAACTATCAATCCTTGTGGTTACTGCACATTCTAACGCATCATACTGTATCTAACATGTTAATGTTTTATCAGGGAAACAATATAGGAATGTTTACAGGTATTTTTATATTTGTTTGCATGGGAAAGTATTGTTGAATATAAGGAGATTTGTTCTGGCCAGGCGCAGTGGCTCACACCTGTAATCCCAGCACTTTGTGAGGCCAAGGTGGGTGGATCACAAGGTCAGGAGTTCGAGACCAGCCTGACCTATATGGTGAAATCCCGTCTTTACTGAAAATATAAAAATTAGCTGGGCATGGTGGCATATGCCTGTAATCCCAGCTACTCAGGAGGCTGAGGCAGGAGAATTGCCTGAACCTGGGAGGTGGAGGTTGCAGTGAGCCAAGATCATGCCACTGCATTCCAGCCTGGGCAACAGAGTGAGACTTTGCCTCAAAAAAAAAAAAAAAAAAAAAAAAAAAAAAAGGTTTTGTTTGTGTATACATTTTATGTAAAGGTATTTCCAGAATATATTTGTATGTATGCGTCATTAATAATATAATTTATATATAAGCACTTGTATTTGTAAACTTATGCATGGACACTTTATCATACACGATGCATATTTATTAATTACTTAGATTATTTTTATTTTATAACCCTAAAAATATCTTCTGAGATTTTAATACGTTAGTTTGGTAACTGATAATTAGATACCTAATTCTAGTACCTAAACTACATTATATACCTAAACTACTTATATTAGTTACTATTTATAAAATATAGTTCTTATGTAATAATTACTGCTAAGCCAAACATTTGATAATGTTTTATGAATTCTTATATTTGACATCAGATAAATATTAATTTATTCACAAAATATATTAAACTCTTAAGTGACCGTGTTTTAGGGGAAAGAGAAGGAAGTATTTTAATTAATTAGCTATGCTTTTTGTTGTCAATAGGTAAGACAGAATAGATAGAGGAAGTGGATATATCGATATGTGCAAAACTCTGATATGAGGCAAAATGGTGTTAAGAGTGCTAATAAACTTAAAACAAAGTAATAAAATCCAGAGAAGTGATATTCATTCAGATTAGAAAGACCAGATAAGATCTGATAAAAGAAGCAGATATTTGGGCTAGAATAGTGTTAATGTGAAAATAAAATTCTAATTTTACTACTTAAAAATATCTGTTCTTCTTGTTAAAGAAACCTTCTTTTTCAGTCTAGCTTTAGGGTGTTTTACAATATTTAGATTTATATCTAATGACTTAGAATAATTACTTATGTAAGGAACCTGGGAAATAAATGCAAAATTGGTTACAATCACTTTTTAAACATATATAATTAAAAGTCAAAAAAATACACTTTATTTACCAAGCATAGAGGAAACTCAATAGAAAACTGCAGGGATCGTCTTTTTATTGCTCAGTTCTAATCATGTTCATCTTATAAAGTTCCTTGTACAAGAACCAAATATAATAAACATGACAATAGTATGGAGCAAATTATAAATATAAAATACTGACCCAAATATGATTGAAGGTTGAGCTTTCTTGAGCTGAGCCTTGTAAAATATATGATTGCCCCTTCCTGCCAGTGTTGTGATCTGAATCTTGCCTTAATTTATGATGTTGGAAACTTACGAAGGCATGCTTTCTAATACATGCTCTCAGTCACAGCTGAATAGCTCACTAATATACTATATTCCCTCATGAATCAATCAATTTAATAACTTTACCAATGCCAGCTTTTGAACAATGAGTCCCCTCATTAACATTCCAATGCAATAGTGAATAGCAATTAGATTATATTGTAGCATTGTATCTTACTATTGTCATCCTCACAAGAGATGCTTTCCTTACAGTCCAAAGAATTGACATAATTGTAAATGTTAGGCCAACCTACCACATAAGTGGTCTGGGGCCCATCATTATCAGAAATGAATGTGTATCTGCCTGATTATCATATATTGTTTTGCCATGTCATTTATTTTCTAGCATTTGAAAATAACCTGACATTTTTCAGTGTTTGAATCCCTGTCCCGGATTTGACAAAATCATTCATGCTCTGGAGACACATAATCTTTCTTCTGTTAATACAGTCCCTTTAATACCTAAATAACGAGATAGGATCCTGTAAGTACACTGTGAGGCTAGAAAACCCAGTGGTGTTTCCAGTTACACCGCTATTAGAATCTAAAAGTTATTCAAGATGTTGTACTTTTTAAAAAATCAAGGTGTGGTTTCATTATTTTTTTACATAGGGTAGTCATCTTGGCAATTTGACATTAATGACAAAAAAGCTTCTAAGGATGTTAGAGGAAAATATATCACTGAAATACATTGTTTGAGTTTAGACAAGATAGGCTTGCATTTACATTAGTATAGTTATAGCTAGTTAGGAAAGATCATCTTAAATACAAGAAGTTATCAAAGTAATTGGCATATAGCTATATGAAAATAATATCCAACAGCTTTTAAAGAAGTTCTTTTAAGTCACATTAGACTTCAAATTTCTGAAAAGATGATGAACTGACATAGGTTGGTGGCTTCCTACTCTGGAGTCTACCTTAAAGGAGATGCCACAGAGAAACAAGGAAATTGATGGGTTCCAGTTACTAACATTAAAACTCAAAACCCTTGGGAAGATTATAGAATCTCAACATGGCAGAAAGAGCTCTAGCAGCCAAGAGTTGAGGCTGGGGAAGAATTCTCACATTGTTTCCTCCATCCCCATCACACCCCATTGTACTGAGTGAAGTGATGCCTCTTTCAATCATTAGCACTGTGAGACAGTAAACAGAAACAGCAACAGCAGGGCTAACCCAACCCAAGACAGAGAATTCGGGGTAATAAATGTGAACATTCTCAGTGTGGTTCCAGACCGGCATCATGATGTCCGGGTCCATGTCAAGTGCAAACTCTTGGGCCCCACCACCCAGGCCCTAATGAATCAAAATCTGTGAGGACAAAGCCAAATAATCTGTGTTTTAATAAACTGGCCAGGTACTTCTGACAAACACTCAAGTTTGAGAAGCCCTACAACCTAGCTAATAATAGCTGGGGTAGAAAGTCATTAACAATAGGTACTAGTGGCTTTCAGCAATACTCTCTGATATGGTTTGGCTCTGTGTCCCCATGCAAACCTCATCTCAAATTGTAATACCCATGTGTCAAGGGAGGGACCTGCTAGAGATGAATGGATAAGAAGGTGGTATTCCCCATGTGTCAGGGGAGGAACCTGCTGGGAGGTGATCGGATTGTGGAGGTGGATCCTCCATGCTATTCTCCGAGTGAGTTCTCAGGAGACCTGATGGTTTAAAGTGTCTCACCTCCCCCTTCATTAGTTCTCTCTCTCTTGCCACCTTGTGAAGGAGGTGCTTGCTTCTCCTTTGCTTTCAACCACTAATGTAAGTTTCCAGAGGCCTCCCTGGCCATGCAGAACTGTGAGTCAGTTAAACCTCTTTTCTTTATAAATTGCCCAGTCACAGGTAGTTCTTTATAGCAGTGTAAAAACAGACTAATACTCTATCTTCTTCCACAGAAAGAACGGTGGTGCTTGATAGGATAGTAACAAAAAACAAACAAATAAACAAATGAGATCCCTGAGGAAGAAGGATGGTCAGTGGTGTGAGGGAGACAAACAGAAGTGGTTCAGTCTACATTTTGATATTTTATAGTTTGGTTTTAAAATGTTTAACTATTTAAAATCACAAGAAAGGAGAAAAAATAAGGTCTAATTTTTCATATTTTCCCAGATTGAGAGGATTATAAGTGGTTGTGATCCCCCTGAAATAATGAACCATAGGGCAGCAATTCAAGACAACTGATAAGCAGGATTCTTTTTTTAAGACATACAATATAAGGTTAAAATAAGATGCAGGAAAATATAAAATTTTAAAGAGGAATAGTAAATATCTTTGTCGAGATAAGAAATAGTATTGGAAATATCAAGTAAAAGTGAGAATTTCTAAAGAAAAACCAAATAGAAACATTGGGGGATAAAGCAATTAAAAATTACATTAACTAATTAATTGAAGGATTACATTGTCAAATGAATTCAACTAAAGAAAAAATGAGTGAGCTGAACAATTGAGTCCAGGCACTCTCCCAGAAGGCAACTAGAAGGGATAAGGAAATAAAAAGAATAGGAGAAATATAACATAAGAGATATGGAGAATATATATAGAAATGTCAGTATTCAATTAATAATAGTCCAGGAGGGAAAAAATATATATATAAAGAGAAGAATATTTGAAGAATTAATGACCAATAATATTTTAGAACTAAAGAAAGCTGTAAGATCTCAGATTAAAATGATTCAGAATATACAGAAACGAAAAGATAAGGTGGGAAGGGGAGACTTATGAACACACCAAATTACATTTAATAACATAAAAAGCCAAAGGAAAAGTCAAAAACTTCTTGAGGAAAACAGCTTGATAGCCACAAACAAGAAGTACATTTCCAGGAAAAAAAAACAAAGACTTTGAACTTACAATGTATATCTATCAGAATTATTTAAAAACATAAGTATGTTTTTACAGTTAACTCAGACTCAGAAATGTCATCTTACTAAAGCCCTCTTTGGAAGCCTTTTTTTTTTTTCCAGAAATCACTATAGTTAAAAACAAATATATATGGGAAATATAAAAAATTATTAAGTTTTGAAATTGTAATGTTAACCAAAACAATGACAAGAAATTTTCAACAAATCTTGTTTTGGAATGAGGATGGAGAAGAGGTAGTGACAAATATGAAGGAACTTATTTTATTTGAGAATAAAAAAACTAATAGAAATAAATATGACTATGCAATTATGAGACCTGAAATTCAACTTGTTTATAAAAATTGACTCTGAGATATTTTACAAATGATCAACTAAAAAAATAACACCAAAAACTCATAGATGGAAACAAAATTGTGTATTAGGCCAATATGGAAAATAATGTTAGATTATTGTTCTTACCAGAAAAAAAAATTAAAGTTTGTGATATCAAAGTGGATGTTATATTCTGATAAATAAAGCTAACATAAAGGAACAACAATCACCAATGCAGGTCACCAATGCAGGTCACTGATTAGCTCAAAATATTATGAAGCAGCAAATGATCAACTAAAAAGGAATAGAATTTAAAAAAATATCACTAGAATATTTTGACACAGCTCCCCAGGTTTAAGTGATTTAACAAACAGATAAAAACCATGCAATAATTTGAATATTTAGATGAAATGTTCATATTCCTTGAACCACTTAATTAAACTGGTGTAAGAAGAAATAGAAAATGTAAATATTTCTAGATATGTTTATGAAATTTAATGCACATGTAACAGTGTTTCCAGAAATAAAACTACAAACTCATGTCTTCATTGGAAAACTGATCCAAATACTTAAAGGTAGAAATTATGCCAAGTCAATATAACCTTTGCACAAAAAAGAGAGAAAGGAACACATCCCAATACTTTTTATGAGGCTAGAGAAACCCTGATAGAAATATTTGACAAGATTCTTCCAAGAAATAAGAAGAACATTCCCTATGTCTCATTAACATAGGTACAAAAAAGTCCTAAATGAAATATTAACAAGCAAAATCTATCAAAGTATAAAAAGGATAACAAAACATGAATTTATGCTAATATTCAAGATTGGTTTTACACTAAAAAAATCAGTAAATGTAATTCACTGCCTTAATAATATAAAAGAGAACATTATATGAATCGAGGACATTTTTATTTACTTGTTTTTTAAAGACTTTAAAAAATATCATATTTTATTAAACAGGAAATGGTGTTGGGATAACTGGCTAGCCATGTGCAGAAAGCAGAAACTGGACCTCTTCCTGACACCATACACTAAAATTAACTCCAGATGGATTAAAGATTTAAACACAAGACCTAACACCATAAAAACCCTAGAAGAAAACCTAGGCAAAACCATCCAGGACATAGGCATAGGCAAGGGCTTCATGACTAAAACACCAAAAGCAGTGGCAACAAAAGCCAAATAGACAAATGCAACCTAATTAAACTCCAGAGCTTCTGCACAGCAAAAGAAACAGTCATTAGAGTGAACTGGCAACCAACAGAATGGGAAAACATTTTTGCAATCTACCGATCTGACAAAGGGCTAATATCCAGAATCACAAAGAACTAAAACAGATTTACAAGAAGAAAAACAAACAAACTCATTCAAAAGTGGGCAAAGGACATGAACAGACACTTTTCAGAAGAAGACATGTATGAGGCCAACAAACATATAAAAAAAAATGCTCATCATCACTGGTCATTAGAGAAATGCAAATCAAAACCACATTGAGATACCGTCTCACGCCAGTTAGAATGGTGATCATTAAAAAATCTGGAGACAACAGATGCTGGAGAGGATGTGGAGAAACAGGAACACTTTTACACTATTGGTGGGAGTGTAAATTCATTCCACCATTGTGGAAGACAGTGTGGGGATTCCTCAAGGACCTAGAAATAGAAATTCCATTTGACACAGCAATCCCATTACTGGGTATATATCCAAAGGATTACAAATCATTCTATTATAAAGACACATGCACATGTATGTTTATTGTGGCACTGTTCACAATAGCAAAGACCTGGAACCAACCCAAATGCCCATTGATGATAGACTGGACAAGAAAAATGTGGCACATATATACCATGGAATACTATGCAGCCATAAAAATTGATGAGTTTGTGTCCTTTGTAGGGACATGGATGAATCTGGAAACCATCATTCTCAGCAAACTGACACAAGAACAGAAAATCAAACACCGCATGTTCTCATTCATCAGTGGGTGTTGAACAATGAGAACCCTTGGACACAGGGAGAGGAGCATCACACACTGGGGTCTGTTGGGGGGGGGACTGGGGGAGGGACAGCAGGGGGATAGGGAGGTTGGGGGAGGGACAACATGGGGAGAAATGCCAGATATAGGTGACGGGGGACGGAGCCAGCAAACCATATTGCCATGTATGTACTTATGCAACAATCCTGCATAATCTGCACATGTACCCCTGAACCTAAAGTACAATAAAATGTATATATCTATATTTTTAAAAAGTCAATAAAACTAGTTTTAAAAATAAAGAAAATGCATTTTTAGTTTTAATTATGGATGAAAACAGAAAATGTACCATCTTAACTATTTTTCAGTGTATAAATCAGTAGTGTCAAGCATACTCACATCGTAAAACAGAGATCTAGAACTTTTCACATTACAAAACTAAAACTCCATATCCATTAGATCAGCCTTTGGGGAGAAAAGGTTTTTAAGGAACAGTGTTGAATTTAAAGAAAAATTGTGAAGATACTACAGAGAATTGCCATATATCCCATACCCAGTTTCCCCATCATTAGCATCTAACAATAATATGGTATATTTGCTACAATTAATAATATCAACATGCTATTGTTTAGTAAAGTCCATACTTTATTCAGATTTTCTTCGTTTAATACCTAAGTTCTTTTTTCTGTACAACATCCATTCAGGGTAAAATTACATTTAGTTAACATGTCTTTTCAGGTTCCTCTTGGCTGACAGTTTTTCAGATGCCTTGATTTTGATGGTGTTGACAATTTTGAGAAGTACTGGTCAGGTGTTTTGTAGAATGTCATCATTTGGGATTTACTTGAGGTTTTCTTATATTTGGACTTGGGTTAGAGTACATGTTATCAATATGACGTTATTATTGATGATGACCTTGTTTACCTGGCTAAATTAGTATTTATCAAGTTTCTTCATTGTGAAGCTACAAATGCTTTTTCTTTTTTCTTTATTTTTCTTTTTGGTTGAGACAGAGTTTTACTCTTGTTGGCCAGACTGGAGTGCAATGGTGCAATCGCAGCTCACTGCAACCTCCTCCTCTCAGGTTCAAGCGATTCTCCCACCTCAGCCTCCTGAGTGGTTGGGATTACAGGTGCCTGCCACCACACCCAGCTAATTTTTTTTGTATTTTTAGTAGAGACGGGGCTTTGTTATGTTGGCAAGGCTGGTCTCAAACTCTTGACCTCAGGTGATCAACCTGCCTTGGCGTCCCAAAGTGCTGGGATTACAGCCATGAGCCACCGTGCCCTGCCGAAGTTACAAATGTTTTAATTTGCAATTTCCTAAAATAATGATGTTGAGAATCTTCATATGCTTTCCTGCCTTTTTCTATATAATTACATTGGTGAGATGTCTGTTAAGATATTTTGCCCATTTTAAAAAATTGGTTGTTTCCTTACTATTGTACTGTAAGATTTCTTCGTATATTTTGGATACAATCCCTTATCAGATACATAATTTACAAATATTTTCTTCCAGTCGGTAGCTTATCTATTCATTCTCTTAACATTATCTTCCAGAGAGCAGAAGCTTTTACTTTTAATAAAGGGCAACATATCAATTTGTTATCGATTATGCTTTTAGTATTGTATCTAAAATATCAGCAACAAACACAAATTTACATGGATTTTCTGCTTCACACTTTTCTAGGAATTTTTTGGTTTTGCATTTTACATGTAACATGTAGATCTGTAATCTATTTTGAGTTGGTGTCTAAGTGTTTTGTTTTATGTTTTGGTTTTGGTTTTTGCATATGGACATTCAAGTTTTCCAACACCATTTGTTGAAGAGATTATCCTTTTCTCCATTGTGTTGCCTTTGCTCCTTTTTCAAAGAGCAGTTGATTATATTTGTGTGGGTCTATTTCTGAGCTGTTTTGTTCCAGTAACCTGTGTCTATTCTTGGAGACATTTTTAAGTTCACCTAAGTAACTGAAAAAATTCCTGATTATGAAACTGGGATAAGAAAAAAATAATCAATTCTAACACAAAAAATCCTGTAGTTATTAAATTTCCTTCAACCTCAATATCTATTTTGAGGCCTTAAAAAGATAGTATATGTAAAATACCTAATGTAAAAACCTTGCTGCTCATTCATTGGTAGTCATTATTATGTTATATGGTTCCTATAGAAAGAGGAAAATCTTTAACACAGTCCTAAGGCTCAAGAAAGTTTCTGTTACTAAAACAAATGATGCCTGGTACAAAGTATGATGACCATGTATTTCCAATGGTTGGGTAAGAAAAAATATAATTTAAAAGACTTATTAAATAAATGAATGCCTAAAATGTAGAGGATGCAAACAAACAATCGATTTAAAGAAATGAAAGGGGCTGGGCACCGTGACTCACACCTGTAATCCCAGTACTTTGGGAGGCCGAGGCAGGCAGATCATGCAGTCAGAAGTTCGAGACCAGCTTGGGCAGCATGGTGAAACCTTGTCTGTAACTAAAGATACAAAAAATTAGCCAGGCATGGTGGTGCGAACCACTCGGGAGGCTGGGCAGGAGAATTGCTTAAACCTGGTATGTGGAGGTTGCAGTGAGCCAATATCGCACTACTGCACTCCAGCCTGGGCAAAGAGCGAGACCGCATCTCAAAAAGAAAACAAAAAGAAATGAAAGGTGAATGTTTAACAAATAACTTTGTGAATCAAATTGACCAGTATTAGAGAAAAGAAATGCTTATGAAATGAAAATATCATTTTTCTCCTGTAAAACTAGGTAAGTGATCCAAAGCTGGCAAAGTTTGAAATGGATTTGGAATCTATAAACGCTACTGTTGTAATAATGAATCATATTATTAATAGTGGAGGGTCTATAAATGTGAAATGTGTCTATAAATTGCATTATTCATAACATCAAGGAAATATTTTCTTTAAATGTACATACCCAGGGAAAGAAAATTGTCAGTATTGGTTCAGGAACATGTCTAATGTACAAATCCAAAGTATTCTACTCCTGAAAAACTATTACACATAAAGAAATTGAAATTCTAAAAAATTACCCTAAGATATTTAACATAGAATTATATTATGATAGCAAAAAAGATTTAAAAAACCAAGCTAACTAAATTACAACATACTAACACAATGGGATATGGTACAGCCATAGCATTTTATGTTGAAAGTGCAATAATAACACAAGAGAATGCTTGTGCTATGAAGTTTTATGTAACTGTAGTGAGGAAGTTGTACATATATCATAGTCTCAACAATTTTAAAACACAATGAAAATAAATATGTTAGCATCTTAATGATGATTTTCTTTAGAGTGATGGCTGATTTTTAAAATACCTTTATAACTTCTGTGTTTTCTAAAATATTTGTACCTGTTATAATCAGCAAAAACAGTTCATTTTTACAGAGTGAAAGACAATAATTATTTCAATCTAACTCAATTATCTTCCTACTTTTTAGAAAACATGACTTACTATGGTGTTCCTAAGTAACTGCTCATAACAACTTTGTTCTTTAGCATATATAATTTGTGTTACACTGATCGAGCAAGGTATAATGATCACTAATGTATTTATAGTAAAAGACAATAATAAGAGCAATGGATGTTGAAGCTGGCTGAGGGACAACTCAATTAATTTAGGAAACTTTGCAGATAATAATGCACAAAGGAGCAGATCCTAAAGTAGCTGCACCAGGGATATCAACTACCAAACAACAATTTTGAAAAAAATAATTGGCTAATCTATGTAATCAAGAGACAGACTAGACTTATTCTCCCTGGCTACAATCTTTCAACCATCCTTTCCATATGGAATGAACCAACTGAACCGGTCAAAATATTTAATGGTGGGATAGAGATATCATAATCTTTGATCTGATAAAATGTTCAGAATAGAGGTCATATGAGCTACATTTATCACAGTCTCCA
The DNA here is from genome assembly GCA_036589455.1 of Ateles fusciceps. NCBI lineage: Eukaryota > Metazoa > Chordata > Mammalia > Primates > Atelidae > Ateles > Ateles fusciceps. Next base: position 6,659,862 of record JAZHEH010002982.1, on the reverse strand, counting down.
TATTGATCTCATGTTTTTTTCCAAAGCCTTTCTAAATGCATATTTCTGAAATTTTACCACATCCTCATGTTTCTAGTACCCCTACAGAGATAATCACAGGTGTGACAGAATGAATACAAACCTCATAAGAGCAACTGGGAATGTGCCTTTTAAATTGCTTGTCAACACTCAGTCTATTACCTGGTATACATGGTAAGTGAATGGCAGCTAATTGTTTTCTGCTAAGGGTATATTTTCATGACATTGAATTAATCTCAACAATTTAACATCTGTTGCAATAAAGCAACTTTCAGGATGACTGAACCATATTATTCCTACATATAAAAATTTTAAATGATCTAGAGATCATTAAATCCTCTAGATATTTTAAATAATATTATTATGCTTATTAGCAATGTATCCCAAGAGTGTAATATCCAGAAAATAATCTTTCACTTAACTTGTAATATCCAAGGAATAACTAATTTCCTGGGAACATCTGGCTCATTTATGGAGTTAAGAGTGATTGTTCATGGAGAGGCTACTCTGGGTAACTGTTTGATCTTTATATTTTAGAACCGAATGGTATCTAATTGAGCAAAGAAAACAGGAACTGAGTCCCTAAATGAAATCCAAGCCTTTCAGCAAATACCCTGGGAGTGAACACTTGGCAACAAGATGGGTACCTAAGACACATGTTGCTCAGAGATTTGAGTAGTGTCTATGTATTATCTTGATGCCATGCACATCACAGGCATCATTACATGCTTAAGCAAAGCAACTTCCAATTTATTTAAGAAAAAGGAACAAATTATTTGGATTCTCATTTAGCACTTTTACAATTAAACCTTTCTCAAGTGGTCGATAAAACAAGTTCTAAGAAAAAAGTATTCGGTAATGTAATTTAGCATTGAGAGCCTGTGGCCTTGCTTGGGTATTACAGCTATATTGCTGAGCTGACAATAGTCCCATTGTAAAATACAAGCAATGGTCACATGAATAAGGAGGTAAGAGTCTAGGGAATGTAATTAGTGACTTAGGAGATATATTTAAGAAAAAATTACAGCTTTTAATCTTTTTAAGAGGCCAGAGTCTAGAATGCACAGGCAGAATAAAATGTGTGCATCACAGGAGTAAACACAAGTCATAGTAATGCACAATGCTGTTAACATAATGGCTTTGCTGTCTCGGCAGTTCACTTTATCATTTAATGCTATATTATCAAAGCCTGACGTTTTAATTTCTTTTCTACCTAATTGATATTCCCTCAACACAAGACAAAGACAAAGTTTCATATTTTGATCTGGGGTTTGCTATGCTGCGTATTGGCTGAACCAATGCAAACCTGCAAGATCTTATTAAAACACCATTTTTCATTTTTTTTTCCTGAGTGGTCTCTGGTGTAGTTTCTGTTATTTAGATGTAAACTGATTGTCACAACACTAACTACTCTAGCTCCAGAAATTTTTATTTCAAGCCAGTCTGTTTTTAGAAGTCTACGGCTGTCAAATCTTGTATCTTTCTCTCTCTCTGATCCCTAGAGCAGATGCTCTTACAATAAAATACGTGTCTGGCCTCTAACTGATTACTGCAGCAACTGGATCATAACAAGATAGTCAGATCATCCAAAGGGTTGTGTGTCAAAGAGCAGTGTAAGCCTCTTGGTGTAATAGAGCAGTTTCTGAGAGTTTCATAGTGTTATGGTTATAGGCTTAATCCAGAAAGGAAAAAATTCGATTGTGTATTAACTTTTGATTATCAATGCTTCTGAAAGGGGGAGCAGTTCAGAAATAATTGTTACACATATATTATGAATGTTTACCCAACTGCTGGGGTAAAATACAAACTTAAGGAAGTTGGCAGAATACATAAACAAGGTGGATAAGCACACACTACAAGAGACTGGGGGAGAATGTCTTTTACTGTGGATACCAATTAGGTTATTATAGGCCTGTATTTCATGATTCACTCTACAGACTAACATGCTTCAATGTGTGCAATAAATGTGTTCTAGAAAATTTTGGTGTGGATTATATTTTTTATATAAAATATGCAAACTGAAATCAAATATTTATTTCACTAAAACATACTTGGTATGAGCCACAGTTATAAATAAAAGTATTTTGTAAAGTTCACAGCTACCCTCCAAGCAAAGAGGGTAAGAAATGAATAAAATCACAAAACTTATCCAAAAACATGTGAACACAAGTTCCATGGTGTTTATATAATATGAATGGACAAAAGTGAAGTAAGTTTCTTAAAAATTAAGAGGAGAATTTGAGTTAGCTAAATATTGGTAGATATAAATGAAAATTTATAGATTTTAACTATATCTTGGGTTTTCCTTTCATTATCTTTAACTATAAGTCATATCTTAAGTTTGACACAAAATTGCGTACATGTATTATAAAAGTGAAAGTAGGTAGGGTTTGTGCATCCTGATATTCATATCTATTAAGGTAGTTGCAATAATTTTAACAATGTGAAACAGGTGTCAGGATAGACAGGTCAATAAAGCAAGATAGTAAATGAAGGAAAAAACGAATTTAAAAAATTTAGTATATAATAAAGGCAGTACACAACTTAGCAAAACAATTCAAATTATTTTGTAAATACCACTGAGGAAATGAGTATTTCTGGAAATGAACAAAAGGATGCCTAACCCGTCCTCTTTTAACACCTGCTCTTCCGTCTTCTCTACCCACTCAACATGACAATTATGAGAATGAAGACCTTTATGATGTTCCACTTCCACTTAATGAATAGTAAGAATATTTTCTCCTTCTTATAATTTTCTTAATATTTTATTCTCTCTAGCTTACTTTTTTGTAAGAATATAGTATACAGTAGATGTTTAGCTATTGCAATAGATTCTAGAATAATTAAAAGCACACATGCATGTATTTCTGTATAGACAATCACATGCATGGAAAACATACATACAAAGTGACAAGAAAATTCGAAAGTAAATGAAATAATAAATATCTGAATTTGGATTAGGAAAAGCAAATATAATATCAAAAGTTAGAACTCTCCTCCCCTAAGGACTAATAAATTTGATTAAATTTTAAAAAATAACAGAAGATTTAAAAGTGTGAGGATGATGATGAGAACACAAAATGGATAATAAACTTACCAATATTTACTAGGTAAGGATTTCATACAAATTAATGAGGCAAAAAGTCTTCCCTGGCCCAAAAAAAAAAAAAAAAAAAAAGGGACAAAGTGTAAATGGGCAATTTGCAAAAGGAAGAATTAGACAAATGCCTAAGAAAAAATGTCACTTCTTAGTCATACAAATTAAATAATTTAAGTACAACTCCTTCACTTGGAAAATTAGCCAATTAAAATATATTTGTAATAAATTGTGTTCATTACAGCAGTGGAAAAAGATACTCCATGCATTTTTGCTAAGCTGCTACTATATTTCTGAAGAGAAAATAAAAATTGTTTATCAGCTTTTAACTCAGAAATCCACTTCTGGTTACTTGAGAAAGAGTTGTATGTTTTATTATATCTATCTTCTTCAATAATGCTGGAAAATGACCAATGCCATATACAAAACTCTATGTACAAATATTTATGGTGACATTATTTATAATGGAAAAACCTATAGAAATAGGTTTTAGCTAAACAATTTCTTACACCCATTTAATAATGGACATTCTTCAACATCATATTTTAGAAAAAACTAACATGTAAAATACATATTCCATATTAATAGAAAGAGGTATGCTAAAATAATACATAAATATAAAAGCAATTTTGTTATAGCAGACAGTTGGGAGATGTATATATAATCTGTGGATAAAATGGTTAGAATGAAATAGATCACAGTGCTCATGGGGAATGCTGACTTAATGAGTGACTTTCCTATACTTTTAAGTATTTTCCAATTTCTCTAAAATGAATATATGTTACTTAATAGGAATTGAATTGGCAGTTGTTGAGCATTCTTTTAAGAGTTCTCCCACATATTCTAAGGAGGAAATATACATGAACAGACTTTGTACCAAATCCCCTGCTTTCACTGACTGCTCAACAATCTTGCTCATAAGTTATACTATGCAGTGGTCTTAACTTAGTTGCCCATTAGGAACATAGAGGGCTTTTAGAAAATATGCCAGGGGACTCCCATCCAAGTACTAACCACGCTCAACCTTGCTTAGCTCTGAGATCAGAGGAGACTGGGCACATTCAGGGTGTTATGGGTCTTCCATAACAACCACCCTGGGTCTTCCTGGAGTCAGGTTGGTTGGGAATGCAGCCCAAAGTTGATGGTAAACTCCAATTAAGGCTAAACACTGGCACAAAGCCAATAGTCAAAAGATACCAAAAGGGAAGGTTGGAAAGAACTTTGAAGAGAGAATTCAAGAGGGCGTGAAATCTTAAGGGTAAGCAGGTGGCGTCTGTGCAGTGTTCAGAGGGTTGAACTGGGCAGCCGGTCTGGCCCTGATGGCAGTCCTGCAGATCTTCCTGCTCCTCAACAACCCCCGCTTTCTGAACTCAGAAATACAGTTAAATACTTACAGGCAACTGATTTTCAACAAAGCAAACAAAAATATAAAGTGTGGAAAGGACACCATATTCAACAAATGGTGTTAAGATAACTGTCAAGCCACGTTTAGGATGATGAAACTGTATCCTCATCTCTCACCTTATACAAAAATCAACTCAAGATGGATTAGACTTAAATCTAAGACCGAAAACCATAAAGATCCCAGAAGATAACATCAGAAAACCCTCCCAGACATTGGCTTAGGCAAAGACTTCATGACCAGGAACCCAAAGCAAATGCAGCAAAACCAAAGATAAATGGAAGGAACTTAACTAAACTAAAAAGCTTCTGCACAGCAAAAGAAATAATCAGCAGAATTAACAAACAACCCGTAGAGTGGAAAAAATTCTTCACAATCTGTACATCTGACAAAGGATTAATATCCAGAATCTACAAAGAACTCAAAGAAATCAACAAGCAAAAAAACAAACCATACCATCCAAAGTGGGCGAAGGATATGAATAGACAATTCTTTAAAGAAGATATACAAATGGTCAACAAACATATGTAAAAATATTCAGTATCACTAATGATCAGGGAAATGCAAATCAAATCACAATGCAACACCAACTTACTCAGGCAAGAATAGCCATAATAAAAAACTCAAAAAATAATAGATGTTGGCATGGATGCAGTGAAAAGAGAATATTTATACACTGTTGAGGGGAATGTAAACTAGTACAGCCACTGTGAATCTGGTGTGGAGATCCTTAAAGAACTAAAAGTAGATACACCGTTTGATCCAGCAATCCCGTGTCCAAGTTTCTACCCAGAGGAAAGTAAGTCATTATATGAAAATGATACTTGTACACGCATGTTTATTGCAGCACAATTTACAACTGTAAAAATGTAGAACCAGACCAAATCCCTATCAACTAGTAAAGAAAATGTTTACCACAGGATACTACTCAGCCATAAAAAGGAATGAAATAATGCCATTTGCAGCAACCTGGATGGAACTGGAGACTATTATTCTAAGTGAAGTAACTCAAGAATGGAAAACCAAACATCATACCTTCTCATTCATAAGTGTGAGCTAAGCTATGAGGACACAAGGCATCAGAATGATACAATGGACTGGGGACTTGGAGAAAGGGTGGGAAGCAGGGGAGGGATAAAAGACTACACATTGAGTACAGTATACAACTGCTTGGGTGATGGGTACACCAAAATCTCAATCACCACTAAAGAATTTATTCATGTAGCCAAACACCACCTCTTCCCCCAAAAACCTATTGAAATAAAAAATAAATTAAAATAAATACATAAATGTCATGGAAAGGTGAAAAAAAAGGAAAGAAAATATGCCAGGAGAACTTCACCTTTAGAGATTTTGAGTTAATTATTCTAGAATGTTGATTTTTAAAAAAATAACTTCAAGTTTTTAGTTGGTACAGCCTGAAGACTCTCAAACTTGCTTCTTCATAAGATTCTCTGGAGGCACTTGTTCAAAAGATAGATTCTCAAGCCATGTTATTTCAAAATTCTGAGATTACCTGAAAATTCTGGGATAGTTGGTCTTGGTTTGGGACCTGAACACATGCACACACTTAGGCAAACAACCGAAAGGATTATTGCTGATCAAGACTGCATTTGAGAATGAATGAATTAGCCTAATTTGTAAAACCAGCCACAAAATTTACACTCATAGTGCCTATGAGGAAATGATTCAACTTTAAAATGATATTATCATGGAAACACAACTTTATGAAGAGACAGCAAATCTTATCCATAATTCTGATAGATTAAAATTGCAAAGGGACAGTACAGCTTATATATAACATGGCTCAATACAGATTCAATACTGAATGTGTACATTTAAATACCTAATGGGCACATTAAGTCCTAAAGAAAATTAGAAAGAAAGAGTGCTGACTTTGGACTAAAGTGGAGGCAAAAGGCTTAAGTAAAAATGAGGGTTGAAGTGATCCATATAGAATGGATGAGGGTGAATGGGACTTACAGGCATTGAGAAGTCTGTTTTCAACAGAAGGGAAAGGATGACAAAGGGACAGGTATCTCATAGATCAATATCACAGGGAGAGATAAGAGTAGAAGACCAGGTTGTAATCAAATGGAGACGAATAAAAATGGGAAGCAGTGGGGTTGTCCTACAGGGGGAATGAATGGCAGGGTTACATGAGTACAGTGTAAAATCTCTATCAGTTAGGTACCTAGACTAGATTTACCTCATTCATAAGTGAATCTCTAAAACCTGTACAGTGACTGGCATTCATTAAAGGCTCAGTAAATATCCTTTCCATGACTGAGAAAATATGATTATCATGACATCATAATAATAATTTACCAATTATTTAGGACTGATTTAAAACACATTTAAATATTAGTTTATAAGGGCTTGGAGAAGAGATATTTGCAATACAAAAATGACTGCCATGATATTACTTTCTATTCTTGCCTAGCCCCATTATTTCACTTACCACCTGCCCTCAACCTGTGGTTCCTGGCCTCTGCCACTGAAAGTCCTCCATGATCACCTCCTGTATGCCATCTTGTATATGTGGCATAATCTAGCTTCAGTCTTGGTTCCTAGGTTCCTTGGTTCCTCAGGCCATGTTATCTTGAAATTCTGAGATTACCTGAAAATTCTGAGATAGTTGGTCTTGGGTTGGGACCTGAATACATGCACACATTTAGGCAAATAACCAAAAGGATTATTTCTGAACAAGACTGCATTTGAGAATGACTGAATTAGCCTAATAATTAGCAGGTTGCCCTTTGTAGTCTAAACCAAATTAATACACACACATACACACACACTTGACCCGTGAATGACACAGGTTTCAACTACAGGGGTCCACTTATTTGTAGATTTTACTGTGCCTCTGCCATCCCTGAGACAGCAAGACCAATCCCTCCTCCTCCTCCTCCTCCTCTTCAGCCCACTCAACATGAAGATGAGGAGGATGAATACCTTTATGATGTTTCACTTCCACTTAATGAGTGGTAAGAATATTTAATTTTATTTTCTCTAGCTTACTTTTTTGCAATAATACAGTATACAATAAATTTAATCCACAAAATACATGTCAATCAACTGTTTATGTTCTTGGTAAAGCTTCCAGTTAAGAGTAGGCTATTAGTAAAGTTTGGGGGAGTCAAAAGTTATACTTGGATTTTCACCAGAGAGATGGACAGAACTTTACATTTTTAACCCTTTCTTTGTTCAAGGGTCAACCAGAGAATAAATAAGAAAAGAATCACTGACTTATTTCTTTTTAGTGGACTCAAGGAAGACCTGTATACTATAAGACGTTTCACAGCTATTACTACATCCCTACATCTTAATGGCGAATTTGAAAAAATAATAGCATTAGTAGGCAGAATGTCTCAGTTTTCTGTTTTGGAAAAATACCAGCTTGTTCAAAATAGAAGGAAAGTGAAAGCAGTTCAGTGTCACATTTCTTTCCTTCCTCTAGGTCAGCAATTCTCAATGTGTGTTCAGGGACTAACGACACCAGCATGACCTGAGAATTACTGAAGTGAAAATCCTTAGGCCCCTCTCTAGATCCACTGAATCAGAAATTCTGCAGGTAGGGCCCAACAACGTATAAAAATAGTCCCCAAGGTAATTCTGATGGATGACCAAATATGAGAACCTCTCTTCCAAATGTTTGGCTATTCTTCTGGCTATTTTTATCATAGAGTTCTCACCCTTTGATACTTTTTATTGTTGCTGTTGTTTATCTGCCTTCTCATTTCTCTTTCTTCTACTCTTGCAAATTTAGTCAATCCACTGCAATGGTTGTATCATGGGCTTTCAGAGGACCAGTGGTGAATGTTAAGTCCTGTTTGACTTTCTTTTGCCTACTCATTATTTTTGAATTTTGCATTCAGCTTCTAGTGCAGTTTAGAATCTCAATCTCTTCCACTAAACACTGGCTAAAACAGTTCTACTCTTTACCCCGTTTATGAACTGGTGATAGCTCATGTCACTGCTGAGGTGTTGAAGAGGGTGAGAAAGGAGGTTTCAGATTGTGTCATGCATATCTCAGCTGATGCTGTCTGGTTGCAAAAGAGGTACCCAGGCAGCAGCAGTATCTTAAGAAAATGATGAGTGTAAATTGTCAAAGTCCTACTGGATCTATCATAATTCTAATTAATTATTTATGTAATCTCTTTTAGTGTCTTACTTCTTTGAATATAAGCTCCCTAAGAGCAAGATCATTTTATTTTATCACTGAATCTCACATGGCTAACACAGTGCTTTGTTCATAGTATAAATGTTTTCTGAATAAATAAGAGGATGAATAAATGAGAATATGTTTATTACATAGAACTTCAAGAAGTAGGTTTGTTGGAGTCAGTGAGATAGTTTATAACTATTCTGCTCTTCTCCCTCTATGAAGGATGTACTGCTTTTCCCACTTTAAGAAGATAAGGCCACAGGAATGATTGGCCCAGGTGAGGTTATGGAATTTTAAAAAGCCATGTAGTAGGAGTGAGGCATAATTTTTTGTTCTTTTAGCCATTGAGATTTGTTTCATTAAATATTTTCTTTTCTCTTTTTGAAGTATAAAATATATAAGGTATATTAATCATAAATGAACACATAAATAAATGTATATATCTAAATACACCTTTATAACCATAACCAGGTGAAGATGTACAACATTTCCAGCACCTTGGAAGATTCTTCATTTCTCTTTCCAGTCAATATCACCACCTACCCCAACCCCAGTTACACTATTGTGGTTTCTATTAAAATACATTAGATTCACCTGATCTAGGAACTGTACATAAATAAAATCACATAGAACATACATATTCTTTTGTGTCATGTTTCTTTTACTCAAAATGTTTTCTGTAAATTTTTACCCAGATTGTTTCACAGATAAGAAATTTGTTCTTTTTAGGGCTGTGCCGTGTTCTAAATATCACAATTTATTTTTTCTCCTGTTGATGTACATTTAGGTTGTTTCAGCCATGGGCCATGACATATATAATGCTGTCAGGAAAACTCCATATATGTATTTTAGTGAATAATGCACTCATTTCTCTTGGTATATACTTAGTCACGAAATTGTGGGGCTACAGGATAGAAAGATATTTAGCTTTTGGATATTCTGCAAATGTGTGCAGTAGTTTTCAAACTTTAGTCTATCAGAGTCACCTGGGGGCTTGTTAAAACAAATTGCTTGGCTCTATACCCATAGTTTCTAATTCAGTAGGCCTAAAATTGCATTTCCAATGTTTCTAGGACATACAGATGCTGCTTTTCTGGGGATGACACTTAGAGAACCACAAATTATTTAATAGAATTTGCTGGCAAGATTCTAGAACTAAATATTACTTTGGCTTAAACTACCCTATCTTGATAAACTCTAAGGTTGTCAGATTTAGCAAATACAAAGGCAGTGTCCCTGTTAAATTTGGATTTCAAAAGACAATGAATAAATTTTAGTATAATTATGTCCTGTGCAACAACTGGAGTACACTTATATGAAAAAATGATTTGTTCTTTATTTGAACTTAATTTAACTGGACCTTCAATATCTTACTGGGCAAACTCTAACTGATGTGGCTATTACTCCTCTTTTTCACAGAAGATCCTGACATGCCGCTTTGTTAACTTACTGTCAAAGGACAGGCAGATAGTAAATGGCAGCATATTTCTAATGTTGGTCTATATACCTAAGTCCCGTGATTATTCTGCTCCAACCATACACACTTTCTGGTACCCAGTTACCCAGTGCTATAGTTTGGATGTTTGGACCCCTAAATCTCATGTTCGAAATTTGATCCCGATGTTGGAGGTGGGGCTGAATGGGAGGTGTTTGGGTCATGGGGACACCCCCATAAATGGCTTGGTTTGGTGCAGTCTTCATAGTAATGAGTTCTCACTCTATTAGTGCACATGAGAACTGGTTATTTAAAAGATCCAGGCATGGCCTTACTGTGTCTCTTACTTTCTCTGTGTGTGTGTTATCTCTGCACACTGTCTCCACTCACGCCATGAGTGGAAGCAGCCTGAGGCCCTCCCCCAGATGCAGATACCAGTGCCATGCTTCTTGCACAATCAGTGGAACAGTGTACCATATAAACCTCCTTTCCTTATAAATATCCCAGCTTTAAATATTCCTTTATAGCAACATAAACAAAATCAGTACCAAGGAAAGAGGTGTTGCTATAAAGATACCTAAAAATGTGGAAGTGGTTTTAGAACTGGTTAATGGGCAGAGGCTGTAAGATTTTAGAGGACTCAGAAAAGACAAAAAGGCAAGAGAAAGTTGGAAACTTCTTAGAGATTGGTTAAGTGGTTGGTATGGTTTGGACATTTCACCTCTCCAAACCTCATGTTGACATTTGGTCTCCATTGTTGGAGGTGGAGCCTATTGGGAAGTGTTTGAGACATGGGGGTGGACCCTTTAGGAATGCCTTGGTGCCGTTCTTGCAGCAGTTAGTAAGTTCTCACTCTATGTGTTCCCATGAGGGCCTGCTGTTGAAAAAAGCCAGGCATCTCCATGCTTCTACTCTTCCTCTCTCACCATGTAATCTCTACACACCTTCAGCTCCACTTCACCTTCCACCAGGATTGAAGACAGCCTGAGGCCCTCATCAGAAGCAGATTCCAGTGCCATGCTTCCTGTACAGCCTACAGAACTATAAGCTAAAGGAACTGTAAAAAGTTTATTTCCCAGCCTCAGGCATTCCTTTATAAAAACAAAAATGAACTAAGACAATGGCTGCGACTAAAATTCTGACAGAAATATAGACAGCAAAAGTTATGCTGATGACATCTCAGACGAAAATGAGGAACGTACTGGAAAGTAAAGCAAAAGTCATCCTTATTAGACTTAGCAAAGAACTTTTCTGCATTCCGTTTATGCTCTTGGGATTAATGAAGGTCAAATTTAAGAATGCTGTCCTAAGATACCTAGGAGAATAATTTTCTAAGGTGCAAAGCCTTCAAGAAGTGACATGGTTGCTTTCAACTGCTTGCAACCTGCTATGGTGGCAAGGAGATGACCTAAAGGTGGAATTTATAATTAAAAAGGAAGCAGAGAGTAAATATTTAGAAAATTTACAGGCTGCCTATGTGGTAGAGAAGGAAAGAACATTTTAAGGAGAAAAATTCAAGGGTACTGCAGTAGAACCACTTGCTAAGAGATTAATGTAACTAAAAGGAGCCAAGTGCTAATAGTCAAACAATGAAAAAAAGTCCACATAGGCATTTCAGAAATCTTCAAGGCTGCCCCCACATCACAAGCCCACAGGCCTAGGAGGACGGAATCACAGAATTGATTCTGGCACATTTGGGGGATGCTACTTTCCTATGCCTCCCTGGGATACTGCTTCCTGTTCCCTGTGTCCCTGCTGCTCTAGCTCCAGCTGCAGCTCAAAGAGCCCCAGGTATGGCTCGGGCTACCACTCTCGGTGGATGTAAGCAGGAAGTGTTGGAGGCATATGTTATGTTTATAGGCGTCCAGAATGTCTATGGTTGCTATGTCTATAGGTGTCCAGAATGCAAGAGTGGTGAAAGCTTGGAGGCTTCCACAAAGATTTCAGAAGGTGTATAGGAATGCATGGGTGCCCAGAAAAAGCCTGCTGCAGAAGCAGAGCCACCACAGACAGCCTGTATTAGGGCCATGTCTAGCATAGCTGCAGGAACAGAATCATCACCTTCCAGACCCTAGACTAGTAGAGCTACTAGCACTATGTACCCTCAGGCTGGTGAAGCCACAGGCATTCTACCCCAACCCCGTGAGAGCAGCCAGCCATGGGGATTGCACCCTGCAAAGCCATGGGAGCAGGGCTTCCCTAAGCCTTTGGAGTCCACCTCTTCTTCCAGTGTGTCAAGATGTCGGACATGTAGTCAAAGAAGATTATTCTGGAGATTCGAGATTTAATGTCTGCCCTGCTGAGTTTCAGACTTGTGTGGGGCCTCTTACCCCTTTCTTTTGGCTCATCTCTTCCTCTTGGAATGAGAATCTTTACCTAATGCCTGCACAATCATTGTATTTTGAAAGCAAATAACTTACTTTTGATTTTACAGCTTGCAGCTCTAAACGTGTCTTGAGTCTCAGGTGAGACTTTGGAATGTGAGCTTCTGAGCTGGTGCTGGAACAAGTTAATACTTTGGGGCCTACTGGAGAGGGATGATTTTATATTGCAATGTGAATAGGATATGTGTTTTAAAAGGCTGGGGACAAAATGCTGTAGTTTGGATGTTTGTCTCCCCAAACCTCCTAAGTTGGTCCCCCAAGGTTGGAGGTGGGGTCTAATGGGAGGTGTTTGGGTAATGGAGGTGGATCCCATGTGAAAACATTAATGCCTTCCCTGGTGGGGAGGGTCAGTGAAATCTTACTCTTATTAGTTCCCACAAGCGTTGGTTGATAAAAAGAGCCTAGAACCTCACCCTGCTGTCTTTTGCTTCCTCTTGCCTTGTGATCTCTGTACATGCTGGCCCTCTGCTTTCTGCCATAAGTAGAAGTAGCCTGAAGCCCTCACCAGCAGCTGAGCAGATGGATGCCGGTGTCATGCTTCTTGTACAGCCTACAGAATCATTAGCCAAATAAACCTCTTTTCTTGATAAATTACCCAACTTCAGGTACTCCTTTATAGCAACACAAAATGGACTAAGATAATGTGAAAGGAAAATGTCTTGGGCCCTTTCAAGCTGGGAACTGCCCAGGGAAATTCTGTCTCCCATTCTATTCGAAGTCATCCCTCTGCTCACAGGGATGGATGCATATTCTGATTGCCTCCTCTGGAAAGACTTATGAGAAACTCAAACCATCTGTGTCCCCACCTACCTGTGACCTAGAAGTCCCCTGGGGTGGGGAAGGGACTTGCTTTAAGTTGTCTCCATCTTTCTGGAGGAACTAATGTACTTCTCACATATACTAATTGATGTCTCATGTCTCCCTAAAATGTACAAAACCAAGCTGTGCCCCGATAACCTCTGGCAAATGTCATCAGAACTTCCTGAGGCTGTGTCACAGACACGTCCTCCAACCTTGGCAAAATAAACTTTCCAAATTAACTGAGACCTGCCTCAGATTATTTGGGTTCACAATACCGAGTCTTGATTAAGAGAAAGCTCTGGTTTCTAGGACTGCTAATCCAGCGTGAGATAGAGTGTTATATCCATGTACTCCCACATAAACCTGGGATGCTGCTTAAAAATGTATCTTCCCCTAAGCTCAAGAGGGAAATCATTTTATGACTTGGTGCCACTTTAAGCTGCCACGTGCCTCTGGATCTAGATTCAGTTGCCTTTTAGATCTGACCTTACTGTTCAAGGGTTCACCTATCTCCTCCAGGGGTGTGATTCCATATTAAGTAGCTTGCTAGAGGGTCTATGCAAGAGAACACATGGACCTTTCTCTCCCAGAGGGGGGGAAAGTACCTGTCACTTCTACACATCACTCTTTTGTGGTCTGGCAACACAGCAGGCAGTGAGCATTTTCCTGAGGCTTGTCTCCACTACAGAAATTCAGGGCCAGGCTAGGTAAATGAGCTCAGTCCTGGAGGAGGCCTCTTGCTTCAGGGGAAGGGCTTTTGTGATCTGATCCAGCTTCTGACAAATGTCAGGAGTCATTCCAGTGACGTGACTTTTAAGGACTGGAACATAAGCACTCTAGCCCCCAAACAATCTCTTTTCCTAGTAGGTGAAACTCTATTATTGTCAATTCATTCTTAGATTTTAAGAATAGCTTGCAGTGGTGAAGACCTTTGGAAATTCAGGCCCATTATCTGGACCAAGTGTCATATGCCACCATCAATAACACTAGGTGAAGGAGTTTCCTAAATTCTTTCTCCTTTGCAGAAGAGTTTCTTAAGTGGTATAAAGGCACTTGGGAGGAAAAATTAAAAAATAAAAGGGCAACAAGTTTAAGCATCACATCTGAGAAGTTATGACTGAGCTTTCTGCCTCCAGAGGCTGAATTGGACCTCTCTCTGGTCTGTGTATATCTCTATTATACCATACACATTACAACGTTGCAATTGTCTATTTCATTGTCAGCCTTCCCATCAAGCCATGTGCATTAGAGATCAGAGACTTGTTAATCTCTATACCTGGGACATGGACACTGTGCTTAGTAGGTACTAGACACCCAGGAAAGCTTGTCAGACTGCTTGAGTAGTTGCCAAAGATGGGCTTCTTTTCTTTTACATTTTGGCCTTAGACTGGCCTGTGGATGCTTTTAATGGCATATTTGAGAACAGCCTTCTTCCAAAGAGATATTTACTATTTGTAACAGGGCCTACAATCCATATCCCTACACACACATTCACACACAGCAACAGGGTTCTCAGGGAGATAGTCTCTGGGCTCTCATCCCTCCACCTGGACAAGAGATGCAATTGCAAGTTGAGTTTGTGAGCCTGCCATTTCATAGTTGGTTTAAAATGTCATGCACATGAATGTTCACTGCGGCACCGTTTACAATAGCAAAGACTTGGAACCAACCCAAATGCCCATCGATGATAGACTGGATAGGGAAAATGTGGCACATAGACACCATGGAATACTTTGCAGCCATAAAAAATGATGAGTTCGTGTCCTTTGTAGGGACATGGATGAACCTGGAAACCATCATTCTCAGCAAACTGACACAAGAACAGAAAATCGAACACCGCATGTTCTCACTCATAGACGGGTGTTGAACAGTGAGAACACATGGACACAGGGAGGGGAGCATCACACACTGGGGTCTGTGAGGGGGAAATAGGGGAGGGACAGCAAGGGGCAGGGAGTTGGGGAGGGATAACATGTGGAGAAATGCCAGATATAGGTGATGGGGAGGAAGGCAGCAAATCACACTGCCATGTGTGTACCTATGCAACCATCTTACATGGTCTTCACATATACCCCAAAACCTAAAATGCAATAAAAAAAAATGTTGCATGTTGGAAGCTACTAGAAGAATTTTTTTCCAAGATATTGTGAAACTTTTTGGTTCACTTGGGTAATCAAACCCCATACAGAAAGTGTGAGATAAGCAATTCCCTGGCAGCAGCTGAGAAGAAAACAGATCTGACCTTTAAGTCTGAACACATGCAAAAAAGGTCAGTTTTCTTGATAAATACAGCCTGATTGAAAAGTGAATGTTTCTCCCCCTCCTGAAGGAGGGAATGAAGTCTTTGCTCCCTTCTGCCTTCTACAACTTTGATATTTAAAGTCTAGTTCCTGACCAACAGCATCATCATTACCTGTAGCTTGTTAATGTAGGTTTTTGAAGCCCCTATTCCATACCTGCTTAATCACTACCTGTGTTTTTAACAGGTAATCTGTATACATACAGAAATATGAAAAGCACTGCTCTTTTAATCATACAGTTAGTTTTGATTACAGTTAGTTTTAATCCTGTAAATGCTGTGGTTTATTTGCTGTGTTTTGTGTTGTTGCCCTGAGGAGGTGGAATGTAATTTAGGAAATCTATCCCAAGGATAATAATAGGTCACCACTGGTGTGTCCTCCAACACACCAGTCTTATTTTCTTTTCCAAAATACACTGTACTCTCTAATTTCCCTGAGTTGTATCTCAAAACATGTATTATTTGCTTGCTAAGACTCTCAGTATTTATGTTCTCCTAAGGTTTCCTTCCTCCTTCCTTCCTTCCTTCCTTCCTTCCTTCCTTCCTTCCTTCCTTCCTTTTTCTTTCTCTTTCTTTTCTTCTTTCTTTTTCTTTCTTTCTCCTCTCTTTCTTTCTTTCTCTCTCCTTCCTTCCTTTCTCTTTCTCTTCCCTTCCCTCCCCTCTCCTCTCCTTTTTCTTTTCTTTCCTTTCTCTTCTCCCTTCCTCCCTCCCTCCTTCCTTCCTTCTGTCCTTCCTTCCTTACTTTCTCTCTCTTTCTTTCTTTTCCTTCCCTCTCCTCCCCTCCCCCTCTCCTCCCTCCCCTCTCCTCCCCTCCCCCTCCTCCCCCCCCTCCCCTCTCCTCCCCTCCCCCTCTCCTCCCTCCCCTCTCCTCCCCTCCCCTCTCCTCCCCCCTCTCCTTCCTTCCCCTCTCCTCCCCTTTCCTTTCCTTTTTCTTTCTTCTTTTTTCCTCTCTTTCTCTCTCCTTCTCCCCCTCCCCTCCCTCCCCCCTGTCCCTTTCTCCCTTCCTTCCTGATTCTCACTCTGTCACCCAGGCTGGAGTGCGATCTCAGCTCACTGCAAACTTGGCCTCCCAGGTTCAGGTGATTCTCATGTCTCAACCTCCCAAGTAGCAGGGATTAAAGGGGCACATCACCACTCCTGGCTAATTTTTGTATTTTTAGAAGAGATGAGGTTTTGCCATGTTTCCCAGCCTGGTCTCAAATTCCTGAGCTCAGGCAATCCACCTGCCTTTGGCCTCCCAAAGTGCTAAGATCACAGGCATGGGAAATACCATTTTACAAAGTGCCCAAAGATCTCAACTGAATAGTAGGCAATGGATTTCTGGTGAGCCCAACTCTATTATGAGCTGGTTTTAGGGAAAATACATGGCAGTTCCAGCTAAATATCTAGAAAAGTTTGTAAAATTTGCATTGTAAGTGAGGGCAGTAACACAAAGCAAGTTAATTAGCATGGCACTGCTTATATTTATTTTCAACAGTAGTTATTAAAAGTCTGGCTGGGCCCAGTGGCTTGCACCTGTAATCTAGCACTTTGAGAGCCTGAGGCAGGAGGATCGCTTGAGCCCAGGAGTTCAAGACCAGTCAGGCAATATAACAAGATCCTATCTCTATAAAAATTAAAAAAAAAATCAAATAATATTCTTAGAAATGACACCGAAAACATGAGTGATAACTGAAAAATTAGGTAAACTGTATTGCATTCAAATTGTTTAAAATTTTGCTATTGAGTACATCGTCAAGAAAGTGGAAAAAGGCCAAGCACAGTGGCTCATGCCTGTAATCCCAGCACTTTGCAAGGCTGAGGTGGGCAGATCACTTGAGACCAGGAGATCGAGACCAGCCTGGCCGACATGGTGAAACCCCACCTCTACTAAAAATACAAAAATGAGTCAGGCGTGTGGCGCACACCTGTAATCCCAGCTACTCAGGAGGCTGAGGCACGAGAATCACTTAAACCTGGGAGGTGGAGTTTGCAGTGAGCTGCGATTGCACCATTGCACTCCAGCCTGGGTGACAGAGTGAGATTCTGTCTCAAAATAAAATAAAATAAGTGAAAAAACCCCAACAGAATAGGAAAAAATATACATAAATCGTATGACACACTTGTATCCAAAATATACAAAGAACTCTTACAATTTAACAATAAAAAGACAGATAATCCAGTTTTGGGGACAAAGGATTTGAATTGACATTTCTCCAACAAAGGTGTAAAAATGGCAATTAAGTCCATAAAAATATACTCATTGTTTTTGCCAATGTGGGAAAGAGTCGGTGGTCCCTTGTAATGTTAAACATAGAGTTATCATGTAAACCAATAATTCTGCTCCTAGGTATATACCTAAGAAAAATAGAAACATATGTCCCTCTAAAACTTGTACATAAATGCTCACAGCAACATTAGCCATAGTAGCTAAAAGGTAGAAACAACCCAAATGCCCATCAACTGATGAATGAAAAACAAAATGTGATAAATCCATAAAATGAAATGGTGTTCATCAATTTAAAAAAAAAGAATTGTTGATTCATGGTACAACATGAAAAAATATTGAAAACATTATGCTAAGTGAAAGAGCCAATCACAAAAACCTTGAAAACATTATGCTAAGTGAGAAAGCCAATCACAAAATCTCCATATTGTATAGTGCCATTTATATAAAATGTGTAGGCCAGGCACAGTGGCCCATATTTGTAATCCCAACACTTTGGGAGGCCGAGGTGGGTGGATCATTTGAGGTCAAGAGTTCTAGATCAGCCTGGCCAACATGGCAAAATCCTGTCTCTACTAAAAGTAACAAAAATTAACAAGTGTGTCAGCTCATGCCTGTAATCCCAGCTTCTCAGGAGGCTGAGGCAGGAGAAAAGTTTGAACCAGAAAGCAGAGGTTGCAATGAGCTGAGTTCATGCCATTGGACTCCAGCCTGAGTGACAAAGTGAGACTGTCTCAAAAATAAATAAATAAAATAGAATATCTAGAATAAGCAAAGCTATAAAACAGAGATTAGTGGTTGCCTAAAGTGAGAGTGGAATTGACTGCTGCTGGGTATGAGGTTTCTTTTTCAGATAATAAAGATGTCCTAAAATTAGATAGTAATGAGCATTGAACAATTCTAGGAGTATTCTATAAACCACTGAATTTTATATTAAATTTTACACTGAAAATTAAAAGGGCTAAGTTAATGGTATGTAAATTATATCTCAATATAACTGCTGTTTAAAAAGTCAAATAGTCAAATAACATGTAACATATACACTCTTTAGCTGTTATGATTGTAGCACTTTGCAAAATAGATGACATAATATTATGATAAAGGCATTAAACCTCAAAAAGTAGTAGAGTATGTGGCTCAGAAAATAATCAATAAAAGTTTAAACAAGGAAAAGGCCACTGTGTTTTATACACCTGCTGCTTTGCTCATGCACTCACTCATTCATTCATGCCTGTATTCAATTCACTCATTGAACATCTAGTAATGTGAGGTTTTGTGGTAGGCATTTAGATACAGCCATAATAGACAGATATTATCTTTGTAATAATGTGACCTACAGTCCAAAGATGAAGTCAAACTAATAATAAATAATTCAATAAATTCACATAAATAGAGCTATAAGAAATAGAACATAAATAGCAACTCATTTAGTTTATATAACCCTTAAGAGGATTTTTATAAAACTACCTATTCCCTACACATTTTAATTAGACATCTAAATATTTTCATTATGACTTTAAATTAATATGCCTTATTTATAGTACCCAGAAACTATTATAAGATAAAATAATATGAATGTATGTAATTTGGATGAACATTTTATGATGTAATTTGTAAAATGGTTTCACCTGTGTATTGAGTTAAACACAAAGAATTTGAAATACATTATGTAACATTTTACCCATGTGTTTTATAAAACGTACTTTGAAATATATGATGGTTCTTTAAAGAATTCCAACTACTTTTCAAAGAATCACTAACCTATGCTGCTTCAGCTGTGTGAGCTTACAGCACCCACAAATAGGCCAAAATATGTCTCTAACAGAAAGCTTTGTCCCTCACCAAAATATACATCAAATCAGGAAATCCTATATATTTATGTTTCCTAAATTAAATATTACAATGTTCCTTAAGCCAACATTTCCATTTCTTCTTTGTTGAATGCCCTGCTAGATTTTACAATATTACTAGAAGATTTAGCATGAGTGAAGAGCTTTATTTATTTGTTAGTTTATCATTTTTTTTTTGGTAAATTGTTATTTTTTTTGACTTTTCATTAATAGCCATTCTGACTGGTGTGAGACAGTATTTCATTGTGCTGTTTTGATTTGCATTTCTCTAATGATTAGTGATGTTGAACATTTTTTCATATGCTTATTGGCCACATGCATATCATCCTTTGGGAAATGTCTGTTCATATCCTTTACCCTTCTTTAATTAGATTGTTTGGGTTTTGCTTGTTTATGTGCTTAAATTCTCTATAGATTCTTGATATTAGACATTTTCGTATGCATAGTTTGAGAATAATTTCTCCCATTCTGTAGATTGTTTATTCTGTTGATAGTTTCTTTTGCTGTACAGAAGCTCTTTATTTTAATTAGATCCCATTTGTCAATTTTTGTTTCTGTTGCAATTGCTTCTGGGGTCTTTGTCATGAAATCTTTACTAAGGCTTATGTCTGGAATAGTATTTCCTAGGTTTGCTCCTAGGAATTTTTATACTTTTAGGCTTTATGTTTAAGTCTTTAATCCATCTTGAGTGGATTTTTATATATGGGGAAAGGAAGAGGTCCAATTTCAGTCTTCTGCATGTGGCTAGCCAGTTATACCAGCACCATTTATTTAATAGGGAGTTCTTTCACCATTGCTTGTTTTTGTCAGCTTTGTGAAAGATTTGATGGTTGTAGGTGTGTGGATTTACTTTTGGGGTCTCTGACCTGTTCTATTGATCTACGTGTCTGCTTTTATACCAGTACCATGCTGTTTTGCTTACTGTAGCCTTGCAGTATAGTTTGAAGTCATGTAGTGTGATGTCTCCAGCTTCTTTTTTTTCTGAGGATTGCTTTAACCATTGAGGCTCTTTTTTTTGGTTTCATATAGTTTTAGAATAACTTTTTCTAATTCTGTCAAAAATGACATTGGTAGTTTGATAGGAATAGCATTGAATCTGTAAATTACTGTTGGCAGCATGACAATTTTAACTATATTGACTCCTATCCATGAGCATGGAATGTTTTTCCATTTGTCTGTATCATCTCTGATTTCTTTCAGGACTGTGGTAATTCTTCTTGTAGAGATTTTTCCCTTCCCTGGTTAGCTGTGTTCCTAGGTATTTTATTTTTTTGGTGAGTACTGTGAATGGGATTGTGTTTCTACTTTGGCTGTCAGCTTGGACATTATTCGTGTATAGAAATGCCACTCATTTGCATGCATTGACTTTGTATTGAGAAACTTTGCTGAAGTTGTTTATCTGTTCTAGGAACCTTAGGGCAGAGACTGTGGAGATTAGTAAGTGTAGAATCATATTGTCTGCAAAGACAGGTGTTTGACTTCCTCTCTTCCTATTTGTATAACTTTTACTTCTTTCTCTTGACTGTTTGTTCTGGCTGGGACTTCCAATACTACGTTGAATAGAAATGGTCAGAGTGGGCATTCTTGTCTTGCTTTCGTTCTCCAGGGGGAATGCTTCCAACTTTTGCCCATTCAGTATGATTTTAGCTGTGGGGTGTCATAGATGGCTTTTATTATTTTGAGGTATATTCTTTCAAGGCCTAGTTTGTTGAAAGTTCTTATCATGAAGGAATATTGAAAGTTATCAAAAGCCTTTTCTGCATTTATTGAGATAATCATGTGGTTTTATTTTAAGTTCTCTTTATGTGATGAATCACATTTACTTATTTGCATATGTTGAACCAAACTTGGATTCCAGGAATAAAGCCTACTTGGTAGTGGTGGACTAGCTTTTTGATCTGCTGCTGGAATTGATTTGCTTGTGATCTGTTGAGGATTTTTGCTTCTATGTGCTTTAGGAATATTGGCCTAAAGATTTTGCTGTTGCTGTTGTGGCTGTGCCAGGTTTTTGTATCAAAGCAATGTTGGCCTCATAGAGTGAGTTAAAGAGTAGTCCCTCCTCTTTGATTTTTTTGAATAGTTTCCATAGATTTGATACCAGATCTTCTGTATACATCTGGGAGAATTTGGCTTTGAATCCATCTGGTCCAGGACTTTTGCTCATTTGTAGATGGTTTCATTTAAGAGCTCATTCTTGGTCTGTTCAGGTATTCAGTTTCTTCCTGGTTCAATCTTATCATGTTATATGTTATATGTTTCCAGGAATGTATCCATTTCTTCTTGGTGTTGTAGTTTGTGTAAATAGTGGTGTTCATAATAGTCTCTGAGGATTTTCTGTATTTCTGTAGGGTTAGTGGTAATGTCACCTTTGTCATTTCTGATTGCATGTATTTGAATTTTCTCTTTTTTTCTTTATCAGTCTAGCTAGTAATCTATCTTTTTTATTTATGCTTTTACAAAACCAACTTTTGGTTTTGTTGATTTTTTTTATAAATTCATGTGTCAGTTTCATTCAGTTCAGCTCTGATTGTGGTTATTCTGCTGAGCTTGGAGTTGGTTTGCTCTTGATTTTCTAGTTCCTCTAGTGTAATGTTAGGTTGTTAATTTGAGATATTTCTGACTTTCTGATGTAGGCATTTAATGCTATAAACTTTCCTCTTAACACTGCTTTAACTATGTCCCAGAAATTCTGGTACGCTATCTCTTTGTTTTCATTAGTTTCCAAGAATGTCTTAATTCCTAACTTATTTTCATTCTTTCCTCAAAACTCATTCAGGAGCAGGTTGTTTAATTTCCATGTAATTATACGCTTTTGAGAGGTCTTCTTGGTATTTATTTCTATTTTTATTGCACTAGTCCAATAGTGTGTTTAGTATAATTTTCATTTTTAGAATTTTTAGAAAATTTCTTTATGGCCAAGTATATGATTGATTTTAGATTATCTACCATTTGCAGATGAGAAAAGTGTATGTTACTGTTGGATGGATTGTTCTATAGATGTCTGTTAGTTCCATGTTGTCAAGTGTTGCACTGAGATCTCAAATATCTTCATTAATTTTCTGCCTGATGATGTCTAACACTATCAATGGAGTGTTGAAGTCTCCTACTATTAAAGTGTCATTAACTAAGTCTTCAAGAACATGTTTTGTAAATCTGGATACTCCAAAGTTGGGTATCCACATGTTTAGAATAGTTAAAACTTCTTGTCAAATTCAACCCTTTACCATTATGTAATGCTTTTTTTTGTCCTTCTTGATCGTTTTTGGTTTAAAGTCTGCTTCATCTGAAATAAGAATAGCAACCTCTGCTGTCTTTGTTTCCATTTGCTTGATAGATCTTTCTCCATCTCTTTATTTGGAGCCTATGGGTGTCATTGCATGAGAGATGAGTCTCCTGAAGATGGTATACAGTTGGGTCTTGCTTTTTTAAATCTTATTTGTCACTCTGTGCCTTTTAAGCAGAGTGTTTAGCCCATTTTTGTTGAAGGTTAATGTTGATATGTGAGGATTTGATCTTGCCTTCCTGTTGTTAGCTGGTTGTTATGTAGACTTTATTGCATAGTTGCTTTATAGTCTTAATGGGCTATATACTTCTTTCTGTGGTGGCAAGCAATGGTCTTTCATTTTCTTTAAGGGCTTCTTGTAAGGCAGGTGGTGGAAATAAATTCCCTAAGTATTTGCTTATCTGAAAAGGATTTTATTTCTCCTTTGCTTATGAAGCTTAGTTTGGCTGGATAAAAAATTCTTGGTTGGAATTTCTTTTCTTTAAGGATGCTGAATATAGGCATTACTCTTCTAGCTTCTAAAGTTTCTGCTGAAATATTTGCTGTTAGCCTGAAAGGGTTGCCGTTATACGTGATCTGCCCCTTCTCTCTAGCTGCCTTTAATTTTTTTTCTTTTGCATTGACCTTGGAGAATCTGATGACTATGTGTCTTGGGGATGGTCATATTGTATACTATCTCATTTAATCTCTCTGAATTTTCTGGATTTGCATGTCAATCTCTTTACGGAGGTTGGGAAAATTTTTGTGAACAATATCCTCAGATATGCTTTGTGAGTTGCTTGCCTCTCTCCCTCTCTTTCTGAGATGCCAATGAGTCATAGATTTTGTCTCTTTACATAATCCCATGTTTCCCAGAGGTTTTGCTCATTTTTAAAATTATTTTTAAATTGTTTTTGTCTGAGTTGATTTGAAGAAGTAGTCTTTGAGCTCTGAGATTCTTTCCTCAGCTTGGTCTATTCTGTTAATACTTCCAATTGCATTGTACAATTACTGCAGTGAGTTTTTCAGCTCTAGAAGATCAGTTCAGTTCTTTCTTAAAATGGCTATTTCATTGTACAGCTCTTCTGTTGCTTGTGTCATTTCCCTGGATTCTGTTGATTCCTTGGATTGGGTTTCATTTCTCTCCTGAATCTCAATAATCTACATTGTCATCCAGATTCTGAATCCTACATCCGTCAATCAGCCATTTTAGTCTACATAAGAACCATTGCTGGGGAACTAGTGTGGTTGTTTGGAGGTTCTCTGGCTTTTAGATATCCCAGAGTTCTTGTATTGGTTATTCCAAATCTGTTTGGGCTGAAGTTTCCTTAATCTTTAAAATTGCCATCCTTTGGGTAGGGCTTTTTGCTTATGGCTGTGGTATAAGTTGAATTTAGATGACTGGATGATTTCAGGGGTCAGGCTCAGCTCAGCAATCCTAGGATTTGTGCTCTAACCCTGAAGGACCAGGGATCAGGCTCATGGCTTTTTTCTCTGGCCCTTCAAGGTTAAGCACTTGCTGTACCAAGGACCCAAGGTCTTCGTGGTCCACTGGCGATCATACTCTGATGGGGGGATGCTGGCAAAAGTGTTTCAGTGAGGGGGTGGTAGGAGGACCCATGTGCATGTATGCATTTGAAAAGCAGCAGGGGGGAGGCTGCAGGTGAGTACATACCAATGGGGGAAGGCTGTGGATGGGTACTAGCTGGTGGAGGCCCTCTTACAGAAGCTATCCAACTGTTGGGGAGAGGTCTGCCATGAAAAGAGCTATGATGATGGCTGTCAGTAAGCATCCTGGCTGGGTATCTGAGGCCACGCTGCAAGCATATATACCCAGACAGGGACGCTATGATAGGTCTGAAAACAGAGGGGTGCTCAAATCATATTGGTCATATCCCATGGCAAGATAGTACTGCCCTGTCCAGGTTTAGCAGCCAACTCAAGCTAAAGACACCTAGAGGAAGATGGCAAGCCTTGAAGGATGGAAGCCTAATGCTATGTTCCACTGCAGTTGTTTCCATGTCAAACCCTCTGGACTCCATGTGGGCTAAAATTTTGTCTCTGTCAACTTTCTGGACAGTTCACCCTGCCAGCTCAAATATCCATGGATATCACGTAGTCTGCTGCAGCTAAGATTCTGGAGGTCTGTGTTGAGAGGGGGCCACTCTACGCCTATTCAAACTCACCTTTTCCCTGGGAGCTGCTTGGGGCCAGAAGGAGACCTGGTGCTCAGCAACCCCATACAGGGTTTTCAGCTTCCTCCCCTTTCAGCCCGGGGTCTGTATCCTCTTTCTATCCACTCTCAATGCCTTCTTTTCAAAGGTCTGTTTGGAGTATGCTAGTCTACTTGATGGTCTTGTCTCTCTCCGTGGGAGAAGCTCTTCCTGGCTGTGTCTAATTTGCCATCGTGGCTCCTTTCTCTTAGTGTTAAGTTTTTAACATCTATATTTAGTAATATTATGAATACAAACATGATGTTTCCTGGGGCACATACAGATTAATGATTACTTATTCATAGCAAACTGCACTGAATCTGCTTTGCTCTGATTCTTGGAGAGCTAGATGTCATCCTACAAGGCAAGATCTGTATAGTAGATTGTGGAAACGTAAAAATATGAATCAGGGTGGTTATACAGTAGAGGGAAAGCTGTCCTCACTCCTTTCCTGAGAAATGGAGATAAAATATTTAATCCTTAGATAAACAAATTCAACTTTTGAAGTCTCCTTGGTTCTTACTCTTTGAAATGTAAATGTATATGCATGTGTGTGTATGCATATGTGTGTGAGTGTGAATGTATGTACCTAAGATGAGGATAAAATAATTGTGCAGTGGAGCAATATCTCTCTCAATGTTATATCATTATTCAATCAATTGTAATTTAACTTCCAAATCTTGCCCTTTAAGGCCTTGTCCCAAGTTCCAGTAAAATGTACTTAAAAAGCCATGAATGTGCAGAAACATAAATATATTTCCCTAGAGCCTCGTCAAAGCCTTCACTATCTCTAACTGAGGCTGCTCTCCCAGACTCCTAAGTTTTCTCCCTCTGGTATACTGCCTCTCCTATTCATTCTCTACAGAGCAGCAAGTGTAATTGATGTAAACATTAATCTCATTCACTCATCTGCTTAACAAAACCTCAGAGTCTTATCACGGTAATAGTCTACTTCCTATGGCCCCAAAGCTCACTATGATATATTTTTCTTTCAGTTCCTTGGCCACTAAACTTACTTCCCATGTAGTGCTTTTGGCATCATTGTTCCCTCTGCTGGGATTGCTTTCTGCTGAGCTCTGTCTTGGCTGGTTTCTTCTCCTCCTTTACCCCCAGATTACTGTCACTGCTCCAGAGAGCCCCCTTCTGAAAATTATCTCTAAAGTAGATATGTGTATTCTTTTATTCTCCATCATGATACTCAGTTTATAAACCTTGCAATGATGGATTAATAATTCTATTTTGTTACTTGTTTATTGTTCATCTATGATTTGGGAGGACAGAGATCTTCTTTGTCTTTTTAAAATGTTTTATTCTTAGTGTTAAGCACCATGCCTGACAAAGAGTGAATAGTTAAGAAATTTCTATGGAAGAACAGAATAGATGAGTAAGTGGATTCATTAGGGCTATGCAAACAAAGTCATTCAAAAGCAGATTGCATCCTTTCTCGAATGTTAGCACTTCTCAACTTGACACTGTAAGAATACTCAAGACACTTAAAAAAGAAAAATTGAAGTGCAAAATAAGTAGAGAACATTAAAAAATTAAAAAATAAAATCAAAGTGAGGATTTTCTGTAAACAAGAGGCATTGAGAAGTGTATTGATTTCACATATACCATGTGGCAAGACCATATTAGTCACTTGAAGTAATAAAGAGACCACAATAGTTATATTCCTTGATTTAAGACCACTTACTCTCTTCTTAATGAGGAGTACATATGAAAATATAAAGTGTTTAGCAATAGCTGGGATAAGAGTCACATTTGAATGTTACAAAACTAGATAAGCCATATACTTCTTCAAAGTCTTACTTCCCTCCATAGTGGGAAGAAGTCAAAGGAAATGATTCTTCAGATCATTTTAGAAAACAAAGCTCAAAACAAAATTGAAAGCATGTATTAAATTTTAAGTCCTATATTCCAAATAGTGTTGGATTTTTTTGAGTATGAAACTATTTTATTTTAAAGGATAGATACGTGGAGTCTATTTTTAAAGGTCGTTGCTCCAGATTTCCCAGGCACAAACTTTTTGAGAATTTTCAAATCACAGGAATTATATATGTGAATAGCTTTTGTGTTTTATATCCTCTTCCTACATAGCACAGTTCTAGGCACAAAATAAGACCAGTGCCCATAAACTACTTAGTAAACAGAAATCAGAATGTAGTGAAAATATTATTAGATTAGAAATGAGAAAATGTGTTTTAAAAGCTCTCAGTTTATAATAATAATTCGCTCTTCAGCTGTGTCTAATTTGTTATCAAGCCACTATGACAATTACAATTTTTATAATTAAATCTTTTAAAATCTAAAAATTCTATTTGGTTATTTTCTAAATCTGGCTGTTAATATAGTCTTATTGCTTCTTCCAATGGCCAAGTTATCCATTAGGTACAATGCCTAGAGCTCCAGGCACATTTCCTTAAAATGTTTTCATTATTATAACACTAGCAGAAACAAAATAATCTTTGGATTGAAGAAAATGTTTTTATATATAATATTAATATACTTGCATTTATACCAGGACAGTCATAAAATATAAATTATACATGTGTGTATATATTTATTTATGAAAGAAGGCAAAAATGCCTAAAGCCTACCAAAATTATAATACAGTAGTTCTCTGTTCTTCATAAAATTTTAATTCTCTCTATAGCTAGAGATAGATAGATAGATAGATACAAATACAAATATAGATATATAGATATATAATTCAGTATTGGATGATTCTAGAACCTAGCAAATGGAAACCTTACAGACTCAATCTGTAGTTCATCATGTCTGCTGACTTCTGCTTATAGTGGCTTATTTCCTTAGATTTTTTTGATATGTGCATATATTTATGTCCTTTTAAACTTTCTCTGTAAACTCATTCAGGTCAGACTGAAAGTGCTTTCTACAAAGATTTGTGTTTGCTCCTTCCAGATGTCAGGGTACACTGCCAACTCAGAACAATTTTAAACAGAAACTATGACTTCAGTTGCTTTTTTTCCTAAGGCACAAAAATCTTGTGAATTTTAGCCCCAAACCATTCACCGCTGACTTGTAGTTAAGACTTCTTGGAGAACACTAGTTTTTTTTCTATATTACTCGGGATCTAGACTAAGAACGCTATGCATCTCCACACACTTCTTCTGAATGGCAAGAGTTTTCCTAAGACTCTATCGAGAGTATTGCATTTTAGGGAATCTGGATTTTTGTGGAGTCTCATCCTACTTGGCTTTAGGCTTTGTAAGCCTAATTTATAAGCTACTAGAGATTCACAAATGCTTCAAGGCCAAAATTAGCTCTGTATTGATGTTTTATACTGTTTGAGGATTTTTTCTGTTTTTCTTCCAACTCAAGAATTACTTACACATTTCATCTGAAATTTTAAATAATTTGTACCATCAGGACTAGTCCATATAGAAAATTTGCTATCAGAATGCAATAGGTACTATTAATCATCCATATGTTAGTCATTATAAAACTGAAGGTTAGAGAAATCAATTGAATTGTCTAAGTTCTCATAGCGGATAGATGGGTGGAACCAGATTCCTACTCAAGTCTGCCTAACTATATTTTATTGAGAAGAAATTTTAAATTTCAAAATTTTGAAATTCATATTTGAACATTTATATGAAATGAAGATATTCCTAGAAATATATTACTAAAACAAGTTCAAGATGGAATAGCAAACTATTAACAACTGTTGAAGACATTATCTCACTTTTTTTTTTTCCAAAGAAAACTTCAGGCAAAGAATACAACAGTAGTGATTTCTTTCAAACTTAAGGAAAAAAAAATCTTTTTAGAAATTATAAACAATTAATTAACTTCAATTTGGCAATATAGTAAACTCAGTACTAAACCATAACAAGAATTATCTAGCCATAGTCACTTACAAATATAGGTAAAAAATTTTTAGTAAAATACTAATTCCAACAATATTTAAAGGTAATATTATCAAGAACAATAAATATTTATTCCAGAAATGCAAAGTTGACTTAGAAAAAATAATCAAGCAAGATAATTTATCACAATAGGTGAATAAAGAATAAATTATATCATTATTTCAACAAATGTAGAAGAAACATTTGGTAAAATTTAATATTGATTCCAGATTTTTTTTAAATAGAGATTTATTCATATGTTTGTCCAACTCTCCCTCTAAAAACGTTTGAGAGAAAACATCATAATTAATGATAAAATATTCAATAGTAGCACAAAAAGAAGAAAGAACAGAGCTTTGTAAGATTAAAACTTATCTAGCTCACTGGCATTACGATAGTTAAATATGATATCAATTCTCATAAGGTAAGGTATATATTATAAGCCCTGGTGTGTTCACAGAGCAAGTAACTAAAAAATATAGTTAAAATTAATACTAGGAAATGTTTATTTAGTGAAAAAAGGAGTATAGGAGCAACAGAGAAACAAAAAAAGACCTGAGACATATACGAAACCAAAGAAAAAATAGCAGATGCAAATCAACAATATCAATAATAAATAACATTAAATGTGAATGGATTAAATAATCCAATCAAGAGTGAAAGATCATTAGACTAGATGAAAACCATCAAAACAATTATACACTTTGGAAAGGAGATAGAGATACTTTAGATTCAAAGATGCACTAGCTTGAGTAAAAGTATTTAAAAAAGCATACAATACAAATAGCAACCCTGAGAGAGCTAGAGTGCCTATATTAACTTCAGATAAAATCAACTTTAAAACAAACAAACAAACAATACCAGAGATAGAAAGCAATAATTTATAATGATAAAAGACTTCCTATACCAGGAAGATATAACAGTTACAAACTTATACTCACTAATATCAGAAGCCATATTATATAAATCACAAACTGACAGAACAAAAGAGAGAGACCCTTCAACAATAGTAGTTGGAGACTTCTATACTCAATTTCCAAAAATGGGTAGAACAACTAGACAGAAGATCAGCAAGAAATACAAGATTTGAGCATCACTGTCAGCCAACTAGACATAGCAGATATGTATAGAGCACTGAATCCATTAAAGCAAAATGCACATTCCTCTCAACTGCACATGGAACATTCTGCAGAATAAACTGTATGATCCATCATAAAATAAGCCTGAAAAAACTCTTATAAAATTGAAATCATACATGTTTTTCAACCACAATAAAACTTAATTGGAAATCAATGAGAAGAAAATTTTGGACATTTAAGAATATGTGGGAATATTTAAAAATAATAATAACCACTTCTAAGTAACCAATTCTTAAAGATGGGAAGTTAGAAAATACTTTAAGATAAAGGCAAATAAAAACACAACATATTAAATCCCATGAGATGCAGCAAAAGCAGTGCTTTAAGAGAAACATATAGCTGTAGATTCTATATTAAAAAAGGAGAAAGATCACAACTAAATACAGATATTTTTCAAGCCAACAAACAGAAAAAGAGAAACAATCTAACACTAAACAAGCATAAGGAAGGGAATAATAAAAGTTAGAACAGAAATTAATAAAACAGAATAGAAAAACAATAGAGAAAGTCAAGAAAATCTAATTTGGTTCTTTGAAAAGATGAATAAATTAACAACACTACACTGACCAGGAAAAAAAACAAAGAAGACTTAAATTGCTAAAATTACTACTGATCTAATAGAAATAATTTTTTTAAAATATGAAACTGAATACTATAAAAAACTGTATGTCAAAATTTAGATAACTTATATGAAATGGAATAATTTCTAGAAACATACAAACTACCAAGACTGACTCAAGAAAAACTAAAATATCTGAATGGATTGATACAAATTATAGGAAATAAATTAGAAATCTTAAAACTTCCCACAAATAAAATTCCATTGCCAATGGCTTCATTAGTAAATTCTACCCAAAATTTGAAGCATAATACCTATCTCTCACAAACTTTCAGAACATAGAAAATGAGGAAATACTTTCAACAGTCTTCTATGAGGCCTTGATACCAAACAACACAAAAACACCATAGGAAAGCTACAGATAAATATCTCTTATGCATACAAATAGAAAACCTAACAAAATACTAGAACAACAAAGCCAGCAACACATGAACAGTATTATACAATATGACCAAGTGGGAATTTAACCTGAGGATGCAAGGTTGGTTCAACAGCTGAAAATCAATTAATATAATGTGGTATATTAATAGAATAAAAAACCAAAAGCTTATGATCATCTCAACAGACACAGAAAACCCATTAGAAAAAATACAAACTTCTTTTTATGACAATTAATACTCAATGAACTCGGTAAACTAGAGAACTTATTCAAAGTAATAAAGAGTATCCATGAAAAATTTAAATTAACATCATACTAAAAATGGTGAAGGATTATATAGTTTCCTGATAAGATCAGGAGCAATACAAGAATGTGTTCATGTTCACTACTTTTTTTTTTTTTTTTTTTTTTTGAGACAGAATCTCACTCTGTTGCCCAGGCTGGAGTGCAGTGGTGCGATCTCCGCTCACTGTAACAGCCACCTCCTGGGTTGGAGCAATTCTCATGCCTCAGTCTCCCTAGTAGCTGGGACTACAGACACGTACCACCATACTCGCTAATTATTTTGTATATATTTTTAGTAGAGACAGGGTTTCACCATGTCGGCCAGGCTGGTCTCTTAACTCCTGGCTTCAAGCAGTCTGACCGCATTGGCCTCCCAAAGTGCTGAGATTACAGGCGTAAGCCACTGTGCCTGACACATATTCATTACTCTTATTCAACATTGTACTAAACAATCTAACCAGGACAATTAGGCAAAATAAATAAATATATAAATAAAATTCAGATAGGAAAGAAAGAAGTAAACTATCCTATGTACAGATAACATGATGTTATATATACAGAATATCTTAAGAAATACAACAAAAGCTATTATAACTAATAAACAAGCTCAACAATGTTGCTAGGTATAAATATCAATACACAAAAATCAATCATATATCTATATACTAAAATAATACAGGCTAGGTGTGGTAGCTCAAGTCTGTAATTCCAACACTTTGGGAGATCGAGGTCAGCAGGTCAATTGAAGCCAGGAGTTCAAGACCAGCCTGGGCTTGTGAGACCCCTTCTCTACAAAAAAAAAAAAAAAAAAAAAAAAGGAATGATTTATATTCCATTGGGTACTTACCCAGTAATGGAATTGCAGGGTTAAATGATATTTCTGTTTTTGGAGGGTGCAGGGTGGGAGAAGAGAGAGGATCAGGAAAATAATTAATGGGTACTATGCTTAATACTTGGGTGATCTGTATAACAAACCCCCATGACACAAGTTTACCTAGGTAACAAACCTGCACATGTACTCCAAACTTAAAAGTTAAAAATTAAAATAAAAATAAAATAATCTAAAAATGTAAAGAATTCAAGACAGCATCAAAAGAATAAAATACTTAGGAATAAATTAATCCAAAGAAGTGAAGATGTCTCACCATAAATGGAAGCATTATTTAAAGAAATTAAAGATCTAAATAAATAGAAAAGCATCTTATGTTAACAGATTGAGATATTTATTATTGTTAAAAACGTAATATCCCCCAAATTGGTCTACTCAACACAATCCTACAAAATCCCAGGTAGATTTTTGCAGAAATTAGCAAGATAATACTAAAATGTATATTAAAATGCAATGATAAAATATATCATAAAGAAATTATTAGAATTAATAAGTTTTGACAAGGTTGCTTGCAAAAGTCTGCAAACACAATTTATATCTATATTCTAGCAATAAACAGAAAATAAAATTTTACCATGTAAAATAATATATAAGATTGAAATTTAAAATATCTAGAAACAGAAACCCTTGGCTTTGATGACTCTGATAAAATTTGCCAGTTGCTCCTCTTCCTATGGTCTCATCTCTAAGGTCCTGCCTCTAAAACCACACCCCTAAGAACCTGCTGCCAAGGCTCACCAACTCTCTAGCTTGTTGCAGGCAAGGTAGTGGCCCTTGGTGATCTCTAAATTACCTTAAGGCCATTTCTCTCTCTTTTTAAAGGACAGCATACATTTGCAGCCAACTTGATCCATCTTCTTATCAGGTGAAATTTAAGGAGTCTGATAGCCTTCCTTTATTTCTTCTTATCTTTGTTCCCTTCAGTTCATACTTGCTGTATTTCTGCTAGTATAATCTTATATACACTTTAACAAGTGATAGTCCAGTCACACAATTGGTGGTATCTTCAGCATATACTTTATCATCAATATTTGCAATATGAATTGGCTGAGAATTTCCAAATCTTCAAATTCCAGTTCCTTTTTGCTTAATAATTTCTTCTTCAATTCATCTCTCTCTTCTTGCTTTTTACTATAAGCAGTCAGGAAAAACAAAGCTGCTCCTTTGACACTTTGCCTAGAAATTTCCTAAGCTAAGTATCTGATTTCAATCCTTACAAGTCCTACCTTCCACAAAACACTAGAACACAAACACAATTCAGCCAAGTTCTTTGCCATTTTACTTTATTTTTAATTAATTAATTAATTTTCTTTTTTTTTTTTTGAGACAAAGTCTAGCTCCATCACCCAGCCTGGAATGCAATGGCCTGATCTCTATTCACTGTAATCTCCGCCTCCTGGGTTCAAACAATTCTCCTGCCTCAGCCTCCCCAATAGCTGAGATTACAGGTGCCCGCCACCACCCCCAGCAATTTTTTGTATTTTTAGTAGAGACAGTGTTTCACTGTGTTGGCCAGGCTGGTCTCAAACTCCTGACCTCATGATCCACCAGCCTTGGCCTCCCAAAGTGCCAGGATTACAAGCATAAGCCACCGCTCCCAGCTGTTCTTTGCCATTTTATAACAAGTATCACTTTTTGTCATTTCCAATACCATGTTTCTCATTTTCATTTGACATCTCACAAGAATGGTCTTTAACATTTATATTTTTATCAAATTATCTTCATGGCTATATATTCTCTAAAAAGATGGAAGATTGCTCTCCAACTCTCCTCTTTTCTTTCTAATGTCTAACTGAAACCACTCTTAATGTCCATGTTTTTGGCATGCATCTCAAAACTCTTCAGTCTCTAGCCATTACCCAGTTCCTAAGTCACTTCCACATTTTTATGTATTTGTTGTAGCAGTATTTCACTTCTGGTACCAAAATCTGTATTTGTCATTTCAAACTGCCATAACAGAATATTACAGACTGGGTAGCTTAAACAACATAAATTTATTCTTCCTGCTCTGAAAGCTGCAAAATTCAAAATCAAGATGCCTGTAAGGCAGGTTTCATTCTGAGGCTTCTTTTTTGGTGTATAGACAGTCACTTTCTTGTTGCATTCTAACATAGCTTTTCTTTGGTGTATGTGCATGGAGAGAGAGTCTTTCTCCTGTTATAAGGCTACAAATCCTATCTGGTTATGGCACCTCCTTTATGATCTCATTTTCTGTTAGTAACCTCCCAAAGACATCATCTCCAAATACAGTCACAATGACGGTCAGGGCTTCAACATATAATTTTGTGGAGAACACAATTCAGTCCAGAGCATATAATTGATTAGATGGTTCAATATTATAAAGGTCACAATTCTCCCCAAATTCATGTTGAGATAAAATGCACTCCAATTTAAAATATCAACAGACATTTCATCAAAGAAGAGATGCTGATGGCAAATAATCTCTTTTCCCTATCACATCTCATTAGGAAAACTCTAAAACAATGAAAGACCATTACACACCTATTAGAATGACCAAAATTCAAAACACTGACAACATCAAATGCTGACAAAGATTTAGAGCAACAGGAGCCCTCTCATTCATTACTGGTGGGAATGCAAAATGGTACAACTTTTGGAAGACAGTTTGGTAATTTTTTACAAGACTAAATATACATTTACTATATTATTCATTGAATGCCTTGGCATTAACTCATAGGTTTGTTCACACAAAAACCTGCATAGAAATGTTTATAGCAGCTTTATTCAAAATTGCCAAAACTTGGAAGTAACCAAGATGACCTTCAGTAGGTAAATGGACAAATCAACTGTGGTATATCAGACAACAGAATATTATTCATGACTAAAAGAAATGAGCTCCCAAGCCATAAAAAGTCATGAAGAAAATGTAAATGTGTATTACTATGTGAAAGAAGCCAATAAAAAGTCTACATATTGTATGACTTCAAATATATAACATTCTGGCAAAGGCAAAAATATAAAGATAATAAAAACATTAGTGGTTTCTGGGAATGAGGGAGGAGGAAGGGATAACTAGTGGAACACAGATGCTTTTTAGGTCAGTGAAAATATTCTGTTTTAAACTATAATGATGGATACATGTCATTATACATTAGTCCAAATAAATAGAATGTACAACCACCAAGAGTGAAACTTAATTAAGCAATATATTTTGGGTAGTAATGGTATGTCAATGTAAGTTCATCAGTTGAAACAAATGTGCCACTCTGGTGGGGGAGTGTTTATTATGGGGAGGGTATGTATGTGTGGCAGCAAGCAGTATAAGGGAAATCTCTGCACTTTCTGCTCAATTTTGCTGTAAATCCAAAATTTCACTAAAAAATTAAGTCTATTTTAAAAATACCAGCTTGCTTTTTATTTGGGGATGCAGTAGAACTTAATAAGCTGCTTATAAAATGCACATAAAAATAACAGGTCAATAATCGCCAAGATTCCTTTGAAAAAAGAACATGAGAGGAGTTTCTTAACTCGACATCAAGGCTTATTTTAAAGCAATAACAATCAAGAAAATGTGGTATTAGTACAAGGATTGGAAAACAGACAATCGAACAATCATAGAGTCCAAAAATAGACTGTTGCATGTTTACACGCTTCATTTATGATCAAGGTAGCATTGAAGCACAGTAGCAAAGAGACAGTTCTTCAATAAATGATGTGGGAAGAATCAGACATCCGTTTGAAGAAATGAAATTTGATACTTATCACATTACATAAATAAATCAACTTCAATAGTACAGAAAACAAAAAAGAAATCAGGAAGATCCAAATAAAGACTATAAGGTGGATGCTAAATGATTTTCTATCAGAAAGTCTCAGAAAATTGTCCTTGTTTGATGAAAGGAATGAACAGAAACATTTCATGGTGCAGAAGGACTCTCTGGTGAGCCTTCCTGGGCATTTTTCTGACAAAGTTTTTGCTGACTTTCTCAAAGAACTCTCGTGATAAACAGATGTTGTCATTCTTTGGCTCTTCAGAAAGTCAGCAAGCAAAATGCCTTGAGCATCCCAAAAAAACTGTTGCCATAATCTTTGCTCTTGACTGGTCTGCTTGTGCTTTGACTATACCACTCCCACTTATTGGTAGCCATTGCTTTGATTGTGCTTTGTCTTCAGGATAGTAATGGGAAAGCCATGTTTATCTATAACTATAATTATTTGGAGAAAGTGCTTAAGAATCTTGATTCCACTTGTTTAAAATTTTCATTGAAAGCTCTGTCCTGGTCTGTCACTGATTTGGGCACAAATGTTTGGCATCAATTTGAATTCTTTAGTCAGAATTGTGTAAGCTAAGTCAATTGAGATGTCTATGATGTTGTTGTTTCTGCTGTTAATCCTCAGTCCTCTTCAATTAGGGTATGAACAAAATAAATTTTATCCTCACAAATTGGTATGAATGGTCTGGAACTGTGAGCTTCATCTTCAACATCATCTCATCGCTTCTGAAAATGAATTATCCATTTGTAAACTGCTGACTTATTTGGGGCATTTTTCCCATAGACTTTTTGTAAACCATCAATGATTTCACCATTCATCATAAATTTGATACTTGTCCTTGCTTCAATTTTAGCAGAATTCATGTTGCTCTGATAGGGGCTTTTTTTTTTTTTTTTTTGAGATGGAGGTTCGCTCTTGTTGCCTAGGCTGGAAGTCAATGGCATGATCTTGGCTCACTGCAACCTCTGCCTCCTGGTTTCAAGCGATTGTCCTGCCTCAGCTGGGATGACAGGCATGCTCCATCACACCTGGCTAATTTTGTATTTTTAGTAGAGATGGGGTTTCTTCATGTTAGTCAGGCTGGTCTTGAACTCCTGACCAGCCTGCCTTGGTCTCCCAAAGTGCTGGGATTACAGACTTGAGCCACTGCACCCGGCCTGATAGGAGCTCTTTTAAAACTTATATCTTATCCTGTTTAGTTCCTCAAACTAGATCCTGTTAGACATGTTGTAACAAGTTAGTCTGAGTTTATTTTGGTGCAAAAACTTTTGAAATATATGCATAGTTTTCTTCATAAAATGCATTTTTCCATGAACTTTTTGAAAATCCCTGATACACCAGAATTTTAAAGCTATTTAGCTACAAAGTTTCAAGACAATTACATAGGTAATCTTTTAGGTACCCTTTAACCTTCACATTTGAAAAAGATTTTAAAACAGCTCTCAAAAAGTAATAGTTATAATAGAAAAAGTTGGAAAATTATATTATATTAAAATTAGGGACTTCTGCTCATCAAATGAAAATGAAACATGAAGAGATTGAAGAGATAAACTGAAGAATGAAAGAAAAAATATTTGCAACATGTAAGTGAACAAAACACTGTATGCAGAATGTACATAGCAATTGTACAAGACAAATAGCCTAGTCAAAAAAGAGTGAAAACTTGACTAGGTGCTTACAAATGAGAAAATCCAAATTTCTGATAAACATAAATATGTGTCCAATTTCCTTAGCAATCAGTCAAATGACAGTTAAAACTACAATAAGATAATACACTCATCAGAATGCTCATGCATTGGTAAGGAAGGGGAGCCGTTGGTTCACTCGTAATCTGTTGGTAGGAATATAAATTGTATGCCAACAATTCTACCTGTAGGCAACATCCAATAGTAGGTGTGCACATGACCACTAGGAAGACCAGGAGACACACACAAGAATTGTTATTTTGTTTTATTATTTTATCTTGTTTTATTTTGGTAAGAACACAACATGAACTCGTACTCACTTGACAAAAATTTAAGTGTACGTTATTATTGACTATCACAAGAATGTTAATGGCACCACAGTTGTAACAGCCCCAAATTGGAAATAACCCAAATGTCCATCAATAGTAAAACAGATATAAAAATCTGTCATCTTCAAGCAATTGTTATGCAGCATTGAAAATGTACAAACTACAGCTACATAAATTAACATGAATAAATCTTATAACGTATTTTTAAGGTAAAGGAAAAAAATTAGAAAAGAATAAAACTGATGATTTTATTATATAAGCTTCAAAAACCTATAAAAATTAAACTATGGTGTTTAAGGATGCATAGTTAGGTGGTAAAAGCATAATGAAAGCAAGAAATTCATTACCACAAAAGTTAAAAGAGTGGTTTCATCAGGTAGAGGGATGAATTTTAATTGGGAAGGGGCACACAGAGTGCCTCTGAGGTGCTGGCACTGTTGTTAAGATTTTTGTTGTATGTGATAGTTGTACAACAGTTTATTTAGTATCAAATTGTTAAATTTTACATCAATGTTTAATGCATTATTTTCTTGGCTGTATTTTTTATTTCCCAATAAAAAGTTAAAAAAAAAAAACCCAAAAGCTGAAACTTGTTCTTCACCACTGTCTAGCTGCCTCTAGAAAATAGATGACAACTACCTGTAAAATATGTGCACGCATAATAATATATTCATATATAGAATTTCTATATTGATTAAGCTACCTTCCTTAGGTAGCTATCCGTTGATGATCATTTTGAAAAGAAAACACATTTCTGGAAAGAAAAAAAATGTATTCATCTACATAGTTAATGTGCATTTTTCCTGTGTCATACCTCTCTCCATGTGATAAATTAGATGAGAGTCCCAACTACTAAAACTGTATTAAGATTCTAGTCCACATCCAGAGGATTGATTTAGGAAAGACTTAGGGAATTAATAACCTGCAGTCATTTTGCATATTAAATACAAGCTACTCTATTAGAAAAGAAATTGGGCAAATTGGTGCAAAGACATTAGGAAGAAAATAAAATCCTGTTATTTTCTTGAATATGTTGATACCATGTATCTGAAGAAAATGGTTAAAAGGAACATGGTATTTTTGAGAGCTGAATTCTTGTGAAATAAACTAATGAAAAGTGAAATATTCAGCTAACTAAATAGCTGTTATTATTGTTAAAATATGATTTTACCAATTGTTCTACACAATGTAGACATCTCAGTGCTATGTAATTATTGACTAAGTTACTGTTAAATTTAGATTGAACTGTCCTTTATAGGATTTATACTCTATTCCAAGCCCTGAAACTATACTATTTAATTCCTCCAACTTTTACAATAGGAGTTTTACAGCAAAGAAAAGAAAATTCAAAGATTGAATAAATTCCTGGGGTTATACAGTTAGTAAATGTGAGAAGTGCAATTTGGACACAAGTATCATAATTCCTGTTTGAATAAATGTTCATTACTCTGTCAGTTATAGTAGGCTAATTCCTGTGACAAATAAGTTCAAATCCTAAATAGCTTAAAACAAAAAATGTTCATGACATGATCAAAACGTGTATGGCAGGTTGGTAAATGGGGGCTGTGCACTGCACAGTCTTATAGCACCCAGGCTCTGTCTATCTCTGGGATCTCCCAATGCCAGTGAAATCTCCTTAGCATCTGCCCAGGAAATGAGGAGTGGGAACATACTGAGAATCCTGTGGGAGATTCTGACATTTTACATTGGGAAATGACCCACGTATCTCTTGTTTATGTTCCAGAGACCAACACTCACTCACGTGGGCTCACCTAATTGCAATAAGGCTGATAAATGAAATCCTACTGTATGCCCAAGGAGAAGGAAGAGGTTTGATGAGTTTCTAATGATCACCATAGTGCTTCAATTCTCAGGACCAATGTCATCCACATTTATATAATTCTTCATAGATTGTGAATTTTGCAAATATTTAATACTTTTGTACGCACACTTTGTTTCATTTTTCCATCAAAATGCAAAATACTCATAGTCGTCATTATCAGTCACTTTAGTAATAATAATAGTAGTCAATACTCAAATGGCTCCTCCTACATCCTGAACACTTCCTCTACCCTTGACAATATGAACTACTTATAAGTTCTCAACAACTATATAGGAAGTAGGAACCATTCATATATCTTTTCGTAGATGAGAAAACTAAAACACAGAGTTTAAGTAGTTTGCCTAACTGTCGTATTTCTAGGAAGTAAAACAAGGAATAATTGAATTTTCACTCAACTTAATTGGCATCACACTATTTCCTTTTCTATATTTAATCTTTTCTTGTCATAAGCTATGTTCTTTTCCATCTTTTACATATTATTCTTTAATCAATTATTCTGTACTGTTATATTTTATAGAGGCTAATTCAAGTTTATAAGAATACATTGAAATATAATAATGTAGTTATTCCTAAGTTTTCTTCTGGTAAACTATAGGTCAATTTTACACATGGTTCATTTATTAAGTAGATTTTGCTAACCCTATAAAATCAGGATAATTAAAAATCTGTTAAATCTTTCTTTAAAAAAATTAGCTATGCTTAGTATTACTCTGAAAAGCAACTATTGCAGTTCCTTTTCTGCTGCTTTGATATGCTATACTTCCCAAATATCCTTTAGACAAAAATAAATAAACATTTAACATTCCAATGAATATTGTTAACATAGTGGACTGAGGGTTAGCAAATTCTTAAATTATTAAGCAGAGTGGCCTATTGAATGAGGGAAACAGGCAAACATTCAATAATCTTTTGTTTGTTTCTAAGGCCAAATTTTCATCCTCAAACTCCTTTAAACTTTGTTGTTGTTGTTTTAATCAGAGTTACTTAGGAGGGTAAGCAACATTGTCTCTGGAGGCCCAGAAATAAATTGTTAACAGAGTTAAGAATGCACACAGCCTTGTAGTCTGACAGGCATAAATTGGAATTTTCGGTTTATGTTGTACAAATTACTTTTACCTCTTACCTTCATGTCTTGCACAATGGAATTACTAATGTGTATTTCTTAAAAATAAATGTATGCAAAGAAAACTTGTCACATAGCAGCACTCATTACATAAATACCAGCTATTTTCAAATAAAGTGCACCAGTTTGACACTCTTCTCTCATGGGAACTTATTACATACGTGGAATAATTGAAAAGTGGAGAGGTGCATAGATAAAAGCAGAGAGAGGTGAGAAAAAATGAAAAGTATCCATGAGGAAGAAAAATTAGGATAGCAAAGATTCTTAGACGGCAGAAGGTCAAAATTTGTATGTAGTCATAAAACAGGACCACAGTTAATTCTAGCAAAGTTGTACAGAGCAGAAACAAAGGGTAGTGACAAAAATATCTTTTTTCTGTCTCACAGTTTTAACTGGAGAGTTAACTCTACATTACTCATGAATGCAATATAATATGTTCATCATGAATATGTTAATTCGATGATATGAAAATCAAGCTTTAGAAGTGTGATTATTTTGCTTATTAACCTGGAGCAGGTCATGGTTATTTCTCTGAAGTAAAGATCAAACTTTGTTTGGAAATCACTGCTCTCCATATTTGGCCCCAATCAGCCTCTTCTGCCTTGTTATATCTGTTAATCTGTTTGGATTTTCTATTCTACCTCCAAGAAAAGCTACTTTCTCTTCTTCATGCTGGTTCTCTTTCCCACGGTATACCTGTTCTTGTGGTATTTTCTCATCCCAGCATAACTTTTCCCCCACCCATCTCCCAATATTCAAAACCTGCCTGATTTTCAAGATCATACCTAAATTCCATGTTCCTGAAACCACCACCAATATGCCACGCCTAGGAATTCGTTTTCTCTTCTTGAACCTTACCAACGTTTGATCTGCATCTCTGGTAAGGTTAACACTGCTTTCTACTTTATTCTTTTACATTAATACTCAACTCATAATAGATATGCAATATATTTCATGGTAAATAATATCTATTAAAGACTGTTTTCCATGGAACATTAGTGTACTATTGATGTTTCCTGACAAAGAATTTTGTGATCATTTAAATTTGGGAAATTGTAATTTTCACCTACTATATGTTTCTTGGATCCCTGAGACATTCATAGAAAGATTTAGAATATAAAACATTTGAAATCGTGCTTAACTACGGAATTAAGAATTTTTAATAATAAATACCTTTCATCTTACAGTATATTGGTGTCCCATGGAATATATGTAACAAAATATTTGTGTCAAATGAGCATTGGTTTTACCACTGCCTCAACTAGTAGAAGAATTTTAGCTGCTTCTGCTAAATCCCATCTTTCTTGGTTGTGGGACCTTTCCCTTCCTATCACTGCCATTTCTTTTGGGGTCCAGGACTCCAGCCTGTGTCCTGGGTTTTTGGAAGGAGGCTTGTCCACAAAAAAGTACATGGGGATGGAATTTGGGAGTTTAAAGTGAATAAAAGGCCTCATCAAATAACAAAGAGAGGGAAAGCTGATAGAACTCCTTTTCACAGGCAACATGAGGGGCTTATCTGCATGAAGACCTGCAGTTCTGTAGGAGAACAGCTCCACTAACTCCCTGGGGCTGTGAAGCGGGGCTCAGTGGTCTGTCCTTATCGAGTCCATTTTAGTTAATGTGAACTTCTGCCTCATTCTTCCACCTGTTCTATAGACCCTTTGAGTAGTTTCAGTTGAGAGATAAGCTAGATCATAGATCATTTAGGGCTAAGGATCTCCATGGATTCCATCATTACAACTTAAGAGCAAAGCATTTCATTTTGTTGTTTCTCGGTTTTCCACAGAGTACTTCTCCAAGGAAATTGGTATGTGAAATCTAACTGGGTGCACAGAGTGGGTGTGGGGACTTAGGAGGAAGGGTAACAGAGGCAGATGGTTAATAGAAAATATCTTACCACACTGATGCACATGGCTTATCTCCCTTAGTAGCTGATAAATTCCTGCAGGTTTATCCTTGTGTGCTCTGTAGTCTACAGTACTTAGCAGATAGAATTAGTATCTAATGAATGTTTGTTAAACGAGGATGAAGTTTATAGGACATTAATTATAGGAAGAGTCTTCCAACAACTCTGGCCACAATTTTAGTGGGACTATTAGTTTTTCAGCCCAGAGAGATGGTGGGGGGTAAGGATAAGGTTTCTAGTTATAAAGGAGGTTAAGGATCTTACTTCATGGAGAACCGGTACTAGGTCCAGACAAAAAGACATGTGCTATTGAATCAGGCAGATAGGCAGGC
Source organism: Ateles fusciceps (assembly GCA_036589455.1). NCBI lineage: Eukaryota > Metazoa > Chordata > Mammalia > Primates > Atelidae > Ateles > Ateles fusciceps. The sequence continues at coordinate 6,616,594 of JAZHEH010002982.1, read as the reverse complement.
AGACAGACAGACAGACATCCTCAGCATGAGGCACATCCTGCCAAGGAGGACTGGGGTATAAATCATCATTTCAAATATCATGTGCTATTAGAACATAAGGGCAAATTTTCTTGTCTTGTCTAAATTGTAATTTTGACTTAGTGTCCTTCAATCACTCATAGCAAAAGGAGATTAATAGCCTATTTAATCATCCGTCAGGAGAAAAACACATTTAAAGATGTGGCAAAATGGCTCTTCAGATAGGTCACATGATATTTGCAGTGATTTGAAATTGTTTGCTTCTGACTGATAATGCCCTCTCTTTTGATAAAGGTACTGCTGATGGCAATGGCTTTATGCGTCGGCACAATTATGCGTAATGTTTTATTATTGGTTCATTCCCCATAGTTCATTCCACATCTTTGAAGACAACATTTCTGCAAGTCTGTCTACTTGTGGCATTTCTCAATGCAGTGAAACTTAATTTTTAATCATAAACCTTTCCATTTATCTGGTGTTTAACATTTTTAAGGTACTTTAACATCTGTATGTCACATCAAACTCATAAGAGCCCTGAGAGCTAAAGAAAGACGGAATTATCTTTCCAATTAGACATTAAGTACATGTGGCAAATAGCATTTGTCACAGAATTTGTGAAAAGACTCACTCTGTGACCCCACAGTACCTTTTTCCCTTGAATGTCTACTTGTCCCTGGAATATCTCCCAGTTATGATGCTGGTCTCTTCCTCTGCTTAGCTTGCCATTACACAGTTATATGGATTGGCTGCCAACCACATTCTAGATGTTCTTCCCACAGAAGTGGTTGGGTTGAGCATTCTTTCATGCTTTGGAATTTTTCTAAAATTTGTTTTCCTCTCAATCTCTTTTACAAAAAAAAAAACAAACAGTTTTCATTTTAAATACTAGCATCTCTCATTAGGATGCAATTTTCCAGAACTGCTGGCAGCTGAAAACCAGTATCAGATAAAACTTGGTGTGTTTTCCTGAGTAGAGTGATAGCATTTGGCTATATTGTACTCTGCTACAGTGCTCTAAACATAGACGATTCTCAATAAATAGGATACATGGAGATACTATCATTTCTAAGTTATTAGAGCCTCACTTGGCTCTAAACTTGATTTCATTTGTTATGGAGCTGTGTGGAACATAGTAGGCACTCAATACATGCTTTAGGAATGAATGATGCTAATAACTGTCCAAATCTTGGCTGCAACAACAAATAAGCGATAATTTAAATTGGTCTAATTGTAGTCTATTTTTATAAAAATTTCAGAAGGTGGCTTGGGGAGATTAGGGGTTGTTTTGCATTTATGGATCCAATGCAAATATGTTTTACTCATTGTGTATTTTCTATTTCAAGCATTCCTCTTTCCAAAGCCCCTAATTTTGACCTTTGTTTATTTATTTTTTGGGGAAAGGGGATTAGTGGGTGGTAGTTTTATGTGTTATTTCTTATCTCTATCTTCCTTTCAGAATTGTTTCTCATACCTTTTGTGTATAAATTGCCTTTTCCCCAACTATCTTCTATTTCTTAGCAATATGTTTTCTCTTTGCCTTGTAGCACACAAAAGCACTTAGAAAATATGTTCCTGCCTCAAATTCATTTTACTCTGTGCTAAGGCATCAGTCAACCTGAGATCACTTCTTTTCACTTGGTGATCAACACTAGGATATATACAGGTGTCTCTCACAGCACATGCTGTGCTGACGTTAAACATGTTTGTCTCTCCATCACACTGTAAAATCTGTGAGGAAGGGAGACATGACTTATTCATCTGCATATCCATACCTAATATTGGAACAACTGCTAAAAATTTCAACGCAGTAATAAGCATTTGTGGAATTGTATCTAGTGTTCTCAGGCAGGCTGTGGGGAACTTGGCCTTTGCAAATGAATGCTGACTTTAAGAACAGCTGAACAGATTCACAAGGAGGTATGCAGCTTGTATTTCTCTTTTATCAAATGCTTCTCATTAGAATATTGCTTCAGACTGCAAAACATGAATAAAGGGGGCTGAATTGTGACAGTCATCTGTCAAATTTCTAGATGTTTTAAAGTACTGTTGTGAAAACTTTACCCATCATTTTTAATATGGCATTTTAGAGTTAGACACACAGTGAGAAAACCTTTTTTTTCTAATACAGTGATTTTTTGGGGCTTCCCTTAAAAAAATAGCCCTATAAACTACTCAACAAAATTAACTGCTTGCAATATTATATAGAATTTTTTAAAGTGTTGTTTGTACATTCAACCCTAAAAGTTACATTATTAGTGGTAAAAATGACAATGGTAGGTAGTTTTGTTAGGTTCAAGTCACAGTTTTACTATTAGCTATTGTGTGTGTGTGTGTGTATAATGTATTATGTATTATGTATAAAATTTCAAAAGTTGTGCTCAGAGTCACACAAATCTGGATCTGGGAAGATTACCTTTCAGATATTGAGCAGATTTTGGAATAAGATAATATAAGAAGATTTTCCTAAACCCAGTGCTAGAGACAGTGTGAACAAGGATGTCCTATTTTGCTAAGGCTGTCGTAACAAATACCATGACTGCATGTCTTGAACAATAGAAATTTATTTGCTTCCAATTCTAGAGGCTAGAAGTCCTTGATCAAGTTGTTGTACTCTGCAGCCTCTCTCTTTGGCTTGTAGATGACCACTTTAAAAAGTTACTGTTAACTTTTCCTCTGATGTTTTCATATGACCTCCCCTCTGTGTCTGTGTCCTAATGTCCTTTTCTCTTTTTTTTTTTTTTTTTCCTTGTTGCTCAGTGCAATGGTGCGATCTCGGCTTACTGCAAACTCTGCCTCCTACGTTCAAGCGATTCTCCTGTCTCAGCCTCCTGGGTAGCTGGGATTGCAGGAGCATGCCACCACGTTTGGCTAATTTTTTTTTTTTTGTATTTTTAGTAGAGACGGGGTTTCATCATATTGGTCAGGCTGGTCTCAAACTCCTGACCTCAGGTGATCCGCCTGCCTTGGCCTCCCAAAGTGCTAGGATTATAGGTGTGAGCCACCATGCCCGGCCTCCTAATATCCTCTTCTTATAAAAACACCAGTCATATTGGATTAGAGCCCACACTAATGGCTTCATTTTATCTGTTTAAAGACCAGATCTTCAAATATAGACACATTGTGAAGTATTGAGGGTTAAGATTTCAACATATGAATTTGGAAGGGGCACAATTCAGTCCATGACAGGGGCTATGAGGTACCTCCAGGCTGTGCATCCTGTGTGTAAATGAGTTCTGAGTAAAGTTATCTGCGCTATCTTATAGTGGAATGCCCATTGTAAGGAGGAATTGAGAAGAGAAACATGGGGATCCTGTATGAATTTTAACCCAAATTGAGTGAGTTTCTGTCTCTCAGCACATCATTACAGAAGAAAACACTTTAATATAAAAAAGGTAACAGTAACTTTTTTAAGTGGCAGATTGCTGTTCTTTGAGTTCCATCTTTAACCCAAACTTCAAACACTCTCAAAATGAAATCCAAGTTCTATCTACACACTAATCGCAACTTTAAATTTTTTTGTGTTAACTGGAAGTGTTTTGATCATCATGTTTGGCTGCTAAATATAATTACCAAACTTAGTTTTCAATGTAAAATTTTCTTTAATCTTGATCATTATACAGATCCGTGAACATTTTTTTGCGAACTGTCATTTTGTGTCAGTATCACTATTAATGGTACATTCTTCTTCTTTTATCTACTATAGTCTTATGACCTACTTCGTTTGTGTTTTTTAATGATACATTCAAAGTTATAGGAATCAATCAATCAACACATTTGGTGCGTTCTACTCTGTGCTGGAAAACTATGCACAGAAGGAGAATGTGGATGTCACTGCTCTGCTGAGCACAAGCATTGATGTCTTCTAATACAGCACTATTATGATATTCACTTTTTAGATGAGAGCCCAGGGTCAGATGGTATAAGTGACAAATATAAGATCCAACCATTATTATGCCCCATGAGCTGATACTCAAATCCGGCTTTCATTAACACCAACACTTCTACTTTCTAATATACTATGGAATATTTTTCTCCAAATGCTAGTAGCATTTATGGTAGTCCCTGATCTTGCTTCTGTGGTCCCTAGATACTAAGACTCTGAAGTACACATAATTACCACTGTTTTACAGATGAAGGATTTCCACTTTTGGAAGGTGAGTGACCTGCTCCATAATGGAATCAATATTGAAAGAAGATGAAATCCCAAGACTCTGGGGATGTTTCTCAATGAGTGTAAGACACTAACCTCACTTTTAAGGAGTTGTGAATTAACTGAATAGTTGTAAAACTATAAAACTAGAATTATCTGTATTTACAGCCAAAGGATGTTTTGGGAATAATGAACGTATTCTAAGAGGACATAATCCTTGGGCAACATTTTATGGTTAATTTTGTATCTTTTTCTCTTGAGCCTACCTTAAATAATCTTAAATTTTAGTCTTCACTAATCCAGTCACTTTGAACTAAATCATTTCTTTGTATTTCATACCATCAATCCTCTTTTACCTAAAATCCCAATTCCCAAAGTGTTCAGAGGCATCAGTCATTACTGAGATTTAAAAATTAAAGGAAACATACTAAATGTTCTAGCAAAATAAAGGAGAGCCTAGGGAATCTGTGCCTTGGGAGACATTTAGGAAAAGGGTAGAAATAATGAAGGTGGAATGGACGAAATCAAGAAGGAGAGAGTTGAAAAAAGACTACAGTGGATGGCAATTAAAGCAAAATATAACAAATAATTCACACTAATGGAGAGAACATGAGACAGAATTAATGTAACCTGAGAATGTCAGACTAGGGGTTAGAGTGGGACGGCAGGTAGCAGGAGGAGAGAAGAAAGCTAATGAGAAAGCATTTATTGACACAGCCCAGTATTACATGCAACTGAATGACCTTTCCACATAGCCCCCGTCAGTACTGCTAGAGCAAGACCTCTGACTACATGACTGCAGAACAGGCACTGCATGAGGAAAAACAGAAAAGTATTGTAAGACTCTTGAGGGAAGAGGGTTTATACACAGAGACAAATATATCCGTAACAGATTTTTGATAATTTATGCAAATAAAATATTTAAAAAATTAATGAAACAGCAGATGCTAACACAGTTAATAAATCTCTGTAGCTTGAATGAGTAAATTCCTTTGTAGTCACTGCCAGACAAAGGTATTTCAACTTTTCAATCCCAAAATACCATAGATCACAATATTTTTCAGAATATTAACTACTGCATAAATTCCACTAGAAAGTGAATCTATCTTGTAGGCATTATTATGAGGTTTTACAATATCATCATATTAATAAAAATATGGGGTGTTCAACGGCCACATGAGATTCAAATATTTGTATGATGGAGTATCTAGTAGAGCTTAGTAAAAGGGGTTGCTGCTGCCAGTGTTGCGTTTGACATAAAGGATGCTTTGGATGACTTCTTTTTTACTTGCAATGTGAGAGATAAAATTGAAGGTAAAAGAGGAGTTCATATTTCAAAAGAACATTAGAGACATATTTATGTAGTTATTTACAATTATGTTTTCTGAATATTTTCACAAAAATGCAGTTCTAAAAATAAAAATGTACATTCATCTAGCAATGCCATTTCATCTCTCCTCAGTGTTGTTTTAAATTTGTTCAAAAGCAAAATCATTTGATTAAATTCATAGATCTAAAGACCTAGAAGTTTATAATGGAAATGACATTCTCATAAACAACGTTAATGATAATAGCTCCACCTTATTGAATGCTGAGTTTATGTTAAGAACTCTTTGCACATTATTTTTTTAAATTGTTACATCAATATTTGGAGGCTGAAATTATCATCTCTATTATTCAAATTAGAAATGTGATGCTTAAGAATGTTAAAAGAATTTGCTTATGGCAACACAGATAGCAAGTGGAGGAACTTGGATTGGAACTAGGAAGTCAATTCTATATTCCATGTGCTAAACCACAATATTCTACAGTCTTCACTGAGTACCATGAATGTATTTCCTGAAGATGTTTTTATACCTCCTCCATTTTTTTAAATAAAGAATTTAGTTGCCTAGAATCATCTAGGGTATTAGTAATGAACAATTTCAGTTTATGAGGAATAAAAAAAACCAATGAGAGTAATCTTAAATTCAAAGGCCATGTTATAACAAGTATGTATAATTAATCTCTCATATTTTAATAAAGATAAAATATTTCTAATAGAAAATAAGTTTCTTCTCATGCTCATTAAATGTTAGTGTTAAATAGTTAGAAAGTGTAAAACTGAAGGGCAATATAGTTCGTATATTTGTCCCTGCCCAAATCCATGTTGAATTGTAATCCCCCGTATTGAAGATGGGGCCTGGTGGGAGGTGATTCGATCATAGGAGTGAATTTCTCATGAATGGTTTAACACCATCCCCTTAGTGCTGTCCTTGTGATGGTGACTGAGTTCTTGTGGGCTCTGGTCATTTAAAAGTTGGTGGCACCTGCCCCTCTACTCTCTCTCCCCCACCCCCATTCTTACCATGTGCCATGATTACTCCCCTTTTGGGTTCTGCCATGATTGTAAGGTTTCTAAAGCCTCCCCCAGAAGCCTAGTAGATGCCAGCAGCATGCTTCGTTTATAGCCTGTGGAACCGTGAGCCAGCTAAACCTCTTTTCTTTATAAATTACCCAGTCTCAAGTATTTCTTTAGAGCAATGCAAGAACAGCCAAATAGCAAAAGGCAGCTACCTCTGGGGACTATACGTTTCATTAATCCTGACCTTAACTCAATGCTAGCAGTAGTTCTGGTATGACAAAGGCTTGTCAACAATTGTTGCTTCACCCTTTCTATGAGAATGGTCACCAGATCTAAAGACAACAGTTTGCAGAAGTAATTTTTCTTTGATAAAAATCTCTCCAACTTGTATTGGAGACCATTATTCTAAGTGAAGTAACTCAGGAATGGAAAACCAATCATTGTATGTTCTCACATATAAGTGGAAGCTAAGCTATGAGGATGCAAAGGCATAGGAATGATACAATAGACTTTGGGAATTCATGGTGCGGGGAAAGGGTGAAAGGGGGTGAGGGATAAAGACCGCACATTGGGTACAATGTACAGTGCTAGGGTGACAGGTGCACCAAAATTTCAGAAATCACCACTAAAGAACTTATATAACCAAACATCACCTGTTCCTCAAAAACCTATTGAAATAAAATAAAACAAACGTGGAAGAGGGAGACAGTAGAGCAAGAGTCAGATTGAAGTGATGGAGGAAAACTTGGCTGGCCATTGCTGGCTTTGAAGACGGAGGAAGTAGCCAGGAGGAACTGAAGAGGGATCTAGAAGATTGAAAAGCAAGAAAAACAATTCTCCTTTGGAGTCTCTAGAAAGGAATGCAGATCTGCCAATACACTGATTTTAGCTCAGTGAAATCTATTTTAGATTTCTAACACTCAGAACTGTAAGATAAATTTGTGCTCTTTAAAAAAAAAATAAACAAAAAATATTGACAGTAATCTCATAATTGATCAAGGAAATCATGATGTATGATAAACTAATGAAAGCAGTAGAGGCACTTTTTCCTTCTTGCTATTACCTAGTGCAGTGTGCTAGATATAACAGCTCCTCGTTACATTCTTATTCATTTGATTTATAAGGTATCTTTAATATATTAACAGGAAAAAGAGCCAAGTTAATTTAATAACTCATTTGTATTTTACAAGGCAATTAGAAAAAAAAAGTGAAATTAAGCTCGCATTGTAAAGGCTGAAAAGACAAAAATGACTCCAGGAATTCTAATTTCTCCTGTTAGCAATCATTATGTACACAGAGGTTTGAAAATTCTTGGTTTGTTTTATTTTCTGTTTGTTATATTCCTGATGTTTTTAAAATCCAAATGCCATATGAGGAACACTAAACTGACTGCTAGATGTTGGTGAAATGGGGGTTCCAATTGCTTCTATCACCCCCACCTAAATGACAGGCCTGTGAGTGAGGTCATCTTAGATCCCAGCCTGAGCCCAGGTAAGATCAGGTTGGCTTTTGTCATATGTTAAGGCATCATTCAATGTTCAGTTGCTTTTTAATAGTAGGATTAGCAATGTAGATACACATCTATTTTTTATTTTCCATCAACACATAACTCTCAGGAATATGCTATCATCAGTCAAGTGAATAAGTCGGGATTTTACTAATACTTGGTAAGAGGCCAGAAAAAAATGAGCCAGAGTCACGGCCAAAGGAACTGCAATGAGCATGTTTCAATGGTTAACAATACGTTTATTCATATGTATTCCTAGCTCAATGAGAATAAAAGTCTAGCTGCTTACTGGAAGGATGACATTCTTACATGATGTTCTACTCTGTTGATTTGTACTGGAAATCACGAATGCTCTAAGAGGCAAGTTGTATTTAATTAATCAACAACACTTGTTGAATCCTGAGTGTCCTCTACGTGCCGTGTATGATCCTGTGACTACAGCCTACAGGAAACACAAGCACAGCCCTCTCACGTCATTGTCCGCTACTATATCACTTGCCCTTTGGGAAGCAAAACCAGTCTCCTCTAACCCCAGATAATGTGTAGTAGCTCCTGGCCTACCTAACCTGGGACATTAGGAAAAATACACTTGGCCAGGAGCTGATATGCTTGGTCTTAATCCCAAATCTTTCAGTAAGCAATTGTGTGATTCTGTATTTGGCATCTGATTTTTCTATGCCTACATTTTTTTCACCTATAGTTTGGGAAGTAAGAACTTGCCTTTCTTTTCTCAGAGTGGATGTGAGAATGAAATTTGACATTTTAGAACTGAATAGCACCAATAAAGCTGGTTCTTCTATTTTAGCTTTACACATCAGGAAAGTAAACTATAAAAATTGTGAGTGTTTGGCATCCTTGAATAAGTTTTATTTTTTTCTCTTTTCTTTTATTCTTTCCTCTTCTCTTTTCTTGGCATTTTATTTCATTCATACTTTTCCTAGTTTTGGTTTCATTATATTTTAGGCATTCTCTTCTTTATTTAGACAAAATAAATTTATTTATTTATTTTTAGCCAGTAGTCTTGGCATTAGATTATGAGGTAGATATCTCTGCCTACACTCTTATTTTTTTACTTGTTTTTGGGGGTGCAGGGGTTTTCTGTTTTAATGGATAAGTTCTTTAGTGGTGATTTCTGAGATTTAGGTGCAACTGTCCCCTAACAAGTGTGCACTGTACCCAATTGTACCCAATATTTAGCCATTTAGCCCTCACCTCCCTTCCACCCTTCTTCCAGAGTCCCCAAAGTCCATTACATTATTCTTATGCCTCTACATCCTCATAGCTTAGCTCCCACTTATAAGAGAGAATATACACTACTTGGTTTTCTATTCCTGAGTTACTTTACTAAGAATAATAGCCTCCAACTCCATCCAAGTTTCTGCAAAGGCCATTATTTTATTCTGTTTTATGGCTGAGTAGTGTCCCATGGTGTATATAAACCACCTTTTCTTTATTCACCTGTTGGTCAATGGGCATTTAGTTGGTTTCATATTTTTGCAATTGCTAATTGTGCTTCTATAAACGTATGTGTGTATGTGTCTTTTTCATATAATGACTTGTTTTCCTTTGGGTGCATACCTACTAGTGGGATTACTGGATCAAATGGCATTCATTTTATTATTTATTTATTTTTACGTCATTACATGCATTACTTATAAATGTCTCCAAGTCTTTTATTTTAAAAGATACACTTTTTAAAACAAACATGCACATAAACACACATATTTATATATTTGTTGCAGGAGAGAAAATGTGTTACATGCCTAATATAGTTTTAGAACACCATGAGCTATATGGTCAATGTTTGGATTTTGATGATCGTTATGTATGTTACTGACTCAGTGTATTTGCTCTCAGCATATATGCTATGGACTGTTAAGATCTCTGGTGCCGGCCGGGCGCGGTGGCTCACGCCTTAATCCCAGTACTTTGGGAGGCTGAGGCGGGCGGATCACGAGGTCAAGAGATCGAGACCGTCCTGGTCAACATGGTGAAACCCCGTCTCTACTAAAAATACAAAAAAAAAAAAAAAATTAGCTGGGCGTGGTGGCGCGCGCCTGTAGTCCCAGCTACTCGGGAGGCTGAGGCAGGAGAATGCTTGAACCCGGGCAGCGAAGGTTGCAGTGAGCCGAGGTCGCGCCACTGCACTCCAGCCTGGCGCCTGGTGACTGAGTGAGACTCTGTCTCAAAAAAAAAAAAAAAAAAAGATCTCTGGTGCCTCTTTGAATTGACCCGAGGAAAGAACATTTCCCACATTTCCAGCGCTAACTGTGACATTAGAAAAACTGTGAGAACATATCCAATGATGCAAACAACTTGTTTCGTCATCTCTATAATTTAATGTGACCCTCGCCTAGGTCACATAAATATTCCTCATGTCTTATTAACTTATTTCACTAACTAAACCTATTAGTTTATAGATAGGTTAGACAGACAGACAGACAGATATAGATAGATAGATAGATAGATAGATAGATAAAGATAGGTGATAGATAAATGATAGAGAAAGTGTTTGATAGATATCTGTCTGTCTAACCTATCTATAAACTAAGAGGTTTAGTTAGTGAAATAAGTTAGTAAGACACGAGGAATAATTATGTGACCTAGGCTAGGGTCACATTAAATTATAGAGATGACAAAACAAGTTGTTTTCATTCAAATGGCTCAGAGTGGATTCAATATAATCAGTTACAACAAATGTACTAAAGGGTCATGATATTTTGGCATCTGAATATTATCTGAAAGAACCTAAGGTATCTACTAGATGTTGGCTACATGGGACCTAAATAGCTCCCATTGCCCCAGCCAACAGCCAGACCTATGAGGGAGGCATATCACCCATTATCAAGAGCACAGTGGGCCACTGCTCCTCCTCTATATTGACACTTCTGGTTTGATTTGGAAGACAAAATAAATGATTTTCTAGATCTTCATGTTTATATATATAGATGAATGAGCCATCCAGAAAATACACAGGTATGATTGGCTTCATTTCCAACACATGTGATTAAGTACACAAACCTAGGTAACCTGGGTCAGAGTAGCACTGGCCTCAGGAAGATAAGCAAGTACTGATGTTCAGACAGCTGCCAGCTCATGTACTTGCTCCAGTCTAGCCTTTTGCCTCCATCTTCTTTGAGACACCCCAAGTTTCTGATTTTCTCACTTTCATACCTTTTTCAAGACAAATGAATACAGTTTCACAACATCTGCCTCACACTTGGGTTTGAAACTGATTTCTCTCATTGTTTCATTCATATTACTGCATTTTTTACTTTTGTAAGTAAATGCTTTAATGTATTTGATAATTTTTTGAAAAAGTTTGAAAAACTTGGCACATTTTGTATACTTCCTCACCATTTTATATAATTGTATTTAGCAAAGTTCGGTCTTTGTAAAGTTTCTTAAATGATGTTCCTCATCAACGATTGACCACAGCACTTAAGATCCAAATGACAAATTATGCTGCAGGATTTTTCCCCATTTCATTGAGACACTCATTTATTTTTAAGAGAACATTTTCATTAATCTTATTTGGCATGTTTCTTTGTGTAAGTATATTTCCTGTGGTTATAACTAAACTCTGCCCTCCTAGATAATGCTCACAAAATTATATATGACTGTGCTGATGCAGCTACTGGTTGGCATGCTGCAACCTGCTTTGTTAATGAATATTTTTTAAGCTGCTTTGAAGTCTCGAATATGAAAATAGAATAAAAATGTGATTACTGTCACTATAGCGCTGCCAAATTTGTTAATGAGGCAATATTCTTTGTCCTGGGCCAAATTTGGTGGTTGTTTTGCAAACAGTGCAAAGCAATGATTAACACGTAAGCTAAGCTTCTCAACTTTATGTTGTGGATGTCTTTCATGCTGATTTATTCAACATTTCCCCATAGTGTTTGAAAAGACTCAAATTTCACAGCCTCAACTGATTCACTTATTCAGCATAGATTCTAAGAGTAGATAAAACAGAGGGGAAAAAGTTCCACAGGAAATAAGTATAATCTCTTATAATACATGTTGTCATAAAATACTTTATGTGGTAGCATTTGTCATCTAAGCCAGGATTGCTAAAATCGTACAATCCCATTATATACAGTCATCTTAGTCTTTATTAGAGCTTAATTCTCTAAATTACTGAGCATGTTCTCCTGCCTAATTCAAAAGTTCCCAGAGTCTATTTAATCTAGTCTTGAGTGAAGCTCATTGACAGCATAGGGAACCACCTGTCAGTGAGAGGAAGTGGTCACTGTCTTCCACAACATTTTACATATAATGATTAAAAGTCCTATTAATTTATCACCCTCTTAAATCAATTCTCAACCACATTTTGTGTTTTCGTTTTCTTTAAATTTTCTGTCAAGTATTTCAATTACCACAAAGACACCCATGCACCCACTACAATGGAGGCTTAGGTACAATATTTGAATCATGTTTGGTTTCTTTTTCCTCATTACAATTGCAGCTTTCCCATTTGCATTTTGAAATCATTTGAAAATTGTGCACTCTTTGCTTTTTCAGAGAAAGAAAAGGCACACTGCAAATTTAAAGATAGTAATTTTCATTATTCTCAAGTCCTGAAATTCCTTGGAGACAAGTGAAAGTTTTAAAAAAGTTTAAATAAATTGGCCCAATAGATTTGCAATACAGTGCTAAAGAGAAATTAGGGTATTCATGAGATGATAATAAGAGTGATGATAGTGACAGATGACTGAGCAGAAAACTAGTGAAATAACAAAAACATGAATCATTGGTAGATAGTAAATTCCTTGAGGGTAGGGACTATATCTTACGAAATATTTTGCACTCATGCCTTGACTGACTGCAGTGTTTGATAAATATGTGCTAATTTCAGAGAAGAGGAAGGGAGGGAGACAAATGCAGAAAAAAAATTTACCTATGAGGTCATCTACTATTTGAATCTTCTTTCAAATCCAACAGATGTAAATAAGTCAGTATTCTAGATGAAAAATTTATTTGGCAGACTGTCACTAACTCCTATAAAAGATAATCACACACATTTCTCTTAAACCCCATTCCTTTCACATGAAAATTTCAGGTTTATATGTTATAAATGAAGGGAGCCAAGTATATTTTGTTTCAAAAATGAATATATAATCTATATTCCCATATTTATTGCAGCACTACTTACAATAGCCAAGACATGGTATCAGTCTAAGTGTTCATCAATAGATGAATGTATAAAGAAAATATGGCATATATACACAATGGAATACTATTCAGCCAAAAAAAACAAAAAACAATAAAATCCTTTCATTTGCACAACATGGATGGAATTGGAGGTCATTACGGTAAGTGAAGCAAGCCAGGCACAAAAGGATGGCTATTTCATGTTCTCACTTATATATGGCAACTAAAAAAGTGCATCTCATGCTGGTGGAGAGTAGAATGTTAGACAGTGGACAGACTTGTTAAGAATAACTTAGTGAATATTTCAAAATAGTTAGAAGAGACTATTTGAAATTTCTCAACACAAAGAAATGATAAATGTTTGAGGTGACAGATACTCTAAATACGTGATTTGATTATTACACTTTGTATGCATGTGTCAAAATATATGTTCCCCATAAATATATACAGTTCTTATGTATTAATAAAGTATAAATGAACCTATTAAAAAACATCAGTGTATAATGGATCTTTAGATTGTGTCTAAAAGGAGATGAGATCAACTGTCTTAGATAAATTCAGCTAATCAATCAGTTTGAGTGACTTTTTTCACACTTGTCAAATGTCTAAAACTAAATCATTTTAAAACCATCTTGATGTTTCCTATTCTGAAGTCTTTATTGATTAATTTCTTAAAGATTTTTGTTTCTTCTTTGCTTGTTATTAAAGTTTTTTTGGTAATGTGATTTCCATTTTAATTCCTCATCTGGGCATAAGTAGAGAGTGAGGTGCTCTGATTACCAGCACCCTTCTTCTCCAGATCTTTGACTATTTCTGTATTAAAAATAGCCAAAAAGACATTGGAGTTAATAACATTTCTCTCCTTAAATGCTCGCCTTTGGTTAGAAATACACATGAGCAGATGGAGGTAGGGTGATATTTGGACAAAAATACTTACAAAGAAGGAGGAGAAGGAACAGGCTTGTCACTAAATAGGCATTAAAAGAATGAATATGATTTTGCTAAACTTGTTGCAGATACTTAAACTATAGTAACTCTTAAATACATGTAAAGTAAAATACAAGGAACAAAGACTTTAATATCAAAAGCCTGGAGTTTATGTAAATTTTACAGCTGATAATAGTGACAATAGTAATGATGATATCTGATGATAATAAGGGTGATGATTTTCTGGGTCAGGCAAGGGTAATCGCACAAGCCTTAAACTAATTCATTTAATGGAAATGTAAAAGAAGAAACCCTCCCAGTATAGTGGTAAATGTATATCCTGATTATATAGAAAAAGGTGAGGCTCAGAATGCATCCAAGAACTCATGGCTGGAGAAACAAGGATTGCAGCTCAATATAACTTCAGAGTCTTACAAGGGCTCCTAAATGGGGGGGGGCCAGAGATTTCCCGTTTTTTTTGTTTTGTTTTGTTTTTTGTTTTTTGTTTTTTTTTTTTACTATTTTGCAAACTTGAAGTGCAAGTGAAGCCACTGAAGCTCTAGTTTCCATCTTGGATCCTGGGGTAACCTTGGAAATGGGAGCAGGGGTGACGCAACCATAGTAGGAGTCTAGCTCCCTGACCCTGAGTCTCTCTATTCCTAAACAGGTAATCTCTGGTCATTTCCTTAATGACTAAGTAGATATTATTCACAGTTTTTCTGTTACTTGTAGCTCAACCCAATTATAAATCTCTAATCCCCGTACTGAGCATGGCCTGATAATTTAAGTTGTTCTTTTAACTTGTTTTTATTTTTCTTATGATCTCCAGTCTCTTACCTTGTCAAGCTGGGACTGAGGAAGACTGTAGTCATAGTCTAGTGATGTTGTGGGCTGAGCTGGACCATGGGTATCAGGAGAGGCGTAATCTCTGGGTTTAATGTACCATGTGAATGCCAGGTGGGATGCAAATAGTCCCAAACTAGGATTTCCATTTATATAGGCTACTTAAAGAAATGAATCAAAGATTTTGGGTCAAAGAGGTTTGGGCAGTGAGGGATGTCAGTTTATTAAGAGGCTCTGAACAGGCAGAAAAATACTAAATCTGGAAGAATTTCATGAGTCCAAATTCAGATACTTGCAATGCTTTGCATACGTGGCCATTATGAGAAAAGTTTTTGAAAGATAATAAAACAAATCTCACATAACAAAATGGAGCATTGATCCTATTTACTCTATCTACTCAAACGCTTGCTGTATGAATCAAAGAAGGAAGGATATGTGAAAGTAATTTTTACACATCAATTCATGGCATATACATATCCAGCTTTTTTCTAAAATTATTCAAACAAAATTATTACGAGTCCTTAAAGACTAAGGTTCTGTATTTTTAAATGAATTATTCTGAAATTTGTCCATGCTTTAAACAGGAAATTGCTAGTCCTTTTCTCCTCCATAGTGCTTTTGACTATCTTGTAAATATTCAGCATATGATATATATTTTTGCTTGGGTCAGGCAAGCATAATTCTATAAGCCTTGAAATAATTAATTAGTTAGTTTAATTCATTCCAAGAAACTGTGACTGAGTCATTTATTCTTCTAGCATTTATAAAAGGCACTTTTTCCTCTTTCATTCTCAGTGACAAAGACATTTATTCAATGTAGCAATATTTTAGAACTGCCCTGTCTGGGATGGAATGTCTAGCCAGGATTCTTTACCATATTCACAGTTCCCTGTTCTCCATGGGATCTTAAATCATTAATATTATTAAAATGCACTCAAATGTTTTAAATTCTATATGGCCTCAATTTCTTTAGCATACCATGATCTTTATGAATTGCCTTATTATCAGGTTACTAATTTTTTTCCTCTTAAGAGCCTTCACACAAACTACACAAAAAGAAACCATGAGTGGGCCTCTTAAAACCTCATTTGTTTATATTGTTTCCTACCATCTTTCATCATCTAATAACTTTAAACTCTGAGCCCATGGGAAGTAGTTGAAAAGGATATATTTAACACAGAAATGATAACAATTTGGTTAACATTGATAAACTTGCATATTTGAGATGATATGAAGCATCAACAAGTAGGTAAGGTGGAAAGTACAGAAGAATGGCTTAAAGTAACGGTGACTTGAGCAGCCCATTTCCCCATCTAAATGTGCAAGTCATTCCTCACTTCTTACAGTCTCCTTGCCTTATAGGACTATAAGGCCCATATAACTAGAGTATCGCATGTTTCAAGGAAAGTAAAAATCCAGATTACCCTGTACCATGTTAATATTTCAAAGGACACAGCATGGCATCATGACAAGGGTCAGTTAGCATTGGTTGGAATCCCAGGTCCGCTAGTAACTTGCTTGTACCTTAGTTTTTACATCATTGAGAAGGGAATAATAATAGAATAATAGAACTCTATCTATTAGGGTTATTATAAATAGCATATGAGAATGTTTTAAATGTTTGTAGAATGTTTTAAAAATTACTGACACATAGTAAGTACTATAGAATGATGGCAGAATACAAATAAATCCATCAAACGTTCAAAAACAGAGTAGGGCATCATTGTATAAAAAAGCATAATTATGAGTTTTATTTATGCTACATAGCACTAGTTTTGAACCTGTGTTTTAAAGGAACATGTTATCTATCATGATACTCTAGAAAAAAGAAGTAAGCACATTCTGTATTGCTTCAGATGGGATAGAACTGAGATCAATGAATGGAAGTTAGAGGTAAGTTTAGTTTGAGTCAAGATGAGAACCTACATTCTACCAACTAGAAATGTTTAACAGTAGAATGAACTGCTTCAAAATCTAACGATTTGTCTGCCATTAAATGCTGTTTAAGCAGAAACTGTAAGATAGATTATCTTTTGGAGATGTTATAGAGAGGATTTCTGCAGTTGGTGAGGCTTTGGAAAAATGAACTCCAAAAAGCCATCCATGAATCTAATGTGACAAATATCAGGAAATCTTGGCAAATAGAAAATACAGCAACTGGAGGGCACTACTGGCTCTCATCGATAACCCACAAGCAGTCATCAGTTACATCAATGATCAAAGAGGAACACAAGAGGGAGACAGCAAGGGATAGTAGTGGTGTTTGTGAGGCATCAACAAAGGTCTGTTAAGGGGTTTTTGTATCCAGAGTTCCAGGAGGGTGCTGATATAAGAACCAGGTACACAATCAGGTGAGGGAAGAGAAGAGAGAAGACCAGAGCGGCAATCCCTGCCCAACAGTGCCAGCCACCTCCTCTGTCCTTTCCTTTAACCCCTGCTTGAATGATAACTATGTCCCTGCAGCACCCCAAAGAGGCTGACTGGCTTCTGACAATTATAAATCTTGTCCTGCAAGTAGGAATTGATGGACAGCAAATGGAAGGCAGATTGGGGTGACGGAGGATTGACAGAATGTCACCAGGATGAATGGTCAACTACACTTTTGCCAAGGGCAAGCACTATATCTTGACTTTATTAAGGGTTGGACGAATCCATTTGTAAATATACTCCACTTCCATTCAGACACACAGCAATTGGAGAACTGTATTGTAGATAAGAGTTTATTTGTCTAATTTTCAAAGTTTAGCAATGTCTTTCCAAATACCTTTCCCTAACAATATGGTCATTAAAAAGGAGGTGGTTTTGAAAGTTGATCAATTTGCTTTTACTCTGACATATCTGACATATTTGAATTAATGTTTTAGTTTGAGGTACATGTTTCTTGATAGAGTTTTCCAAAGGTTTAATTTTTAAAGATTATAAAGCACTACAACTCTAGTGGACTTTATTAAAAAGCCAAACATATTACTAGAGAATATTTCTTATTATTTTCCTACCATAGTACCTTTCTGATAATTTTACAATTTTTTTATCCTAAAACAATGCTTGCAAATTTTCTTTCTTTTTTTTTTTTTTAATTGTACTTTAGGTTCTGGGATACATGTATGGATCATGCAGGGTTGCTGCATAGGTACATACATGGCAAGGTGGTTTGCTGCCTCCATCCCCCCCATTACCTATATCTGTCATTTCTCACCATGTTGAAAATTTTCTATATAATATAGAATTTCAGAACTTAGAGAATTTTAAAGACTTAGCTCATATTTAAAGATAAAAGTTTCCCTAGGTACCTCTTCTGAAAAAATAAACAAAAAGAAGCTTGTTCAAAATGTAATGACTACTGATGGCAAACCCAGGAATCTAATCCTAAATTTCCTGATTCTCAGACTAGTGTCCTTTGTTTATAACAATAACAACAAAATATCTTTGATGACATAAATATTAACTAAGTTTTCAATCAGTGTATGCAACATTAAATTTAGTTTTTAGGGAAACAGTATAGTAGTTTCCTGAGCTTTTAGCACAAGCTAAAAAGTGAAAAAAGATAGCTTTCAAAGTAATGGATAAAACATATCAACAGCAGTCATCATAGTCTGAGGAACAGAAAATAATTCTGGGATGGGCTGTGTTCAAATTTCAAACTGGTGGGCCCAAAACAATTATATAATGGGAGAAGAGAGAAAGGAGATATAATCTTCTAACTTTTCATATATTCAACAGCTAGTATGTAACAGGCATTTTACTTCTACCTTACAGACATGCAACAACTCTTTCTTAGCATTTACTACAGAGTAGTAACCTGACACTGTTCAATGCACTGGGATTTTGGAGAAAGCAGCAAATACATAAGGTCTCTGCTCTTACTGAATTTTATTTTAGTGAGGAAGGAAAATGGAAAATTGACAGATAACTAAACAAGAAAAACTAACAGAGTAGGAGTCATACAAAAAATACAAATGCAGTGATTGAGAATGACTGAATAGTTATATTATTTTGAGGGTCAAAAAAACTCACTTGAAGAAAGTAGTTTTTAAATTCTGAAACATAAGGAGTCAGCCAGGAAGCCATTAATGGAGAACATTCTGGCCTAGGAAAATGCTAGGATGAGGGTACTGATGTATGCACCAGCTTGGTATGTTGAGCAACATAAAAAAAGCTAGTAAGTCAAAATGAGAACAGGAGGTCTCCTCAGCACAGGAGGCAAGAGGAAAGCAGAGGCACCTGAAGGTGAGGTAGTCAGGGAAATACGTTCAAAGGGCTTTTTGAGCCAAGGACATGGGGGATGATAGTGTTTGCATGTAGGAGGAAGCTGGAGGGGGTGGGCCCTGAAGTGTTTAAGCAGAGGAATGGCAAGCTTTTTTAAAGGAGCATGGTTTTATGTAGTGACTGAAATGTGAGATATAAGTCTTGAAAGCCAGAGAGACTGGTTAGGTGCCCAACCTGCGGACCAAACAAGAGACCAGTATGATTTGGTCTGAAAGAGTGATTCTCACCTGGAGGCATTTTTCCCCCAGGGGACATTTGGCAATGTCTGTATTCTCATCGCTGGCGTGTACGGGGTGGGAGCTGCTACTAGCATCTAGTGGGTAGAGGCCAGGAATGCTTCTAAACATCATACAGTATGCAGAAGTGTCCCCACTAAAAAAATTTTCCCATGTTAACAGGGACAACTTTGTGGGTTTGTGACTTGTGCAACTCCATAGGGTCCCAGCCACACTCAAAGGACGCCACACTAGATTTACCGTGCTGCTATTGCCATCTTGAAATTTCTTAAAAATTGCTATCATGGAACTTATGATTTGGAAGTAAAGTCATTGGGGACCATAAAGCATGCCTGTATGCCCTCTAGGTGCGTTGCATGTGTCCTCTGTTCATTGTTTGTCGTAACCAATGAGCACAGAATTCCAGTGGACCTATGGTCTGTGGGATTTCAACAAGACTTACAGTGAGTTCAATGTAACTATGTTACCTCTGTGATGGAGTAAGCAGGTCCTGAGACCTTAAGTATCTATGTTTTCTGCTTGAAATTGCTTCCAAAGCCAAAAGTAGGTCAAGGCTTTCGAAGAACCATACATACGTAGGAACCTTATGTATTCTTTCTTATTGTTGTTACTCCTCTTTGTGAGCCAGTTACTTACTATGAAAATAATAATATTGAAGGAAAATGGAAGAAGATAGGACCACCCTTGTTTTCCTTTCCTTTTTCTTCTTCATCAGAATGAATTTAGAATATGCACGTATGTGTGGTTCTTCAAAAGCCTTGTCCTACTTTTGGCTTTGGAAGCAATTTCAGAGCAGAAAACGTAGATACTTGAGAAGTTAAATGAAAGCAGTTGAATTAGTTTTGTGCAGTGTTTCTACTGTTCTGGTAAGAACAAAATACATATACATACACAAGCTATGAAATACTAATTGCGCAATTTTGGTGATTCTTCATACAAATTAAATGCGCATATATTTTCATTTAAAGGTGGCATTGTATAATATAAAGATGAATGATAACATTCATGCTAGCAATTTAACATTTTTTAAAACTTACTTAGAATGACATTTGAATGGCAAATTAACCTGACGACAAGTCAAGGGAGAAACTGCAGAAGAAAGAAAAAGTCGTTATACTTTAGTACTTTCAGGATCATATTTTCCTTCATTTTGAACAAGATATCCCACATTTTCATTTTGCCATGGGTCCTGTGAATTACGTAGCTGATCATGGCTCCAAATGTCAATAGTGCCAAGATAAGAATTCCTGGTCTAGAAGGTATCAGGGAAGATGAAGAAAATGAGCAGGTACAAGATTTGTCTTGGAAGCAGAGTTAGTTGGACTTTCCCATGGATTACATGAGGACATTGAGCAAAGATGAGGAAATGGGGACAGCTGGTTTAGGGCTTGAGTAGCTGGAAAAGTAGGGAGAAAAATCCCGTCATGACATATGTCGTCAAATTTAATCCTTACGACAATGATAGGAATCGTGCATATATCATTTTTCTCATTTTGTCTCATTTTGTAAAAGAAGGATGCAACTGACCATCCAAAATCCCCAAGCTATTAAAAGGCAGGGCCAGAGTTCAAATCCAAAGCTTTTGGAATTCACAGAGAGCTTGTCCAATTTGCTACTCTGCTTCCCATGATTAGAGGGAAGTTGCAGGCTGAATGGGGTCCACCTACAAATTATGGAAAAAATTGTGAATGGAAGCCCACCAAATAGAACAAAGAACTTTATTCCCCATCTGCTCTGCTCTGTGGCTTTTCCTGCTCTGCTGGTGATGCCATTATAAATAACTCTTTCATTATGTCTTGTCAATTCATCTGTCTCCCAATATTGCATAATATCTTAGAGGATAGTTATAGAGATTGAGAAATATGAGTGTATAAAACAGAAAGTATTTGCTGTGCCTTTTCATTATACTATATTCTGTATTTTATGTCATTCATATTTTTCTTTATAAACTGTTTGTCAAATATTTGAACAGTCATTTGCTTTATCTATAGTTTGCAAGAATACTGAATATACTATCAAAACCCTAAAAAATGACCAAGGAATTCCACTCTATAAAAATCCAAAGTATAGAAATATATTGGAATGTCTGAAAACTCATTCTAAAGTGCCATATTCCACTAAACATATAGTGCGGCTGAAATTTATGGCTCTAAAGATGCCCTTGTCTATTTGTTATTATTTATATATATTTGAAAATAATTGATATTCTAATTGAAGTATCTCTCTAAATTATACGCGACTCTTTCTATCAGCAACAATAAAATAGCATATGACATAGAAGTATGTTTATGCCAAGGATTTTAGTAATTCAATTGTAGAATAATGAATGTTTAATTATTTAACTTATGCTAATTTCTTAACTGTCTCCAACTGCTTGTTTAGATAACCAAAGCCTGAATTTTTCTCTGAATATTTGGATCAAGTTCTAGTAAGCCGAACTGCCTTACTTCTTTTCTTCTTCTCAAAATTTGTTATTTTTCATCAAGCACACTGCTGAGAATTTGGGCTGAACTTATTAGTTTCTCAACAGAGCTTTCACTGTCCCAGGAGGCAAAGTAAGATTTATTCCAAGTCAGAGCCAAAATAAAGATATTGGTTTTAGATCTGCAATAAGTTGAAGTAAGAAAAAAAAAAATCTAGCAGCTTGCATTATGGTACACACTATGCTAGGTTGTAATTTATTCATTTGCAGTCTGCTCTCCAAATGGCTATGAGGTCTTTGTGAGTAGAAACCATGTCAAATATTTCTCCCTATTCCCACCCACCTTTATGATGCCCTTCCCAGTGTAGGATTCAATACATATCTGATGAACGAATGTATATTAAAGAAAAGTGTTATATCATTGGCACAGATAACTCTCAAACCTTTGATAGTTACTTCTTCTGACTCAGGGTCATTGAGTTCACATGAATTAAAGACAAACTACAAAGTTCCAACTTATATCACAAAGCTACCCTGTTAGCAGGGAAGAATACAACATCATCCAGATAACAGGATAATTGTGACATTAAGTTTTTGTTTCGTCATTGTTGTTTCATAAAGAGGTAACGTTGGGAACTGTTGAACCTGGCATATACCTGAGCAGCAAAGTAACCATTTGCCTTCTCTCTAGTAGTACAAGGGAGATGTTAGGAGTAGGTGGCTAAACAAAAAATGTCTGAGTTCAAAAGCCTGCTCTTCTGTTCACAAGCTTAGACACAAGTTACAATAATAAGCTTCAATTTCCTTGTCTGTAAAATCCAGGCAGTAATATAATCTATATCAGCAGTTCCCAACCTTTTAAGCACCAGGGACTAGTTTCACGGAAGACAATTTTTCCATGGACTGGGGGTTAGGAGAATGGTTTTAGGATGATTCTAGCACATTACATTTATTGTGCACTTTATTCTATTATTATTACATTGTAACATATAATGAAATACATATACAGCTCACCATAATGTAGAGCTAGAGGGAGCCCTGAGCTTGTTTTCCTGCAACTAGATGGTCCCATCTGGGGGTGATGGGAGACAGTGACACCCAAAGTGTGTTGCTTATGTTCTGTCTACTCCTAATCTTGTTTTGGTTATTGTCACTGCAGAAAATCCTGCTTCTCCAAGATACGATGTTAGAAATGGAAGCAGGCTTTTAGGTGCTTTTGTGGCAATCTGAGGATATATGAACTTGATGATTAGGATTTGAAGTTGTCTCAAACGTGCTTTTAAGGCCACCACCATTTGTGATCTCAAGCAGTTGATTCTCTTCTAGAACGGACAAAGTTGATTCACCGTGTTAAGTTCAGGTGACATTTTTTGGCTAGGCAGCATTTCTCTATGAATGACACAGTGCATAGACTCAAATTCAGAAGCAACCTCTTTGACCCAAGCAGTGAAACCAGAAAGCCATGCAGTCATGGCAGCTGCTCTGTCTGTGCATGTACCAACACAATATGACCAAGTCAGTTTTCTTGATACATAATTATTCAAAGATTTGAATAGTTCTGCAGCTGTGGTGTTGGTTGGCAAAAAAAAATAAAAGCACATAACTTATCCTCATGCACATCCTCCTAAAAACCATATTGCACAAAAACATGCATTGTTACCTTGTAGTCAGCACAGGTAGAGTCATCAACCTGGATTGCATACCACAGTGACTCGTTAATCCTCTCTAACAATTGTGCCTGAATACCCTCTGCGATTTCATCAATTCATCTAGTTATGGTGCTAGCCGAAAGATGAACATGTGCCACCTTTTAAACTGCAGCCTCTCCTAAAAATTCACAACAGATATCCTTAGCAGAAGGCAAAATCAACTCTTCACCAATAGTAAAGGACTTCTTAACTTTAGCAATGTGGTTAGCCATTAAAAATGATGCTCTCGGCCGGGCAGAGCGGCTCATGCCTGTAATCCCAGCACTTTGGGAGGCCAAGGTGGGCAGATCATGAAGTCAGGAGATCGAGACCATCCTGGCCAACATGGTGAAACCCCGTCTCTACAAAAAATACAAAAAAAATTAGCTGGGCATGGTGGCGCATGCCTGTAGTCCCAGCTACTCAGGAGGCTGGGCAGGAGAATTGCTTGAACTCAGGAGGCGAAGATTGCAGTAAGTCAAGATCATGCCAGTGCGCTACAGCCTGGGCGACAGTGCAAGACTCTGTCTCAAAAAAAAAAAAAAAAAAAAAAAAAAAAATGATGCTCTTAGTGCAGACACATTTGATGAAATAGTGGCCTTCAATAATTGCTTCTGTTCTTCATGTTCATGTTTATTTCTTTTAAAAAAAATTCAAAGGCTTGTGATTTAATACAGGGTGCTCGTGTCTCCATGTGGCAAAGCAGTTTTGAAGATTTCATGGCTTTGTTGGATAGCTAGTTGCCACATATTATACAAAGTGGGCTTGGAGAATGTGAATCATCTATTGCAATGAATCTGTAATTTAGTGAGACTCTTGATATTTTCTTTTAAATGCAGGTTTCTTTTTATTGGCAGTCTTGGAGGCTTTTCCTGTCTAATCATTAGGTCCTTACCTCTTGGCAAATAACCTCTCCAGTGATGCTTGTTTTATACCCATTTTGGCTAGGGGTAGCTTCTGGGCTTACCAAAACTGTGACTGAGACAAGTGCACAGTGCAAGAAAGAGGCGTGGATGAAATCGGCAAGTAAAATAATGGGTGGGCCATGTGCAGACTGAAATAAGTAACAGATTCTCACTTAAAGCTGCCATGAGATGCAGCTGTGCAACTGAAGTACCTCGACTCACTTCTCACTTGCCACTATAAAGCCTACCACCAGATACAGCTTAACTGTTACCTGCCACCTACTGATAGGGTTTGATATGAGTCTGTGATGTGGTCTGGCTCTCTGTCCCCACCCACATCTCATCTTGCATTGTAATCCAAATTGTTATACCCACATGTTGGGGAGGCACCTTGTGGGAGGTGATTGGATCATGAGGGTGGTTCCCCCTATGCTGTTCTCATGATAGTAAGTGAGTTCTCAGGGGATCTGATGGTTTTATAAGAGGCTTTTTCCTCTCCTCTGGCACTTCTCTCTTCTGTTGCCATGTGAAGAAGAACATGTTTGCTTCCCCTTCCATCATGATGTAAGTTTCCTGAGGCCTCCATAGACATGTGAAACTGTGAATCAATTAAACCTCTTTCCTTTACAAATTACTGAGTCTTGGGTGTTTCTTCACAGCAGCATGAAAATGAATGAGAACAGTCTGCAAGCAATTGATTTATTATGGTCTCTGTGCAGTCAAACATCTCTGCTAATGTTAATCTGTATTTGCCGCCACTTGCCTAGGCTACCACCACTGCCTCAGCTCCACCTTAGATCATCAGTCATTAGACTCTCACAAGGAGTTCACAACCTAGATCCCTCACATGCACAGTTAATAATAGGGTTCACACTCCTATGAGAATCTAATGCCACTGCTGATCTGACAAGAAGTGGAGTTTAGATGGTAATGCAAGTAATGGGGAGTGGCTGTAAATATAGATGGAAGTTCGCTCTCTTACTCGCTACTCACCTCTTACTGTGTGACCCAGTTCTCAACAGGCCAAAGACCAGTACTAGTCTATGGCCTGGTGGTTAGGGACCCCTCACCTATATCACAAAGGCATTGTAGTTTCCCAGACATGCACATGTACCCCACCCCCCGAATCTAAAATAAAAGTTGAAATTGCTTAAAAAATAAAATAAAAATAAGTACTTAGTACAATCCAGAGACATCCTAACATCCTAAGAACTCAAAGTATAATAGGTTGGTGTTTTTAAATCTTTCAAAGTACAAGTTAAATTTCGCTTCCTTTATTAGATCTTCCCTAAGACTCTTATTAAGTTGGTGCACAAATAATTACACTTTTTGTAATGGCAAATTACTTGTACCATTACTTTTAATGGAAAAACTGCAATTACTTGTGCACCAGCCTAATAGATTCACTTTAGTTTTTCCCTTTCCTGATGTGTGTAGTGTGTTTGATTAGAAAGCATTTCATTTTTAAAAAAAATTCTTGAATTTCTTTGTAAATTTTTTATGGGAATAAGTCTTGTTTCCCCCAATGTTCTTTCCCCCTAATAATAGAGAATGATAGATTTTTTTCCAAAGGGGATCATGGTGACAACTTCTCCAAAAAATAACAAGAGCTGGGTGGGGCAAGGTCATTATTTGACATAGTCCAAATCTGGAAAGCTAGAGGGTAAATACCAGCCTTCTCCTAGGGAGCACCAAAGACCACAACTGGGGAAGCCATATATTTTCAATCTTTCATAGGACAATTAATGACAACAAAGAAAAGCAGAGGGGTGCTGCTTAAATTAAGTAAAAAGAAAATAAAAGCATAAAGAAGGTGGATGTCACCAACACCTCTGACCATGTGGAAACACTACCCTAGCCCTTTTAGGATTCACAGTCATTTAATCAACAAGTTCTTCAACAAGCCCAGCTAAGCTTGCTAAGCTATCTGTTCATGAAAAGATCCTGATGAACGTTTCTGTTAAGAGGAAACCTATGTAAAATAGGCACTTTATCTGAAATAAAAATGAATTTTGCATTAGTTCCATATCTTGCATAAGACATTAGTTAAGATATTAGTTCCATACCTTGCATAAGATGTTTAATTATTCCTAAATCTTATTTTACCTGACCATTGGAGTCATTTTCTTAGTAAAAATGGAACCTCACCTCTTTTGTGATAATTATCAAAATCTTTTTTTTTTTTTTTAGATTCCATAACACCTACTTTTAGGGTGACATCTCTACCTTTTAATGTCTCTGCATTCTTTTGTATGTTTCCTCCAGCCAAGAGTTACCCCTTTCTACCTGACTACTTTTTGTAGCTTCCATTGCTCTTAAAGTATACCTGTTTTTTCCACAAATAAAATGATTTATTACTAAATGGAGGATTTTTTTACATTACACACTCTCTATCCACACTCAACACTATTTAGAATCACTATTGTATGTTCTGTACTAAAATCAAAAATAGAATTCATTGAATATTTCCTCCCCCAGTCAAATATGTATTCAGTGTTTCATATGCATTACACCATTTACCTCTCACAAAAAGCCTTTGAAAGGGTCATTATTATCATAACCATTTTACTAAAAAGAAAATCAAGGTTTTGAGAAGTTTGTCCAAGGTCACAAACTCAATAAGGCAGATCTGGAAAATGAGTCAAAGTCAGCTATTATGCTATATCTTATTGTAAAGAACAAAAATCATTTGCCCACGGAGGCAGTGTTCTTTGTTGAGAAACCTGCCCAAGTTTAGAGCGAGAACCAGAAAACTATAAGGTAGAGATATGATTGATTTAGATTACTAGAGAATTTAATTTTGAATGTTCTTATATAACTGTAACTCTTTTCCTACCTGGTGATTATATTACATGGTTCAAATCTAGAAAGGTAGAGGGTAAATTCAAGCCTTTTATATGTACAAAGAGACTGTATAATTTGCCCAAGTCTATACAGCCAGCAGGGAAAGAAGACAGCACTAAAAAGCATGCATTCAGGCTCTGAAGGCCCTGTCTTAAACTGCTTCATCTCTGTAGCATATATGCTTGTTGCAACTAGATAGTTACCTGTGTGACTTGGATCATTCCCCCTTCTCACTTGTAGTTCTCAAGAATAACTGTAGAATGTGCTGGGAATGCAATGCCCTGAGATAGGGAGGAACTAGCTGGGGCAGCCTGGGCTCAATTCCAGTCCCCTGACCTAAAGAGAGGATGACCACAATGCTTTAGCCGAGCGATTCCTGTGACCCTAAGTTACATAACCTAGGATGGGCTGCCTTTCAGGATCCCTCTTCAGCAGTACAAATGGTGCAAGCGAACTTGAGATTCCATCTCTCCTGGGCAGTTTTCTGAACCTGGGGGGACTGGTTCACAGTGAATTCTTGATATCTGTTGTCCCTTGCTGCCTATCTGTAAGTAATGAATCTACTTCATATAACTTGTTGCATATGAGTGTTTTTGTCTCACCAGACTCAGAAAAGTTGGGAATCAGTGCACAACAAACCTGCTTCACAATTAGTTAAGGAAAAGATACTTGCATTTCACAATTAAGTATGGTATACACACATAAACATAATATATATATACATACAGGCATAATATATATATACACATATATGTATATATGTACACAATATATCATAGTTCATAATGGCTGAAACTAATTCCCAATTGCATATTTTTATTTTGTAAATAAAGTACAGTATTGCTCTGAAGCCATCAATGATAATCCTTAAATAAAATAAAACCAACCCTTTAATCCAATAAATATAATAGCAACTTTCATTTACTGAGTACTCTCTGTGGTACAGATATTAAATGCAGTATTTTCATGAACTGCCTCCTTTAATTCTCCTACCCTTGCGAGGTAGGGATTCTTATTTTCCCAGTTTTGCCGATGAGGAAAAACAGACTTGGGTTATTGAAGTTAATCAAATTCACACAGTTAAAATGTGGCAGAGCCAACTCTGGTTGACCCTAAAACTTATGACCATAAGCATCATGCCCTGATGGCTTAAGATTCACTTAACAATTCTTTTTTAGTTCACATCCATTTTAAAGTTTATCTTGAGTCCTCCAACAAGTGCCCCTGAGATTCCTGCCAGGTCCCAGTAGAGGCTTTTGTTCTTTCCTAGAAGGTTCATTTTTGAGATCTACCCTGGATCTTGGGAATTATCCCAAGTTAGTCTAATAAAAAGTGAGGCATCCTGTCTTTTGTCTGACAATACCAAGTGTGTGTCCTTGTATATGTATTCCTTGTCTCCTGGAGTTGGCCTCATGACCCCTGTGTGATAAACTCTTTCCAGTGCACCATCATGTACTGAATGGGAGGTGAAGGTGATGAATAAAATTACTCTAAAGAGAATTAAACTTCAAACCAACACTTGAAGAATGAGGTCAGAGTTACCTTAGGATATAATAGTCCTTTTTACAAAAACCACTTAAAATATAATGGTTCCAAAAAGCTCTACTTTTAAAATCGACTGTTGATCAGAAAAATGGATTGGTTAGTAACAGAACATGGGACTACTGGCAATGTCTGTTCAAGCAGTGCCCTGGGAGAAGGAGTCCTAATCAAGGATTCAACCTATATGGTCTTGGTAACAAGCAGATTTTAGATAAAAACATCAGGCTATGCTATCTTGAGTCTAAGTATTCAAATCATAATGATGAACCTGTTATAATGCTAAGCAACTTTTGACGAGGATTTGGCTTTCATGTACTATGCTACAAGAAGAGAATATCTACCAGAAGATGTGAGTGTCTGATTCCTTTGGCAGTTATCTACCTCATTACAAATTAATTCCTTGTCATTCTGGTTTTGAAAATCATTTTATGAGAACTGCAGTGTGACTCCACATTCAGATCTAATCAAGTCTGGGATACCCCTGTCAAGACTGAGCTTCTGAGCCTGAGGAGCTGAGTGTCAGATGTGAAGACTCAGGGAAGCCAACCTAATGACCCTTTCTGGTGACACCATGACCTCATTTTTCTTTAAATGCCTTCAGCCACATCTTGCTGTGCTCTTGACTGCTTTAGAAGGGAAAAGAGAAATATGCCAGGAGATCCTCCCTTCCATGGCATTGTGGAGGCATGAAAATGGTTTCAGTTTTAGCAAGCTGCAGCTTGGTGCATAATGAGGCACACAGCTATAAATAAATATTTTCAAAGTTCGTGCAAGATCATATTAAGACAGACGCCAAAGCTTATAATTGCAATACACTGCATATTACTGAAACTTTTCATAAAATCTAATGAGATTTTAACTTATAAGAAAAGAGACATAAGGAAACTTGTAGCGACATAATTGGATGACACCTTCTGCCTAGAGGGCAAAAGAAGCTAAAAAGAATAACTGGTATTTGCATTCCTAAAAGGAAGGTACTTAGGAAGATATTTAAAATAAAATAAGTCCAGTTTTGATTGCATTATCTTCTGAAAACTAAAATGAAGATTTTGAACAAAGGGTTCCATAAAGGGTAATTAAAAAGTTTCCACAACTCAAATTGTATTGAATAAGATACTCAAAAGGTGAGGATCTTCTGTGATGAAAATGAGAGGCAGGAGTGAGCTAAAAATTCTGTCCAACCCAGACTGCCAATTGAGTTTCCCAAAGAATCTCCTTATTTTAGAGGGTCACCAAGACCCAGGAAAACAATTCACTTTGATTTAAGCCAGAAGTAAACAAAGATCTTGAAGAAAACCAAGAAATCTAATGAGTCCTGTGTTTCATTTTCTGTATCTTGTGCATTAATACAGAACAGAAATTCATCCTGGAAATGAGTGATGGCTGTATGTCAGGTCAAGGCAAGAACCAGTGGCAACCTTCCCTAACCTGGAGGGCTGCTCAAACTGAATCTTAACAAGTCAGCAAAGGAAAAAGCATGCATTATGTGAATATGATCCTGTTTGAGCTATTAACGAGCCTGAGATATACTTGAGAGGGTTCTCCAGGCTTCACTTAACAACCAAAGAGGTCATGGGAAAGTCCTGGACTTTAACCACAGCATATTCTCACTTTTTTTTAGGTTACAGGCTACTAAATGCTGCATAGAATATTTACTGAAGAAACTACTTATTTCATTTTGTGCATATATAAGAGTACTGGAATTAAATTTTATTTTTCACCTCTAACACTTATCAGTTGTGTGACCTTGGGCAAATTACTTAACATCTCTAAACCTCAGCTGCCTTGACTATTAAATAGGAATAAAAATATTATCTCATAGAGCCATCATGAGAATTAAATAAGATTAACTTTCTAAAGCTTTCAACACATTACCATTAATATTTCATAAAGCTTAATATTTACCAGTAACACTCTAATCTTTAGACAGGCAACGTAACTACTGTAAATTATATAATGCTTTTCTTATATTACATTTCACTATATGCATCCCTGTTTGCAGAAAGTTTATTGAAGATATTTTTTCACATATTTGTTAACTTATGAGATAACAATAAAAAAAAAGCAATCAAAGGCCCAGCTCAAGACCTCAACAAATTGTAATATTTGTTTTCTTGCTAGCTATCATATACCTCCAAAGATGAGAGAAAATCTAAGATTAAATAAATGATCATTCTTTCTTATCATAATTTATAAATATGATGTTTTGAATAAATAAAAATATAAGCTTTTAAGAAGTTTTATTTATTAAATTGGGCAGACATCAAGATTGGCTTTATTCTGGTTAAGTATTCCTAGTGGTTCATAAAAGACTTTCGGAATAATGAAGCAGAAATAAGTATAGCAGAAAGTTAATCTTCCTTCCTATTCCCTCCCATCATGCCTAAGACAATGCCCAGCCAAATGGAATCACTATTTGGAATAGAACATGTCCCAGCATCTTCACTCACACTTGAATATTAATATGAAATGATTAATGAACCTGCGGCTCGGCATGTTAAATTAAATAACAATGAAGAGATTACGATGCCTTTCCCATTACGGAGTGCTGCATTTTAAAGTCCTAATGTGTAAAGTAAGCCATTCGTTTTCAGTCAGGCTTTGTAATAGATTTATTTATGAATTTATCACACCTTTTCTGCAAGCAAGTCATGCAGCAAATACTTATTTCTTTATTCTAGTTAAAGAATTGAAAGCTTGTTTCACCAGTAAATAATGCAGATCTCTGACCCTGAGATTTTTACATAACTGTCATTTTCAGACCAATTAGTATATTGAGAGCAATTAAAATATTCAGGGCTTAATGCCTCACCCTACTTCTGAGACTCCTGCAGTGAAACTGAACTCTACCAGTGTATGTAAACACCTAGGGGTCTTCCTTAGGAAAATAAAATTTATAATCACAGCACAACTTTAATGGCATCTGTCACTGTTTCCATAGTATCAGATGTCCAGCAACTTTTGCTTATAATTAGAATAAATGTAAAGAGTGCCCATCCCCCACTTTTCAAGTCTAGGTGCATTACTGTTCTTTGTGAATTTTCCCCAGATTTTACTATTTACTAGAATGACCTCTCCTATTAGACAGAAGCCTTTTGTTCATAAAGAGATCTTTTACATTATTTCTTAGGATTACCATTGTCTTCCGAGAAGAAACAGTGAAAATTGCTTTGTGAAGATCTGAGCAAGCTATTACCCATGAAAAAGCACCATTTGTGAAGGTAGAACCTAACCCAAATTCCCATGGTTAACACAGGGGACTTTCATAACCACCTAGTAGATGGGTCATGTGGGCAGTTGGACAATATCATAATATATCCCTCTGAATTTGACTCCAGTGAATCTCTTTGTAGGTTCAAACCCTGAATATTTGTTTTTCTAGCAAAGTGTGTCACAGGCCAAACATCTCCCCGGTTACACGATTCCTGGCTTTATGCTTCCTGACACTTTCCAAGTTTCCTGTCAACAACTAAGGAAACACAGCAGTGGGTTCCCTCTCTAGCATCACAATCATGGAATGTCTCATTGTGATATGATCGAGCATACTTCTCAGTGGGCTAGTAAGAGCTTGTGGGACTAGGTGCATTCTCCTGGTTTTCTTCCCTATGTTCTTTAATAACACTTGTTTTATGCCTGGCCTGTGAGCTGTTAATAATGTTGTCTCCATTCACAGTCTTCAGAATTGTAGGACTGATAGGGAGAAGATGTGGCTGGTCAACATCATATTCCCAGCTGGAGCAGTGCCTGGATAAGCACTCAAGAGTTATTTATCCACCCTCGTATTCACTACAAATTTCACATTGATAAAGTAAATCTACATCACAAAAGAGTGAGAAATGTAGATTTTACTGGTCGCCATGGGAGAAAGAGAGTTTATATCTGACAGAATACTGCGAACAACTTAATAAAATCTGTATTTGACATTTCTGTTCCTCCATTATGTTTCTATAATACTATTTTCCTTCCTAATTTTCACTGCTTTTCTTCTAAAATGGCATTTTAAATATCCCTATTGTCTGAGCATTTTAACTGTTTTCAAATACAATGTCCCCTAAACAAAATGAAAGTCCTTCAATTCGTTGAACCTCCATTCTCCAGAAGGCAGGTTAGCAGCCAGCTGCATGATACAGACTCGACTTGGGGGCCTTCAGGCCCTGCCCCAAGCAGTTTATCAAATTATTCAGTCATATCTTTCCCTTAGTGTGCAAGAGGCAGAGACAGGGAAAAGATAAGCATTGGAAAGGGGATTGCACTGCTAATAAAAATACTATTTTCTCCTTTTAATTGTAAACAAATAGTTGGAAATGCAGATGTGCTATACCCAACAATGTACAGCCTTCCAGTATTTAAATAAGTAGTTGTCCTTTAATTCCATTTTGTCCTGTGTCAAATCACACATGAAGAAGTCCATGAAAGGCTTTGGTGCTTTGCGGCTACTGCCTCTACGAGTTTGCAGCCATGTGTCTGGTGTTGGATCTGAGATCAATCGTTATTGGTCAGAATGGCATTTGGGAAGGAGATCTCGTAGTGAAGAATAGAAGAGAGAAGATATGGAAACCCATCAAAATCTCCCTGTAAGCCTCTCACTGCCACTAACTAATGGGAATTTCAGAACATGATGTCTGATACTTCACTTCATCTCCCCAATCTCACCCAACTTTACTTTTGATTGACTCTAACCCTAGAAATAAAGAAAATCATTCAGGAAAGGGATTTCTAGAAATGTGGCTCCCAGAATAATTAAGTCCACAGTGGAACAATGCAGCATTCTCTCCCATGAGGAATCAGATGCTGGCTAACTTATTCCTTGCCATTTATCTGTGAAGTTGGCGAATTATCGTGAGAGTTGTTAGCCATTAAGGCATGGAATACCTGTTTCAAGGGGGCAGACAGAGCACGGAGAACTCCTAGTTAACCTAGAAAATCAAGAAAAATATGTTGATTTTGAGATGTTCTTTACATGCCTGTGCACGCACGCATGCGCGCGCACACACACACACATTCATACACACACGCAAACACACACACTCACACACACACATACAAACACACACACACACACATACACACACACACACACTCTTTTTCCCTAGCAAATACATATGTACCATGAATTCTACCACAGTCTATGGCATATACAAAGTGTCTCTCAGATATTCATGATTATTGAATATCTGAGAGAACACACAGTCAATCCATAAAATAAAAGAAGAGGTATTTTTTTTTTCATCCTGAAGTGAAAACTTTAACATACACTACCAAAAAACTGGGCTTAAAACAGCTAGTAAAATGAGAAATTTGTATATTCCAGAGTAAATAAAATTCATGCATTATAGTATGACTTTTGCCAAATATCACTGCTTCTTCTGTATTGCTTCTGTTCAAATAATCTTCAGCCTGCATTTCTCCTTTTTCTCCTTTGCCATCTGAATATCTGTTGTATAGCTTTCACATTTATTTCTGATATATATTTCTCACCTGTCTTTATCTCTCTTTCCTTTTTGCTCTTTTTTAGTTTTAACTTTTCTGTCTGCTCCTCATGTAGCTTCTTCTTCCTTTTATCATTGCCCAAAAATCAGAAAACCATTTTAATTGGAATGTTTGCTTTCACGGGAGAGAAAATCACAGTCCATCTGCCAAAAATGTTGTCAGCATCAGCTTCCTGAGTGTAAGATGGGAGGGTTTTTTTTTCCACTCTGCTAGCATACATGTCACCAATACTGGATCACACTGTTCTAACATTGGGAGGAAATAGCAAAATGCAATTTCGGAATCTTAGGGTAGAGAAAGAAATTTCTTTTATCTTATATGGGCAGGGAGTGCTTAGTCCTTTTTTATTTTTATTTTTCCACTTGGACAGTTGTATGTGATAGCGTTCCAGATGGAGTTGTATCTGCAGAGTTTTAAAAGTCTTTTTTATTTTACCTTTGTTTTTCTGGACTGACTTGACAATCTCTGTCTAGTGCTTCTCTCTATAATACTGTTATACTGAGAAGCAGAATTTTGAAATGAGTAATAAAATTCTGGGTCTGACTATGAATTTATAGGTATTTTTAATAAAAGATTTGAAGATCACTGGGTAGATTATGAAAAATGAAGCCCTTGGATTCATATAATATGTACTACTTTAATTGACTGATTTAAAAAAAATATTCACTTATTGTTTCATTTTTGTGGTGGAGACAAAATCTCTCTTTCTCAGGTTATCTTACTTCCTTATAAAGGAAATCCATAGTTCAAGCACCTTGTATTGCACATGCTAAAAAGAATGATCACAGAAAGTCGGCCATTAAGAAAGTAGCCTAAAGTTACTTTGCTATTTTTTGGAAGAGTTTATATAAGAAAAAAAAATAAAAAGACACACAAATCAGATCCTGCTTAGGGAAGTGTAACATACTTGCCAACCTATGGGATGAACAAAGCCACCAGCGACTGGCCCCAGAAGCTAGATAAATAAATCAGTTGCCTTGTTATTTCAACCTTATCTGGCACTGTTTTCCTGTGTTAGTGAGTTAAAATTCAACATAAATGTAGTTCAAAATTTAACTTGTTTAAACTGAAGCACTGGGTAGCTTTGATATTTGAGTGAAAAAATAAATACCACTATAACATTTGATTTATTGGTAAGTCAAATGCATTTGTTGGTGGTTTAGAAAACATATGGTACTTTTCATTCAGCTGAGAATGACATTCTTAACTTTTGTGAGAAAAGGACCTCAAAGTCTTTTCTATAGTCTTCATGGTGTAGACTGCTGAACCATACCCCTCAAGATTTGGTGCCATTGTCATATGTGAGTAGGGCAGCATCACTTGCTTGAGTTGTGCAGCCTCTGCTGTTGCAGACTCTGTGTCCACCTGCTTATAGGCAGTGTGCTAAGAAGGGAGGGGTAGAGCCTGCCTACTGTTGGCTCTGGCAGGACCTTGGATCCCATCAACCCATGATCTAAGGAATGAGAGGAGTTCATGTCACAGGCACTCATCAGACCTAAACATTTTTGTTTTGTAATAAAGTATCTACACTCAAATTGTGTATTTGTAAGAAAGATGGTTTATGTCTTAGATATTTAAAGAATGGACTTTTGATTAAAAGATACCTGAGTTTAACAACTAGCCCTTCATGTAAAAATACAGAATCACATGAATAGTTTAAAAAAAAGTGAACAAATTTGCTAATGTAAACATAAGGTACTTCAGGATGAATTTAAAGTCAAATATTGGTTGTCTCTGGAGAGGTGGATCTCCTGGATCAGGGACAGGACTGAGAGGGATTTTTTAAATTAAACACCCTTTAAAAGAGCTTTGAATTTTGAATCAGGAGAATGCCTTGCCATCTAAAAAGTAAAAATAATTGGGAAAAATAAAGATGTGAGCTAAAGCAAAAAGATGATGATAATATTCATTATTTTTGTTACTAAATAATGCAGGCTATCTTCTCTGTTTCATTATGCAGGCAAAGTTAAAGTTTGACAAATTTTATTTTTAATGCTGAATTTCAGCTTAAAAATGGTGGCCAAGACATTAACAAATAAATATGTGTCACTAAGACCAAATACAGATGCTTATACAAAAATGGCTTTACAAGCTACATAACAAATCATATAAAGTACAGTTTTAATTGGAAAATTACAAATTATTAAAATAAAATTTTAGCTCTAGCACCAATCATCCTGTGACCTTGGAAAAGGTGTTTATTTTGTAATCCTCAATATTCCTATTTTAAAATGAGGCCATGGTTTTATGTTATGGAGTCTTTGTGAAGATGAAAATGAAATAACAGGCGTAGCTTCTGGTGCAATGTGTGGCATATGGTAGATGCCCAGTAACTTAGTGTAACTAGTAGTGGTGTTATATTTAACATGACAATTCCGAGTTAGAGCAGGGAAAGTGACTAAGATGAATATAGCTACATTTAATCCTAAGGAAATCCAAACCTAGAGAATTTGTGATAATTCAGCTTATGTGGTTAATTCCTATAAATTGGGATAAAAAAGCAGGTTTCCAAGCAATCAAATGAAAGTTATTTAGAGTGAATTGGTCTATTAATTAATGTGGTGTATGTACACCCTTCCTTGCTTCTTAAAGTGTGGTCTAAGGACCAGCAGCAAAGTTATCACAAAACTGTATTAGAAATGCATAAGCTTGAGCCCCCACTCTATGTCTGCTAAAAAAACTTACATTTTAATAGGATCCCCAGATGATTCATATGTATAATTAATGCTTTAGAAGCCTTGGTCTGTCCTAACCCTGAAATTGTGGTAACTGATGGGAAAACAAGAGGTACGTTTCAGGACTTCAGTTAAAACTCTATTAGGTTGTGTCAAAACAATTGGCTGAAAAGTGAAAAATGCCCATGATCACTGGGGAGGAAAGAGGTTCCAGATAAGTGGTTTGATAGAGGAACAGAGAAACAGGAGATCCAAAGAGAGTCACTGTGAGATATATGCAGATTTGTGTACTGTGGGAGAAAAGTTTGGCACTGATTTTAGAAGATGTGAGTCCCATTTCAAATCAAATATATTATTGCTATTCTTAAATCAAATCACTAGTTTGATAATTCCTATGAATCATCTGTTGAATCAAATTGACTTGTCAGAATATAAATATAAATCTACTTTCAATTTAAATAAAATATGAAATCTGTCGAAATTATGGCGTGGTCACATGTACATTTAATAACCTAGTGAGTAACACTAAATAATTTATTTCTCTTTTTTCTTTTTTGTTTTGAGATGGTGTTTTGCTCTTGTTGCCCAGGATGGAGTACAATGGCACTATCTTGGCTTGCTGCCAGCTTTGCCTCCCTGGTTCAAATGATTCTCCTGCCTCAGCCTCCCAAGTTACTGGGATTACAGGTAAGCGCCATCACACCTGGCTAATTTTGTGGATTTTTTTTTTTTTTTCAGTAGAGACAGGCTTTCACCATGTTGGCCAGGCTGGTGTCAAACTCCTGACCTCAAGCGATCCACCCGCCTTGGCCTCCCAAAGTGCTGGGATTACAGATGTGAACCACCAAAACTGGCCAGTAATTTATTTCTCAACTAGTTATCATGGCATTGCATACACACAGTTAAGTCTTCATATGCTACTTTTATTGAGATTTGTAACAAAGGACAGAATATGCGGGTAGACTCCTGGTGGGGGAGAGTCACACAAAGTCAATATAAATTCCACTCTGGCTCTCTTTGGTTGCCCAATTTCCTTAAATTCTCTTGGGCAGGTTTCCAAAATCCTATATGTTTGTAAAATGTAAATATTAAAAAGCACCTCCTAGGATAATTTTGAGAAATAAATAAGAATACTCATAAGGTACATTAATGTAGGTATGATAGTAATACTAATATTGCTCTATATCTTATAAAATGTAACTGGAACTCAGCTCATAACTATAATACCTGCAGAATAAGCCGATTATTTTCAGAGTTTCAGTGGATCATGAAACTGTTTCAATTATTGCTGTAAGTAAAGGATAAGGAGGCTGCCATTTTTGCAAAGCTCTTTTTAAGAAAAAAATCCTCATCCTCTGA
Organism: Ateles fusciceps; assembly: GCA_036589455.1. NCBI lineage: Eukaryota > Metazoa > Chordata > Mammalia > Primates > Atelidae > Ateles > Ateles fusciceps. The sequence goes on along the minus strand of JAZHEH010002982.1, from coordinate 6,578,224 downwards.
TACAACTGAGGTACACTTTACTAGAAATCTATTGGCTAAGAGAAAGTGCAATCAACCTCTTTTGATAGATCATGTTGAATTGACTCATTAAAACATAAAATACACCAAACATGGTTTATCTAATTAAATTGTTACAGAGATAAAATTTAGACATTAAATTGTTACCGAGGTAAAAATTAGACATCTTTATCCTCACTTTATATATGAAGAAGTTGAGGTTTCAAACGCCAAGTAGCTTTCTCAAGGTCACATGGGCCATAAGTAGGTAGAATTCACTACATCTCACCTGCCTCACAAAAACTCAGAAATATGCTATCAACCTAGGATGGAATTTTAACCCACTGAATGCTGATTAAAGTAAAGACAACTGCTTCTTAGAGAGAGTTCATCACTTTTACCTCTAAATTCCTTTATGGGCTCATTTCCGTCGGGTGCCCTATGCTTAATAACCAATTTCTTCTTGTAAGTCTTCATATTACATTGGTGCAAAAGTAATTGTGGTTTTTTGCCATTAAAAGTGACTGCAAATACTAGTAGTAGCAGTATGAATACTACTACTAATTCTAGTCCAAAATCCTCTCTCAGAAAAGTCCAAGGAAGATTTCCAGAGCCTGGAATTGTGAGGAAGCAAGGGAGCTGAACTATAGAGCATGGAGCCAACATCCACAAACAAAGAAATGAATTGGGAGAAAACCTGAGCCCAGAAGACAGCCTGACTAAGCATGAATCCAAAGAGTCTGAGCCAATACAATCATATAGTTTAACGTCTCTAGAGGATGCAGATCCCTGCTGATTAGCAGGTCAAGTGGGGCCAGCCATCTGATGAGAAGGCAGGAGGGCTGTGAAAAGAAGGTTGCCATGCAAACACATTCTTCTTGAGGGGGAATGATAACTTCCCCTCATAAAATACCCAGGTGCATTTTGTTTTTCCATACTACAGTAAAGGAAAGGATGTCATAGTTTTATATAGTGTATAACTTGATCCTTTATCAATTTAGAAGCTCTATTGGATGCACTAGAAACTAAATTCATGTCTATTAACAATCACACAGCGAAGGAAAAATGAAAGGATTTGGACTTAGGTAAACCTAGGTTAGAATCCTGCCAATTTTCAGCTCTGGGAGATCTGAACTGTTACCTCTGATTCTCAATTATATCTTTTTTTTTTTCCTGACTCTCAGTATCTTTATTTACAAAAGGGAGTAATAACATGTTTCTAGCAAAATTATTATAAGAGTTTACTAATTCATTGTATTTATTGTAATGGACAGACATGAAACACTTAAAAATAATAGTTACTATGACTATAATTATCGTCCAATGAGTCTTGAAGTTTGAAGTACAGAATAGTGCACAAATTACAAGCATATAGCTAGGTGAGTTATAACAAAGCAAGATTAGATTATAGCCACTGCTAAGATTAAAACAGAAGCAACTCTCCTGCTCTCTCTCCCGCCAACTCAGAGATAGTCACTTTTCTGTTTTTCCACACCAGAGATTAGTTTTACATGTTTTTGAAATTTCTACAAATGTAGAAATTTATGCAACTATGTCCTTTTTTGTATTTAGCTTCTTTCATAAAATATTATATTTGTGAAACCTATAGCACAAACAGTACTTTATGCTTTTTCATTGCTATATAGCATTTTATTTAAAATAGATATTTATAATGTTAATGAACATTTGGAATATTTCTAATTTTTAGTTACTTGCAAGTCGTGTTGTCCTGAAAATTCTCGTGCTTGTCACAGATGACATATTGACACACTGACATACTGACACTTGTCTCTACATAAACTTAGAAATGAAATTGCTGGTCATGAATATGGAAATATTTAATTCTAGGACATGCTGAAAGACAATTTCAGGAGGAATTTTTCCCATTTACATTTCCACTAATATCTCATGAGAATTTTAATTTTTATGTTACTGATAACCAATAAAGTCAAATCCCTTTTGATATATTTATTTTCAATTTTAATATTTTCTTACAGGTAGTGCCTGTTCCAGTGTTCAGATCTCTCCTTATTTTTCTTCTTTACTTGTTATAGCCTTTTTCTTGCTGGTTTGTTACATTTTTAAAAATGTATTCTGTATATAAAGTATTTTACAACTGAAGAAAATTATTAACATTTGTTCTGTGGCTTTTTTTTTAGCCCAAGAGATGCCTGAAGATGGGATTTTTGGTTAAGTACTCCTTGTAACACAAATACTCCAAAAATTGTCTAGAGTGTATTTATGTCAGATCCAAGATAACAGAGCATCCCACTCAGGACTATGTATAAAGATAAGCCATTAAGCAACTAGAAATGACCCTCCAAAAGCCCTACATTGCTTAGCATTATGGGATTTAAGAATTGTCTCTTGTAAATTATTTCTGTAGTCTAAGATGCTGATCTTTTGGTAGGAGACCAGCTGGTAGTAGGGTCTCTATTTGTCTCTACTCAGCTTTGTTCATCAAATGTGCACTACATGATAGGTTCAGCTTGGACTGTATATGAAGAATACACACATTTAATGCTGTCATATACAGAAGTTGTGTTCATATGTAGGCTACAGATAGTTAATCTCTTTTTAAACCATCTGAAATTTTGAAGTCTTAAAAAGTGGAACATTAATCCTCACTGCCACAGGGGTTGTTTAGAAAACACCACAAAATATATAATAAAATTGGAGTATAAGAATATGTCTTAAGTGAATTTGCTATTTAGGTGTACTTGTTATCTTTATGGGTTTTTTTCTGTGTTTTAAGATACAGTTTGTGTGAATTTTAAAAAAGCACATTTTAATTTGAACAACATACATTAGATGAAAGAGATTTCTAAAATGTATGCCTGCCTTATGTCAAATGAGCTTGGTATTCTCAATAAGGTTCTATAGTTGAGATATGTATTACTACAGTTGGCTGTAATGTGTCTTTTCTTTTTATTTCCTTCCAATATCGCTTTCTCACTTTTTCTTCTTTCTTTTCTTCCTCTTCTTCCTTTTTTCTCTTTTCCTTCCCTTCTCCTTTTCTCCCCCATCATCCCCTCTTTTGAACCAAAATCCAAATCAAATCTACCTGGAAGGGAAGAAGAGTTTGTTGTGTATCAAAAGACACTTTTCATCTTTTTCTCTTTCTGTGAACTTACTGAAGGCCTGAGGAGTAGAAGCAAACCAGCAATTTCACACAGATTGTGATCTTTCTGAATTCAGTTATTTGTAGGTTAAGATAAGGTTTCTATAAATGCACATACACACAAATGTGTACATACTCTTACACTGTCAAACAAATATCCACTCCTAAACTTCTGCTTTCTCAAATTAAATAAGAATAGAATTTTTTCAATGACATATTAAAGAACTTAAAAGAAATGAAAGTGCCACTGATGCCCCATGGATTAGCCAATACCTAACTCTATTCTTTTACTTTTTATGCAATAGCAATAGTCTAGAGCCCTATCCTTCAACTCCTTACAATTTCCATAACAAAGAAAGGGACAAGCCTTTCTTTTTTGAGAGCTTCTTCAAACTTTGTTTCTCTGCCTTCCAAGCTCATGTCTGCCCTCTGACTATGATACCCGTTCTCAGTCCTCTGAGACGGTACAGTCTTCCTGAAGCTTTTGAGCATTGGCAGAGAGTGCAATGCCAGCCTCTCTGCCAGAGGTGCTTTGTGTTTTTAATCAGCGCTCATATAAAGTGAATAGTCTCAGGCTTTTGAATGCTGTGGATGGAAGATCTCTTTATTCATCTTTTTATGCAACCTACTTAATGACGAGACTAGAGATGAAGATATAAACTCTAACATTTATTTCATATTGGGTTGTAATTAGTAAAGGTCAATTGTGAAGGATAAATAATAAGTTATAATCTAACATTACTGACAACTCACTGTGTGTTAAAACCCTTCTAATGCTTTACAAACATATCTCTTCTAAAATTTACAATAGTTCTAAGAGTGAGGCATTATAGGAGAGGAATGTGGATTCTAATCTCAATTATGACTCTATGTGTAATCCTAACCAAGTGACTTAACCTCTCTGGGCCTTAATTTTCCAATATATATTATACATCTACTGACATATAACAAATTATCTCAAAACTTAATAATTGAAAACAACAAACATTTATTATCTTACATAGTTCCAAGAGTCAAAAATTCAGGACCGGCTTAGTTAGGTACTTCTGGTTCAGGCTCTCCAGTAAGGTTACAGTAGAGATATTGACCAGGGTTGCAAATATATGGAGACAGCATCTGGGCTGGGAAATCTGCTTGTAAACTCAGTCACATGGTTTAACAACCACATGGTCTAAGGAAGACTGCTTTCTTTCTTTACAACTGGCTGCTGAAGGACTCATTTCCTCCCCATGTAGCCCTCTCCATAGGGGTCCTCATGACAGAGCAGCTGACTTTCTCCACTACTGGTTATCCAAGAGAGAGTGAATGAGACACAATCCTTGGTACCTCACAACCTAGTCTCCCAAGTTGCACTTCACCATTTCTCACTAGGTTTTATCTATTAGAAAAAAAAAAAGCAAGTCACTAAATACAGCCCCCACTTAACTAGAGGTAAATTAGACCTTATTCTTGAGAGATAGCCTATCCAAACAATTGGATATGAGATGTTTTAAACCATCACACCATCTATAAAATTTAATAGCGCATGGGCCATGGTGAACGTCAGTGGTCTATAGTGGGCCTCAAATTTTTGAAAAATGGATTTCAAGCCTTTTAAAGCCCATTACCTACCTCCCCATTCTAGAGCTGAATCAGAATGATGGTCTTGCTGATGTATATCATACTGAAAGTCTCAGAGCCAGTTTTACTTATAAAAAATGATACTAGTAGTGATAGTTCTAACAGTATTTCATTAGTAGCTCAGGGAATGTTTACATGTTTTCATCCATTTAACAGTCACCTCCATCAAGTTATAAAACATTTCTGATGCCCCAGAAAGCTCACTCAAGCCTCTTACCAGAGATCATTGTCCCCCAGAGATAACCACTATTCTGACCTCTATCACTGTAGAATAGTTTTGCCTGTTTTCAAACTTATTTATACAAATTGTACCATGAAAGTCTACTTCTCTGGCTTCTTTAGCTCAAAATACCTTACTTTTAGGTATATGAGCAGTTATCTTGAGTCCAGACAGCACGACGTCATCTGATCAAAATACAGCCTGCACAGGTGTTCAGCATTTTTATCACAAAACAGTAACTTTCTGAGAGATCAGGCATTACTTCTTGGAAGTAGTATGAAGAGTTGCATATTTGGGAGGAAAAGTAAAGCTCTGAAGTTGTTTTCCAGATAAAAAACATTTTGCCTGTATCAATTCATTAAATAAATATGTCTGTGTTCTTTCTATGTGCTGCATGTCAGAATAAATAATTGAAATGCAAATACCAGTAGGCATAGTCTCTAATCAAAAGCAGCTCTGGCTCACTGATTCAGGAATGATTACAAAACAATATAACAAGTACAGTTGTTCCTTGATGTCCATAGGGGGATTGGTTTCAGGACCCCTGTGGATACCAAAATCCACAGACGCCCAAGTCTCTGATATGAAATGGTATAGTATTTGCATATAATCTACACACATCCTTCTGTGTACTTTAAATCATCTCTAGATTACTTATAATGCATAATACAATGCAAATGTTATGAAAATAGCTGTTATACCATATTATTTAGAGAATAATGACAAGAAAAAAGTCTGTATATGTTTAGTACTGATGCAAACATCCATTTAAAAAAAAATATTTTCCCTCCCTCTGTGGTTGGTTGAATCCATAGATACAGAACCCATGGATATTGAGGACTGAGTGTACTATAATGAAAGCAAGACAACCAGGAGCAGGAAACCTTCACTCTCAAAAAGGGCCAGAGGGGTGATCTTTGAACTATTACCTAAGGGCTCAGTAGAAGTAAATAGGAGTTCACTATAGATACTAGGGTTGTAGACAAGGTATTATATGTATATATAAAAGGATGCAGTCACTATAAAAATTTGCAAAAAATATAACAGGCATAGCAAATTTGGGAGATGGCAGAAGTAGAAGTATAGGTATAGAGGATGAGGCCTCAAAGGTGAGTTGTATTCAGGTCAGGAATTCCTCCAAACACTATGGTTATGAGCTTATATTTTACTTTGTAGGCCTTAAGAGACTTTGCAGTATTTAAGAAAGGAAGTGGCATGATCAGATTTTCATGAAAATAACTCCAGGAGAAATAAAGATAATGAACTAGAAAGGGGAGAAAATGTGAGCAGAATTGTGCAGGTGACATTCTAGAGATCCTCAAGTCTCCTGGCAATGTGTGTCCAACTGTGCTAGTTGCAGACAGGCATGTGCATTATGGAGATGGGGATGTGCTTTTTTTCTGAGCTGAGGTATACGACCTACTTGATTAAAAACCATTGCATGTCAGGATCATTAATGTAGGTTGAAGCAATAGATAAAACTGTATAAATTATTTTGTTACTAAGCCCAATAGTTGTTTACAAAGAAATTTAGTTATTTTATAATGTTTAAATTATATGTTGTTTCTATGCCAATAAACAGAATCTTAAGTGTAAGAATTTTACATATTTTTATTTAAACTTCTAAAGCCTAGCACAGTGTATGGGTTATATTTTGTGATCAACATCTTGTTGAGTAAATGAAATTACCAATCCAAAATACAAATAGCTCCTATAGAATGGAATGCCAATACTTGCTTCGTAGGGTTACAGTAAGGGTTATGTTAAACTATAGATTTAATTTACTTAATGTTTCATAATACAGAATATTCAGTACATCTTAGTTGTTAATTGTACTAGGATTGCCTTCAACACCCATATAACAGTATTTATAAGGAAATCATTAAACTCTAAATGAGAATCTGGGTAATAATTTGCCAAACATTGATTTTCAAAATGTTACAAATGATATGAGCCTAAATTGCTGTCAGAAATAAATGTAAAGAAAGAAATTTTTTGATTGTTTTTAATGAGCTTTTGATATTTCTTTCGCTGGCCTTGTATCCTTTCTATAATAAAAAAAAATGAGGAAAAAATGACTCAAGATACTAAATTAAAATGAAGCAGTTATGTAAAATTCTCTAGAGAATTCATTCACATCATATAAACATTTCTTGTTCTAAGTATTATAAATGGTGTAAGTTCCTTTTCTACAAAACATTCTAAACAAAACAGTATCTAGAAGGTTTCCAAAGAAACTAAAAAACATGGAAGAAAATATACACTAACATTACATTGTTGGGTTTAATGCAGGAAAAAATAATATTCTGAAGACCATGTGCAATAAACAATAATATAAAGTGTCTGGTGTATTAGTCTTGTGGAACTCTTATCCTAGTGAAAGGAGGTCCCTTTGGCACAGTGCACTGTTCCTTTTTGAACTGGTTATGATTGCTATAGGAGAAGTGGACTCCCTATTCTCAAGTCTGGAAGCAGAAACTGGGGCGGAGCAACTTGAGTGGCCTTCACAAAGTTCATACTAACCTCCAACTTCTCATGGCTAATCTCCAGGATCTGTTTTGAGACCCTCAGCAACTTAAAAACAAATTATCATTGGGAATAATAATAAAATGCTTCCTCATCATGAATGATAATAATGATTTTACAAATGATTTGTGTTAGGCAATGCATATAATTCACATTCTAGGGATTTTTTTTCCATAAAAAGAAATAATATTAATAACCTCTCAGTTCACCTCTCATTTTTAGAGAACTTTGAGTAATTTCCCTTAAAAATATCGGAGCTGGGTATGGTGCTGCACACCTGTAGTTTCAGCTACTGAGGAGGCTGAGATGGGAGGATCGCTTGAGCCCAGGAATTTGAGACCAGCCTGGGGAACATGGTGAAACACCATCTCTTCAATAGATACAGAAAAACTAGCCAGGCATGGTGGCGTACACCTGTAGTCCCAGCTACTTGGGAGGCTGAGATGGGAGAATCACTTAAGCCCAGAAGTTCAAGTCCAGCCTGGGAACATAGAGAAATTTCTTCTCTTGAGGAAAAAAAGAAAGAGGAGGGAAGGGAAGGGAAAGAGAGGAGAAGAGAAAAGAAAAAAGAAAGGAAAAGAAAAGAATTGGGATAAAGCAGCTGACTCCCTAAATATAAAAGATACCTGAGATCAGGGCAATGTGTAGAAAGGCAAAAATTGTCAGATTCTCTAGACTACTTAGGACATGTTGTGATTACACATGATGATGTTCCTGAACCACTTCTTGGCTATTTGCTATTAGGAAGTAGTATTTACCTGTGTTCTGATAACCACTGTTCTGTGGAACATGGATTTTCTTTAGAAGTAACTTTAAGCAAAAGATGTTTATAAATTATTGTGTTGCTTGGCCAGTCACGGTGGCTCAAGCCTATAATCCCAGAACTCTGGGAGGCCAAGGTAGGGGGGTCACTTGAGTCTTTCCCAGGCTGGTCAGGAGTTCAAGAGCAGCCTGGGTAACATGATGAAACCCCATCTCTGCAAAAAAATACAAAAATTAGCCAGGTGTGGTGGTGGTGTGTGTTACACAAAGGGCTGGAGCAGGAGGATCATTTGAGCCAAGGAGATTGAGGCTGAAGTGAACCATGATTGTGCCACTGTATTCCAGCCTGAGTGACAGAGTGAGAACTTGTTTCAAAAAATAAAATAAAATAAAATTATATATATATATATACTATATATATATATATCTACCTACCTATTCTCCTATTTCACCCTACAGACATAAACTGGCAGAAGAAAGCAAAGCAAACAAAGGGAATATAGACCTAGAACAATTATTTTAGAGAAACCAAGGGCTGGGGCACCACTCAGCCTCATGGAAATCAACTAATAAAGACTTGATAGTCTGACTAAATGTGTATGTGAAGAGTCAAACTGAAGCCAGATCCAGTCAATCCAGGGCTGATGAGGCAAAAATAAATATGGGCACTAAGAAGTTTCCCTTGTTCCAATATCATGCAGCTACTATCGTAAAATGTCTTTGAGGTTGCTACTGCAGAGCTCTCATGAATGGGATTAGTGACCTTACAAAAGAGGCCCCAAGATAGCTTGTTTACCCCTCCCATCATGTGAGGACACAGTAAGAATGTGCTGTCTGTGAACTATGAAGTCATCTTCTATCAGACACTGACCTTCCCAGATTTTTGATCTTAGATTTCCCAGCTTCCAGAACGGTGAGAAATAAATTCCATTGTATACAAACCACCCAGTGTAAGCTATTTTGTTACAGCAGCCTAAACAGACTCTGAAAGAGGTCATTCATAAGTGGGCACTTTTGCTGCAAAAACTTGCTGACCTATTTTTTTGAAACACATACCTTCTCAATTTCCCTTGAATCAAACAAGCCTCTGATAAGCCAAGCCTTGTGTAATCACTGGGGCATGATATTTATCACAGTAACTTCATCTGCAACTTCACAGCAAGTTTTTCTTCAATGAAAGTCCTAGCAGTATCTATGTAATTCTATGTAGTTGAATCTCAAATATGTGAAATATCAAAGTTTTATTGTTTATAGACCTTGGGGCACCATTTTTCTCATCTTTTGCATCTGCCAACTCTCTCTTATTGTTACTTATCTCCTCCAGGGGAATGTAATTTTTGTTAGAAGTCACTTTTGGTTAGAGTTGATTTGTTTACTCTTTGAGTGCCACGTGCCCTGGATTGTGTAAGTGTCCCTGTAGAGTAGTTTTAAGTTGCTTTTGCTAGAGTCGCAGGGTTTTGTGAATCTTGGACTTATACCTATATTATATTCATAGCTCTGGCTGGTATAGAGCAAATTAGATCTCACTTCCACGCACAACAGCAGACAGGGGGTTTAAACTTAAAAGTTTAAACTCATGAGAAACATCTCTTCACAAACAGTGAGGTAGATGACAACCTTCTTTGTCATTTTCTACTTGGCCAAGTTCATCTAGGTTCTGTTTCATGAACTCAGGCTATCCCTACAAAGCCCCAAATCAGTTTCAGTCTCCCACCTGCCCTGTGTCTAAGTCCATGTACCTTGACCATTTAGGGCTCTAGTATTCCAGATATATAAAACCATTTCTAAAATCTGAAACTTTTGGCAGTGTAAGTGAACTTAACCACTTCGATGTTGACCTAACTACACCACCTGTTGACTTTCCTGTTATTGTCTTTAAACTCTTCTAGATGTCATTATTGTTATTATTATTACACTATTTTGATGCATTATTGGTGGGTACACGCAAGATCTGTTTGCCCTGTTGCCTGAACCATTATTCAGTACTTTTCCCAATTTATAGCACTGGCTTATAATTTATGTTGTGCATTTTAATGACTGAAACCAATGCCTTTACAAAAAGGCATAATCTCTGTTTTCTATAGATGAACTGCTTTGCTCATTTGTTCATTAGAACAGTGTTTATAGAAATATTTGTTCATCGTCTCTAATGTGTTAGGCACTGTTGTAGGAGTTGGAAGTACAGAGGTGGATAAGGTGATTAAGAATGTGTTCCTATTTTCAAGAAATTTACAAATTAAGTAGCTTAATTATCACTGATCAAAAAACAGCAGTTAGGGCACAAAGAAGAAGGCATACCTTTACCTGGAGATGAAAGGTGCTCGAGAAAGTCAAGCATAACTGCTGAACTGGAACTTTAGGAACATGCACAGGAGAAGATCAGAGTGACCAGTATTTAGGGCTGAAGAATAGGGAGGTAGACATAACATGTGTGAAATTGTGAAGGAGTCTGTAGAGATTGGTGTGCCAGAAGCAGAGTTTCAGGCAAAGCTCAGCAAGAATTGAGATACCGAGACAGGAACAGTGGCTCACTTCTGTAACCCCAGCTATTTGGGTGGCTGAGGCAGGAGAATCCCTTGAGCCCAGGAGTTCAAGGCTTCAATGGAATATGATGGCACCACTGCCTGAGAAGAATCTAGATCTAGATACTGAAACTAACTAGAAACCATACCATAATAGGGTTTGGGAACCAAATGAGGGGGGGGAGGGTGATGCTAATGAAAGAATTTAAGCAGGGAATTTCACAATCAGATTTCGTGTTTTAGAGGAAATCCTTTGCTCCTGTGACTATCAGACCCAAATATCTGATTGTATTTTAGATCCTGTTCTGGACCCCCATTAAGCAAAATTTGGAGACAGCTTAACTGGAAGTAGACAAGATGATCGGTAAAGTTTTTGTTTAATCTCCTTCACGTTTCTATGAACAACTCATAAATTGCAGCCTGCTGATAGAGAATGTGATGCTGGATGAAATCAGGCAGTATTCTTGAAGAGTCAGCTATAGTCAGGTTATTGCCGGTGCAGGAAGGGATTCAGAAGATTAACACTTTGGTCAACTTTGAATCCTCATCTTAAAACAGAAAAAAACAGAATTTAAGTATGGAGTTTACATTTAGAAAACAGAAAAACTGCACATTACCTATTTGGGTCTGCGCTGTGGAAGAGAAGGAAGAGATAGAGGCACAATTAAGTTTTTCTGCAAATTATTCTGCCATAGACTTTCAGATTTATTTTTGCAATTGAGGGGTGATTTTTGTTTCTTAAAGATCCATATTTCTGACACTTTATAATCAGATAGAACCCCACAGTCTTCCTCTGGAATATTTTTGAGCAATTGATCAGCATATTTAAATTCATGAAAATAACTTGAATGTCATGGCTTGGTATTTGCATTTTTCAATATAATGTGTCATTGGAATGAGACAGCACTTGTGAAACTGGTTCTTAGCTTCCAGGCAAGGTAAACATATACTATTAATATAAAGACAAATTTTATTGACATACAATCAGAGGTGCATTATGCTTACGATAAATTATACTAAATCTATTAGTTGAACACTGAATTGAAATATCCCCTAGCCTGGTTATATTAGCACTGCCTGTTTCTTGTTTGTCCTCAGGGAGATCCAACATACAAAAATATATTTACATGAGAAAAAAAACCTGCAGTAAGTCAAAAGGAAGATGTCAGAAAAAAAAAATAGCATTTTTCTCTCCAACCTCCTAAGGCTCTATTCTTCAAAGTCTCAGCTAGGGAAATAAACAGGTTTAGGTGGAGTTTGCCTCTTGCAACACCTTAAACTACTATACATTAGCCCAGCTACAAAAGAGAGCGAGAAACAAGAAAGGAAACATGTTTCCTGAGAAAGTATCTGTTTAGAAGTGATTGACAATACACCGATTGCTAGATTTTTCACACTTCTTGACAAGCCACGGATATTTCTTCACACTTCTTGCAGAAGCCAACCTGCAAAGCTGCTGCACTTCATTTTGTGTTTCACTTGCCATCCAGCTGAGTGAGACAACACTTAGGGGGAGCCTACTGACACTGAAGTTGCTGAGAAACAAAGTGCTCTTAAAACTGACATTTCCCCCAAAGAAGGCATTTATGTGGCCAACGAACATATGAAAAAAAGCTCATCATCAGTGGTCATTAGAGAAATGCAAATCAAAACCACAATGAGATACCATCTCATGCCAGTTAGAATGGTGATCATTAAAAAGTCAGGGAAGAACAGATGCTGGAGAGGATGTGGGGAAATAAGAATGCCTTTACACTGTTGGTAGGAGTGTAAATTAGTTCAACCATTATGGAAGACAGTGTGATGATTCCTCAAGGATCTAGAACCAGAAATACCATTTGACCCAGCAATCCATTTACTAGGTATATACCCAAAGGATTATAAATCATTCTACTATAAAGACACACACACACACATATGTTTATTGCAGCATTGTTCACAATAGCAAAAACTTGGAACCAACCCAAATGCCCATCAATGATAGACTGGATAAAGAAAACGTGGCACATATATACCATGGAATGCTATGCGTTCATAAAAAAGGATGAGTTCATGTCTTTTGCAGGGACATGAATGAAACTGGAAACCATCATTCTCAGCAAACACACACAAGAACAGGAAAACAAACACTGCATGTTCTTACTCATAAGTGGAAGCTGAACAATGAGAACACAGGGACACAGGAAAAAAAACATCACACACCAGGGCCTGTCTGGGGGTGAGGGGGATAGGGGGAGGGATGCATTAGGAGAAATACATAATGTAGATGATGGATTGATGGGTGCAGCAAAGCACCATGGCACGTGTGTACCTATATAACAAACCTTAACATTCTCAGAATTTAAAGTATAATAATTTTTTAAAAAGGTATAAATGAAAAAAATTGCTTAGATCACAGGCTGTATGTGGTGGCCCTATCTGCCGTAAAATGATGTTCTATAGGCATTGGGTTGTATTACTGCTTGGTGAAATGGTGATTATTTCGGGAGTTGTAAGATTCCAAGAAATACTCAACTCTGACTGGTTTTTTAAACTAATTGACTTCATTTTTTAGACCAATTTTAAATTCACAGCAAAACTGAGTGGAAAGTTTAGAGTTCTTATATACCACCTATCCCCCACATATGCATGTTATGAAGTAATCATGCAATGTTTGTTAATCATTTCATATCTGCTATCCTTGTTTTCCTAATGAGACTGTAAGTTTATTGATTAGAAACATTGAACCTTGCCCTTTAGCATTTCCCATACGAGAGCCGAGTCCAGTGTATGTTGGTTGACCGATCAGGATGCCTAGGCCTGCCCAGCTCCTTGAGACCACGTCATACATGGAGAGGTCTATCACATAACTCAGTCTGATGCAGTGGAAATGACACTAACTTTGGAATCGTACATACTTAGGCTTGAATTCTTCCTTTTAAATTTATTAACAACTACATTTTATCTTCAGCGTCTCCTTATGCTTCTTGTAAAATAAGCAAAATATTACTAGATTGCATGAGTGTTAGAAGGGGATGTGTCTACTGAGAATGGGTATGTGATATACCTAGTACAGACTTGGCCAGTAACTTAGCAAACTATCCTTCTGCTATTATTCTCTCTCACCCCTAACTCTACATAAGATTAGATTTGTAACAGTTCTCTACCAGAATTGAAGTACTTCCATTTGCTTAAGTATTCAATTTAAATATATAAATATATAAGTTGATAGTATATATCTATGAAGCTAGGAGAAAAAAAAGATCGCTAAAGAGAGATCATAGGTAAAATAGAAATAAAAAAATAGAAAGTAGAAATTCAGGAGTCATTATGATGAGGATGTTCCTAGATGCTCTAAAAGGAATTTCTTAGTAGAATCAGACCTCAATAGTTTTACTACATTTCAACTTGTGTATGCGAATACTGGACATTTGAAATCATTATGCAAATATATACAAATAACACACAAATACAGTTCTCATATTCACACCGGAAAAATTCTCAACCTTAGCAAGAACCTGGTAATAACTCCATACTAGATTCAGTTGTCAAAAATATCTCTAGTTTTAAGGTTCTTGGTTTAGAGAAAATAGTAGGAATCAGGAGACCTGGGCTCTTATTCTGACCTCTGTCATCTTAGCTTAGCTTGAGCAAGGCACTTAGCATTTGAGGAAACTATTATTTGAGCATTAGCAGAAATCACAGAGTTGTTCCAGGCATCAAGTGTAAAGAACAGAATCACTGAACAAAGATTATTGAGCACAGAATACCAGGGGGTAGTTATCAATAGCTTGCTTTACACTACAGAAATGTACACATTCTAAGAAGTGAAGAAAGGACAAAATAGGGAAGAAATAGAGGACAAAAGGGAACTAAAAGGGATCAAAGCAGTCTTTACTATAATAAGAATTCCAAGAGGAATGATTTTAGAGAAGGCACAGTGTAAACTAATTCCAATTAAATCACAGCAGCTGAACAGTATTGTTTACACAAAGACATTTTTTACCCTGGTTTTTGATGAAAAGAGGATTGGGTAGTTTCATTGTGAAATTAGGTTTGCTTTTAAGAACAATAAATTTATGAAATACGCTACAAACATGTCTTGGGAAGCCAGACATTTTAATGGCAGCTGATTAAATACACTCAGTGACTTACCATTTGAGACAATTTCCCCTCAGTAGGGAAAGGAATAATGTCACAGAAAAGACATTGAGGAGGCAGAAGGGATTGACAGGAACAGAATGATAAATGGGAAAGGAGGTTATATTAGTTCTGAGAGCTAGAAAAACTGAGAATACAACAGTTGAAGAAAAGACATTGAAGAGCAGAGATATGAGTGAAGCTTTAAAGATGTTAAAAAGGATAGTAAAGGTCAATATAGATAAGCTCTGTGAACGATAATGACAAACACTGAAATTTAAGGACACATTCTAAAAATAAGCCATAGATAGAAGGATATTACTTTTTCTGCTGTTCAGTAAGGCCCTGCATACTCTGCCCACTTCTAAATTATCTTTATTTTGTTGAGCAATCATAGCACAGGAAGGCGTGGAGCCAAAGACATTATGTATCATTGCAAAGAAGATGGGAACTCAAACCAGAATTAAAATCACAATTCATAAAATGTTCCTGAGGCTGCACATTTATTTCTTAGGGACCACTGGTAGAAACATGAGTAATATGGGGATTTGTTTAAAAGTCCTGTGAACTTTGTTTCTCCGGGGAGCTTTTGTGCTTGCTTTGGCCATGAAGTAGTACCATCCTGGGATTACTTCTCGGTTCATTTACCATCTTGGGGGTTTCAGAGTCATGCAAGGGATTGGTGTAAATTAAAATTGCAAACGCCATGAGGACATATTCATGGCAAGAGTCTCACACATTTTTCAGTTTGTTTATTTGTTTCCTACCCAGTCCAGTCATCTTTATTATCTTTTTTGGCATTAAACAAGTTTTTTCAAGTCAACTCTTTTACTGAGGGTGTCACTTTTTATGGGCTCTGATGTTATACCTGTACCTCATTCCCAGCTCTCTCTTGTCCACTGCTCAAAGCCTAGTCTGATGTTGGATGTTGCTTATGTGCCTCAGGTTTTCAACTCTCTCTCTTCTCTCTTTCTTTGTCCCTGGGGGAGGTCCCTTACTTTCTAGCAGTTTAGAATCTCATTTGAAGAATGTTCAAGATATTTTACTCAGCATTTCTGGATTTGTTAAGCACTCTTCCATATTGCTTGAAAACACAAGCTATCGAAACCCTGTGATTCTTTCAGTGAATAAAATAAATGATAGGATAACATTGGTGCTTTTACTCAACTATGTAGGTTGGCAATGGTGGAAATCCACAAATGTCATTTCCTCCAATATACATTCTTAGGACTGGAAAAAACACATTCTGTAATAACTTTAGGAATTTGCTTGGAGAAGGGAAGCTCTCTTTCTTCTGTACCCTGATCTATATACATTAGTTTTCCATTATTCTGATCATGGGGAGTTACTGTGCATCTTGATGGGTCTCTTTCTTCTGGTCATCTAGGCTTAGTCACTCATCTTCTGATCATCTAATTCATGGTTGACTAAGAAATCCAAAAGGATATGTCCCTAAAGAATTTCATTCCAGCATTCCTCCTATGGATCCACTACAGTCCACCAGAAAGTCACTGGCAGTGTGTCTTTATCTTTATCCCCACCTAACCTAGCCATTAGTGCCTTCTGGTAAGAAATGTCAAATAATCTTCACATGTAGATAAGACCTAATTGGTGCCAAAACTAACCCAATCTCTCCTACTTCTATCACCTCCAGTCCTTTCAGAAAGGTCCCTGAAACTCTTCCCCCCATTACCTTCTGTAGATTGTGCTCTAGGTGACAATATGTCTCAGTTGGCCTGGAAAACTCCAAGCTTTTGTCTATGGTCTGGACATAATTATTAAAGTGATTTCTTCTATATTCAAAAAAGAGCTGGTATGGAAAACAGATAAAATGGTTACTCTAGGCTCTAGTCTAGTTCATGCACAAAGCCTGACTAAGGAAGTGGTATAACTGTTTCTTTACCATTGAGTGAGACTTGGAATGAAGCCATGGTCCTTTAAACTTAATGTGACCCAGCATGTGTGCTGGGTTTCTCCAATTCACTCCACCTAACCAATTCTTCTTTGCCTTGGAAACCTCAATCTGAGAGACCACAGCCATTCCCAGATTTCTGTGTAGCTCCCAATCATGGCTTTCTATGTCCACATCCTGTGCTGGGTAAGTTCACAGAATGGAATTCTCACTTTGATTCTTAACTTTATGGTAGATCTGTCTACCATAAAACTGGCCCAGCATTTCAAGTCTTCTTCAGTCCTATAAGTTGATTTTCAACCACAGCTAGTGCCTCTCTTCCTGGGAAACATTCTAATCCATAACTTGGCTGCAAAAGGAAAAATATCAACTCAATCTCTCTTTCATCCCTGACTTTCACATTGAAACTCCCATTTGAAATCACTCAGTATTATTTGCGGAATCTAGTCTAATGAAGGTATTCATTGCCTGGATCCTGCCCAGGTTGATTTATTTCCAGGTAGATTTCTCCTCAAACCATAGTCTTACCACAGAGCTGCACTGCTGAGATTTCTTAGCCTAACATTTTATTTGCTATCAACTTTTTTTTTTTTTGACTGCCAGCCCTATGCAGTCAATGATTCACCTTGTCGAACATTAGCTTGCCTGAATTTCAATAGTATTTAATCTGAGAATACATCTACAAATCAATATGAAGGTGAAAATATATTAGGACTTTAATTTAGTCACAAGAGAGTTTTGAAAAGATTGCTTTTTGCCTTTTTGGTGTGCAACTATTTGTAGTTAACAGTTATTGCTTTCATAATAAGTAATTACTTAAATTCAATGTGGTTTTAAAAACATAATACATATCCAAAAATTTATGTTGTATCTCTACTGTGTGGTCCTCTGTTGGGTTCAGTGAGGGATACAGGAATAAGCATGGCACATACCCTGTTCCCTGAAGGGTCCAGTCTGGCAGGGAAACTTGCTAGTTTAATGTATTTTGCATATGTAAGGATGATCTTGTGTGCCTGTGGAACAGAAGCAGAGATGGATAAGAAAAAAATCTATCTGCCCAAGATTCTAACCACAATGAAAGGAACCACATATAAGGTTCAGGGAAAATCACAATCAAACTTTGTTTAATAGAGTAACAATACACATCTCTTTTATGTGGATTAGTAGGGGGAAGAGAACCACAAAGCATAAATACTCTGTGACTGCTGATATCAAACACAGTTAAGGGGGCAGTACAACAGTTAACTTCTAACTTAATAGAATGACAACTCTTCCGGAATAAATCCATAAATTTAACTGAAGGCTTTGAATATACAGATTTTAAAGGAAGTTTCTTTTCATTGTTTTCCTATTTTACATGGCTGAAAGGAGAATACATTTTCTTAGGTTTTGAGAGATTTTGATTTTATCTTAAAATTGGAGGTCTTTTTAGTTGGCAGAAGAAGAGCATAGTGAAAAGAGAATGGGTCACAGAGCCTGAAAATCTGGGAATTTATTCCCTGTTCTGTGACTTGAACTTCACAAACTATTCAAAAAAAGGCCAAATGTAATGCCCCTAGCCCTCCGTATGCTTAGTTCTTTGATGAGTATTGGGTTTCCTTATCCTCCCATTCTGTTAACCTTACTCCTTCTTCCTTTCAAACATTGTTCTTACTAGTTTCAACAACATAAAACAAAATGAAAAATCTTCTCTCTACCTGTTCAATCCTTAATCACTTTTCAAGGGCCAGCTCACAAAGTATGTCTTATGAACGTTTTAAAAGGATTTCATTAAAACCAATACTGCATACTGACTTACTTAGGAAAACATTTGTTTGCTGTTTTACAGGCTTTGTGAGGGTCCAATGGGGATGTTTGTGGAGGGGGAGAAATATTACTCCAATTCAGCTTTACATGAACTTGGGAAGAACCATCGGAAATGCTACACAGTCCATTAGTTTACTCTTGCTTTTTTCATTCATAAAATTGCCAGATTCTTTTTTTTCCTTTTTCTTTTTTCTTGAGTTGGAGTCTTGCTCTGTAGCCCAGTATGGAGTGTAGTGGCACAATCTTGGCTCACTGCAACCTCTGCCTCCTGGGTCCTGATTCAAGCAATTCTCCTGCCTCAGCCTCCTGAGTAGGTGGGATTACAGGCACACAGCACAATGCCCAGCTAATTTTTTGTTGTTGTTGTATTTTTTAGTAAAGACAGGGTTTCACCATGTTGGTCAGGCTGGTCTTGAACTCCTGACCTCGTGATCTGCCCGCCTCAGCCTCCCAAAGTGCTGGGATTACAGGCATGAGCCACCATGCCCGGCCCAGATTATTTTTCAATTGTAAGCCAAAAGTGTGCAATGTTATCCAATAGTTTATTAAAGGTAGTTCTTTAAATCTTATATACTCTGAGTCTTCTTAGATTAATGAGAATTTTACATTAAAAAAAATCTATAAACCAGGACTTTGCATCTTCCAAATTTTTCCTTTCTTACCTCACAGTCCTAAAATTGACTTTATTTTAATCTAAGTACAAAGAGAAGGTAATTAAAATAAGAAGCGAATGGGCAACTTTTGAAACAAAATTACAGAATGACAGCCAAATAGAGCAGTTTTAGAACAAAGAATGTGTACAACACTTGTAAGTGTCAGAATTTCCTTGGAAGATGCAAAGTAGAAATGTTTGGTTACTTAACAAAAATCACTAAGTTGGCAGAGTTTATTTTCTTCGTGGTTCTATTTTTCTCTCTCAATAAGCAGTAATTATTCTTCAAATGGCTTTATTATTTTTATGTTAATCAATTTTTTGTTGATGATCACTAATAGAATTTAACGTACATAAGTAGCTCCTGGAAATAGTCTGCCTTATTACATGTGTTTAGCTAAATGAAGTCTCTTAAATTGATACCACCTTTTCTTGGCATCTGTTGTAGACTTATCTGATGATCAATCCAGAAACTCACTAAGATCACAGGGAAGTTATTTCTCAACTTAAATCTATCTCTCTCACACCATTTTTTAATAGGATGTATTGAATTGCCATTTACGCAGATATTCCCATGTGACAACACAGATTATCCAATTCTGCCATCCAAGAAATAATTGTTAAGATAAAGCAAGCAACAATTACATTGCAGCAAAATAAAGTAATACCTCTGTTAATTATGAGGCTGATTTTCAATAGTGTACTTGTCAAAATTCGGTAATTAGAAGAGGGATCATGTAAGAGCATTATAATATATATCACAATATTAAAAAACAGAGGGCATGGTACATAAAATAGAGTACCATAGGATATGTAAAATATAATTTACATTAACAAAACATACTCTTAAAGATGTTAAAACACAAGGCTACATCTCCATGAAGACACATGAGGAGAGGCTAAAAATGAGATAAAGAATAGTCAATCTAACCCAGAGAGGTAAATGGTATGGAGAGGGTTGGGTCAGTCTATACTCATGAGATATGACACAGTTAAGATTGAGAAATTAACTATTAATTTGCTATGCCGGTGAAATTGTAGCATTTATTTTCTTCCACAGAATTGCTTATTCTACTCTGACTGAAACATAAATCAATACCATAAGTGGCTGCTGTTGTGTCTGTTGTAGCCACAAGCTACAATAGATGACATTGTTTCAGGGGCTGAGCAGAGGGGGGGTAAGAAAACTGAGATAAAAGACAGAGAAAATAATGAATATTTTATGAAGAGCCAAAACATTGGTAATGTTCTTTCTTGCAATGACTTGGGAGGCAGATCACAGGGGGAATAAATGTCAATTGCCATTGAGGTTTAGGGGCTTAGTTGTTACTACAGCATAGATGAGCCTAATCTGACTAATTTATAGCTACTTAGCTGCTCCCCCACTTTCTCCACGTTTTTCAAGGTCTTCACTTTTTTTTTGACAGAGAACAGAGGTTTCCATTATATAAGCGCAGTTAAAGCACCTAACCTTCCAAATTGAAGTACCTAAATAATTAAATGCATTCATGGACTCACTCAATATTTTCGATAAAATACTTGCTATCTCCATGACTCTGCTAACTATTGTGTGGAAGATAAAGAGTCCACCCTCAAGCAGGATAGCTGAATAGTTTTAAAACAGCTAATATTATGAAATAACTAAATCAGAATACATCATGGGTCACAAATGGAGCAGTACACATAAAGTGCTATCAAAAGCAGAGAAGGAAGAAGTTATTTTTAGGTGGGAATTCAGGAACACCTTTATTGAAGAAGGGGCATTTTAAGTGGTCTTGCATGGAATTGCCAGAGAGTTAAGGAGAAAGTTACTGGTGGGTGGAAAGAGAGCACTGCAGGTAAGAGCAAAGAATTGCATCCAATACTATCCAATAACATGCACAAGTGACTGGTTTCATTTCTCCTCCTATTTAAATGTGGGAAGAGGACAAAGGACAAAAGAAGATAAGGCTATTACTATTACTCACTCAATCCAAAAGTTTTCTCTCAATTATCTGATTTCATGGTGAAATAATTTCTATTTATATGCTGAATCATACAACTGAGCACTAATCATATATAGTCTTTTTTCTCCTTCTGAAAAGATTAGAAACTCAATAATAAGGGTCATATATTATTGAACTTTATACAGTTCAATAACTTACTGGGTACATGACAGGTATTTGGATTGGTCTGACTGGCAGTATTTTACAAGTGGTTTTGGAGTTTACTATTATCCCATGCTCTTAGTGACCAGGAAACAAGATCTTGACCTCAACTGAGAACATGTCACAATCCTGCCAAGACTGATTGGATTAAATGGATTTATGGAGAAAGTGATCAGCCTTCCACTAGAAAAACCAGAGTGATGGCAGAAACTAAACAAAGGAATAATAAAACAAACACGTATTTAGTCATTAATATTACTTGATTAAAAACTAACATGATAGAAAATCAGTGTGTATATATGTCTTATACATACATAGTTTGTGTGTATGTATATATGTTTATATATGTATACATGTGCATATATACACATATATCTCTTAGTAACAGTTCTACAAAACTCAATCATTATACTTTGGGAGATTGCTTTTAGGTCACTAGTAAGAGGGGGAAGCACCCCATGTGTCATCAAAATTTCTTTCCTGTAACTTTTGTAGGACAAAAAGATGGTTTGTGATTTTGATCATATCAATTCTTGTCTTTCTGTTGCCCCGACTAGAGGTATGATTTATTGTGTGTTTATCACGTGTCAGGCTTTGTGCTAAACATGTTCTATGCAGCATCTTTATGTCATCCTCACAGTAGCAAAATGAGATATGTAACAGTGGTCACATTTGCTGATGTGAAAACTGAGGCTTAGAGACATCAACTGGCAGCATTAAGAGGCAAACTTGGAGGCACCTGACTCTGAAGAACACACTGCAATCAAAATTCAGTGCCCAAAATTATGATGTCACAGAATATTCCTTGTTAGCACATACTTTCCACCTGTATGTTTGGAAGAGAAAGAACTATGCTCACTGATTTTGAGCTGTCTCTATTTATTTATTTATTTTTGGTCTGATTGCTGAAGATTTTTTTTTGTATTCAAAAGAAATAATTTAATAAGATAAAATGATATTTCCTAAGAAAAGATATCAGCTGAAACCTGGGAAACATTTCAATAGTTTAATTGAAAATGATTGACATTTTCAAACAAATGAGTACCGTTTTTGCTTCATCAATTTAGTTTTTTTTTCTTAAAGAAAAAAGAATTAGCTTATATTGATTGTATAATCACAACCCTTACATCCTAAATTATTTCTTCCACAGAACTGAAATCTAAAGTTTCTTTTAAGGGACTTCATATTATGTAGCCAATATGATATTATTACAAAATATATAAAAATATGCCAAATGAAAATGCCATAGAGAAATCTAGTTAAATGAGTAGAATGCCAAGATTTTAATCCACAAGTTTAAGAAAAAAAATTCTTACTTGGTTCCACAACTTTGAATATATGAATTTTAGCTATTTTAATCAGAATCAGAATATCATATTTCTCAAAATTATAAATCACTGTGTGTCTCTGTATACACAGAGACACATACACACATATTTAGTTACATTTTTTCAAATGGCAAGTAATCTTATTCAAAGTATAAGCATTTAAAATACTTATTTTTTTTTCTTTAGAAAATAGAAATATGCTTAGGTAGACTTGACTTATGTCCCCATTTTTGGCGTGGGGTCTATAGACACAGCATTTCAGAACTCCTCTACATTACTATTTGTTTATCCATTCATCTAGTCATACATGCATTCAAATAAAACTTTGATTTTAAATATCTGTTTGGGCTACTAGATACTCTGTAAATAGGAAAAATAATATTTGCTCATTTACTTTAAGTTATATTTTAAGGCTCTTACTATTTTTATGGAATATTTTACAGCAATCCAAAATGGTCATGCTAAGTTAAAGGTAATTTATTGTTAGGACTGTCTACCTAAAACAAAGTTACTACTTAGGCAGAATTAGAGTTCAAAAGGAAAAATAATATTAAATATTGTTAGATAAGATTTCTATTATAATTAACAAGCTATAAATTTAAGTAGTATGAGACAGAGCACCTTGAAATATCTTTTCCAGCCTCTTTGGTCAAAAAAGAGGCTCTTTTGCCATGGTAATATTGGGTGATGGAGATCACACTTGTTTTTAATCTGAAAAAGATCTAAGAAAAGTATAGTCTATTTAAGAACATACTTTTGTGTAATTTAAGTTTAATTTTGAAATAAAAAGTTATTTCAAGATACTCTATGAACAGCATTGAATATTTCATAACTTAGGACTAACCTAGCTTTGGAAGGTGAAAACAAATGGAAAATAATTCATCAAAAACAAATTTAACAAAGATGCCACTCATTTAAATGTGTGCAAACATGGTTCTTAAATAATTAAAATATTGGGAAGACAGAAATATATTAAGTATATGTTTAAATAAAGAGGGAGAAGAGAGGTTTGGACAGAGAGCATCAACAATATGACCTCTTATTTTTTGTCTTGGTCATATAAATTAAGAGAGAGAAAGAGAAGAACAAACCTTATCCAGACACATAACCAGTCTTTTTTTAGTCTTTCTTTTGATAAACCATTTGAAGTATGAATGTGGTACTGTATTTCAGTTAAATTGTCCTCTGCAACTTAATCTCCAATTCCATTAAATAGAATTTTGATCTCTTCTTTAGATGAGCTTAAGATTTTGCAAACTATGTGCAGAATATCCATTTATATGTTATGTCTTTGTTGCTCACGCTTTCTGCAAACCCAGCTTTCCCAAATGATCTTCCATGCTGAAACACCTCGGACTGAGTCTTGGCTAGGGGCACTCAATGCCTGTAATTAAAACTTGGATAACTCTTCTTTGCCATAAAAAGCAAACATGTTTTCTGAAAATTGGATCACAGATATTTGCTTTCCAAAGCCTATATTTCTGAGTTGGTCCTAAGTTAAGAAACACCCAAGGCTAATTTTCAGTTTGGTGGTTCTGTTCATAAATGTGAAATACTGGACAGCTAGATATTTGACCTATTTCTCATTCCGAAATATATTACAAATATCCCTTATGGTGAAATATGGGACACAAATGCAGGAACCTAGTACAAAGAAAAATATCTCTAAAGTTATGTTCTATTGAAAAATTTTAGTATAAAAATTCAAAAAAGCAGAGACAATGGAGTGTTATAATTACATTAATACATTTTATTTTCCCCATATCTTTCTACTACCATATAAAAATGCCTTTATTGCCCCATCACCTATTTTTTAATTCAACATTTCTGATGTTGTTTGAAAATTTAGCCAAAAAAAATCTTTGCACGGATGTCTGAATATTCCACTGCAGATTAAAAAATAACATTCCTTAAAATCTATGCAGAGTGCCAAACACTAAACAGGTGGCTTGAGCAATGTTAGTTATTGACTTTTTTAAGTGATAAACTAATGATAAATTTAAAAATCCTAGCCAATTTTGTTGATGCAATCTAAAGAGCTAATGCTCAAGTCAATTGCCTCTCTAATTTGACAAGTTGACTAAGTTACTGTTTAATACAGTAAAAGTTATTCTGTTAGGCCTAAAAAGAAACCATGTAAAAATTTTTCTATATTTGGCAGATATATAGAAAAATACTCTCTAGACTGAAGAAACTGACAAAACATAAAAGTGGTTTCAAAAAATAAGAGGGTGTTATATCTGCTTTGATTTGAAAATTTTGTTAAACAGTTCTCATGAACCTACTGTGTGCCAGGTAGTATGTGTGCTGGGTGTAATGGGAAGGAGAGAAGGCACATTCACATACATGCAAGTGGTGTACAAATGGAAAGGGGAAGTTAAGAGAGTAAAAGTTTTCACAATAAGTGAGTACACAGAATGTGACATTTTATTGGATCTTGAAATGTGAATAGAAATTTTCTAACTAAAAGAAACAAAAGAAAATAATCCAGGCAAGAGAAAAACATGAATGAACAGCACAGAGGGTGGGGAACATGTGTAATATTTGAATAGTTGGGAAAAGTAGAGTAGGTTGACTGAATCTCAGTGTAAATGGGATAAACAAATGGGAAATAGCATGAGAGAGGTGCTCGATGGCCCCATTTTGAGAGTGATCAATACCATATTAGGCAGTTTGGCATTATCTTCTGGGCACTAACAGGGGAACTTATGTAGTCATACCAGCCTTTATAAAGAAAATTCTGATGGGACTGTGAATATTAAATGGAAGGTGGGAGAGACCTACCTACCTAGAGTGCAGAAACCATAAAGGAGGCATTTTTGTTATCAGCCCAGGAGAGGACAGCAGTAGACAGAGGACAGGAGTCAGTAGGCTGAGAGCAGCAGGGATTAGAGGAAAATGGGTGGATTCAAGACAAACTGCAGTGGCAGCTTGAAGGCAACTTGATTGCATAGACATGGAAGTGGAAAAGGAAGAGAAAGGGATGATAATGGATTCTGAAATGGATGTTCTCCAAAGGAAATGCATAGTTACCATTTCAATATTTTTAATCAGTTTTTGAAAACATTGTGTAAAATGCCAACTATTTTAGAAACTTTGAAAAAATATTAATTGTAGAGGAAGTAAAATGTATTCCCCTATTTAAGAAGACACATATCTTGAATTCTGTCCTTCTCTTTAAAAAACTACCAGCTGGGCATGGTGGCTCACGCCTGTAATCCCAGCACTTTGGGAGGCCTAGGCAGGCGGAAAACCTGAGGTCAGGAGTTCAAGACCAGCCCAGCCAACATGGTGAAACCCCGTCTCTACTAAAAATACAAAAAAATTAGCTGAGTATAGTGGCAGGTGCCTATAATCTCAGCTATTTGGGAGGCTGAGGCAGGAGAATCGTCTCAACCTGGGAAGCGGAGGTTGCAGTGAGCCAACATCATGCTATTGCACTGCAACCTGCGCAACAAGAACGAGATTGCATCTCAAAAACAAACAAACAAACAACAGAAAAACAAACAAAAAAAGTCCTATGTGTCCCTTTGTAAATATCTAACTAATTAATAACTAGCTTATTTTTATAGACTACCTTAGATTATTATTTTCCCTCGAATTTACTTTATTTTCCTCTATTGCATGAACTTTTCTATACCCTGGATTGTTTATTCATATTGAATATCTCTCAAAAAAAATCAGATAAATTGCTTTCTTCTCCCTATCTGCTGAGGCTGCCTCCTCCAACTTGCTTAGCTGCATCCCAGTGCATGTGCACCTGCCTGCTTGGACACTTCAATGACTAACTTCTCTGTGAATACATCAATAGTTTCATTGCCTTCAGGCTTCTTCTATGTCTTTTAACTCTTGAACCTTCTGGTGTGTTTTAGCTTACCAGACACCACATGCAGCTTTGTACTTGTATTGTTTTATGTATTCATTTATTGCACAAAATTTCCTTGAGTGCCTTGTTCATAGAAGGCACTGTTCAGGAATTTTATGTGTAGTTAAAGTTGCCTCCATCTAAACTGTAAGATCTTCATATAATTCATCTTTGTAGTTCTACCACAAGCTTATTAGTAGACTCTGAATAAACATTAAATCCATATTTGTGTGCATGTATAAATATGTTGTATGTTTATGTATATATTAATGCATCTATGTTTCTATATCTAACAATGAAGAAAAAAGTGCTAATAAAGTAATGATGATTAATGTTATGTTGAATTTTATAATTGTATGTAAAATTATGTTCTGTCCTTCTTACACTAAAGTTTTTCATATGCTTAGCCTTTTGAGAACATCTATCCATTATCAGAGGATGAAACTTGCATTGTTCTCTATGTTTTCTCTCCTTTGTCTCTGAAAGAAGAGACAAAAGAAGAAGGTTTATATTATATGCCTCTCTTTTTTCAGAAACAGCACGTAGGCAGCGAAATGTCAAAGTAAATGGAAGAAGAAAATTTCATTTTGACTTTGACAGCAACAACAACAAAATGAATAAATAAATAAAAGCAATTTTTCTACAAAACAAGAAAAACAAAGGCACCGTAAGTGTACTGTGAATAAAAGTCTACTTTCTCTTATTGTAAAAAAATAAAATGGTGAAACTCAAGGTAAAATATTTTGCTCATATCTGAAAACACTATTGCTGGGGGAGTTGTGGAAGAAATGTGAGTGTGCTGACCTTTGCAAGGCAGAAAGGCTCACCAGGAAGTAAAAATGTTGAGTGTCTTTGAATCCTCACAAAACAGTCAGTTGTACTTGATCTACCTCCCTCACCTTCCTCCATTATACTCTACAACATAGCTTAATAGGTAGGCACCTTTTTTTTTTTTTCTTTTTTTTTTTTAAGATGGAGTCTCACTCTGTCACCCAGGCTGGAGTGCAGTGACACAATCTCCCCTCACTGCAACTTGCGCCTCCTGGTTTCAAGTGATTCTCCTGCCTCAGCCTCCTGAGTAGCTGGGATTACAGGTGCGTGCCACCATGCCCAGCTAATTTTTGTATTTTTAGTAGAGATGGGGTTTCACCATGTTGGTCAGGCTGGTCTCGATCTCCTGATCTCGTGATGTGCCCACCTCGGCCCCAAAGTGCTGGGATTACAGGTGTGAGCCACCACGCCTGGGTAGGCATCTTTTTATGAGAAAAATCTTTTTATATGCTAAGAGACTTTAATGGATTAAAGACTTGCACATGCACACACACAGGCACGCGCCCACATACACACATACACACATACAAAGCAAGTAAGAATTAATAAACCCCAAAAGTGGTTCAAAGAGAATATTAGGAGTCCAGGTATATACTGTAAACATATATACCATATTTGCCAGATAGAGACAATTATTAAGTAGTTGATGGCTTATGGCCATAATTAGATACTAAGCTGCAGCTGTGGTCTTGTCCCCCATGAGCCATGGTCAACAAGTTAGTGCCCCAGTTTTTTCAGTGCATCCATAGACAAACCAGTATCTACAGTTGTTTTTCTTCTACATAGAGCTTCAGTAATTGGAACATGACTGAATAATTTGCCATAAAACATCTCCTATTACCTGACTGGCATTGACTATAGTTAGAGTGGTCTGAATCTGCAAGAATAATTATTATACATCTCTCCAGATTACCACATCCTGATCACTTTCTATTTGTTTAGTTACAAAGTCTCCATATTAGAGTCAAAATAGTATCTGCAAATTCCCATAAGAGAACTTTGTATCCTTTTCTCCCCCAAGCAGGTCACAGGAACTAGAAATCCCTCCCACCCTCAAACAAACCATAAAACCTAGTAAAATCACTCTCTGACTTTCACCACCTCCCAGATCCTCATGTGACAGATGTGCTTCCTGATGCCCAGGAGGAATGAATGGATTACAGAAACACAGAGAAGAATCTGGCCTTGAGAAGTCCTCTCCAGTCCATTAGCATTAGATCATACTGCTGTTACCCAGTCGTGGTTCTCTACAACTATCCACTTCTTTTGTCTGACTTAGAAATAAAAATAGTTTTCTCTGGTCCTTTGCCACTTTATTTCTGAAAGTTTCCATGCCACATGAAATTTCAATAAACTTTTGATGCTTTTATTTTGCCAATCTATCTTTTGGTTTAGAGGTGTCAGCCATGACTTTTGCCATGGGTCCATGGGTGAGGAAAAGGTATTATTATTTCTCCTCCACCATACTTTTACATATTTAGAGATAGAAATAATTCTATTTTAGCATTTCACCTGCCCAGGAAAAGCTCTGAGACATCATATTTCAATGAAGGAACTAAGTAAATTGCTCCCATTATATATAATTATGAAAACTATTATTTTGTTATTTAGAGTCTCCTGATTCATTTTTGTCTTTGCTTAGTTACCCAGGGCATATATTTTATTATATACATTACATAAGCTGCAAAATGCTAGACAGCAGATATTTTTTCATTGGAAAGGTTGTTTTTCTTTTATCAAGACAGAATTTTGATCCGCTCATTTCCAGAGGCTATGTTATCTGCCTTTGAGTTTGTCAGAATTATTGTAGCAATTGGAATGTGGTTTATACCCCACTCTTCGTGGCAAAAAGAATAACTTTTAATTTGAAGCTGAAAACACCTTTGTAGAAAATAGAAACACCATGATAATTTCTTTGTCACACCATTAATCATCTCCCTTCCTCACCAGCGAAAGCTGATCACAATTTCACTGATATTACTTTATTATAACCTCTGTTATTTAGGCTATAGAGTGTCATATACAGACTGTTCATATTAGCCACGCAATACTTCAAGATCACTGAGTTAAGTATCAGTTCCATCAAACTCATCCCACATTAAATGATATTAAATAGCATACATATCTTTATCTCAAATTCTGGGTCTGTATTTAAAGTGGGGGTGAACATAAAATTCATAGAATGCTTCAATGAATCATTATTTTAGTGTATATATAATTGAGCATCCTCTTGGTTTATGCCTAAGCTGATAAGACAGTAATTCTTCAGGAGAGAAGCAAGAGAGATAGCTTCTTTATGTTTAGAAAATATTCTATAACCAAAGAAAATCCTGAGACAACTGTATGCAAGATTGAAATTATACCTGGTCGGGTGGACACCCTGGGTCCCAGTTACCCAGAGATCCAGCCAGCCAGCACATGAAGGTAAAAGAAATAGAACTCACATGCATACAATTCCTATCAAAGTCAAAGCAGACTAAATATGTCTCTTTCAACTTTTATATTATCACTTTCTAGCTTCCAGTGCTTCCCTCTTTTATGACATTTTCCTCCTGTGAGGAAGTCCCAGATATTAAATGTTAAACTATTATGTTCTTGGATAAAACACTTTGAAGGGAGAAATATACAGTCACTCTCGGAGCCTACTGGGAAGACCCGTGATTGATTTTACACTGACAAATGAGGTTACCAAAGCTCTCAGCAAAAAGTGAACTTCTCAGAAGTTCTTGATAACTGCATTCCTCTTCATTTGTCTATAGTTGATGTTATGATAAGTTTTATACCTTCCACAGCATTAAATTAACTACACAGAGGAGATTCTCAATGAATACTTGTTGAGTGAATCAAACAAAACCTACTCTTAGACCTGTTTGCTAGAGGATGCCACTCCAGGGTTACCAGGATCTCATCTTATTATTGGAGCATGTGTCTCCTTTATCTACAACAGTATCTCTGTTAGAGAGGATCTAGAGCTTTCTTATAAGGCTATTTTTCCCAGTCTTCTGAAATTTTATTAAATAAGTGTTTTAGATATTCCTCTAGAATTTAGGTTTCTAGAGGCTTCTAACACAGTAATTCACTTTTTAACCAATTAATGCTATTTTTAGATTCTCCCTAACAATAACAAAATTTCTTAATATTCTTTCCTTTGTCCAATATTCTAAGTAAGTTTATTTCTAATAATTAATTCTTAAAATAAAAAACTAACATGGAACTGTGATGTACCAAATATCTGAAATGAACAAAACTTGCTAATCCACTGATTCTGAAAGCTATCTGAAAATGGCACACAACCACCTTTTGTCCAAATGTCACTTAGGGGAACCATGTATTTATTTCTTTGCCTTTTATAGAACTGAATCAAGGTGGTTGCCAATAACAAACCCTCATTACCTTTGTCATTTTGAAATCTCATCTTCTATTACAATGGACTATCAATATCATGAGTTTTCTCTCAATTT
The DNA here is from genome assembly GCA_036589455.1 of Ateles fusciceps. Lineage (NCBI taxonomy): Eukaryota > Metazoa > Chordata > Mammalia > Primates > Atelidae > Ateles > Ateles fusciceps. The sequence goes on along the minus strand of JAZHEH010002982.1, from coordinate 6,547,335 downwards.
TTCAAAGGCACACAGCCCCCAGTGTTATCTAGGAATTCATCATCGGTCACAAACTATTATCCCAGTAATTTGAAGAGGAGTATAGAATTAGCATCTCTACAGCAAAATGAGAAATGACAATATTTCTTTCATTTCACAGTATTAACACTTAGGTCATAAGCACAGACTGATCTGAGTTCATCCTATTATCCTTGGTACCATTTATTTCCCTCTCCATTCCACACATAAGACTACTCTGGTTAAAACTCCACAGAGATTTTTGGTGGGTAGAAACTGGGGGAAAAAATCAATTAAAAACTGCAGGTAGTTACTTTGTTTTAACAGAAATGGAGGCATGAATTTATCTTCAAGCTATACTATTCTTTAGTTTTGGAAAGCCACTCTGTTGATGATTCTACATGCCTTCCTCCCAATCCCTTTCTATTCTTCCTTATTCTGCTCTGAGTCAAATCCTTAGAGACAGGGTTTTTGTGATGGCTGATATCTGGCTGGATTCAGCTAATGGGGGACTCCGGTAAGAGAATAGAGAACAACGGAGAGAACTGCTTATTTCTTTTCTCTCCTTTCTTGCCATAGCATACCATTTTGGAAGTAGCTCCTACTGGGTAGTCCCACATCCACTCTTCAAATTTTTACATGGCCCTAGTGATACTATTTTCTTCCACTGTTCCTTATGCTCTGAGCAGAAGTGTTACGTACCAGTTCTCCATCTCTTGTGTGTTCCCATAACTCTGAGTCAATATACTCCACAGCTATAGTCTCCTTTAGGGTGGGAAGTTTTGGTCCTTTTCATCACTCTACCAACCACAGAAGACTATCTGGCATCATAAGTACTAATAAATCCTTGAATGTTCAATGTGGAATAACATAAAATTTTAGGATGTGATATGGTTTGGCTGTGCCCCTACTGAAATCTCTTCTTGAATTGTATTTCCCATAATCCCCATGTTTTGTTTGAGGGACCTCATGGGAGGTGATTAGATAATAGGGTGTGTCTCCCATGCTGTTCTCATGATAGAGTTCTCATGAGATCTGATGGTTTTATAAAGGATTTCCCATTTGGCTCAGTGCTTATTCTCTCTTCTGCCACCCTGTGAAGAGATGCCTTCCACCAGGATTGTAAATTTCTTGAGGCCTCCCCTGCCATGCTGAATCGTGAGTCAATTAAACCTCTTTTCTTTATAAATTACCCAGTCTTGGGTATGTCTTTATTAGCAGTGTGAGAACTGACCAATAAAGTAAATTAGTACCAGTAGAGTGGGGTGCTCCTGTAAAGATACCTGAACACATGGAAGTGATTTTGGAACTGGATAACAGGAAGAGGTTGGAACAGTTTGGAAGGCTCAAAAGAAGATAGACAACTGTGAGAAACTTTGGAACTTCTAGAGTCTTGTTGAGTGGCTTTGGCCAAAATGCTGATTGAAATATGAATAATAAAGTCCAGGCTGAGGTGGTCTCAGATGGAGATGAGGAACTTGTTGGGAACTAGAGTAAATGTCACTCTTGCTATGCAAAGAGACTGGCAGCATTTTGCCCCTGAATGAGAGATCTGTGGAACTTTTGAACTTGAGAGAGATGATTTAGGGTATCTGGCAGAAGAAATTTCTAAGCAGCAAAGCATACAAGAGGAAGCAGAGCATAAAAGTTTGGAAAATTTGCAGTCTGGCAATGCAATAGAAAAGCAAAACTAATTTTCTGGGGAGAAATTTAAGCCTGCTGCGGTAATTTGCATAAGTAACAAGGAGCCACATGTTAATAACCAAGACAATGAAGAAAAGTCTCCAGGGCATGTCAGAGACATTTGCAGTAGCTCCCCACCCACATTACAGGCCCAGTGGTTAAGAGGAAAAAATGGTTTCATGGACCATGCTAGGGCCCCTCTGCTATGTGCATTAGGGACTTGGTGTCCTATGTCCCAGTTGCAATATCTGTGGCTAAAGGGGCCAAAGTACAGCTTTGGCCATGGCTTCTGAGGGTGCAAGCCTCAAGCTTTGGTAGCTTCCATGTGGTGTTGAGCCTGTGGGTGCAATGAAGTCATGAACTGAGGTTTGGGAACCTCCGCCTAGATTTCAGAGGATGTATAGAAACATCCGGATGTTTAGGCAGAAGTCTGCTGCAGGGGCAAAGCCCTCATGGAGAACCTCTGCTAGGGCAATGTGCGAAAAAATGGGGGAGGTCCCCTACACAGAGTCCGAAATGAACACTGCCTGGTGGACCTGGTAGTCCCAACTGGACACTGCCTGGTGGACCTGGTAGAGCTGTCAGAAGAGGGCCACTGTCCTCCACATGCTAGAATGGTAGATTCACTGATAGCTTGCACCATGTGCCTGGAAAAGCCACAGACACTCAACACCAGCCCATGAAAGCAGCTGAGAGGGGAGCTGTACCCTGCAAAGCCACAGGAGTGGAGCTGTCCAAGGCCATGGGAGCCCACTTCTTGCATCAGCATGACTTGGAAGTGAGACATGGAGTCAAAATAGGTCATTTGGAACTTTGAGATTTAACAATTGCCTATTGGATTTTGGAATTGCATGGGGCTTGTAGCCCCCCTTTTTTTTGCCAATTTCTCCCACTTGGAAATAATGTATTTAACCAAGCCTGTACCCCACTGTATCTAGGAAGTAACTAACTTGCTTTTTATTTTACAGACTCATAGGTGGAAGGTACTTGCCTTGTCTCAGATGTAACTTTGGACTTGAACTTTTGAGTTAATGCTGGAATGACTTAAGACTGTGTGGGACTGTTGGGGAAGCAGGATTGTGTTTTTGTGGTAGGAGTTATTAAGAAATTATTTTAGGCAGATAGAGAGGAAAAGTTTTTGTTTCTTTTAAAGCAGCTCCAAAAATGCTTCTTGACTAGAAGAAAAGCCTCAGTTTATAGCACATGGCAGGCAACCTTTGACATGCAAATGCAAGCCATTAGAAACTGGGTCTGCCCAACATGGCAATTCTCACTGTTGTCCTCTTGCCCTTGCCCCCACATATCCCCACATATGTGGAACATCATGGTGCCTTGCATTTGCACATTAAAAGGCTAGGGTGGAAGGGCCAGCTTTTTCACAGGCTATTGAATGACATGCCTAGTCAAACCAATCCTCTGAGTCCTATGCAAATCAGACACTGCTTCCTCCAGCCTACTTGTAAAACTGGCTGGTATCCATGGCATTTGGGGTTCTCTCAGCTTCGGAGCCCCCCTCCCTCTGTCTCTGTAGAGGGGAGGTTCTTCTTTTTTCTTTCCTCTTCCTTCTTGTCTATTAAACCTTCCAGTCCTTAAAACCACTGCACTTGTGTCCATGTTGTTTAGTTCGACTCAAGATGAAGAACCTGGTGTTCCTCCACTCATCAGAGCCCTATCATTTTGAAATGTGAGGATGTGAGATTTGGGAAGGTCCAGGGGCACAGGATATGATTTGGCTATGCACCCACTCAAATCTCATCTTCAACTGTAGTTCCCATAATCCCCATGTTTTGTGGGAGGGAACTCATGGGAGGTGATTAGATTATGGGGGGCAGTTCTCCCATGCTGTTCTTGTGATAGTGAGTGAGTGCTCACAAGATCTGTTGGTTTTATAAAGCATTTCCCCTTTTGCTCAGCACTCATTCCATCTCCTGCCACCCTGTAAAGAGGTGCCCTCCATCGGGATTGTAAGTTTCCTGACGCCTCCCCAGCCATGCTGAACTGTCAGTTAATTAAGCCTCTTTCCTTTATAAATCACCCAGTCTCAGGTATATCTTTATTAGCACTGTGATAACGAACTAATACAGGATGTTTACAGGTATTTTCTGCTCACTAGATACACTTACAACTTTCAAAAGTCAAAAACTTTGTTGACTAGGAACTGTATAGAAGTTGCTATCATATAGCACTGGAGTTATTATTGCCTCTCCCTCTTACCTTTGTGCAAGTGTACAGACTTTGATATTATAAAGTACTGGGATTATTACTGCCTCTCCCTCTTGCCTTTGAGGCATACATTGGGTCCTAATTTCATCTGTAAATTGGTGATAATAATATTATTTCATGAGTTGTTGTAAAGGTTACATCAGAGAAGGTCTATAAGTCATCTTGCACTCGCTCTGGCATGTTGTAACTAATTCCTCTATTCTTGCTTTTGGATGAATGTATTTTTAAAATTTGGCTAGCCTTCCTCTTTTCCACAGGATAATAGAGCGGTTAAAAAGAACAGGTTCAAAAAAAAAAAAAAAAGAAAGAAAGAAAAAAAAAGAACAGACTCAGAACAGCCACTCAATCAAAATTACCAAATGTTGAAAAGGTCAAAGCAGTATAGCCTACCTTTATAATTCATAGATTATTGAATACATTAACATTCCAATTCCTCATTCTTAAAGAAAAGATTATAATAAAGACCCAAAATGGCCATACATTAATCCTCTCCTATGACAATAATTGTTCCTTTTCTGGGAAATGTACAAATGTAACCTCTGCTGACACTGAACTCCAATTTGGATGCCATACTGTGCTTCTGGTTTTGATGAAAAATGGATACCCAGGAGAAAAGCAATGGGGAGTTGGTTAGATGCTCACAAAAGAAAAAGGTTTTCAAATATACTGTGGGTTAATTTGAACCAATCTGCCAGGTCTAGGAAATTATGCAATTGATATTCCTGCTTTAAGAATATTTTGAGCTTTTGCAAGGTTGGGCTGCGGTTTTTACACAGGCTTTAAACAAGCAATCAAACATCTGCTTTCAAAATTAAAGAGCCAAAAGACTAACTGATGAGAGTTCATGATTACAATGTCAAATATTTCTTTATAACTGTTGGACCATTTTCAACTCAATCAATTTTATTTTTATTTTTCACGCTATTTCCTGGGATAATGTAGACTCATAATTATAGCATGTAGCACTTTAGAGGGCTCTAGAGACCATTCAGCCCATCCCCCCTCATTCTATAGATGAGAAAACTGAGTATTACGGAGGGTAAATGGCTTGTTTGGGGTCTCAAAGTTAGTTGGTAGCTACATCAGAATAGCACTGAAATCAACTTGAATTTTAAAGAGACATCTATTGGAATTATTTTACAGAAGTTACTCTTTCCTTGAAATTTGTCTTTAAAAAAAAAAGAGTTTAATAAGATCTATAATAAAGAAATCACAAAACAATTTTCCTAGATCACTGCAAGACGACTATGAAAATCATAAATGATAAAAACTTTGGTATTAAAAGTTGTGTTCTTGTAATCTCCTAAGGAAATGCCCAGTACTTCATTTCCTTCCATCTTGTAGCCACTTGGTGGACCAAAACTATGCAACAAAGTTAGGTAATCCATCACTAAGTCAATTAATAGAAGCAAGTAGTAATTTGGGAGACTCAAACTCATCATTTGATAATAAGAGTCCAACATAAAGTTACTTGAAGAAATGACCCTCTGTTAGAGAGCATAGTCCTAATATGCCAGTTTCAAAGTTCTGTAATAGAGCCTGTAATAGGTCCTGGTTTTATAATTTTTTTCTTTTGGCAGGCTAAAGAAAGATTTCATTTTTATTGATAATGGTCCAAAAAGAAAAAAAAAAGGAAACTATTACTTACAAGTGATGGACCTTTATTACCAGGAATATGTTAAATCTCTCTCTCTCTTCTCTCTCTCTCTCTCTCTCTTGTTTTGGGCAATAATGAGAATTCAATGTTATTTTGGTGATGAATTTTACTCTATGGTTTCTCTTCCCAGGCAAAAGATTATCCTTAGTTCTGAATGTTTCTTCCCCAGGCAACAGGCTAGAAAGGTATTTTCTAATCTTTCAAGACTGTGGTTGACTTCACATGCATTGGCTTGAGTTAGATAAACTCTGCCAATAATCCTAGAACTCTTCTAGCCAACTTCCTTAAGTATGAAAAAATACACACTTCTAAAAGCTTTTTTAATCCCTTATTTTCTGCTACATTCACATATTGCAAAGTAAATAAAATCAATAGAGTAAGTACTGATTTCCAAAATGCAATCTCTCTCATCACCTGGCTTACCTACGCTTACTACTATGCCTGTTATGCTTCTTTTGTTCTAAATTCTCAACGTCACATGCATTTCTCAGCCTTACTTGGTTCTCTGAAAGCCTAATTCCCACAAATTGCATACACCAGCTATCTTACCCTCTGACTTCCTGTTATGTCAGGCAGGCTGGAAGTACAGAAAGCTTGTCTTGATGAGATTCTAGTAACAGTCACATTTCTCTATGGCCAGAGCTCCTATTGGCTGGACCCTCCCTCAGGTATCAGTTCTCACTGGACTCTGGTAACATCATTTTTTCTCTATGTCTTCTGGCCTAAAGGCTGGAATGGTTTCCAACTGTTGCCAGAACCAGGGTCCCTCACATTTCCAGATGATTTCTTTGGCCTCATCCTCACCTCTGTACATAACACTGGCATAGCTTCATTAACATCTCTTTGGTTAAATCCTTTTTGTGTGAACCATTTGTTTTTTGCCAGGACACTGGCTGGTATCCGCCTATAACAATGGTCTAATCTTTGTGTATATGGCATTAATTACTCTTGATGGCTGAGAAGGCAAAGGCTGCCTCATTTTGCTAGTATTCTCAGTATCTACCACAAAGGCATGCCATTGGCATTTGATTGAGAATGCTGATTGACTGCATGGGAAATGAACTGGCTGGTCTTATTAAAAGCTGCCTTTAAAAGTCTTCCTAAAAACCATTTCCAAGCACACAGCCTGCTAATGGGCTAGTTATTTATACCTTTGATTTTTACTGTTATCAGTGTGTTCATTTTATAGCCAGAAAATAGTGAGATCGTAACATTCTATATCACGCCCAGACAACAACAATAAAAAATTACCTTGTTTCATATAGGTCAGCTTTTTAGAAGCTTCATTTGTAAAAGATTATATGGAAGGCCTCACAGTTTGCAGGAGCTTCTGATCTCCCTGTACCTCTGGCTACCCCCAAATTTTTGCCTTCCTATCACTAAATTTCAGAATTTTCCTTCTGGAATTTCATTCTTTGGGCAATTATTTATTCACACATGAAACAAATCACTTATTGAGCACCCACCCTTACTTTCTTGCAGACCTTGCCCTCCGAACTAGAATTATGGTGGTACAGAAAATGGATAAGAACAATACATCAATAAGCAAATGAATACATTAGATAATTTAGGTTATATATAATAGAAAGACAATAAAACAGAGCAACACAATCAAGAGATGGTGTCTGGAGACTTTCCACAGAGTGGTCAAGGAAGGCTGTAGATTCTAATTGATCTGAGATTAAAATGATCAGAAGACTATCTCCATTGTATAACACAATTATTAGTATAAAAAAAGCTTTTAATATCCATTTGTAGACTGCATTCTAGCCTGGGCAATAGAGCAAGATTCCTGTTCTCTCTCCCTTTTTTTTTTCCTTCTTCTTTTTCTCTTTATTTCATTCTTTTTTCTTCCTTCTTTCTCTTTTTCTATTTTTTCTAAAAAAAAAAGACGCCGCTCCTCGTGTTCGAGGATGTCACTGTAAAATCCATGCTTTCAGGTGTTGGTGTTCATGTGATGAACATGTCTCAGGCTTTCCCTGAATCACATGCCTGTGATCCCCCAGAGGGGAACTCCTTTGCAGCTTTTAGAGATGTGCTGACCAGTCAGTATTTTCCTTCATAGTTTTTCCTTGAGGGTTTCACGTAGTGTTCTCAGGTAGCAGGAAGGGAAGGAGACTTTCTTGCCAACACCATTTCTAAATATAAACTTCTAATTAAGCAGGCTGTTCGAACCTCCTTTGGAAAGGTGATTTGTGAAAGTGGAGCTTTTGGTCACAATGTTAAGAGATCCTACTTCACTTGCATCATATGGACAATGCCATGTGATTAAAAAAAAAAAATGATCAGAAGAAGCCATTATGAAAAGGTCTAGGGAGGAATCAGCAAACTATGGTGGCCCATGGACCAAGTCTAGCCCATCACCTGTTTTTGTAAATAAAGTTTTGTTGGAACAGAGAAACAGAGACATGCCCATTTGTTTCTATATTGTGTATGGCTGCGTTGCTTCTCTGATGGCAGAGTTGAGTAGTTGTGACAGAAACCTCATGGCCCCAAGGTGAAACTATTTACTATCTGGCCTTTTAGAGTGAAAGTGTGTTGACCTTTGGCCTTGGGGAGGAACATTCCAAAGATAAAAAAGGGCTAACAAAGGGCTTTAAGGGGAGAACATGTTTAGAGGCCAATGTGACTGGAGTACAGTGTCAGCTGGAAACAGTGCCCCTGGTGTGCATGGTTAAGACTGTAATAAGCAGACTGCATTTTATTCTACACGGGGAGTGAAGCCATTTTTTTGGCCTTTATTTCTAGAGTAATATGATCTATATTTACTGTTGGGATGACAAACACATTTGAGATGTGTTTTCATAGATAGCTTTTTATCTCATTTCTTTGTAACAGATAGGTAACTAGATAAAATTATTAGTCTCATTTTAGAATTGAAAGAAAAAAACTAAGAAAGTTTAAGTGGCCAAAGATAGGCAAAAAACAGGTGGCTGAATTGGGACCTGCTCAAACCCCAGAGGCTGGCTACTACTTGAAAGATGAGAGCTATTTGACTCCCAGTTGGCAGTTTTCAGTGCACCAGCCTACACAAATCCATTGCTCTCAGATAAAGCAATGATATAATTGGGGGAGTAGAAAGACAGTGTATTCCCTGAATGTATATTCTATGTATTTAGTGATGACTGAAATTCCACTATTAGAATATCAACCATTAGGCAGTTTTACCTAGGTTATGGAATAATTGCTCCTATTCACTTTGTCCACTTAGGTACTAACTTTTTTGTAAAACAATTAAAAAAGTATACTACATACAAGTAAAAATGAAGCAGACATAATTGTAACCCTTCTGCCCTGAATATACCCTCAATGCAGACAGATGTTTTTGGAAAGTTTCAGTTTGATGACACCTCCAACCTTCCTAGCTAATGTGTGACAGGACCCTTGAGAATGGGGACCACTTTCTACCTTTCCTAGGACATCAGTGCTTGGCTCAGTGCTGGTGATGGTTTTGGAGTAAATGAATATCTTAGTTACAAATAATTGCAGATCAGGTACCAAAATAGAATATTTTTGACTCTGACCTGTATGCAAATGTAAGTAAAATTATGTGATGGAATTGAAAATGCCCACATGAGACTCTCTTCTCTTTACTCTCCAACCCTACCACCTGCCAGCACCATCCCCAGGTGGGGAAGTGAGATTTGGCAGATCCCGTTACTCCAGCATTGAAGTGAGAGGGAACCTTCTGTTCAGGTTTGCTCCCTTCTCCTGCTGTTGCTTTCCTCTGTCTCCCTCATCTGCAATCCTAATTAAACTCCTGCCAGATCCCTCTGGATGTTCCATGCCCAAAGCCATAGACTACAAAAGCCCATGGCAACTCCTCCATGGTTGGACAGCAACAGCAGCAACTGGAGGAAAGAGGGAATGACTGAGAATCATGACAGGATCCTAGCCAGGACCTCTGTGGACAAATTGAAGAAGAAATAATAAAGAAGTCTTTGACAGGAGAAATTCCCTCTTCTTGATACAATGCTGAATGTCCATCAATGGAGTCAGCTTTTTATCTAAAATAAGAGATGTGATGATGCTCAGGTCAGGTCCTGCAGCCACTGCATGAGGACCCTCGAGAGACACTGTATCTAGTACAGTAGCCACTAACCACATGCAGCTATCATGTGCCTCAAACATGCTAGTGCAACATGCTGACGTTGTAATCTTTGGGATATATCAAATTAAACAAAATATATCACTAAAATTAATTCCACCTACTTACTGTTACTTTTTTGAAAATGAGGCTATCAGAATATCTTAAATTACATATTATGTTTGTACAGTGCTACTGTTAAGAAAAAAAATAAAGCCGAAGTTCCAGAAAGATGAAGAGATAAGATGTTAGCAGAAGGGGAATAATAAATCTTCACTCATGTTCTCAATTTGAACATAGATAACACTCCAAACATCAACAGTTTTCCTTTTCAAAGAGAATAATATATTAACTCACTGCCATCCTCTGAAATCTCACATCACTGAAAGTTACTACCATTCCAAACCAAAATTATTTTTAATTGGTATCAAATGGTTGTTTTGCTTTGTTAAACACTGTAATGGCTTTCCAAGTAGAGACTATGCCTATTACCTTTTGTTATCTATCATAGTGTCTACCAAAATGATGATGAACATAAGCATTCAATAAATATTGATTATCTGATTAACTAAAATAAGATAAATAATAGAATTTTAAAACAGCTATTGAGTTAATGGCCAGCTTGTGGGATGTGTGTGTGTGTGCATGCCACTGTAAGCCACAGGCTATTTAGCATAAAATTATTAAACATGACTCCTTCCTCCCAGCTACTGTTACTAGGGAAATATTTACTAGTGTTACAGTCATATTCTGGATGTGGAATCCATATTCAGCTTCTTCTTTAAGCCAAGTAAACCTCTTCCCACTGAAAGTGGTTTCCTCTCCCTTCCTACTCCAAAAGTGTATAGTGAAAAAAATGTTAATTCCATAGACCTAATGCTTCTGCCAAAAACAATAGTGACAAGTGTTTGGATTAAAGACTCAAAATATTATAGGACATGTACCTGTGCCTCTCACAAAGAATCCAAATAAAACAAGGCAGAAAGACTTAGAAACAGCAAAGAACATAGATCATACAGTACAGCAGATACCAACCAGCAATACCTATTTCTTAGGCATAGGATTGTTGAGAAGAAACTAAAGACTAAGAGCAGAAGCCAAAGTATGTAGGGACACTATTTACTGAGTGCAAGAGCCAATGACATTGCAAACACTGTCTATAATTTTGGTATTTTATTCCTGTTTTACAAATCAAGAAAATAAAGCTCAGATAACCCAACTCATCAAAGTTCATATATATAATTTGTGGTCCTCTTAGGATTGAAAATCAAATATGTCTATAGCCAGTTTATATAATTCCTTTCTTCCTATATATGTATGTTTTTAGTATATGATTATTTACAGTAAATCATATATCATTTTCAATTCAGAGTGTTCATTGATTATCAAAAAAAAAATTGTTTCAAGAAGTCTAGTTAAAGAAACTTTCAGGATTATTATGGTTAGTATCCAGACCATTTGAATTGTAATTATAATCCATGTAGTAGGGAAACTTAAATGAGGAGCTTCCTGTATGGAATCAGTCTTCATGGGCTTAATTTTGTATGGACCACATGCTGTATACTACATGATGCATGTACGTAATTCAATACTGTTGCCCAGGGGAACCATAGCATCTTAAAAAACCAGAATCAAGGGTGGTTTTCTATCCCTGGGCATTAGCCAAGCCTATATTTCTTTGTTTTATAAACTGAGATCTGGCCTATGTAACCCCAAAACCATATATTTGTGAGAGCAGAGCTGCAAACTTTTTCATTTCAGTTTTGTGACAGGCACTCAGTTTTTCATCTTGGAATGCTTATGATAGACAAAAACAAATAAGTAAACAAACAAAAACAAACGAACGAAAAACACATAGACTGTGGAGGTAAAAATCGGAGTAGGAGGAGCTTGCAGAGATATAGAGATGAGAACAAAGACATTGATCCTTCCTGTGTTTTTAAATATTTTGAGTTATAATTGTGTGTGTGTGTGTGTGTGTGCGTGTGAGAGAGACAGAGACAGACAGACAGACAGACAGACAGACAGACAGACAAGCTTTCACTCTGTTGCCCAGGTTGGAGTGTAGTGATGCAATCATAGCTCACTGCAGTCTCAAACTCCTGGGCTCAAGTGACACTCCCACCTCAGCATCCTGAGTAGCTGGGACCACAGGCGCATGCCATCATGCCCAGCTAGTTTTTAACAATTTTTTTGTAGAGATGAGGTATTTCCATGTGAACTCTGGGCTCAAGCAATCCTTCCAACTTGGCCTCCCAAAATGCTGGGCTTACAGGCATGAGCTAGCACACCCAGCTTAGTTATGATTCTCGAGTGAAGATTCACATCGTCATTTTGAGAAAAACTGAAGCTTTTAAAATACAGCAAACCAAGGTCGCGAGACTTTCTAACTTGTAATTTCCCTCTGCACAGACCATAGGTTCCTGCAAACAATGATTCTGCAGATTGTGTAAATTTACATGTTTCTCTATAAAATACTTAAAAATTAAAAGTAGGTGCTACCTCTAGGCAAGAGGCATCCTTTGATATTTCTTCCCCGCAGAGGATTTCATTTTATTTTAAACAGATCTGACTCAGGTTGGAAACTCTCATAGAGGAAAAGGCAACCCAGGGCAAAGTCGAGCAGCGCCCTGAACCGTTCCCACTGGGGATGGAAATGCAGAGCAGAGATACAAGGTCTCCTGACAGCCTCTCCTATGGAGAGCTTTTGTTTTTGAAAACCTGGCCCAAGGAAAATGGGAAATATGAATTACTCATGTGAGTCCAAAAAAGAAATTGTATCTTTTCTGCTCTATTGTAGAGAGAGCACATGGATGAGATTTCATTGATTGTTTAAATTCTAGTGTTAATAAGATCCTCTGCTCAGCAGAGAGAATGTGAAAGTGAGCAAGAGGAAGCTGGAAAGCTGGGGTTGGTGGGTAGTGGTGATGGGGTGAGGGGTGAGGGTGGTGGGGTGAGTGGTGATAATGGTGAGATGAGGGTGATGGCAGTGGCAGGTTTGAAAGTCAGGATGAGAGTTGACTTGGAATTGAAAGTTATTGTCATGGTGGAAGGATAGTGGTGGAGGATGATGACGGTGGGGTTGCGGCAGTGGAGGTGGTGGAGGTGATGGGTGATAAATGTGGTAGAAGCAACTGCTTGGACAGTAGTGTTGGTGGCAAGGAAGATATGGAGCAAAAAAAATGTGTGCAGAGATGGAGCAGTGAAGATGCTAATAAGCTTTCCCTAGTCTTTCATTCCTAGACATATCTCTTCCCTCATCATATTAATTTAAACCTTTTAAAATGCTTCCATTCATTGACTAATCTGCATCATTTGCAGAATTTCTGTCCCCCCCACCCCCACTCTAGTCTATTGAAATTTGAATAGGAGGTGCTGTTCCATTGTTGCTGTTTTTGTTGGAAGGAGAAGCTGAGAATCTCACATATTCCCCTATTCTGTGAAAGTTTACCACAGGCTGCAGAGCATTTGATTATTTTCTCCCCCTGCTGGTTCTGCCTTAGAAGAATTCTCTGGGAAAAAAAATGCATTGAAAGGAGAGACCCAGAGATGAGAAAGATATAACAGGTGGTGACAATCATTTTGGCTGTAAAATATTATTTATTCTATTTTTAACATGGTGCCCTTTCTGTTGTGTCTCCATGTTGTCAAAAGAGATTTCTGGGAAAACCGCAGGGCTAGTTTCATTGATAAATAAAGATTAGATCAATTACGTGCATAAACTGCTCTGGCAAGCTTGAGGAATGCTAGCAGAGGAGCCTTAGAGGAAAACCCAAGGTGAGGATCCTTCTCTGTGTCACATCATTATCCAGGCACTTTGCATTCAGAGTCCCAAAATGGGTATCAGCAGGGAATAAAGAAAATAACACCAATATAGTAACATAAAACTAACATCGATCTGCATACACATCAAGACACTGTTAGAAAAAGAAGAGTTGGAAGTACTAATATTGCTGGAAAATGTGCCTTTTGATTTAGTCCCTTAGGTATAAAAGAAGGCTTGGATTATTCCAGACTTAACCAAGTGACATTAAAATGTCTTATTGTACTATCATCTAAGTCAGTGGCTTGCAAATTTGGCCCAAGGCTTATTTATCAAAAATGCTGATTCTTTGGCATCATTCTCAGGATTTCTGATTCAAAATTATAAACCCATGGTGGCACTTGGAAATCCTTGTTTTACATTTAAACTTCTCCAGGAGGTGCTTGTTCAGCCTACCAAGACTTACCAAGCTTTGATCTGTGTACCAGAGTTCAGAAAGAGCTAATGTAGGTGTTTTGTCCACAATGATAAATGTTTCTGTCGTAAGTAGCTATTACTCTAGCTAGAAGTCACTCTTCATATTTATGATAATAAAGTAAACCAAGAGTTCAGATCACGAAGTAAAACAGGTGGAAAAACATTTAAGTCTTGGTAACGTGAGAAACAAAGTCACAATATTTCCCAAAATATGGAAGAGGAAATGGTGCTGAATTTTAGGGCACCTTCCCAAGGTCATTGAGTCTGAACTGTCAAAATCTCATTTAGCTGGAAGTGTCTAGTGATCATTGAGAGATATGGGAGTCACTCCAAAAAGAAGCTGGGGCTGGATATACAATTGGATTTTTGAGGATAGGCCTTTGGAGTCTAAGGGGAAGTTCAAAAAGCACAAATTCAGATATTCAGAGAGAAAATAACAGCTTGTCTTATAGCAGTGGTTCTCTGAGTGTGGCACTTAGGCCAGCAGCATCTGTATCATCTGGAGATGTGTTAGAAATGCAGATTCTCAGACCTCACTCCAGACCCAATGCATAGACTGTGAGTGGGTTCCCACAAGCCTTACGCAGGTAAACTCATTGCACACACAGCTGAAATGAGACTGGCTCCAGATAAGAGGACCGGGTGTCTCTGCCTCCAGAGTGATTCAGTTTCTTCATTCACTGTGTCTCAATTGGCTTCCTCTCAGAGTTCTGAATTTGCGTAATTAACTGACTCTTTCCATGAGACTGTCGCACAGAAAAAGACAATAAAAATCACAATCTTTTTAAAGACTCCACTTACTGAAAAACAAAGAGCTGTTCACTGTGTCAAAGAGACAGTTTTCTAGCATTGACTACTTTTATCACAGCTTCAAAAATATGAGAGTTAAATTTCAGTGTCAGACTAGCCTGCAGAAGATGGCTGAGCATTATCGACCAAAGGGTGGGTGAACAGAAAATAGAAAGAAACCGAATAAATAAAAAGGAGAAAGTTGATAATGAGGACAGTCAGATGGGTTACCTTCTAAATGGCATTCTTACACTGAGGAGTGAACATAGTTCTTACTGATCTCTCAGAGCCCAGAGTGATCTTAAAACTTAGACAGCCAGTCTAGGACATGAAATTTCTTTCTACATCAACATTAATGTGAGCCAAATTATTTCAATTATTAATGTTACTGAACATCTACTCGTCCCAAGCACTGTGCTAGGCATAAATAAATACATAAGAAGAATAAAAAACATAACTCCTGTTATCACACATCTAGGTGAATTTACTCAATTATTTCATTAGTTATAAAAATGCATTAATTCAAAAAGCAGTCTTTTACACATTTCAAGACACTGTAAATTCTAGGGGTAATAGACACAATATAAATAAGCACATAAAAAAGATAATTCTAAGGGGTGCTTATGTGATCTGATGAAAATAGAATAGCATGATATGGAGAAACAAGGGGTGGGGAGTGGAATGCATTTTAGATTGGCGGTTACGTTGAGTCCTCCATAAGGAACAGATATTTGACTTGGGGTATGCCAGCTTTCCAGGCAGAGGAAAGAGTGCAAGAGTCCCAGGTAGGGAATGAGTTTGTCTTGTTTTAGGACTAGAAAGGAGGCTCATGGGCCAGTAGCCTTATGGCAAGGTGATGATAAGTTCACAGAGAAGTGCAGAGACCAGGTCATATAGGCCCTGTAGGCCATGGTAAAAGGTTTTATTTTCATGTCAAGTGCTATTGGAATCTCCATGCAGCATTAAGAAAAAAAAAAAAAAGTTAGATTTTAAAAAGCTCCGTTTGCATTGGCAAGAGTGTTTCCACTTTTATGTTTGGGGGCAGTGTAAATTGGTACAATCACTTTGATAAACACTTTGACAGTATCTCGTAAAGCTAAATATTGCATACTCTAAAACTCAGCAATTATATTCCCATGTGTATTTTTTCCAGAAATGCATACTGACATATACCAGAGCACACACCAAAGAATGTTCACAGAAATATTGTCCATAATAGTCCAAAATGGAAGAAACTCAAATATCTATTAAGAGTAGAATGAATAAATAAATTATAGTATATTAACACAATGGAATATTATTGTGTTGTTTAAAATATGCTAGATCCACGCATCCACTCTTTGAATATATTTGGTATTGTGGCAGCTCTAATCATCAAGTTTGGTGAAAATGATTCCACGTGTCCTCAGACTCTAGTCCATAAAGGGGCAGGTGTTTCTGTCCAGTACTGTTGAAACATTTAGTCTTGGAGTACTGAGCCACTTGTAAGAAATCTGACTCCCCTGACACCACCATACTTTAAGGAACCCAAGTTATATTAAGAGGACATTTGCAGGCACGCTGATTTGTAGTGTTAGCTGAGTCATCTTGGCCCAGCTGCTGGACATGTGAATGAAGAGTCCAGATAATTCTAGTCCCCAGACATTTGAGCCTTTTCAGGTGATACCCCAGACATAGTGAAGCAGAGACAAATCTCCAAGCCGTACTTTGTTTGAATTCCCAACCCACAGAATCTATGAACATAATAAAACAGTTCTTTCTTTGCCAGTTAGGAGTGGTTTGGTATACAGCAACAGAGAACTGGAACAACTATATCAACAAAACCGTGCGCAGAAACGCACAGCAACATGGATACATATGTCATAAAATAAGCTGGATGTGAAAATAAACAATGATATGATTTTTAATAGAAAATTTTTAAAAAGTTGGAAAATGTATATTATTTGTGAGTGCATATAAACCAAAGTAACAAAGCGATTACTATAACAAAAATACAGTTACATAGAAGGAATAAGTTCTAGTGTTCAATAGCACAGTAGGGAAATTATAGTTAAAAATTATTTATTGTATATTTCAAAATAGCTGGAAGAGAAGAATTGCAATGTTCCTAACACAAAAACAAAATAAATGCTTGAGATGATGGATATCCCAATTACCCTGATTTGATCATTACACATTGCAAACTGTTAAGAAAATGTAAGGCATACCCCCAAAATGCATACAATTATTATATATCTATGAAATATCAACAAAGTTACATATACAAAAGAAAAAATGATTTTGATCAGGAATACCTGTTGCTCCTGCTTCTAGGTACAGATAATGTTCTATTTATTTATCACATTGATAGTAGCTGTATGAGTTTTCACCTTACAACAATTAGTTAAGCAGTGTATTTATGCTTCATGCACTTTCTCATATGTACATTATGTTACATAATTTAAAAAATGTTTAACAAAAGATCATTCTGTCTGCTGGGTGAAAAATGACTCCAGCAAGAAAGTGAGGAAGTAGGGAAATTAGTTGCACGACTGTTTCTATACTCCATGGGAAGGTTGCTCATGGCTTGGACTAGCTGTGCAGATGGTGAGAGGAGATTGGTTTTAAAACATTTTGGTAGAAGAGAGAATGGGGTTTCCTGTTGGTTTAGATGAGGCTATAGAGTTCAATAAAAAAAAAAAAGGAGAATCAAGAAAGATTATAAATTTTTGACTCAAATAATTGTTTTTTTTCTGATATGTGCTTTTGGGGTTAGTAAATAAGTAAAATTAAAAGTCCTGCTCAGATTTTCAAGAAAAGTTAATATCTTCCTGATAATTCATTAAGATTTAAGAACAAGTTCTTCCATTCACACTTACACCTATCATCCCAGGTTTTATGACAAAAAGGCAATATAATAAAACAAACAAGCAAACTTTGCTATACCTTCTAAGGTATAATTCAATTTATTCCTTTTGTTGAGGATAAACCAAAATGGTCCAGTAAGAAAAGAACAGTTTAGGCTTGGATTCCAAAATTGTAAACCAAATTTTACCATTAACTAGCTTGGTAGTCTTAAGCAAGCCATTCAACCTTTCTGAGATGTAGTTTTATAATATCAAATGGGGATAACAATACATGACTATCGTCAATCTCAAACATTTTTGTGAGAATCAAATCAGCCTTTAAAGTAGCTTGTAATGTTGACATCATTCAGAAATAAAAATATGTTATTGTAAGGTATCCTAGCTGAGTTCAAATTAGATTGCTAGTGACTCTGAAGAGTAAAGAAACTCTGAAGTCATCTGTTTGCATCAACTAATTCCCTGAGATGGATAATTTTATCTATTTCCTGAGGCATGGTCTGCATAGAAGTGACTGGGTGGGGATAGTTGGCAAGATGGCCAAATAGGAATGGCTCCAGTGTGTAGCCCCAGCAAGACTGACACAGAAGGCAGATGATTTCTGCTTCCAACTGAGGTACTTGGTTTATCTCACTGGGACTGATTGGGCAGTGGGTGCAGCCCAAGGAGGGTGACTCGAAGTAGGGTGGGGCATCGCCTCACCTGGGAAGTACAAGGGGTTGGGGAGCTCCCTCTCCTAGCCAAGGGAAGCCATTAGGGTCTGCACCCTGCACTCCAGCCCAAATACTGTGTGCTCTTCCCATGGTCTTTGCAACCCGGACAGCAGAAGATTCCCTCGCACCACCACCAGGGTCCTGAGTTTCCAGAACAAAATTGGGTAGCAGTTTGGGCAAACACCAAGCTAGCTGCAATAGTTCCCCGCCCCCCCCCATATCCTAGTGTTGCCTGAAATGCTAGTGAGACAGAAATGTTCACTCCCCAGGAAAGGGGGCTGAAGGCAGGGAACCAAGTAGTCTGGCTTAGCAGGTCCCACCCCAATGGAGGCCAGCAAGCTAAGATCCACTGGCATGAAATTATCACAGCTAGCACAGCAGTCTGAGCTTGACCTGGGACAGGTGCAAGCTTAGTGGTGGTGGTGGGGGGGTAGGGGGGCCCACTATTGCTGAGGCTCCAGTAGGAGGTTTTATTCTTGCCATGTAAACAAAGCCACTGGGAAGTTCAAACTGGGCAGAGTCCACCACAACTCAGCAAGGCTGCTGGAGGCAGACTGACCCACTAGATTGCCTTCTCACTGGGCAGGGCATCTCTGAAAAAAAGGCAGCAGTTCATCAGGGACTTAAAAAAAAACCCTATCTTCCTGGGACAGAGCACCTGGGAAAAGCGGTGGTTGTGGGCACAGCTTCAGCAGACTTAAATGTCCCTGCCTGGCAGCTCTGAAGAGAGCAGCATATCTCCCAGCACAATGCTTGAGCTCTGATAAAGGACAGACTGCCTCCTCAAGTGGATCCCTGATCCTGTGTATCTTTGTATCTTGACTGGGAGACACCTCCCAGTAGGAGCCAACAGATACCTCATACAGGAGAGCTCTGGCTGGCAACTGGTGGTTACTGCTCTGGGATGAAACTACCAGGGGGAAGAAACAAGCAGCATATTTGCTCTCCTGCAGCCTTCGCTGGTGATACCCAGGCAAGCACAGTTTGGAGTGGACCTCCACCAAACTCCAGCTGACCTGCAGCAGAGGCGCCTGACTGTTGGAAGGAAAACTAACAAACAGAAAGTTATAGTTTCAACATCAACAAAAAGGATGCCCACTCAGAGACCCATCCAAAGGTAACAAACTTCAGAGACCGAAGTTAGATAAATCTGCAAAGATTGGCAGAAACCAGTGCAAAAAGGCTGAAAATTCCAAAAACCAGAAGGCCTCTTCTCCTCCAAGGGATCACAACCCCTT
Organism: Ateles fusciceps; assembly: GCA_036589455.1. Classification (NCBI taxonomy): domain Eukaryota; kingdom Metazoa; phylum Chordata; class Mammalia; order Primates; family Atelidae; genus Ateles; species Ateles fusciceps. The sequence goes on along the minus strand of JAZHEH010002982.1, from coordinate 6,527,865 downwards.
GCCAGCAAGGGAACAAAACTGGACGGAGAAGGAGTTTGATGAATTGACAGAAGCAGGCTTCAGAATGTGGGTAATAACGAGCTCCTCTGAACTAAAAGAGCATGTTCTAACTTAATGCAAAGAAGCTAAGAACTTTGAAAAAAGGTTAGATGAATTGCTAACTAGAATAACCAGTTTAGAGAAGAACATCAATAACTTGATGGAGCTGAAAAATGCAGCATGAGAACTTCGTGAAGCATACAGAAGTTTGAATAGCCAAATTGATCAAGTGGAAGAAAGGATATCAGGATTGAAGATCAACTCAATGAAATAAAGTGAGAAGACAAGATTAGAGAAGAAAGAGTGAAAAGAAATGAGCAAAGCCTCCAAGAAATATGGGATTACGTGAAAACACCAAATCTACATTTGATCAGTGTACCTGAAAGTGACAGGGAGAATGAAACCAAGTTGGAAAACACTCTTCAGGATATTATCCAGGAGAACTTCCCCAACTTAGCAAGGCAGGCCAACATTCAAATTCAGGAAATACAGAGGACACCATCAAAGTACTCCTCAAGAAGAGCAACCCCAAGACAATCGTTGGATTCACTAAAGTGAAATGAAGAAAAAAATGCTAAAGGTAGCCAGAGAGAAAGGTTGGATTACTCACAAAGGGAAGCTCATTGGACTAATAGCAGATCTGTCAGCAGAAACCCCACAAGCCAGAAGAGATTGGGGACCAATATTCAACATTGTTAAAAAAAATAATTTTTAGCCCAGAATTTCATATCCAGCCAAACTAAGGTTCATAAGCAAAGAAGAAACAAAATCCTTTATGGACAAGCAAATGCTGAGAGATTTTGTCATTACAAGGCCTGCTTAACAAGAGCTCCTGAAGGAAGGGAAAAGAACAACTGTACCAGCCACTACACAAACATACCAAATTGTAAAGACCATGCACTATGAAGAAACTGAAACAAATAATGGGCAAAATAACCAGTTAGCCTCATAATGACAGGATCAAATTCACACATAACAATATTAACCTTAAATGTAAATGGGTTAACTGCCCCAATTAAAAGACACAGACGTGGCAAATTGGATAAAGAGTCAACACTCATCAGTTTTCTGTATTCAGGAGACCCATCTCACATGCAAAGACACACTTAGGCTCAAAATAAAGGGATGGATGAATATTTACCAAGCAAATGGAAAGCAAAAAAAGGCAGGGGTTGAAATCCTAGTCTCTGATAAAATATACTTTAATCCAACAAAGACAAAGAAGAGCATTACATAATGGTAAAGGGATCAATGCAACCAGAAGAGCTAACTATCCAAAATATGTATGCCCCCAATACAGGAACACCCAGATTTGTAAAGCAAGTTCTTAGAGACCTACAAAGAGACTTAGACTCCCACACAATATTAGTGGAGACTTTACACTCCACTGTCAATGCTAAACAGATCAACGAGGCAGAAAATTAACAAAAATATCCAAGACTTGAACTTAGTTCTGGTCCAAGCAGACCTAATAGACATTCACAGAACTCTCCACATCAAATCCACAGAATATACATTCTTCTCAGCACTACATCACACTATAAAATCGACGACATCATCGGAAGTAAAACACTCCTCAGAAAATGCAAAAGAATGAAAATCATTAACAACCAGTCTCTCAGACCACAGTGCAATCAAATTAGGACACAGGATTAAGAAACTCATTCAAATCCACACAGCTACATGAAAACTGCTACATGAAAACATTGTTTCATACAACCTGCTTCTGAATGACTACTGGATAATTAATGAAATGAAGGTAGAAATAAAATGTTCTTTGAAACCAGTGAGAACAAAGACACAATGTACTAGAATCTCTGGAACACATTTAAAGTAGTGTGTAGAGGGAAATTTATAGCACTAAATGCCTACAAGTGAAAGCAGGAAAGATCTAAAATAGGTACCTTAATGTCATATTTAAAGGAACTAGAGAAGCAAGAACAAACAAATTCAAAAGCTAGCAGAAGACAAGAAATAAATAAGGTCAGAACAGAACTGAAGGAGTGAGAGACACGAAAAACAAACATAAAAAAAATCAATGAATCCAGGAGGTGGTTTTTTGAAAAGATCAACAAAATAGATAGACCTCTAGCCAGACTAAAGAGAGAATGCAATAAAAAACGATAAAGGGGATATCACCACTGATCACACAGAAATACAACCATTAGAGAATAGTATAAACACCTCTATGCAAACAACCCAGAAATTCTAGAAGAAATGGACAAATTCCTGGACACTTATACCCTCCCAAGACTAAACCAGGAAGAAGTCAAATCCCTGAAAAGATCAATACATATTCTGAAATTGAGGCAGCAATAATAGCCTACCAACCAAAAAAAGTCCAGGATCAGATGGTTTCACAGCTGAATTCTACCAGAGGTACAAAGAGGAGCTAGTACCATTCCTTCTGAAACTATTCCAAACAATAGAAAAAGAGGGACTCCTCCCTAACTCATTTTATTAGGCCAACATTACCCTGATACCAAAACCTGACAGAGACACAACAAAAAAGAATATTTCAGGCCAATATCACTGATGAATATCAATGCAAAAATCATCAATAAAACACTGGCAAACCGAATCCAGCAGCACATCAAAAAGTTTATCCACCATGATCAAGTTGGCTTCATCCCTGGAATGCAAGACTGGTATAACATATGCAAATCAATAAACGTAATTCATTACAAGAACCAAAGACAAAAACCACATGATTATCTCAATAGATACAGAGAAGGCCTTTGACAAAAATTCAACAGACCTTCATGCTAAAAACTCTCAATAAACTAAGTATTGATGGAATGTATCTCAATATAATAAGAGCTATTTATGGCAAATCCACAGCAAATATCACACTGAATGTGCAAAAACTGGAAGCATTCCCTTTGAAAACTGGCACAAGGTAAGGATGCCCCTCTCTCACAACTCCTATTGAAAATAGTATTGGAAATTCTGGCCAGGACAATCGGGCAAGATAAAGAAATAGAGTATTCAATTAGGAAAAGAGGAAGTCAAATTGTTTCTATTTGCAGATTACATTATCGTATATTTAGAATACCCCATCATCTCAGCCCAAAATCTCCTTAAGCTGATAGGCAACTTCAGCAAAGTCTCAGGATACAAAATCAATGTGCAGAAATCACAAGCATTCCCACACACCAATAACAGACAAATAGCCAAATCATGACTGAACTCCCATTCACAATTGCTACAAAGAAAATAAAATACCTGGGAATACAACTTACAAGGGATGTGAAGGGCCTCTTCAAGGAGAACTACAAACCACTGCTCAAGGAAATAAGAGAGGACACAAAGAAGTGGAAAAACATTCCATGCTCATGGTTATGAAGAATCAATATCGTGAAAATGGCCATATTGTCCAAAGTCGTTTATACATTCAACGCTATCCCCATCAAGCTACTTTCTTCATAAAATTGGAAAAAAAACTACTTCAAATTTCATATGGAACCAAAAAAAAGCCCACATAGCCAAGACAATCCTAAGCAAAAAGGAACAAAGCTGGAGGAATCACACTACCTGACTTCAAGCCATGCTACAAGGTTACAGTAATCAAAACAGCATGGTACTGGTACCAAAACAAATATATAGACTAATGGAAAAGAACAGAGGCCTCAGAAACAGTACCACACATTTACAGTCATCTGTTATTTGACAAACCTGACAAAATCAAGCAATGGTGAAAGGATTTCCTGTTTAATAAATGGTGTTGGCAAAACTGGCTATCCATATGCAGAAAACAGAAATTGGACACTTTCCTTACATCTTATCCAAAAATTAACTCAAGGTGAATTAAAGACGTAATTGTAAAACCTAAAACCACAAAATCCCTAGAAGAAAGCCTAGGTAATACCATTCAGAATGTAGGCATGTGAAAATATTTCATGACTAAAACACCAAAAGCAATGGCAACAAAAGCCAAAATTGACAAATGGGATCTAATTAAACTAAAGAGCTTCTGTACAGCAAAAGAAACTATCCTCAAAGTGAACAGGCGACCCACAGAATGGGAGAAATTTTTGCATTTTCTCCCTCCAACAAAGGGCTAATATCCAGAATGTACAAAAAACTTAAACAAATTAACAAGATAAAAGAAAACAACTATATCAAAAAGTGGGCAAAGGATATGAACAGACATTTCTCAAAAGGAAACACTTATGCAGCCAACAAATATATGAAAAAAAGCTTATCATCACTGGTCATTAGAAAAATGCAAATCAAAACCACAATGAGATACCACTTCATGCCAATTAGAATGGTGATCTTTAAAAAGTCAGGAGACAATGTAGTTTTGATTTGCATTTCTCTAATGACCAGTGATGATGAGCATTGAGATACCATCTCACGCCAGTTAGAATGGCGATCATTAAAAAATCTAGGGACAACAGATGCTGGAGAGGATGTGGAGAAATAGGAACACTTTTACACTGTTGGTGAGAGTGTAAATTACTTCAACCATTGTGAAAGACAGTGTGGCGATTCCTCAAGGACCTAGACATACAAATTCCATTTGACCCAGCAATCCCATTACTGGGTATATATCCAAAGGATTATAAATCATTCTACTGTAAGGACACATGCACACGAATGTTCATTGCAGCACAGTTTACAATAGCAAAGACCTGGAACCAACCCAAATGCCCATCGATGATAGACTGGATAGGGAAAATGTGGCACATATACACCATGGAATATTATGCAGCCATCAAAAACAATGAGTTCGTGTCCTTTGTAGGGACATGGATGAACCTGGAAACCATCATTCTCAGCAAACTGACACAAGAACAGAAAATCAAATACCGCATGTTCTCACTCATAGGTGGATGTTGAACAATGAGAACACATGGACACAGGGAGGGGGAGCATCACACACTGGGGTCTGTCGGGGGGAAACAGGGGAGGGACAGCGGGGGGTGGGGAGTTGGGGAGAGATAACATGGGGAGAAATGCCAGATATAGGTGATGGGGAGGGGGACAGCAAATCACACTGCTATGTGTGTACCTATGCAACAATCTTGCATGTTCTTCACATGTACCCCAAAACCTAAAATGCAATAAAAAATATATTTAAAAAAAAAAGTCAGGAGACGAAAGATACAGGCGAGGATGTGGAGAAACAGGAACGCTTTTACACTGTTGGCGGAAGTGTAAATTAGTTCAACCATTGTGGAAAGCAGTGTGGTGATTCCTCAAGGATCTAGAACTAGAAATACCATTTGACCCAGCAATCCCATAGGATTATAAATCATTCTATTATGAAGACACATGCACACATATGTTTATCGTGGCACTGTTCACAATAGCAAAGACTTGGAATCAACCCAAATGCCCATCAATGATAGACTGGATAAAGAAAATGTGGCACACATACACCATGGAATACTATACATTCGTAAAAAAGGATGAGTTCATGTCCTTTGCAGTGACATGAATGAAACTGGAAACCATCATTCTCAGTAAACTAACCCAAGAACAGAAAACCAAAGACCACATGTTCTCACTCATAAGTGGGAGTTGAACAATGAGAACTCATGAACACGGGCAGGGGAACATTACACACCAGGGCCTGTTAGGAGGTGGGGGCTAGGGGAGGAATAGCAGGGGTGTAGGGGGGTAGGGGAGGGAAAGCTTTGGGAGCTAGGGGAGGAATAGCATAGGAGAAATAGATGTAGATGTAGAGGTGATGGATGCAGCAAACCACCATGGCACACATATATCTATGTAACAAACCTGCACATTCTGCACATGTACCCCAGAACTTAAAGTATAATAATAAAAAATATATAAACAAATAAAAAATTAAAAAAAGAAGTGACTGGGTATAAATGGGATGGGATTGGAAATAGTGGAGAATAATAAAGATAGGTTTTTGATGGTTCTCACTCAGCCTGGTTTTGAGCCTTCTTACAAAGTGGTAGTTGTATCCACTAAAGGACTCTAGTTCCCCCTCCATGAGAGTACATGATAGAATTGTACTTCCTGGACTTTCCCCTGACCCTAAGTGGGGTCATGTGATAATTATGGCCTGTAAGTTGTAAGTGAAAGTTCCATGTGTCACTTTCAGGTCAAGCATTTAATCGTCCTTGTAATAGTTCCCTTTCTCTCTGGCATAGGAAGCAGCAGAACTTGAGGCGAGAGCTAATCCACTCACTTTAGTCTCTGAGTGTCTTCCACAAGCAGAGATCCTTTGTAAATCCCTGAGAGGCATTTTGTGGGAGAAAAAAATAAACAAAATTTTTTAAATTTTTAAGCCACTGAGATTTGTGGGTAGCATAACTTAGCCAGTCCAAGCTGATACATGAGAGAAGGGCTAGTGTTAAGTACTGAAAGAGCTTGCTTATATTAGGTTTTCTGTGTGCCTGGACCAAGCATCTGCTGCAGGGGACAGGTAACCAAGAACAATGTGGTTAAGAGGAGAAGTTGTCCAAACCCCCTCCATTGCCCCAAAGTTCACAGTTCTGCACTGGGACCTTTCAGCACAAGAGTGGCTTTCTAAGAGCACTAGTATGTCCAAAGCAGAAGGTAGTAGAATGCCCAGCACTTGAGAAGCAATGCTCTTGAGTTTTCATGAAGCAAAACTACTAAATGTACATATACTTGAAGTATTAGTCTGTTTTCACTCTGCTGATAAAGACATAGCCAAGACTGGGAAGAAAGTGAGGTTTAATTGGACTTATAGTTCCACATGGCTGGGGAGGCCTCAGAATCACGTATGAGGTAAAAGACATTTCTTATATGGCAGTGGCAAGAGAAAATAAGGAAGAAGCAAAAATGGAAACCCCCTGATAAACCCATCAGATCTCATGAGACTTATTCACTATCATGACAATAGTACAGGAAAGATCAGCCCCTATGATTCAATTACCTCCCCCTGGTCCCTCCCACAACATGTGGGAATTCTGGGAGATAGTATTCAAGTTGAGATTTGGGTGTGGACACAGCCAAACTGTATCATTCCATCCTGGCTCCTCCAAATCTCACGTCCTCACATTTCAAAACCAATTATGCCTTCCCAACAGTTCTTCAAAGTCTTAACTCATTTCAGCATTAACCCAAAAGTCCACAGTCCAAAGTTTCATCTGAGACAAGGCAAGTCCTTTCTGCCTATGAGCCTATAAAATCAAAAGCAAGCAAGTTACTTTCTAGGTATAATGAGGGTACAGGTAATGGATAAATGTAGCCATTCAGATGGGAGAAATTGACCAAAACAAAGGGGTTACAGGGCCCATGCAAGTCTGAAATCCAGCAGGGCAGTCAAATTTTAAAGTTCCAAAATAATCTCCTTTGACTCCAGGTCTCACCTCCAGGTCACACTGATGCAAGCGGTGGGTTCCTATAGTCTTGGGCAGCTGCCCCTGTGCTTTTGCCTCCCTCATGGCTGGTTTCATGGGCTGGCATTGAGTGTCTGTGGCTTTTCAAGGCACACAGTGCAGGCTGTCAATAGATCTACCATTCTGGGGTCTGGAGGAATGTGGTCCTCTCTCTTCTTACAGCTCCACTAGGCAGTGCCCAGTAAGGACTCTGTGTTAGGGCTCCAACCCCACATTTCCCTTCTGCATTTCCCTAGCAGAGGTTCTCCATGAGGGCCCTGCCCCTCCAGCAAACTTTTTTCTGGGCATCCAGCTGTTTCCATACATCTTCTGAAATCTAAGAGGTTCCCAAACCTCAATTCTTGACTTCTGTGCACTCATAGGCTCAACACCACTTGGAAACTGCCAGGGCTTGGGGCTTCCACCATCTGAAGCCACAGCCCCCACAGCCCAAGCTGTATGTTGGCCCCTTTCAGCCATGGGTGGAGCAGGTGGGACACAGGGCACCAAGTCCCTGGGCTGCCCAGAGCACAGGAACCCTGAGCCCAGCCCATGAAACCACTTTTTCCTCCTGGGCCTCTGGGCCTGTATTGGGAGGGGCTGCCATGAAGGTCTCTGCCATGGCCTGGAGACATTTTCCCTATGGTCTTGGGGATTAACATTAAGCTCCTTGCTACTCATGCAAATTACTGCAACTGGCTTGAATGTCTCCTTAGAAAATGGGTTTTTCTTTTCTATCACATACTCAGTCTGCAAATTTTCCACATTTTTATGCTCTGCTTCCCTTATAAACTGAATGCCTTTAACAGTACCCAAGTCACCTCTTGAATGCTTTGCTGTTTAGAAATTTCTTCTGCCAGATACCCTAAATCATCTTTCTCAAGTTCAAAGTTTCACAAATCTCTAGGGCAAGGGCAAAATGCCACCAGTCTCTTTGCTAAAACATAACAAAAGTCACTTTTTCTCCAGTTTTTAACAAATTCCTCATTCCATCTGAGACCACCTCAGCCTGGACTTTATGGTCCATATCATTATCAGCATTTGGGGCAAAGCCATTCAACAAGACCTAGGAAGTTCCATACCTACCCACATTTTTCTGTCTTCTTCTGAGTCCTCCAAACTGTTCCAACTTCTGCCTGTAACCCAGTTCCAAAGTTGCTTCCACATTTTTGGGTATCTTTTAGCAATACCCCACTCTACTGTTACCAGTTTACTGCATTAGTCCATTTTCGCACTGCTGATAAAGACATATCCAAGACAGGGAAGAATAAGAGGTTTAATTGGTCTTACAATTCTACATGGCTGGGGATGCCTCAGAATCATGGAGGGAGCTGAAAGGCACTTCTTACATGGTGGTGGCAAAAGAAAATAAGGAATAAGCAAAAGTGGAACCCCCTGATAAACCCACCAGGTCTTATGAGACTTATTCACTATCATGAGAATAGCATGGGAAAGACCCACCCTGATGATTCAATTACCATCCCCTGAATCCCTCCCACAACACATGAGAATTCTGGGAGATACAATTCAAGTTGAGATTTGGGTGGAGACTCAGCCAAACCATATCATTTGATGACCCCGGAAAAAAATCTAGGGGAAAAGTTAAGTTCCTCAATGGTTAAGAGCTATCATAATTTGGACATTGATATTAATGTGACCAGATTTGAACCCATGATAGATGATGCTTAGAAGAACTGAAGAATGGAATTATTATTATTTGCCCTTGATAAAATTATAAACTCACTTGGAAGAAAAGATCTTAAGAATCAGATACTTATTATAGTTTCCTTGGTGAGAACATAATGATTTAATGTACAAGGAAAAATAAGAGAATATATAAAAAGTGGAAATGAGGCAACTAGCAAATTCCTGACTCCCATGATCTCTTCACTTCATTTATTTCCCTTGAGAGTTCATTGATCTAAAATATAAGAGCAGTCAGTTTTCATTATTAACCCACAACACTCAATAGTCCCAAAAACCAACCTTGGTTATTACATTCTGAACATTAGACTTCTAAATGTTCTGTGGATTATTCCAGATCATAAAGAGAGCAGGGAATAAACAGAATCCTTCTAATGAGTGATATTTATAGGTTTTATTTTTAATACAAGAGGCTAATTATCCACAGAGAAGATACATCTCTGATCTACCAGAATGCTAGGCTATATTTAGTTACACCAGATGACAGGGCAGAAAAAGTTATTTGGAGATGTAATCAAACTACATGTAAATATTTAAAAAGTATAAATACCTTCATCCCTTATTACCTATATTTATACTTGCCCCTCATTTTAAATTATGCACAACTGTGAAACGGCCTTCCTGGAACCTCATGGCTGATTATATACCCAGTTTATATATTTAAAATATTGGCTACTAGATAATTTATATTCTTTTACTTCTTTTTGAATTTACATAAAATATTTGTCTTTATCAGGCTGACACTTTAAATGACAAGCAGGTAATCCTGGACTGATTCTTGAGCTTATTTACTCTTCTATTTCTAATATCATATTAATACTTAGTATTAGAGAAATTGAGTGAACTGCAGACACCTAGAGACATTTCCACATGTTCTCTGTTCACACAGCAAGGTTGAAATTTGGAAACTGATAAGTTGAATCCACACGAACAAGAAATTCTATCATGAATATTTCAGTCTTTGGTCCTTATGCAACAAGAAGTTTCATGTACATGAATCCAACCATCTGGACAGAAAAACAAAGGAAAGGAATAGAACTAATATCTATGTGCTTGATCCACATGAGGCTGAGTAATTGGCAAGATTCTAAAATTCTTTCTTACCATAGGCAGAGCAAATAACACCCAACCCTTGCAGGCCCTTTCTTTATTCTATTGTAGAGAAATATTATGAAATGTGGAGGGAACTAACATCCAAGAGCTTAATGGATTCTAGGTACTATATTCAGTTCTTTATTTGTATCATCTAATTTAATATTCACAATAAACTTCAATGATGTAGACATTATCTTTCCTACTTCACAAATTAACAAACAGAAACACAAAGAGCTTACAGGGAGTCACACAAATAGTTTTATAGAGCAAGTCTCCAAACCCCAGGTAGGTTAATTCTCAAGTCTGTGTTTCTCTTTACACCACAGAAGTGCTCTTGAATGGGAGTTGGGGTATGGATGTCACTGCCTGTAGTTTCCAGTTCTTTTAGGATCAATTACACCCCCTGTAATGAATTACAAAATCATTTGTCATTTGTTTTCTTCTATCTTCTGTATCTTTCATAAAGATGTAATGTTTTTAATCCCCATTTTTTTTTTCTCATCCTCCTACCTGTGATTTCATTGGTAGTCACTAAGGAAAATGGAGATGTCTGCAAAGTGTTATACAAGAGCAGTAACTTCATGATTTCGTAAGACCTGAGTTCAAATTCTGATGATTTCTATAACTGCCTGAGTCTAAATTTACTTAACATTTTAAGCTTCATTTATTTCATATATAAAACTGAAGAAGCAGCATGTACCTCTCAGTATCACGAGGATAAAATCTGATAAGGCAGGCAAAAGTTCCCTTCTCTAATATGTGAGATGATATAATACATCCAGTGTAGGACATTGTGTGTATTTTCATGTGCCTGTCAGAATGTCTTCCTTGTGAGACTCTTTGGTGCTCTTCTCTTTGTTCTCTGGCCGTTTTCTGGCCTAATTTTAGTGTTCCCTATATGTGAAGTGTTTATATTTTTGAGATGTTTGTATTCAGAATGCTGACTAAAATAAATCTACAAAATCAGTGTTCTAGAAAAATAAAACACATTATCTGGGATCTATAAAAAGTAATTTACATATTTCTGTGGTTAAATTTTCCTTTCTTCATATCATTCCCAACAGATTAACCTCTAGTAGTACGATAACTTTGTTATTAATGACTCTCTTTTAATTCCAGCTTAATTTCAACATTATGGATGTTTCCCTTCTACTCAATCACAAGTTCAAGGTTTTCTTTTTGCCCCTTGTTTCAATAATTCCATTTAATAGTGTATAGCTACATACCATGTGGTTTGAATCTTGCACTTACATCATTTGTGGATTGTGCTGACAAGAAATAAACAACTAAACTACCTACACCTTACTTTCTTCTAAGCATAGTGAAGGGAAGTGTGTTAAATTGAGCTGTGCAAAATAACAGGTTTCTACATTCCTCATATTCAAGGTTTTGCTTTGCCTTCTCAAAATGCAAGATTATCATCTATCCCATTCGAATTATATTAAATGCAGAATGATTCAAATAGTGCCAGCTGCCAATTTAAATTTCAAATGGAAAACTGCTCATTTGCTGACTCTTCATTCACTCCTCTTTCCCCCACCCCAACCTTTTTCCTACCTCGTTTTCCAATTTATTTTAAGGCTACTTCATAAGTATTTCTCAGGGGAGAGCGAACTCGAAGTGAGTAGGGCCTTTGAGTCAAAAACTGCTTCCATATTTTTCTTGGTGCAACAACAAAATCTAGTTGCTTGCTACTGATCACAGACAAACCTCAGATGACACCAGATTATGTTAAAAAATGAGTGCCCCCATTCCCTAATTAAATTGCTCAAAAAGAGGGAAATGTCTTTTCTGTATTTTTTTCCCAGCCTAAAATGGAAGATTGAAACACGATTGAAACTTGAAAGAAAATATATATGATTCATGAAAATTGAATTATCATGAAGCTTTTACTATCTGTTAGTCTAAATACTGTGCACCTGGTGGTGATCACAATGAACTGTCACTTCCTGAATAGTTAAGGTCTGATCGTGTGAATGAGGTGGCAGTCCTACTAATTTTATTTTCTCTTAAGATTTGAAGAGCAGCATGCATTGTGTGCATCTGAAGAGGACCTTGAAAAGAAGTTGGGGTTAGTTATAACGCAGTCAGTTGACACACAAATTGAACTTTAGGGAAGAGAGATAATGCAATCCTCAAATGAACTGCAACCCTATACTCTTCATTTATCTCTGACATTTATTCCTTAATATAAACTTTTGTTTGCGTAAATTCAAGTATAACACAAAAATGGAAAAGTAAACAAATACTAATTTTCCAGTAAGATGAATTTTGACAAGGTGAGCACATCTATGTAACGACAACACAGAGCAAGAAACAGGGCATCTCTATAACCTCAGTATTCTCTTCCTCATGCCACTACCCCTGTCACTGTAGTGCACTTTAAGGCTGCCTGCCATCCTGACTTCCAGCACCTCACTTTAGCTCTGCTTACTATTGACCTTTATGCAGATAGGATCATAGGAAGTGTAGTCTTCGGTGCCTGAGAACCCTTATTTTCAGTATGGGTAAGGAAAGGAAGAAAAGACAAACTGCTTTCTCTATCACTTACTGGGCAACAGACAACCTAGTTGTAAAAATAGTATAGAGATTTGCAGTATATCACCTGCTGATTTTTCCTAATGTTAACATTTTACATTACCATGACACATTTATCAAAACTAAGAACCAACATTGATCTATTACTTTAAACTTCAGACTTTCTGCATATTTCACTAATTTTTCTGTGAATGATCCCCCACCCCAGCCCTGTGCTCATCCTGGGACTCCACCTGGAGCTTCCTCCATCTTGGATACCACCTGGCATTTCCTCATCATGTTTTCTTAGACTTGGCTGGCCTTCAGTGATTTCAAGACCTTGACAGATTGATGAATACTAGTTCGATATTTTGTAGACTGTCAATTTAGGTTTGTCTCATGTTTCTCTTATGATTAGACTGGAATTATAGGTTATGGGAGAATATCTCAAAGGGAAGGTTCACAGAATGACAAGAAATCCATCATATCAAGATGATATAGTGGTGATGTTAATCCTTATTGGTTTGGTTAAGGTAGTATTTACATACTTTCTCCATTATAAAAATACCCTTTCTCCCCCTTTCATGCCATATTCTTTGGCAGTGAGTCACTAAGTACATGCCCCACTCAATAAAGAAAGGGGCACAAGAATTATATTGCATCTCTTGGGTAGGGAGGGGACAGTATCTACCTATGTTGTTTGGAATATTCCTGTAAGGATGACTTGTCACTTTTCTTTCTTTTTTATTCATGCAGTCATTTCTTTACATCAGTATGGCCTCATATATATTTATTTTATACTTCAGGTTGTAATCTAGAACTATGTTATTTATTTTACTGCTCTAGTCGTTCAAACTTTGGTCACTGAGAAAGTCTGTGTCCCCTTTGCCATACTATTGTCCTTACTTATTTACTGATTTATTGACTACTGTCTTACCTTTTGGCACAGATAGTCTTGTTATTGCTCCAATGTTATCTGGTAATGCTGACTGTCATTTAAAGAGTGGAACTGAGGCTTACAATGGTTCAGTAACTTGCCCAAGATCACCCAGGGAGTAAATGGTGGAACTCATATTTAGACCCAGAAACTCTGATGACCAGATCTTTAAGTTCTTGTCAATACATCACGTGCCTCACAAGAAACTTAGGGATAACTAAAGTCTAGGACTAAAGCAAGGACAGCCTCATCACTAAACATCAGACAGTAAATTCAGAAACCGCCTTCTGGCCTTGGTTCCTCTGGACGTAGGTTGGAGACTGTTGGGGACCTAGTTTTACATTAATCTTGAAAGCTAAAATTAATTTAAAAACTGGGAAAGCCCTGGTCTCTGTTGCCAGTTTGGTATTCTTGCAGGCGTGCTGAAGTCATAGAAAACTAATCTTGACTTGCTTTTTATTTCTCATTCTCTTTTTCTCCTCTTAGGTATCTAGACTGTTGAGCTACGTAGCTCTTCAAGTCAGGTTCTATGATCAAACCAGCTAAGCCTCTGCCTATTTCTTTCTCCATTACAACTTTCAGCCAAGAGAAGGGGTTAATTTTTAGAAGGTGACTTCACAGAGACTCTTGTCCATCAGTTACACATTTAAACAGGCATTGTTTTTAGCTGGCGAAAACATTGGACCTAAAGATAAGTTGGTTGAATTGTCATCTTAGAAATAGTCACAAGAGAATCTATCATTTGCACACAGGAAACAGTCATTTATGGTTATGAGTTAACAAAATTTTCCTAAAGAAATATACAAAATATTCATATTGGAGTATGTATACAAAATCTGTATAGTGGGCATACAAAGCTATACAACTAAACAACATGGGGTTTGGGGGAACTAGCCCTTTCTGTACAGTCAAATATCTGAGTATAACACTTAACTTCCTAAAAATTTAACTATTAATAGCCTACTGTTGACCAAACACCTTACCAGTAACATCAACAGTTGACTAACACATATTTGTATGTTATGTGTGTTATATGCTATACTATTACAATATAGTAAGCTAGGGAAAAGAAAATGTTACTAAGAAAATCATAAGGAAGAGAAAATACATTTACAGTACTGTATTTATCAATATTGTAATGATGTATGATATGATATTGTTTACAAGATGAATTGTCTGAAATGGCAGTAACTGCAGCAGTAGACCTCAATCTACAGTCCATATCAACCAATTCAACTATTTCTTTTAATGTCGTGACTTTTCTCTGCTTCTTGGGAGCACTTCCAGCATCACTAGTGGCACTTTGTATGGGTCCCACGGTGTTATTCAAGCTTTTCTCTATTGCACTAAACACAATGAAAATTATGTGAGTATCGTGAGAGATCACTTTTTACTATACTAGGCAATTTATTGGAGAGACAGACTGCTCATGTGGAGGCGATTAGCATCACACAGGGTTTTAAGTGGACACTAGGAACACTTGAACTCACCATAATGGCATTTGGAGGTGGCCACAGAATTACTGTAGTAGTAGAGTTACATACTAGTTAATTGTATGCAGTTATGACTTAGTACTGCATCTTTGTGTTTGTTTACATTTCTCTCTACTGTTAATGATTCCATGCATGGTCTGTAAGTGTGTATGCATGAGTTTTGATAATTCTTAACTTGTTAGAATAGAATAGTGTATATTTTACAGTAATTAGTAATTGATAAAATAGAAAATAGAATAATATTTACATATATTTTGTGCATTCATGACTTACCACACTTTTCCTTACTTTTTGATATTTCTAAAATATGTGTTTCATCAGTGAGTTTTTTCAAATTGCCACAAATCTCTAAACATTTAAAAATATATTTACTGAAAAAAATCTGTGTATAGGTGGATTCACATAGTTCAAACCCTGTGTATAGGTGGATTCACATAGTTCAAGGGTCAACTGTCCTTACAAATTGAGAACAGTGCACTATACTTAGTCAAAGACAAAAGACTCAGCACATTGAAAGCACTGGTCTTTTTTTTTTCCAGACAGCATTTCACTCTTTTTGCCCAGGCTGGAGTGGAATGGTACGATCTCAGCTCACTGCAACCTCCACCTCCCAGGCTCAAGCAATTCTCCTGCCTCAGCCTCCTGAGTAGCTGGGATTACAGAAATATGCCACCATGCCTAAGTTGTTGTTGTTGTTTTATTTTTTATTTTTATTTTTTGTATTTTTAATAGAGACAGAGTTTCACCATGTTGGCTAGGCTGGTCTCAAACTCCTGACCTCAGGTGATCTGTCCACCTCAGCCTCCCAAAGTGCTGGAACTACAGGCTGAACCACTGCACCTGGCCTGAGAGCACTAGTCTTTATCATGCCCTAGCAGTTCACTTAGAATTCTGGAAAAAGATCTCCTTACCCAATAGAGGAAAGCTCTACATTTTAACAGTTTCATCCCATTTCTATTAAACCTATAAATACTGAAATACACTGTAAAGAATACGTTTTGCAAATTTCAAGTTAATGACCCTGAAAGTAAAAGACCCACAGTTGAATGATATACAAAATACTCTGACAGTATCACAGGATTTTAAAAAATGTATTAATGACTACCACATAATTCCAGATTATTAATAGTGAAATGTGTGTCAAGCAATGTACTGAGAGCTTACACTATCAGTCCTTTAAATATTATGAATTCCTTTCATCATTATGAGGTTAAATACTGTTTAATGATGCTAATAAAAAGGTGATGTAAAACAGTTTTTTCAAAAAATGTTTTGACTCAGAACTGAGAATGTGTTTATAAATATAACCTAGAAAAGCACTGATGGATCTGTAGGAGAGACTCTAAAATGGATGCATCTCATTTCTCAGCCAATGACATAGAATTTCTGGAACAAAAAGGCAGTACCTGAAATCATAATTTTTGTTCGAGAATTGATTACTATAGTAGAAACCAGATTATCCTATTATCGAGAGAGATACACTTTACCCATTAATTTGGGTACAGAACTTTTCCAAAGCATTTTGACAAGCTTCTCAAAGTCTGAATTCCCTTGCCAGAACTTCACCCCCAACTGATCTCCCTTGTCTTCTGAGGCTAAAATTATTTTTGGATCAAGGGGAAATAAAATCAAGCAAAAACAATGGAACAGAACACCCTCACTTTCTTTGAACCTCTAAGTTTTGTGAAATCTGTGGGAGAGTGACTATGCCTATGAACGTTGACTCCATTTTCATTTGAGACAAATGTCGGTGGTTCTCTTTCATGGCTGTGTGATCGAAACAATGAGTTCTCTAAGCATCATGCATTATTGAAGATGTATGGTTTGGTGCAGGCTCAGGGACTGGACCAAAAGTCTCATCTAGACAAAAACTATAATTACCAGTCATGGACAAGTTAGACAAAACCCCAGGTGGAAGTGCTATCCTCTAGTCAGCTCTTTTGGGAAAATCCAAAAGTAAAATATAATATGAACTTGTTGTGGCTATCAGTTTAAAAAAAAATAAAGCTCAAAGATAGAAATGCAGCAATAGTTTTAGAGCATTGGATATATTAAAAAAATATCAAATGTTTTGAAGCACACTTTGTCTGCAGGACACCAGACTGAGCAACCTTAGGATAAAAACACCAAGAAAAGGTGTATTGTGTTTGCTCTCAACTTACTGAAGAGATGAAGCATACCTGCTTGAAGCACTAGAGAGTAATTACAAAACAATCCAGGCAAAATTACATAGTGTGGTCATGATAAGTTGGCACCAAAGAGAGGGAGAATGAGGGGGTCGGCATGATGTCAGAATGGATAGAGGAAGTCTCCACATGCATCAAATGTATTTTAGGGGATACCTTGTTAATTTGCTAATATTATGCTAATTTGCAGATGGCCAAAGTAGGCACTTTGAGCCTAAACAGTGTTTAGGACATTACAGCATTCCATTAAGACTAATAATAACATCTTTTAGTTTTGGCAGAGGAATTTTCTGTTTTGAACACTTTTGTATCCCCCAGTAGCCAGAACACTGTCTGATACACAGGAGGCAATTGATTAATATCTGTTCTTTAGGTGAACGTTTTAAAACACACAATAATATAGTTGCCTTGGTGGTCCACAAGAACAAACCCAAGTTTCATAGTCCTGTTCATGGATATGATATATTATAATGAAAGGATGAAAAACAAAATCAGCAAGGGGAAAAGTCACATGGAGTGAAGTCCAAAGAAAATAGGTGCAAGCTTCTAAGAGTCCTCTCCTTGTGGGGTCACATATGACAAACTTAATTCTTCCAGCAATAATTTGTGACATGTATAAAGTACTGTCTATTGGGAAACTCATTAGAGCCGAGTGCTCACGTGTTTTATTAGGGGCTGTTCACATAGGCACCCTTGCCATCCAAATTTGACTACCAAAATTCTAGATACCTAGAGGAAAGTAGGTATTCAGCCTGGACAATAGTGTTTGTGTAAATAGTTTAGGTGCAATGAAGCATTCTTATCAGAGAAAAATGGGTACTACCTCAAAATACATGTTCCCAGATGTCAGCCAAGGGCCAACCTTGCAAGCAGGCTTGAAGATAGCTGACTCAGTCCTTCTGTGTTAACTTTTTTTTTTTTTTTTTTTTTGGTACAATAGTTCTACCTATTTCCCTCTTGGGAATATCTGCCTTTTTGTATAGATGGAAATCCTAGAAAGAAATTTGGAGGTTTCTTAACTAATTTGATCTTGCATATCTTTCCAAAGTGGGTATACTTCAGAGGGGTGCCTTATTTATAACATAAAATGAGTCATCTCACCACCTGCACTATTACCCATTATTAGCCTTTGTGTTAGTTGCTAATATACAGCAAGTTCAAATGGTGCCTCATGCATTATATTCCCATACCGATGCATTATCTTAAAGATTTGACCTACGTTTATTTATTTATAATATTAATAATAATAGATTTTATTTCATAGGATAAGATAAAAAAAACATATAAGCCAAAGATAACTTTCAATGAGCAATTTAGGTAAAATTTTATAAAATTCCAGGGAAATGGGTTATGTCAATTTAAAATTGTCAATTTCTTTTTCCAACACTTGTTTATCATAAAGAAATGAAAAGAGGCATAACAAGTTGAAGACATGGTTGGGTGCATCAAATGCTAGAAGTAAAGTACAAATGCTGATTCAGCGATACAACTATTTAAAATATACAGATATATAGCATTTTATCAGAGAAATTGTTTACTAACATCCTAAATCATAGTTATAATACTAAACACTTTTGCATTTCCCATTAAATATGTCCACCAACTATGTATATTGGAATGTTGCAGCAAGTTTCCGATGTTTTCTTCCACTTAAATACTCACTGTCCTTTTTATTCCGTTAACTATGTTCATGAGTCATTAACACAAGCCACAGTGTCCATTTAGCAATCTACAGTCATCTACCTCTCCTTAATAAAGGCAGATGGCAGCCATGTTTAAGAAGGTTGAAGACTTCTTACGTAAGATTTTTTTTTCCAGAGAAAACTTATTTTCAAACAAACTTTTACTTGAAAGCCCAAGCAAACAGTGAAAAACAGAGCTTCAGAAGAGTGACAAATTCGGAAAACTCAACAGTGCACTTACTTCCTCTCTTCATTTTCCACACCCAGCAGCTCTTGAGTGACACAGGCAGATTTCTAGAAATTAATCAAAGCACTATTTCCTCTACTCATTCTAGCATTCATTTGTTTATTAGTATGCAAATAAGTTAATTTGATCAAGTCTACAGTGCTAGTTCAGTGGGCAAAGCAGATGAAAGCTGATCTGACTCCAAAGCATATGCCTGAAACAAAATATGACAATAAACTTCTCCACTGTTTCTCAGGTAATTTATCTCTGACCCTGGCTTTTCTACTCAGAAATGGAGAAAAGAAGTCCCAGAGAGGGTAAGTCATATGTACAAACCGTCTTTGCTGTTTGATATGACCTAACATTTGAATTTATCTCTTTGCTCCCAGAATATGGAATTGGCTACTATATTATATGAGAATAGTGGTTTTATGTCTCTTAGTGTTACACTTCATTTTTTTAAATACATATTTTCTCCCCCTCCTTTTTGTTTCTTATATTCTATAGCCACACTTACGTCTTTTGCCTGTACATGTCAATCACCAACATCATTATGTGAGAATCAGGAAGTCCTTTGCGCAGTATAAATTAATACTCATAACACGATATAAAGGGAAAAAGAGGCTCATCTTATCTGTACTCTTGTCTGATAAATATATGTTACAGTAAATTACCTAAACAAGCATAACTTGAAAATTAGATGTTTGTTTCTATACATCTTAGAAGAAATAACCATTTTATTTTTTGTGCTATTTATTATTCTTTCAATTTGCAAAAGCTGAGTAATCAGGAATTCCACACCATGGCTTTAACTGCAAGTATATCCACTAAGTGCTGATGCGGGACATTCTGTTGCTGAGCTTTTTAAAGTGATAACTTTTTCTCTTCCTTTTTTTTTCAGTAATTAAGGCAGCCTTACATAATTATACCTCACCCTTATCAGCACAATATTCTTCTCTAATATGTACTGTTTCCTTTAGTAGTCCAATTACTCAACAAAGGACAAAGATGATGACAATAATAATGGCCATAATACTAGCTAAAGTTGGTTGTCTGCATGCCATGTGCTAAACAACGTTGCAAGCATTTGAGAGGCATTGTTTCATTTCATAATGTCAAGAACATTATTTAAACATTTCTGAATGGATCAACAACAAACTTCTCTGGCACTCTGCATCACAAGGAATTGGGACTGCACACTCATGTGTTGTACATCACACTGCCTTGGGCCATTGTTTAACATTTCATCTCCATCCTTTTGTGTACCAGTTATTATTAATCAATGTATTTATTTATCAGAAGGCTGAAACTTGGAGATTTCTTTTTCTAATGTTTCTCTTTCCATACCTCACCTACCATTAGGCTCTGCAAATTGTGTCTCCTAAATCAGGACTTTTCACACTCTAAGGTGCTTATGAATCGCTGGGGATCTTATTAAAATGCAGATTCTGAATCAGCAGGCCAGGGGTGTATCTTGAAGCCATGCTGCTGTTTCAGAAACTGTACTTTGAGAAGTGAAGTCCTCAACAGTTCTAGAACTGATCATTTACTCTCCATTCCTGATCTTGGCTATGAGAGAGGGTCCGACAGCCCTATCTGTGAATGGGTTCATGGGACTAAATCCCAACATGACAGTGTTTTCTCATATTGCTCGGGATACAATTCTTATTTTTCTTTATCTTTCTTCTGTATTTAACCTTGTAAAGCTCTAGTCAGGCATAAAACATATTCCTCTGTTACTCTGGTAAGAGAGTATATATTTGTAAGTTTTTGCTTTTGTATAGAAGATTGTAAATGCTTTCAGGTTTTTCAGAAAAACTATTCCCAAGTATCTGTATACGATGGCTCTTAACCCAGATGTCTTAATGTCTTAAAACAGTAAAGAGTCTATTTCCAGAATGTCTCTGATGGGCATTTAGACAAGAGCCTGGTGAAGTTCATCCTGTGGCTGGCTGATTTTCGTGAACCTCAAACTGCAAGCTAATTTTCCAGAGATATAATGGTGAACCTTTTTAACCCTTGGAGTTTGTCTTACTGTCCCATGGAACCTACTTCATCCACTTTCTTATCCTTATGAATGACCCTGCCTGAAAATGCTTTGCTTGTGAAACAAAGTACTTAAATTAATGGCAGCATGTGACAGGATGCTGTTAAAAAAGATTGAAGGGACAGGTGTGATGGAAAAATATTATAAAAAATGCTCAATTGCTTTAACCTGTAAGTCAAGGAAATGTACACAAAAGTAACCTTTTTTTCTCTACCTAAAAGATTGGCCAAAATAAAACAATAGTATCCAGTATTATTATTCACAATACTGTTGTATAAACAAGTTTAAGGGAAGTTTGGAAATATATATGTATTAGAAATGTATATGTTCTTTTCCATATACAATAATTCAACTACTGATAATTTATTATAAAGAAATTTCTAGGCTAGTGTGCAAGTATAGTTTATATACATATATTTAGATAAACACTGGATGAGTTAAATGGCATTTTAGATAAACACTGGATAAACGGCATTTCTCAAGATATTAAAAACAAAATATAAAAATATAGGAACATTGTTACATTAGATTGAACATATTGAACTAAAAAGTATTTGATTATCTGTGACCTAAAAGGTCATTTTTATATAATTCAATTATAGGATATGCAAATAATAGAATATCAGCACACCATTAAAATGCACTTATGTGTGTATATTGAACATAGAAAACACGTATGGAAGGCTTTCCACCTTGAGGGTACTTCAAAGAATTTTCTTCTGATGACATGATAATATGTGTTATTAGAAAAGTCATTTCCAGTTACTGTATTGGAATCCAGTAATTACTTTTTCAATAAGAAAAGTGAAAACTATTAAAAGCAAAAACGTGAAATAAATTAGCTTTATATCCTATACTCAATTAAACTATGATAGCAAGAAGGTAATGAATTTAGATAATTTGAGGATAGGAATAAGGCTTTACAAAGCAGAGATTTAACACTCCTCTAAAATCCATTAAAATACTCTAAAAGAAGATCACAGCAAAGCGGGTAGCCCATAGACACTTCAGAGGAACTGTGGTGTGCATGCTAAGTAGGTAGAAAAGAGTTTCTGCTCTCAGAAGTCTTAGAGGCACATGCATAAAGTGGCTCAAACATGTAAAGTGTGGCGTGGTGACAGTGTGCTGAACAGCAAAGCTGAGTTTTCCACTAGCTTCATTGCTTTAGAGAGCAGCAAGATAGGTCTGTTCTTTAGCCATGTGTTCTCTCAAAAAATACAAATAACACTCAAACAGTCATTGATTTATAAGCATATGACTTATTATAAAAGGTATACTTTAAAATGGTAAACTGTTCTTACTTCCGTACTCGGAACTATCCAGGGCCTTCCAATGCATTTGGAAGAAAAACGAGATTCCCTACCAGGGACTGGAAAGCGCTATGGCTTCCACGTTTTGCCTGTCTCGCCAGGGTCACTCTCCATGGTTCACACTGGCTTTCTCTCTGTTTCTAAACAGGCTAAACTCAGTCCTGCCCCCCATGTTTTTGCACTTCATGTTCTCTCTGCCAGAAATATTCTTTCTCCTGATATTTACAAGGCTAGAAACTTGTCATTTAACCTGGGCTCACATGCTACCTCTTCAGAGTTCTCCAACCACCAGCCAAACAAAATAATCCCTCAACCTACCCCAGTCATTTTCTATGACATCACTGTTAAGTTTGCTTCCCAATGCGTATCAGCATCTGACACTCCTTTTTGTCTGTCTCCCATCATTCAAATGTGAACCCCATGAGAGAGAGTAGGATGTATCCCCCAGTTCCTAGAACAGTACCTGGCACAGAGATTCTCAATAAGCTGTGGAGTAAGTGCCACGGACACCATGGGAGTGGTCTGGATTGTTCCAGTTGTGTGATTAGAATGGTTGAGGGCAGCAGCTATAAAATGATGGAGAGCCCATGGATCCCAATTTTCCAGAGTCTCAGCCAGAGCTGGGCCAGGTGACTTCTTGACCAAAACACCACACTACTTTGGTTGTTTTGCTTACTTGCTTTATTTCACTTTAATATGAACTAAATTACCAGTAACCAGATCAGTGCTAAATACTGGTTGTATTACTTTTAATACAATTAAAACACCTGAAGGTTCTGGAATGAGCTCCTAATGAGACATTTTCCTATCTGAGAATTACTGTATTTTTCACATATTCACAATGATTTTTTAAAGTAAAATTTTACTTTAGAGAATCTGGATTGCAGAATTGTGCATGTCTGTGTTTCATATTCTAAACATGATGTTATACTTCAATATTGCTGTTAATTCTTTTCAAAATACACCATGGCTCCATTTCAAAATGCCTCACCATCTGGGCAGACACCCTTCACTTCCTTCTTGAAAAATCACTGAAGCAGAGCAATGTTTCTCTATCCATTATTCTCTTACCCTGGAGGGTGCAAAGATGTATTTTTAGAAGTCCTTGAGAATATGTGTCCTTCTAAAGAAATAAGTTGCACCAAACACAAATTGCTGAGGTAAACAGCTAAAGGAAGACTTATATTTAAAACACTAATGTTTCTAGGAGGACAAAATTTCTATCAATCATTCACACTATAGAATAATTTAGCTTAATTAGTTTATTTCTTCTCTAATACACAGCTGAGAGACATTGCCTTATGAGAATCTAAGCTTTGCTAGAAAGAAGAAGAAAAAGATTACTTGTGTATCATGAAGCTGCTGCTCTTGTTCTCCAGATAGGAATATCTGGGCACAAGGTATCGGCATAAGAAGGCCAAAGATAGGCGAAAATGAAAGTGGGGCTGTGTGTGCTAAAACAAAGCATTTTTAAACCTTACCTATTGGTCTGGAGTTCAGGAAAAGAAAATGTAATTACCTTCTTCCACATTTTCATTGCTACTAGAATACAGAATTTAGATTTTTCCTCTTAGTGGTTTATTTAACTTCTTGGTAGTTTAAGGCAATGTTTACAGGTTAACATGGAATAACTAGACCCCAAACCTAATTAATAAAGTAAAATAAATTCTGAATTTAAAATCCAGTGTACAAAGTCTTCAGCTCCCCCTTAGACTGTCATGTCTCAAGGGTGGGCTACGTTATACTAATTGTTCAACTCCCAGGGCCCTATAAATTGCCTCTCCAGTAAATCTTCAGTGAAACTTCTGAACATAAGAGTGGAGATTTGGGACACAAATGATTCTCATTTGGGGCCTGTGTTTTAGATTTCCTAATTTAAGGAGCTGTTCACTGTTTATGTCTATGCACTTCACGTGGCCCAAAGACAGTATCTAACTTTTCATTCTCAGGATACTATCCTCTTGTCTGCATAAACAAGGTTTTTTCCACTCCGGAAAACAAAGGGTCCAGTTAGGTGTCAGCCTCCCAGCAGGAGACAGCAGAATTGGTCACAGGCAGAGCTGCCAGAAGCAGCTTCTGTGACAGCAGGCAGAGGAATACCTAACACAGTAAGAGATAGAAACAGCCACTTCTCACCTCAGACCTGGCAGCACTGTGAGAAGGAAAACTTCAGAAAAAAAAAAATCCAGCAAAGCATGCCCTATTCTCATCACCTTTGCCAAATAAACAGTGTGATCTCTATTTTTATTAATGTTATGAAACACACAGTTCTCAAAAATAGAACAGGAGGAGAGATTAGGTGTGGGTAAACAGTTCAGCCGTGCACATCCTTCAACCATCCAGTGACCAGAAAGGACTCCAACCCACTTTCCCTAGAGAGCCAACAAGTTATTAAAGCTGCAAGGTGACTGGATGCAAGGCAAGATAAATGGAGCAAAAATACAGCACTCAGAATGAGGAAGACTTGAAAAAAGTTTAGTTAAGAAAAACAAAATGCAGGTCTCTCAGTGTCTTACGGATATTGTGAGGGCAGAGAAGAGTAATGCGAATATCTTCCTTTTACAGCTCAGTCTAATTTGGCATGCCATTATAATTGCTAGCTCAGTTAGCAAATGACTGGAAACACTGCTTTCTGCAATTTTCCCTAAAATATGACAGTTCTGTAAGTTGTTCTATTGATGTACTTGAAACCAACCCAAAATGGGAGCAACTATATTCTTAATTTTTATTACCAGGGAACTGTTAGAGGTGCCTGTGTGGAGTTCCCTGAGTGACAAACTGCATATTATGATTATAGATTTTGGAGGGAAAAGACTTGACCAATTTCAAGAATGAAGAAGCCTAGAATTCCAGCTTTAGGGATTAGCCCATTTGGATCAACCATGTGCTCCCTGGAATAATATCTTTTATAGGAACATATTTGAGAAGGTTTTATGTAATAGGCAGTCTCCAGTGATATCTTCACATCAGAGGAGGCATGCATGTCTTTAAGTCACTGAATGGGAGAAATAACAGAAGGTAGGTTTTTAAACCTACCTCTTTTTAAAGAGATAAAATAAGAAAATATTTTTAAGCGTTTTAAGTTCTAAACAAAGGCATCGAGGACAGATGCTGTTGTTTCTTACAAATAGGGTGAACTTGAATAAGTTATAGAACTTGTTTGAACTCTGAACTTTATCTATAAAGTGAGCGATAGTTGAGAGTATAAAAAATGAATGGGAAGAAAGCCAAAATAATGCTTTATTAACAGGTTAGTCAACAGTATGGGAGGTTCTTGATCCCAATGAGACTTCCATGAACCCACATATAATATATTTCAGAGTTTTCACATCAGGTCCCAACCCCCATTGCTCAAGGATGGCCCTACAGGCATTAACTCCCTTGTACTTCTGGCTTTGCTCGTACAAGGGCAGGGCAGGTTTTTCTGGTATCCCTTGCCACAGCCTTAAAGAAACCCCAAGGGAGAAGGCAGAAATGGGTCATTGGAGGATTCACAGAGAACAAAAGGAGGCTCTGTCTAGGAACAACCGATCACTACAGCAGTGACTGGAGCAAAAGGTAGGATGGGGACTATCTCATTCTGTCACCCAGACTGGAGTGCAGTGACACCAACACAGCTCACTGCAGCCTAGACCTCCTGGGCTCAAGCAATCTTCCCACCTCAGCCCACCAAGTAGCTGGGACTACAGGTGTGCGCCACCATACCCAGCTAATTTTTGTATTTTTTTAGAGATGGGTTTTTGCCATGGTCTGGAACTCCTGGGCTCAAATGATCTGCCCTTCTTGGCCTCTCAAAGTGCAGGAATTACAGACCTGCACCACCATGCCAGGCAGATGGGAAAGATTTTAAGTGGCACAAAAGAAATGTCAAATGCAAATATTTTATGTTTATGTGTTTAGTTATTTAATAACTGTTTCCTGTCTCGATGAACGTATGAGAGCCGGCAAGTTGTTTTAACTCACTCTTGTCACACCTGTTCTGTCCTTGACCCTATAAAGCATGAATATGTGTTGAAGAGATGGAAAGTACAGAAAATAGTTACCTTCAAATTTCAACTGTGATTTTTTTTGTATTTAATTCTGATATATATTTGTTATCATTTATCATTGGTTTTAAAGGTTACATTTCTTTAAGCACCTTTTCTTTTTCAATTATTTACACTATTTTTGCTTTGATGTAGTTTTTATTTCCAATAACTGAGTTACAGATCTTTTCAAAACTTGTTTACTTTTAGATACTTTAATTTAGCTTTTATATTATATTGTTACATTTCTTTAAATCCCTGTTAAATTAGCTTTTAATTTTAGTGATTTTGTTCAGAGATCCTTTTTGTTTCTAATCTGTATTTTAATTTTCCTTGTAAAGATAATGGTTTATGTTTTTGGATTAGCATATTCTATCAATTCTTTCTCATTTTATTATTACATAGGCACTGAATGGTAGAAATTACAGGGAAGAACTACACTACCTCCTCTTTTTGTGAACAAAAAGCTGAGGAGTGTTTTTAAGTTGAGGTCTGGTGGTCCTCACTCTGTTCTTTTCACTGCACTCTGTGGGTTGCATTGTGTCAAATTACCGAAACAAGCTAATTTGAAATCACTGAAATTATTCTCAAGAAAAGCTGGGATATGCTAATGTTTATTTTAAGGATGCAGTTAACATAAAATGCAACTCTAGTCACTATCCACTTACTTACTTTTGCATAATCTGTTTATCATGGCTTTGAATGCTATGAATTTGTAAATGTGACTATAAAATGAAAAGAGGAGTTAAACTGGTCTTGAAAAGAACAACACTCAGTTGACTCTTTAATTTTCATGTCTTCTCAGAAGTAGGACAATATTAATCAATGTAACTCTCCCCCTACTCAAAGGAGTGCCTTCAGATGCTATAAACCCATTATAGTTTGTATAAATTGGAATTAGAATATTCTAATTCTATGGAATTTTCTCTTTCTTACTCGGTTTGACATTTTGTAAAGGAGCGAAATGTAAATCAAGTAAATTGTTGCAAAGTTAAGTATATATATGTATATATTCCACAGATTTCTCTGGGGGTAAGATTAAGACACTTCTTAACTGTGTGCCCTTCATTCAGCAATTTGTTTATTCTATCTTAATCTCCATCTCTCCTTATGCGAAAAATTAAAAGAAAAATAGAAGAGTCTCCATTCTCGATTAGTATGAAGATTCCGTTACAAATGTGCAACATACATGCACACACATGCACAACTGTAATTAAGCAGGTTCAGGCTCAGTTTCAAGAGCTGACTTTGAAGACTTGAGTGACTTTGGAGAGCCATGGCATCTCACGATTCTTTAATTTCTTCCGTTGTTAGTCAGGATAATAAACAGGGTTGGCCACTTTCAGTTATTCTAAAGCTAAAGTGCAATGATGCATTTGTATAAGAGATTTAAAGAATAAAAAGCATTATGCAAAATTATGTTTTACCTTGTAAAAACAAAAAATAGATATGTTTTTATTAAGAACATGATGATTGTGGGAAATTTAGAAGATGCAGATGAGGAGAGACAAATGTGGATGGCCCTGGACATTCCTTCCTGTCCTTTTCAGTAACTGAGCAAGCAGCTGGCTCTGCAGACCTGAGAGGACTCATTGGAAGAACAGGCAGATACCACAGGCTGGGCTTGGCCCTTTTGAAAAGGATCATTGTCTTTCTCAAGATGCTCCCACTATTATATACTCACCTAGATATGCCCTGCTTCCCTTTTCCTACATATATAGGCTGTTAGGGTCAAGGAGTTCTCTACAGGGGGCTTTTTATAGCTTGTCAAGCTCTGCTAGTTTCAGCATAACTCTTGATGGAAAACAATGTGGACTTCAGTATTATTTGCTATGATATTGCTATCAATGAATCTTTTCAGATGCCTACACCATGTGTCACAAATAATGTATCTATCTGTGCGCCTCTGCAAAGAATAATAAATGAATAAACACATAAACAAACATTAAGCCATGAATCCCACAGTCCATGGATAATCACTTGCTGATATTTTAAAAATTGTTTGGATTCATTCTGAAATGTTCAAGTATTTGGAGATTCACAGCTAAAAGCAACTAGCCTCTCTGAGCTTTTCCAAGTTTTTTTTTTTAAGGTAAACTGACACAGGGGTGTGATCACCAGGATGTAGAAAACCAGAACATTTTGCCTTTGAACTGTATGTGTGAAGAGATTTCATTGGTTAAATGGAAGTTCCTAGGAGTGCTTACTCAAGAACACGGAGGCTGCTGAACACAGAGGCTGCCGAACACGGAGGCCACCGGCAGCCCGTGGCCTTCCTATCAAAGGTCCTAGATCCAGCGGGGGAGGGGGGGAGGAGGGGGAGGTACTATTACGCTCCTAGGTACTATTACATTCTCTCTACAAAATGTTATTTTGTATGGATTAATTCATTTATTTATCTTACCCAACTATTTTTGATAACTACAAGCATATAGGACTTTGTGAGAATTAAAAGTTGTGCAAAAGGAGAGAGAGAGAGATGTTAAACAAATTTTTCATTTCTGAAACTTGAAACTTGTATCCTAGTAGGAAAGATATGACAAGTACATGCAAATTAAATGTCTCATTCACCATTCTATTCACAGTAACTGACAAATGATACTCAATGGAATGATCTTCCCAATAAGATTGCAATGCTCTTGACTTAAAGACTGTCTCATATCCATTCTCAACATGCACACAATTTTCATTCATGATAACTAAATATAAAAATTCATTAAGTAGGCAGCCTACTAATTTAAAATATTCTGCACATGTCAATAAATCAACCAATCAATTAGATAAACATTTAAGATATCTTAAATGCAATTTAACAAAATTTCTTTCTGATAATTATAATAATTCCCTTTAAATACCAAACATTTTTGAGGAATGTCATATCTAAATACATGCAGTTGTAATTTAATAGTGTGTTACTGTAGCAATGGTTATTGTGAAATTTAAATGGCATTTAGTGATAACAAACAAGTAAATCTTGTTCTAATATATAAATATGTTGTTTGTAGCTATCTTGAACTCAAATTCCTTCCAGTATCCTAAGGAATTAAAATAATGATTCAAACTTCAGAAATTAAATTGAAACTTTGTTTGGTGCTCACTTTGACTAATTATGTCTTTTAGATTTTCCAAGCAATATAAAGATCACACATGAAAGATATTTCATGAGAAAAATAAGTATGATAATTTGTCACTTGTTTGTTTTCTTAAAACCAAGCTATCCTAATAGTTGATGGAGTTAAATGAGTTAGATGACAAAAATACTCTATATCATCACAACAGTTTTGTCTGCATTATCATATCTGATCCTGTGAGTAAGGTAGGGAAATCAATCATCACTCTTTTCCTTCCCTCCTTTCTTATGTTATCCTCATGAGAAAATATTTTTGGAATTTCAGAAGTTTTGAAGTCCTGATTGCAGCAGAGGAACTCTGTCCTCTGCAACACTGGATGATTCATGCCCCAGAGGTACCATCTCCATTGGACCAAAAATAGAGCCCAGGCATGTAATGTTCAGGACCATGAATTCTCAAGACACCTGCTTTCTGGCATTGAATTAACTAGGATGCTACTAATTTTTACAGTAATAATAAAGGGGAGAATAGCTTATACATTATTTTTTGTAACCAACATGAGATTGTTACACCATTAAATTGTGCCTTGTCTTTCGATCAATTAAATTCACAATTTATTTTAATATGCTAGAACCCTATTGCAGAGGATGGCAAGACTCATCAAATCTATTTTATCTTCCACCAGAGCATATAGGTGGACTACATTTCCGACCGCCTTTGGAATCAGGTGCAGTCATGTGACTGATTTTAAACCAGTAGAATTTTTCATGAAAGTGGTATATACTACTTCCAGGCCTGGTTCATGTACTCTCCTGTGCAAGCTTCCATGATTTCTTGTCTATTTTATCTGCCAGTCAGATTAAGGGAGTCAGTGGAACACTCCAAGACTCTAGACTTTAACAAAGCCATTATATGGATAAAGCCTGGAACCCTAAATAATTGCATGAAGAAGAGACAACCTTCCACCCAAGAAAACTTTAGTTTATTATAACATAAATGAGAAATAAACATTTATTTTGGTAAGTAATCAAAATGTGGAGCTATCATAGAAATTAGCCATTGTAGCTAATGTTATATGGCTTAATAGATATTTTTCACTATGATACATATGATCAAATCACATTTATATGAAAGTGCAGGTCTCGGCTATGAGCCATGACACTTGAGTTTTAATAAACCAAATGTTTTGCATATATAATATGCTTTAGTGACTTGCATTTTGAAATAATCTTCTTGATTCAGAGAGTAAGACTCAGCCTACTATTTATAAGTATCATCCCTTACTATTGCTTAAATATGATAATGATTAGCGTAATGAATGATGATGGTAATATCATAATAACTCATTTAATTTATAGTCCTTATTAGTAATATATTTATTTAATTGTCTCACTCTTTCTCTGACATATTTAAGATCATTGCTATTATTCCCATTTTAAAGGTATTGAAACTAAAAATCTATAATAATGTTAGCTAGCTAATGAAAAGCAGAGCAAAAATCCAAATTCAGATCTTCAGAGTATTGACCCTATGGTCCATACTTTACCACTACCCTACAATTATTTAACCAGAACCTGTCATAAAATTATGGATGTGAGTCTAACTTCAGTGAGGTCTTTGAGTATGTAACTTTATAGAACTTACTATAAAGCATCTTGGTTCTGCAGCTCAAAGGATTTCTGTTTAATGATGTCATTACCATATAGCCAGGACATGATACTGCATTTAAGAGATGTAAAGTAGTCATTTAAATATTTACTGCTTTGGGCTTCATATCTATTACTAATAGAAGCTTTGAGATGAGGATTTAAATACTACCTTATATTTACTTCACAAGCTCAGTCACAAAGCATTTCCACACAAGACCTTTAGCAACTCTGAAATGGCTACTTCTTCCCAGACATTTGCATTTGGTCAAACTTATTTCTTTCCTTGCTGTTTATGGCTGTAATGAGTGGCATAATATGAAGCATTGAAATGGGAAAGTTGCCAACTTTTCAAAACTTTTTCTAGAAGAAATATAATTTAGTAGTAATAATATATCCAAAAGTAAGACTCAAAAAAGGGCCCTGAAAACCCTCTTCAGAAATGTCTGTGGGTGATGTATTTCTAAGGATTATTATTTGTACGATGCAAAATTGATGGGCGGTTCAAAAAAGTTGGACCAGGAAGAGAGGAAGCCATTTCTGTCACAAGACTATGTTGCCTAGGGTGCAGAATCTTGAGGTTCGAATGTGACTTTTTGGTCTTCCTGTACTCTTTTCTTATTCTAAGAAGAGTTTCAAAAAATAAATGAGAATATGATTATAAAAAGCAATAAAATTTACCCATCTCAGAAAGTATGTTTCCTTTACTTCTGAATAAAAGTCTTAATATATGTGAAGCCTGTATTAACTGCTTTTAGTCCAATAACTGCAACTATATACACTATGTATACATTATATAGTTATATATTATATGGTTTATGAAACATTTTCATATATAGTTTTTTATTTTTGAAAAATTGTGTTTGGCAGTAATTATTATACCTTCTTTTTTTAAAATTATGAGAACATCAATCCTTAGAAAGTTTTTTCAGCTACCATTATCTTCTCTGGTAATTCTGATTTCCCTTTCAAAACTCACACTGCTCAGAGAGGTATCCTGCTCACCCCCTTTTCCAATACTCATCATTCTTATAATCTGCACTAACTTTATTTAATTTAAATCATTACAACTTGAATATATGACTTTGAATATTACTCTAATTTATCTGAACTTTTCTGATCATTTTTTTAACGTGGTATTGTCAGCTCCCACCATAGATGGCTTCAAGCTGCCAAGATTTAAAAATGGCTCAAACATTTTGTACATTCACCAATATTTCTCTTAAACCTATAAAAGCCAAATCCATCACACTACTGGCAGTGTTCACTCAGATTTAGCGCTAGCTCCTAAGGAGCTTATCGCCTGGTAAAGGAGACTGCATTTAATATAAAAACGTTGGAGTCTATTTTCCTTGACAAGGTCTTGGAAGCTCTGGAACCTTAAGTATGAATGTAACTATTTTTTCCTTCTACATAAGCAGCAAAGGTCATTCAAGCAGAGGAGATGGTGTGTTCAAAGGCATACATGCATGGAATGCTATGGCATCATTCTATATCCAAGGTGTACCAGAAAGAGCTGTCAGAAAAGAGAGTTCAGCAGGCCTCAGATCATGGAGTGTTGTTTGTGCTCTAATCGTTGTCCAATTATTCACTCAAATGGATCAACTTCATGACAGCTAAGACGTAGTTGCATCTAATTTTATCTCTAACACTTCGTCTCTTTATCTATAGCTATATCTAATATCAGTGTATTTTCCCATCATGTCTTCAAAACTCATTTTGTTTTTCACCTTCTCTGGGAAGACATTCTTGACTGCTTCCACGCTGACTCCTGTTCTCTCCTGCCACGTGCATCCAAGCACAGTGAACCTCCTCTGCTTCTGAGTCCTTCCCATGTGCTTCTGTGGAAGTATTACCAACATTGTAAGTATATTTATTTAGATGTCTCTCTGCCACCTAAAGTGATAGTTCCTTAAGATGTAGGAGTGTCTCATATTGTTTGTATTGCCAGAGCCTTTAACAGTACATGATTCATTGGAGATCCTCAAGATACACATATGCATTGTGTGGAATTAATGAGACACTTCTTGACTATAACTCAAAACAATGAACAAAGAGTGGTGAGATTCTAATTGTTGGGAATGTGAGTGTTTTCTGACTCACCTTTCTAACTGCTGCCATGTACTCAGAAGTAATGAGTACTAAGTGTTCATACTAACATTGCTTAGAGAATGAAAACTTTTTAAGCTTCCTCAGCCTGCTAGAACATTCTCTCCAGCCTGAAATCTACCTAGTTTAAGCTCATGTTACACAAGATTGTGAGGAAGCTGATAAGAAGAATAAAGGATTTTCAGGATGCCCAGAAGTGGGACAAAAATGCTGACCCTTGAGTTGCTGTGCATGGCTTTAGTATATTTCTGAACTTGTCAGCAATGTAAGGCTACCCCCACCAGCTACAGTAAACAGAAACTCCCTTTTAAAATCAGTGAAATTCAGAACTACAAAGGGCTTTTAGACATCACATTGGAAGATACTAACTTGAGCAGTATATTGACTTGGACTCTAAAGGTAGATTCTCCTGGGATAGTGCACTTACTACTAAATCTTTCTTTGGACACTTTAGTTATCAGCTTGCATAAAGTTGGGATAACAGTAGTGACTAAATTGTTATTGTTGTTAGAACTAATCAAGATTTTGCAGATACAATGCCTACCTTCTAGTTGCATCTCTACCTATGCTCTTATTGTTAACACTTATACAGAGTCAAGGGTGGGGACTAGAACACAGATTGGCTGAGGTCAAATTCCATTTCTGCCACTTACTAGTTGCATCATCGTAGATAAGTCACTTGATCTATCCCGGATTTCAATTTTCTCATCGCTAAACTGTGATTAATAATAATTAACACAAAGAATTGCTTAGAAAATTAAATTAAATGGTGTAAAGAATTTAAACAGGGTCTATTCTATAATTAGTGAAGAGATAAAGTTGAAAGGCTAGCATTAGGTCAAAGAAGTAACTGAATTTCATGCTTCTCTTAACCTCTATAAGGCTCGGACAATGTTTTTCTAATTCTCGTGAAGCTTTAGCCAACTAATGTTATTCAACCATTGCTATTGCTCTTTCATTACCAATCCATTAATGATCATCCCAATGTAACTACAGAGTACATATATCATTATTTATAATTATGACAAATATGGCAATCTCTGTTTTGCAGTTAACTTCTGAACAGTGATATGCTCACAACTTTGAAACTATATTAAATATTTCATAAAAGTTTCTTACATTTCTTCTGACTTTTTTAAGATAGTGTTAAGGTATAAATCTGTTTTCCATAAAATAAAATTATTTGACTGTAACAGAGTCTCTCCAAATCTCCTACCTCATTATTCTATTTCATTCTCCAATAAGCAAGCTGACTTAAGATTACTCTTTTCTCTTGTCATAGGTCCAAGTATGGTGTTTTGTAACAACCTTGATAACAAAAACCAAGCCCCAAAGGCCCTACTTACTGCTGTGCATAGGTTGGTTATGGAATGTAGTGCATGAAGAGCATTTACCTGCCTACAAATTGTTCAGACTCACATTAGAGTGTCAATTTTACCATACATGTCTCTCAATCACTATAAAATATGAGCTTCTTGAGGACAGAAATTCTATTTATTCATCCCTGCATCCTCATCTCCTGGCACAGAATATGACCCACAGTGCATGTATTGAATGAATACATATAAACATGTGATCACTCTTAGCCATTGGGTTACCAGTGTCCACTTTCTATTAGATATCCACGAGATATTTATTATATATATTATAATATATACTATATCTATTATATATATCCTATTTGATATCCATATAATAGATACAGAATTTTTATTTTATTTTTAAAATTTATACTTCAAATTTAAAAATATACTTTTATATTTGATAAAATTTAAAATTTATACTTAAAAAGCTAAAATATATACTTTTTGATATATCTATTTGGTATATCAAAAGTATATATAAATTTTTTGTTCACTGGCAGATAACAATTTAAAGAATAAGCAATACAAAATAGAGATTGTATCTATATGAATCACTCTACAATTAATTGTATATGGATTTTAGTATATCATAGATTTGGCCTTTTTGTGGTTGCTTTCAAGGGACCTTAGTAAATTTGGATTCTTAAAATCACATCAGGAGTAATCACTGCCTTCTTTATGGAAATGCAAAGGCCTTAGAAATGTGTTAAAAATGGAAAATGCTTGCTTTGGTTTTATGTAATAACTTTCAATATAAAGGACATTAATTTAAATACCTGTTATGCTTGGCTCCTTTGGGAGAAGTTGTGAGGAGGGCTTGTTTATTGATTCTGCATTGTGTGGGAAACCCATTACATACGTTCATTTAAAAAGTCAGGTTTGTTGAGTTATAATTTATATAAAGTAAAAGTCCATGATGAGTTTGACAATGTAAATCACTGTGTAACTACCATAACAAGTAAGACAGACAAAAAGTATATCACTCCCCAAATTTCCCTTGTGCCCCTTTTTAATCGGTCTCCCGTTCCTACTACCAGTCACTGGCAAATACGGATCTAATTTGTTCCTAAGGTTTTGGTGTTTCAGGAATGTCATATAAAAGAAATAACACAGCATATAGTTACTTGTCTGGCTTCTTCCACCAGATGATGTTCTAATGTAAGTAGATTGTTATTTTTATTTTATAGATAAGAAAATGAAGGCTTTCAGCATTTAAGTGACCTACTCTCTCTAAGCCAGGTTTGAATCCCCCAAATTTCATAAACTACAAGAGGCTAAAGAAGATGATACTTTGGGGAAGATGGTGCTCAAATCTCATTACTTAAGTATCTGCTCAAATCCAGCAAATGCTGGCATGCTGGAACATAAATGGAAGCTCATTGAGTCAGCCCCATTTGGTTTCAGAATCTTGGCATCTAGCTCAACATGCCCTTAAAAAAATTAGGAAGGTAAGAGATTAATGGTTAGCCACCATGAAATGGTCCTAAGGCTCTGGTTGACTCTGCCTCTTAATCTGAGATTGAGTCAACACATTTATGCTTTCTTTAGCTGAAAAAAAAAAAAAAGGTATGAGGTAGAAATCTTAAGAAACACACATGAGACATGGAAAATTAATCCTCAAAGTACAATAGTTATGGAGAAACTTCCTATACTGTAAGTGAGGATGACATAATTATTAACCAGCCTAGGTATGTGCATCCTTCTCTGTCTGATAAGGGCCTAAGTCAAATATGTTCTGTTTTTATTTTTAAAGAAAATAAAATAAGGTGGCCAGGCATGGTGGCTCATGCCTGTAATCCCAGCATTTTGGTAGACTGAGGTGGGCAAATCACTTGATGTCAGGAGTTTGAGACCAGCCTGGCCAACGTGTTGAGACCCCATCTCTGCTAAAAATGCAAAAAAAAAATTAACCAGGCATGGTGGCACATGCCTGTAGTACCAGCTACTCAGGGGGCTGATGTAGGAGAATCACTTGAACCCAGGAGGCAGAGTTTGCAATGAACGAGATTGTGCCACTGCACTCCAGCCTGGGCAACAGAGTGAGACTCTGTCACCAATAATAATAATAATAATAAATAAACAAATAAATAAAATAAAGACACATATTTGAAACTCTATACTATGAAAAAATAATTTTATGTATCTCAGCTCCAAAAGATGATTTTACATCTCAGCAAAGAATATTAGAGTAATCCTATTATAATAAAATAACTGGGGGGGGGAAAAAGTTATGTCTGGAGAAATTATTTAGACTCTAGAACAAAGACTTTCTTCAATAGTTAATTTTACCTGATACCTCTTATTGACTGTACCATACTGGCCTGAGAGTAAAGGGCGTTTCAAGATGTAATCTGCTTCCTTGGAAATCAAAAGTATTTTTACTTGTGATTTTACTATTTGCTTTTACACACATTACTATATGCCCAGGCCATGGGACTTCTATACTTTTTAAGAGCTGGAAACTTTTAATATTTTATTAGCCTTAAATCAGATTGAGATTATGCATGACTATGGAAACATGCTACTCTAGGAAGTGTTGTAAGTATTGAAAATCACACGCTCCCCTTTCCACTTCAACACAGAAGTTTCAGTGGTGTTAAACAAGTGAGTTTACTCCTTGCTAAGATGCAACCTCCTTTCTTAATTCACATATGGGTGCTATCACTAAAAATAGAAAGAGATCTCTTCAAAAATAATTATTTTTTCCTGGTATCCAAACAATTGCCTTCACAAAATTGTCTGTGTTCTTTGAAAATGCAGCCACACACTAACTTCTCTTAGTCAACTTTCTTATTCTTACAAGGATGGACTCTCTCAGGTAACAGGTGATGCTGCTTGCTGAATCAGGAAGCAGATGATGAATCTGACAGGTAAAACAATGAGGGATGTTCAAGTGGCTTTGCTGTGAGAACAGTCTAGGTGAGGAAGGACATATTTCTGAGGTGTGACTTGTCTCCTGAGCACTGGTCTGATATGACCACACTGAACAGCCCTGCAGTTGAGCTAATGGCTAATGTCCCATGCAACCCAAATCTCAACTGAGACAAATTCAGAATGTAGCAAGTTGTCAGCTTCTTCTTGGTTAACACATAAAATGCTTAGAGCCAAATCTCTGGCAAAAGTTCAAGAGTTCAATTTTCCTCATTTATTGATGCTCACAGTACCTTTGCTTAACATATTCTAAAGTAATTAGCTCTGAAGAATGACACCGGCCATAATCACAGCATAGTGGGTGTTTAGACTTTTTTATCAATTAAACATAAAATTCATATCCAAAGCGTTTTAGTGTATCTGATAATAAAACATTTTCCACCATTGCAGTTATACTTTCCCTTTTGATTTTATAACCACGTATTTCTTGCTGAAGGATATCACAGAGACGTAGCCAAGGCAGAACACTTGTTTCAAATTTTTTGAGTATGTGAGAAGTTCCTAGAAATCCTGATTATTCTTGGTAGAGAAGGGACCTACAGATGAAAGAACAATAGCAAAAATTCTATAGCAGGACTCAAGCTATAAAGGAAATTCAGAGCTTAACAATGGCATTGCTATTCAAGGCCAAAATTATGCTTGATGTATAAGATTTTTCTCCATTTTATAGTCCATGTGCTCCTTCCACCCCCACTTATATAAACTGCAAGTATCATGTCCTCCTTTATCTGCTATTAAATATAAATTAATCTCCTATAAGTGAGATTACTAAATTAAGGATAAAGCACATATTTGGTTTTACAGTACAGTGCTATTTTTATTTTGCAAAAGTTGGGATCAGTTTACTCTCTTACCAACATTGTGTGAATATCCCCCATTTCTCATGTTTTCATGTAGTTGAAGTATTACTACTAGCATGTATATGGATTCCTATAGTAATATAAAAAGTAATGTCATTTCTAAAAATAAATTAACAGTACCACAGTTTTGTTACTGTTTTCCTTTCAATCATATAAATCCTCCCTTTTCCCTATTACTAGGAGCCTTCTAGAGGTATGAGGTCCCCTTAGCTAGCACTGAAACATGGAATTAGAATCTTGATTCCTCCTCCTGGCCCACTCTTCCCCGGAGAGGGAGGGATGCTTCCCATACAACTGCCAAGAAACCCTCCACGGGTATTTTGGCATTATATTTTTTCTATTTGTCTTTTAGAATGAGCTTCCTAACAACAACAACAACAACAAAATGGTGTCTTTTAAAGCCATCCTGCTATGCACATGGGATTAGGTTTTGCTCATGTTGGGGAGAACTGTGGTTTTCTAGCATTGCCTGAGATTAGTTAGTCATTTTGGCCTGTGTCGGGGTGGAGTGAGCAAATACCTTTGGTCAAAGAGCTGAATCCCAATTTTCCAATGAGTTCAGAAAAATGACACCGACATTCTAATCTGCATCTGTCTCCCTTTTCCAACCTCTTTGAGTATAAATTTGAAAGATAAAAAGAAGTTTGTATGTCTCCTTAACTCCGTGTGTGTGTCTGTGTGCATGCATGCGTGCATGTGTGTATGTATATATTTGTGTATGAGGAACGTATGTTCTTTGACACAGGTATTTACATTTCTATTTGTGGTCATCCAAATGAGTCATACTCTAGTAATGAGAGCACCTTTGACCTACTGAAAATTGTGAAATGTAATTTGACTTAGGTTCTGTTTATAGGACCCTACTAGGTACAATCCTTTGACTGCAAAAGCATCAAAAGGAAGTTCAGCAACTTCTGACCACCTTGCTTCCTCATGCATACTACCTTCCTCAAGCATGCCACCTTCCTTACGCATGCCACCTTCCTCACGCATGCCACCTTCCTCACGCATGCCACCTTCCTCACGCATGCCACCTTCCTCACGCATGCCACCTTCCTCACGCATGCCACCTTCCTCATGCATACCACCTTCCTCATGCATACTACCTTTCATTTTCAACCTTAAAACAACCCTTTGAAGTGAGCCTCACTGATACTAGCTTCCCTGTATCAAAGATGGATGATCTGAGGGTTTTTTTTTTTAAATATCACATCACCACTAGCTTGCTGAGACTTCTGGCTCTGGGAG
This sequence comes from Ateles fusciceps, assembly GCA_036589455.1. Lineage (NCBI taxonomy): Eukaryota > Metazoa > Chordata > Mammalia > Primates > Atelidae > Ateles > Ateles fusciceps. The sequence goes on along the minus strand of JAZHEH010002982.1, from coordinate 6,488,050 downwards.
AAGAGTGGGAGAGCATTTGCAGATTTTCTGGTATAAATATTCCCCATAGTTGATGACAAGTTGTCAACAGTTAACCACTAGCTCAGAGAATTCTTACATAGTTAACAAGCAACACACACTGCAAAATAGCCACTAATCCAACTCAAGTGTTCTGATTTGGGTTCTTGGGTTTCATCTGCCACACCACTGGGCCTCTTCAGGTGATCCCCTCATTCATTTAATCTACTCTAAACCTTCAAACTATATTTCTTAATTCCATCCTCTAGATTTATGCTGTCAATAATTCTCTAAGTGGCAAGCAAAGAAATAAATCTACTATTCAACTCTTAATTTAGACTTCCTCTTGATACACAAAAGCATGTAAGAGGTTCTCCATTGCCCTTAGGAATACATGTAAACTTCTAAAGTGCCTTATAATTCCATCCAAGATTTGAAATGGGATTCCCACTATCATCCCATAGCCCCTGCCCTACCATTAATCTGATTCAGACAAAGTGAATTTTATCTGAATATCAAAATATGGAACATTCAGTATTTTATCAAATATTGAATGTATCAAATATTGAATATATTGAATGTATCAAATATTGAATGGACCTTGCCCATTTTGGGGTCCTTTAAGACAGATCCCAGGAACACTTGCATTATCCTATGTTCTGTAAATTTGACCCTCTCTTTCTGCCAGGCAGCCCTGTGGTAGGGAGAATAACAGCTTTCAAACATGTCCACATCCAGATACCTGGAAAATATGACATTGCAAAGAGACTTTGTAGATGTGATTAATGGTATGAACCTTGAGATGGAGAGACTATCCTGACTTATCCAGGAGGATCCAATCCAATAACATGAGCCCTTAAAATTAGAGAAACTTTCCTGGCACTGTCAGAGAAATGTGCATTAAAAAGGGTCTCAAACCGCTGACTGTCCTGCTGGGAAGAAGGCGGTCAGGGGCAACTAATGCCACAGTCTTTAGAAGGTAGGAATGGATCTCACTTTACATCCAACGGGGCATGAGTACTGCAATTACAATGAACTGAATTCCACCACTAACCCTCATGAGCAGGAAATGCATTCTCCTATAGAGCTTTAAGAAAAAAAAAAAAACTGCCCTGCTGATAGCTTGACTTTAGCCCAGTTAGACTCATACCGGGCTTCTGCCCTCTGGAACTGTAAGATAATATGTGTGTGTTGTTTAAGCTGCCAATTTTGTGGTGATTTGTTATGGGAGCAATAGAAAACTAATACAGGCTCATCAGATGCCAGTAACTGGCTCTGGATAGTCCTCTGCATTCTTCTCATCTTACTCAAATTCAACCCATTCTTCAGGCCCCAACCCCAAAGGCATCTTTTCCAAGATGTTATCCCTGTTCTCTTTATCCCACAGTGGTATCACTGCTTTCTCAATTTGTCATGCCTGTCACTTTTTTCAGCAATATATTTATTTAACTGCTTACTAGAATATGCCTTCCCAAGAGAGTTTATACGATCCAGGAAACATTACGTGATAAATTAAAACTTTGTTTTGTCCTTTTTCAGTGTTTTGCATTTTCTGTTTTATTACAATTGAATTAAATCAAATGTTTGCTTTTTATTTAGATTATTTTAGTGGGTGTTATGGACTGAATGCTTGCGTTCCACCCAAATTCATGTGTTAAAGGCCTAACCTCCAACAGGATGGTATTTGGAGATGGAGACCTTGGGAAGTAATTAAGGTTAGATGAAGTCATGAGGGTAGTAGGGTCCTGGTCCCTTGGGATTGGTGTTTTTATAAAAAGAGATACCAGAGAACTTGCTCTCTCTCCATACATGAACAAAGTGATCATGTGAGCCCACAGTGAGAAGGCAACTGTCTGCAAGACAAGAAGAGAGTCCTTAGCGGAAACCCACTATGCTGGTGCTCTCAATTTCAGACTTCCAGCCTCTAGAATTGTGGGAAAATAAATTTCTACTGTTTAAGCCACCCAGACTGTGGTATTTTGCTGTGGCAGTCTGAGAATACCGAGATGGGGATAATCCTGAGGATTTAGCATGCAAACTTATTAATGTCTAAAGTCAGTCAATATGTTAACTTCTGACTTCAGAGATGTAAAAGATCCAACTTCAAATCCAAATGATATCAATACTTTAAAACACTGTAACACTGATCCACTCCTCTGACTTACATGAAATATTATCCAGCATATATCCATTTATCAACCTCACCCAGAGATTATTATTGTTGTTGTTGTGATCATTTATTCTTAAGGATAATGCCTATTATATTTACTTACATACTTGCCAATTTCTTTACTCGCCATTCTCATTTAACTATCAAACCTCTTGGGAATCATTTTTCTCCTTTTGGAATATATCCTTTAAAAATTCCTTTGGTGCAAATCTTTTGTGATACAATCTGTTTTTGTATACCAGAAAATGTCTTTGTAGAAATCTCATTTTGCTTGATATATAATTCTGGATTTTCTTTCTTCTCTGAGAATTTTTTTTTTTTTTTTTTTTTTTTTTTTTTTTTTTTTGAGACACAGTCTCTTCTCTGTCACTCAGGCTGAAGTGCAGTGGCACAATCTTAACTCACAGCAACCTCTGCCTCCTGGGTTCAAGATATTCTTGTGCCTCAGCCTCCCAAGTAGCTAGCCACCATGCCTGGCTAATTTTTGTATTTTCAGTAGAGATGGGGTTTTTGGTTTTGTCACGTTGGCCAGGCTGGTTTCAAACTCCTCAGGGGATCCTCCCACCTTGGCCTCCCAAAGTGTTGGGATTACAGGCGTGAACCACCACACCCGCCCTCTCTGAGAATTTTGATAGTATTCCACTGGTAGTCTTACCTGTTTATTAGAAAAGCTTGCTCACAAGCTAAATGAATGGTTCTTAACCACTGGGATCACACGATGAGTATTAAAAGAATATCTAGGCCTACTCCCAAAGACCATTATTTCACTGGGGTGAGCAAAGTATTTGATAGTCAAAAGCACCTCATGAAAATTATGATGTGCAGCCATATTTAAGTATCATTGGTCTAAATAATTTTGCCTTTTAGGTGATCTCTCTTCTCTCTGAATACTTTTAATATTTTCCCTTTCTTTCTTTCCTTTGGTGTTCTACACTTTTTCTACAACATTTCTACACCATGGGCATCCTTTTAATACTCCTATCAGTGGATTCATATCATTCATCATTTTTTGGAACTTACTAGAAATTACTATTTTTAAAAATTTAGCCTCTCCTCCATTTACCAATTAGGTCTATATTAGACCTTTTTATTCCATCATTCGTGTCTCTTAACACCACTTTCATATTATATATCTTCCTTATTTTTGACTATTTCCTTTAAATCTATCTTTCAGTCTTTCAGTTCAAAACTTTTTTTTTTTTTTTTGGCTATCTTTATCCTACCTGAGCATTGTCTGTCTAACTGTGGTCTTGATATTTCCCAAAGAGGTGTGTTGTTGTTGTTGCTGTTGTTGTTAATTTTGGCTTAAAATTTTTTTTCTAGTTTTGATGTAGGTTTAGATCCATGGGAAGTTGCAATAAAAGTATTTAGAGTCCCATGAACCTTTCACCAGTTTCACTCAACATTGACATCTTATATAACTGTAACATGATATCAAATCCAGAAAACTGACATTTGCATACTGTTAAATAGATAACTGACACTTTTCACTTTTCACCATTTTTACTTGAGTCCATTTCGCTTTCTCTCCTTCTCTCTTGTGTGTGTGTGTGTGTGTCTGTGTGTGTCTGTGTGTGTGTTTTTGTAGTGCTGCAGTTTCATCCTGTGTTCACTCATGTTACTACCACTGCAATCAGGATGCAGAACTATTTCACTAAAGAAAAGAACTCTACTTATATTCAAATCCTACCCCCATCTCTACCCCCCTGGAAACTATTAATCTATTCTCCATATCTATAGGTTTTTATATCATGATGATTTCAAGAATGTTGCATAAATGAAATGTTACAATATGTAACATTTTGAAATCTGACTTTTTCACTAAGCACAAAGCTCTTACAATCCACCCAGGTTATTGCATATAGCAATACTTTGTTCCTTTTCATTGCTGAGTAGTATTCCATTGTATTAGTGCACTGAAACCTGTTCACCATTCACCCACTGGAGGATATTTGGGTTGTTTCCAATAAAAATGCTATACATGTTGGCAGGCAGGTTTTGTGTGAACAAAAGTTTTCATTTCTCTAGTGTAGGTTTCCAAGAATGTGATTGTTGGGTCAAATAGTAATTGCATTTTAATTTTATAAGAAGATGAAGACGTTTTTCCAGAGTGACTGTATCATTTTTAATTCCCAGCAGAAAATGTCTAAGAAATATGGCATCTCTTAATCCTTGCAAAACTTCTGGTATTATTATTATTTTTACTCTAGCGGATGTAATAGGAGTGTAGTAACTCACAGAATTTTTAGTTTCAGCAATGATGGTTTCTGAGAGTTCTATCTAGGTCTTCTCCAAATCTGTTTAATTATTTAAAATATTTTTTATTCCACGCTCATTTTTGTGTTTTAGCTTTCATTTCTTTGATCTTTTCACATATACACTTATATTCTATATATAATAATTTTAATTTATTAAGTCCTTGAGTCTAAATATGTTTGTTATTTCTGCAAATACTCACTCATAGCAGTTTACATATTACGTTTATTGCTTTCAGTTTTATTGTGAGCTCGCATTTTATTGAATTAATCTGTATGACCCCTGCAAGGAAAAAAATGAGTAAGATTTCCTCCAGTTAGGATTTTTCATTACTTATGCTTGGAGCCAGAGGTTGTTAGAGACATGAAACTATCCTAGCCTTTGAAGATCTGAACCAAATGTAAGAGTTCTCAGTTTCATTTCCAATATTTTCAGTGAAGTTCCCAGGTTAGTTGCCCAATCTCAGCATTGATGGCAATAAATGCACCACAGTAAACTGGAATTTCCAAATTGTTTAATATTATATTATTTTAAGTTTTAGCTAATTATTGTGTCTTTAGGCCACTGGAAAATTTCCTTTCTCTTTTGAAATACTAGAAAAGTAGTAAAATACACTGCATGTTACTTATAATTGATCTAAGATTTTCCGACTGTAGTAGGAGTACCTTTCAAAGCCTGTCCTCAGTGCCCAAAGCATATGCCCTCAGCTCCATCTCTCTCATATTTATTGTGCTTCTGCCTTAGTAGTGCTTCATTGTTCACATAATGCTCACTTAATGAATGAATTAACAAGAGTGAATAAATTAATTGGTAGATAAGTGACTCAACTCATAACCTCTTTGGGATATATCAGAATCATTTTTAGACAGCCTTTGCTCAGAAAATTTCCCATCCAAAAATGGAGTGAATTCTATGGTATGTTTAACATCAAGGTTTTGTATGCATTACTCAACTTCACATAATTTTAACTCCACACCAGTGTAATTATTGTATGTTAAAAATGGATTAAACAAGCTACTTCTCAAAAAATAAGAATCAGAAGAAAAAATGAAAATGTGCCATGTTACAGACCACTAACCTTTTGCATATATAGAGTTGGTAATTCCTGATTGAAACGATGGCCCCAATATGGACCAATCCTTTGAAATCAGGTTCATTCAAAAACTACACTGTGCACAGAGTATTTGGCATATTACAAAAGCCTAACCCCTCAAGGTCACAGCAAATAGAATTTTTTCCCTGCAACATTCTTATCATACTCAGTATAAATGAAGTTTTTTCCTTCCCTAAGATTGCATTCATAAATTGCAAATTTAAGCAAAAGGATTAAATGGATAGGTATAGGATGGAAACACTTTCCCATTCAATCTAATTGGTGGTTTATTTAACTGTTGTTTTCTTTCTTAATACATCAAAATGTTATTTATATGTGGCAACAATGTGTTCTAACTGAAAATAAATATTATAAATATATCTTCTTTATAAATACACATACATATATATTTTTTTTCAATCCTGATGCACTATTTGCCTTCATGGGAATAAATATAATTAATTAAATAGAAGTTTTCATCATATAGAAATACCAATACCTCTAATTTACTGATCTCATACACATTAGTTGGGTGATAAATTTAAGCAATGGTAGAGACTTGAGGAAATTTGATGCTATAAAAAGTCTGAAACAATTCTAATGTCTTTCTAGGCCTACATTTAAAATTTTTTAATTGTATAGATAAATCTTAATACCAGTATATTTGAGATCAAAACTGTTCTCTCTCTCTTTTTTTTTTTTCAAAATAGCTCAGCAAGAAGAAGGCTGAATGTAACAGAAACATGATTTAAAAAAAAAAAAAATAGCAATTTAAGAGGCCAGCAGTTGCAAGGAAATGAAAAACAGTGAGATATGTCAAGTACTGCAGTATAAATAATATAAAAAATATGCAGCTTTTCAGATTAAATGAACTATCCTCCCATTTTTTGATGTTCACTGCAATATCATTTAGTAATACAGTTGAAGACTTCCAGTAACTATTTAAGCAATATTTACCAAAAGTAGCTACATAAAGCAAGCAAGCTTTTGATCCTCATGAAACAGTTTTCAGCATTTGATGTGCCTTTTCAGTGTCCCAAATTTAAAAATTTCTCTCTGCAAAAAGAGCCAGGTCTGTGGAGATAATAGAAAGGAGAGAGTACTCTGGAGTCAAACTGCAGCCAGGGTCTAGGATCTTATCAGAGAGGCTGACAATGATGAGATCACTTGAAAGAGTAATCTCTAAGAGACAGAAGATGAAGGAAAGAGTTTTCAGGGCTTCTATATTCAAGCTTGGCTAAAATCTATTAGCCTGTGTAAATAAAACTAGGGACCACGTATGCCAAATTCTCCTGGATCTGTTGCTGATATTCCCTCCCTCATTCTTATTGCCAGTGGAATATGTGCATTGTAAATGTTCCTGTTAAATATGGTTCTTTCTTTTGTTTTTAGGATTATTTAGTAACAGTACCAGATTCTTCCTGATTGGAACTTAATATATAAAATGGACCATGAAGTCTTCTTATATTGGCTTTAAAAAAAAATCTTTGTAAAATGCAAAGACTTCTTTGTACATCTAGAAACATAATTTAAACCAGGAGAAAAAACAAACTACGTCAGGATGTAGTAACACACTATATTAAAAATAAATTAACCAATTTTGAATTTATTTTGTCAGAAATGCACACTTTGATCTACAAATTTTGAATTTGCCATTCTGCCAACCGGTATTAGTGTCCACTGAAGGCCATAAGAGGAAAAAGAAAAAGAGTGAGACCTGACTATAAATCATGTCAGTGCTTTTCTTCTTCACTCTCAGGATGAAATCCAAATCCCTTAATGTGACACAAAAGGCCTTTCAAGATTTTGCCTCTTTTCAAGCTCCAGAATCATTTCACAATCTGTCCTCACATGTTTTCAGCATTCTGGCAAGACTGGCCTGTGGTCTCTCCCAAAGCACCAGCCCTTTCATGGCTTGATGCCCTTGAACACACCACATCCTCCTAGAATCTCTATTTGCTGATTTTTTTTTTATTGTGGAAAATTTCTACTCACCTAGAAATTCTCATCTCAGGACTCAGCACTTCAAATACCCCACATCTGAGTGAAATGCTTTTCCCCCAGTCTCCCAGTGACACATATATATATATATATATATATATATATATGTGTGTGTGTGTACATATATATGTGTGTGAGTGTATATATACACACACATATATATACACACACACATATATATATACACACGCACATATATATATACACATATATATATACACACCCACATATATACACATATATATGTTTCATAACCTTACTGGACCATATTTTATTGACTATTTTACTCATCTGTTTCCTTCCCTACATTTTAAAAAAGTCTGTGTCTCTCATCTCAGCATTCCCAGTACACATTAGATTATCAGTCACATCATAGATGCTCAGTAAAGGAATACATTTCACGGTTTTTTTCACTATTTTGTCCAGGTCAAAAACAACCTCTTGTGCCTGGCACCATTTTATTCAGGAAGTGGTTAAGGCTCCACTCAGAATGTTATGTTATAGATCTTTTCTGATGCTGCCTCATACCATTTAATTGTTCGATTTGTCTGTCTGGTTATTGGCAGCCTGCTGGGTGTTAGGAGGGAAACTCATAGCTATTTTAAGAGCTACTTATTGAGTCAGTCTTGAAAGTTTTGTTTATCATTTTCTGTGTTCTGCTTCCTTTTTTATTCCACGGGACTACTCAAAAGCATTTAAAGCCATCTTCCAATTTATTTTTTCAATGTATATTTCCAGCTGAGTTCTTTTTTATTACTTAGTAGTTCCTCTTGCAGAATTCTCCAGACGGGCTTTTTGGAGAGTTCACATCACATTATTTCAGCTTCTTAGTTGTTTATACCATTATACCAAGGAATGCAACAGGAGGGAGAAGAAAGTCAGGCTGTCTTTTAGAGGTGAGATAGGACTGCATAGCAATTAGAGTAAGCAGAAGAAAAGATGTAGAAAAGGCATAGACATCTAAGTGGATTCTTGATCTAATGCTTAAGGCTTCCTCCAGAGCTGCTGTTTAAGAGGAGAAAATCTCTGTTATGAATTTATCCTTACCTTAAGAATGTGCCAAGCCATGTAAATTAAAACTAAGAAGGTGGTAGATACAGGAAAAGCAAATAAAAGCAGTGACTCAGAGGCGTAGCATCCGCTTCATTAATTTCTTCTGGCTGCGCTTAGAAAGGGGGAGAATGAACCTTCACATGAGACAGGGAAAGTAGCAGCTAGCAGTGTTATTTCAGAGACTCCGAACTGGTTTGGCTGCCTGGCTTTCTGTCTCTGTGGTGCTGCATTCCCTATTAATATGTAAGAGAGGAAAACAACTTATATTAGGTAAAATGAAAAATCAATGGGTTTCCTTATCAGGAGTCTTCTCAGAGCCCTTACTTGGAGTTTCGAATTCCTGGGAGGAGGATTGTCAAATGGTAAAGTGGTTCCTTAGCAGTAGTATGGTGGGAAGTGTCTGCAGTTGTTTTCACACTTCCACAGATTTGGCTGGTAAGGAGCCAGTGAGCTCAAAATGATTCAGAGAGTTTGTTATTTTCATCACAGGAGGCATCCTGAGCTCTCTGCTTTCACTGGTTCCCCCCTGCTCCTAAAGTCCCCTGGCAGTGATGTGCAGAGGACCCAAAGGGTGCTGTGTACAAAGGGGTCTGGGTTACATCTAAGAACACTGAGCTTAGGAAATTCCCAATCTTATTACAGCACTGCTAGCAAACCCATCTATCTTCCCCTACAGAGAGGGATATTATCTGTAGCACCCAGGAATACAAGCGAATCTCTTTAAAGAGGGGAGAAAAGTGCCTTTACCATCCTGGAATGCCTCCTTATACGGTCTTAAATTGGCTATAAATGCTTTTGATCACAAAACTCAGACTTTATAGAAATATGTGAGATCCAGGGAGAATTATTTCCCAACAGGGATATAATATATAGTATTTCCCAGACTTACTTAAATTACTAAAAGTACCCCATCTTTTTTTTTGTCATTGCTTTTCCTGCTATTTCAGTGGTTAATTAGCTTACTGTACATTGGCAGAAAGAAAAGCACAAAGGGTTTGGAGTCAGATACCTTGGTTCAAACTTAAAACTGGCTAGTTATATGACCTTGAGCAAGTTTCTTAAGTCATCTGATCCCCCAATGTTTTAGCTGCAACATGGAGAAAACAACAAAAATGGAAGTGCTATCAGAATCTATTAATGTATGTGATGTACCCAGTAAAGTGAAAGTAGCCAAGAAAAGTTTAATTTCCCTTACTTTACTTTTTAAAAAAAGTATCCTTTTTATTTCTAAATATCTTAATTTTCTCAGAATTTTGTAAATGTTCTACTTTCAGAGCGCTTCTTGACTATTTCTAAGCAGAATGAGTAAGAAACAATATTGAATCTTTATGAAGTCAGAAATTGAGTCATGCTCTTTATCCTTTTTAATACAAATTTCATTCATTTTAATGATATAAAATTTCTTCTGTCTAGAATAAAATTAAAAATACAATTTTGGCAAATCATATGGTATTATCCTAAGTTAAATAATTATATTTACTTATTATGCTGCAGGGCAGCAAATGTGAAGACAGTGTATCTTATATCAGGTTTCCCAGAAGCAGGGTTTGAGAGAGGGCATTTGTCCAAGTGGGAGAGGGCCTAGAAAATTAAATATATATATACAGTAAGGAATTGAAGAAAGTAAAATGCTTCCAGTTTAGAAGTTCAATGACCTTCTTTAACTGACATCTAATCTCACTCCACCTGATCCCACAGGAATACCTGGAGCATGCATGGCACCACAGTTTATCTCATCTCAAGATGAGGAGCCAACCTTCGGATTCCTGTTATCAATTAAACATTGGCTGGGGATGTATGCCAAAGGGAGAGTGCACTATTCTCCCAGGTATTTTCCAATATGCTGAGGACTGTTCTCAGAGGAAGGATGAAGCTGGGGGTATTAGCAGCCAATGCTCACAGCTGCTGAAGGATGGACATGCCTGCCGGGTAAAGAGGATCTGGGTGGGCCAGCGATGGCATCTCCTGCCTATGGAGACCAGTTAGAGGGACTTCTATAGGATCAGAATTTAGAGAAGAGATATGATAGCTCAGATTAGAGTGGTAATGGTACAGATGGTGAGAAGTGGTTGACTTCAAGATTTAGAAATAAGGAATATTGAAGCTAAAATATCAGTTGCCTCTCTATTTGTGTCTTTTCCATATATCTAATTCCAAATACTGTTTATTTTTTTTTTTTTCAAATTCGTCCATCTGCTTTGATTTCCAGAAATCTCTTAGTTGCTATTTGGCCTGGCACTTTGACATCATTTTGTTCCAACCCACTCCCACTCACTGCCCATCCCTACCAATTCCTGGCAATTTTCCAGGCTCTGTCTAATCACATATACTTGGGAACTCTCATTTTGCACTCGATCTCAATTTATCCCCCTGATATCTGACCTACTGCTGCCTAAGCACATAAATCTTCTGTGATCTGCTTTTCTGGTCCAAATTACTTGCCTTGTCCCCACAACCATCTGGTTGTGAAGTACAATAGACAGAGAGCCACTTTCAGATGCAGACCCAAACAACTCTGTAGAAAGTCTTGCTTGAAACCGTAGTGTAGTAGTGGCTACCGAGAGAGCAGGAGATAAAACTAAAGAGTTTCTTTAAAAAAAAAAAAAGATTTATGGCACCCATCTTGGACTCCTCAATGTAGAAAAATGTAAATATACTGAGTTCCATTGTCTGAAAAATATGAATGCTTATAGACTAGTTCTTTCTTTATTCATTGTGCTCATATGAATGAAGCCAACTGATATAAATGCCATCAGGAATATCTAAAGATAGTCATTGTTCTCTGTTTAGTCAGACCACAAAAGGCTTAACTAAAACCACAGTGGTTGATATCCAGACGTTTTGGTGCTTAACATGGAAAGCATCAATTACCTGGAAATTTCACTTTTTTGGGTAACTCCCTTTTTTTTCTAAGTATGATCAATATATGTAGTTATTGTAATTAAAGTTTGATTGACTGGAATACTTAGAAATTGGTCTTTTCGATAACTTCAAAATTAACCCAATTTGTCTCAACTGTCTTGTTGAAAGTACTTGGAAAATGCATTAATCCATTTCTTATCTTGCAAATGAAGCTTTTGAAAATAAGCCGCTTTTTGTCTGATAGCTAAAAGGACCACAGGTTATCTGACCATCCATTTTCACTTTACTAGATTACAGATATGAAAGGAATAGGAGGTAGCTTTGAAAGTTTTTAAAATTTTGTTTTTTAATTTAATGATGAAGCCCTGTTTTCTGACCCTTTTCGTCATTTTCTGACAAACTAAATGCAGACAACATACAGTTGAGGTTTCTGCTGTTTTTCAGTGTGATTAATCAAAGTTTTGCTGTCAAATAATTCATTTTTTATGCAGAGACATCTCTAATTTAGCCGTTTCTAAACAGAGAGAGGAAAAATTTGAGCCCATACATTTATTTGAAATACAATTAGAATAATGGAAACATCTATATCTTCTTAGCATTAAAGACTGTAGCACAGACAATTAAAAGCTATCCCAGATTAATACTATTAAAATATCATGAGTAATATAGACCTGGCCCTCTGATTTATCATTCAACATTACTATATAACTTACTCAGAAGCTATGCAATGAGAAGGGATGATAAATTAACACAGCTATGAAATTTTAAGTAGACGAGAGAAAAACCCTCAGATTGGACTGCTTCTCAAATAAAGACTTCAACTGCCTAAAATATGATTTGGTGAAATGGCAGCTTGGGGATCTGGTCAGCATATGCTATGTCAATGGTGCCCGCAGAGTGTGGGGTGGCTTCGGGACCAGTCATGAAGGCTACAATATTAGGGAACAATTGTTTGGTAGAAAGTGAACAGAGCTGGATGAGCCACACATACAAAAACTGAAAACTGCATTAACTGACTTTTTCCTTTTTAATTACACAAAGTTCTGGCAATCATTAGACTTGGAGTTGTGTGACTTAGCCAAAGTCTGAATCTAAAAGTAGTCAACAGAAATAATTCCTCTTGAAGTACACATGTGGACAACCATGAGAACTCTGGAGTCAGGCAACACTGAGACTTGTGTATAACACAGAAGGGGCTCAAACTTGCAAGACCAGCTGGTTCGACTTCATTGTGTGAGGACTTGGGGACTCTAAGGAGAGAGACTCCACAGGACTGTATTTGTCTGTATTGCATGGAAAGGGAGCAGGGATTAACAGCTATTTAATGGCTGTGTTTCAACCCAAGTAAGTCAGCTTTTATCCGCACCAGTGGTTATCACACTTGAGGACACATCAGAAACAAGGCTTGCAAAATCAGAATGCTAGGCCCTATCCCCCAGAGTTGCTGGTGTGGTAGATCTGGGAAGGTTGTGAGAATTTGCATTTCTAACAAATCCCAAGATGCTGTTGGTCAGAGGACCACACTCAAGGCTACTAATTTCTATTATATATATTTGAGGAAAGCATTCTAAAGCTAAAAACATCAAACAGTAGGTTAAAAATGCTGCTGAAACCCTCATATAAGTAGTCTCCCTGGCACTTCTCTCTTCCCTTTTGTACCCTTTCTCTTAGGTCTCTGGTACCCGAACACCTTCAGCTGCCAAGGGCACACCCTGGTATGCAAACTAATTTAATCATTCTTATTTATGAATTATTTTTCCTCCTTCCTTCCTTCCCTTTCTTCCTTCTCCCTCAGTCCCTCCCTCTTTCCTTCTCTCTCCCCTTCTCCCTACTTTTCTTCCTTCCTTCCTTCTTCCTTCCTCCCTCCTTCCTTCCTTCCCTCCCTCCTTCTCTCTTCCTCTTCCTTTCTTTCTCTCTCCCCTCTCCCTACTTTCTTCCTTCCTTCCTTTCTTCCTTCCTCCCCCTCCTTCCTTCCTTCCCTCCCTCCTTTCTCTCTTCCTCTTCCTTTCTTTCTCTCTCTCCCCCCATTCCGTCCTTCCTTCTTTTCTCTCTCCCGTCTTTCCTTCCTTTCTTTCTCCCTCTCCCCATCCTTTCTCCTTCCCTTTTTTCTCCCTCCCTTTCATCTCTCTTTATTTGCTCCCACCCCCTCCCCTCTTTCTCCCTTCCTTTCTCCCTCCCCACCCCTCCCTCCCTTCTTTTCTTTCTTCCTCCCTTCCTCCTTCCTTTACTCCCTCCCCCTCCTTCCTTTATCCCCTCTTTCCTTCCTTCCCTCCCTCCCTCCTTCCCCTCCCTCCTCCCTCCCTTCTTCCTTCCTTCCTTCCTTCCTCCCTTCCTATATTCAAGACTTCATAAGTTGTGGGCATTAGGTTAGGTGCTATGTATTTTAATGCAACTAAACCCTTGAGGACTGTGTAACCTGATATGTAATCACATAAAGGTCAGTGTGCAAACTACTCTAACAGGGCTTCCTTAACTCTTTTGCTAAGGAATTTTTTCTAGGAGTATAAATAAATGTTTCACTTGACAGGTAATATTTGAATTGGTTCTTTGAGTAAATTTGTCCAGTCCAAAAAAAAAAAAAAAGAGAGAGAGATTAAGGGAGAAACTGTGGTCTTGCCATATTGAATTGGCACTATTTATGAAGACTGAGGGCCCTGCCCCACAGAGACTGTGTCATTTGTCTGCAGTGGGATTTAGACCCCGGTGCTTTAAGAAGCTGCCTAGGTAACTCTAATGTGCAGCCAGAACTGAGAACCACTGTGAAATTACTTTTGATTGTGAATTCTTTTAGAAGCATTCAGGTTGGATGACTATTATGGAAAGCTGAATTGAGTTGATTCTCCAGTTTTCTTATCTAGGCATAACCATTTTTTTTTCTCTTTTAATTAATGTGCTCTTCCTCACTAGCTTCAACTGTTGACAACTAAACAGGCTTGGATCATCTCCGTGATTCCCTGAGGTCCATGAGGTCCTTCTCATGGAAGTTTCTGCCTGATGCTGTAGATCTCCCAGGGAAAGCTAGACACCTTCCTTTGCCTTTTTCTGACTGCACACACTTTCATTACTTGCATGCAAGTCGCTCTTAGAGACAACTCTACACTCTTTCCCAGTCTTCCAGTTTGAACCACAATTTTTAGAAAATTGTTAAATTAAGCAACTACTAATCAATCACTAAGCATTTTACATATCATCTCCTCTAGTCTTCACACTAATTTCTCTTTATAGTTTCAAAACGTTGCCTTATATTGTATTTAACGTTTTCATATGTCTATACTTTTTCTCAAGACTGCAGGGTTTTTCTCTTCTTTTTTTTTTAGAGCAAGTACAATATGCCTCTCTTAGGTCAGGAATTTTTCTCCTATCAGGTTTTTTGTTTTTTATTTTATTTTAATTTCTTTCTTACACTGTCTCAGACTATTTTAACTACTGACACATAGAAAATACCCAATAATATTGACTTCAATTGAACTTAAAAGAAAAAATAAAGACATACAAAAGAACAAACTGGGGTAAAAAAGGAATTATCATGAATGCATGTTTGTGACAACTCCTTGTTTAACACATTTATCTTTCAGAGCCTCTCCACGACTAAATTCTTCTTTGACTGGGCCTTTTGTCTTACAGCGCTCTGTGTCTGACTATTGGCTCCACCTTATCCTGCAGTCTTGGTTCAGAAGAGCAGAGAGGATCTTCAGATTCTTTCACAGTAGAGCACCTCCCCCACACACACACCAAAACACACACACAGTTATTCTGTTTGCTTTCTTCATTGCACTTAGCACAACTCATCATTGACTATCATCATTCTTCCATTAGATTATAAGTACCTATACCAGAAGTTCAGAAACCAACCTCCTTTAGTCAACAATACTGATAGCTGCCAGATATAGTGGCACACACCTTAGTCTCAGGTACTCTGGAGGGTGTAGGGGAGTATCACTTGAGCCCAGGAGGTTGTGTCTGCAGTGAGCCATGATTGTGCCACTGCACTTCAGCCTGGGTAACAGAGTCAGACCCTGTACAACAGCAATAAAAACAGTGTAACTACTTTCTAGTCTAATGCTAGGTACACAATGGAGGAAATTCAATAAATATTTATTGAATGAACTAATGAGTTAATGAATGGAAACTGGACATGAACATAGACACACTTCCTGGTTCTGCTACTTTCTCCATTATATTTGTTTAAACAGCTTACTATCTTAGAAACAAAATATCCAATTAGCTATTAGTCATTGAACTCAAATAGTCAAATACATGTTTTTATTAAGTTGTTCTGTCTTCATGATCTTTTTTTTGTGGGGGGGCAAAATAACACGTGATTTAGAAACATGACTAAAGGTTAACCATTTATATAAATACAGCCACTTTGTTTGCCACGCCATTTATTTTGCATGTAAATCAGTATCCCAGTTTACATTTGAAAAACGTGTTTTTCTTTGTTATTTTATTTCATGATCCCATGCAGGTTTGGTGCTTTTCCATAGGATACTCACTGTCTGGTTAATCGTTGTTAATTGCTTCCTAATCATTCCTGAGAAAAATCAATGCTAGAAATGCCATTTCTGCACAAGTGAACAGGCTGCCTTGGCCACAAACAGACTTTCCCGACCCAGGCTGCATGGTAGAATCATCTGAAGAGCTCTTAAAAAAATACATATGCCAGCCTCCACCCTTTGAGATTTGAATTTTATTGATAAAAGGTGAAGCCTTGCTACTATTTTTAATGCTCCCAGGTGATTTGAATGTGCAGCCAAAGTCAAAGAGAATCATTGACTTAAAGAAAAATAACTGTGTTCCCTCACAGAATGTACTGCTTGCCCTCAAGACTTAGAGACATGCCCTGACATTCAAATCAATCGAGTCATTATACATAAAAGGCAGGGGAAATTGCTACTAGTTGTGTGCTCTCAATGCCTGCAACCTGAATGGGTAATGATATAAAAGACTCCAGCTTGGGGACCTTTTAAGTCTGGTGGTTGGCTCAGGACCAGAACTGATTGTGAACAGAACAAGTGACCACCCATCCAGGGCTGTCTGCCTGTCTCACTGGTCCCTTGAAGGACTAAGCCTCAGCCCATGCTATGGCCCAACCCTCAAATATCCTTACTTTCTCCCACTATTAGCAGTTTAAACCAACCAAAGCCACGAAGTTCCTATGGAGTCACTGCTAGACAACTGTAGGCTCTTTCCCAATCTTCCAATGTGAACAGAGATTTTTAGAAAGTCATTAAGCAATTACTAATCACTAAGCATTTTACATATCATCTCCTTTAGTCTTCACATTAATTTCTCTTTATAGTTTGAAAACATTGCCTCATACTGTATTTAACATTTTCATATTTCTATACTTTTTCTCAAGATTGCAGGTGTTTTAAGAGCAAGTACAATATGATATATTTCATCATATCAAGTCACAAGGCTAAGACGTGAAGGAAAGAAAATTATTATATGGACAGTCCCTTCTAGATATAAAATGATAGTGCATTTAATCCTCACAAAGATCACTGAAGATAAGACTTATTATATTATCCCAATGGTGTAGATGTAACAGTAAGGCTCAGAGAGGCTAAATAACCAATCTAAGGTGAGATAGAATTTGAACTCAATTTAGTTGCTAGCTACACTTATTATGGGGGAGTGGGAAGGCCTGGCATTTTGGGGTGGGAGTGGGTTGGCAACTTGGACCTTAGTTTCTCTGGGAGGAGGGCTAGTAATTGACTATTCCTGTTTCTAAGACAGGGATGTCTATTATTTCATCCTTCATGGGTTTCTCTCTATTCCCTCATTTCCTGCATTATTTGGGAGTGTGGAGTGTTTTACCGGATTGATGGGTTTGATAGAAGAAACTGAACTTGCCTATCTCTAACCCGTCTTCTCTTCATTCTCATCAGGAGCTAGTTGCCTGCAGGGAGCATGTGTCCCCGTTCTGCTTCTACATGTCTTACATTTTTCATGGGCAGGTCCCCCATAAAGGGATGCTCACAGGATCCAGTGCTGCCCATAAGTGGGTGTAATTCTGGGGCTCAGCCTTAAGAAATCCATTGATGACCTCTGCCCATGCCGTATTTCCCCATTTCAGCTTCATCAGCAAACGTACCATTTTAGTCTCCTTTCCAGTGCTGCCATTTCTTAATTGCTCTAAAACTGGAGCAAGTAAAACAGGGGGAGTCATTTAAGTTGAGTGGTTCTCTAAGTGTGATCGGGCACCAGTCCTATGAGTAACAGTTTTAGAAACACAAGTTCTCAGGCCCCACTCGGGGCCAACAGTTGTTGTTTTAACAGTCCTCCAGGGCATTCTGCTGCCTGCAAAAGTGTGAGCACAGTGAGAAGCCCTGCTATGAACAGGACCATGAGTTCTGCCTGCTCGGGCTCTTGGCGGTGGGTAACAAGGTAATATCTTTACTACACTCTCTAGGCAGGAGCCTTAGTCTGACACGAGGCACAATTAATTTTAGGATGATATAGAGCAGGCTATCAGTTTTTAATTCCAGCCTCTAATCTGAGTATTTGGGTATTTTGTTTTGCTTTGTTTTGTTATTTCTTCTCTACTGCTATAGCATTTCAGTCTCTAAAAGGTTGGGAGACATTCTTCAACTTCGGCAGCCTTTCTTTTCTTTCTATTTTACAGATACCTGAAGAGTAAGAAGATGATTATTTTTCGACTCACATCCCTGAAAAAAATGCCAAGAGTGTAGGAGGAACCAGCACATGTCAGGGGAGGGGGCAGCTACCTGCCCTTCTGAGTAATGATAGCTCAAATCAGTTGGGAGCAGCAGGCTAAAGCCGTGGTTCTCAGCGCGTAGACCCTGACCATTGACATCATTTGGAAACTAAGTAGAAATGCAAATTCCTGGCCCCACCCCAGACAACTGCATCATAAATTCTGGGGGTAGGAAGTAGCAACTGGGGCCTGGCTACACATGCTGTGATCTGGTACAATAGCAGAGGCATCACCTGGGAGCTTGTTAGAAATTCACATCTTAGGCCCCATGCCAGATCTACTGACCTATTCACAATTTACACTTTAATAAAATCCCTGGGTGATTGGTAAGCACATTAAAGTTTTAAAAGTACTGGTGTAGAGTCAAGGATGCAAAAGCCAAATCACAGGGCAGGAGAAGAGAACAAGATTTTAATGAGGTTTTTCAGCTTAAACTCCCAACATGTAAGTTACAATTTGGAGTGAGGCTGGAGTAAGGAAATAGAATGAAACCTGGAGAGAGGTAAAGAAATCTCCTAGGAGCCCGAAGCACCTATTTCTACATGCTCTGCCCTCGTTAACCTTCTGCCAGCTCATTGGTGAACCTGCTGTGCTTAGGTACTTGCCTGGGCCTGGACCATCACTAGGGACTTATTGTATCTCATTCCAGTACATGTAGCTTCACTAGCAACCTTTTCAGATCTGCATTAAATTTCTAGCCAAACTTCTTTTGAAATTCTTCTCACAGCAGGGTAAGCCTTCCTAGATGTCCACAGAAGGTCATTTCTCAGCCCAAACAGGTAGCAGCCTAGGATCAATAAGGACCAAATCAACGCTGAGCATTTAAACCTGTGGCTGGGGTGTGACTAAGTAGTTGGAGAAATTGTAAAAAGATCAGGTAGCAAGTACCAGCTTTGTAACTAGCGAAAGCACTTGTATATATTTGGCATTTTGCAGAACCTTCAAGCTTAGTTTGATTAGTTATTAAAATTATGGTAGGCCAGTGAGGAGAATCATGATAATTTGTATAGGTCACAGATAATCAGAAGTGTCTCTCCCAGTGGGATGAAACTTATTAAAATTCGTTATTTAAATCTCTTTGCCATTTTCAGATTCTGGGCACATGCAAAACGACTTGTCCCTATCTTGGTCTCCAAGAAAAAAGGCAGACATCTTCCATTGTTCTTTGTTTGGTGCTAATTAACATTTTCAAGAGGGTTGACTTAGATGTAGCTCTGTATACCCGCAAAGCAATCACTCCATTCAACTTCCAGATCATAGCTTCATCTCATTAAAGACTTAGTTTTTAATATTCAGAATGTTTAGATTATTTCAACCGGTATCTCCAAAACTTGTAATCAAATACAAATAATCCTCAGTTTTATGCCACCAATGCTGAGGGGATGAAGTGCTTTGTGAGAAATGAATCCTGTTATTCGTATTGTTAGCCTTCTGTTTTAGAATAATGTAATTTCTATTCCTGAAATCCAGCCAGCCAGCATGGACTCATTTGGTAGAATAGGCTGGTTGGCATCTACCCAATGGCTCTCAAACCTGGAGGAACACTGGAATCCTTGAGGAGATGTTAAAAATATTGATGCCTGCTCCCCTCCTCTCTAAAATACTGATTAATCTGATCTGGGGGTGAGACCAATTTTTTATCCTATTTTTTTTAACAGCTTCCAAAATTCTAGTGCCATTACATGGAGTAGTTTTCTGTCCTCTACTCAGCCTTCCACATACTTCGCCTTCATTACATTTTTGCCTTGGATTACTTGACTCTCCATTTTTTTTTCACAGTGGTCCTATTCTTTCCTATTTCTTTCATGTACTTTAAACTAACATGTAAAAAAAGTACTTGATACAAAACACAGAAAAGCTCAAAGAAAAAAACTTAGAAAATACATATATTTATACCACTCAGGGATAACTATTGAGAACATTTTGATTCTCATGTTTCTCTGCATCTGAACATATATATTTTCTTTATCAAAACTTATCCCACTAAATATGCTCCTTCGTAGTCTAAATTATTTCCTTAACACAGCATTATGTAGAGGATCTAGGACAAATAACGATTCTTTTGCAACATGATTTTGAATGATTGCAGGTGTGCCATCATTTTATACACCATAATTCAGTGTACTAACCCTTTTCTCTTTGGCATTCATGTGTTTCTGATATTTAAAAGCAGTGCTCGGGCTGGGGATGGTGGCTCATGCCTGTAATCCCAGCACGTTGTGAGGCCAAGGCGGGAGGATCATTTGAGTCCAGGAGGCAGAGGTTGCAGCGAACCAAGATCGTGCCACTGCACTCTAGCCTGAACAACAGGGCAAAAAATTTTAAAATAAAATAAAACAATAAAAGCAGTGCTTGAATAAATGTCCTTGTTTTACTATCTTTTTAAATCTAATAATTTTTAACTATTGATGGGTAAGATAAGAAGTACATACCACAGAACTGGTAGTCACTGGGAAAGAAAGGCACTGGTAAAAACAGTAAAGCAACCCATTCTGTTCTGGAAGTTGAGTCTTTAAAAAAGACATGTTCTTTTCCAAGATCTTCAACTTATATTGGAAAATCCACTTTGTCCTCTGTGAAGAAATGTGGATGCTCAATATGCATGTATCTCACAGGATCCACTAAGGGAAATGCAGTCTCCAAGTAGTTTCTGCTCCCTGCAGCACCACTTCCCAAACCATTCTGGTTAAAAAAAAAAAAAAAACCCACAGATTTTTGCTTGTTTCATTTTGTTTTACTTCCAATTTTTCATGGATATATACTTCTGTAAAATGGAATGAAAATAAATGTCTAGAAAAATAAAATAAAAATGACAGACAAAATGTGCAAGTTTCTATTTTTTTATTACTAGATTCAAGTCATAAAATGTCTTTGACAAATTGCTATAAATATTTTAGAGCTTACTCTCAGTCTCTACACTCAATTTCATGGTGGGCCAGTAACCAACAGTTTACAGCTCGACACTGATAGACCATAATTTGAGTGGCACTGGTTTAAAGCACATTCTCCAAGGAATGCGTTAGCTAAATGAGATGGTCTACTGTTTGCATGAGAAAAAAGTTCCCTAGCAAATGTATAACAGAAGTGCAAAGTTTAAATAAGTAGTTTTAGCAATTGAATGAAATAACCAAGTGGGACTGTAGTAACCAAGAATAACACTAAAAACACAGAGAGCTAGGAAGTCCATGATCTACAACTGGAATAATCCAGAATAGAGAGAACAAACTGTGCAAGAATGGCATACAAACTCGTGAAGCATTTGATATTTTTCTGAAAACTTCTAATTTTTGACTTAGGAATGGTTTCACAGGTTTTCCCCGTACAACCATTTATTAAACTGTGCTCATAAATTTTTTGTATTTCTATGTGTTTTATAATTTTAAAATGCCATACATACACCTGTATGCTAATGATCAAATGCTTCTATATCAACACAGTTGAATGCAGCTCATTGATGGAAAATGTACATTGGAGGTGACTTTGGTATATTTATATTCAAAAGCATAGTATTTGTATCTAAAAATCCTTTCAACAGCCCTTAAATAAAGGATCTTATACTTATTACACTTACAAAGGATAAAAGACTGATAAAAAGGAAGACAGACCAAAGTCCCGTTTTTAATAGTGAAGGACAATAGTTTATTATTCTTAAAGGAAACTTGTCAGGTAAGATGCTTCCTAAAGGAATAATACTGTGTGTGTGACTAACATCTAAATGTGGAGAACTGGGGATGGGAAGGGGCAGGCTTATCATTCCCCCTCAATTCCTCTCTTATCTATATATCAGTTACTTAATGAGAGAAACAGAAAACACTCCTTCACTTGACTTTTACTGTAAGATGACACAGTACATCATTCAGAACTAAGTGATATTTAGAGAGTATTCTCACTAAGAATGTATACACATACATGTATATATTAGTGTGTCTATATAGCGACTAGCCTAGGAAGTCTCTTTCATGTTTCAGTCTGAGTTTCAAAAACAATGTTTCATTGACAAGTTTTGTTTTTCTGATTTTTATCTATTTTATGCTTAAGTGAAGAGGGGGCATGAGGCAGCTGAAGAAGATAATAGCATCTTGTTCTTTGTGATTACTCATTCACATTTCCATTTCCATTTTGTCTTTGGAAAACTCCTAGAGCAGTCTGCTTTGATTCCTTATTCAGAGTTCTAAACAACAATCTGTTTCCTGCTCCTTTGGGGTTTGCTCATCAAATGCAAAGGAAGAAGAAGCTCTGGACACTTTCTCTAGCATCAGTCTCAGTTCAACCCTTCAAAGCCCTGTGTCACATCCCTGCAATCAGTCCAGGCCCCAGAGACATCAAGTCCAGCCTTCTATCTCCTGACGACTGATCATGCAAGACCAAATTCTGCAGCAATGAGCAAGTCACTTAACCATTTGAAACTTAGTTCCCCGATTTCTTTGACTGACTTTTAACTTTTTTATACTGTTAAAAAATGTATTGGTTTTTCAGATCTAGAAGCAGAAGAAGGAAGGAAAAATAAGACTGATAATGGGGTCAGAGCAAATGAATGAGTGAACTAAATGTATCTGGCTCAGCAGAAATAGAACCCAGTGGGTGAGGCCAAGAGGATTACTCTTTGAACCACTGAGACATCTATTGAGCTTACTGTCACTATGGATATTTCTATTGACATTTCAAAAGACATTTGGGTAAAGGATTGAAACAAGAGGGAATAGGATCAAAGAGAGGGAAATAAAAGGAAACAGACTAGGAAAGAGGGTCAGCTGTGTACTTCTTTTCTGGCAATTTCCTGCTGGTGGAAAACACGGGACAGAAATAAGGAAAGGAGAGATAAGATGAAAGTGCAATGGGAGATGGCACAAAAGTAGTCAAGAGACTAACAGCAAGGCACATTGTTAGGGGCTCCCTTCTCTGCTGCTATTAGTAAGAAGTTGATAGTGCTTCCAAAGCAAGGATTGCAAGTTAATCGCTTGGAAAGACCAATGGGAAATACAAGTGAGGAAAACTGACTCAGCATGAGATGAAAAGGACAGTGGGAGCTATGTGAACAGAGGCTCACACGGCCGGCTCCGGAGGCCTCCTGACTTGTGAGGTCTGCAAACCCACTGTTGCCAGTTCTTGTGATATATAAAGAGAAACCCCTTCTCTGGATTTTTTTTTGAAATGTCCAGATGTTCAAAACATTTAGTTTCTGTAAACACTTGTTGTCTTTGTCCCTAACTCTATAGAAACAGGTAAAGAAGGAAAGAAATTGAAATTATCACATTACTTCTCCTTCAGTACAGTCAGTATTGCCTTATATTATTTTCATTTATTTTTATATATGGGTATTTGCTTGTGGAAAATTAAAAATTTCTAGAGGGCAGCCATCATACCATGTATTTCTTTATGCTCTCTGGGCATTCACCTGCATACTAGAGTTCAATTTTAATTTAAAAAATTCTGACCTTGAATTAAAATAATCTGATAATATGTTCCTCTTATTTTCTTCTTTCTAGAAGAATAAAACAAAATATATTATTAAATATGTTTCATAGTTATTAAATACACAAAATCTGTCATTTGCATATGTTTGTGTGGCAACCTTTTGTCAATAAACTAGTAAACTCTGGTATGAAGCAGGTACCTCCTACATCCACATTTTTCTTTTGGAAGCTTGCTAGTATCCAAGCTTCTAGTTAAAGTCTTTGAAACCTCTGAAGCTGTTTTCAAAACACTCCAAGAGGAATAACAAGGCAGCTATATTAGCTAATTTCAGTTCAAATATTACTTTAATTATTAAGATATTATTGATTAGGGGTCAGCAACAAATTTGTAAAGTGTCCAGTAATTAATATTTTAGGCATTATGGCTGGGTGTCATGGCTCACACCTGTAATCCCAGTACTTTGGGAGGCTGCGGTGGGTGGATCACAAGGTCAGGAGTTCAAGACCAGCCTAGCCAATACGGTGAAACCTTATCTCTACTAAAAATACAAAAATTGGCTGGGCATGGTTCACAGGCTGAAATTTGTTCAGACTTCAAAATTTAAAAAAAATACTCAGTTCCAAATTAAATAGCTTATTTCCTGTAGAATATGTGGATACCAAGTGCTTTATATTTGTGGCATTTATGTCATTAAAATAATTTTACAAAGTAATTTTATCTTCATTTTTCTGTTATAAAGAACTTGAAGCTCAAATAGGGAAGAATGATTGAGCTTGTAGAAGGTGTGGATGGAAACCCAGCTGTCCTTCATTACAAAGCCTGCACTCCTATGTCTGTCTACCAAAGCTACTTACCAGGCATGCATAACCTTTCTATACCTTATCCCAGAACCAAAGAAAAATACCTGGCTATCCGAAGAAGAGAAATAATGTGAGCCTCTTCCACAATTATTCTTGCAGTCCAGCGTAATTTCTGTGCAGCAGCAAACACCAAGAGAGCAATACAAGTGGAGAGCTGCATGGGTGCTGATGATTGAGGGAGTGTCAAAGAGAAAGGGTGTTGGGACTAGGTGCTCTGGCTTAAAATTCTCGGAGGACTGTTCACTCCCATCCTCTCCTTGTTTCTCATCTTGGCCTATAGGAGCTGAAAGAGAAGGGGGTCTGGCCGGGCGCGGTGGCTCACGCCTGTAATCCCAGCACTTTGGGAGGCCGAGGTGGGCGGATCACGAGGTCAAGAGATCGAGACCGTCCTGGTCAACATGGTGAAACCCCGTCTCTACTAAAAATACAAAAAAATTAGCTGGGCGTGGTGGTGCGCGCCTGTAGTCCCAGCTACTCGGGAGGCTGAGGCAGGAGAATGCTTGAACCCGGGCAGCGGAGGTTGCAGTGAGCCAAGGTCGCGCCACTGCACTCCAGCCTGGTGCCTGGTGACTGAGTGAGACTCTGTCTCAAAAAAAAAAAAAAAAAAAGAGAAGGGGGTCTGGAGTCTAACCCCCTAGTATATGTTGAATTGTGTTCCCCAAAAAGAGTTTTTGAAATCCTAACACTTGGTATGTATAAATGTGACCTTATTTGGAAATAGGGGTATTTGTAGAGGCAATCATGTTCAGATGAGGTCATAATCGAGTCTCTAATCTGGTATGATTGGTGTTCTTATAAAAAGGGAACACCACATGAGCATT
The DNA here is from genome assembly GCA_036589455.1 of Ateles fusciceps. NCBI lineage: Eukaryota > Metazoa > Chordata > Mammalia > Primates > Atelidae > Ateles > Ateles fusciceps. The sequence continues at coordinate 6,462,798 of JAZHEH010002982.1, read as the reverse complement.
GAAACACACAAGGAGAATATGACCACATGAAGATGGAGTCATATTTTGGAGTTACATTGCCACAAGCCAAGGGGTACTCAAAAAAACAAAAAAAAATGTAGGCACTGTTGCCATATGGTCACTGTCATGGCTTCTCAGCTCTGCCCTTATAGTGCAAAGCAGCCAAAGAACTTTATAAATACAGGCATCAGCCAAGATTTCACCAGGCAGTATCTCGCCTATCCCTCCTCTACATGAGACATCATTTGTTAGCTTGCATTCTCTGTATTACTGCCTCTATTTCAAGCTTATTTGTCAGTGTAGATAGCTCACTTTATTTAACATTCTCTTCTACTTCCTGCTCAGAATCCCTTGCTCTCTGATCTTTATGTTTCAATCTTAGCACAAGCCATCCCCCACTTCTGATACAAATCATTAACTCCTCTCAATGACAACTTCAACTACCATTCAGTCTGCACTGATTTTTGTCTCTTGATTGTTGAAAATAACTTCCAAATTAGTCTTTTTTTCTCTAACTTTCCACACTTCCAATAGTCTACTTAAACTAATTTTTTATGTGTCTTTTTACAGCTGAAGCTATAATCATGTAACTCTTTGTTCAAACATCTTCTGTGTCTCCTTGTTACCCATAGAAATAAGGTTCCGATTCCCTCAGCAGAGCACGACATCATCAGATCTGTCTAACAATGTGCATGTCCAATCATTGTGTTCTATACTCAACCGAATCAGGATCTTTACGCTCTTCTGTGCTTTGATTGTGCCAGTCCCTCCATGTATGCAGAACTCTGGTTGGTTAAGCATCAGTTTGCTTCAAGACCACTTGAAACGCCACCATTGCCGGGAAGTATCCTTTTTTGTATCTGTGGCCTAGAAATTGGGGTTTTGCTTAGAATACTTATAACCTTCAATCTTGTAATAAAATTTCTTATTAGCAAACTACTTGAGGACAAGACCAAAACCCATTTTATTTTTGAACCTGATCACATCTACCATCAAGACAAGATAGGCAATCTTATTTATAGGACACACTATCAATAGCTAACATTTATTAAGCACTTTCCATGTGGATCTATAAAACTTCTTGTTTTATATATTTTATGAGTATTAAATCATTTAATCCTTACAACCACACCTTTTGCAGATGAGCAAACTGAGTTCATTACACAATCTTTATTTTAAAGGTGAGAAAACAGGCACAAAGAGATCATATAACCAGTGGGCTGCAGCGTTGACACCCAAATCAACAGAAAGGCTAAGGATCCTGAGCTCTAGTACACTTTCACAAGATTTACATTTTGTAGATTTGGGCATATTGTTCATTTTCACTTACAGAGGTTGTAATAATTGTATCTGTGCTTTCTCAGAATCTAAAAATCTCATTTTACCTGCCTTAATTCATATTCTTAACTTTACAAATTATTATTTTTTTCCATTTCCATGTAACAATATGGATATGAAAGAAAAAAAAAAAGAAACTTCAAGCAAATTCAGCTTTGCTGCGGTCCTCTTCCATTCATCCATAAACTCACAACATGATATTGCCTTCATCCTGAAGACAGTTGGGGAATCAGGGCTTGAATCATAATTACAAAAAAGGTACTCTCGAACACCATAATTATAATAATGAAATCCTGAAAGACCAAAATCCCTAAAGTCTAAAATCTCTAACTTCTGAATTCCAAAAATGAAAGTCACAGGAATGTTGCTTCATGTTAGGCAGAACTATCACCTTGCTTTTGTCTTTATACAGAAGAAAATGGATTTCAACTGATTCTCTAAACCATAGTGATGGATTTGGAATTAGGTGTGATTAAGAAGACTTCTATAAGTGAATTTCAAGGTGTTACTAATTTATTTTTTTCTTTCATTTAGCCCAGTGCCTTTGTCAAAAAATTCAAATGAGTGCATTGGCCATATGATATGGCAAGGACTAAAACTTCAGTTTAAAAATGCCTCATTTGCCTGCATTGGCATTTCTTCTAGCTGATGACATTCCAGGAGCTTTTAATGAATTAAAGTTGTATTTGCCTGAGGAAGCCAGCAAAGTTAGTGACAGACTGGTTCAAAAATAATTATGTGCATGGTAGGATAAGAGGACACTTACACACAGTGTTGCTGTTCAATCGCCAGTATTGTTTCTTTCAAATTTGTGGTCTGTATGTGAATGCATGCAAAATGAATTTCTGTATACCTAAAGCAACATAGAAATAAGGTGCAAAAGATGGGAAAACGTAGTAGGGAATGCTCATATTAGTATATGTTGAATCACAGAAGAATTTCAAAACAGCAGTGCCACATAAAAAATGAATGTGAACGTCCTCTCCAAGGAAAGCATGTATTAAAAGAAAAAAAAGCAGTTATTCATTGCTATGCAAGATTTCAAAATATAGCTAATGATTGTGAAAATCAGCCAGCTCTTACGAACTATGTGCGAATGCCCATAATTTATTCCTGTAGTGCATTTTTCACATATTAAATATTTTAAAGTTTTTTCTTTTCATTTTCCTTTTTAATTGTTTTTCACTATTTTAAATAGTCAGCATTCGTTTTTACAATTTGCTATGCTATGTATTTCATCTTTGCATCATTTACTGTACTAGAGGTATAAATTATGCAAAGACTCTTAGAGAATTCTAGTTTTAGTTTATATGTTTTTTTTGCAAACATGACTCAATGAAAGTAAATTAATACAATGTTGACTTTCTGTGTAAGTATTGTGCACATATGTAAAAATATTAAGACTTTCTCAGTAGAGATGTGCCTTTTGTACATCTGCATTTGGGAAAGATAAAATTTTTGAGATGTTGGCTCTTTAGGCAACAGGTTTGGTGACTCTTCATGGTTCTTGATTGATCTCGTCAGAAGGTTTAGGTTGTCCATTATGGTATTTCAGATGACCGCAGTTATAAAGCTGAGTGCATACAATTGCCAACCATAATGATGTACATTTATATGTTACTCTTTTTGACCTATTTCTTTATGAGTACAGTTCATCTACTCAAACTATTATACCTGTGTTACTATCATTACTATACCTACTATTTATGTGAAAATATGTAAATTATTGCCTATTTTACTGTGTAAAGTGGTCTTGAAGTGCTCTAACATGTTTTTATGTTTCACAGATCCTGTTTTAAAAGTATAAATACATATTTTAAATAATTTTTAATTTTTTCCCCCAGAATTATATGTTCATAATTTTGATTTTTCTGGATTCAACATTGGGATTAAGGTGTTCAGGACTGTGTCTTTCTGGATTATGACTAGCTCCCCTAAAAATTAATCACGGGTGCCAAGGGAAGTCTTCTGAGGTGTTTATCAGTTTCCCCTTTTTCTAGTGCAGAGAACTACAGGACACACTGGGCTTATGGATAGGTGGACAAGGGGTTGAAAGAGGTGTTAGGAAAATCCCCCCGCTGTAAGAAAGCACCACAAACTAGGTGGTTTAAAGTAATAGACATTTATTCTCTGACATTTCTAAAGGAAAAAAATTTAAAATCAAGTATCTACAAAGCCACGCTCTCTCTGAACTCTCTAGGGAAGAATTCTTTCTTTCCTCTTTCACTTTCTGGTGGTCCCAGGTACCCCTTGGCTTGTGGCAGCATAACTCCAATATCTGCCTCCACATTCACGTGGTGATATTTTGTGTGTTTCTGTGCTCATGTGGAGGGATGCCAGGACAATTGCCACAAGTGCTTTAGGGTCTCTGTCCCCATCAGAAGTCATGAGTGTGTGGCTCTTGGGCAGAGCAGCCACTGAAAGAGCCACAGGTCAGTGGGAAGTTACTATTCTCCTTTTCCATCTTAGACACCTCAAATGTTCTACCCTATATTTCTAGCCCCATTGTTTTATTGTGTGTTTCTGTGCTCATGTGGTGTTCTCTTCTTCCTATAAGAACACCAATCATACCAGATTAGAGACTCCCTAATGACCTCATCTGAACGTGATTGCATCTACAATGACCCTATTTCCAAATTAGGTCACATTTATACATACCAAGTGTTAGGATTTCAAAAACTCTTTTTGGGGAACACAATTCAACATATACTAGGGGGTTAGATTCCAGACCCCCTTCTCTTTCAGCTCCTATAGGCCAAGATGAGAAACAAGGAGAGGATGGGAGTGAACAGTCCTCCGAGAATTTTAAGCCAGAGCACCTAGTCCCAACACCCTTTCTCTTTGACACTCCCTCAATCATCAGCACCCATGCAGCTCTCCACTTGTATTGCTCTCTTGGTGTTTGCTGCTGCACAGAAATTACGCTGGACTGCAAGAATAATTGTGGAAAGAGGCTCACATTATTTCTCTTTCTTCGGATAGCCAGGTATTTTTCTTTGGTTCTGGGATAAGGTATAGAAAGGTTATACATGCCTGGTAAGTAGCTTTGGTAGACAGACATAGGAGTGCAGGCTTTGTAATGAAGGACAGCTGGGTTTCCATCCACACTTTCTATAAGCTCAATCATTCTTCCCTATTTGAGCTTCAAGTTCTTTATAACAGAAAAATGAAGATAAAATTACTTTGTAAAATTATTTTAATGACATAAATGCCACAAATATAAAGTACTTGATATCCACATATTCTACAGGAAATAAGCTATTTAATTTGAAACTGAGTATTTTTTTTTTAATTTTGAACTCTGAACAAATTTCACCATAATCATTATTCAAGATGATTCTAAACTATGGTATCGTGAAATCTACATTTCAGGTATAGTATATACTACAGAAACTATCCCATGAAGAAAATGGACCCCACATTTAAACAACTAAAAAAGGACCAAACTTTTGGAAGATAACCTGATCACTTGTCCACAGTCTGTTTCTGCCTCCAGCATCATACCTTCAAAAATATATTTTTCTTACATTTTTCACTTAGTTGGGTTATTTGGTTGCAGTCATTTGAAATGCATCTGGCTTTGACTGAAAAATAAATTTATTGGAAGGAAGGGGATGGCCCATAGAATTAGAGGAATTATTCAACAACCTGATCATAGGAAGGATACAAACGAAATACCTCTGAATATCGAGGGAGCAAGAATAGAAGGACATTTAAGCTTTTGCGATGAATTAATGCCCGGTGCTATTTTACACCTTTGAGTCACTTGGCTGAAAACACATATACTGAGAAGAGATGGTCTGATTGGATTAGGTTGGGTCACTTTCCACTCCTTATCTTAAGAATGAGAGGCTCTTAGTTTGAAAATAGCAATGAGACTGCATGCAATGGAGAAGCTCCCCAAAGGAAAATTTAAATGTTGCCACCAGAAGAATGTAAATTAATGCTTGGCAGGTAAAATTGACAGATGTCTATTATTTTCCCTTTTCTTTTCTTTTTTCTTTCTTTTTTTTTTTTTTTTTTTTGAGACAGATTCTTGCTCTGTCGCCCAGACTGGAGTGCAGTGATGTGATCTTGGCTCACTACAATCTCCACCTCCTGGGTTCAAGCAATTCTCTGTGTCTCAGCCTCCCAAGTAGCTGGGATTACTGGTGAGCACCACTATGCTTGGCTAATTTTTGTATTTTTAGTAGAAATGGGATTTCACCTTGTTAGCCAGGCTGATCTTGAACTCCTGACCTCAGATAATCTGCCCACCTTGGCCTCCCAAAATGCTGGGATTACAGGCATGAACCATTGCACGAAGAGCATAGCTTCTACATCAGAAATGGACCGTGGCTTTCAGTTGTCATTCATACAATTAATGATATATATACAAATTGAAAAATGATGGCTTGCCTCATTCCTAAGAGGGCTTATGGATAGGTGGAAAAGGGGTTGAAATAGGTGTTAGGAAATCCCCTGCACCTAAATCTCTCAAAGAAACTCCTCCCTGGTAATTCCCTTATTTTGATTATCATTTTCCTAACATGTACAAAATGTTTGGTAGCATGACAACCATTCAGCAAATGTTGACAAAAAATTACATCACTTTGATGTTTCAATCCTGATAGCAAATTCAGATCCTGAAACCTTAGCCTGCAACATAGGCAGAATAAACTGGTGATGAGCTGAAGGGAAACTTTATTTCTAGTGCTGGGAACTGCGGGACACAGCTGTCTTGTATTGGGATAGGGGAGACATTCAGGGGTGGGCTTCTGGGCTTCCATGAAGGCACCCTAAGCACCCCACACATCTGGAAGAAATAAAAGACTGAAGAGGAGAAAGAACAGAATTATGGAAGGATTCCAGGACAATTGCCACAAGCACTTTAGGGTCTCCGTCCCCATTAGAAGTCATGAGTATGTGGCTGTTGGGCAGAGCAGCCACTAAAAGTGCCACAGGTCCGTTATTATTCTCCTTTTCTGTCTTAGTTCACCTCAAATGTTCTACCCCATATTTCTAGCCCCTTTGTTTTACAGATAAGGAAACTGAGGCTTGAAACAATGAAGACACCCAAAGTTCATAGAGCTGAGCAGGAGTTGAGCAGGGATTCTTGCACCGGCAGTCAAATGCTAGTGCCCCACTTTGAGCCACTCTGTGTCTCAGGCTTTGTTTCTTCCACTAGAGTTAGAATAAGCAGTTTATCCATTATCAAGTCATTGAAGCAATCAGCTGAAAAGGCATGTCTTTGGGGGATGTCCCATAGCAACAAGAGGAGTAATGGGTAAAGTGCCCTCAGGCTCCCTGAAATTCTCCAGCCAGACAGCCTGCTCACGCCTGAAAAAGGCATCTAGCTATGGCTGTGGTTTGGTTCTTATCCTATGGCAAGGACTGAGTTGAGTGCTCACATGGTTTGGCTCTGTGTCCTCACTCAAATTTCACATCCAACTGTACTCCCCCATGTGTTGGAAGAGGGGCCTGGTGGGAGGTGATTGAATCACAGGGGCAGAATTCCCTTTTGCTGTTTTCATGATAGTGAGTTCTTATGAGGTCCAGTTGTTTAAAAGTGTGTAGCACTTCCCCCTTCTCTCTTTCCCCTCTTCTGCTCTGGCTATGTGAAGACTATGACTGCTTCGCCTTCACTTTCTGCCATGATTGTGAGTTTCCTAAGACTTCTCATCCACACTTTCTCTACAGTCTGCAGAACTGCCACCAATTAAACCTCTTTTCTTTACAAATTACCCAGTCTCAGGTAGTTCTTCATAGCAATGTAAGAATGGAATAAAACAGGTCCTTTTACATATTGTATGTCTTTCCATTCTTGTAAAAGCTTTGTCAGACAAAGATAAAACAATCTGCGTCATCTAGCTGAGGAAGCAGGCTTATGTGGCTTGCCCAAGATCACGTAGCTAGTCCTTGACAGAACTGAGAACAGAACCTATATCACTTGATTCCCAGCCTCATGCTTTTTACACTGCCCTGTACCGTCCTCTGGGGCTTTGGTGATTCCAGGTCACCATGTGACTCTGTTGGATGACAGCCTTCTGAAATAAGAGCACATTTATCTCTGGATTTCCTGAGATGGGAATAAACAGGATGCTTCCTATTGATTCTATCTCTCCACTGTTTCTCCTTGAAGTTGTACAGAATTCCCTTTCCATCAAGCTTTCTTTACAAATAGGGCTTAGGAAAGGCTGTAAGGATATTTATCTGTCAGGCAGATTTCTCTCTCCTGCAGAAATGTTAGCCTTTTCACAAATCGCTGCATCTTTCTTAAAAACTTGTAGTAAACCACAAGATGTCTTCTGGGACCAGACTGATGGAGGAGGTACCTGCATGCATTCTTCAGTCAGACACCAGTTCAGGCTACAGCTCAAGATCCTCTATCTAGCTTAGGAGAGGGCAAGATATTCCTGAGATTATTCTGCCTTTTGGAGACATGTCTGCTTGTATTCAAACGAGCTGAGAATAAGCACATAACAACTAATATCTAGCATGCAATAAGAACAGGTCCTAATTACCACTAAAGGTGCCAATGTTAAGAATTTCCTTTGTTTGTTTTTTCAGTTAGCAACAACTCTGAAAGATCATAAGCATTTTCTCTCTACTATTTCCTTTTAATTTTGTGTCTATCGTCTTTGTTAATATTGTAGGTGGCAACAATTATGGAAGGTACCTTTATACATTTCTATGTTCTTCCTAATACTTGACACAATCACATTTAGTAAGGGCTCAGAAGATATTTAGCAGTTAAAAAACTAACCAACTAAATAATTAGCAAGCCTAGTATTATTAAGTAGAATTCTGAAAATTCTGTGAGAGTCTCTTAAGGCCTGACTATATCCAGGTGATCACGAACCTAGACAAACTACGATGAAATGTTTAGGTTTTATTTTCTCACTTTGCACCATATAGAACATAGCCACAGCAAGAGGAAAGTTGGATCATCTTTGAAAATCATTCAAATCTCTATTTGTGCTTTAGAAAAATGAAGGGGAGAGTAAGCTTTGCCTAAATTATCAATATTGCCTATTTTTAGAAAATTCATTATCCGGATGATAATTAACTATAAACTTTTCTGATTTTATAGATTCTGTCTCATGAAATCAGTCAATTTTATTTTTCTAAACAATTATTTGCCATCCCATTAAAGTATGTTTAATTGACTAATCAACTTCTGCCTGATGTTTTACCCTGTATGAATGTAAATCCATCCATTCATTCCTTCATTCATCAGACACTTATCAAGAAATAAAAATAAGTGAGGAATCAAGCCAGACAGTGGAAACACAAAGACATGACATAGTTTTGCACTTGAGAAACTCAGAATTGAACCCTAATGTAGGTAGATGTATCATAATATTATATATCTGGGAGGAGGCTTTGGCACGTACAGAGTTAAAGAAGAGGAAAGCAGTGGAGGGAGGAGCATGGCATTGCTTAGAGAGGGGATAGTTGGAAATGCAAAGGCCCAGAGGAAGGAGGACATGGATTCCTGAAAGTAGGAAGAAGAGTTGGAAAGGACTTAGATGCTTCTTCCAAGGCTCATTTTTACTTCACTCCTCCCCTACACGGAAACTTCTCTAGATCTACTTGGATATTTATTTATTCGCTACTAGCATCTGAGTAGTAGTAGAAGCTAAGCACTAGCTTAGTAGCTTCTTAGTAGTAGCTTCTACTACTACTTAGATCTAGTAGTGAAGAAATAGATATACAAGTAGATCTGGAGACGTTTCTGTGTAGGGTGAGGGTTGAAGTAAGAGGGAGAAAATCCCTCTTTAGAGTCCTAAAGTTACCTATTCAAACTCTGATCAATTATTTTTTTCTTTATTTAGAAAAAAAAATAATTAATAAACTGCAGCTTATGAGCAAGTTTCGTGTGCTTCTTTTTCAGAAAGCCAAATTTTACATCTGGCAACTCAAATGCCTGCAGAGTTTGTCTTGGAAGTGAACATGAAAGATTATGAAAGAGTGAGGATATTTGAGGGTGAAGCGTGATTATAAGCAAAATCCTTTGTTATGCTCATAGAAAGGGGATTTGCTTGGACATTAGAAAAAAGAAAAAGAAAGAAAATCTCATAAGCAAAGGGATAAAACTAATGTGATAATAACAGCGTGTTTATTAGCTCTTGGAACAGTGAAATAAATGACAATAAAAACCATCTGAAAGACTTTACATTTTCTAGGGTCTTGAAACTTTGAGGCTCTTGCTTATTTTAAGGAAACTAAAATAGGGCTACCTCAACAGAAGAAACTCGTGCCTGCCTTTTTGCAAGCAGTAAAAATTCTCTCTAGTGTCCTAGCCTGAAAATGTCATCAAACTGGGTGGTGTTATTATAATAGTTCTATATTTTTTCTAGGCCAGAGCTTTTTTCTTCTTTTCTTTTATTATTGTTGCTACTATTTGTGGATAACAGCAAGTAAATACAATTATGTGCTTTGAATTGTCTCCCTAAAATTCATATGTTGAAACTCTAAGCCCTAGTACTTTAGAATACAACTGTATTTGCAGATAGGGCATTTAGAAAGGTGATTAGCTTAATGAGGCCATTAAGATGGGCCCTAATGCAATCTGATCAGTAACCATATAAGAAGGGAAGAGATACCAGGAATGTGCACAGAGGAAAGGCCATGTGAGAACACGAGGGAGAAGGCCGTCAGCTATGAGCTAAGGAGAGAGGCCTCAGAAGGAACCGGACCTGCCAACACCTTGATCTTGGAAGTCCAACATCCAGAACTTTGAGAAAATAAATTTCTGTTATTCAATTCATCCAGTCTGTGGCAGTCTTCTATGGCGGCTCTAGCAAACTCACACTCAAGCCATGCCACAAAGACTAATATTTCCATCTGTTCCAAATAATAGCAAGAATTGAGAGGCAGACTATTTTAAGAGACCATTTCAGACATTTTTTTGTCATAATCTTTAGTCAATGAAAATAGTCAAACTCTGTAAAATATTTTAAGGAATTTATTCTGAGCCAACTATGAGTAACCACGGCCCATGACACAGTCCTCAGGGATTCCTGAGAACATGTGTCCAAGGTAGTTGGGGTACAGCTTGGTTTTATATATTTCAGGGAGACATGAGACATCCATCAAGTACACTTAAGAAATACATTGGTTGGGGCCGGGCGCGGTGGCTCACGCCTGTAATCCCAGCACTTTGGGAGGCCGAGGCGGGCGGATCACGAGGTCAAGAGATCGAGACCGTCCTGGTCAACATGGTGAAACCCCGTCTCTACTAAAAATACAAAAAAATTAGCTGGGCGTGGTGGCGCGCGCCTGTAGTCCCAGCTACTCGGGAGGCTGAGGCAGGAGAATGCTTGAACCCGGGCAGCGGAGGTTGCAGTGAGCCAAGGTCGCGCCACTGCACTCCAGCCTGGCGCCTGGTGACTGAGTGAGACTCTGTCTCCAAAAAAAAAAAAAAAAAGAAATACATTGGTTTTGTTCAGAAAGGTGGGACATCTCAAAGCGGGAGTTTCCAGGCTATAGGTAAATTTAAACATCTTCTGGTTGACAATTGGTTGAGTTTGTATAAAGACCTGGGATTGACGGAAAGGAATGTTCAGGTTAAGATAAAAGTTGTGGAGAACAAGTTTTATTGTGTAGAGGAAGCTCTCAGATAGCAGACTTCAGAGAGTGAGAGAGAGAGCAGGTTGTAACATGTTTCTTATCGGACCTAAAAGGGTGTCTCGCTCTTAGTTGATTGTCTCCTGGATCTGTGAAGGAGGGAAGGAAAATAAAAGGGATGTGGAATTCTCTACAGAATGTGCATTTTTGCCATAAAAGACTTTGCAGTGCAATTTCAAGGTATGGAAAAGAAATATATTTTGGTGTTAAATATTTCTATTTTCTTTCTTATCTCATAATGTTATACCATGGTCAGATTGGAAAGTAAGCCATGATATATAGGGTTAAATAAAATCCATCCGATGAGAATTTTATGGTTTTACTCCCTAGACCCCTTAGTTAGGAATTTGAGCAAGATAAAAAAAAATCAGAGCTAGTCCCCCACTTTCCTGTATTTAGGAAGAGAAGGACTTAGTAAGCTAATTTTCCTAAACTGCTGTACCACAAGGCACTGTCCATTTTATCTAAGGAGATTATTTAGATAAGTAATTTCTATGGAAGAAAATAGAAACATCTGGATCTTTCTCTGTATCATTATATTCCATACTCTATAATAATTTCATTTGAAAACAGCAAAAGCTAGCCTTTCTGGCCCTAAACGAGAAAATAAAAGTTGCTACTAGTTGTTACCACTATCAGTCATCTAAAACATAAAGGAAGGAATCAGAATGGTCCTGCCATTTCTGGGAAAATAACTTTTTTTTGTCCTCTCTATCTGTCCCTCCTGAGGCTGGAAACCTTATCAGCTCAGGCATTTTAAACAAAAGAACAAACTCTCTGTAGCAAAAGGCTGAAAAACCATGTCTGGAAATAGATGTTCTTACTTGATATTATTATGAGTAGGAAATAAAGAGGTCCTGTTCTTCATTGATTTCTGTCTCTTCATAGTATGCTCTAAATGTTGTGATAAAGAGCCAATTCATTAATTTAGACCTGGCACAAAGAAGGACATCACCACCAATCCTAGCCAAAGATCCAAAACAATTAGAAGGTGTAATCACTCATTGATGCTGAGGAGGGGTGGAGTAGCATGGTGTCTGCAAAAGGAAGGAGGAATTTTGAGATTGCTACTGTGAAGAAAAAGAGATGGGGCCAGGAACTAAGTGAAAACACTGTCCAAAGATATAGAGGGAGTGACCGAAGTTGGGAGCAAATTAGTAGTAATCTTGAGCCAAACTTAAGACTTTTTCATACCAGCTCCCTTCTTGCACCACTTACCTCCAAGCAATCATCAAGACCTCCCCTTTCTTACTCTGTAATAGCTCCCAAGTGTGTCCTCTTCTTTGCTTTCCTGATACAACTCTCTAATTCAGATTATCTTCTCTCTAGCTTGGAGGCAGTGATGGGTGGGGGTGGAATGGAGCATATATAGACTCTGGCATCAGATAGAGTTCTATCCCAGCTCTAGCTCATACCAGTTTTGTGACCTTGGACAAGTTATGTAAACTTACTATTGCTATTTTTTTCTTCCCTGTGCCATTAGGATAATTCCTAGTGCAATCTATGTTATAGCATAATTATAAAGATTAAATTAGAACATGCAAGTAAAATGCTTGACATATAGTAAGAGTACACTATTGGCCATTGTTAGCCATCTATATTGAAAAACAAAACAAGAAAACCCAAGGCATTCCTCCCTCAAACATTGCCCTTTTTCAACCCATAGTATATTCCTCAGTAAGAATGAGTTTTCTAAAATACAAATTATGTATAGTCACTTTTCTGCTCAGAACTATTACTTGTCTCACTATTACCATCAACATAAATAACTCTTTGGCAACCTAATTTAAATCCTTCTTGATCTGACGCAAGCTTATGTCTCTAGCAGGATCTTTCCACATTTCACTTTGTTCCCCAAACCCCCTACAGTGTATGCTGAAGCCATGCTAACCCATTTGGTCTGTAAAAGCTCTTATTTTCTGCTAATGTTTGGAGTTTGACACCTGCCGGAGGAAACTTTCTCTGACCTCAAAATTAAGGCCCACTTTCCCTCTTACGCACTGGCATCCACAACTTCTCCTCCCTTTGCATGTTCCACATGACTAAATTGTAGTTGTGTGTCTAGTTTCCTGTTTTCTTAATTGCAATGTCAACTTCAGGAGGTCTAGAACCAAGCAGTCTAATATTCCCAGGCTCTGGCACCTAGGAGCTTTCATGATAGCTATTTACAGCGAATACTTGTAATTTTATGTTGCCTTGGCATTCATTTTTAGTACACATAGGGTTAACAGTGTCACACCAGAAGCAGAGCTTAGTCACCTTTAATTCAGTTTCCAGCTCTCTTCTCCTCCCAGTTTCTTCTTGTATTCCATCCAGATGTGATGTCTTCCCTACAAAATCATCTCCTAGTATCTACTTTTCTATGGAAAAAAATAGATAACAATCGACCAGGCTCACCTCACTGAATCCCATGCCCCACATGGAAGGTGCTCAGAGGCTGTGGTGATCACTCCTAAGTTATAACATGAATGTATGGGACTCTTGTCTGCTTGCTCTAAATCCACCAATTAGAAATCCCCATGAGAAAACTGTTTGGGCAATACCCTGGTCCCCAGTAAAGGCCTTGACCCACAGGTCCATCTCTCTCTCTCTCTCTCTCTGGCTGCCCACCTACTGGCTGAGCCTGGTACCCCCCACAACCTGCTCATCGGTGCTCATTGGTGCTGGTCTTCTCTGGGATCTGTGAGTAATACACTGCTTCTGCTATTTCATGTGTTTTGTTGTGCCACTTCCACTGTGTCTCATCTGACCAACACGCCTGAACCTAACTATTTCCCAGTCAGTTCTCCTAGAGAATGGCTGTCTTTGTAGGAATAAATTGGACACAGGTCAGACAAGAACTCAAGCATGTGGCAGCATAAATAAGTTTCCTGTGAGAGGGATACCTGGTCACAAGTTGGACATGTAGGCATTAGGTTTTCCACCAGAACAAAGAAGTATCCCATGGAAGGCACACTGTAAACACCCACAACCACCTCCCCGAGAGCACTGTCAGGGCAGGGCTAGAGTTTACAGTCATTCTCCTGAGACAGATCTTGAGACCAAATTAAAAGAAAAATATGACATTATTAGTATTAGGAGAAATAGAAGTACAGTGTACAGGACCATTAACCAGGGACAATAAAGACAAAATATTGCCCAGGACCAAGGTATTCTTGAAAATTTAATGACATACAACTAAATCTCAATAAATGACACTGACATACCTCAAGAAAGAAAGCCTCAAGCGAGAGGGGATGTTTGGTACAGAACATGGACAAATCAGTCAGAGAAGCTAAGTACATACTGTCCAGGAGTAACGACAGTAGTGGTTGCTGTGACTTGCAAATCTAAATACAGAGACAGGTCTCACTCTACAATGGAGATGAATGAATTAGGCTATTAAGATGCCCAGATAATTTTTCTGGGATCCGGTATTATATTCATCATGCCCGTTCCCAACCTAGATTTGACCCTCCATTTAGATTTGCCAAGCCTATGTATGGATAGGTTAGCAGACTTTCTAGCTGGCTTTTTACTTCTGTTGCTTACAGCAAATTAAAAAAAAAAAAAAAGACTGGGCCGAGCCCAGTGGCTCACGTCTGTAATCCCAGCACTTTGGGAGGCCGAGGCAGGCAGATTGCCTGAGGTCGGTCAGGAGTGTGAGACCAGCCTGGCTAACATGGTGAAACCCCATCTCTACTAAAAATACAAAAATTAGTAAGGCATGGTAGTGCATGCTTGTAGCCCCAGCTACTTGGGAGGCTGAGGCAGGAGAATAACTTGAACCTGGGAGGTGGAGGTTACAGTGAGCCGAGATTGTGTCATTGCACTCCAGCCTAGGTGACAGCAAGACTCCGTCTCAAAAAAACAAAAAAATAACCATGGTAGATAATATTGATATGAATCTATTGTGGGCTTGTTTACAAAAAGACTATCTCTGAAGAAGTGATCAACTCTGCATGCCAGGCAAAAATGACCTTTATAGATCTGCCAAATTAAAATAAAACCTTGGAAATTTGTGACCACACCTAAGTATTGCCCCCTCTTGAAGTTCTCTGAGAATAGCCGGCCACCACTTCGGGTGGTTTGTCTGTGGTCTTGCACTCTGTGGTCTTGTTCTTTTATTTAATGGACATTATGGCCCCATTATCTACTGCTATCCACTATATAACCACACAATTAATTAATAAAACAGGAATAAATTTTTCTGGACTAGGTTTTAGTCAATGCCTATTAAAGTGGCAAAATTACTTCTTCTAAGAGTCTTTATGCTTCTTAAGTGTAATTAACTTTTCACCTCCAGCATTATTTTTTCTGTTTGGACACTAAGAAAGAATTATATTTTTAATATGCATTTATTCAGAGAATGCTTAAAAATAAGTTGCAAAGTTTTATTTATTTCTTCTTAAAGTAACAACTTGTAAATTTGTCTGATAGAAAAATACACTGCAAAACAAAGTTATTTTTCTGAAGATTTATGTGCTATTAACAAGTAGGCAGAAATTCAATATGTTGTGGGGAAAACCCATAGTTTGTGCTTTCATTAATTACTGCTGATTCTGGTCCATCTTTTAGGAATTACTTTCTTGCAGGTTATCTGTTTTCACCCACCCTTTCTGTTCAAAATGACCGAGGCTAAAAATAGGACCACAAAGTTGGTAATTCCTATAGCAAGGTACTGTTTGAGAACTTGTTTCATATTTTGAAATATAGATCACAACAGTAGTCTCTATACCTCTCCTTATTGTTCTCACGTGTAAGCTAGCACTAGAACAAGCTGGAAAGTTTAGGAAATCCACATGTCGAGATCCCACTCTCAAAACTTCTGATTCAGTAAATCTGAGGTGAGGCTGGAAAACTAGTATTTCTGATAAATTCCGAGGTGACTTTGATATTTCAGTTCTGGGGACCAAACCTGGGGCTTTTCCTTTTCATTTCAAATGGAAAGAAATTTGGCAAAGGCCAGAAACTGCCTAGAGCCTTGCTCTTCATTCTGGCAAGTTTCTGGGTTCATTGCATCCTTGGAAGTGAAACTACCCATGACTGAGTCGATATGCCAAAACCCCAAAGAGGCTGAGAGGTTTCAGGAGTGCATATTAGCCACAGTCATTTCATTTTTAGCTATGTTTATATCCTACAAAATGTGCTTATATCCTACAAAATGGCTTACTCTGTCTCCAGGTTTCCTGGAGGCTTCATCTGAATCTATTCAGTAAGCAGTGCTGCCACCTTCTGATCTTCAACTAAAAATGTGTATTAAAAGTTTTGCTTTTGGTTGAATGCATTATGTACTCTGCAAGTATTTATTTTAATATTCTTTTCTTCATGAATTCCTATTCTCCCTTGGGGCTCTTATTTCAAATGCCACTTATTGTTTCTTGTTAGCGCATTTCTATACAAAGCTCTTGTACTCTAACCACAGTCACTCAGCATTTTATAAACTATCTCTGTTAAACCTCCCTCCTTTTATGGGTCTGGAATCATGTGCCAAAGAAAAATACCAAGATTACAAAGTTTCTTGTGAGTGTGTTGGTTTTCAACCACTGTTTCAAAAGAGACCTCCAAACTCTACTGCAGAGAGTCATTTTGCAAAACTCCTTTTAAAGTATTTGTTTTATTCACTGCCACCTAACAGATTTTGCCTCAAGTGCCCTCCCATATGTGTAATTTTACATAATCCAACTATACTAAATGAAACATTGTATATGTATTTTTCTTCAGATGGAATAATAGACTATTAGAGCTCATTAGAGGTAGAGAGAATGTAATCTAATCCAATTCTATAATTTTATCCTGTAGAATAGGGTCAAATACTGGTTCAAAATCTTACTTATTGGCCGGGCGCAGTGGTTCACTCCTGTAATCCCAGCACTTTGGGAGGCCAAGGTGGGTAGATCACAAGGCCAGAATATCGAGACCATCCTTGCCAACATAGTGAAATCCCATCTCTACTAAAAATGCAGAATTAGCTGGGCATGGTAGGGGGTGCCTGTAGTCCCAGCTGCTCGGGAGGCTGAGGCAGCAGAATCGCTTGAACCCAGGAGGTGGAGGTTGCAGTTAGCTGAGATTGAGCCACTGCACTCCAGGCTGGCAATAGAGTAAGATTCCATCTCAAAAAAAAAAAAAAAAAAAAAAAAAAATCTTGCTTATCTAGTGAACCCTCTTCAAATGCAGTCTACTTCTCAGGGACAGACCTGGCCTGCAGAAGTCCAAAGTCCATCTCTGAATCATTTATGTGTTCAAGATAATGGGACAGACACTATGAATAACTAATCATGGTTCATGTACCTACTCCTGTGACCTAGGGTCAAGGTTTTTAACCAGATGGTGGGAAAGTCATGCCTTTACAAACACCTGAGGCTCAGAATAATGTCAGTCCCCCAGGGTCGCATAACCAGAAAAAGGCATAGTTGGGCCCAGATTTGGGTTTGACTCTGAAACCTTGGAGCTCTCAACAAGTCTCCACTGTTCCGAGTTAGGAGTAGGCAGGGCATCTTGATCTGTTCCAGAAAGTGCTGGTTTTATCCATCTTCTACTCCTGGTTCTTCCCATAGGATAAGGGGGCTATGATCCTTCTCCCTGCCTGCCTCCCACTTTATTGCCCTCTACCTTAGTGGTCTGTTAGCCAAGAAGTCTACCAAGACCTATTTTGAAGCTAAGACTATTCTACACTGTTCTAAGACTTTCAAGTAGATGGAGAAGAGAAGAAGGAAAAGCCAAAGATGAAAGACCGATTATTATTTACACAGTTGCCACTTCTCTATTAGCACAAATGAGCCCTTTGATCATGGGAATATTAAGCTCTGTGTCTCAGTTTCCCCATCCAAAGTTAGGCATTAACTCTCTTAGGATTGTTGTGATAATAAATGAGGGTTTTTAAGTGAAGTGCTGAGCAGTGATAAACAGATAATAGACATTCAATAAGTAGTGACTCTCACTGCAGTTATTTTCATTATTAGCATTATCACCTCAAAAAAGCTGTTCAGGGGCTGGCAAATTCTATCTGTGGTACCTCCGAGAAACTACTTGTATTCTCTATTTATAGGCGCTCTTTACTACACAAAACACACAACAATTTGAACTAAAAAGCTGGTTGAATTTGTGCAGACATCGGGGAACAATGTGTTGGTTTTCCTAAGAGTGAATATTTGATTGAAATCATCCATTAGGGAAAAGTACCTTAAAACAAATGCCCTGAGTCCGTCTGCAAAACCAACGGAGCCCAGTGGGTTGGGCAACATGTTGGCACAGGAACAGGCCTGACACTTTAACTTACCCCAGGGTTCCTTTTATTTTTATCCTTTAAAAACAACCTTCTGGATCATACATGACATCCAGTCCTGCCTTATTAACTAGAAACTAAATGAGCATTGGAGAAATTTAATTGAAAGTGATACTCAGAATGTTAATAAGCCCCTGGTCAGGAGAGAGATTGATGTTCCCAGTTGCAAACCAGCCTAGAGAAAGAGTCTCTGAAGACCTTGTCACCAGAGGCAGGCTGAGCTTCTGTGTGCTGCTGCTGTCCTCACAGGCTCACTTCCACTGCTCTACCAGCCATCGCCTGCTCCCAGAATTCCTGCTTAATCAGTGTTCCCCAGAGAAGCCCCAACCCACTGGCTCAACAGCAAATCAAGCACCAGGCCAACAGCACACTGTTGCTATCAGAAGTGAAAAAGAAATAGCTTCTCTGAGTGAGATTTTAAGGAAATGAAAAGGCTGATGCTTTGAAAATTGGGATCAAAGTATTTGAATTTATTCCTTTTCCATGCAGAAAACCTAGAAAGTCATGTGCATCCTCCTCTGCTCTGAGAAATAATGTCCTTTTGAAAGCATGCATGAAGATAGACTATGCATAATTCAAACCATATTTATATATGTTAAAAAGAGAATTTCCATTCCTAGAGCTTAATATTAAAAATTCTAATCATACTTTGATCTTTGAGTGCAACTTTTTATGAAATATTTCCAGGAAAAACTGAACATATTCTTGAAATTTTCTTTTTTCTGCACAATTCAAAACACAGGTGGCCTGCTTAAAGAGCATTCAGTTGATGTTAAAACAATGCTATTGACATGCCCAGGGATTTCCATGATTATTTCTGGCAGATGCAGGTTTCAGAAGGTTTATTTTCTATTTTTCCGCAACTGAAATAAAAAACCATTTAAAGAAAAAAAAGCAAAGTGAAATTTTTCAGTAGTTACAGAAACAAATATTTCAGTGCAAAAATGAATATAATGAAATTCAACTACCTATGGAAGTGGAGTGCCACCAAGCCCAACTTAAAATGTTTATTTATCAGTGGCTTTTCGGAAACTTAGATTTCCTCTACAAAAGAAAGTGTTAAATGTGTCACTCCACAACAAATAAAAGCATGAATTTTATAATAAGTGAAGAAAGTCGGTAAAACCATTCCTCACTGCTATTTACCTTGGGGGCAGGGGGCACTGAACATCAATTTGAGATCACTGGTTCATATGAGCCATATGGCTGGCTAGTTTAGCTCTTCCCAACTGCATTATAGAAGAATTTTTGCTGAAATCACTCCGTTCAATTATTCTTACACATTGGGTCTCTAAAATGTTTTTGGTTTGTCATTTCAGTTTAGGAGATGCAGGGAAGTGTAATATACTAGTTGTGAGCACATACTCACGGGAAGACTTAATGACTGGCATTGGACCAAATCTTTTCGCCAACACTTACTAGCCTGGCAAATAAACTCTGAAAATGATTTCTTCTTCTGTAAAAGAGACATAATCAGGATAATCACATCTATTCTAAAGGACTATTTTGAGAGATGAAGTAATGTCCATGAAAAGATCTATTGCAGTTTGTCTGGAACATAGTAATGCTCATTAAATGTTATTCATCTTCATCATCGTTCTATGAAAAGCTTTGGATGCAACAGGGAGAAGCTCTGAGCATCTTTTAAAGAAGATGTGGAGCTACTGAAGGAGAATTTGCATCATCAGATGTTGCCTTTGAAACCTGAAAACTTTGGGGAAGATGGATCTAAGGGAGCCAAGGCTAAAGGTAGGAAGATTATGTAAGGAACTAGTATACTAATTTGAGCAGAAGACAGTTTGATGCAGAACACAGGTGGTGAGGGATGGAAAGTGGTGAAAAATGGATTCAAGAAGCATGTCAGACTCAAAATTGGAAGAACATGGTAAAAGTTTGAATGTACATAGCGCAGTGTATGGAGAGGAGTTCGAAATTACTTATGTCAGCCTAAAGAAAGAAGCAAAGGTATCAAATATAATTTGTCTATAAAGCATAGACTGATTGTTCACACCTTTCCTAATGGAGGGTAGGAGATGTGATGATCATAAATCCCACCCAAATGTGGGGTGGGTTTTTAAAGGAACAGCTTACTTGAGCCAAAGTGAGGACAACTGGCTGGGATACATTTCCAAGTTGCCCTGGGAAATGCTGCATTTGGCTTGTAACAAGCAGGTTTTCAAAGGTAAAAGGGAACAAAGAGTGGGCTGATACAAAGTTGTTTGACAGGAATTTTCATTGATTTACAAATGTGATCTGAAAAACCAGAATAGATGATCCTTTATCAACTAAGACAGGCCCTAAGGTTAAGAAAATAAATATTACATATGGGCCCAGAGTTTAGGGCTCAGCTGTCATGGCAACTTTCTAAATTCCTACAGCTTCAAAAAAAAAAAAAACCCAGTCTTGCTAAACTTCCTACAATAAGAGCTATCAGGCAAACTGTCACTCTGTTTCTACCTCTTATTTATAAACAATATCACTGCAACTCTGATTGGACAAGGGAGTGGCCTTACAATCATTCTTCACTTTTAAGCAATTCCAGACTTTAACCCAGTTTCAGCCAGCTTTTAGAGGCTGCACACAAACTGTCTTTGTGCCCTATAGTTCACCTTTGATGTTAAGAGCCAAATTCCACCTTGTTTTAACCCCCAAACTCTACCTCAAAGTGAACATGGGATGTGTATTACATATATGTTTACCCCTTGTACATGGGCTTGACTCTCCTCACACATATGTATAGCTTTCCCCCCAAACCTGCTGAGTATGTATGACTCTACTGTGTTATACAGATCCTGTGAGGTATAAAAATCATCCTGCCTTTTCCCTCTTTGATGAGAGAGCACCTTAGGTACATGCCAGAGACTATCTCTTCCTGGTTTGCAAACTGATATTGCCAATAAAGCTCTCCTTTCTACTATTTAGCCATCCTGGTGATCTTTTGGACAATACAGAGATAACATTGATCAGTGATTGATTATACATTGTTTAACTATAGGTTATGAGTTATGGTGTCCAGTGTGTGGCATTTTATGGCTACTTGGCATCAGTTAATCTACAGTCTATGGAGCAAGGGGCTTCAAGAGGTAATCATTTGGCATAGAGGGGGAAGTAAGATG
Organism: Ateles fusciceps; assembly: GCA_036589455.1. Lineage (NCBI taxonomy): Eukaryota > Metazoa > Chordata > Mammalia > Primates > Atelidae > Ateles > Ateles fusciceps. The sequence continues at coordinate 6,441,468 of JAZHEH010002982.1, read as the reverse complement.
TGACTGCTGTCACATTTTAATGACTCTCTGGGCCTGATAATTTAAAGGAGCTCACATTTCTTAGATAAAAACTTTCTTTTCTTACTTTGCTTTCCAACATCAGTGACTTCTTAGAAATAGAGACATCCATCAACCCATTTAAAGAAATATATTTTCTGGTTCATCCATGTCCCTACAAAGGACACAAACTCATCGTTTTTGATGGCTGCATAATATTCCATGGTGTATATGTGCCACATTTTCCCTGTCCAGTCTATCATCGATGGGCATTTGGGTTGGTTCCAGGTCTTTGCTATTGTAAACTGTGCTGCAATGAACAAACCATCATTCTCAGCAAACTAACACAAGAACAGAAAATCAAACACCGCATGTTCTCACTCATAGGCGGCTGTTGAACAATGAGAACACATGGACACAGGGAGGGGAGCATCACACACTGGGGTCTGTCGGGGGGAAATAGGGGAGGGACAGCGGGGGATGGGGGAGTTACAGAGAGATAGCATGGGAAGAAATGCCAGATATAGGTGATGGGGGAGGAAGGCAGCAAATCACACTGCCATGTGTGTACCTATGTAACAATCTTGCATGTTCTTCACATGTACCCCAAAACCTAAAATGCAATATATATATATATATAAAATTTTCTTTTCCTCATGTCTCATGGCCAAGATCCCATTGTAACGCCCAGATTCATTACTTTTCTTGGGCCTTTCCTTTTATATGGGTGTGCAGAGAAGAGATTTACCTATAGGCTAAAGTCTATGACTTCTAGTGTTCAAATTATTACCATTATTGTTGTGTTGAGTTTAATCGTTAGCAATTTATTTATTTAGACATGGCATATTAAGTTATGAAAATTTACTATAAATAATGTTGTAAATTTTCTTTCTGAGGGTTTTTAAATTCCTTGTCAAAGAAGATGGAGAACTGAACAAAGGAAAGGGCAGTTTAAGAAGAAAGAAAGCACTAAAGAGAGTAGGGGGTAGAAATAAAGGAAGATTGGGTCTTCCTTCACTGCTGGGCTCAGTAAGGACCTGATCATTGTCCCACAAGCCTCAATGATGGCTGCTATCAAATATGAAAATAGATTGGTGTGCTTCAATCCTTTCTGATTAACTCTCTCTGAGCTAATGAACTCTTTACTCTACTTACTTTTTATCATAGAGAAGTAAGGGTTGAACTCAGCCAAAAAGTCCCTGAACTGATTGACAGAAGACTTGCCTAATATTGGTTCACAAAGAGAAGTTAGCATAGTTTGTCTTTGGAACTACTGTACATCTTTCCAATGACTACCATCTCCTTACTTGAGCCTTTTTCTTAACTCTCTTCCTTTGGACATCCAGCAATGCTTATTCATTCTCAATATGGTGCTGACTTACAAGGCTAAACATTTATGAGGAATTTGTATTTTAACAGAGTTTTCATGAAACCAAAAGCACTTGAAGTCCAAAGAAATCAAGCTTAGAAGCATAGACTGATTATCTCTACTGTTCATACCTTTCTTAATGGAGGCTAGGAGGTTCGATGACCATAAACCCCACCCAAATGTGAGCAGTGAGCTAATACTAAACTAATTGGACAGAGCTAGGGAATGTCTCCTCCAGAAAGACTTGTCTGACTTCCCACCTCCATCTCATGAATGTGCACAGGAATAATTTCACCCTTGATAACTTAAGTGCCCCATGTCTGAGTTCCGCTGACAACTTTGCTTATCTCCACTATAGTGTTTAACAAGCTGGACTGAAATTCGTTGTTTCTTTGTTTTTTGTTCTTACCCAATTTTCATCCCCATGAGGGCAGAAACTGTCTTGTTAATCTCTGTGTACCTGATGGCCAACACAACATCGTGCCTAATGAAAAGAAGGTTTTACAGGAGGGAATAGTCTATTTACTGGTTAAGACCTGAGTTTTTCTAATGGTTTGGATACTAACTATTAAACAATCAAAAAATCTCTAGATTCTATAGAACTCCTCTTTAAAAATAGAATGATATTTTCAATATCTACTCCTCAGATCTCCTCTACCTAAAACTCAACTGGGAAAAATCTATAAAAAGCATGAGGCCAATGGAAGAAATTTTAATCATCATTCTTGACAAAAGTAATGTAGTGCTGGCTGGGCGTGGTGGCTCACGCCTATAATCCCAGTACTTTGGGAGGCCAAGGAGAAAGGTTTATAAGGTCAGGAAATCCAGACCACCTTGGCTAACACAGTGAAACCCCGTATCTAATAAAACTACAAAAAATCATCTGGGTATGGTGACATGCACCTGTAATCTCAGCTACTCAGGAGGCTGAGGCAGGAGAATCACTTGAACCCAGGAGGCAGAGGTTGCAGTGAGCCAAGATCACGCCACTGTACTCTAGCCTGGGCGACAGAGCAAGACTCCATCTCAAAAATAAATAAATAAATAAAATAGTGTAGTGCCAGTCTAGGGCAAAATTATAAACAGATAATTTATAAGAATTGCCATTTTATTTAGAAGAGAATTATAAATTTTCTTCTTGGCTTCCCCCTCTCCATATTCAGGGTGTTTATGATACCTTTACTCCTATAATTCCCTCTATCCAGGCCTTTCCCTTGGTCAGTACCATCTATAATCTTCCCTTACCTCCCTCATATAACATAAATAAGAAAACCGGCCGTTTGTAGCTAGTTATGGAGCCAAGCCTTATTCTGGGTCCTTTACATAAGTTGTCTTATTTTCTCTACTACACCATAACGTACTTGCTATTAACTCATTCTACAAGGAAGAGCTGAAGTTCACAGAAGTAACTTACCAAAAGTTGCCCAGATAAGGAAGTGGCAGATTCAGAACTAGGGTCTTAAGTTGTCTGGATGCAAATCATAAAATATTCCCACCAACCAGCTATTATTTTCTAAGCTAGGCTTTCAAAGGCAATATTTTGATCTGCGAACATCATATAATACTGAGTGTGAAGGATCTAGCAGATTCTTTTCTATCAAGACCATAATAATGTGTGCATTATTACAGAAGTATGCCTGCAAGTCATGGCCGTGACTCTCAGGCAGGCACTTTTGGGCAGGGCTGATCTGTAGAATCAGGATATTAACTAAGGACCAAGAGGTAAGGTTCACAATTGAATGATGAAGAGAAGCAGGTCAAGAAGAATGAGAGCAGACCTAACAAACTTGCTAAGTCAGTTATGCTTCTTTGCACTCTCAAAATTGTACTTTTGAATACTGGCAAAACAAGGAGAAAAGTTCATTCAAATCTTCCCACTGAAAGGATAAAGATTTGCACATAGACAGATTAAAAATCAAAATTGACGTCACTCCAAATGCTTAATTCAGAAATAGCAAGATCTTTTTGGAAGCTGTCAACTTTGACACCACATTTTGTTTATAAGGATGCAATGGGAAGGCCCATGCAATGGGTGTTTCAAAGCACCCTCTCAGCAAATCTGCAAGGTAAGTAGGGTATGCATTAAGAAGATTATAGAATGAATGCACATCCTAAAAGAGTCTTTGGAGGCAATGGAGTCCAATTTCTTCATTTACATGCATGAAGAAGTCAGAGCACAGGAAAAAGCAGTGACTTCTTTATCTAGGCACTGCAAATCAGTGTAGTCAGGGTGGGATAGGTTCCTCTGTGTAACCTATAAACTCTAATAAATGGTGGCTTAGCCCTTAAAAGTGTTTCTTGCTAATGCAAAGTCTGCTGCAATTTGAGTAGTTTTCCAGGGCAGCTCTTTTCCAAGACATGACTTTATATAGCTTTGAAGTTTCCATCTTGCGGTTTCGTCATCTCTACATGTGCCTTTCGGAATCACTATGATAGGTAAAGAATGCTAATGTGTTGCCAGGCCAGTCATAGCTGCAGCTCAGTAATGACATGCATAAATTCTGCTCACAGTTTACCAGCCAGAAGTGTAGTATGATCCTGATTAAGGGTCCAGGAAATGCATATTTCATGTGTCCAGAAAGTAGAGGAGAACCAGATATGGGTGAGCACCAGTCATTTCTACCACAGAAGTAGATCTAAAACCCAGGTTTCCTGGTACTCAGACAATTGTTCTTTCCACAAGCTCATATTCTCTAAGCATTGTTTGTAATGCATGGTGGAAACCGTAGAAGACAAATTGAAGATTTCAGAAAACTCAAATGTTTATCTTAACTCTAAATATTTTTTTGTTTCCAATAATTTTAGGAAAATAAGTTTTATTTAGCTTCATTCCTTCCAAATATAACTGACAACCTTAAGAAGGATTTGTAGGGGATGTCATCTTTATTTTCTCCTTTAACCTTAGCAATAAACTACTAAGATTGTCACTACTAGTTCTTGTTTCAATATGAATGTTTAATTTCCAAATTACAGAAAAATTAATAAGTTATCTAACTAAAAAAACTAAAAATACAAAATTATATTAAAGAGACCCAGAGCTCATAGATACTCAATAGAAAGTCATCAGGAAGCCAAACTTCTGACAAACTGGAATTGGGCCTCATTCAGAATGTTCAGAATTTTCGCAAGTTCTCTTTGATCTTCCCTTCCTGTCTCTCAATCTCTGTCTCTCCCAAAGCACAGAATGAAACTGTTCTCCAAAGTTCCCTGATCTGTGTAAAGTCTTGACCTACCAAAAGCAAACAAACAAACAAAAAACAATTACTCTGAGCTCCTTCTCTGACTTTTCATTAACTGAACTCAAATATCAGGAAGAAAGGAGTCTGTCAACACACCCGACAGACTTTTGTCACAAACAGTTGTCTGCTCTGCAGGCCCAATAGACTTTATCCCAGGTCATTGTATGTTCTTCAGGCCCATTGAGTGCTCCTAAAAATAATTTGCTAACACCTTTAAATGATCTTCACTTCCTCATCTCCTTTTTCTAAGAAGAAAAATACATAACCATTTGTACCCCATTGTGTGGTGGGATAATTACTCTGTGATTTTTCTCCCATTCAAATGATCAAACTTATGTCCCTTTTCTCCTTTTAATATGTCTTTTGTTGTTTGATTTTCAGTGAACCTTGAAAGACAAAGGGGAAACTGGCCCCTACAACACCTTAGTTGCAAATTTCAAAATACTGTTTACCTGGCTCATTCTTGTATGCCCTACGTCAAAGGCCCACTTATGGATCAGTTGTCTGTGGATCAAGAATCTATCTGCATGCAAACCACTTTGGTCCTGGTTAGAGAAGCTGGAGAAGCAGTGGACATGAACACTCTACTTTGGCAGGAGCAAGGGCAGAGCAGCTTGCCACAGAAAGGGGGCTGAGTGGGCAGGTAGCAATGGATATGTCTGATCTTGTGCAAGGTCACAATTCTAGTAAATGTTAAGGTGAGACTTGAGTGTAAAATTGCCTGACACCTCAGTATCAAGCCAAATGAGGAAAAATGAAGAAGGAGTCTCTAGGCTGGAACTTAGTAGGTTCCATTATCTTTTACTCTGTAGATGCTCAGACCTCAACCAGCCACAGGTGTAGCTAAATAAAAACCTCATAAAAGTAAAATGTTTTGCTAAAGCTAAGTAAAGTATTTTATGGCACATTTACAGGATACTCCTGGTTGAATCAGCCAAACATGGGAATAGTAAGAACGGCTAAATGGGAATAACAAATCGACCAATCTCAGACTAGAACTTTGAATTTGGTCTTCTTGAGTCATATAAGCCAGGCTGGATCTGCTCAGATGGGACACTGCATGGTTTCCTGCAAGAATTAATTCTGTATTTTTTATTTCAACATTTGTGAATGTGTCACTACCAATACTGATGATTAAACTTTGTCACAAAATCCCCAATGACATTACACAGAACACTTAGCCTCTCTGCACCTCAGTTTCCACAACAATAAAATAAGACGACTTGAATTACTTCCTAGGATCTTTTTAGCTCTAAAATTCTATGACTAGATCACCTCACAAATTTAGCACACATGTATCTATATCTACTGATTACAACCTGCGGCAGATCATTTTCCTTTATGTTCATTTTAAATAGCATCCAAGAATCCTTGAATACATTTTTTTAACTAAACTGTGGTACCGTTTACTGCTACTAAAGGCGTCAGACTTCTTTTACCAAGTCACCTGTGACCAAAAACATTGGTTCTTATGTCAAAAAAGAGTCCCTTAGGACGAACTGTCTATGATGATGGAACCAATCTGTATCTATCCAATACAATAGCCTCTAGCCACAGATGACTACTGGGCATTGAAAGTGCAGCTAGTACAACTGAGGAACGAAAATTTTTGGGTTTTTTTTTTTTTTTTTTTTTTTTGAGAGGGAGTCTCTCACTGTTGCCCAGGCTCGAGTGCCGTGGCACAAAATCGGCTCACTGCAACCTCCGCCTTCCAGGATCAAGCGATTCTCCTGCCTCAACCGGAACTAAATTCTTACTTTCAATTATTTAAATATATACAACCACATATGGCTAGTTCCTAGCGTATTGAATGCTGTAGGACTGGAGATATATATTATACAAACAACAAAGGGAAATCAAAAGGTAATGATATCTATTATAGAGAAAGATGTAATATGTGAAAACCACTAACTTTCATTTTTATGTTGAACTGTGGAGTCCCGGTTTTTGGTTTTTTTTTACTTTCAAAATTAAAAAAAAATCTATTCTGAGGTGGTGCAAGCCTTTCCAGAAACATAGAAAGAGATCATTTCTCAAATTCTAGCTCTATGAATCAGAATAGTAATAAATACAACTAAGCAAATATCAAAACTTTGTTAAAAATAGCAATGGTTTCTTAAAATACGTCTCATCAGAGATGTGAGATATGTATATAAGATTCTTTGCAAATACAGAAGCAGGACAAATGAGTGGTTATAAAAGTCTTTAGCAGTTCACTGGATGTGAAATTTGAAGCCCTGAATTTCTACTTCCAGCATTATCATCAATTACTATTTTCTGTAATCCTAAATTATTATTTTATGTAAAATTTACCATCAATTTAATAATAGCTTCAGGAGAAGGGAGGTGGGGGAAAAGAACTGTTTCGTTAGCTAATTATGGCATTCATTACATGGATACCATTTTTATTTTCTGTAGCAACATCAAGTAAAAATTATCTAAGAATACATCTAACAAATCTTATACATTATTTTTAAAGGTTTACAGGGCTAAGCTGTTTTTTAGTCTCCCAAATTTTAAATCTTTACCTTTTCAACTGCTTTAGAAGTGATGTTATATTGAACAATGTCAGAGTTTCCTCTTCATTTCCTATTTGGTGAAATGTATACTTTCATTTGTTTTTCTTTGATTCAATTATACATTTCTAAAAATTAAGTTAAATAGCTTTTCTGGTACACCAGCAAAGTGCTTTTGACAAATAGACGCTCTATGTCTAAGTGAGAGTCTTTTGTGGCAGACAGATCAATCACAAAACAGTCTCTGAGAATTCGCAGATCTACTCTGAAGGATCTGACACTTTCCTTGGCTTTTGTTTTGCCTGGCATGTGGCATGATATGTAATCACCTTTTATTGCAAAGTAGTCCCTTAATGGATTTTTTTGAAGGGATCTTAACAGGAATGTACATTTCCATTACAATTTTAAGTTAAGATATAATTGTGGTTCTGCCGGGAACATTAACTGTATTGATGACTGGATGAACCCTCTGTGCAAGGCTTACTTCTAAAGGCATAGGCAGCAATGGCTCTGTGCCAACTCTTCTCTGTTTCTCAAGTGGCAGTTTTGTTTCTTTGTTTTAAATCTGTGTATGTCTTATATTTGAATAAATGTGATAGTTGTGCCATTGTAGGCAACTGTCTTCAATATATTGGGTCAACTCTAAAACAGGGTTAATGATGCTAATAACCAGTTACCCTTCCTCAAATAGTAGATCCTTGCACTTCTAAAATACTATGATTTTGAGAGACGTTATAAACTATCCACTTTAACCCATTGTCTTTTGAACAGGGAAGATCAACCTTACACTTCTAAAATACTATGATTTTTAGAGACCTTACAGATCATCTACTTTAACTCATTACCTTTGGAACAAGGAAGATTAACCAAGTAGGACATAATCAGGATCATAATTTTATTTGTTCACAGCAAGATGTACTTAGAACACCCAAAGAAGAAGGATTGCCTAGTTAGGTGAAACTGTTACATAATTGAGGTGTGGTCTACATTCCCTCTTGTCCTATACATTTCACCAAGCCCAGTTTCCTGTGTACAGTTTGGTATATGGATAAAGTTCTATTGGCTAAGAAAAGACACGACAGGGTATTATCATTATTGTTTTGGGGTTTAGATGTAGAAGAGTAAGAAACACATGACCCAATATGTGGTTGACTCAGGATGTATTCTAGTTCACGTCTTTACATGGGATAGTGTTTGCTGTTTATACTGAAGGCATTAAACTTTCACCAAGTCACACATGACCAAAAACTCAGTTCTTATATCAAATACTTTGATATGCAATTTTAAGCAGGCTACCTGGAACTCTAATTTATTTTATTTTTAAAAATTTCTTTATTTTTTTTCTTCTCAATTTTCATTCTTATATTTACTAGCATTCATGTCTTCACTTTATTTTCCTAAATATTTGGGAGGCCAACTGATTGAGAAGACCATAATATTTCTAAAAGTCTTAAGTGCTTTTGTTTAAAAAAGACAATCATTTCCTTTAGGAATTTTGCTAATATTAGCACATTCTTTTTAATGTGTTTCAAGTCCAGTATAAAAACCAGGTATCAATATCACTTATTTGGTAATCTGGTAGCATCTTGAGTTGTTTGTTAATTTTGCTCACTCACTTATATTTATTACGTCCTTTATCATACTATAAGACAGGGTATTCTCTTCAATTCATTTATATAAATATTCTTTATATATTAATGGTCATCCATTAATCAATATACCATCCATGTCTTTTTGTGTGTGGGAGGGTGATGTCGGGTGTGTGTCTCTGTGTGACTGTGTACCCTGATTTTTTGTAACAAAACAAACTAATTTCTTAAATTAACTAAAAATTCTGATTAGCTGTATTCTGATTAACAGTAGCTTTATTCTAATAATCAACTTTAATTTTTATTTTTAACATGTACTGTTTTTAATTTCAGGGAGGATCAGTAGACAGATAGTGGTACCTAGGTTTGATATTTTTCAGAGTATTTGTAGTAAAAGGTCTTAGAATTTTTTCCTAGTAGAATAAAATCTTTGTCTTTTATGAGACATTCAAAATTATTTCAAAAAGTATGGAAAAGAGTGTCTTAAACACATCAATATTGATTTTTTTTTTTCACTAACAACCATGGAAGATGATCCTTGCTTATTTGAACCTCTTCAATGAATAAAGCATTAGTTTTCTTTCCACTGACAACCTGGCCATTAAAAGATTATATATCATTCAAAAGAAAGTTGAGGAACATTATTTATATCAATACAAATTGAATTACTGAGAATTTTCCACTAGAGGACATTTTCTTCTCAATTGTTACCTTTATTTTGGTGCTTAATTACTGTCTTAATTTCAAGTGGGATCAGTGCCTCTTGCTATCCTTTCATACAGCCCATTTTCTGCTCACAGATAACAGAAAGATTTATGTTCCTGTAATTTTTTTTTTCTGCTGTCAAATCTCTATATGGCTCTCAGAAGTTCAGATTGGTAGAGTCTAGGAAATGTGCCATAATATTAATAAACTCATGACTTTAACTTGAAAAGATTTTTTTAAATGACTTTTGTCTTTCTAGGGAGACAGCTAGCATTATGGAACAAGATCAATGTTTTTGTCCTTTTCATTCTCAGTGGCTGTTCTTTTGTTTCTTTCTTTGTTCAGTCTTCCTAATGATCTAATATCACATGATGTGGAAAAGTCTTGATACATCAGCACCCTCAGAAATCATTTTGCTTTATTAGTTTATTTTTATAACAAAAAAGTCATAGACTTAGATTGTGTAAAGTAATGGAGATTTACCATAATCTAGGTCTCAACGAAACCCAGGAGAACCTTACAAATAGCCTCAGAAAAATAACCAAGTCTTAAATATTCCATTAGCTTTTCAGAAACTACAACTTTGTTCGAGAACTTTCAAGGAGCCAGACCAGGTCTTTGGGCCAAGAAAGCTCATCCTCATTTCCTTCTTAAGAGATCAGAGCAGAACTGAAGGAGGTAGAGACACAAAAAAACCCTTCAAAAAATCAATAAATCCAGGAGCTTGTGTTTTGAAAAGAACAAAAAAATGGACCGCTAGCCAGACTAATAAAAAGAAGAGCGAGAAGATTTGAATAGATGCAATAAAAAACGATAAAGGGGACATCACCACCAATTCCACACAAATACAAACTACCATCAGAGATTACTTCAAACAACTGTATGCACATAAATCAGTAAATCTAGAAGAAATGTATAAATTCCTGAACACTTGCAACCTCCCAAGACTAAACCAGGAAGAAGTTGAAACCCTGAATAGACTAATAACAAGGTCTGAAGTCAAGGCAGCAATTAACAACCTACCAACCAAAAAAAGTCCGGGTCCAGACGGGTTCCCAGCTGAATTCTACCAGAGTTACAAAGAAGAGCTGGTACCATTCCTTCTAAAACTATTCCAAAGAATACAAAAAGAGGGCATTTTCCCTAACTCATTTTATGAGACCAACATCGTCCTGATACCAAAACCTGACAGAGACGCAACTAAAAAAGAAAATTTCAGGCCAATATCCATGATGAACATAGATGCAAAAATCTTCAATAAAATACTGGCAAACAGATTGCAACAGCACATAAAAAAGCTTATCCATCACGATCAAACAGGCTACATCCCAGGGATGCAAGGTTGGTTCAACAAAGGCAAATCTATAAATGTAATCCATCACATAAACAGAACTAAAGACAAAAACCACATGATTATCTCGATAGATGCAGAAAAGGCCTTCAACAAAATTCAACAGCCTTTATGCTAAAAACTCTCAATAAACTAGGTATTGATGGAACATATCTCAAAATAATAAAAGATATTTATGACAAACTCACAGCCAATATCATACTGAATGGGCAAAAACTGGAAGCATTCCCTTTGAAATCTGGCACTAGACAAGGATGCCCTTTCTCACCATTCCTATCCAATACAGTATTGGAAGTTCTAGCCAGAGCAATCAGGCAAGAAAAAGAAATAAAGGGTATTCGGTTAGGAAATGAGGAAGTCAAATTGTCTCTATTTGGAGATGACATGATCATATATTTAGAAGACCCCATTGTCTCAGCCCAAAATATCCTTAAGCTGATAAGCAACTTCAGCAAAGTCTCAGGATACAAAATCAAAGTGCAGAAATCACAAGCATTCCTATACACTAATAACAGACAAACAGACAGCCAGACCATGAGTGAACTACCATTTACAACTGCTACAAAGAGAACAAAATACCTAGGAATACAACTTTCAATGGATGTGAAGGACCTCTTCAAGGAGAACTACAAACCATTGCTCAAGGAAATAAGAGAGGTCACAAACAGATGGAAAAACATTCCATGCTCATGGTTAGGAAGAAGAAACATTGTGAAAATGGTCATACTGCCAAAGTAATATACAGATTCAAGCTATACCCATCAAGCTACCATTAACCTTCTTCACAGATCTGGAAAAAATCACTTTAAACTTCATATGGAACCAAAAGAGAGTCCACATAGCCAAGACAATCCTAAGCAAAAAGAACAAAGCTGGAGGCATCACACACTACCTGACTTCAAATTATACTACAAGGCTACAGTAATTAAAACACCATGGTACTGGTACCAAAACAGAGATATAGACCAATGGAACAGAAGAGAGGCCTTGGAAGCAACACTACACATGTACAACCATCTGATCTTTGACAAACCTGACAAAAATAGGCAATGGGGAAAGGAATGCCATTCAATAAATGGTTTTGGGAAAACTGGCTAGCCATGTGCAGAAGGCTAAAACTGGACCCCTTCCTTACACCTTACACTAAAATTAACTCCAAATGGATTAAAGATTTAAACATAAGACCTTACATCATAAAACCCTTGAAAAAAACCTAGGCAAAACCATCCAGGACATAGGCATAGGCAAGGACTTCATGACTAAAACACCAAAACCAATGGCAACAAAAGCCAAAATAGACAAATGGGATCTAATTAAACTTAAGAGTTTCTGCACAGCAAAAGAAATAATCATTAGAGTGAACTGGCAACCAACAGAATGGGAAAAAAAAAAATTTGCTATCTACCCTTCAGACAAAGGGCTAATATCTATAATCTACAAAGAACTGAAGCAGATTTACAAGAAACAAACTAACAAAACCATCCAAAAGTGGGTGAAAGATATGAACAGACACTTTTCAAAAGAAGACATTTATGAGGCCAACAAACATATGGAAAAATGCTCATCATCACTGGTCATTAGAGAAATCTAAATCAAAACCACATTTCACACCAGTTAGAATGGTGATCATTAAAAAATCTGGAGAAAACAGATGCTGGAGAGGATATGGAGAAATATGAACACTTTTATACTGTTGGTGGGAGTGTTAATTAATTCTACCATTGTAGAAGACAGTGTGGCAATTCTTCAAGGACCTAGAAATAGAGATTCCACTTGACCCAGCAATCCCATTACTAGGTATATTCCGAAAGGACTATAAATCATTCTATTTTAAAGACACATGCACAGGTATGTTCACTGCAGCCTGTTTACAATAACAAAGACCTGGAACCTACCCAAATGCCCATCAGTGATAGACTGCACAAAGAAAATGTGGCACATACACACCATGGAATACTATGCAGCCATAAAAAACGATGAGTTCATGTCCTTTGTACAGACATAGATGAACCTGGAAACCATCATTCTCAACAAACTGACACAAGAACAGAAAACCAAATACCACATGTTCTTACTCATAGGCGGGTGTTGAACAATGAGAATACATGGACACAGGGAGGGGAACATTACACACAGGGTATGTTGTGGGGGAGAGGGGCCAGGGGAGGGACAGCGGGGGCAGGAGGCTGGGGAGGGACAGCACTGGGAGAAATGGCAGATATAGGTGACAGGGGAATGGAGACAGAAAACCACTATGGCATGTATGTACCTATGCAACAATCCTGCAAGATCTGCACATGTACCCCAGAACTTAAAGTACAATAAAAAAAATTTAAAAAGAAAAAAAAGGGTGCTGATTCAGCTTTTCTCTGTTTAGAGCCATCAGTGTGACTGAATTACTCTCTCTTCTGTCTCTGATTTTCTTTGTTCCTGAATTGGTTGTCACAAAAGGCAAAGGCCCTCCTCGACATCGTCAGCTCTCACTAGTGTTTCAGTGCTACATGGCTCAGAACTTGATTACCTATTTCCAAGGTATAAGCATTAATTTAATAAATTCTAGAATTATAAAATGTTGCTTTGAAATTAATTTCTGCATTTTAGGAAGCAGATTATTTTTCCTATAAAAACTTTTGGCTGCCACTATGTTGCTGGAGATGCCTTTATACCTAGCATGTTTGTCATGTTCATTGATTTTATGACTTCAGGAAACTGGCGAGAATACTCCACATCACTACAACTCAACCTCCCCCAAAATACACACACACACACACACACACACACACACCAAATCCACGCACTCAGGAATACATGCAGAATCTAAAATTTTTACTTTTATCATTTATTTATTTATTTATTTTTATTTATTCTTTTGAGATGGAGTCTTGCTCTGTTGCCCAGGCTAGAGTGCAGTGGCGGGATCTCGGCTCACTGCAACCTCTGCTTCTGAGTTCAAGCAATTCTCTCACCTCAGCTTCCCAAGTATCTGGGATTAGAGGTGTGCATCACCACACCTGGCTATTTTTGTATTATTAACAGAGACAAAGTTTTACCATGTTGGCCAGGCTAATCTCGAACTCCTGACCTCAGGTGATCCTCACGCCTCTGCCTCCCAAGGTGTTGGGTTTATAAGCATGCGCCACTACTCTTGGCCACATTTTTACTTTTAGCACCCATCCTTATTGTTTTTCTTTCTGAAAATGATGGGCAAGCAAATATTTTTTGAGTATGGGAATCATAAATCATACTAGGCATAAGGTAGGACTCCTTCCCAGAGCTGCCCATTTGATAAATATTGATTATTATTGTCATTATTTTGCTTTCTATTCTTCATATTTCAGTGGAAAGTTGCATTTTTCAAAGAAAATATTTTGAGATCTTTGGAAGCAGCAGTCTTGTATACATGAAGTTAATTATTCCAGATGAAGAGGAGGAACAATAGCATGCTAATTAAATTATAACTTCTTGCTAGCTTGATTTTATGACCCTCAAGTACTTTCATTTAAAATATAAATAAAGAGCGGAACATTTCTCTCTTCTTAGACTTGTTCACTTACCCTATTAGAGCTATCACAAAAGAAAAAAATTAATTAAAATGTGGACAGTCTCAGAGTGAAAACAAACAGTCAGTTGGTTCTTCTATTAGTAAACATAATATAGCACCTACTGTGTGCCAACCACTGACGACTTTAAGCATTTTGCAGACATGGCCTCATTTAATGCTTACAATGTCTTATGAGTACATTCTATTACGATCCCACTTTAAAGACGAGGAAACTGTAATGCAGAGGCACTCAGTAACTTCCCAAGGGGATTTGTAACCCCTAAAGGGCTACCTGATGTAACCCAGGCAGCTGGATCCTGAACCCATATTCTCAAACTCTCCAGTCCCCTGAATATTCAACACATTCTCCTTGCACTGTTATTTAAAGATTCCCCTAAATCTTATTCTGAATTCTTCTTCTGCATTTTTAGTCTGCTGAGCTGGAGGTATATATTATATCTACTCACTCTATGCCACCCATCAGAATAAAAGTTTCCTGGGAGCAGGCACCTCCTCTGCCACAATTATTGTCTATTCCCAGCATGTCACACCATGCCTGGAAGAGAGGGCACTCAAATATTGACGAGTAAATGGATAAATAAACTGATGATCATCCAAAGCTGACTTTTTCCTAACCTTAATCTTTTTTTGTCTTGCTTTCCTTGGAAATATATGAGGTCCAAGATGCTGAACTTAAAGTACAAATAACTGTGTGCAGTTCTTGTTTTCTCTGTACACACAGAAGGATGGCAATCTTTCACCTTTCCCTGTTTGAAAAGAAAGTAAAATCTTAACTTCTGTTGTTGTGCTATCTTAGCTGGAAGCAGTTTCTTTGTCTTCTGGAACAAATCTTGTCTGTCTCTTCTAAGCATTCATGTTATTCCTTTGTCCTACCTAAATTATCAGGTGTCATTCTTATCCTACTGCATTAAAAATTTAATTGCATTTCATATCTGTGCTTTTTTTTTTTTTTTTTTTTTTGACTTGCTCTGTTGCCCAGGCTGGAGTGCAGTGTGATGATCTTGGCTCTCTGAAACCTCCGCCTCCCAGGTTCATGTGATTCTCCTGTCTCAGCCTCCCAAGTAGCTGGGACGACAGGCATGTGCCATCGCGCCTGGCTAATTTTTGTATTTTTAGTAGAATATTTTTGTATTTTTGCCATTTTGGTCAGGCTGGTAGCAAACTCCTGACCTCAAGTGATCCGCCCACCTTGGTCTCCCAAAGTGCTGTGATTACAGGCGTAAACCACCCTGCCCAGCCTGTGCTTTTATTCTGCAAAGCATCTAGCACAGAACTTGGCACACAGTAGGTGCCCCAGAAATGTTTCACCTGAAAGGCAAAAAGACCAAAGTAATTCTCTTAAAAAGCAAGCAACTTACTCTATAGCATGGATTTGCTAACAAACTTTATCATAAAAAACTACCTAGTAAATATCTTCAGCGTTGCAGGTTCACTATCTCTATTGCAACTACTCAAATCTGCCTTTGTGGCATGTAAGCAGCTGTAGACAATAAGCACATGAATAAGCAGAGATAGGTATGTGCTAATGAAAATGCATTTACAAAAACAGACTGTGAGCTAGATTTGGCCCACAGGCCTTAGTAGTTTGCCAACATCTGTTCTATACCATGTCCCACATTACAGTACTAACTGTTTGCATTCTAACAGGGTAGAGTTGGAGGGAAGAGAAAACGAATTACTGGAAAAGCTCAAAAGAGTGTGGCCTCCTGAGAGTAGGTCAGATGCTTTGTTTGCATATGCAAAGAATATACTATGGTTTGCATTATGTATCTTTCTTTCTCTGCATGAAATCCTTTCCTAATCTCATTCTCTACTCAATTTCCCCTTAAAGCTCTTATCCTTCTGAACCTTTAAAAGATAATAAATAAGAATTTTCTATTAAAGATAATAGGCTTTCAGGGATCCATCTGCAAAAAGGAAATTAGAGGAAAAAAAATCTTATTAGAACCTTTTCCCATGATATAGATTGATCTGCAATTCACTGATTATAAATTTGTATTTTTTGCTTTATCAATCAACTCCATTTATTTTCGAATAACATCCCTTCAGGACATCAAAAATGAAATTAGTTCTTGGCAATTTCCTAAGGCAAAGGGGAAAAAGATATAGAACATGTCTTAGCTAAAAAAGAAAACTATAGGCAAATGCAAAACACCATGCAATTAAGTAGTAAAATATAAAATTTGAATGATGATCACCTATCCACTTCTACCTTAAAGGACATATTGGTACCCAACTAGGAAAATAGAAATTAATTATTGTATTTAAATAGAGGAAATTTAAGGACATTTTTTACACAGGTAATTAAGAAGTTGACAAGCCAAAAATGAGTCAGAGAAGTCACTTAGAGATTAGAAATAGCAGAAGGCTGCTTCCACACCTAGGCTGGAGAGAGAAAGAAAAGAAGACAATAGATTCTAAATGAACCTGGATGTCAACAGGTAGATCATGGAGAAGATGCAGCACTGCTGAGCTCACGCCACCTAAGGGTCAGAGAAGGGAAGAAAGTGCCTGGGCTCCTCCTGTCTTTCTTCACTCCAGTCTCCTGCCAGTACCTCTCATTGGCTGAATGCAAGCCACTGACAAAGGAGCTTGGGAATTGGCTTGAAGGGGTAGCTTCTTAAAAGAGAGCCCACATAGCCAAGACAATCCTAAGCAAAAAGAACAAAGCTGGAGGCATCATGCTACCTGCCTTCAAATGATACTACAAGGCTACACTAATCAAAACAGCATGGTACTCGTACCAAAACAGAGGTATAGACCAACGGAATAGAACAGAGGCCTCGGAGGCAATGCCACACATCTACAACCATCTGATCTTTGACAAACCTGACAAAGACAAGCAATGGGGAAAGGATTCCCCGTTTAATAAATGATGTTGGGATAACTGGCTAGCCATTTGCAGAAAACAGACACTGGACCCCTTCCTGACACCTTACACTAAAATTAACTCCAGATGGATTAAAGACTTAATCATAAGACCTAACACCATAAAAACCCTGGAAGAAAACCTGGCAAAACCATTCAGGACATAGACATGGGCAAGGACTTCATGACTAAAACACCAAAAACCTTGGCAACAGAAGCCAAACTAGACAAATGAGATCTAATTAAACTCCAGAGCTTCTGTACCGCAAAAGAAACCATCATTAGAGTGAACCAGAAACCAGCAGAATGGGAAATAACTTTTGCAATCTATCCATCTGACAAAGGGCTAATATCCAGAATCTACAGAGAACTAAAACACATTTGCAAGAAAAAAACAAACAAACCCATCCAAAAGTAGGCAAATGATATGAACAGATACTTTTCAAAAGAAGACATATGAGGCCAACAAACATATGAAAAAATGCTCATCATCACTGGTCATTAGAGAAATGCAAATCAAAACCACATTGAGATACCATCTCACGCCAGTTAGAATGGCAATCATTAAAAAATCTGGAGATAACAGATGCTGCAGAGGATGTGGAGAAATAGAAACACTTTTACACTGTTTGTAGGAGTGTAAATTAGTTCAACCATTGTGAAAGACAGTGTGGCGATTCCTCAAGGACCTAGAAATAGAAATTCCATTTGACCCAGCAATCCCATTACTGGGTATATTTCCAAAGAATTATAAATCATTCTATTATAAAGACACATGCACATGTATGTTCATTGTGGCACTGTTTACAATAGCAAAGACCTGGAACCAACCCAAATGCTCATTGATGATAGACTGGACAAGGAAAATGTGGCACATATACACCATAGAATATTATGCAGCCATAAAAAACAATGAGTTCATGTCCTTGTAGAGACAGGGATGAATCTGGAAGCCATCATTCTCAGCAAACTGACACAAGAACAGAAAATCAAACACCACATATTCTCACTCATGGGCAGGTGTTGAATAATGAGAACACATGGACACAGGGGAGGGGAGCACACACACTGGGGTTGTTGGGGCGTCTAGGGGAGGAACAGCGGTGGGTAGGGAGGTTGGAGAGCAATAACATGGGGATCAATGCCAGATATAGGTGACGGGGGGGATGGAAACAGCAAACCACATTGCCATATATGTACCTATGCAAAGATCATGCATGATATGCACATGTACCCCAGAACCTAAAGTACAATAAAAAATATATATGTATATATACACATACATATATACAGATAGATATACATATATATGCATGTATATGTATATATACATGCATATATATGTATGTGCACGTGTGTGTGTGTGTGTGTGTATATATATATATATATATTTTATTTTTTTTTTTTTTTAAAGAGTAGCCAAAGAGTAAACAATGGGGTTGGGTGTGGTGACTCACGCCTGAAATCCCAGCACTTTGGGAGACAGAGGCGGGCAAGGTCACTTGAGGTCAAGAGTTGGAGACCAGACTGGTTCACATAGTGAAACCCTGTCTCTACTAAAAAATACAAAATTAGCTGGGCATGGTGGTGTGCACCTGTAGTCCCAGCTACTCTGAAGGCTGAGCCAGGAGAATCGCTTGAACCTGGGAGGCAGAGGTTGCAGTGAGCCAAGATTGTGCCACTGCACTCTAGCCTGAGCAACAGACTTAGACTCCATTTCAAAAGGAAAGAAAGAAAGAAAGAAAGAAGAAAGAAAGAAAGAAGAGAAAGAAAAAAGAGAAAGCAATGGATCTATAGGCAACTGTGCCCTGACCAGTAAAAAAAAAAAGAAAGAAAGAAAATATGAGAAGATAGGAAGACACACATCATGAACATTGACCGTAAGCTCCATGAAGCTTGACAGACTGCCTACATCTCATTTATATATGCATTCCTGCTGGACCTGCAGCTTGGGATCACTCAGTCAATATTTGCTAACTAAATGAGTTAAAGGAATGCTGTTAGGACTTTCTTGACACCCAACATTAGCTTCACATTCTCCCTTTTCTATGTTCTTGCTTTTCTTTCCTTTCTCCTTTTACCACAGTGATGTACAACTAAGCCACAGCTGCACCCAGACTACAAAATGTTCTGGAGCACTGTCTCCTTCCAGACCAGGGTGCTCAGTTTTCTGTCTATAGTGTCCATTAGTAAGTGCTGGTGTTGGGAACAGGGGAAGAACCTGTGCAGGAAGATAGGGCCCTGGATAGCCTTGGCTTACCCAGCTCTTCCCTCTCCTGTTGTAGTTTTTGGGAAAACCGTAGAATGTGCTGAGGATGCAGTGTCCTGACATAAAGAGAAACCACCTGGAATAGCCCAGGCTTTTCCTTCCCTCCTTGAACAGGATGTCCTGCAATGCTTATGCTCAGTAACCCAGTGGCAAGCAGGGTGTAAAACCCATAGTGCATTGCTTTTGGTGTCCCTCAGCTGCAGTATAAAGTGGGCATGCACAGATGAGACTCCATCTGCCTGGGCAATTTTCCTGAGACTCAGGGAACTGACTCAGCATGGATTCTAGGCTTCAGTTTGTGTTAGCTGCCTATCCTTGAATAATAAATTTGCTTTGCCTGACTCATACGATTGTTCTTTCTTACCAAACTGGAGCTAAGAATGCAAGTAGTAGAGGTATGACTGCTGAAGCAGCTGTGTCTCCTTTGAGTCCCTGCCAGAGTCAAGAACTCTTTCAGAATTCTGGCAGCTGGGTTTGTGAAAAACCTCCCTCCAGACTTAGGAACATTTGAAGAAATTGGCAAGGTTTTAGAGTCGTCCCCTGGGATTGGAAATTAGTATACAGTGTTCCCCTTTTTTGTAATTGACACTGGTGCTTGGAATTCTGCTTAATAGGATAGAGATGAATTGTCACAAATGAGTAGAATCTGTTGGTCCACTACTCTGGCTATTGCTCTACTTGATTGGCATTGGATAGCAGAACAGATAGCAGCTAAGCAGAACAGAAATTAAGCTGGGCAGCTAATTTCTGACCTACCTTGCATTGCTAACCTATGGTTCTGTTCTCTTGCTACCCAAAGGGTTAATAGTACTCTCATGACTCACTTTTTAGAGAGATTTTGAAGCACAGCTATTGAACCTCAAGTGGTGTAGTTATTTCCATGAAGCCAATGGCCTCCAACGTTTATAAATTTTGCTCCATTAATAGAATATGTTTAAGTTCACATTCCCCAATATGTACATTTAAATAACTACTGTCTTGATACACATCATGGACCTAAGTGATGGTAACAGCTAACAACAGTGGACATAAATTCAGAATACAAATATTTCCTGTCTAATAATTTGAAATTTGGTTATCTAATTGCTTTTTAGATCTGATTATATTACCATAATTTTACCTCCTACTTTCGCTGATAAGAGTCCATGCTTAAGTGTAGAAGTGTCAGTTCTTCCTATTTATTCTCTATTACTCATGCATTCTTAGTATTTTCTTTAATTAGAAACAACATTTAAAGATATTTATTCATTTTGTGAGGGTCAAACTTAGATAAACTAGAAAATATTCATAACTCTATGTAATGGGCCCATGTAAACAGCAATGGATCCTGAAACAGATCAAACAAATGGATGAAAAAGTGCATGACTGTCAGCCCCATATCTGTGTGGCTCCCCCCTCCCAAAGTCAAGATGCCTCCTGTACCTGACATGTGCCTGCATGACCCACAGACCAGGACCATGGTATCCATCTATATGCCCAATATTAGAAAATATATTTCTTTCTTATTTCCTTAGATGGAGAAAATTATAAATAAAAGTTCCAACATATTTTTACCTCCCCCTTCTTGGGAGACTGCTGCTTTAAATGATATTGTTCTTTTTGTCAGAATTAAGATGTGCTAGAAACTCTGCTCCTCCACTGCCTGTACCTTCACTCATGCTAATTTTCTCCAAGAGATCTATAGTGCTTGAATAGTGTCTCCTACAAGATAGATCCAAGTCCTAATCCTCAATACCTGTGATTGTGAGATTACTTTGCAATGGAGTCTTTGCAGATATAATTAGGTTAATGATCAGAAGATGATGTGGTTCTAGACTTAGAGTGGGCTGTAAATCCTATGAAATGTTCTTATAAGAGATAGAAAAGAAGACACAGAGACCTAGATTGGAAGGCCATGTGAAGATGAGGCAGAAATTGCAGGGATGTGTCTGCAAGTCAAAAAATGCCAAGGGTTACCAAAATCCCCTACAAGCCAAGATAGAGGCATGGAATGTATTACCTTTTAGAGTCTTCTCTAAAACACTGCTAACACCTTTATTTTTGAATTCTGGCTTCCAGAACTGTGAAAGCATAAACTACTGTTATTTTAAGCAGTCAAGGTTTTGGTCACTTATTTCAGCAGCCTTGGGTGTCATTATAAGATCTTATTGTCTCTCTTTCCAGGTTAGGCCCTGTCAAGGATACCTCCCCCACAATACACCAGACAGGCTTATATAATTCTAAACTAAACTGTAAAATGTGCTGATTTTGTCCTAAACAACTTTAGAATCAAAGGATATGGCCAGGCAGCTCTTTCACTGGCTTAGAACTTGCATTGTAATTTAAGATACTCCTCAAATATGCCAGGTTCTTCAGAAGGCTAGTCTGCACAAAGTTTAAAAATGGCCCATGGTCATGATGGTATGCACCTGTAGTCTCAGCTACTCAGGAGGTTGAGGCAGGAGAACCACTTGAACCTGGGAAACGGAGGTTGCACTAAGCCAAGATTGTGCCCCTACACTCCAGCCTGGGTGACAGAGAGAGACTCTGTCTAAATAAATAAATAAATAAAAATAAATTTATTATCAGCATTGATAACTCCATAAACCTACTAAACAATCACACTCTCCTCCTCTCAGTTTGGAATATTCATGTGAACCCTTGGAACTAACAGAGCCATTTTGCTACCATGAGAAAAGCCAGCCTTAGGATGAAGCTGACACATGGACCTACGCAAATAATACAGAGAAGAAATTGCCATCCTGATCAACCCACACCTGAGCATAATTTCAATCTTATTGGTAACTAGGGCAATATAGCCTTATATTATTTAAGCCTGCTTACATTGGATATTTTATCACTTCCCACTGAAAGCATCCTAGCTGGTATACTCTCCTCTCCCTTTCTTGTCCTCACAGTCTCTTTTTATTTTTATCACATATACATTCAACAGTTATTAAGTCCTTGATATTGTGGGGAATTTGTGTTTCCTAGCTTTTTTTTCCTTGTATTATTTCCAACAAGTTTGACAGAATATTCTCAGTATAAACATAACAAGATACATTAGTGTTTTCTATTTCCTTTTGCCATCTAATAGACACAGTGATCAAGGAAAGTAAATTAAGACAGATGGGAATTACACATTGTTTATGTAAAAGTTAAGATGGAACAAATATATACATATACATATTCTTATGTATGTATAAATAATAAATATCTTATGAATATACTCTTATGTATATATTCTACTTTTATTCTCATAAACTTATGAAAAAAATGTAGTTTAGAACATCTTCCCCCAAACATAAATTTAACATAAATGTATAGTGCATCCAGTATAACAAGGCCATTGATAAACTTAAGATAAATGTATAGTGCATCCAGTATAACAAGGCTATTGACAAACTTAAGATAAATGTATAGTGCATCCAGTATAACAAGGCTATTTAAAAGGTACTAGGAGAAAAGATTATGCCATATTAAGATAAGAATTTTCTCCACTCTCTTGACAAAGTCATGGCACTCCAGTTGGGTCTATGAAGAAGTTCAGCTCAATTTGCCTTTTGATTTTCTGCCTTTGTGTAACTACTGTTTGACCATATCCCCTTGTCCTAGTCTGCTCAGGCTTCCATAACATAATACCACACACTGGGTGATTTAAACAACATATATTAATTTTATCAAGATTCTGGAGGCTGAAAGTCCAAGAGCAAGGTGTTGGCAGGTTTGGTTTTAGGGAGGGGCTCCCTCATTGGCTTGTAGATGGCTGCCTTCTAACTGTGTCCTCATATAGTCTTTCCGATGGATGTGCACTCTCTTCCTCTTCTTATAAGGTAGCCAGTCCTATAGAATTAGGATCACCACTATGGCCTCATTTTAGCTTAATTGCCTCCTTAAAGACCCTATCTCCAAATACAATCATATTGGAGGTTAGAGCTTCAACATATAAATTATCCAGGGGATATAATTCAGTCCATAACCCCTCTTTTTGTCCATTACATTTCTCATCCTGTAGGTATACTCTACATTTGAAATCTATCATATGCTCCCATACCCTTACGCAAAAGGGAGAGAGAGGGGTTTAAAAAGCAATTTGCAAAATAATAATATTGAGGGATAAATTAAGACAGATGTGAGTTATAAAGTGTAACAATGGTAATTTTCCAAAGATTTGGCCATAATGACCCTGCAAATAGTTGAAATAAGTCAACATCCTCTTTTGAGATAACTATTACCTGTTTGGTTTGTGTAGTCTGGTACAACTTGCATTTGTCAATCACATTTGTCAACACATACATTCCTACTGGCTGTAGCAAAATAGGCTAGTATCTACACACATCTATCACATAGAATCCATATCTCTGCATCCCTACTTAGACTGGGAATGATCATTCAATCAGACTGTTCAATTTCTCCCCTTACTTTACTATCAGACTAAGACCTTCTTTCTCCCCCTAATCCATCTTATTTCAAGCCACACGGATCCTTTCCATCTTTGATTGTCTATCACCAACACCACTGCTATCACCAGGATGTCTATCACCAGCACAATTACAGCTTCAGTGCCTAATCCCATCTTATATGGATTGCATTTACAGGCATGAATTCCTTTCTGAAATACATCATTCTGAGCATTGCCTTATCCCTAATCTTTATAACACCATAACATCATCCAGACTTGCCCTGTTGCCCTCATGGTCCCTAGCACATGTGGGGAGCTAAGTGAAAATTTGGAAAAGCATGTGGTACAGCCCAGCCATATGGGAGGCAGTAGGAAAAAGGCCCAAATCCCTTCTTTAGGGCATATATTTCCCCGTATCTCCCACTTCCGGGTTCTTTCTCTTATAGCTGGTCCCAAGACACTCTGTAACTACTCTGAGTCATTTTCTCCCTGTTGGCATTGAGGATAATGAAGATTGAGAATTGAAAATGCTCCTAATAACCCAGCAGCTCTTCTAATTTCAACATTTCTATTTTATGGAACCAGACAAATATGCTTTATTAACCATACTGTCTAGAGGACTTTAGATTCGGTATACTTACTGTGCCTGTAATACCAGTCACCACTTCCATTTTCCATGGATATCAAGCTAAACTTTGTGTGAACTTTAACAATGAACAAAAATTGATTAAAATCACACCTGCTAAATTATATTTTTTCCCAAGGATAGCTAACAATTTTCTGAATAAACCTGACCTTTTCACTTCCATTAATTTTAATATAAAGGTAAATGGAAATCACATTCAAACAAGTATATCAATCCACTTGGGAAAGTCTAAAAACAAACTTATGTCTGTGAAAATGAAAAGTAATTTACTGCTTTTATTAAGATGTATTGTAAAATCACAGTTGTGATCTTATGCATGTCTAGCAGCTCTGCAAGCCTATTTACAATTTTCTGGATTTAAAAAATATATATATTTGTTTCTGTTATAAATAAAGTGGCTTGTTTGTTTTTCCCACAACAAGAAGCATAATTCTTAAGGAGAAAAAGATTTAGATATTTTTTTTAAAAAAGAAGGCTTCTTTAATGTAAAACTCTATATCAGTAAAACCATTTAATTACAAGACATAGCTTTCCATATAGCATTTTTTAACATGATTTCACATATATTTTAATTATTTGAATCTCATCAGCAATGCAATGACTTTCTTGGTGACACATTTCAACCTCCAGGAGATGATAATGTCTCTGTCAAAGCATATCCTCTCCCCTTTTTTCCACAATGCTCATCCCAATACAGAGGGACTTGGATGTAGGTTCCAGATAAAGTGGGCTCCAAATTGTTCAAGGTACAAAAGAAGTGAAGATTTTGATGTGAACAACACAGATATAAGAGACTCTATCTTCTTTCTGTACTATATTCTGGGGTTTTTCTTTGGCTTCTTTCCATCCGCTCACTTGGTTGGTCTGAGGTTAGCACCCATTTCAGAGCCATACGCTGCTCTGAGGAAGAGGCAGAATCCAGGATGGATGCAAGAAACTTGGGCCTGATAAATACCAGAAGGGGTCCTTGTGATTTATGTGTGTGCAGGCCACAGCACCAGGGTTGAATATGACAGACCACTATAAGGTGATAGACACAGTGAGGAATGAAATAGGCATTTTAAGTGTCTTAAAATGGCCTCATGGACCAGTGAGAAGGAGCCAAGTACATGAGGTAACAGGGCAGCATGTGATCTTTCAAGATTAAGGCTAAATATCTTAAATTATGTAATGCCACTGTGACATCTGGTGCCTGTGCCCTCTCTGCAGGCCCATTTCCAGATAGCAATGGCCTCCCACTACCAGTGGACCAGGCAGATGCTAGGAATAGAGATTGCCCACTGTGATGCTCTCCCAAACCCACCAAGTGGCTCATACTATTTCATCCACCTAACGGGATTTCCCATATCATCTGAAACTGTCAAAAAAAATGTTTCCACACTTCAAAGCTTGCTTCCTGTGTGATAGTTCTTCTGACCATGCCCTCCTAGTTGAAGTGATGGTAGACTCATGCAATAAATTTGTACTGAATACCTACTAAGTACAACAAATTAGGTCAAATTCTGAGACAAAAATAGAATACATGGCCCCACCTGCCCTCATGCAACTTACAGTCTAATAAATTGACAATCACATTACACTGAAGTGAGGTAACTTACAGATGCTTAGAGGAGCAGCTTCTTCAAAGACAGTGAGTAAATTTTGAGCCCAAATCCCCCTACTTCTAGTAGCTATATCAATAATTATTCATCTAATTTACTAGAGAATTAATCATCTTATATCCAGAGACATCTCTCTCGGTTTGTGTTGAATTGCTATTTAAACAGCAATTGGTACTTAACTTTTCACATTATTTTCATAGATGACTTCAAATGCTATTCCCATTTTATTTCTTTATCTTTTTTAAAATTATACTTTAGGTGCATACTATATCTGGCATTTTTCCCCCATGTTATCCCCTCCCCACCCTCCCCACCCCCCCCACTGTCTCTCCCCTACCCACCCCCTCAACTGCCCCAGTGTGTGATGCTCCTCTCCCTGAGTCTATGTGTTCTTATTGTTCAACACCCACCTATGAGTGAGAACATGTGGTGTTTGGCTTTCTGTTCTTGTGTCAGTTTGCTGAGAATGATGGTTTCCAGATTCATCCAAGTCTCTACAAAGGACATGAACTCATAATTTTTTATGGCTGCATAGTTTTCCATGGTGTTTATGTACCACATTTGCTTTGTCCAGTCTATCATTGATGGACATTTGGGTTGGTTCCAGGTCTTTGCTACTGTACATAGGGCTGCAATGAACATATGTGTGTATGTGTCTTTATAGTAGAATGATTTATAGTTCTTTGGGTATATACCCAGTAATGGGATTGCTGGGTCAAATGGAATTTGTATTTCAAGATCCTTGAGAAATCGCCACACTGTCTTCCACAATGGTAGAACGAATTTACACTCCCACCAACTGTATAAGAGTGTTCCTATTTCTCCACATCCTTTCCAGCATTTGTTGTCTCCAGATTTTTTAATGATTGCCATTCTAACTGGCGTGAGATGATATCTCAGTGTGGTTTTGATTTGCATTTGTCTAATGACCAGTGATGATGAGCATTTTTTCATGTTTGGTGGCCTCATATATGTCTTCTTTTGAAAAGAGTCTGTTCATATCCTTTGCCCACTTATGAATGGGTTCGTTTTTTTTTTCTTGCAAATATGTTTTAGTTCTCTGTAGATTCTGGATATTAGCCCTTTGTCAGATGGGTAGATTGCAAAAATTTTTTCCCATTCTGTTGGTTGCCGATTCACTCTAATGATGGTTTCTTTTGTGGTACAGAAGCTCTGGAGTTTAATTAGATCCCATTTGTCTATCTGGGCTTTTATTGCCATTGCTTTTGGTGTTTTAGTCATGAAGTCCTTGCCTATGCCTGTGTCCTGGATGGTTCTGCCTACGTTTTCTCCCAGTGTTTTTAAGGTGTTAGGTTTTGTGTTTAAATATTTGATCCATCTGGAGTTAATTTTAGTGTAAGGTGACAGGTAGGGGTCCGGTTTCTGCTTTCTGCACATGGCTAGCCAGTTTTCCCAACACAATTTATAAAACATGGAGTCCTTTCCCCCATTGCTTGTTTTTGTCAGATTTGTCAAAGATCGGATGGTTGTAGATGTGTGGTGTTTCTTCTGGGTCTCTGTTTGTTCCATTGGTCTGTGTCTCTGTTTAAGTACCAGTACAATGCTGTTTTGATTACTGTAGCCTTATAGTAATGTTTGAAGTCCGGCAGTGTGATGCCTCTGGCTTTGTTCTTTTTGCTTCGGATTGTCTTGGCTATGCAGGGTCTCTTGTGATTTCATATGAAGTTTAAAGTGGTTTGTTCCAGTTCTGTGAAGAAGGTCATTGGTAGCTTGATGGGGATAGCATTGAATCTACAGATTACTTTGGGCAGTATGGCCATTTTCACGATATTGATTCTTCCTAATCATGAGCATGGAATGTCTCTCCATCTGTTTGTGTCCTCTCTTATTTTGTTGAGCAGTGCTTTGTAATTCTCCTTGAAGAGGTCCTTTACATCCTTTGTTAGTTGTATTCCTAGGTATTTTATTCTCTTTGTAGCAATGGTGAATAGCAGTTCACTCTTGATTTGGCTCTCTGTTTGTCTGTTATTGGTATATAGGAATGCTTGTGATTTCTGCACATTGATTTTGTATCCTGAGACTTTGCTGAAGTTGCTTATCAGTTTTAGGAGATTTTGGGCTGAGATGATGGGGTCCTCTAAATATACAGTCATGTTGTCTGCCAATAGAGACAATTTGACTTCCTCCTTTCCTAATTGAATATGTTTTATTTCTTTTTCTTGCCTAATTGCTCTGGCTAGAACTTCCAATACTATATTGAATAGGAATGGTGAGAAAGGGCATCCTTGTCTAGTGCCTGATTTCAAAGGGAATTCTTCCAGCTTTTGCCTGTTCAGTATGATATTGGCTGTAGGTTTGTCATAAACGGCTTTTATCATTTCATGATACATTCAGTCAATACCTAGTTTTTTGAGAGTTTTTAGCATGAAGGGCTGTTACTTTTTGTTGAAGGCTTTCTCTGCATCTATTGAGATAATCATGTGGTTTTTGTCTTTGGTTCCGTTTATGTGATGGATTACGTCTATAGATTTTTGTATGTTGAATCAGCCTTGCATCCCTGGGATGAAGCCTACTTGATTGTGATGGATCAGCTTTTTGATGTGCTGTTGCAATCAGTTTGCCAGTATTTTATTGAAGATTTTTGCGTCGATGTTCATCCTGGATATTGGCCTGAAGTTTTCTTTTTTAGTTGAATCGCTGCCTGGTTTTGGTATTAGGATGATGTTGGTGTCATAAAATGAGTTAGGGAGAATTCCCTCCTTTTGTATTGTTTGATACAGTTTCAGAAGGAATGGAACCAGCTCCTCTTTGTACATCTGGTAGAATTCGGCTGTGAATCTGTCTGGACCTGGACTTTTTTTGGTTGGTAGGCTACTGATTGCGGCCTCAACTTCAGCCCTTGTTATTCATCTATTGAGGGTTTCCACTTCCTCCTGGTTTACTCTTGGTAGAGTACAAGTGTCCAGGAATTCATCCATTTCTTCCTGGTTAACTGGTTTATGTGCATAGAGCTGTTTGTAGTAATCTCTGATGGTAGTTTGTATTTCTGTGGAATCAGTGGTGACATCCCCTTTAACTTTTTTTATTGCATCTATATTATTCTTCTCTCTTTTATTTTTTTATTAGTCTGGCTAGCAGTCTATTTTGTTGATCTTTTCAAAAAACCAGCTCCTGGATTTATTGATTTTTTTGAAGTGCTTTTTCTATCTTTATCTCCTTCAGTTCTGCTCTGATCTTATTTCTTGTCTTTTGCTAGCTTTTGAGTTTTTTTGATCTTCCTCCTCTAGCTCTTTCAATTTTGACAATAGGGTGTCAATTTTAGGTCTTTCCTTGTTTCTCATGTGGGTATTTATTGCTATAAATTTCCCTCTCCACACTGCTTTAAAGGTGTTCCAGAGATTCTGGTAAGTTGTGTCTTTATTCTGATTGGTTTCGAAGAACATCTTTATTTCTGCCTTCATTTCATTGTTTATCCAGTCGACACTCAGAAGCAAGTTGTTCAGTTTCCAAGTGGTTGTGTGGGTTTGAGTTTGTTTCTTAATCCTGAGTGCTAGTCTGATTGTGCTGTGGTCTGATAGACTGTTATGATTTCCATTCTTCTGCATTTTCTGATGAGTGCTTTGCTTCCAATGATGTGGTCAATTTTAGAGTAAGTGCAATGTGGTGCTGAGAAAAATGTATATTCTGTGGATTTGGGGTGGAGCTGTCTGTATATGTCTATTAGGTCCTCTTGGTCCAGCTCTGCATTCAAGTCCTGAATGTCCTTGTTAATTTTATGTCTCCCTGATCTGTCTAATATTGACAGTGGAGTGTTGAAGTCTCCCACTATTATTGTGTGGGAGTCTAAATCTTGTTTTAGGTCTTTAAGAACTTTCTTTATCTATCTAGGTGTTCTTGTCTTGGGTGCGTATATATTTAGGATAGTTAGCTATTCTTGTTGGATTGATCCTTTTACCATTATGTAGTGTCCTTCTTTGACTCTTTTGATCTTTGTTGGTTTGAAGTCCCTTTTATCAGAGGTTAGGATTGTAACCCCTGCTTTTTTTTTTTTTTGATCTCCATTTGCTTGGTAAATCTTCCATCCCTTTATTTTGAGTCTATGTGTGTCTTTGTATGTGAGATGGGTTTCTTGAATACAGCACACCAATGGTTCTTGACTTTTTAACCAGTTTGCCAGTCTGTGTCTTTTGATAAAGGGCGTTTAGGCTGTTTACATTCAATGTTAATACTGTTATATGTGAATTTGATCCTGCCACTTTGTTACTGGCTGGTTTTCTTTCCCATTAGTTGACTCCTTTTCTTCATTACATTTTTGGTCTTTGTAAATTGGTTTGCTTTTGCAGTGACTGGTACTTGTTCTTTTCCTTGCTTAGTGTTTCTTTCAGGAGCTCTTGTAGGGCAGGTCTGATGGTGACGAAATCTCTCAGTAATTGCTTATCTGTAAAGGATTTTATTTTTCCTTCACTTACAAAGCTTAGTTTGGCTGGATATGAGATTCTGGGTTGAAAGTTCTTTTCTTTAAGGATGTTGCATATTGGCCCCCACTCTCTCCTGGCTTGTAGGATTTCTGCCAATAGATCCACTGTGAGTCTGATTGGCTTCCCTCTGTGGGTGACCTGACCTTTCTCTCTGGCTGCCCTTAGCATTTTTTCCTTCATTTCAACCCTGCTGAATCTGACAATTATATGCCTTGGGGTTGCTCTTCTTAAGAAATATCTTTGTGGAGTTCTCCGTATTTCTTGAATTTGAATGTTGGACTGTCTTGCTAGGCTTGGGAAGTTCTCCTAGATAACATTCTGCAGCATGTTTTCCAGCATGGA
This sequence comes from Ateles fusciceps, assembly GCA_036589455.1. Lineage (NCBI taxonomy): Eukaryota > Metazoa > Chordata > Mammalia > Primates > Atelidae > Ateles > Ateles fusciceps. The sequence continues at coordinate 6,410,594 of JAZHEH010002982.1, read as the reverse complement.
TTCATACTCCCCATCATATTCAGGTACACCAATCAAGCATATATTAGGTCTTTACACATAATCCCAATTTCTTGGAGGCTTTGTTCATTTCTTTTCACTCTTTTTTCTCTTGTCTTGCCTTCTCTTTTTATTTCATTGAGTTGATCTTCAATCTCTGATATCCTTTCTTCAGCTTGATTGATTTGGCTATTAAAACTTGTGTTTGCTTCATGTAGTTCTCATGCTGTGTTTTTAACTCCATCAAGTCGTTTATGTTCTTCTCTAAACTGGTTATTCTAGTTAGCATTTCGTCTAACCTTTTTTCAAGGTTTTTGGTTTCTTTGCATTGAGTTAGAATGTGTTCCTTTAGCTCAGAAAAGTTTGTTATTATCTACCTTCTGAAGCGTCCTTCTGTCAATTTGTTGCACTCCTTCTCAGTCATGTTGTGATCCTGCATTGTTGAGGAGTTGTGATCCCTTGAAGGAGAAGAGGTGTTCTGGTCTTTGATGGTTTCATCTTTTTTGAGCTGGTTTTTTCCCATCTTCGTGGATTTATCTGGCTGTGTTGTCAGGAAGCTGCTTGATGAGCTCGCTTGTTTGCCTGTGGAGGCACTACTGGGTTTCTAGGGACTCCTTCAGGTTACTAGGGAAGCTTCCTGTGTCTTCTTTATTTACACTGGTGGTTTAGGCCCGCCTTTTCTGCTGGCCTGGCAGCACTGCTGGGTTGTTGAGAATGCCGTCCAGTTGCTACGTAGGCTTCCTGCGTTTTCTGTTAAAACATTTAGCCCAGTCCCACCCCTCTAATAGTGGGTTGTGCCTTCTTCCACTGGGCTGGATCATTCAGGGTTCAGCTCAAACTGTGGCACTGGTTGTGTAACCCACTAGAGTCAGAGCTTCAGCTCTCTGGGGTTTGTGGGGGGAGGGTAGGGGCCCACCCAGCCGAACCTGCCTGTCTCCCCCTTTCAGCTTCCTCTCTCTCTCTGGGGTAGGGGCCTGCCCAGCTGCTCTGTCTGTCCTCCTGCTTACAGCTCCCTCTCTCTCCGGGCGGGGGGAGGGGGCAATAGCTTGGTCCGCAGGCACTCCCTGCTGGCTTTTGGGCTTATGTGTCTGTTTAGGTCTGTGCACCAATCCATATTCCCATTTTATAATAGTAAATTTTACAATCTTGACAGTGTTGTAAGTTCCCACAAGGCAGACATTTTCTCATAACAGCCTCAGCCTTCTCCGACTGCCACCCTCCCCCATTCCCATCAATTCCATGGATGTAGTTGGCACTCGGTTTTCCTGGGTTTGATTGAAAAGTACATAAATTCAGGAATTAAATACACTGCTGTCAAAAGATGGCACTAACATTACAGATTATGCTTTTTTGCAAAATTTAGGTATCTTCTTTAAAATTCAGTTTCCCCACTTTTAAAATTAGAACAATAATTTCTACCTTGAAAGATTATGGTTAAGAGTTAAAGAATCATTCATAATAAACCATCTAGTGCTTTGCCTTGCACACAGAGCACCTTAAAGCATAATCTTTATCTGATCTGAAGAGCTTAATTATAGCTAGAGGGCTCTGAATTCAAATCCTGCCTCCTCTAATGAACAGATAGTGTGACATGGATGATGTATACACTCCCTTTAAACCCTAGCATTCTCATCTATAAAATGAGAACAATAATAATGGAACCCATCTCCTGAGATTTTTGTAAAGATCAAATGGAATAGTGTCTGTGGAGCACTAGACATGGTACCTGGCATATAGAAAGCACTCCACAAATGTTAGCACTTAAGAATTATATTCATTAACTTGCTTCAAGGGTATGATGTGTGAATCCTTAAGATTAAAGGTGATCACGTTATTTATCTAGAGATTTATTTTTATCATCTTTTCCTGTAAATTTTTAGGACCTAACCAAGGAGTGAGAAAAGGCTCTCTTAAATTGAACAACAATAATAATAACAATAATACTAGTACACAATCACAAAGCTCCTGCACATTCTCTGTTGCCACTTTGCTGACAAGCAAATCTATCAATGGTTGTGTGTTTGAACAACAGTTTCATAAGCCAGCACAGCTCATCAAAAGATGAATAGGAAAGGCACAAATCCTGTATGTAAATTGCTCACAGTCTCATTAGGGAGTAGGACAGGCAAAGAAAGGGTACCAATGTGTGTCGTATGTACTTATTGTTAGGGGACGTTTACTGTACAAAAGAGCTGGACCCACTGTTCACAAAGAGGAAACAATAAAGAAAAGCTCCAGTGAAGAGGCTGTGCATGAATTCAGTCATAAAGGCAGAGTTAAAGCCTACCAGGCAGAAGAGACAGAGGAAGTGACGTGGTCAAAGATTCCGAGGCATGACATGGCACGGGATGACAAAAGGAAAAGGTTTGAGTTGTTTTTGTGTTTGTGATGTCGATGTGAATTGGGGAAACACTAGAAGAGAAGTAAGAACCAAGTTATCTAGGAACTTTACCTAAATTTTCGTGATTTTTGACTTTTTAGGATCACAGATTTCTTCAATTCTTGGTAAATAATTTTTACTCTCTCTCAGGAAAAGATATATACACACATATTTTTATAAAATACCCTTAATACTGGGAAAGGTGGGAAGTAATCTATACCTAGGAATTTTTTTTTTTTTTTTACTCTGTCTATTGATAAGCACATGGCGTCTCCATAGGATGATACAGCAATGGAGGCAGTGGCGGGGGTAGCAGTGTGGGGAGGTAATTGATTCTCCAACAAAAACAGTTGCTTTTTGTTTTATTCCTGGAGACTTGCTAAGTTTTTATTTTAATAGTTACTCCTCCTGCATACAACATACAAATGCTTTGTATTCTGTGACTCTTGTGGGGGATCCAGGCTTTAGGATTAAGCTGGTTCCGAAGGAGGCAGGACAAAGACATGGAAGTGAATATGGCTTTAACTGATAATTTTCAGTCACAGAATCAGTACAGCCTTATGTCTATCTACAACAGGGCTCTCCTTTCATGGTAGCTATTAAAGTTCCTATGTGTTTCAACAAATCTGAATTAGACTTTTCTTGTATCTAACAGTATTGTAACTAATAGATTACAAAAATAGGCACATACTCTCCTTTTTGTTCAACAGACTACAGCAGCATCCTTCCTTTCCATTCACTCCCTTGACCTTGTCCCTTCTGGTTCCTCTGTTCTTCCCACACTGTGTTGTCTCATCTCTCAGTTAATTAATTCCATTCTTCTTGTTGGTGCTGGAGTATTGGGAGACCTTCAAGTCCCACATTTACTCAGCAGGTTCATCGGTTTGTCTTAATAAATAAACCTTCCTCTTGCTGGTACTAACTTCCTCTTAAAACACAGCTCTAGGGTTTACAATGTTATCCTCTGCCTATCAAAGACTGCTAAGGTTTCTTACCTCATACTTAGTTATGAGCCAAGAGCCTCAGAGATATGTGACAAACTATCTAATAGTAACGGGGAGAAGAAAGCTTCGTTCTGCTATAATGGTGTCTGTAGTGTGGGCAGAGATTTCCCCAAAGGCCTCACTGTGGAACAATACTGTTCAAGTGAAAGTCTCTTAAGTGTCCACATTTTCTTTTTATGTCTGGGAATTAAATTATCAAAATATGTCCTTGTGCTAGATATCACTCTTCTCTTTCTCTCTCAATACACACACATACACACATATGTATATATTATTATATGCATATTTATATTTATACACACACAGACATATATACAGCTTGGGCCATGCCTTCATAGTACCTCCAATATGTTTATAGCATGTTTTTCTGAGTTTATGTCTGTAAGACAATTCTGTAAGGTATTTCAGATTATCAAAATTTAATGGTTTATAGTTTTATGTCCTCCTGCCTAGAGCAGCCTGTATACTCATGGACAAATAGAACAATAGATTTGAAGTGGATTGTAAGGTCCAGCTTATCCAGTCATTAAAAAATAGGTACTTGTCTATAACGCATAATGCCTGGGAAGTAATAACTGGGAATATGGAACACATCATGAAAGCACTCAAAAATGGGAATTGCCTGTTACTGACCAATCAAACCTCTATTTCAGGTTATTACTTTGGGAAAGATGCCTGACTATACAGACAATATTCAGAATATGTATGACCATCTTGTTTTTATTCATTTGAATGCTCTAAGCCCACCTTTCCAAATGCATGCTGTGAAAATGCAAGAAGTGAGGTATGCAGTTGCTCTTGCTCTCTGGAATTTATTCATCCCACGATCACTTCCAACGGCCTTGTTCTCAACTCTCCGAACTTTCACTCCCCTTTCCAAGGTCCCTTGACTGATTGAGCCTTATTCTCCTGGCTTAAATTTCATCAACGCTTGTTCTAGAAGGGCTGTTACTTCCTCCCTGATCTCACGTGTTCTGACTATCGACAAGAGGCAGCTGACTCCTTGACCCTCTTGTATTGATTATTTATTGCTGCAAAACAGATAATGTCAAGAGTTAATAGCTAAAAATGACTAATTTATCTCACACAATTTCTGAGGTCAGACCTCCATAGGAGTCTTGGCTGGGATTGTTCTGGCTCGTGGTCTCTCATGAGGTTGCAGTTAAGATGGCAGATAGGGAAGCAGTCGACTGAAGGCTTTACTGACACTGAAGCATCCACTTCCAAGACGCCTAATTCTCCTAGCTCCAGGCAAGATGCCTCAGTTTTTTCCCATATGGGCCTCTTTTTATGATACGGAAGCTGGCTTCCCCTCAGAGGGGAACCAAGAGCAGGGGCGAGGGTAACTACAAGTGTTTTATATTCTATCATGATTATGTTAATGATGTTGTAAGAGCAGAGGCACAAAGCTTAATTCATTCTATGGGGTAATGTTTTAATATTTTAGAAGTATACCTATCTTTACATTAAAACATGTCTCTTTTGATTCCAACATGAAATACAAATATTTCCACATAGAAGAGGACATTTCTTTTATAAATATGTGAAATGTAATATAACATAAAATATACAGTACATAAAATCAACTATATGAATAGTGAAAACAGATCACAGGGGAATTGTAAACATTTGAATAATGTTGGCAATGTAGACACCAAACCAAATCTATAAGGTAAAACTATAAGAAGGATATTTCGGAGAGGTATACTTCTGCCCCTGATGTAAGATCTAGAATGTGACTTATAGAGAGTAGAGAAAAGAGATACATTCTGGCTGAACTTCCTACAGGATAATAATAACTGTTGTGCCTCTGCTAGTCTTTTTGCAGTCTCCCTCCTGTTTAGTTACCTATGATCTCTTCTACTTGGATAACTTACCATGAACTTACTAACTTAGAGAATTCTATGTCTACTAACTAACTTCGGTAACTTTCCTTCTCTGATGCATTAGCTTTTGTTTCTGATCGATGTGATTAACTCAACGCCACCCAGTTCAGCAGTTACTAATATGCACCAAGAGTTACTATAAGACTGTAACTTAAAGCCAGGCAGGCAGTCTCAAAAGGCTGTGTCTGGTGGCTTTTCTGCAAAAAGGTTGTAACCCAGAGGTTCTGTCTATGTGAAGGCAGCTCAATAATATTCCTACGAAAAAGGTATGAGCTAAGGACCTGACACATTATCTCAGGAGGTACACTATCATTATAGTGCTATATTGGGTACCTTTTGCATTGTCAATAGCTCCAATGATTAAAAGAGAGAATGAATATGACAGACATCTTGATCCATGCTTTATTTCAATCATCTCACTTGATCCTTCAAACCCTAAGAGATATTAATATAATTAGATATTTTTTCATTGTAGAAATTAATGCTAAAAAATAAATAGCACACTAAAAATGCCATAATTGAAACCCAAACTTGCCAGCCTGCAAAGGCCACTCTTCGACCATAATATCCTTGTGCTTTTTTCAAGCGATAAGGCTTTTCCCTCTCCTCTAGTGACTTTTTCATTCACCTCTCCACCTTGGCTTTATGGCACACACACGCGCACGCACACACACACACACACACACACACACCCTTAGGTTAGCTCACCATTATTTCTTTAGTACCTGTTATTTGATTTTTTGCCAACCAGGCACCAAACAAACTGACTTAATTTTTTATATTCCATCTAGTTTGCTAAATGATAAGGGACATGTACTAATAAAATAATATCCCAGAGGACATTTTCACATTTTACTTGTTGTTTCTCTTTTAAAATTTCCATCATTAAAAGAGCCAAACAGCCATAGGCTCTGAATATAATAGCTTCAGTTGCAAATAAAAGAACTGTCTTTATGGATGGAAGGTGTGAAAAGGACTATTGCAACTGTTGCTCAGCTACTTGCACACAGAACATTGTAGTATGTTCAAATAAATGAGGACAGCAGTGAATAAACTAGTCTTAAACTTGTAAGATTTTCCATACCTGGATTTCAGATCATTTTAGAGGCAAATACTAATTAATTTTTTTCTCCTAATTTTTCATACAGACAAATTTAGGCACAGAGGAGATAATGAACTTGGCAGAGAATCAAGAGCAAGACATTGATGAAAAAGGATGCTGATTTAAATGCTTCCTGCTTGCATTTCTCATAATGAAAGCACAGCCATACTGTTACACTTGTATTTTATGGTTCACTGAAGAGCTGCAATAACAAATTTTAAATACCTATCAAATGTCATAAAATGTCATTTAATATTGTTCTTGGTTTGTAAAGGGAAAATGAAAACTGACAAAGTTCATGTATATTTTGTGCTGGTTCAAAACACTAAATGCCATAGTATAAGACTTTCAACAAATATATAGTCAATTGTAATATGGTAATACTAAATAATAGTGTGCTACATCTTTTCAAGAGAAAGCAGTCATATTAAAAAGGTTATTTTAATGATGCTGTAAACAATTTCTTTGGCTGCATCACAGCCTAGGTTCAGTTGATAATAAAAATTGCCTTTGAACGAAGTACTCTAAATTTTTACAAGACTCCAATTCTCCTGTGCAATTATGGAATTTGAAATGTAATTCTCCCTGGAACCATAAAAGAATTAGACCAGAGAAATGCTGTTAAGAATAAAGCAAGATAAAAAGGAATTGCTTCAAAGACCCTTTTTATTCTTCTATTTCTTAGTGTCATGTTATATTCCAAGTCACTATGTTGTTATGGAAAAGGGCAATGAGATAATCTGATCTAGACAATTGAGCATTTCTAGAATGTTGACTCAGGGATATTTTTTCTCTTGATAATTATGTATTAATTCAATATGGACAACTGTGTGTGAAATACTCAAAGAATTTCCAGAGGAATGGACTATACGTGAATGCACACCTGTTTGGCATTGGTTTATTGTGGACTCAGCACTGTGTTGGGTACAATGGCTCAGGCAAATGGTTTGGGAACATGGCCCCTGCTCTGGATATGCATGGCATTTGTTTATCATTTGAGGTGGTTATTCCAACTTAACTTCTATCTCTATTTCACATGAAATTAATCATCAAGTCCTACAGATTCTACCACCTTCGTAATCTTTCTTTCTTTTTTTTTTTTTTTTTTTTTGAGATGAAGTTTCACTCTTGTTGCCCAGGCTGGAGTGCAATGGTCAGATCTCAGCTCACCGCAACCTCTGCCTCCCGGGTTCAAGTGATTCTCCTACCTCAGCCTCCCCAGTAGCTGGGATTACAGGCATGCACCACCACTCCCAGCTAATTTTGTATTTTTAATAGAGACGGAGTTTTACCATGTTGATCAGGCTGGTCTCAAGCTCCTGACCTCAAGTGATCCACCTGTCTTGGCCTCCCAAAGTGCTGGAATTACAGGTGTGAGCCACCATGCCCAGCCTATAATCTTTCAAATCTGCCAATTTTACTATATCTCCAATACCACTATCATGATAAGCTCCTAACTGCTCTCTTTGTCTTTAATCCTATCCACTTCAATTCATTTTGAACAATAGTTCGGAAATAAAATTGTAAGTATATTAGCCCTCCATTTTAAACTGTTTCAGAGTATTTTCATTGAACTCCTGTTAGAGTTCAAGCCCATCAGCATAACTATGCAAGGTCCCCTATAAGCTGACCCTTCTTAACTCCTAGCTTAGATTTTTTTACTCCTTCCACAAATATTTCATCCAAATAAAATATCACGTAGTTTTTGAGCAGGAAAGATTCTTCTCTCTTCTTGTCCCACGTCCTTTTTGTTTCCTCTTTCTAAAGCGTACTTCCCCCTCTCCTTTCATCTGTCTCACTTTACCAGTCTGTTGAGACTTAGTTGAGAAATCACATCTTTCATTTTGTCTTTCCCCACCCTCTCCTTTCCCATGAATTAGGTCCTTCTTTTATGTAAACAATTAGCTTAGGTATTTATAATTGATGCTGTACTTATATGGTTCTGTTGTCTTCCATGAATGTGTGTTAGATCTTTGAAGACAAATATTACGTTTTATTCATCTTATGAAATTTGTCCTACACAGAATTCAGCACATGGTTATCCATTCAAATGTTTGTGGAATAAATAGGAATAAACTCAAATGAAAGAGAATATATTTTAATTTTATCCTAATTTGCAAATTCCTGCATCTTATTCCCTTCACTGCAAACTATCGCCACTGAGAGAGCTGGTATTGGAGTTCATACTGTTGATTTCTAACACTTTTAAACAAAAAACTATGTTTCAATTATAAACCATATATTTAGATAAGAGTACTTCTTCATCAACTATAAGAACATAAATTGTAAGATGCATTCTCTCTACTGAGATGTTAAAATGTAGGGGAGAAATATGTGTTTTATAATTAATGAAATAAAATTCATTAAGGTCTTACCATATGCTTGGCCCCCTGCTGTATTTTATATTAACTAATTCTCTTAATCTTCACCACAGTCATATGAGGAGGGTATTTTTATTATTCTCATTTGAAAAATTAATAAACTAAGTTCAAAGAAAGGTAATTTTCTCAAAGTTACTTGGATTATAAGTGGCAATGCTAGGATTTATCTCTATCTTACTCTACTGTCTGAAACATTCTTGACATTCCTTTATTGGGTTCAGTACTAAAAGGAAACCATAGAAAATAATATTATGGGTCCTCATTGTAGAATATGCTTTCCTTGTCTTCATCATACACATACATGCACACGTAAATGCTCACAAAGTGTTGGAACTGCAGGTGTGAACCACCGTGCCTTGGCTTCATCATGTACACACATGCACACATAAATAAATATGAATAAATGCAAATAAAGAGAACATACATTAATTTTATCCTAATTTGCAAATTCCTGAATTTTATTTCCTTCACTGCAAACTATTTCCATTGAGAGAGCTGGTATCGAAGTTCATAGTGTTGATTTCTAATGTTACTAAACAAAAAACTATGTTTCAATTATAAATCATATATTTAAATAAGAATACTTGCTTCATCAACTTTAAGAACATAAGTTGTAAGACACACATCATACACACACATGCACACACAAATATACACAGTAATTCTAAACAGTGTGGTACATCCCTTTCTTTAAATTTTGTTAAAATATCTCCTGAGAAAAATGGAGACAAGTGGAGGAGAGAATCTCAGAGCTTGAAGACTATCTTTCTGTAATAAATCAGGCAGACAAGAATAGAGATAAAAATAATAATAAACAAAACCTCCAATAAATATGGGATTGCGTCAAGAGACAGAACTTACAACCGATTGGAGTACCTCAAAAAGATGGGGAAAATGTAATTAAGTTGGAAAACATACTTCAGGATATTATCCAGGAGAATTTCTCCAACCTACCAACACAGGCCAAGATTTAAATTCAAAAAATTCAAAGAACACCAGTAGGATATTCCATGAGATCAACCCCAGGACACATAATCATCATATTCTCCAAGGCTGAAATGAAAAAAAAATATTTTAAGGGCAGCCAGATAAAAAGTCCAGGTCACCTACAAAGGGAAAGTCATCAGACTAACACTCGACCTCTCAGTGGAAACCCTACAAGCCAGAAGAGATTGGGGCCAATAGTCAATATTCTTGAAGAAAATAATTTCCAGCCTAGAACTTCATATCTGGTCAAACTAAGCTTCATAAGCGAAAGAAAAATAAGATTCTTGGAGAAGGATCCAAGATGGCCGATTAGGAGCAGCTCAGGATTGCAGTTCCCAGTGAAAGCGCGGAGGGTGAGTGAAGGCCGCATTCCCAGATGGATTTTTATTGCCCACAGACCAGGAGATTCCCAGGCAGAGGAGCCCCACGGGTCGCCAGTACGCCTGGTTTGGCTGGCGCAGCTGTTTCCGCCAGTGCGGCGGCACGGCTGTTTTGGCCGGCACCCTGGCGCGGCGGTTCCCCATACAAAATACATGGGTCCAGGTGCCCTTTTAGCTGGCAATTGGAGCTCCGGGGAAGGCAGAGTCGCCCATTCATCTGATTAAAAAAGGGGACTGAAACAGGCAGCCAGGCCAGGAGATTTCCCAGGCAAAAAAAGCACCACGAAACTCAGAGCCCGCTGCTTCAGCTGGCACAGTGGGTCGCCACACGGGAAATCACACAGATCCCGGCGCCTTTTCAACAGGTGACTGGAACACCTGGGAGACAGTCGACCATTCAACTAGAAAAAAAAAAAAGAAAAAAGGCTCTGAGGCAGGGAGCCAGGTGATCAGGCTTGGCTGGTCCCACCCCCACAAAAAAACACCAATCAGAAACACTCTGATTGAGAGTTTCACAGCAAGCACAGCTGAACCCGGGACAGTCCAGCTCTGCGGAGGAGGGGCGTTCGCCATTACTGAGGCAATCCACCACTATGGAGGTAGTTTGCCATTGCAGAGGCAGCCCGCCATTGCCGAGGCAGTTCTAACTACACCGGTATAAACAGGACTGCAGGGGAAGTTCCCACGGCAGCTGGGCGGAGCCCACAGCAGCTCAGCAAAGCCTTTGCAGGCAGACAGTGACTAGGCTGCCTCCTCGCTGGGCAAGGTAGCCCTGAGAAAAAGGCAGCAGCACAAGGGAAACATAAATAAAGCCCTAACTCCCTGGGACAGAACACCTGGGGAAAAAAAGGGGTTTATGAGTTCTGCTGCAGCAGACTTAAACGTACCTGCCCAGCAACTCTGAATGAACAATGGAGCTCACAGCTCAGCACTTGAGCTCCTATAAAGGACAGACTGTCTCCTCAAGCAGCTCCCTGACCCCTGTATATCCAACGAGTCACCTCATAAAGGAGAGCTCAGACTTACATCTGGCGGTATCCTTCTGGGGCAAAGATAGCAGAAGAAGAAACTGGCAGCAACCCTTACTGTTCTGCAGCCGCTGCAGGTAATTCCCAGGCAAGCAGTGCCAGGAGTGGACCTCAGCAGTCCTATAGTAGAGGGGCCAGACTGTTAGAAGGAAAACGAAGAAACAGAAAGAAATAACTTCATCATCAACAAACTGGACGTCCACTCAGAGACCCCATCTGAAAATCACCAACCACAAAGACCACACATAGATAAATCCACAAAGATGGGAAGAAACCAGTGCAAAAAGGAGGAAAACACCCAAAACCAGATCGCCTCTCCTCTTACAAGGGATCACAACTCCTCACCAGCAAGGGAACAAGGCTGGATGGACAATGAGTGTGATGAAATGACAAAATCAAGCTTCAGAACATGGGTAATAAGAAACTTCTGTGAGCTAAAAGAACATGTTCTAACCCAATGCAAAGAAACTAAGAACCATGAAAAAAGATTTGACGAAATGCTAACAAGAATAACCAACTTAGAGAGGAATATAAGTGAATTGATGGAGCTGAAAAACACAACACAAGAACTTCGCGAAGCATACACAAGTTTTGACAGCTGAATTGACCAAGCAGAAGAAAGGATATCAGAGGTCGAAGATCAACTCAATGAAATAAAAGGAGAAGGAAAGAGTAGAGAAAAAAGGGTAAAAAGAAATGAACAAAATCTCCAAGAAATATAGGACTATGTGAAAAGACCTAATCTACATTTGATAGGTGTACCTGAATGTGACAGAGAGAATGAATCCAAGCTGGAAAATACTCTTCAGGATATTATCCAGGAGAACTTCCCCAACCTAGCAAGGCAGGCCAATATTCAAGTCCAGGAAATACAGAGAACACCACAAAGATATTCCTCAAGAAGAGCAACCCCAAGGCACATAATCGTCAGATTCACCAGGGTTGAAATGAAGGAGAAAATGCTAAGGGCAGCCAGAGAGAAAGGTCGGGTTACCCACAAAGGGAAACCCAGCAGACTCACAGCAGAGCTCTCAGCAGAAACCCTACAAGCCAGAAGAAAGTGGGGGCCAATATTCAACATCCTTAAAGAAAAGAACTTTCAACCCAGAATTTCATATCCAGCCAAACTAAGCTTCATAAGTGAAGGAAAAATAAAATCCTTTACGAACAAGCAAGTACTCAGAGATTTCATCACCACCAGGCCTGCTTTACAAGAGCTCCTGAAAGAGGCACTAAACATAGAAAGGAACAACTAGTACCAGCCACTCCAAAAACATACCAAATAGTAAAGAGCATCAACACAATGAAGAAACTGCATCAACTAATGGGCAAAACAGCCAGCTGGCATCAAAATGGCAGGATCAAATACACACATAACAATATTAACCCTAAATGTAAATGGGCTAAATGCCCCAATCAAAAGACACAGACTGGCAAACTGGATAAAAAGCCAAAACCTGTTGGTGTGCTGTATCCAGGAAACCCATGTCACATGCAAAGATACACAAAGGCTCAAAATAAAGGGATGGAGGAAGATTTACCAAGCAAATGGAGAGCAAAAAAAACCAGGAGTTGCAATTCTCATCTCTGATAAAATAGACTTTAAACCAACAAAGATCAAAAGAGACAAAGAAGGACATTACATAATGGTAAAAGGATCAATGCAACAAGAAGAGCTAACGATCCTAAATATATATGCACCCATTACAGGAGCACCCAGATACATAAGGCAAGTTCTTAATGACTTACAAAGAGACTTAGACTCCCACACAATAACAGTGGGAGACTTTAACATCCCATTGTCAATATTAGACAGATCAACGAGACAGAAAATTAACAAGGATATCCAGGACTTGAACTCAGATCTGGACCAAGTAAACCTAATAGACATTTACAGAACTCTCCACCCCAAATCCACAGAATATACATTCTTCTCAGCACCACATTGCACCTACTCTAAAATTGACCACATAATTGGAAGTAAATCACTCCTCAGCAAATGCAAAAGAACGGAAACCATAACAAACAGTCTCTCAGACCACAGTGCAATCAAGTTAGAACTCAGAATTCAGAAACTAACTCAGAACCACACAGCTTCATGGAAACTGAACAACTGGCTCTTGAATATTGACTGGATAAACAATGAAATGAAGGCAGAAATAAAGATGTTCTACAAAACCAACGAGAATGAAGACACAACATACCAGAATCTCTGGGACACATTTAAAGCAGTCTCTAGAGGAAAATATATAGCAATAAATGCCCACATGAGAAGCAAGGAGAGATCTAAAATTGACACCCTATCATCAAAATTGAAAGAGCTAGAGGAGCAAGATAAAAAAAAACTCAAAACCTAGCAGAAGACAAGAAATAACTAAGATCAGAGCAGAACTGAAGGAGACAGAGACACAAAAAACCCTTCAAAAAATCAATAAATCCAGGAGCTGGTTTTTCGAAAAGGTCAACAAAATAGACAGACCACTAGCCAGATTAATAAAAAAACAAAAAAGAAAATAATCAAATAGATGCAACAAAAAAATGATAAAGGGGATATCACCACAGATTCCACAGAAATTCAAACTATCATCAGAGATTATTACAAACAACTCTATGCACATAAACTAGTAAACCTGGAAGAAATGGATAAATTCCTGGACACATGCATCCTCCCAAGCCTAAACCAGGAAGAAGTCGAAACCCTGAATAGACCAACAACAAGGTCTGAAGTTGAGGCAGCAATTAAGAGCCTACCACCCAAAAAAAGCCCAGGTCCACATGGGTTCACAGCCGAATTCTACCAGACATACAAAGAGGAGCTGGTACCATTCCTTCTGAAACTATTCCAAACAATCCAAAAAGAGGGGAATCCTTCCCAAATCATTTTATGAGACCAACATCATCCCGATACCAAAACCTGGCAGAGACTCAGCAAGAAAAGAAAACTGCAGACCAATATCCATGATGAACATAGATGCAAAACTCTTCAATAAAATACTGGCAAACTGATTGTAACAGCACATCAAAAAGCTTATCCACCATGATCAAGTAGGATTCATCCCGGAGATGCAGGGCTGGTTCAACATACGCAAATCTATAAACATAATTCACCACATAAACAGAACCAAAGACAAAAACCACATGATTATCTCAATTGATGCAGAGAAGGCCTTTGACAAAATTCAACAGCCATTTATGCTAAAAACCCTCAATAAACTAGGTATTGACGGAACGTACATCAAAATGATAAAAGCTATTTACGACAAACCAACAGCCAATATCGTACTGAATGGGCAAAAACTAGAAGCATTCCCTTTGAAATCTGACACTAGACAAGGATGTCCTCTCTCACCACTCCTATTCAATATAGTACTAGAAGTTCTAGCCAGAGCAATCAGGCAAGAAAAAAGAAATAAAGGTATTCAAATAGGAAAGGAGGAAGTCAAATTGTCTCTATTTGCAGACGGCATGATTGTGTATCTAGAAGACCCCATCGTCTCAGCCCAAAATCTCCTGAAACTGATAAACAACTTCAGCAATGTCTCAGGATACAAAATCAATGTGCAAAAATCACAAGCATTCCTATACACCAATAACAGACTTAAAGACAGCCAAATCAAGAACCAACTGCCATTCACAATTGCTACAAAGAGAATAAAATACCTAGGAATACAACTGACAAGGAACGGAAAGGACCTCTTCAAGGAGAACTACAAACCACTGCTCAATGAAATAAGAGAGGACACAAACAGATAGAGAAACATTCCATGTTCATGGCTAGGAAGAATCAATATTGTCAAAATGGCCATACTGCCCAACGTAATTTACAGATTCAACATTATCCCTATCAAGCTACCAATAACCTTCTTCACAGAACTGGAAAAAACCACCTTAAACTTCATATGGAACCAAAGAGAGCCCACATAGCCAAGTCCATTCTAAGCAAAAAGAACAAAGCTGGAGGCATCACACTACCAGACTTCAAACTATACTACAAAGCTACAGTAATCAAAACAGTGTACCAAAGTACAGGTACCAAAACAGAGATATAGACCAATGGAACAGAACAGAGGCCTCCGAGGCAACACAATACATCTGCAACCATCCGATCTTTGACAAACCTGACAAAAACAAGCAATGTGGAAATGAGTCCCTGTTTAATAAATGGTGTTGGGAAAACTGGCTAGCCATGTGCAGAAAGCAGAAACTGGACCCCTTCCTGACACCTTTCACTAAAATTAACTCCAGGTGGATTAAAGACTTAAACGTAAGACCTAACACCATAAATATCCTAGAAGAAAATCTAGGCAAAACCATTCAGGACATAGGCGTAGGCAAGGACTTCATGACCAAAATACCAAAAGCATAGGCGACAAAAGCCAAAATAGACAAATGGGACCTAATCAAACTCCACAGCTTCTGCATGGCAAAAGAAACAGTCATTAGAGTGAATCGGCAACCAACAGAATGGGAAAAAATTTTTGCAGTCTACCCATCTGACAAAGGGCTGATATCCAGAATCTACAAAGAACTAAAACAGATTTACAAGAAAAAAACAATAAGCCCATTCAAAAGTGGGCAAAGGATATGAACAGATACTTTACAAAAGAAGACATACATGAAGCCAACAAACATATGAAAAAATGCTCATCATCACTGGTCATTAGAGAAATGCAAATCAAAACTACATTGAGATAGCATCTCACGCCAGTTAGAATGGTGATCATTAAACAATCAGGAGACAACAGATGCTGGAGAGGATGTGGAGAAATAGGAACACTTTTACACTGTTGGTGAGAGTGTAAATTAGTTCAACCATTGTGGAAGACGGTGTGGCGATTCCTCAAGGACCTAGACATACAAATTCCATTTGACCCAGCAATCCCATTACTGGGTATATATCCAAAGGATTATAAATCGTTCTACTATAAGGACACATGCACACGAATGTTCATTGCAGCACAGTTTACAATAGCAAAGACCTGGAACCAACCCAAATGCCCATCGATGATAGACTGGACAGGGAAAATGTGGCACATATACACCATGGAATATTATGCAGCCATCAAAAATGATGAGTTCGTGTCCTTTGTAGGGACATGGATGAACCTGGAAACCATCATTCTCAGCAAACTGACACAAGAACAGAAAATCAAACACCACATGTTCTCACTCATAGGCGGGTGTTGAACAATGAGAACACATGGACACAGGGAGGGGGAGCATCACACACTGGGGTCTGTTGTGGGGGGAAAAAGGGGAGGGACAGCATGGGGTGAG
The DNA here is from genome assembly GCA_036589455.1 of Ateles fusciceps. Classification (NCBI taxonomy): domain Eukaryota; kingdom Metazoa; phylum Chordata; class Mammalia; order Primates; family Atelidae; genus Ateles; species Ateles fusciceps. Next base: position 6,394,172 of record JAZHEH010002982.1, on the reverse strand, counting down.
GAATTGGGGAGAGATAGCATGGGGAGAAATGCCAGATATAGGTGATGGGGAGGAAGACAGGAAATCACACTGCCATGTGTGTACCTATGCAACAATCTTGCATGTTCTTCACATGTACCCCAAAACCTAAAATGTAATAAAAAATATATATTTAAAAAAAAGAAAGAAAAATAAGATTCTTTACAGACTAGCAAATCCTGAGGGAATTTGTCACCCCCAAGCCTGCCTTGCAAAAGTTCCTGAAAGAAGCACTGAATATTGAAAGAAAAAATAGTTACCAGCCACTACAAAACACACTGAAATACACAGACCAGTGATATTATGAAGCAACCACTTACACAGTTTTGCAAAATGACCAACTAGCATCATGATGACAGGATCAATTTCACAGATAACAATACTAACGTTAAATGTAAATAGGCTTAATGCCCAATTAAAATACACAGAATGGCAAGCTGGATAAAGCACCAAGACAAATCACTATGCTGTCTTGAAGAGACCCATCTCATGTGTGAAGACACACATAGGCTCAAAATAAAGGGATGGAGGAAAATTTACCAAGCAAATAAAAATCAGAGAAACGAAGGGGTTGCAATCCTAGTTTCTGACAAAACAGACTTTAAACCAACAAAGATCAAGAAGACAAAGGAGGGCATTACATAATGGTAAAGTGTTCAATTAAACAAGAGCTAACTATCCTAAATATATATGTACCCAATACCGAAGCACCCAGATTCATAAAGCAAGTGCTTAGAGACCCACAAAGAGACTTAGACTCCCATACAGTAATAGTGGAAGACTTTAATACCTCACTAAGAATATTAGACAGATCATTGAGACAGAAAACTAACAAAGATATTCAGGACTGAACTCAGCTCTGGATCAAGCAGACCTGATAGATATCTACAGAGCTTTCCACCCCAAATGACAGAGTATACATTCTTTTCATCATCACGTGGCACTTTAAAACTGATCACGTAATCAGAAGTAAAACACTCCTTGCCCAATGCAAAAGAACTGAAATCATAACAAACAGTCTCTTAGATGACAGCACAAGCAAATTAGAATTAAAGATTAAGAAATTCACTCAAAGCCATACCACCACATGGAAATTGAACAACCTGCTCTTGAATGATTCTTGGGTAAACAATGATATTAAGGCAGAAATGAAGAAGTTCTTTGAAACTAATAAGAACAAAGAAACAATGTACCAGAACCTCTGGGATACAACTAAAGCAGTGTTAAGAGGGAAATTAATAGCACTAAAATGCCCACATCAAAAAGCTAGAAAGATCTCAAGTTAACAACTTAACATCTCAACTGAAAGAACTAAGGAAGCAACAAATCCCAAAGCTGGCAGAAGACAAGAAATAACCACGATCAGAGCAGAACTGAAAGAAGTAGAGACACAAAAAACCCTTCAAAAAAAAAAAAAAATCAGTGAATCCTGGAGCTGGTTTTTGAAAAAATTTAACAAAATACATACACCACTAGCTACACTAATAAAGAAGAAAAGAGAGAAGAATCAAATAAACACAATCAGAAATGATAAGAAATGGTATCACCACTTACCCACAGAAATACAAACTACCATCATAGAATACTATAAACCACTCTGTGCACATAAAATAGAAAATCTAGAATAGGGGGACAAATTACTGGACACATAGACCCTCCCAAAACCGAACCACAAAGAATCTGAATCCCTGAAGAGATCAATAATGAGTTCAAAATGAGGCAACAACAAATAGCCTACCAACCAAAAAAAGCCCAGGACCAGATAGTTCACAGCGGAATTCTACAAGAGGTACAAAGAAAATCTGCTACCATTTCTACTGAAACTATTCAAAAAAAATTGAAAATGATTCTCAAAAAATTGAGTAACTTCTCCCTAACTCATTCTGTGAGGCCAGCATCATCCTGATACCAAAACCTGGCAGAGAAACAACAAAAAAAGAAAACTTTAGGCCAATATAATTGATGAACATCGATGCAAAAATTCTCAATAAAATACTGGCAAAACAAATCCAGCAGCACACCTAAAAGCTTATCCACCATGATCAAGTTGGCTTCATCCCCAGGATGCAAGTTTAGTTAAACATACACAAATCAGTAGCTGTGATTCCTCACATAAACAGAACTAAAGACAAAAACCACACGATTATCTCAATAGATACAGAAAAAGCCTTCAATAAAATTCAGCATCCCTTTATGTTTAAAACTCTAAGTAAACTAGGTATTGAAAAAACATACATCAAAATAATAAAAGCCATATATAACAAACCCACAGCCAATATCATACTGAATAGGCAAAACTGAAAGTATTTCCCTTGAAAATCAGCACAAAACAATGATGTCCTCTCTCACCACTCCTATTCAACATGGCATTGGTTCTGGCCAGGACAATTAGGCAAGAGAAAGAAATAAATGGTATTCAGATAGGAAGAGAGGAAGTCAGATTATCTTTATTTACAGATGACATGGCCCTATGTTTAGAAGACCTGATTGTCTCAGCTCAAAAGTTTCTTAAGCTGATAAGCAACTTCAGCAAAGTCTCAGGATAAAAAAATCCATGTGCAAAAATTGCTAGCATTCCTATACACAAACAACAGGCAAGCAGAGAGCCAAATCATGAATGAACCCTCATTCAAAATTGCTACATAAAGAATAAAATACCTAGGAACATAGCTAACAAGGGAAGTGAAGGAACTCTTCAAGAATAACTACAAACCACTGCTCAAAGAAATCGGAGAGGACAAAAACAAATGGAGAAACATTCCATGCTCATGGATAGGAAGAATCAATATTGTAAAAATGGACATACTGCCCAAAGTAATTTATAGATTCAATGCTTTTCCCATTAAACTACCATTTACATTCTTCACAGAATTAGAAAAAATATTTTAAAATTCATAATGGAACCAAAAAAGCGCCCAAACAGCCAAGATAAGCAAAAAGAACAAAGAATATCAGGCTACCTGACTTCAAACTATATTATTACAAGGCTACTCTAACCAAAACAGCATGGTACAGGTACAAGAACAGACACATGGACCAATGGAAAAGAACGGAAAACTCCGAAAAAAGACAGCACACCTACACTCATCTGATCTTTGACAAAATTAACAAAAACAAGCAATGGAGAAGGTAATCCCTATTTAATAAACGGTGCTGGGAGTGCAGGCTAGTCATATGCAGAAAACTGAAACTGAACCACTTGCTCACACAGAATACAAAAATTAACTCATGAAGTATTAAAGACTTAAATGTAAAACCCAAAACTAAAAAACCCTGGAAGAAAGTCTAGGCAATACCATTCAGGACATAGGCATGGGCAAAGATTTTATAAAGAAATCGCCAAAAGCAATTGCAACAAAAGCAAAACTAGACAAATGGGATCTAATTAAACTAAAAAGCTTCTTCACAGCAAAATAAACTAACATCAGAGTGAAGACGCAACCTAAAGAATGGGAGAAAACTGTGCAATCTGTCCATCTGACAAAAGCCTAATATCCAGAGTCTACAAGGTACTTAAACAACTTTACAAGAAGTAAACAAACAACCCCATGTAAAAAAAGTGGGCAAAGGACATGAAGAGCCGCTTCTCAAAAGAAGACACACACGCAGCCAACAAACATATATATAAAAAAGCTCAACATCACTGATCATTGGAGAAATGCAAATCAAAACCTCAATGAGGTACCACCTCATACAAGTCAGAACGGTTATTATTAAAAAGACAAAAAAACAACAGATGCTGGTGAGGTTGCAGAGAAAAAAAATGCGTTTATACTGTTGGTGAGAGTGTAAATTAGTGCAATCATTGTGTAAGACAGTGGGGCAGTTCCTCAAACACCAAGAGGCAGAAATACTATTTGACCCAGCAATCCCATTACTGGGTATATACACAAAGGAATATAAATTATTCTATTATAAAGATGTATGCACACATATGTTCACTGTAGAACTATTCACAATTTCAAAGACATGGAATCAATCTAAATGCCCATCAGTGATAGACTGGATGAGGAGTATGTGTTATATATACACTGTGTAATATTATACAGCCATAAAAAGGCATGAGATCATGTCCTTTGCAGGGACATGGATGGAGCTAGAAGCCATTATCCTCAGTAAACTAATGCAGGCACAGGAAACCAAATGCTGCATCATGCTCTCACTTATAAATGGGAGCTGAATGATGGGAACACATGGACATGTTGTGGGGAATAACACACCTTGGGGCCAGTCGCAGGGTGGTAGGGGAAGGGGGAGGGAAAGCATCAGGAAGAATAGCTAACAGGCTTAATACTTAAGTGATGGGATGATCTGTGCAGCAAGCCATCATGGCACTTGTTTACCTGTGTAACAAACCTGCACATCCTGCACATGTACCCCTGAACTTAAAATAAAAGTTGAAGAAAAAAAACTATCAAAATAATATTTTTTAAAATGTGGAGAGGAAGCTGGACTGAGGAATAAATTTAGGAATGAGTACTAACCTGGAATGTTAATGACATCTTGGGATACATGTAGACACACACACACACACACACACACACACACACACACACACACAAAACTTCCCATATCTAATCACTTTTAACCATGTAAAAATATCAATGAAAAATGTGTCCTCCTAACTTCTAACTTTGTTGATGATGGTAATGATTAATTAGCATCCTTTATTAAACTCATCTCATACATGACTTCCTCTAGGAAATCTTATCTAACTCCTCTATTCTAGCCCATAACACCCTGTGACCATCTCTATCATGGTTTGTCTCACATGTGCACTTGTCAGTCACCTAAACTGTGGATTCCTCGTATATCAAGACTACAGCTTGTTTTCTTCCATATTCCCATAATGCAAGAGAGGTACTTTGTCACTTTAACTTTCAGTTTTCCATGCTAATTCAGCCATTTGGCTTAGTATAGAAGGGAAAGGTGCTATCTCCTAGGACCAAGCATCAGAATACACTGGGAAGGTTTTCTAGCCAAGCACAGGCTTGGTGGTTTTGTTGCATTTCTGCATGAATGCACAACCTCTTCCACCACCTCTCTTGGATTAATCACCACTGCCTAAGTCACTGTACAAGGCAGCAAAAGGGAGTATGCTCTAGTACTCAAGTACATCTAGGTAGAAAAAATAGAAGAGAATCATTACTCTGATTTTACAGAATTGCATTATAGACTTTTTTTCAAATGTTTTCAACTTATATTTTAGATTCAGGAGATGTGAGTGCAGGTTTGTTACATGAGTATATTGTATCTCTGTGACTTTCCACAGGCTAGCCCCACCCCCCTCTCCCTTGACTAATATTTTTTTAGCTCTTGTATCCTTGATCTAATATTACCTCTCTCAGGAAGCCTTCTCAGATCTCCATTTGCTTATTTGGATAGACTTCTCAGTATCCTCCTAGTGCTCTGTTATATTTGTCCAATGCAGGCTCTGGTCCACCCACTAAATTCCAAGCCCTTTGACTTTAAGAACTATGTTTTTAATATTTCTATCACAAGGCACTATTATAATAACAGGCAAATAATAGTATGAAAATAATAAATGATTATTAATAGACAAATAATGGAGTGAGTGAATTAATAAATATTCAACCTTGAACTGGGTGCTATAGAAAATAAAATAGAATTGCATAACATGTTTCTCCTTTGTGCTTCTTTGATGTAGCATGACAAACATAGGAACAAAGAGTGGCACAAGATACTGAGTTACAAAGCGCTAAACTTATCTACAAGTGGAGAAAAGTTTCATTTTAGATAGAATTAGAAGAAACGTTTTCACAGAGAAACTAATGTTATACCTGGAAGAAGTAGTGACAGATGAATAACAGACAAGAAAGGAAAGGGCACTCTGAAGAGATGGGATGCTGTGTGTCACTAGATGAGGTTGCAGAAGTGGCCTAGTACATGCACTCTAGAGGTTAGACAGTGAAAATGGCCAGAGTTTAGCACATGGCAGCAAACAGAGAAGTGATGGAAGCCTCTCCCCAGGCTCTCATTATCATTTCTTGGCATGTGCCTTATCAGAAAGAGAGTATAACTCCTTCAACTGAAATGCTGAGTTCTAGAGATTCCCAGGTTCAGGACAGTTGTTCATCCATCCTTTCTTAGTATCCAATCTAGGAGTCTATGGTTGAAACCTTTAAAATAGGTCTTCGTGAAATAGGTAAAACATGAAGAGTCTTATTAAGGTTAGAATTTGCAAGGTCAGGGTTCATATTTAAAGATTAAAACTAAATAAGAATTCTGGCTTTCATTTTTAAACAAAGCAGATCTACCCACATAAGAACACCCAAATTAGGTGGCCAATTTGACTTTTAAGTAATTGAATTCCCAAAGAAATCCAATATGTTTCTAAGATACACTTGTTAACTTCTAAAGTAACTGTTAGTACTTTATGAGCACATTAGAGAAGTACAGAAAAATGTAGAATCTTCAGGGAGTCTTTCCTAAAGTCTCCCCTCAGGGTGCAGCCAGAAAGAATAATGTTTAGAAGAAGTACCATAAAGGTCAGATGGGGAAAATCAGCAAAGGTGACTCAACTGGAAAGGCTCAAGCCAACCAATGATTGCTCCTTACTATTCCTGTCCATATATATATAATATTTTCATCAACCAGTGACAGATATATGGGGATTCCACTGTAACCCTATCCTACATGGGAATTTTTGTTGCTGTTTTCTTGTTTTCTCAACTTTGTTGTATAAGGCATGTCTGAGAAGTGGTTAAATATATAGATTTTGCTCATATATTGCAAGGTTATGAGAAATATATGAGCAAATAAGTAAAAGGAATGCACATCCCAGAGATACTATAAACGTGGTTCTGGTTGTGATAGTTGGATATGACTTTAAGTTTTCTACCACTTGGAAGAGGATGAATGCATGTGTGACACTTGAATTATGTTATATAGAACGACTCCTGGAACTTTTTTGTATGGGAAGAATGTATTGTATATTAGACAAAGAAGCTCTTGACTACAATTATTGCATTATTTCCTGGCTCATGTCTTCTACCACACAAATGGATACGTGACCCAAAATGAGATAATGAATGCTCCTCATCCTGTCTGCCATAGGGACGAGTCTAATGTTAGTCACGTAACTCAAGCTGGGCCAGTCAGATATTGTCCCTAGTTTTTCTGATGGGGCGAACTATTTATGTGGCATCTCTTGGAGCCAAGAAAATGAAGATTTAAAAGCAACTTAGAGAGAAACAGAGATTAAAAAATAGGAAGAGTGAATCCTAGGGATATGAGGTCCTCATTTTTCGCTGTTTACATCTATAGATATATTCTGGTTTTGCCATTCTTTAATTTTGCGAAGTATTATAGAGTTTTGTTAATAAATGGTTTTGTTTTGGTTTGTTGGAATTTAGTTGCTGTTGCTTGAAGAAGTCAAACCAGTAGATAATGTTACATATGTACCTCAATCCACTAACCTTTTAAAGTAGCTACTATTATTATTATCATCTGAAAAAGATATGAAAATTGATACTAAGCAAACTTAGAAAAATTTTCAGTCACTTGGCTCAGCATTTTTAGAACTGGGGTTAGAAATTCAGTCTGAGACTCTAATCAGAGTGCATGCTCTTTTCCTTGCACTACCTTGTCTTCTGAAGATGATTAGCAGTTAGTGAGGTAGAGAAAGCAAGCAGGCTGCACGTGTTCCAGGTCAGAAGAGCATGCTCATGTCCTATACTGGAAACTGGAAGTAGCACTCAAGGAAGAAAGTAGAGTGCACTGGTAGAGTTGGCTGCAATAATTGATTATGAGAACAATATTAAAGAACATAATCAAAGGATAAATAGGCCACATTTATGCCTTAGAAAAGCAAGTCCAGCAGCTGTGGGAATAATGCATTAAAAGAATTCAACAGTGTAAGCAAAAAGACCAGATAGAAAACTTCCGTGATCACACGGACAAGGAATAATGGGGTCTTAATAAGGTGGCAATTGATGGAGAGGACAGAGCTAAAGTCAATAAACTAATTAGCAGGAACACAATCACTGGGTACAAAATTTATTAGGAGAAGAAGCAAATCAGGGAAAGACTTCCATATTTTAACTAGAGCATGTGTATAAATAATAGTCACATTTGCTGCACATGGGAATATAAGCAGAATTGCGAGTTTGGAGTCAAGGAAGAATGAGTTTAATTTCGCACATTTGATTATAGGATATCAAATGGGAAATATTAGCAAGCAAATAGCTAATTCTGGAGTTCCACAAAATTGTCTCAGGCTTTAGAGAGAGAAATGCATGCCATTAGTTTCCCTTTTAGGGTAAACATAGGTCTTAGGTCTATGCTTTTCTATAGCCAAAAGTTAATTATTTAATTATTGACAAAAGCTGGGACAGGAGTTTAGGGTAGCAGGGATCAGGTAGTGGTTCTTAAGAAGCAGTGGAAAAATAACTATACCAGCACGGGGAACAGCTTAACACACTTAAATCTTGCTGTTTGTTGTTGTTTTTCTCATGGGTTATGGGAGTAGGGAAATCAACACACAAGTTGGAAGGAGTGAATTGGTGAGCAGGGTGAGAAAGGGACCCAGTATAATATTTCATAGCTAGGAAGAGAAGAAGAGTCCAAGAAAAATTCTCAGAAAAGACAGCCAGACATTTAGAAGAGAGAAAACGAAGGCATCTGGAAAGGGAATCATGGTCTTCATCAGACAATCCAGAAAGTTCACATGCAGACAAAAATAAAATATATTATTTTGACTCAGTTTGTAGGAAATTCTTGTTAACCTCCATACAGACAAATTAATTAGGAATGTTCAGTAAGTGCTTAAAAATCCAATCACAATCAGCCGCAGCCACTTTAGTGGGTCTCCATGGGCTCCCCCTAGGTATCATCTCCTCCGTTTTACAAACACAACACTAAGTATCCTGAAATCAGAATTCAGACCTACGCACATGAATCAAAGGTGTCTGCACATTATCTCACAATGGAAGACAGGATAGGCCTTCTTTGTCTTTGCCCACTAAAAATGATGGTAATTTTCCATCCACCAGTCTCTTTCCTTCATGAAGAGGGAATATTTCCTTCTTCCCTCTTCATGAAGGAAAGAGACTGGTGGATGGAAAATTTTCAACCACCAATCCATTTCCTGGATGAAGCATACCAGACTCATCCAGCAAAATGTGGTGAATGGCAGAACAGAGCACAAGGGCTCAGCTTTTCGATGCCTGGGTAAGACCAAAGGCTGGCTGGCTGTTTGATGTTTCCTAGTGCAGTCAAGTCTCTTACCCAACCAGGGACCTTTAACAAAGTGCTGAAGAAAGCAGCCATTTCTAGCACAGTAGCATTTATATGAAACCAGCACAAAAGGAGAGAAAGAAAATACTTTCATATGCTAACCTCATCCTGTTTTTTTTCCCCTTTGTCTCTCCCTTTGCCTCTGCCTTTTAAAATTTCTCTCTGTACTGCAGAATTCATTTCTTTTAGACCTCTGAACACCAGGTGAACATGTCACATTGAGCAACACAGTAAAGTAGTGGTAGAGTGAAATCAACTCCTTTAACTTCCACTTATCATAGAGTGGCTGGAAGGTAAAAGAACGAGTTCCTGAGAGATCTCTGTATGTAACTCACAGGAAGATCTACTTGGATTTCAGTTCCCACAGGGCCTGGCTCAGGGTGACCTGAAAAATAAAACCCACTAAAGCCATCCTTCGCTAGAATTAACTTAAAGAATCTTTCCTATCTGGAATGCTGTGCATGACTTACTGGGTATGGAGACATGGATTGTGCCTGACCAGGGTGGTCAGAAAGAGCCTGGGGCAGTGAGAATCTTTGAGTGTATTGTCACTGGTCACAGTAGATTTGTCCCTTTAGCCCATAGTACAATACAAAAACTATCATCAGTTTATATTCTGTCATGTGGAAATGGCCATGTGGCCATGTCTTACTTAAGCAGTAAGTTTGGACAATTTAATAAGGGGCTTTGGAAAATGACATGGTCTGCAAAATACAGGGGGTATAAATCTTGAAAGATGGGATATCATCATTGGAATGGGCCTCTGCAGCAAGGATGGCAGGGGAAAGGGAATCTAAGACAGGAGAAGAGATGAGCTGCACTGTCCTCAAGGAGCAGAAGGGAGTTAGTCAATCAGATATGAGGAAAACCTTCTCTCATATTCATTGTTATGATTACATTCTTTGTTGTGATATAGGAAGAACCACAGAGAGAGAGAGAGGAGGGAGGGAGGGAGAGAGAGAGAGAGGGAGGGAGGGAGGGAGAGAGAAGGAAAAAGAAAGAAAGGAAAGAAAGAAAGAAGAAAGTAAGAAAAGAAAGAAAAAAGGAAAGAAGGAAGGAAAGAAAGAAGGAAGGGCGGGCAGGCAGGCACATTGGGTGGTGAAGAGTTTATCCTTGGAGTAAAGTGAGCCTGGGTGAGAATTCCATTTCCATCACTTACTTGTCAAAAAGCTCCAGGAAAACAGGACCACTTCTGTTTTACTCATCCCTATATTCCTTATGTTTATTTAGCACAGCATCTGGTATATAATAAAAACTAAATAAATATTTGTTTAATAAATAAAAAAGTAAATGGGAGAAAGTAAGATGGAAAGAATTTATCACACATTGAATAAGTTGATTAACATTTTATAATCTCTGTTTCCTCATCTGCAAAATGAAAGTAAATACTGTACCTCAATAAAGTATGGCCAAAAAGATTCAAGGAAACAGAATACATACGATTGTTCCTATCATCACCAGTGCCTGGCCCATAAGACAAACTCAATAAATGTTTGCTACTGTAGTGATTAGCAAAGCGTTAAAAATACATGATCCTTTAGTTTACCAAATGGAAAACTCGATTAAAGGACTGGAACATGACCTGAATAGTGAAGATGATTTCACCACAAGGTTAAACAGAGATAGGGTGTACTATTTACATACTCGCAGCACCTCAGCACTCCATGGATTTCTGCAAGTAATTGGAGATATTACATCTATGTCTATATGTGTATCTATATCTAGATATATAGGAAGGAAGGAAGGAAGGAAGGAAGGAAGGAAGGAAGGAGGGAAGGAAGGAAGGAAGGGAAAGAAAGAGAAAGAAAAGAAAGAGGGAGAGAGGGAGGGGAGGAGGGAGGGAAGGAGGGAGGGAGGGAGGGAGGGAAAGAAAGAAAGAGAAATAAATAAAAGAAAGAAAATCTTCCCTAGGAGGATAGTATCATAAAAAAGAATAAAATTATTGGGTCTTTTGAACCAACTTAAATATTTTTCTAGGCTTTCACTTTGAAAGTGGGGAAAAATTCCTAACTTCAGGGACATATCCAATATTATTCAAAAGCTTAATAATAATAATAATAATTACCAAAAAAATTACCCATCTATTGCAATTTAGAATTAATCACTGGGTCAATATCTCTAACTATGGGTCTACGCAAAGCATAAGAAAATAATGTTTTACAGTTAAATAGTTGTCAGTGACTGTTATATACTAGAAGCATTATTACATTTAAAATAAAAAAATGGAAAAGGTGAAGATAAAGTAGAATATCATGCAATCACAGGATCTCAGGCTTGAATGAGTCTCTAAAGCTGTGTTTTCAAATGCCAGCTGGAACTTAAATTCTTGGAAGATATATGCCAGTTTGAGGTATTTAAGAATAGATTTGGCTAATTTCAAATGCATGATGATCTCCAGTTCCATCCATGGTAGACAGAGAAACAGTTCTGAAGAAGTCTTGCCCTTTAGAGAGAGGATGGGAGAGAGAGAGTAAGTGGTGACAGAGACAGAGAGAGTACCAATCTGAGGGTCATGTTCCCTGGTCTAAAAAATGTTGTGAATTATACAATCCTGGAAATCTTTACAACAGGGCCTAGGACTTGTGCCTTAATTTTCAGCACTTCCAGTGAAGGAGTGGGACTGAACAACTGACAATGATTTAACTCATCTCTTCTGAGTTTTTTCTGCTAGCTGAGACCCAGGCCAGCCACTTGCTAAGTTTCTCAGACTGTCCGTAACTGGAAATAACATAATCTTTCCTAAGCATTGTAGCACCATTTATTTCTTCTTATCATTACAGCAAAATGCCACAGCTCTGTCTCACAACGTAGGTTATGATAGGAACATAAAATACAGCAAATTAATTGTTTATCATGATAACAATGTTGGATGAGAAAGAAATAAAAATAGAGTGTCCTCATCCAAAAGCAATTTAAAAACTCCAACGTGGAATCATGCACAGTCTACTCTGATCTACTACAGCGTTTGTAAAATGTATTCTTTCAAAGCATTTTCTTCTTTTCAATGCACAGATGTTCCCTGCTGTTGTATAACAAAGTCAGCCCACACACAGCCTCCCTTTGTCACAGGAGGCATTTCATTTAAAAGGCCTTTCAGCAATCAGGAATACAGTTGTAACAAGAATCTCTGAACTGAGAAACTAACACAAAGTCAATTCATTTTTTTTCCTCATGTAAACTTATGACTTTATCTGGTTTCTATGAAATAGATGATAAATGCTATTTTAAGAGAAGAAAATATCAAGAATCAGAGAAGGAGGAGACTTTATCATGTTCACAAGATAAAGCAAAGGGAATTGAAAAGTGGCTTGAGAGTTGCAGAGTTCCTTTCCAGACTCTTGGTAGTGGAAGAATCTAAGTGAATCAGGAGAATCATGGGTAAAACAAAACTTATCCATAAATTAGACCCTAATGGACTATGTACTGTACAGCATGGTGGTGGTTTTTTAAAAACAAATTGTGTCAGAGCAATTCAAAATAAGCAACATGACAGGCTAATATGATTGAACATTGAAAAAGACTTTTTAGAAAAAGCAAGATTTAAGTTGGGATTTGCAAAAGGGGTAGAACTGGAATAGTTGGAGGAGAATTGTGTAGGATATTTTTGGAGAAGATCAGCTTCATTAAAAACTAGTTATTATGATCTAAGTACAGAACAAAATGGTATATTATTTATAGTATAAACAATATGAAAACAGAGTCTTAAATGAGAAACCATAGAATATGTACGTGTTACATGGAGTACTCTATCAGGTAATAGTAAAAATTCACCTGTTTTCTAAATAAGTTCCTTTGATTCTGGGATCATGCGTTAGTCACATGTTTTCCTAGAGCCTGACACCATGCTTGTTTCATCATTTTAGTTCAGTGGTAATCTGGTTGATTGGTTGATTCTCTGAATGCATATCTGAATAGCTTATGAAAACAACCTTGAAGAGAGTGAACTCAACTGTTTTTAAAAAGTCAATTTACTACATTTTCTCCAGGACTGTATTCATTAGGCCATTTGTGCTTTATACTTATCAAGAATTATTTCACTATATTTGTATGACTCCTAAATATCAGGTTGTACTAACCTTTTAAGACATGTTTTTATTCAATTGACAACATTGTACAGAGTGAAGAGATACACAAGTAGCTTTTAAAGAAGAAAGACAAAATACTGAATTCTTAAAAAGTAGGAATTTAGGGAATAAATTACACCTCTAAGACGGAAGGAACAATGTGAAACCAGAATGGTGAGAGAACCTATTGTTGCAATCTACTCTCAAAGCTCTTAAAAAAACACAAGACCCAGGCTTATAAGATCAGATAATGTTGTTTTGATAATAAACACATTCAGAAAGTGAGAAAATGGCTCTATAGTTTAGAGTAATTACAAAATCATAAACATTATGAAATAATGTTGCATGATTTTCCCAGAAGGGACATCGCTAGCAGTAACATCAAAAGTTTTTATTAAAACATGTATATTAGCACTGTCTCTTATTTTAAATGTAGATGCTCTTCATCATATATTTAGCCTGAACACTGATGTTACAGTATTTCGGAACTTTCCTGAAATAGATAAACCTCAAGAGATGATTTCATAAAAATACGTAGTACAATTGTGCCAACAGATGTGTTCTAGATAAGATTCTGCAAGTTGATTTCCATCAATTACATCCTATTTTAAATATCCTTGGGGAAAATACCTGCAGAGAATCCTGTGATGACTTGCAGAGTGGTTTCCTATATTCTGTACTTGGTCAACACATTTAAATACAGTCAGCTTATTTAGCTAGAGATTTTCTCTGCCAAAGCTCCAGCCCTTGCTCCATAAGAGGCACTGTAGTAAAAAGAAGTCTGCCATCTCAATTCTTAAAATTTTTAAGATTGTATAATATTAGTCTGAAGCATTCTTGTAATTAGTGAGAGAGCCCTAAGGTGAGATTTCATAAATCCTTCTAAAAAATGTATTCCAGCAGAAATATCTTCAGAAAGTAATTTATGATGGATTATCTAAATTTCTTTTGTAGTTCTAATCATCATAGGAAGTATGACTGACAGATGGCACTTCTTTACCCCCACACACTCAGAAATAAAACACATCCATATGGGCATACACATCCTTTCATCGGCCGAGTGGTAAACAGTGCTTTCATTTCTGCTACACTACCTAATAACTTCTAATCTCCAGCTATACTACTTAATGATATATTGCAGGGGTCATGAGCCAAATGTAGCTAACCTGCTGTTTCTATAAAGTTTTATTGGAGCAAAATAATGCTCATTTGTTTATGTATTGTTTATGGCTGTTTTTATGCAACTCAATGGAAGAGTTGGGTAGTTGCAACCAAGACCATATGACCCACAAAGGGTAAAATATTTACTCTTTAGCCCTTTGTAGATAAAGGTTGCCGACCTTGATCTATGCAGTCGAAGTGCTGTAGTGCATCAGGAATTCTGATCTCTCATAGATGTCTAAATTAAGTGTTTCCCAATTAAAATGATTAAAGAGACTTCTGAAGTAGACATACTAAGAATTTTATTTTTACTCTAATATTGGCAATGAGTTGTAGTAAATATCTTTAATACTGTACCACCAATGTCTACAGTGTTTAGTCACAGAGGAGGAAATGATATTTATTATTCCATTTTTAATGTGCTAGCCATAAGTGGGCTCTTTCAGGTATATGATTAATTTTAACCTTCACAAAAACTTGGTGAACAACTTCAATTTACAGATAAGAAAACAGAGGCCCAAAGAGTTTATGAAAATTACCTAAGGACATACAACTTGCATGTGGGGCAGCTGTATGAGATTCAGACCCTTTTTCTTCCAAATCCAGGTTTCTCCTTGTACACTATAAAGATTTTTTTTCTACTTTCTTAGAAAGCTAACTGGGCAAAAAACACAGACAACTCACCTCCTGATATTCAGTACTAAATAAATATTCTAATAAAAACAAGAGGGGCCTAATGAATGGCAGTTAGTGCCATTAAAATAACAGCAGAGTCTTTTAGAAAACAATTATTCTAGTATTATACTAGGTAGAAAAGAAATGATTCCACATACACACTATTTATGGTTCTTTCTACAAGTGTTCTCTGTATTAGAAGCCAAGAGGCTTTTTTTGTACTACAAAAACAGAGCTCAGTATTGCCTCTCTGTATTTCACTCTACCCCACATAAATAAAATTTTGAAATCTTATTTGAGGTGTTCACTAGTAAAATCCTTTCAAACAACTGCCATGCATTAGAGTCTCATGAACCACTGGGGTGTAATCAGACCTTGTCTGAAAATCACATTCCGACTCTGTGTACAATATTAGAATGGCTACCACTACTAGGAAAGTCCCTGCACTAAAGCAGAATGAAAGTCTCAAATTGTTTGTATACAAATGGATTCTAGTCAGAAACAACCTGCTGAGAAAAGAAGACTTCATTTAAACAGATGCATCCAGGTGCCTGATCCAAATGAAAACGTAAAGAATTGCTCTTAAAATGACTAATTTTATCTTACAGAGTTGTTTTAGAGAATATACAATCATGATGATAAATTTGAGAGTATAAGTAGAGAAGAAAAGTTAATTGCCATTTTAATATTGTCTAGCCAAAATCAGAGAAAGTGTGTTAGTAATTTTCAATTAATTTTCTGCCTCGACATTTAATAATCATTAATCCCACCAATGTTTACTGAGATTATTAAGTGCTGAACTCTGTATTATACCTGGAGTTTAAAAGATTTAAAAAAAATAATGGTTGCCCTCAAGAGCTTACATCTAATAGAGAACTTTTGGAAATAAATAATCACAGTATAGGAACAGAAATAAAGTCAATGAGGGGGAAAATAAAAGAGACAAGAGCAGCACACATGCTGGAGAGCAGACCATGGTAAAGTCATCTTTAGTTGGTAAGGCAAGGGAAGGCAGGATTAGTAAAGTTGCACATTTCTTCCATAGAACAATAGAACTTCCCCCATAGAACTTATGCCATGGAACAAAAACTCTTATGGAAATATAGTGTTGGAGTGAAAACAATATTTAGGGAAAACTGAACAATAACAAAGAAAAAGAAACAACCACCCAGATATTTGAAAAAGTCACCTAATCCAGAAATAGCTCAAGACAAACACAGATTTAATGACATATTCATGGTTTTATCATCAATTAGAAGTTAGACATCAGTGAAATATGTCTGTTTTTCTCTTCAAGCTACTACTTGGAATGGAGAAAGATATTTTCTCTCATTGTAATTAATCCATTTGTTTAATTTCCACTCTCAGGCATAAGTGATTAGAAAGTAAAATGATTACTGACTGCAGCAAAACCTAATCAATATAACCTATTTCATTTATCATGGTATATTATAAATGTAAAAATACTAGAAAGAAAACATTCCATATCTTTCACTTTGTAGAACATTTATTTTATAAATCACATGTAAAACATGTTGGTGGTTGGGTGTGCCTTTTGCAAATGTTTCTTTATCTTCCTCCTATAAATAACTACTCTCATGAATCTCAATCAGGCTAGAGTTATTGAGGTGATCATCAGGTTAATGTTTTCTTTTGTTTTAAAATAAAAACAGATCTATTTTAGCACAATATATTACAAATTCATTTAATACATTCCAAATTGTTATCTGCGGCTTATAGAGAAACAAACACTATATTCCTTTAACTATATTGATTTGCTGAGAAGGCAAACCACCTCCATCATTTAGCAACTGTTAACTGTGGGCAAGTCTTCCTTTAACCCCTGATTGTCGGTTGCTTCATCTGTAACACCTGGAATATAATAATTCAGAGGGTTGTTGTGAGACCTGAGTAGAGTGATCTATGTGTGACTTGGCTAGCACAACACCCAGCATAGAAAAGCAGATCAATAAATGTTAGTTATTTTACTTTACAGGAGCTGCTATGAGATGCATTTCAGCCCCCAGTAATGAGCCATTTATTTCCTCTACTCTTTCATTAAAAAATGGAGATGGGGCCGGGCGTGGTGGCTCACACCTGTAACCCCCAGCACTTTGGGAGGCCGAGGTGGGTGTATCACGAGGTCAAGAGATCGAGACCATCCTGGCCAACATGGTGAAACTCCCTCTCTACTAAAAATACAAAAAAAATAGCCGGGCATAGTGGCACGTGCCTGTGGTCCCAGCTACTTGGGAGACTGAGGCGGAAGAATCGCTTGAACCCAGGAGGCCGAGGTTGCAGTGAGCAAAGATTGCCAAGTTTGTGCCATTGTACTCCAGCCTCGCGATAGAGCAAGACTCCGTCTCAAAAAAAAAAAAAAAAAAAAAAAAATGGAGATGGAAACAATAATGTCATTTTCCCATAGGAAATTCAAATTTTTAAGTATAAAATAACTCGAGTATGGGTGGAGGTGTTAAATGTGCAATAAGAACTGTGGATTTTTCTTGTGTGTGTATTCCACACTGATGTTAAGAGCCTTGCCTACACAGCTGTCTTCAATGCACAGTAAATTGCCTGTGATAATGCTGAAACAGTCTTTCATCATTATTAAAAGAAAGTGAAAACATCGTGCTGAAGGATATTTTCCTTCAGCAGGAAACTGATGAGCCAGGTTGCTTAGTAGCTAAGATTATTGACTTTGGGACCACACACCAATATGAGTATAAACTCTGCTTCTGTCAATTCAAACGGTGTGGGCTCAGGCAAATTACTCCTTCTCCCTGAGTCTAAGTTAAGTGGGTATGATAAAATAGCATCATGTATTTGATGTTTAAAGTGCCCTGTCCATAAAAGGCCCTTAATAAATGGTAAATATATTTTTCAATTGCATTTAGTTATGAGAAGGTTATAAGGGCTCAACTTCAAGAGGAGAATCTATCCAACAGAATCTAGTCTTGTGAGAAAGAATATATATTTATACACACACATATATACATATATGTATATTTATATAGTGTAGGCTGCAGACTTTCTACTCAAATTTTGGTCCAAGATTTAGGAGCATTCTCAAAATATAAAAGCTTCTTAGAAATGCTGACTCAGGCCACATTCCAGATAATTTCAATGCACAATCAAACTTTAGAAGCACTGGTATAGACATTATTTTAATGATAATTGTTCTATGAGTATGGTTGTGACACTGTATTTTGGAAAAAAAACATATATATCACATACCAATGTATCAATCTTTGATTAGCTGAATTAAAATTCTTATACTACCAATAATCCTCACCACAAAACTGATAAAATTGATATGTTAGTGTTAGTTCTTATCTACAGAAGTAGCCACTGTCTTATGGAGAGTTGAAAATAGGCATTTGATGATATTCATCAGGAAATGAAAAGTAAAAGGTGAAATAAGTGAGGATTGCTAGCCCTTAGAATAAGAGTAACCCACCAATTTTTCTACTGCTTTGCATCTGCACATATCAGCATTGTCTCAAATTGTTCTCCAGAGGCCGGGTGTGGTGGCTCACGCCTGTAATTCCAGCACTTTGGGAGACCGAGGCGGGTGGATCACAGGGTCAGGAGTTCAAGACCAGCCTGGCCAACATAGTGAAACTCCGTCTCTACTAAAAATACAAAAATTAGCTGGGTGTGGTGGTGCCTGCCTGTAGTTCCAGCTACTGCGGAGGCTGAGGTAGAATTGCTTGAACCCAGGAGGTGGAGGTTGCAGTGAGCTGAGATTGCGCCACTGCACTCCAGTTTGGGCAACAGAGCAAGACTCCATCTCAAAAAAAGAGAGAGAGAGAGAGAAAGAGATCAAATTCTTCTCCAAAATAACTTATATCACAATTATATAGGGATTAATTATAAGTTCAGAATCGCAGGCACTAAATCTTCAGATATAATTAACAAAGATTCTTAGAGATGGGCTGTGCATGGTGGCTCATGCCTATAATCCCAGCACTTTAGGAGGCCAAGGCAGGCAGATCACCTGAGGTCAGAAGTTTGAGACCAGCCTGATCAACATGGCAAAACCCTGTCTCTACCAAAAATACAAAATTTAGCCAAATATGGTGGCACATGCCTGTAATCCCAGCTACCTGGGAGGCTGCGGGCAGGAAAATCACTTGAATCAGACAGGTGGAGGCTGCAGTGAGCCGAGATCATGCCACTGCACCCCAGCATGGGTGACAAAAACAAACAAACAAATAAACAACGAATTCTTAAAGATGGAAGATACAGAATATGGGAAATACATACTTACACTTTCTTTTTAAAAGAACATTAAAAAATACTGTTATCTGGGACCCAGCTTCAGAAATTCTGATTTATCTGACTAACGCTTGGGCATGGACATTTTTTAAAAGCTTCCAAGGCAACTCTTATGTGAAGCTGATACTGGGAACCATTGTTCCTTGTAGAGGTAAGCCTCATGGTTAGTGTGAAAATATCTTCATTAAATGGCTCATTTTTTACTGTGAAATGTTAACACTTACATGTGGTTGGAAGACAGGATTGAGCAGAAGGAGCAGAGCACACAGGTGGCCTTTTTACCCATGTGTTTATTAGCCACAATCTCAAGGTTATAATAATAATTAGAACTCATAATACAAAATATTTGCTAACTGACAATTTATCAAATCAGTCCTCACTCAAACATTTCTCTCTTTTTACCACAGACATCTATTTCTTTCCATTCTGTCATTTAAACAAATCAGATGCTTAAGATACAAGTGCAACTGGGTCGAATTATGAAACTACATTCCTGCAAATTATCCAGGATTTCATAAAAGTGATGTTGAAGAACCACACAGAAAGCCACTGACGAATGTCTTCCTAGCAGAGTTAGACCAGTTAACAAGAAGAAGAGATCAGGAAACTGATGAGGAGGATCATAACATGACAGTTTAAAGAAGAAAAATCTGAATTTCAAAAGATTAGGAGAGGCCCTTGGGAAAACTGCTGGCATACTGAAAGATTTCTGCCAAAAGGACCCTTTTCAATGAATACAATTCAAGTCACCCATGAAGTGAAGGGTTACACTAACTTTGAACTTTGTCAGAAAAATATACTGGAAAAGTGATATTTTTTTAGTAAGCTTCTGATAATCATATATAGTCAGCTGTATTCTAAACTTTATAAAGTTAAATAAACTATCTTGGTAATTTTAGTTCTCCTTTTTTAGATGAAATCCCAATAAGCACATTTATACAACATGTGGTCTGATGCAGCACTTTACTGAGATCAACTATCCTCTGAAGTTTTCCCATATTTTTCTCTGCTTCATAGCACCTACCGTACAACAGATCTCAATCGCACATCTACTCCGTATTTCCAGTGCAAAGCCACTTAAAAATTTATCACCTGCCAGGATGGGATCTTCATTGCTACCATCCTCCCTGACTCATGTTTTTAGAAAAATGACAAAGATAAAAAGCTATATTGCACAGACATGTCTTGTAATATTCAGTTGGTTATTTAAAAATATGCTTTATTAAGTAACAGCTTTAAAATGTTGTCTTTTTCCATCGTTTTGAGAATTTAACTTCTAGTAAAATAAAATAATCTAAAATATATCATTGTGGCATTGTTAATTATGGTAAAATCAAGAAATCAATGAAAATAAACAATATTAGGAATGGTTAGATGAAGTAAACACATTCATTTAATGGAATATTATGAGCTCCTAAAAATAATGTGATCGTTTTTAAATACTAAAGAATACCTATGATGATAAGTGAAACAAATAAGATATATATGTATATGTTATTTATTTAGGATAATTTTAATTACATTTTGTTATAACACAAAAACTGGAAGAATGTATATAAATATTTTAACAATGAAGATAGGATAATGTAAACTTTTTTCCTTCCATTTAAAGTTTCCTTTGATATTTCCCAAATTTTCTAGTATATCTCATAAATAACATTAATTATTAGAAACATAAAAAGAAAAGATTTTTAAGTTTAATTTCAAACTAAGGCAAGACACCTTTTGTTTTCAGTCTTATAGAGTATAAATAATTCATGAAAATCCCTTGTTTTCTGAGACGTTCTGGTGGAAAGTAACTGAGATTCAAGAAATTCAGGTTTGAGTATCCATAAGTTGCAGTATTAATATGCAATAAACTCACTAATGAACTTGGTTTTAAAAAAATTAATGTTGTTATAAGCAAATGAGTGTATTTCCTAGAATGAGAAAATGTTTTATATATATGAAAAGTAGTGTTTTTCATGACACTTAGAAAAAGGTAATAAATCCCAGCACTTTGGGAGGCTGAGGCAGGCAGATCACCTGAGGTCAGGAGTTTGAGACCAGCCTGGCCAACATGGTGAAACCGTATCTCTACTAAAAATACAAAAATTAGCCCGATGAGATGTGTCTATAGTCCCAGCTTCTTGGGAGGCTGAGGCAGGAGAATCACTTGAACGCAGGAGGCAGAAGTTGCAGTAATGTGAGTGAGATCAGGCCACTGCACCCTAGCCTGGGTGACAGAGTGAGACTCCATCTCAAAAAAATAAAAATAAAGGTAATTAAAGTAGAAACCAAGTCACCAGTCACTAAATCTTCCCTGATGGATGAATCAATTTGAGTAGCGAATACATGGCTTCAGGATTCTAACACAACCATTTACTCTTACTTATCAAGTGTGACGTTTATCAATCAGCATGTGAACTAGAAACTATTTGTTCATCTTAGGCACTGGGTAGAACTATGGAGGGAGCAAGGATTTAAGCCAACAACATACTGAGGTTTCTGCAGGTTAGTTTGGAGGTGGTGAGGATGTGTTGACAGATGCAAGAACTTACAAGGTGTAATATGTCAAGTCAATGAAGTAGCACACAGAGAAGGAGAATGTTCAACATCTATCTTACCCTTTGTATCCACTAGATACAATACTCAAATCACAGTACTAAACCAGAAGCAGATGGCTAAGAATCCACTGAACAGCAGGTTAATACAACAGAAAGATGTTATTAGAGCTGAGAGGGCCATAGAACATAGGGGAGACACCATGCCATGCTCCTTGACATCACTGTTAGCAATATCCCAGAATCAGAATTAAACGTAATAAAGAAAAACATCTGCATATGGAGGAAGGGTCTCAATACTCCTGTGAGAGTATGAACTGGCAGATCTTTCACAGGGCATTAAACAACAAGCACTGATAAACTCCTTGTGGAAAGCTGCTATAAATTGCACAAAGTAACAAACACAGTTTCAAGAATCAGACAATCTCCACAAATCCCCATGATAATTTTTATGTTAGAGGAAAAAAATATACAGAAAGTGTAACAAGAAAGGTAAACTGGGAAAGATATGAATTCCCACTAGCTTACAAATGGAGTCTTCCAGAAAGCAATCAGCATCACTTCCTTCTCATTTCTTGCTTGATATTTCATGTTATCTCCTGGAGCTGGGATGGAACTTGTGATTTTACAGATGGAACATACTAAGAAAGTATTGACACAAATAGGTAAGCACTGAATATCAATGCAAACTATTCAGTCATGCAGAGTGTTGTCACCTAAATCATTGCTGCAAACACTTCTTTGTAGGAAAATGGGAAGGAAATGGGGAGAGAAAGAGAAAAGAGAGAAAAAGGGATAACTTGCAGAAAGAAAATACGGCATTACTTCCATTAACCCTGTTTTTCTTCCAAGTGTTCTTTTTTTTTTTTTGTCTACTTCTTTTGACAAGGTAAAAGAGAAGAAGTCTTAGACTATATTAAACTGAAATCATAGACACTCTACATCCATGTAATTGATTTAGGGTAGGTCCCTGGCCTTAGTAATTTCTTGAGTTTTTAGCTTTTAAAATTCTGAAATGCATCCCAGGTTGGGAATCAATGATATAAATTAAGAAAGAAATATTTACAATCCTTTCTTACAAAATCATAATAGCATCATGAGAAAAACTTAGAATATAGGACTGAAGAAGAAAATTACAAGTATGTCCCACTTACGATATGCAAATAGTCTAAACAAACTCTTAGCAAATCAATTCTAGTAGCTTACTAAAACAACGGCGGAATATGAGAAAATATGATTATTTTCCATCCAAAAAGTGATAAAAATATATCAAAAACTTTAGTAGATCCTTAATAATTTTTTTAAATAACAGAAATAAGAAACTAATGGATTCTGTACTAATAAACACATAGAACACAACTGATAAAATGCCTACAACACAACCCACCAGCTCTTATATATTATGTTTACTAGTGAAATTCTCAAAGCCTTGCCATCTGAGTCAGGTATAAGATACAGAGATAGTAATTCCCCCTTTATCCAAGGGGACTGTATTCCAAGACTCCCTGTAGATGCTTGACACCATGATATTACCAAATCCTATTATGTTAGTCAGTTTTGCATTGCTATAAAGCAATATGTGAGGCAGGGTAATTTATAAAATAAAAGAGGTTTATTTGGCTTATGGTTCTGCAGGCTGTGCAAGAAGCTTAAGTGCCAGCATCTGCTTCTGGTGAGGCAGAAAACAGCAGACTCAAACACCTCTCACTGGCCTCACCTCCAACACTGGAGATCACATTTCAACATAAGATTAGGAGGAGATGAATATCCAAACTATATCACCTATATATTATACAGTCACATGACACTTAATGACAGGGCTACATTGTAAGAAATGCATCATTAGGCAATTTAGACATTGTGCAAACTTCATAGAATGTACTTACACAAACCTAGGCGGTACAGCCTCCTACACATCTAGGGTGTATGTTAGAGCCTATTGCTCCTATGCTACAAACCAGCAACAAACAGCTACAAAAAAAAATAGCATGTTACTGTACTCAATATAATAGGCACTTATAATGCAATGGTAAATATGTATCTGAACAGAATATAGAAAAGGTACAGTAAAAATATAATCAATGAGATCACCAATATATATGCAATCTATCGACTGTACTATGTTTTTCCTACACATACATGTTAATACAGTTTAATTTGTAAATGAGGCACAGTAAGAGATTAATAACAATAGCTAATAATAAGATACAACAATTATAGCAATATACTCTAACAGAAGTTATGTGAATGTGTTCTCTCTCTCTTTCTCTCATTCTCACTCTCAAAAAATGGTAATACTTTCAGGCCTCAGTTGATGAAGGACACCTGAAACTGCCAAACACAAACCTGTGGGTAATGTGGGACTACAGTACCTGCATTTCCTGCTATCATTCTAGAATTGTTTGCCGATGCCATTAGACCAGAGAGGTAGAAAATATTTAATATACAATAAATGAAGAACATTAGCAATAAATGAAAAATTAAAGAGAGGCTACCAAAAAAGGTATTAGAAATATTAAAGAATTTTAAAATAGTGGCAAAAAGTATGCAAAAATACCTTGTCTTTCTACCACACAATTAGTAATACGTTAGAAAATACAATTTTTTTAAAAAAAATCCTATTCACAATAGCAAGAGCAAAAAAAAAAAAAAACCAAAAAAAAATGGAAATAACCTTACCAAAAATATGCTGGACTCATATGAATAAAGTTATAAAAATCTCTACTGAAGCAAGAAGAAGTTTTAAATAAATGGAGGAAGCAACTTTGTCTTGGACAGTGAAATTCAATTTGTATCATGTCAGTTCTACCTAAACTATCAATAAATTTCGTGTAGGCTCAATGAAAATTCCAACATGTGTGTGTGCCTGTCTATGTCTGTGTTCAGTTTTCCAATGTGTTGAAATATTTTTAAATTTATTCAGAAGAAAATTTTAAGACTAGCCAGATGAATTGTACAAAAGAAGAGTCATGACAGGGACTTGTCCTAAATAACATTGAAACATATAATAAAACAACCAAAATTACAGTGGACCCTGTTGGGGCAGGACTGGAATAAATCACTGGAAAATAATTTTCAAAAGTCTAAATATATCCAAGACACATCGAAAATTAAAATATGAGAAAGCAAGTATTTCATATAGACAAGGGAAAGATGGATTATTCAATAACTGCCAGTCATTGGATAATAAATAAACCAGAGCTCACTCATTTCACCAAATTCCACACAGATCTAAGATTTAAATAGAAAAACACATATAAAATATTGGAAAAATGAGTGGATTTATGTGTGTGTTTAACATATCTTTAAAGCAAATATTGACAGATTTTACTACACAAAAATTTTAAAAAGTTAATGTAGTAAAAAATAGTACAGAGAAAACTTAAGATCAAATAAAAATTTTGAAATATATTTGGAATATATTGACAGAAAATATATACCTATTTTAAAAGCAACAGAATCCTTACAACTCAAAAAATGCAAATAGGAAATATAGAGAAAAATATTAAAAATAATAAACACATATGGAGATTATTCTCATTAATAATTAATGGCAATTTAAAAGATTGTTTATGTCAGACTTGTAAATATTTTAGAAGTGATTTACAAAGTATTTTTGAATATGTGGATAAAAGATACTCTTTTACACTTTTGGAGAAAATATAAATTAGCACAATCCTTTTGGATAACAAATGAGCCATAGTTGTTCAAATGTTATTTATTTATTTTATTAGAGACAAGGTCTCATTCTATTGCCCAGGCTGGAGTGCACAGGCATGATCATAGCTCACTGTAACCTTGAATTGCTAGCCTGAAGTGATTCTTCTGCCTTAGCCTCCCAATTAGCTGGGACTACAGGTGTGTGCCACCACACCTGGCTAATTTTTAATTTTTATAGTGACAGGGTCTCACTATATTGCCTAGTTTGATCTCAAACTACTAGCCTCAAGTGATTCTCCTGCCTTGGTTTGTCAAAGTGCTGGGATTACAGGCATAAGCCAATGCCCTCAGCCTGTCTAAACGTTAAATGGAAAATCTCATTTGCCTACCATTTCCCACTCTAAGAAATAAAATAGATCTCTATTCATTCAAATAGCAAGATGTCCCTGGCATGTTTGTTAGTTGAAAAAGTGCACTGCAGAACAGGATGTATAGTGTGATGTGATTTAGGTTCTAATTAATACATGTGTTCCCCTTGACACAAAGGTATTTTCAATTTCAAGATGGCTAGAATTTTTTTTATAAAGAACATATATTCCTTTCAAAAAATTAAGTAGCTACCTATCTGAATAGATTTTTAAATAGATTTTAAATAGCTACCTAAATAGATTCTTAATTAACTTGGCCCCAAACATGTAGTCTAAATTTTTGTAACATTAGTCACCAATTGTAATGGTGAACTACAAGACCGGCAGGATGTGAATGGACACATACATTTTGTTCATTACATAAAATGATATATTCTATATTCCTTCTTCTAACCTGTTATCTTTGTCTTTCTTTCTTCCCCCTCCAATATCACTTGCACAGCTACTGCTAAGGTAATGTATGGAAAATTGCCTACCCCTAACTGTTTTGATATATAAAGATGTCAATTCTTTATGGTTTAGTCTTATATATTTAGGCAATCCCTGCATTTAATTTGCATTATATTTCCTTATGGTGAACATTATTACTACCATTTCTGATACACATATATACACACACACCATTGAGCAAGTCATTTAAACCTCAAAGAATGTAAATATCCTATGTAAGAACACACAATGCTGAAGGCCAAATTACAACTGGAAGCCTGCTAGATACCAGATTATAGATATTTCACCTTATTTAATGCTGGGTGTTTATTACATGGGTGGTTCACATGTCTTTTTATTATTTCAGATAATTAATATTATTTTTACCATTTACTCATTCACTGTTCAACAGTTATTGAATGGTTACTGCTGGTATGCTAGTAAATGATTAATAACTTGCTTTCTGGGAAGAAAAGGCCTTTTCTGTGTCAATTTCGTGGTATTAATATTCCTATCGTGCCTGATTTCAAGCTGCTAGTGTGCTGCCAGGCAGCCCGCACAATTCCTGAACATTTAACAGTCAACTCTAGCAAACCAGCATGAGTCCAACCCAGGACACCATGGATTAGAAAACAATCCAAATACTTCGTTAGGCATTTAAAAAACAAAACTGGAAATAATGTGTTTTCTGCTATTTAATAATCCAGAAAATGATAATTGGCAGCACAAATTATTATACTTTGGGGAACATAAGATGTTAAGTCTTTAGTCTGTTTAACTTTCTCATCTTTTAAATGACTATTTATAACATTCACCCCAACTGAAATTTATTTTAAACCCATAATATCGACAACTAAATATCAATAACTATAGTTTAGCCAGAAAAAACTCGCCAACCAAATTTGCTTCAGACTTTTATTCTTTGGATTTCCAGTGAACAAGAAATTTTTTAAGGGTCTTTTATGTTGTATCTTCTTTTTAATGTGGCTCTATAATGAATTAAAAGAGAATTAAATGGTAGTAACTACCCATGTTATGTGTGATAATTATTATAATTACACCATCATCATTCTCTATATTGATGTGTTTTTCTATAGCACAACAAGAAAATTATTTACTTCTAAGATGATGGATGACTTACAACAACAATTCAGACAGGCATTATTATGATAGGTAATAGAGTAAACATAATTTTCCCTTGAAATATAAACACAACTTGTTCTTTATGCTCTGTACGTTGGCGTATGTAGATTTTATGTTTGGATAAAAACCATTTTTAAATTTTCCAGACATTAAATAGGTCCCTGACTAGGAAAAGCCTAATGTTGATGAAGGGAGATGACTTAAATTTGTATTTTTTCTCCCTAAACGAGTCATGTTCTTTGAAATAACAATTTATATAAAAGGCCATTTTTATGAGAAAAAGCCAATTTCACTTCCCAAAACTGCTGGCAATTTGAAGGTAGTCTACATGAAAAACTACTAAATAATATTAAGTCTGTCTTTTTAGGTAACAGAACTGATTTGTTCTCTTGTATAAGTAGTAAGTAGCAAAAAGAAAGCATTTAATAAGATCTTTTATTTCTTATTAGGGTGTCATTGATTCAGTATTGCCAACCTGATGATCTGTAGCGGGAAGAAAGAAACAAAGTTTCTGCAGAAAGACGTAACTCCTTCATTGACATAAGGCAGTCTTCCCGATCCGCAATACCTACGGCCTCATTATGGGCAAAAGCTTTATTGCCAGACTTTTATTATAGAAACATATATGTACACTGATTACTGTAGGCTGAACAATCACACATACACCTACATGCATTATTAGCTTTTCAAAACTACACAAATACTTTTTGCATGCGCATTTATTAAAAGCACTGCTGAGGCCAGGCAGGGTGGCTCATGCCTGTAATTCCAGCACTTTGAGAGGCCGAGGCTGGTGAATCAAGAGGTAGAAGTTCGAGACCAGCCTGGCCAACATAGTGAAACTCCATTTCTACCAAAAATGCAAAAATTAAAATTAAAAAGAAAACTAGCTAGAGGTAGGGGTAGTGGCAAGCACTTGTAATCCCAGCTACTCAGGAAGCTGAGGTAAGAGAATCACTTGAATCCGGGAGCTGGCAGTTGCAGTGAGCCGAGATCACACCACTGCACTCCAGTCAGGCAAAACAGAGTGAGACTCCATCTCATAAAAAAAAAAAAGACCATTGCTGAAATTAGAGTAGCTTTTGATACTGTTGTTAACTCAAGCTATGGATACTAGGAATCCAACTATTACACTAAAATCTATCAGCTTTTTGATATCAAAAATGAATCAAAATTTTAAAATAGCAATCATCAGAGATGAGTGGGGAACAGCTGTGACAACAAGAAAGTAGATGCAACCTTGATGTTTATTGAACAAATGTGTTTTGAGCTAATTACTATGCTTTAAGTAATACTAAGCAGATAATCGGACTCAAGGAATGTTAAGAAATGGCTCTTGTCCTGGATGGAGTCTTGCAGAAGACAGACACATAGACAATAGAACATGATATTTACATGAGAACATGGTATTTACAAGAGAATGTGATAACTGATTCATTACATGTATGTACAGAATGATGAAAACACAGGGGGAGAGAGTAAATAATAAAGGGCATAACTTCTGAAGCTTGAAATATAATAAAACGTTTCCTATCAGAGAAGAGGGGGGAGCATTTCACAGAGAAAGAAAAGGTCAGCAAAGATTTTTTTCTGCTACTAAAGACCCTGGTTCTCAGTTTATGTGCACAGACAGATTTGGAACTGAGCGTCTCTCTGATGTGTCATTTTCTTTTGATCCTCCTTATATGTAACTTTATGTGGGGTAGATTTTCAATACAATCTACTTAACAGTATTAAAACAAGAAGTTACCCTGCTAGTAAACTAACAGCTTTCTTACTTTCACACATATAAGGAAAGCTATGCTCCATAGCAAAACACATTAGTTCTGCCCACACCAACAGTTGGTGGTGAAAATTATAAGCATCAGGTTTTACCTTAGGTTACTTTTCATGTTTGCTGAGTGTGGGTTTAATTTTGAGGTTTTTCATTCATAGTGAGTGATGGTTAATTTTATGTGCGAACGTGACTGGGCTAAGGATGCTCAGATAGCTGGTAAAGTAATATTTTTGGTTGTGTCTATCAGAGTGTTTTGGAAAGAAATTAGCATTTGAATCAGTAGACTGAGAAGAAAAAAAATCCTTCCTCCAAAATGTAGGCAAGCATTATCTAATCCTTTAAAGATCTGAATAGAGTAAAAAGGTGGAGAAAGATCCCTTTCTCTTCTTGCGCTAGGACATTCATCTTCTCCTTCTCTGGGACATCAGAGCTCCTGGTTCTCAGCTCTTTAAACTTTGGGATTTATACCAGTGCTATCCTCCCACTGCCAGCCTCCCCAGATATACACAAGTTCCCAGGACTTCAGACCCAGGCTGAATTAACACCACCAGCTTTCCTGTTTCTTCAGCCTGCAGATGGCAGATTATGAAACTTCTTGGCCTCAGTGATCACATGAGCCCATTCCCATAACAAATCTCTTCATATGTTAATTCTGTTTCTCTGAAGAACTCATGACCAATACTTTATAAGCCAGATTGTCAAATTCCCACTAGGCCATCTCTTAGGAAAAACATATGTTTGCCTTCTCTTAAGCCTCAAGAGGTCACTGACCTAAAGACACAAAGGATAATCAATCAGCCTATACTTACTGAATATTTGTAAAACTCATAACTTTGATAAGAATTTTTGTCCAAGTCCTAGCATGTAGAATATTCTCTGATACAGCCATCAAAATGTTGCAGATTTGTACTTACCCAACTTCTACAAGCCACTCCTGATTAAACTTAGATTGCATTCTTATTAGCACTCACACAATTTAGTTCTTTGTAAAAACATACATTTCTGTTTGTACTCTTCTTTTCTGAAGTCTTATCTTCTCTGTAGCAGCATTTACTCAATATCCCTCGAGCTCTATTTAAGCAATAGTAGTACATAGAGAGGGATTTGCCAAGCATGAATATTCCACAAAGGATCTCAAGGATTCTGTAGTTCACTGATTTCATTGTCTTTGAAGGTAAATTTCAACAGAAACATTGAGTTCTGTTCTTCTTTTGTAGAGCTAAGCAATAATATTAAGCCCTGTATATTAAGAGGGTAAGCTATAGTCATATAAACTCAAAGCATATTTCATTTGCATTTCTTTCTTCCCTAGGTTGTTAAGGCACATTGGAAGAAGCAGCTTATCCTTCAGGATATGTCAACTAGAAAGATGCCAACAAGGTAAGGATTTTCTTACCTTAGAGAAGTAATAATTCATGGATAACTTTTAATCTAAAACAAGGCAATGACTATAGTTAAGTTTCATTTCATTATAATGAAATGAAAATTGGGTTTTATTCACCTTTGTATCCCTGCAAATAACACAATGACTGGTACCTAATATTTGTTTAATCAATGAATATTAATTAAGAGTGAAGCATGGGTGGTCCAACTGAGGCCACTAAACCAAATCCAGCCATGCTTTATTTTACAGCCATGAACACAGATACACTCACGCATTTGCACAGAGTCTATGGCTACTTTATGCTACAAAGGCAAAGTAGGTAGCCTCTCTGCCAGTAAAACTTAAACAAATTACTCTCTGTCCCTTTACAGAAAATGTTCCCTAACTCCTGGACAAGAGAATGGCTCAGAATAGAGAAAAAAAAGTCACTAGTCTTGTTTTAATGAGCATGTTATTACATAATTACAATTAAGACATATAAAACATTTAGTATTCTACTATATATTTACCATTATATGCCTTTTTCTATGATGAGACCAGGTCATCATTCTTAGTCTAACAGCTGTAACAGTATTCTTTTGAGTAGATATGTTGTGTTTCTACCCCTTCTGGGTCCAAGTTCTACATTTAAGACCTAAGAAGAGTCCTCTAGATAACCTGTAAGGTACCTCCCACTCTGGCCCTCTCTGGTTCTATGTCTCCCTCTCAATTTTACATATATATGGGACTCTAGAGGTTGCCTGTATTTATTTATTTAATTCTTATTTAATTCTAACATAGCTGAGGGCAGCTGAGAGATAAGATCCTAAATTTTTCTCCTTTAGATGAAAATGGCATTTGCTGAATACCCATGATGTGGTTCCTACCACTAGGTCTAGGTCTTCATGTTTTCATATGAAAAAGAAATGAGCAGCTGTTCAGCTATGTTAAAAGGAGATAATGCTGCATTTTTATCTCTTCAGCAATTTTTTATAGAAGCCATATTATATCAACGTCAGACGTAAAACAGAATGGAAAAAAATGTAATTAAATTTTCCTACTTTGAAAGTTTTTAACCTGTGCACTGAGATGTTTATATAAGTAGAACACTCATTTTATATCCATGTATTCATTCATCTACTCATTTGAGAAAGTGTTAAATGACCACTATGTACTTAGCACTGAGCTATGCATTCGGGATAGAAACAGGAGTAAGATACCTGCTACATTCTGATGAAGTATTCAGTGATGGGTAAAACTCTAAGTCTTGAAGATAAAAGTAAGTCCCAATCACTAGTGTTTTTAAGATAAAACTCAGAAAAAAAATGATGCTGCTTGGTGTTTCTCCATCCATACCTTTGGAAGTTCTTACCTGATGGGCTGTATACTAAGAGCTCTAATTACATTCAAGCTTAGAGATCTACACAGTCCATCACAGCCGGAACCATAAGTGTAGGAAAGTCTACTTTTTTCGGGCTACTGGAACAAAATAACTACCCCAGATCTTGTGCTCCTACAATTTAAAAATACATTTTGTACTGAATGAAATATAGTAATTTCTATGAGTGACGTGGTTGGGTCACATCATTTCTCCAGTTCATTGATCTGTTTTTTTTTTCCCATGGACAACACATTTTTCTCTTGGGGGGTCATCTGGAATTGCAGAGCTTATATTTCTAAAAATTACAGTCTACAATAACAATGTTAGTATATTTATTATTCAGACAATCCAAACTAATTCCCCTAAACTGGAGATATGAAAGATTTTCTGTGAAATTCGTTTACGTTAAGTTTAGGTCTGACATTCCAGTGACAGCTTCCTTTCCCTCCTTTGATGAATGTGAAGAAGCCATGGGTCCCTTCCACCTTTGCTCAAAATCAAGGAAACTGCAACAGACACAGCAGCTTCAAGGCATGTTATCTCTTGTAGCAGTCATAGGTGGTATCACAAGAAAATAAATGATAAGAGAAAAAGTGTGCATGCAAAGAACAAGCTGGTTTCCTTTCTGGCTGAGATAATGTGTAGGTGAGAAGGATATGTAGGGATATAGGGAAGCTGCATAGGTCAGGCTGTTAGGCAGGCAGCTCATGAATGGTGAACTCACTGTACTCTCTTACTTCCTTAACTAGGGTGCAGTGGTCGCTGGTTACTGGGGTCCAGTCACAGGGCTAGGTCCCGGACAGCAGTGTAGAGTGGCAACATTTAAATATACTTTTCAGCTTGCATTTTTTTCCTTGACGACTATGTTGTAATGTAAGGTTTTTATGAATTTATAGGAGACCTATGCTATTTCAGGGGACTCCAGACTCCCCTCAGCAGACTCCATACCATCTTTTGTATCCTCTATGACAGTGTTCCTCTCCATCTTCCTGATTGTGCCTGTGGCTATTCATGTGGCAATGAGATGACAACTGTCTACCAAACTATACTCTTGAGTCTTTCCAAGGTTTTTATGACTCTTCTGCTAGTTTTACATTTATCCACATGCTTCTTAATTTTCTCTTCAATGAGAAGAAGGGAAAGGAGTTCAGAATTTAACTTTCATGTGTTGTCTGAGTTCCACAGAGCAGCTTTCAATAAGCTAGTTGTGAGTGCAAAGATATGAATAATTGAAATTCAATTTCTCATGCTCTGAGCTGGCCACCCACAATGAGAATCTCAATTTGGGTATCTCAAGTTTAAAATATTCAAACTGCGAGGATTCAACTGTAGTATTTTATACAATTGTTCCCTGTGATGTTTGCAGATGATGCACACTTATGCTCCTTCCCCAGATTGCCTCTCTAGTTACCCATCTTTAAGTTCTAATTAATAATAAAAGCTATGATTTATCAAGTGCTTATTATGTTAAGGGTGCTGTTCCACATACTTTACATGTATTAACTCAGTCCTCAGAGGAAGGTCCTCTTGCCATTCTCATTCTACTTTTTATGGCATACAGTATACAGAGAGATTAAGTAAATCGCTCAAGGTCACACAGCTAGCAAGTGGCAGATCTGGGAGTTGCATCCAAGTAGGGTGGCTCTAGAGAACCCAAGTCTCTCTGTATGTATGCATGTACGTATGTATGTGTGTGTGTGTGTGTGTGTGTGTGTGTATATATATATATCTTTATTTGAAAAACAGTACCTTACAAACCTAACACCATCCATCAAATTTCAGCAAGAACAATTTCAGCATCAACTAATGAACGGTAGCTAAACTGACAAGAAATCAATCAAAAGTGCTTTAAAGGGAGTAGCACCAGCTGATGTTCTGCCGAGTCTCTGGGTATTCAGGACCCGACTATGAGGGAAAGAGCAACAAACCTGCAAGTGCTCTGGACCTAAGCCCTCAAATCGTGACCTGCCTCGCTCTTGGTGGCCCAAGGTCTGCCTGGCACTTCAGAGCCCCAGGAGCCAAAGCGCCATTTAAGCAAGGTTGGACCTTGGCCTCACAGCTGCTTTCTGCCCATTGTGGTCATTTTCTTTCTGGAGCTCCTGGAGTGCTCTCTCAGTGGACACGGTGGCCATCCAGCCTTCCTGGGCCGTGTTCTTATGGAAGAGGAGCTCCCTCTGAAAACTGGAAGTGTCCTTTTTCAATTCCCGGGCTAAGTCTTGGAATGCCATCTTGTAGCAGTCACGGGTCTGACACACGCAGTTCGAGTTTTCTGCACCTTGCGGTCTCAGTCGAGGTCCAGGCAGTAGGCGTGGTCCTCCGCGTACTCCCTCTGAGGCCCATTACCTGTTCTCAGGGCAGAGCAGGCAGAGCGGAAGCGTCCAGGCAGAGCTGAAGCCTCGCCACAGCACCGCAGCTCCCTCTCCAGCTGTGTCCTTCGCCCTACAGAGAGGCCTCGATGCTGATTAGACTTTGGACTTCTGCTGTGAGTTCTTTACTCCTTTGGGTTTCTTCCCAGAATTGCATGTCTGCTTTTCCAATCTGCCCTTCAGGACATTGTAAGTCCTCAGCCTCTTTCTCGCCCTAGCCATCTTGTCGCCGCTTCCAGCAGAAGCACCGTGAGCTTTTCGGTTTCCCTTTGCCCGACTCCCCACTGAGCAGCAGCAGCCTTTCTAGCCCTGCCTGGAACAGAGCACAGGGAGGGACAACCAGCCCAAGTTGTTTTTTTGTTTTGTTTTGTTTTGTTTTGTTTTTTTGAGTCGGAGTTTCGCTCTTGTTGCCGAGGCTGGAGTGCAACGGCGCAATCTTGGAGAGTTCAAGTTCTTAAAGATTAAGTTCCTTTGTCAATCCCTGGGCTAATTATATATCAGAAATCTTCATTCCTGTGTTATTATTTTATTAAGAAGACGTTTTCATGGTGTTGCTGAATAAGGAAAACCTTGGCCAAACAAAAACCTTATCACTGTGCACGTGCACATAAAGTACCATGAAGACATTATTGAGTGTCCAAATGCCAAGAAGTCTACAGTGGGTTATAAATGCCCTGTTTCTCACTCATACATTTGTTGTATCAGCCAAAGATTGGGGCAGCAGAATAGAACAAACAACTACAAAAAAGGCAGGGATCCTTGAGTTACTTAATGAATGTGGGTGAAATAAGATGTGCAAAGATATCTAAGATGGGGAAATGCTATGCGTGGACTTGTATTGCCTGAACCCTTCCAGGGACACAGCCTCCCTTTTGCCTTATCATATAAATTATGTAATTCTGTCACCACCACTGTGATTGCATTACAAATTTAGGTTCTTTCCCATTGATGTTCTCATGACATTAGCACATGTGCCCCAATCTGTGTAGTAACTATCATGTACATTACATGCATATAGTATGACATCTACAAAACCAAATTTGCTAAGAACAACTTATGCTCCATTTACCTTGATTCTTTACTAGAGAATTTTCAGATGCCAAGTCAAGCATGGCTGGACATCAAAGATTGTAAACCTTTGGGGGACTCATTTTAACACGGAAGAGTGGAAGCCATTCATATTATTTTAGCATTCCAGAACACTCAACTGACTGAAAGATTTTTTATTGTTGTTCTTTGAAAGGAAAGATGAATGGGCATATTTCATTTGAGGCAGAATTCTCCGGAAACTATAATCTACAACCACTGTATTTATCTGAAACTCTGTCTTTTATTTTAGAGGTCGTGGCTGTATAATTCTGATTTTAGCAAGCAGAAATATTTTTCAAAAATGTAGCCTAATTTTATTGTTCATCTTTAAATATTCATTTCATATTTGATGGGCTAAAAATTTGAAATTCAAATTACTTTCTTTTCCTTTCTTCTTAGCAAAATCATCTAAGAATAAGAGTTGCAGTTCATTTTTAATAAAATACAAATAAAATAAACTTCATAATTTAGACAAGAACTACTTAAAATTATTTGAAAGCCAGTACTTACTGCCAAGTAAACTATAAATACCAGTTCTATTACTCAGATTCTTTATACCTTATTTTAGGAAAATTATTCATCTGTTGAGTCATTGAATCACAGAGCTAAAAGGGACATTAAAGTTCACCTCTTAAAAATTGTCGTATTACCAATGAAGTCTGGAGAGTTTCCTCAGCAGCACAAGGTCACTTTCTAATAAGTTGCAAAGTTAGGAATCAAATTAAGTTCTACTGTTTCTAAGCCCTTTGCACTTTCTACGAAATACTTGAACAAGCCATAGTAAATACTGAATGAAATCTTTCTAGTATTATATGTCCAAGATCTAACCAGAGCACCTTGTCTTAAGCCCACAAACTACTGTTGCAGGGGACACTAGGTCTCCTGTGTGATTGCTGATTTTTGGCAAGACACAGTGTTCTCACAAGTCTCCCTCTGAAGTATAATTTTTTCAGCTAATACATGCATCCTATAAATATTAAGCATATTTGTTACAGAGCCTGTTAATATACGCATCTATTTATTGGAGATAATGATTAGACAGGAAACATGATGTAGCCCATCTATTCCCTTCCCTATTTCTTGGCTTCTGTACCAGCTTCCTAAAACTGCTGTAACAAAGTACCACAAACTACGTGGCTTAAAACCACATAAATTTATTCTCTTACAGCTCTGGAGCTTAGAATTCTGAAATCAAGGTGTTGATGGCCATGCTTTTTCTCTCTGAAGACTGAGAGAGAATCTGTTCCATGCCTCTTTCCTGCCTTCACGTGGTTGCTGGCAATACTTGACATTACTTGGCTGGTAGCTGCATCAGTTTCTTCCTCTGTCTTTATACAGCTTTCTTCCCTCTGTTTGTATGCACATCTGAGTGTCTCCAAATTTCCCTCTCCTTATAAAAAAAAATCAGTCATTGGATTTAGGGCCCATTTTAATCAAGTATAACTTCATTTTTAACCCAATTACATTTGCAAAATCCATATTTACAAAAAGATTACATTCAGAGGTACCAGGGGTTAGGACTTCAACATATATTTATAGAGGACACAATTCAACATGCTGAAGGTTCCAGATAAATTATTTTTAATAAAGGGCACATTTCTGCAGGAAGCAATGAATGAACTCTTGGATGATTGTTTTCTGAGCAAATCAAATGTTTGGCAAACTCTGAGGAAAAATATAGAAACCGTTGGGTCTAATACTAAACCCTATTACTTGGCTTGGTATGGGGATTTGTTAAGTCAGAAATAATATTCTGTCTCCAATGTGTTAGGCAACACACAGCCAATGCAAAGATCAAGCAGTAGTCCCCAGTGAGGTGGTCCTTTTATCACCCCTTCTTACAATTCATTTTTGAATCTTTTTTTTTAAATGTTTGCTTATATAAAATGGAATTTTAAATTATCCATGGCCTCTTCTCATATCT
The DNA here is from genome assembly GCA_036589455.1 of Ateles fusciceps. Lineage (NCBI taxonomy): Eukaryota > Metazoa > Chordata > Mammalia > Primates > Atelidae > Ateles > Ateles fusciceps. The sequence continues at coordinate 6,356,615 of JAZHEH010002982.1, read as the reverse complement.
GTTTATCTGACAAGACTCTGAAACCCTCCTGCTACATACAATTTCTGGTTAGCGACAGTCTGTATTCATTTTCACATTGCGATAAAGAAATACCCAGGACTGGGTAATTTATAAAGGAAAGAGGTTAATTGACTCACAGTTCCACATGGCTGGGAAGCCCTCAGGAAACTTACAATCATGGCAGAAGGGGGAAGAAGGCATAACTTACATGGCAGAGAGAATGTATAAGAGGAAATGTCAAACATTAAAAAAAAACCATCAGATCTCATGAGAACTCACTCACTATCACAAGAACAGATCTAATCACCTCCCACCAGGTCTCACCCTCGACATATGGGGGTTATTGAGATTACAATTCAGGATGAAATTTGGGCAGGGATACAGAGTGAAACTATATCACAGTTCAAATGTCTGACATCAATCAGTGCATGCTCACATTCTAGAAAATATAATAATTCCATTCAATCACAGGTAACCACTCAGGGTATATACATAGGACAAGGTTGGGATACACCTGTAGGGAGATGCTCAATCTATCCCTTATGCCTGGTATGAAACTTTGCATATATTTTCACTTTAATGAGTGTTTTTCAGTCTTATATGTGGGACCCAGCAGTCTAAGCACAGTAAAAACAAACAAAACTGAATATACTGAAAATGTAAACACCTAAACATCTATTTCAGCTCCAATCCCACCCTAGTGGATTATGTTTTCAACTAAGAGCATCTTTGTAGCCTATATGGCATTCCTTTCTCCTATGCAGAACTCCATTGCTAACAGATTGAAGATCAGATTTCCATAATAAAAACTTAACATCCGAAACAAACTTACTTTTGAAACTTATTTGCCACTATTCTTTCTCATTTATCTCCTATCTTTTAGCCAAGACAGCTCTTCATTGTCCTTTCAACAGGTCCCAACTTGTCAGCCTACTAGACTCTGCATATACCTTCATATACTCTCTCCACAATGTCAAATCGTCAAATATCCTTCATCTCCATATTTCCAAATCTTATCTGTGCTTCAGAGCCAACTCAAATGGTAAACTCTTAATATTTGTGAACCCCTAGGTACCTCCTTAACACACAAATACACTTATGTACATGCTCACACATACACATTTTAAGCTTGTATCTAATCTGTCTCACAAATGTGTATACATATATTTTTAACTCAAATATATGTATGCATATATCATACTCTCTGTCTCTCTCACACACAAATAGGTATTTAACTCACACACTTTAGAAATACCCCATTTAGATTATTTAGCATTTTCTGGTGGTAGATTATTTATATACATGCGTAGGTTGGACTGTAAATTATTTAAGGAAAGAAGTTGAACCTGATTCATTTTTATAAGCTTTATAGAAGTTAGGATGATGTCTTGCAGGTTAGAGAAGTTTAAAGAGTATTTACAGGTAAATAAATGCATGAATTCTTAAGCCAAACTAGTTATACATGAATGTATTTTTGTGCTTAAATTTCATTAAACATCAAGAAGCTTAACCACTTTTTTCACATGCTACTACATCTGCTCATGGTGTTGCTCAATGTGTTGGCCTCACATATCATGCACAGAGAAGTTTTTAAATTTAGAAACTTGTTATTTAGTAAAAACAAATATGTTTTATAATAATTATGCCTTGCCTTCTCACAATGGGTTATGCTCAAACTATGTATAAAGAACTAAATTATTACTACTTTATGACTTTAAATTATAGAGAAAAGAAAACCATTGACAGTAATTAGTATATAGAGCTGAGAAGCTGAATTTATTTAAACAATAAAAAACTGAAATAATACCAACTAATGACTAATATGTTAATATTTGAAATCCTAAAACTGAATTATGACTAGTTAGAAAAGGGTGCACTGAAAGTTAGTCATTTTGAAATATAACGGGGATGATTCCTATTTCTGGTTATTTAAGCTTGAGTTTAAAGCTGACCAAAATCCATTTCTTTTTAACTATCTGATGATGACCACAGGAGAAAAAGAAAGAACATGAAAATAGAAGTAGAATAGGTTATATTACAAATTTTCTTATAAACTTTTTATCATAATATATCTTTTGGATCTTAAAAGGTATAAGCTTGGGTTATAAAAAATTACCAGAAAATCGAAACTACCCATTAATCTTCCAGATTTGGAGTATAACAGAGCTACCTAGCACAACTTTTATGAGCTCTTCAAATCTCTGACAGGCCCAGATTTATGATCTTCCCATATGTAAAGTCCTGTTTCTCAAGCCTTACCACAAAGAATTGAGATCAAAATGGTGCTTGTATTGATCTTACTTTTTAAATCTATTTATTTTTAGTTTTCCTTTTCTCTTAACTTGGTTTGGCCACTTAGGCTGAAAGATTCTTTGTTCAGGAGTCATTAATTAATACCTTTTGGAAGTATTATTGTTCATTTAAAGTAGCAACAGAATTAAGATGGCTTATGTGCCTTTCTTCTCTGTTATAACTCTCTACTTTCTAATTTGTTCATTCTTCACTGTTCTTCTACAACAGTCACCAGCCACCATTACCACACATGCACACAGACATACTTTAGCAGTTTAAACAGAAGTTTTGTCCTATTTGCTACATATGCTTGCCACTAAACACAACATTTTGTATAACATTGCACAAGTAAGTAAACTTACAATTCCAGACAAGGTGATTTAGTGCTCCGTTTCTTACTTTATTACATATGGCACATCTTTGTCTTTGAAGGCTATGTGAACAATAGATTGCAGATATTGTTATAAAATAGTTTACTTCCATAGTATCAGTGGTAAGCAATTTATGTGAATTTTATTTTTCCCTTCTGTCCTCTCCTTTATTTTCCTCCTTTTTATCTTCTGAAGTTCACTCCTTTTTCTCCTCTACAAATATATTCTTTCTTTCCATTCATTCCACTGATCTTGTTCAAAAAATATTTTGAACAAACTCATTGACTGTCTAAAGTCCAAAGTTCAAGGAGATTCCTTAGGGAGTCCTAAGACCCCCAAACCAAATCTTAGCTCTATCTGATGATTTGGCCAAAGTTTTTTCAATTATAAATTTTTGACTAGTTGAATGGACTCAAACACTGGGAATAATTGCTAAAAATTACTCGTTTTCATAAGAATTTCAAAGACACAAATATGCAAATAACATTGAATCACAACATAACAAATTATTCCTTAGATAGAAATATGCCCCCTGTAATCAATTCACCTTAGGAAAACCCACATAAACCTACAAGATGTGCCTTAAAACGCAATAGGACTGCTAAATTTGATTGGAATTCATGTGTTTCTGACCACCAAATTTTAACAGCCTTCTCTCTTTAACAAAATTATGTCCCACTCTCAGCAGAATCAAATATAATGGAATTGCTCATTTAAAATAATGAGATGCCTCTGTAATGAATCCTTATCTATAGCCTCTGCCTGTGAAATATTTGTTTTCCCAATGGGAAAAAATAATTAGATTATATGGAGCTCCTTACATTGGGATGTAAAAGATAACCACAGAACCGTATTTAATTATATTAACTGAATACTTTAAGAACAATTTTACCAAAAAAGCAGATTGACTAAGAGAAGAAGTTACATTTGAGAATAAAATGGACCCAGGGTTGAAAAATACATAGAAAATAAATAAGAAAACACCTATCACTATTTACTTCCACATCCAGCATAACTCTTTTCCCTAAAGAATTTATCCTGCCAATAAAAAGAACACTAGTCAAGGAAGGGTTAATCTCATTTCCTAACCCATCTGATACTTGCGATCTCTAAACTTCTAAATGCACTTTTCTTGCCTTTAACTGTCTTTTTCATACTCCTAAAATGGAACATGAGTTTTTGCTGAAGCCAAAAAGAAATTTAGCAAGCAATTTCTTTAAATACCACACATTTTTTCAAGGGTTAGTGCAGTATCACAGTAGATAACTAACTTCCCTGTCTTTCCAACCATACTGGTTGCCTGAATTTCTCTGCATCTTGTTTGTTTGAACCCTCCAATTTCCAGTCAATAATAGAAAGTAACAGCACTTTTTAAAGAATACCAATTATAATCGAAACTAACATTTAAGTGCTTATTACGCTTCAAGGCATTATGCTGTGTCATTGTCATCCATTGTCTTATTTGGTCTTACTGAAATCTTAGGAAGTAGTTATAATTGTTCCCATTTTGTGTATGAGGCACCAAAGGTACAGGAATATTAACTGGCTTATCTAGGTCTAATGCTAAATCAGAGAATAGAGTATGGAGAGAATGGGGAAATTGGAAAAAAAAAAGGAACCAAAATTAACATTAGTTTTAGAACTCCACACCCATTTTTGGGAACAGAACTCATACCAGTATCCCCTTCCTTTTAATTTATGATGTTATAACTCAAGTACTTGTTCAAGGACTTATCCAATCCCCCCCAGTCCAGTTGTGCCTTCCATATTTAACTACATCCAACTTTGGTGTTACTGGCCAGGTAGATGACAGAGTGGACCTCAAACACCCCCTCAACTGGAAGGGACAGCCATAACCCAGTTCCTGATAATGCTGGAATAAAGGCCCAATACTGCCAGATCTTCCAAAAATTTCAAAAGAAACAAAACAAGTCATAATCTTATGTGAAAATACTGATTTTAAAATATTAGTTGAATTTTTAAAGTGTATTTGCAGATCAAACATAGCTCTAGTTTTCATCTTCTATTTTAAATTCTGCTAGAACACTTAGTGATTGCTGAATTTGTTTACTATCCTGTCTACAGTTTGGACTCCTGGCTTTCAAGGGAAAGCTTCCTCCAGGTTTTCCCCACCCTATAAAATTTCACTCTGCTTTTTTCTTCTTTCTCCCATTTTAAGTCATTATAAATTGTTTGCAACAGCTGATAGGTTTTCCTTCTTTTCAATACTTAGCACAAAGTATTTCCAAGACAACAAAGGAAGTCAAATATCATCTAATGGGGGAGTCACTTCTCAGACTGCTTACCTGTCATCTGATTAGACTGCTAACTTGCCTTGGAACTTAAGTAGAAGCAGAAACAGAGAATCTCTTTTCAAGTGCACTTTACTTGTATGTACAGAAGTGCTAGGTTTTTGAAGAGCAGTGGGACAGTAGGGATAAAATTGGCCAAGCTTGATTATTTTTACTTTTTACCAATTTTCTAATACTATTTGAGAGAGAGAAAAAAACTATTCCACAGTAAGACTGAACACTAATCAGAAGAGGTACTGTGTTAACACTGATAACATCAACAAGACTTTTGGAAATAACCCTAGGGGACTATGGATTACCCCCAAGAGGTTGGGCATCTTTCTAGATGCCTATGCAGAAAAGTGAGAAGAAAAAGTGATAGCACGGAGGGCCTGGTGTACAAGGATTCCTGAAAAGAATTTTCTTTTGCATATCCAGTATTTTATTTAATCCCAGGGGTCTGTTTTAGTTTAAAGACTTTGGCTGCCACCCTCTACACAAATGGATAGCTCTCTACCAGCCCAGCCACTGGAGAATTCTCTAGCTTCAGGCCCCACCAAGCTGTATTTGATTCAAGGTTCAGGTAGGAGCAAAGAAAGGCTCTGTCTTATTGAAGGACACTGAGAACTTATCTGCACAAGCCCCCTTTGGAGGGCACAACAAATGCATGGATCAAATGTTAAACAAAATGACTTTTAGGAGGGCCTGGGAACTTGTTTTCTTTTTCTGTGCCCCCACCTCCCGACCCCAAGCTGTTGCATAGTGTATTCATTTTCTAGGGTTTGCTATAACAAATTACCACAAACTGGGTGACTTTTAGAAAAACATAAATTTATTCTGTCAGAATTCTGGAGGATAGAAGTCCAAAATCAAGATATTTACAGGGCCATCCTCCTCCAGAGGCTCCAGGGAGATTCCATCCCTTGCCTCTTTCAGGTCTGGAAGCTTCCAGGGCTACAGCTGCATCTCTCTGATCTCTGCCTCCAGCATCATGTGGCCTTCTCTGTGTGTCTTCTCTTTTGTGTCTTATTAGGACAGTTAGCCTCGGAATTAGAATTCACCTGGATAATCAAGGATGATCTCGTCTCAAGATCTTTAATTCCATCTGCAAAGACCCTTATTCCAAATAAGGCCATATTCACAGGTTTCAAGATGTGGACATACCTTTTGAGGGTCACCAGTCACCATTCAAACTATTACACACACACACACACACACACACACACACATTCTCCCAGTGAGAAAGAAAAGAGGGAAGACAAGACGCCCATGGGCAGTAGCCTGGTGTCTGAATGGGTGGAGTAAAGGCTCTCTAACTACACTCTTCTGCTCCTTTTTAGGTGAGTTGTCTGGACACAGTGAGTTTGTGCTGAGTGTGGGGACTCTGCAATCCTCCCTCCCCCAACCTGAACACAAGCTCTAAAATCAGTGAGAAAGTGAGTCTTAGAATTCCTAAAGAGTTAAATTTCTTTCAAATGCTTACTTTAGAGAAATGGATCAGAGAAAGAGCATACTTGGGGAAAAAGTATCTGGCATTTATAGAGCATAAAATTCAACAAGCACCATCAATTACACATCTACTATAACACACCTTCAGATAGGTGTTTTGCAAATAAAAGTCAACCTGACTAAGAAAGCCGAAATATGTGCAGGGTGTGTAGTTAGATGATTAAATGAATTTGTAGCACCTACTGCTTAGACAATCTCTGCTCATCAACATGACCTCCAAACACATTCTAGAGGACTAATTTAATGCCAGCTACTGGGAATGAAGCAAAATCCTAATTTTCTCCAATGGAAATTTACTTCTAGACGAAGGCAGCTAAGTAGATGGAGAAAGCCCACAGGCTTTGATAATATTTCTCTGGGATTCTGTTAGGATGTACCTCCAGAAGCTGCATTTACCTTTTTGCCCATGTGCCTGCCCCCTTAATTAGGTAGAAATTATATATTTAGTCTGGGCAAGTCTTGTCAAAACTGAGTATTTTCTCCAAAAATTCATTTAAGTCCTAAACCAACGGTTTAGAAGTAACTTCCTCCACAGGGGAACCCACCCCCAGCACTTCCCCTTCTTTCTTATGTTTGAAATTCTAAAGGACTACTGGATGTGGACTCTCCAGCCCCATTTCACTCACCTGCCTTTGTCATCCCTTGCATGCACTGACCCTTTTTCTTCATGGATGTCCAAACTCTTTGCTAATCAAAGTGGGGTTCATGGACAGGAATGATCTGGGAGCTTGTTAGACCAGCAGTATCTCAGATACATCCCAGATTTACTATCCTCATCTTACCTGCAAGCACAGTAGAATGTGAGATGCATGCCCTAAGTCATGCTGCCTCAGGAGGTTATGACATTTGCTCTGGCCTAGCCTCCCAGCAAGCCTGCTCTCTTGTTCCTGACTCTGCTTACTCATCTGCTATTTGTATGAACAGTGATTTCCAACCCTAGCTGCACATTAAAATCTCCTAACAGCTGGGGTTGTTGAATTTTTTTCTTTTCATGAGAAATGTGGCATCCTCAGAGATCTTGATTTAATTTGTATAGAGGGGGAGCCCAGGCACAGTCTTTTTCTAAAAAAAAAGATAAAAACTTAACCTCTTCTAGGAGATTTTAACATGCTACCAGTTTTTAAAACACTGTCATGGAATAGTAGTTTTCAAAGTATGATTTTAGCACCGGCAGCCTGAACATCACTGGAGCTTATAAGAAATGCAAATTCTTGGGCTCCATCTGAGATGGATTCAGGCTTGTAGGAGGGTGCAACAATCTGTGTTTTAGCAAGCTCTCCAGGTCATTTTGATGAGGGTAAAGCTTAAGAAACACTGCCATTGAGTGTTTCTTGCCACTCACTCAAAAGCTCCATGAAAGGCAGAAAAATGAAGAAGTCTGGTGCTTAGCCTGGAGTACTGAAAACTTACTTGGAAGAAATACCTTGAACATATGGGCAGATACAGACATAACTTACACCTTCAGGTCCCTGTAATTCTAGTCAAAACGTGACTAAGTACAAGCCAAGTGCATGTGAGTTCATAGGAAAAAAACCTATTACTCCTGAGTGGGAGGATTGCTGTACAAGCAGGTAATGTATGCAAGTGGCACAACCATAAATAATAGGAGAAAGGAGGGCATTTAGGTGGAGAAGCCTAGCTTATTAGGAGACAGACCAAAACAATAAAAAGGTGGTAGTCAAACTATGAAGGAGTTTGAATGTCACTCTAAACTACGTATTTCTAAGAAAATACTTCCAGGAAAATATGAGTTACAGTTAGCTAGACAAAGGGGAAAAAAGAAGGTGAGGAAATTTTTAGGCAGTGAAAATAATATGTACCAAGGCCCTGAGATAGGAACAAACATGGTATCTTCAATGGAATCCTTAATCAGAGTTTGTTGTAGCAGTTATGTAGGATACAGGGACTGAGGACTCATCTGCTAGGATGACGAGAAGGTGATTTTATAGGGAGAAGATTGATAGGACCTGTGACCTTGAAATTCCAGTTCAATTCTAAGAGACTCCTTGCCGGATTAGACTTACTTAATAGAATTCTCCCATCTATTAAGATCTCCTAGATTCCTTACTTTTCTAATTCCTTTTCTCTGATGTAAACTAATGGGATGCTCTGAATAACTGAAAAGTTAATGTAGGGGAAATTTTACAGCACAACCTTGAATGCAGCCACAGTAATGTAGTATTGAAAAGCACACTTAATGATGGGTATGTGGAGTTTATAAATAACAGTAGTTCATTTGTAACCACCTCATGTAGTGTATATGTATCACTTCTTGGAGCACTACCATTTAAAATTATCTCCTGGACTCATTCTTGGTACCATAAAAAGAAAATAACATTAGGGATATTGCTGGGTTTTGATGCTTCACAGGCATTCCTGCCCTTCAAGGTAACAGGATCCCCCATTCTCTAATTTTTCTCTACTCTATAGTTCTGACACCACATTCTGTCTCCTCAGACCATCTTTCTGGATCTCAGATCATGTCCTTACACACAGTGCTCCAAGGTTAGAGCGTAAGGCTCAGGTCTGACCAATCAAAACATCTTATTTCCCAAACTTCAATACACAGACTGATTTGTTTCATATGGCCCAAAACACCACATAATGGAACTTGATCAAAATCTCCTAAATTTTTTTCTGAAAAATAAAGTGTATAACATGGTCAAGAACATTTTGAAAAAGTAGTGCAACAAGGCAAAACTTGTTCTACTAGTTATCATAACACCCTATAAATTAGCAGTGATTTAAATGGTGTGATACTGGTTAAAAAATTGTCGAAAAAACCAAGTGGAAAACACAGAGAGTCCAGAAACAGATTCAGACATATGGAATTTATATTTATAAGGATATCATTTTAAAGATCAGTGATGAAAACAAAACTACTAAATAAAAATAGAAGATATTATAAATAACGTTGGAAAAGTTGGCTATTTGGAAAAATAAAAGTTTGATTCCCTGCTATATACTAGTCCAAAACTGAATTCTGGATAGTTTAAAATACTGACTGTAAAATCCTATAAAATAGTGATTTTTATCGCTTCATATTTTAATTATATGATGAGCTTTTGAAAATCTCAGGATCCATTACATACCAACTAAGTGGGAATCTGGGGTGGTGAAACCCAAGTATCAGTAATTTTAAGGTTTTTCTGGTGTTTCTAATGTGTATCAGAGTTTTGGAACTGTTTCTGGTTAATAGAAAAACTTTCTCCTTTTCTAACAGGCAAAGCAAAGAATATGTTAATAACAGGTGACACAGTTTTTATTTTAAAAAGTTAAATGTTCAGGAGACTTGCAAGTTTTCCCGGTACTGGAAAAGAGAAATGTTGCCATTTTAAAACTTTGTAAATTACCAGCACATTCTGTAAACTTGTGAAAGTAAAAGTGGCTTTATATCACTAATGCCTATGCTGGTTGTGCTTTTCCACCCTTAAACCTCAACAGAGGGATCATACTTGCCTGTCTGTAGAGAAATCAGAGAAAAGATTAGAGAAAATTTGGCACATTTTTTCACATTTTCCTCTGTGATAACCAGAGTAGTTACCTACTATGGATAATGGCTCACTATCATAAAAAATTAGCTCACTTCATATTATATATATGTGTACCACTCTAATTACCAGTTCTCCATATCATTTAGCATTGGGTGCACCTGACTCTGGAGCCCTGATACAGAGGTTTTGGACTTTAAGTCTCTGACCATTTCTTATACCTACCTATCTATCATGCAACCTTTCACCCTGAGTTTATACAACTACTGAATCCTTCCATCATAAGTCCTAAACTGTCACAATTAAATAATTAGAATGGGCAAATAGAATCAAATATGTCTGTCTTGCCCGTTCTAGACACCCACAATATTTAGGTGTCTCTAATTTCACTGTGACCACAGAGAGGAACCACATTTAGTGGATAATCTAGTGGGAACAGGTACTGGAAATATGGGCTGAGCCACCTAAACAAGGGAGAGATGCTGAGATGGAGATCATATGGCAGGGTTTAATTATCTAGATCTAAGGCTAAGGCTCCAAAAAGAAGAAACTGGGTGTCAAGAACTGTGAAGCGTCTGAGTTTTAACCCTACTTGCTAGCCAACAAGTTAGCCTGCTAGTTTCATAGATGATCTCAGAGGACACAAGACTCCTGGATTAGAGACAAGGAACTTTATTAAGGAGAACACAGGAGGCAGCATGAGCTTTTTGTTTGGATCACTTGCTCTTATTACTCAAGTTTTATGGGGAGGGCGAGAGTGAGAGTCACGCAGAAGTGGGCTCAGGGTGATGCAACTCACATAGTAGATTTTTGCCAAAGCCAAGAAAACCCCGAAGCTAGAAAACAATCTATAAAGGGGGCTTCAAGCAAACCTGTCTAACCTTGCCCTGGAGGGAGACGTCTCATGGTTATACTGCCTCTATCTTTGAAGGATGTTTGTCAAACAAATATTCTTAGGAAGATCATCTAAGGACATGCAGATATACCATAGAACACTACCCCTCAACACCAGGAACAGGAGATAGTAGCTAGGACCCCCAAAATACAACAGGAATAAGACCAGAACACACAAGATTAAATAAAATAAATAAAATCAACATCGAGCTGATTGATTTATTCCCAGTTTTCCAAGTTAGATGACTAATGAACTGGGTTTCCAGTAAGAGAAATTCTGTGTGAACCTAGGATGTGGTGGAAATTTCTTCTGACCCTATTATTCTAATGTTCCACACGCAACAACCACAATCATTATAGGTGTTCAAAGGTAAAATCAAAATTAAGGCATTACTCAGGATGCCACACTTTCACTGGCTCTCTAGGAAATTAAATGGTTTTGCATCTCAAATGTTCTTCTATTTTCCTTTTCATTATGGATTTCATTACAGGTGTACAACCCACTAAGAACATAGCCAAAGGATATCTTTATTATCTAGTGCCTTATAATTCCAATTAAATTAGTCACTTGAGTGTCAAAGCAGTTGGGGGAAATTCCCTGACACTAAATAGCTCTGGCATTTTCAGCAATTTTAGTTAGTTCAGCTTTGCACAGAGAACAGCTGGAGAGGGAAGAGTGTAAAGTATAAAGCTGATTACCAGTCAAGGAACCTGAGGAAAATCTAGATTAAACACATTCAATTTTTGCTCACAGCCAATGGGAAATTCTTTCTCCCCCCCTACACCCAAAACAGGGAAAGTGATAACAAGGGAAAGTAGAAAAATGGACCCCTGGAGCCATCCCATCAGCTTGCCATGAATTTTCTTCTTATTCAAAGCTGTTCTTGCTGATTTGGAAATGTGTTCAGCTTGCTTTCCTCAGGATTCTGTCAAATATACATAGGAGGCAATGACCACGGCTAATTGAAAGATGATGTTATGCCAAGCAATGTGGTATAGCAGAAAGTGAACTGGGCTTGGAGTTCCAGTGTGTGAACTGCGACTAACTGTCCATGGGACCTTAGTCAGGGCCCTCCTCTGATTTGAATTTCAGTTTCCTCCTTGATGAAATGAATAGACATTCACTACTTCTCATAGTGTTTAACCTATCTTTTAGGAAGTGAAGCAATTCCAAAGAGAATCATTACAGACAGCTTGGTGGGAGATAGAGGTATGAGTTAAAGAGAAAGGCCAAGAAACCAGTCTTCAGGTTTCCTTTCAGCCATAAAGTAAAACTCCCTTGAGAGAACAACCATACTCATTCAAAGATGCAGACATAAAATACTGAAAGGGAGCCCAGCCTGCTCCCCGACTGGGAAATAGCATACATATGCTTTACTTAGAAATGAGTAGTCTTAGTGCTGTCTCCTTCTTGTTCATTTGTCCCTTTTAAAAGGAAACTTGGGGGCAGATAATACAAAGATAGTGTCATCTTGAGAACAGAGTTCATCAGATTAATTAACTTGGGAAATTCCTCTGAATTGCAGGAACTGGGAGATGGCTAAAAGAGTGAGAACAAAAGTGGCCCAAGACTCATCCATGGACTCTGGCCTTGGGCATCTCAGAACTAAAGCAAGTGAAATGAGCCCTTGTCATTTATATATTTCCACAGTTTTGACCTCCTGTTCTGGGTCCTCATTTTAGAAGGTCTAAATTTGTCTCCATTCATTTTTGTCTCATGACAAGAAAGGAGGACTGGAAACACACCTGGGAAGACACGCAGGTTCTAGGCTGGCTTGATTACCCACTGCACATGTAGCTCTGAATGGATGCCAACTAGTGCTTTTCATCCCCCCCTTTAATTCCTCTTTCAGCTTTTCTAAGAAGGCCTGGAGTTCATTTGGAGTTAAGAAGATAATTTGATTTGTTCACAGATGCCATACAAGTTAGAAACATTTAGGGCCCTGGGAAAGGGAAACATTTCCATATTCAGAGCCCTTGACTTGGCAAGCTGCAGTCTAGTGGGAAGGCTGGTGTGTAAAGGTTTGGTATGGATCTTCCAAAAAAAAGAAAGAAAAGAAATAAATAAACCAGAACCTGGAGGGGAGTTTAACCAAGAAAAATGAAGGGTCTACCTACTATTTAGAAGTGCATTACGGTTATCCTGACTACAGCAACCCCTTCTAAACTTATAATATTATAATCTGAGTAAAATCACAGATAAATGAAGGAAAAAATAACTGGGAAATGAATGATGTGCAGTCCAGTGACCCTCACCTTAAAGGAGGACTCAGGGTGGAACTTTGGAATGCTTGGCAGAAGACAAAGTATGAGCTCACATGGGCTAAACCTTGGGTCATAAATAAAAAGCTTGTCAGTATCTGCATGCTCCAGAGAGTCTTAGGAATGGTACTTGCTCTGTCCTTGATACTTAGATTATCAAGGTGAATAAACTAAGTGTGCATGCATTGTACCATTTGTTCTACCAGGCAGCATTGCTTCCTGGGAGAGAAGATAACTGCTTTTGTAAATTGTGTCAGCTTGCTGCCTGGAGTGCCCTCTCTGCCCCTGGCTGTCATCAAGAAGCTTGAAGAACCCTTCATGAGGGTGACAAGCAAGTGGGGATTAAAGATCTCAGAATTGCAGTGTGACTGGTACACTACAGTAGCACAGTGAAGAAAAAGCAGTTCTCTCTTCACAAGTTCACATGTCCTAGAAGTATCTTTTAAATGATCTGACATTTTGAAAGATGAAGGTGACTAGTCTAAAAAAATTTTTGTTTGAGTTCATACTAGAGCAAAATTCGGACCTCATATGCTTCTGTCTTCAAGGACTCATTGCTTGTGTATGAACAGGTATATAACCCCCATGTAGGTGTCACAGTGACCAATGGACCTATTAACAGCTATGAAAGTAAAACAGGGATGAAAACATGATTAAGATAATTGTGATTATCTTCATGGGTTATCAGAACAGGTCTTCTGCTTGGAGTCATGAGATCTGGGTTCTGTTTGAAGTTTCACACATACAAACCCTGGTATCTACAACGATACATTGATGGTTTCTGTGTTTAAGCGGTTGTTTAGTTAAGAAACTCTAAAAGGAAGGGAAAGGAGTATTTTACAGGCTGTGAAGAATTCCTAAAAAGTGACGCTTTCACTTCATCACTGTGTTCCCCTAGTGAGCTGTCCCTGCTGCTCTCTTGACAGCCATTTATTTTGCTGTGGTATCCATAGCTGCTGATGTGCTTATGGCCTGGGGGCATGTACAACAGCTTACTCACCCATCTGCACTGCAACCTGCTGGGAGAAACCTTAGTACTGAGTAGCTGCTTAATGATTACTTGTATGAATGATGTGTAAGAAAATATAATTTGACTTTGTTTTTGTTTAATTTTGTTAACTCATAGGAGGTACTGCAGTCTAGAGAAAAGAACTTGGGCTTTGAAGTCAACCCACCTATATTTCAATCTAGGTTGTTTCAAAATCTTTATCTGAGGAACTTAAGAAAGTCACTTAACCTCTTTGATCTTCAGTTCCTCCCTTGTAAAATGTGGATGATAAGACTCGACATTAGCTTCTTTTCATAACTGTATAATTATAAAAATGAGGCCATGTATATTAAGGAGCTCAGAAGGCTCAAGAGAACTATGAGAACATTTGTTTTTTTAATTCCAATTTATAAATATAATTATTTAGTATATACTCAAATATTCCTCATTGGAAAGAATAGCAGGACTCTCAACCAATTCTGGCTGCAGGTCTGTGTCTGAGGTTATCAGCAAGCAGACTTAAAATTTTCTCAAAATCAAAAGACTTGCTATATTCAGTGATCATCACAAAAGCAAATATTAAGGAATATGCACTGAGTTTTTTAAAGTGAAAAAGTGTATCTGCTTTGTCACTCTAAAACTAAAAAAACACATCAACATTATTTTTCACACCCGGTGAGTGATGAGGTTGGTTTTGTGCTTTTGAGCTTCCACAATTTAATTATGATCTATAAGCAGTACCAAAAAAGACAAAATACAATTTGATCTACCTTAATCTTTATTTTTATTCATTCCTTCTTTAATCATTTGCTTCATTGAGCATTTTACATGGTTAATTTCACTAAATTATTCTAACTACTGAAGAGTGAGCTTTTATCTGGACTTTTAAAAGTTCCTCATTAGAAAATACTTATAAATTTAAAATACACTTTAGTTGTGGTCAAGAATCCCTATAAATCAGTTAAATGACAGTGAATTCAAGTTAGAAAGCAAGGATGTGAGATCATTTTAAAATTTATAATTCTATTTCCTATCAGACATAAAGGCAGTGCTCACTTTGACAGCATCCAGAGGTCATTTTTCCTACTATTAACAAAAGTGTTCAATGTTTGGAGGTGTCCTCGGTGTGCAGCACCATTCATGACTTCTCTACTGAGCAACCACTAGAAAAAGAACTCATCATTGCCTCTAAGCCTGGGAAGAACACTGCTAGCCATGAATATGGAAAGCAATGCCAAGAACATGGTGACCTATCAGGAAAAAAGACAAAGGTCTGAGTTGAACAGTGATTGTGAAATGATACTATAGTAACTGTATAGCAGTGTGATGTAGAAGAAGAATGAAAAACAAATTTGGATTTAGATTTATTAAGAAGAAATTAGAAAAACGTTTACCTTCTCTGAGCCACCATTTTATGTTATTAAATGGAAATAATAGCAGCTCTTTTATAGGATTGTTGTGAGAATTGAACGAGCTGACTTATGTCCAAGAGGGTAGGTACTTACTATATGTTTCATGTCTTTTGTTTTTCTCCTCTTCAAAGCAGATAGGAAATTAAAATCAGAAAATTAAAATAAACCCTGATGGAGGCATAGAAAGTGATAAACAGATTCTGCAGGTTGAATGCAGACTCCTTCAATGCTTGGCCCAGCAAGAGTGTTACTGGGACTGAGGGACACCTCCCTCCCCCTCATCCCAAGATGGGATTGACTTGCTATCTGGCAAACTGCTTCCCTTTCCCTGTTACACACCAAGAAGGGAAGTTTAGCTGAGGAAAAGAGATGCCTGGTCCACTGGGTCAAGGAATTCTCCAGAAGAGTTTTCTCCCTCGTTCTTTATATGGTTGACTGGTGGAAAGACAATTAAAGCTGGGGCTGCCATCAGCATCCATGATGTCAAGGAACAGCAGGCTGCCCTGATGGTGAAGGGGGAGGGAGGATAGAGACAGGAGGACCAGGGAATGACCACTGCAATCTGATTGCCACTAGGGTCTTAGGGAGGCTGAGTTGAACTGAGGCATGACTAGGTGTGTTCTCTTTAGGTCCCTTTATATATACTATGGAAGAATCAGAGATACTCCTGAATGCACTACAGCTGATGAAGGTTATTTTTGTCCCATGGAAGTAGATATTTGGAGGTTAAAAAATTACATGAGTTTGGCATCTAATAAAACGGGCAAAGAAGATAAGCAGTTAGAATAAGGGAAAACATGATTCTGAGATTACACCAGCAAAAGCAGAGTGTGACCTTCTCTGACCAGCTTCAGACTCTACTCAGCGTTCCAGGTCCCAGCCAAGCATGCTTCAACAAGCAAGCCCAGCACCCCACCTGCCTCACTCCAATTATTGTTCCAAGGCCTTCAGCTGTCCTCACAGATTCTTGAACTAGGAAATCATTTACCTATTACTTTTCTAAAATCTGCATAAAGTTATAATGTTCTAGTGATAGAAATGGCAGCCAAAATATTCCATTTTGCACAATCCAATGTTCTGGTAACTACATCCTATTTTTCCCATTTATCCTCTATCATTTAGTCTCATTTCTACCATAATTGGTTCAGAAACAGTGAAGAACAAAAATATCACAGAAAATCTAGTATCTTAGACTGAATCACAGAAATTTCAGCAAGATTTTAATTCCAGGTGTCAACTGATTCCAATAAAATCCATTTGAAATTTCATTTATCCCCCAAGATAAATATGTGGAATTTATAATTATTTCACAAGAAAACAATCTATGGTAAGGTAATAACTTGATAAAGAAAAAATAAATTGCCCAGTGTATTTAGAAGAGCCTAGTACAGAAGAAATGCCTTAAACTTGAAATATTGTTTGCAAACTGACAACTTGCTTGTTTATGAAATAATTTTTAAATATAATTTCAACTTTTATTTTAGATAAAGGGGTACATGTGCAGGTTTGTTAAATGTGTGTATTGCATGATGCTGAGGTTTGGGGTATGGACACTGTCACCCATGTACTAAGCACAGTACTCCTAAGTAGTTTTTCAACCCACATCCCCCTCTTTCTCTCCCTACTCTAGTTGTCTCTACTGTATATAGTTCCCATGTTTATGTCCATGAGCTTCCACTGTGATATAGTTTGGCTGTGCTCCCACCCAAATCTCGTCTTGAATAGCTCCCACAATTCCCACATGTCATGGGAAGGACCCAGTGGAAGGTAACTGAATCATGGGGGCGATCTTTCCCATGCTATTCTTGTCATGGGGGAGTAAGTCTCATGAGATCTGAGGAGAGTTCTTCTGCACACACTCTCTTGCCTGCCACCATGTAAGACTGATTTTGCTCCTCATTCACCTTCAGCCATGATTGTAAGGCCTCTCCAGCCATGTGGAACTGTGAGTCAATTAAATCTCTTTCCTTTATAAATTACCCAGTCTCATGTATGTCTTTATTAGCAGCCTGAGAACAGACTAGTATATACTATAAGTGAGAACATGTGGTATTTGGTTTTGTGTTCCTATGCTAATTTATTTAGGGTTAGGGTCTCCAGCTGCAAAGAGTATGATTTTATCATTTTTTATGTCTGTGTAGTATTCCATGGTGTATATTTACTATATTTTCTTTATCCAGTCCACTCATGGGCACCTAACTTGCTTCCATGGTTTTGCTGTTATAAATAGTGCTGTGATGAACAAATCAGTGCATGTTTCTTTTTGGGTGAACAAGTTATTTTGGATATATACAGAGTCTTTGGATTTCTGAGTCTAATGGTCCTTCTGTTTTTAGTTCTTTGAGGTGGCTGAACTAATTTACATTCCTACCTCACTGTATAACTTTTCCCTCTTTCCACAGCCTTGCCAGCTCGGTTATTGTTTGACTTTTTAATAACAGTCATTCTGACTGGTGGGAGATGATATCTCATTGTGGTTTTGAGTTGCATTTCTCTGATAATTAGTGATGATGAGCATTTTTTTCCATGTTTGTTGTCCACTTAATATGTCTTCTTTAGAGAAGTGTCTGTTTATGACCTTTACCCATTTTTTTAATGGGATTATTTGTTTTTTGCCTGTTGATTTAAGTTTCTTATAGATTCTGGATTTTAGACCTTTGTTAGATGTACAGTTTGCAAATATCGTCTCCTATTCTATAGGCTGTCTGTTTACTCTGTTGATAGTTTCTTTTGCTGTGCAGAAATCAGTAGAATTTCTGTAGACCAATAATGTTCAAGCTGAGATTCAAATCAAGAACACATCTCATTTGCAATAGCCACAAAAAAATGGAACTACCTAAGAATACATCTAATCAAGGAGGTGAAAGATCTCTACAAGGAGAACTACATAACACTGCTGAAAGAAATCAGAAATGATGCAAATAAATGGAAAAACATTCCATGCTCATTGATTGGAA
The DNA here is from genome assembly GCA_036589455.1 of Ateles fusciceps. Classification (NCBI taxonomy): domain Eukaryota; kingdom Metazoa; phylum Chordata; class Mammalia; order Primates; family Atelidae; genus Ateles; species Ateles fusciceps. Next base: position 6,338,148 of record JAZHEH010002982.1, on the reverse strand, counting down.
GAATTAGTATTATTAAAATGACCATACTTCCCAAAGCAATTTATAGACTTAACATTATTCCTATCAAACTACCAATATTATTTTTCACAGAATAAGAAAAACTATTCTAAAATTTATATGGAACCAAAAAAGAGCCTGAATAGCCAAAGTAGTCCTAAGCAAAAAGAGCAAAGCCGGAGACATCACTCTACCCAACTTCAAACTATACTACAGGGCTACAGTAACCAAAACAGCATGGCACTGATACAAAACAGACACATAGACCAATGGAATAGAAAGAAAACCCAGAAATAAGACCGCAAACATACAGCCATCTGATCTTGACAAAGTTGACAAAAATGAGCAATGGGAAAAGGACTCCCTATTCAATAAATGGGTGCTGGGATAGCTGGCTAGCCACATGCAAGAGAATGAAACTGGACTCCTACCTTTCACCATATGCAAAAATTAACTGAAGATGGATTAAAGATTTAAATATGAGACCTCAAACTATACAAATTCTAGAAGAAAACCTAGGAAATATCCATCTTGACATCGGCCTTGGCAAAGAATTTTTTGCTAAGTCCCCCAAAAGAAACTGAAACAAAAACAAAAACTGACAAGTAGTACCTAATTAAACTAAAGAGCTTCTGCACAGCACTTGAAATAAAATCTTAAGTATTATTTGTATTAATTAGCTGCTGGGCCCCAGTCATTCCCCTGACAGCCTGCTCTGAATTATGCTCAACCAATTCCCATGTGGATTGGAGGACAATAGTAAGGTTTCCCAGAGAATGATCTTCCTGAAGTCTTCAATCTTATAAGCAGCTTACTCTGAATGAAAATCCTTTTTTACCCCATAATTGTCACCTGTGTGGCAAAAAGCATTAAAGAAATAGAATTATTTATATTATCCAGTGTTAGCATTTTATTCCAAGGCTAAATATTTAAAACAAAGCCTTGCTTAAGGATCTTAAAATACAAGATACTAGAATCTCATCCCATTCTTGGCAAATATCCTGTTCAAACTAGCCAAAGAAAAAACAACATTCTTCAAACAAATAATAAAATCCAAGGAATTAGGCAAAGTACAATTTGTAGCACGTTAGTTTGCAAATGATTCTTTCTATATTTGTATCTCCAGTCATCTTTCCAAGTATGTGGCAATAGCAGAAGTTCCACTACTGGGTGATTTGTGATTTGAGCCTCTTTACATATTCTACCCACCCTCACTTCCTCCAGTCTCCAAATATTCGAAGTGAATCCCCTCTTTCTGGACTGTTTGTGACACAAAAATTTTATATCAAAAACCACCTAAGGAGGTACATTGTTCGGATTCGGGGCCAGAAAACTTTTCCATCTTCCTACAAAGGTTCATAGTACCCCAAATTCTCAGGGAACATGGAAAGTAGTCTGCATTCATAGTAGAAATAGAGCCACCTTTTTTGGTTAATGACTGTATCTGTTCTGATTCAAGGACATCTGAGCAAACATGGATCTTACTACAGTGTTCCCAGAGTATGGTCCACAGAGCCCTGGGGGATCTCCAGGACACTTCTCAGTGTTCCTCAAGGTCTAACAGCTTTCCTAATAATTCTAGGACATTATTTGACTTTTTCACTGTATTGGCATTGGTACCAATGATGCAAAAGGAATTTTGGGTAGAACTGCTAGTGTCTTAGGCACTAAATATTTGACACTGAACTCTTCCAGCAGTCGATGTATTTTTGAAGGCCACTCACCTGCAGGCAGGAGAGAAATGCTAATGTTATATAAGAATGTTCTTGTTGAAGCTAGAAAAATTTTTACTTTTATTTACATATCAACCACTTTTTGCACATCTTTTTAATATTCTCTGTGACAAAATGGGAAGTTTATATAAAGCAATTCTGCTGCATATCAAAGCACAGTGGTTATTTCAAGGAAAAGCATTTGTGCAAATGTTTGACTTACCAAGTCTCTGCTTTTTACATTAACATGATTTTTATTGAAATGACTAATAAACTATGGTTAGACTCAAGTACTCAGCAGACACTTTCTTAAAAAATGGATTAATGAATCTGTCACTTTGAAGAAAACAACTGGCAGCTTTTAAACAAGAAGTCAAATTCTGAAACACATGTCTTTCACCAATACATTGAAAGCTTCTCAGTAATTATAGATGTTCAAGAATGTGATATTAACAAATGTCATTTTCTTACAATTTACAAAGAAGACTGTCAACATTTGGAATATCCTCATGTTTTACAAAACTATGCTACTTATGTTAATATATGAAGTTTTACTGTTGCTTTTTTAAATAAATTAAAAACATTTTTTAAATGTCTATTTTAATTCTTTATGTAAGTATCAATGGATATAACCCACATCAATAAAAGCTCTTTGGAGTCCTGAACAATTTTTAAGGGTATAAAGATTTTGAGATCAAAAAGTTTGAGATCTGCTGCCTTAATACAAATCAATGTGTTCAATCTACCATTATAAATTTCACCAGTATAACAAACTCTCTAAGAAAGGGGCCAAGGCATTTGCTAATATCAGAAAAAAAACGACTGAATAATCTTTGTCTTCAGAAAAGCAGTCACTAACAGTCTTGCTCATACAGCTTCATATAAACTATGCTAGTAAATCGCACAGTATGTCTCATTCTGTAAAACAATTATTTCCATCAAGATAAAAGTATATGATTTTCATTTATATAATATTTCTGATAATAATATCTAATTAGCACATCCATTTTATGTCCACTGTGTTAATTTTATGTTAAAAGAAATCCAATAGTGCTCAATTACATTTGCTTCCAAATTAAATTAGCATTACATGAATGTAATGGGTGTCTTAATTAGACCATGTTATTAAGAGGATTTTACGCAAATTAAATTCAACCTCTACATGCTTCAAACTTCTTTGTGTTAAACACAGGATAAAAATTCTTTAAAACATAGGGAGCATAACAATATTTTATATTGCAAACAGAAAAAGAAAACAATGAGGAAGTTAAACAAGTTTACGTAAAATTCACTTCAGCTAGAAATTACCTAATTGTTTCTATACAACTTCTAGTAGTAGTAAAACATTCTTTTCCACTAAAATATTGAAACCTCTGTTTTGAAAAATGAAGCAAAATCAGCAAAGCCCTCTGAGATTATTTTAACATTTTTGAAACTACGAATTATCAAACCCAGGCTTGTTTGTTTTTTGGTTTAATAACTGAAGTTTATCAATTCTTAGAAAATTGTAATTTTACTAAATAAAATTAACGTAGAGTCAGATCAACACATACTTCAATGACAGCTCAACAATAAGTTTCTAGTGCTCTTCTGTATGACTCATACTATTATAATTTTACAAGTTATAATAATGGATAACATTCACTGAGTAATTGCTATGTGCCTGACAATCTACCACTTAATTTGCATAAGTTATCTCTATTCTTTGTTACACTTCTGAAAGGTAAACAGTATTATCCCTAATTCATAAGTGGGGAAAATGAACCTCAGAGAAGTTAAGGAATTTGCTCAAAGTCATGAAGATGGCAAGTGATAAAACCTGCTAACTTCAAAGCCTGTCTTTTCCCACAATCTTACCTCAATAGGGTGTTTGCAAAGTAGCTAAGGGTTTACTTCTGCAGCCAGACTGCTCTGGGTTAAATCCTAGCTCCTTCACCCTGTAGCCATGTGTGTTTAGGCAAATAATTCCTCTGCCTCATTCACCAATTCATGACAGACTAATAGGGAAGGACAAATAAAAAATTTAAAAAAAAAAGGCTCTGTATAAGGATAGCGACTTGGGTAAAAAGAACAGGATAGGAATAAGACCTTTCTGAATATACTTTTTATATTCATTTAACTTTTGAACTATATAAAAGCTTTTTATATGGTAAAGCACAAAATCTTACCTAAAAGAAAAAGATAGCAGATGATAAAATTTAACACAGGCAGAAGTGCCAAAATCTGCAGGGTTTTATCATTTGGTTTACCAAATGAAGCTAATAAGATCATGTAGATTAAAGAATTATTTCAAATATCTGTTGAAGACAGGATTACCTCTACATTTTAGTGAGGTATATTTTTAAATGTATTTGCAAAGCTTATACTCCAAGAAGATATTGTATCTAAATTTCACTTAGTATATTTAACAGTAATAAACACATATAAACATCTTAGGATAAAACAAATTGTAACCCATTAAGACAATTACAATCCACCACTGGGCTCAGTGGTGCATGCCTGTAATCTCAGCTCTTTGGGAGGCTGAAGCAGGGAGATCACCTGAGGTTAGGAGTTCGAGACCAGCTGAGCCAACATGCAAAAACCCTGTCTCTCCTAAAAAAAAAAAAAAAAAAAAAAAAAAAATACAAAAAATTAGCTTGGCATCGTGGTGCATGCCTGTAATCCCAGCTACTGGAGAGGCTGAGGCAGGAGAATCACTTGAACCTGGGAGGCAGAGGCTGCAGTGAACCGAGATCATGCCACTGCACTCCAGCCTGGGTGACAGAACGAGACTCTGTCTGAAAAAAAGAAAAAAAAGAAAAGAAAGAAAAACCAATATGAAATAAATGAATTAAAGAGAAAACAAATCTGTAATGTTAAATTTGGAATGAAAATATCAATGCAAAGTAATTAATTTCCATTTTAATATATCTTCTGTTTCTGCCCACTAAAAAGACTCAGAAGCAATGATACCCCAATAGCAATAAGCACATCTAGCACCCAGATTTTGTTTTCTAAATACCATTGCCCATGAAAAGAATCAGAGATACATGGAGAAATAGCTAATTCTAGGTTTGAGGTGTGTAAGGTAAGGAGATCTTGGAATAAGTAAGTGAGTGAGTATTTTTAGCCTCTGTGAAAGATGGATATAGGAGCCAGTCTGAAGGATTTCTTGTCAAATTTGGGATAAATTTAGCAGCAAAAGTAATTATAATGGTAATTACTTGAAACTCATTAATATAATTAAAACAACTAAGTCCATAGTTACGCTGAAACAACAAAAAGAACAAAAAGGAAACATTTTTTACAGAAAAATTCTATGTGATAAATGTAACTACATACATAATATTTGTAAAATTACCATTTTTCAAGTCCATAGTATTGTAATTTATTTAGGAATGTATCACTAATAAGTGCTAAAACCATTAGCTGAAAAAGGGTTCGGGAGCAGAGTACTCACAATTTCCCCCACCACAAAATTAGATTTCTTATCAATTACAAAGGAAAAACTGTACAGCATTAGCCAAGTGAATACATTTAGATCACTAGTATCAGAATACTCTGATATTACATAATAAGAAACCATTCCCTATTAACTATTCTTGCAAAAAGAGAGAAAAATATTTAGCCCGAAGCTAATTTATTTAAGCTTACAAAAAATATAAGGAATAGAGGAAGATGTTGAACTGCAACAAGATGAAACAAACAGCCAAATACAGATTACAGAATATTCTATATAAAGAATATCCTCGATTGTTTAAAAATGCAGTTCCATAAAAAGCAATGGAGGGAATATTCTAGACCAAAAGAGACTAAAGAAACATAATTAGAAATGTATCAAATCAGATTAGATACTGATTAAATATGTAAATTAATAAATGACAACAGCTACAAAGACACTGGTGCAACATATGGGAAATTTGGGGTATATACCAGACACTAGATGATTAGAAATTATTGACAATTGATTTTTTTTAGTCCTGATAATGATAGTGTTATCCTGAAAGCAATTGTCCTTATTTTTAAGAAGTACATGGTACGTTTTAGAAGTGAAGTGGCATGATATGTATGATTTAACCTAAATGAGAAATACAAGTAGAGGAGAGAGACAGAGAGAAAGAGAAATGTATGGCAAGATGTTGCTAGTCTTCTTCCTGACACCAGACACGCAGGTAGACCCTGTGAGTTTTCTGGTCATTCTCAGATCATAAAAATGTCTCCAGTCCCTTAAATCCCCAGAAGTACTCTCAGATCACTAACAGAGTCATCCAAATGCTCGACTTAGTTTAAAGTGAAACCATCTCTCTTCCTTTAGCTCAGGCCTTGAGGAAACACTTTGTATTTTCTCCTGTTAACTCCTCCCCTCATTCATAGGTTTCCTGAGGATAGAGGTGGGGGGTAGGGCAGGAGAATGTGGCCTGCAGTAAGTGCTGCTGTCTTGGAAGGAGGAATGCTTTTAGAAGGAACTCACAGTGGGGCACATGTGTGGGCTGTTGGAAAACCCAGCATTTGAAAGCTGGCAAATGACCTCTTCCAGCTCCTCACTCTTCATTCAGCAGCCCTAGGCATTCAACATAGATCTCTTTCTGTTGAGGTTTTCTCGCCCCGTTTAAGACAGCTCCAGAATCTCCCTCCCTGCTTCCCATCTTGGTCACATTTGGTCCCTGAAAAATATCAACTATATTCTGATAAACTTTGGGCATTCAAGCAGTTGTCCTTGCAGCAAATCTTTGTCCTGCATGCGAATAACTGGCCAGCCATAATCTCAAGCCTTTTGATCTCTCAGGCATCAACCACATACAAATGCAATAGCACCCTAGCTCTAGAGAGACACATATCAAATGCTCCACATAGTTCAATTGAGACCTCTTTCTTTTGATTTGAAATTAGTGAGAAGCATCTTCACCCATCCACCATGGTAGGGTGGAGTGGGACCTGAGGGGCAAAGTGGGTAGGGAGTACATAGTATCCTGATAAATCTTTTCTAAAACTCTCTTGTAATCTACACCAAATTATCTCAATCTGTCAAATCCCTTTTATAGATCAGAGGTGGACAGTCAGCTAAGGGTTTAAAGGTTGCAAAACTGACTCTTGGCCATCTCATTGGTAAGCCTTGCATTGGTAATCTGGTAGCCACAGGCCTCTCTTTGCAATTCAGATTCGGTTGGCAGCTATTCTCTTGGGATTTAAACCAAGCTTGACACAGGAAGAATCCTAATGACATCTTTTGAAATAGTAATATAATTGTCTTTACATTTAATTTTAAATGATCAAATTATAATGGAATGGGGTGAGGGGGGAAGAGAATTGATATTAACTCAGCTATTATTTCATAAACTGACCTTTCCAAGTCAGACTTTGCTTGCCCTATAACTTTGGAATTATTTTAGGTTTATTAGTATTAACCTGAACTGGACAGAGTAAAACACCCCTGCCTACATCCATAGTTCCAGTTGTCTTTCTGAGCTTTTCAAAGACTCTGAAATAAACTCTTAAGAGGTCATGATCGGTATGTTTTGAAATAGTATACTTTTCTTGTTACAGTTGTCTAACCTATAGGAATTTTTCATTTTCAGAAACTTGTGTTCTTTAAAAATTTTAGAGGTGAGTTATAAAATATAGAGCAATAGAGAAAAAACATCATCTCAGGGAGAATATTGCTAATATGTTCATTTATAATAGTCCAGATTGTATCAAGGCACACAGATATGTATTTATGTGAATGGGTACATATGTACATATACATACATATGTATGGTTTTATAGTATGGTGTTTTTACTTAATATTGCATATTTATTAAAGATTTATTTATATAGATCTATATCATTGATTTTCATGGCTATCTCAGTCTTTTGAAAAGATATTCAAAACTTATTCATTGGTGTCCACTGAAGTTTTTTAATTTTGAATTTAATTTTGAAAGTTTTTTAAAAAGTCACTATGAACCTTTGTGTATAAACATCTTTGAATATTTGACAAATTATTTTCTAAGGCTAACTCCTAGAAATGCTGCTTTAACAGTATACACATTTTAATGAATTTAGGTCCATATTGTCTAATCTTTCTTTAGAGTGGCTGTGCCAATTAGCACCACCTCTGCAATGTAGAAATTTCACTACTTCACTACTGCCAGACATCATTTTTGCCTTTTTGCCAATTGAATGAGATCTAATGCACAGTGCTATGTTGTTGTTGTTTGAAATTATATTTATCTTATTAATAATATGGTTAAACTTCTTTTAAAATGTCATTGTCCATTTTTATTATCTTACACGTTACCCATTCATGACCCAAGGCCACTTTATTTGTTAATGACAGTTCTTTGTATCTTAAAGTCCTGAACCAATCTTTTGTGAGAGCTCTTTTTAAATGCATATATTAAGCATCTTTTCAAACATGTTATCACTTTGATTTTGAATGAGCCAAATGTTTTTCTGTAATCATTAAGTCCCAGTTAGCCATTAGCAGTGTGTTAGCAATTGTCAATTCAGCAAAGGCAGAGAGGCAGGACGACAATTGATCTAACTTAGAGGCAAGAGGGGGCAGAGAAATTTTTAAGGAAAATTAAAATAATGACAGCAATTTTATACTCTAAAGCTTTCATCTTATCAACGAGGATATTGTGCCATCTTTCCACCAGCCAGTTGCTCACAAATTCGGCTGAGCATCCCAAACACCTGAGGAGCTATTTAAAATAACCTATGGGAGGTGCAGCACCTAATCCACCAGCTGTCTGTGTGTCATAATGAAAGAATTGTAAATCATTATCCTAAATAAATTCTCATGTTTCCTCTTAGCTGTGCATTCTAGGAATCTTAGGAAAAAAGTGAGATTTGGCATTTGCCAAAAAGACAAAGAAATAAGAAGACTTCCACCTCCCCATTGTTTGTCGTGTCAACTTTGCAATGTATTTCAAAACATGGTGTTAAACAACAGCTTCACAAAAGGATAAAATGTCTCTCTGAGCATCCAGAGAGTTAGACAAGGACAGCCCTTCTCCCATTTCTCAACACACCTCTGAGTTGTTACTACTCTGTTTGTCTAAGCTTTCCCCTGCCCTTCAGATGCTTCAAAAGGCAGTGTGCAGTTTATCTCAAGAAAAACTTTCAGTTGGGTTGGAGAGTTCAAGATGAGAGTCAGGCTGTCAGCAAGAATGCACAAGTTGTTAAAGTCCACGTTAATGATTAAGGTTGGCAAAAGATTCCATGAATGAAAAATTCCAGCTAATTATTTTAGATGAATTGCTCTTTCTCACTTGGTCTGTGTCTGAATGAAGTTGGCAAAATTTTAAATAAAATAATATTCTAATAAAATGATGGTACAATTAGACATGTTCATGCCCCAAGGTGTCTAGGGTTCTATCTATTTAAATCTCAGCAGGAATTATCTTTGGTGAAAAATTGCTTCCTAAAAAATCTGGATGTCTTATTCAAAATATAGATACCTTTTGGGGTTTACAAAGAAATTAATCTGGCAGGAATTAAATTTCTGAAGCATACAACATCCAAAACCATAGTTTTAGTACTTAGAAAATACTAGCCTCTTCACATCTCAAATCACAGTTAATTATTCAATCTAATTCAAGGCCCAATATAAGAAAAAAATGTCACCTGTCACAAACTTACATTATAAATCCCCATAAGCCCCAAAATGCCTCTTTGAATTTAACTGATAGAAGTTTTTAAAGGTAAGATTTAATACTGTGCCTCCAGTCCCTTATATCTCCAAAAGATGTTTTCATCAGTAATCTGCAAAATCCAAGAGCCAACCAACCAAGACATCGTCTCTAGGGATGCTGAAAGTACCCCATTTCATACAGCCTTGACTGTCTAGAAATTAACTCTCTAAAGCTAACATGCCCCGTCTTCTAACGGTTTCTTCATCACAGCTCTGCACATGGTTTGCCAATCCCCATCCCAAGAGAGTTTTGCATCCTAACAGCCCCAGGTTTGCACAAATGCTGGAGTCTCATTTAAATTAAATTAAAGATGCTACCTAGGGAGTTTCTGGTGCCTCATCATTCAAAAATACTGCAACTCTTCAAACCTTGTAGTCAGTGTTCTTTGAAATCTCCAAATGACATCCAGTTACCCCTGCAGCTCATGTTTTCTTCTATGTTTTTACTTCCACTCCCTCCCTCTACTTAAAAAAAATCCCCACTCATCCCTCTATTGGCCTCCTTGATTGTTGTGCAGTTATTATGTACGGCCATAGAGCTCCCTTGGGGTTCATGCTGTGGCTGATCATTTTAACAGTGTGTTTGCCAGGTTTAGTTTACCCTAAAGGAAACCTAGATTTGCAGGAAGATTTATTCATTCATACATCTTTAGCATGGGGTGTTTTAACAAGGTAGCATACAGTATGATCTACAAGAGGAGAGAAAGATAAAAGCAGCATTTCTACTGATCAGGGAACTACTACTTGAAAAATGTATTTTGAGAAGAGATGGATCTGGTCACAGAGGACAATTTCAGGTCAAATGTTTTGGATACTATGGGATTCCGTCTGTTCTCTTGGCAGCTGGTTCAAAATAGTATTTACTATTTTCGTTGTTCCTTGCATCATAATTGGCAAATATTTTATCTAATTGGTGAACAAGACCTGATAAACTATTATGCACCCAGATGATCAAAAATACTACTTGCTACTGCTGCCACAGCTAAAGCAAGCACTTACTTAAAATTATTGAAGATAATTGTAAAATTATAAGATAATTGTAACAGCAAAAAAGAAAAGAAAGATGCCCAAATATTCTACAGTAGTGCAATCTAATTAAGGTTCATTCACTACATGAAACAGTGCGCAGCCGTTAAAATGAAAATAGGAAGAATATGCTATAACATGGAAAATGTTTATGATAGGATGCCAAATAATAGTGCAGAACAGCAAGTATTAAGTGATCTCTTAATGTCAACTCGTAAGCCAGATGAAAAATTTCACAAAGGTAGAAGAAAATTGTGGCTAATTTTTTTAAATTTCCAATTAAATAAATACCTATTAAAATATTACGTGGTAGTGTACTTTTTCTTCCAGCAAAAATGATCTGAGGAGTTCAGAAGTGTTTTCTCATCACTACTGTCCCTTGGTACTTGGAGCTAGCCAACTCTCTTCATTCTCAAACTAGATCTGCTTCTAGATGGGTGAGCCCTAAGTTTTTTTCTAAAACTAGAAATTTCAAAATGAATGAATTTAGTATCCCCCACCCCAGTTCCCCTGGTGAAAGGTGGCAGCTCAAACAACATTTTTCATGTCTCAGTAATCTGTGTTTTCACATTGTATTCACACTTTGAAGATTTGACTTTGAGTTAATATATATAGTTTATGTGATTATTAAATATAATTTAGATTGAAAAACAATTCCTAAATTCTGAAAGTAAACAAATAAACCTCATTAAACATCGAACTGGCAGAATTACTATAGAAGGAACAACTATTACAAATGATTATAAAGCACAGTCTTTTCACTGTATCTACAGTGAGATATATCCTAACAGCAAAATAAACTTCAGGAACAGTAAACCATAAACTGTTTTTTGGTAATTATATTGCTGGTGGTAGTTTTGTAGTGAGTGTTTTATGTGTAGTGTGGATTAAAGCAAATGAGTAATCACATTTATGTTGCTGAAAACCAAGATTTTTGACATGGAAGTTAAAAAAATGAAGGATTGATGAGGGTAAATTAAAATACTGTAATCCTGAATTTGAATTGTAGTCATCAGTATAAATTTATAATATATTTTCTTTTCTACAAAAAAAAACAAGTATCCTTAGCTCTGTCAATGAAAAGACCTAGAAAACAACACAATAGCAATAAGCATTCTGCATTCTTAGATTTTGGTCTCTAGATAGGTTCTACATTCCACTAAAAGAAACAGGGCTTCTTTGGGAAATGATGAATTCTAGGTCTACAGTGGGAAATATATGAGTCTGGAATATGTTATATATTGACAAGAAAGTTCCCAAAAGTATTCAAGAGCCTACCTGACTTAGCTTTCACTGCCCAAAGATGAAAAAAATCTGAGCTCTAGTAAGGTTGTCATTCACAGACATTTCTCAATTTCTTCATTCATAATAATATTTTAAAAGGTTCCTTGATTACATTCGGAGACTATTGAGGTATCAATACATGATTTTAAAAGCTTATAAATAAAGGGTAATTATCAATAATTTTCCTGTTGTATCTCAACCAAGTAGCTGATAAGGGAAGATTTCTGTTTATAGAAGTACTTCAACTTAAATGAAGAAGAAATTATAGAATTAAAATTTTGCCTTTTTGTCAGTCCTAAATAATAATTACCAATCATCTCAAGATGAAAGATCAAATAACATAATATGCCTCCTGATAAATATACACAGCAAAGCCTATGAAGTCCTCCTGCCTAAAAAGACATATCTAACTTTGATCCAACCTTTAGATCTAACCAACAACTGACAGAAAGTACTGGGGCTAGGAGATCTTACTAAAGACACCTCAAAGATGTAATAAGCAAAATTCACACTTTGCGAAACTACAGGACACACAACCTGGTGTCTTCAAAAATATAACAACAAAATAAAAATTTCACAGAAACAAGAGATGAATAGATCAAGAAAGACTTTGGCAATGTCAACCAACTACAATATGACTCTTAGTTGAATCTTGACTCAGACAAACAAATTGAATATAATTTTGAGCAAAATCTGGATATTTGAAAACATTACATAATTATTGTTAATTCTTTATTAGGTGTGATAATTGTATTGAAATATTTTCAAGGAGTCATTATCTCTTGGAGATGCATGTTTAATTATTTACAAATGAATTAATGTTTTTCTAAAGTTGCTTCAATTTAATCCAGAAAGTAGAGGTAAGTGGGGCAATAATAGATGAACCAAGATTGGTGTGAGTTGATGGCTGTTGCAGATGGATGATGGGCTTTATTATGCTATTGTTATACTATTCTAATTGCTTATGTTATGCTTCATATTTTCTTTCATTAATGAGTTCAACCAAGCCTGATGTTTATTAATTAAACCAAAACCTTTAAAATGAATATGAACACATTAGTAATCATATTGTCTAACACTTTTATAATATTTAAATCTTATATACTCATCACCATATGTATAGAAAAGCACCACATACACAGCGCTTGCCACACAATGGGAGTCTAAAAATGTCTCTTTTAAACGAAAAATCTCTGAAATAAGTATTATTATATATATTTTCAGAAAAGAGAAGTCACTAAATGACAGATGGGGTTTGAAGCCAGGTGCTTCTAACTTCTTATGATCCTTCTCCTGTATATTAATATTTACATGATAATTTAGGAACAACCTTAAAACTAATCCTTATTATACCACTAGTCTGCCAAAAAAGACAAATTTGATTATCCCATATGCCCTAGAGAATTAAATTCCAGCACCCCTTCAGATCAAATGCAGCTTGCTCATCTCTTCCTGAACATATCTTCTATTGTAGCTCTAGAATTTTGACCCATCAGTCTCTCCTTAGAGAGGCCACCCACACTTTTTCATTTAGTGAACTTCTACTCATCCTTAAAGGTTTAGTTAAATTATTCCTTTTTGGTGAAGACTTTTCTAGTCCCAAGACAGAACTAGCCATTACCTCTTAAATGCTTCCACAGTTTTGTGAATATGCATATTCACACAGCATTAATAATAAATGTCTAAAGAGTATTCACCAAGCCCCAGTCACTGTTTAAGTGTTTTATCTGTATTAAACTAATTTACTCACGCCAACAATCTTATGAGTACCACCATCATTCCTATATGACAGATGAGGATACCAAGGCCATTCCTTGGTGGATTGGATGAATTTTATTTGTATTCTAAATACTAAGTAGAGTAAGGCACATAGTAATTGGTCAGTAACTGTTGACTTTGATTGTTTTAGAAATTTTAATTACTAATTTGAATAATTTAGGCTTAAAGCTATTTCTCAATAGCAATTTTTAGATAATGCAACAAAGTTTGGATTGAATTAATGCTTATAATTTAGGTCCATCTGTTTGAGTAAATTTATACCGCGACTTTTCTTAGGAGAATGCAAAAGTCATTGTGCCATGAAACTCTCATTTGAACTATTTTCTAGGTCATTTTTGCTGTTGTAGGACCTTTCACACAAAATTTTAAAAATTGCTGCCACTTTTTCGTTGAATAAAGTCATGAAGATTTTAACTTGCCTTGGTGTTTCTCAAAATCTCAATTGAAAGTCAGTTTTATAAAAATCTCTCAAATTGCAAGGAACTAGAAGTGCATCCTGGTTGACCTCAAAATACAATTTGAACAAATAATGTGTTTTCTAGTTTTATTTTATTTTTAGAATGCATTTGTCTTTTAAAGTGAACTGTGGTACTGCTGGCAGTTGTATCATCTTGGAGAATGTTTTAATATGCATAAAATATTGACTGTTTCTGTAAGTATATTTCACAGGAGATTTTCTATTTGTGATAGGGTCTCTACAATTATATTTATCTTTCTTTTTATCACAAATATATGATGCACACTATTTCTACAGTACATTTAATATTCAGTGCATTTTTGCTGTGTTGCTTTAAATGTCAGTGCACCATCCTCCTGGGTCAACCAAATTCTCCTTTATTGCAAAGAATAGAAGTTAGTGCAAGGGATTTTGGCTCTACTGTGTAACACCTCCACTTAATTTTAGCCTTACATTTTTAATACCTTCATTAGAAACATGTCATTTTCCTCATCATTAACCTTGGTTCATCCTGTATCCTTTAAATTATCAACCACTCTTGGAATACCCTCCATGTAAGCCTGAGCTTATTTGTTTTTATATGGCAGAACATCAAATCCAACTGGTTGAGACAAAAATAAAAAGTTAATTTATGCATGCAGGCAAGCAAAGGCTAGTGCCCAAATCTTTCTGTCCCTGTCACTTGACATTTGCTTTTTCTCTGATGATGTCTTTCTCAAATACCCTCTCGTTTTTTGGTAGCAAGGTGGCAACCAAAAACCGTCAACTCCTATATTCAGAGTTGAGATCCCTAAAAGAAAGAAGACACTTCTAGTTCCTCTCAACACAGGTACCTGACCAATTACACCATCTGAAATAATTACTGTGTTGAGCCTGGCTTAGTTTGCCAATTATCCTGACCTAGGTCACCTGTCCACCCCTAGAGTTGATGGGAAGATTTCAGCCCTGCCTGAATAACACACATTGAGAATTAGGGTGGGACAGTCTCACAAAAGTAGAAGAGCTATTACCAAAAAAGAAATGGATTTTGTGCAAGAAATTGTAAATATTGCCTACCTAAGGTATAGCAATCATGGAGGTAGTTGTAAGGTAATGCAAAAAGAAAAAAAAGGGTGGATGGCAAGAAAAGAGAGGGAGATGGATTCAGATAACTTAAGTTGGACAGGGTCTAATTAAAAAACTCACTGTGTGGATTTACACAGTCAATTAATTTCTTTTGAACTGCAGGTTTTTTCTATAAACTATAAAAAGACAGTAATACTCATTTTGTGAAGATCAGATGAGCAAGTATAAGTGAAGGATCTACCATATACTACACTTTTTACCAAATAGAAAGCATCTAATAAAAGCTAGTTTTCTTCAAGACCAAAGATAGGTTCACCTCATATAGGAAGTCATCCTTAGCTACTCCTGTCTCTTCATCTGGCCTCTCTGAAATCTTGTCAGTATTGGAGTCTATTACACAACTTAGCACTTCATTGCACACAGGCTGTATAGCCTCCATATGCTGAATGTGTAAATGCCTCATCTTATCTACTAGTTTTTAAGCTTCTTATGGACTGAGGTCATTTCTTTGTGCTCTGCCACAGCAGCCAGCCCAGGACTAGTCACTTGCTCAGCACAGAACAAGACAGGCACTTTGCATCCTGGACCAGCTGTTGGATCAAATTGCATTTTGAGGGTATTGAATTACACATAAGGAAGCAGGCGCAAGCCGAAGAGGTAAAAGATAATTGGAATGTTTAACTGAGAAAAGTTGTGCTATAAAATGAAAAAGCCACTATGCATTCATTCATTCATTCAGAGAGGAGGAAAGTTTTGAGAGGTATAGGGAGAGAGGTTTTGTGTCATTTTGCTGCAACTATAAGGATGATCTGAATGCGTTTTGAAGATCCCTTTTAACTCCACTGGATTCAGTCATACACACACAAAAAATACTTGCAAAGAAGCGTTATAATTTAATGTAGGAATATTCATGAGTAGGTGAAATAGTCATTAAGAGGTTAGACTTTGGAGAAAGACCTGGATATGAGTCCAATACCCACCATTTAGAATCTGTGTGAATTTAAGCAAATTACACAGCCTTATAGAATTTGTAGTGAGGGACTTACATGGTGGATAAAAGAATTAAATAAAATAGTGCAGATAAAGGGCAACTTAGCACAGTGCAAGAAACAGTTGAGAAAGCAAGAAACATTAGCAAAGGTGAGCTTTATTGTTATGCTATTTGGGGGATGGGGAAGCATAAATAGAATTATGTTTGATTTCTAGAAGTTTGGTTCCTAAGTATTCCAACTGTCTCCCTCTCCTCTGGAAAAGTAAACACTACACATAATAAGCATTTGCCTAATATCCAGCTGTGTTAGTCCAGTGCTGATTTTTGTTTCATTTTCAATTCTACTTCCATGTGTTTCATTCTCAGTAGAGAGCAAAAAATCAGACAATGGTTGGGCCAGCTACATCTCTTTACTTAAAACCCCACAGAGCTTCTTATATGTCTCCATATTTTGACTGGGTTTTGCTTAGGATCTTAATAATGACTTAAAATTGAAATATAAGATTCAGTCACTGATACTCTCTTGATAGAGATACAAGATTCTTATTTTACCAATTCCACCAGATTTTGGGAATGCCATGTAGTTACTGTCAAAAGACAAAGCTTCTGGCCAGGCACGGTGGCTCATGTCTGTAATCCCAGCACTTTGGGAGGCCGAGGCAGGTGGATCACGAGGTCAAAAGATCGAGACCATTCTGGCCAACATGGTGAAACCCCGTCTCTACTAAAAATACAAAAATTAGCTAGGCATGGTGGCATATGCCTGTAGTCCCAGCTATTCGGGAGGCTGAGACAGGAGAATCGCTTGAACCTGGGTGGCGGAGGTTGCAGTGAGCCGAGATCGTGCCACTGCACTCCAGCCTGGTGCCTGGCAACAGAGCAAGACTGTCTCAAAAAAAAAAAAAAAAAAAAAAAAAACAGACAAAGCTTCTAAGATATACACAGGTATACCTTAGGATAAGAGAATTATGCATAAGGTACCAAGGTGCTGCACATATATTCAGCTGCAGTGAAAAGTCCATTATAGGTATACACAACGGTTTTTGCAGTGGGGCTGAGGAGCAGGGCCACAAATCTAAAGTTTTGAATTTACCAATTAATTGGCCTAGTACTTTTCTCTGAAACTCTCTGAATATACTCTTTAAAACAAATACATAAAACCAAATAGATATTGCAGAACAAATTTTCACTGTCAATTGAAAAGAGTTTCCAGGTAACTCTTGGGGTAAAAATTGGCAGGCACATACAAGATTTTTATAATACTCTATAATAGGTTTTTTTTACTTTTAATTAAATATTAGACTTCACTGTTTAACCTCAATTAAACCATCATAATGTCAGTCCATTATAATTAGTTAAATTAATGTTCTGAATAGTAAAATGATGATTTCAAATAAGGCGATAATTAACAGCCTGTAGGCAACATCCTAACAGCCACCTCAATTCTCTCTATATGCCAACCCAGAGGGCTTCATTTTAGAAAAACTGATCTACTAATTTTTTTTTCCTGAAAATGACATTCCAAAAACCCACTTATGTTTCTTTATTTTCCTTGCCTTGAGTTTTTTTGTAATATATATGCCTGTTGATGACTTGTCATTTTATGTAATATGCTTTCCTAAGTATTGGCTGGGCATTAAGGAAGAAAAATTAACAATACATAATTTCTGCCATTGAAATGGTATAGTCTAATAAGAAAAAATGAGCATGTCAACAATTAAATTTAATATAATACATTGTAGAAGAAATTCCAACTTGAACATAAACCGAGAGTTTTAGGAGCTTTTAAAATAATAATTGATGAAGAGCCTTAATGGGTAAGTTTGTATGAGGGTTTTATTTTTGGCTACAGTGGGAAGAATTGGAGAAAGCAAGTTCAAATTTTAAGAGTAAGCTGCATTAGTAGTAACAGGAGTAACAGTGGTGCCAGTAGGGATGGGGGTGCTAATGATGGAGTGATGGGTTGATAAAGATGATATTTATAGAATAATATATAGATCCTTTAATCTGGGCCCCCTGCAGAGGAACTGCAAGTAGAAACTGAAGAAAATGTATTCATATAGAGTTTAAAAGAATCATATATTGGCAAGCATGTTGGAATAGAGTCCCACCTGGCAATCATAGACCTGATGTGGTAGAGTTTATTTTATTTTATTTCATTTTATTTGGCTCAGGAGTAACATGGTAAAAGAAATTGTTTGGAAGATCCATTCAGAGTTGTAGTTAGGAGCGGGAAGACAGACAAGATAGAATTCTTACTTTGATGGATGAGGCAAAGTTGTTCCAAGTATTGTGATGTTTGGAAAAATGTTGAGGCCATTCTGATGCTTGCATCTCACCTGGCTCTCTCACTATATGTGTGTGTACACACACACACACACACACACACACACACACGTGTATACACGCATATATAGAAATATAGTCTTTAAGATACTTTTAACTTTGTGTTGAATATGTCTGTGCTTACTGTTAACTGTATTTACATGTTTTCAACTGTTTCCAAACTGAAACTGAAAAGTTTACTTCCTTTTCTTCCTTAAAAGTCACCCTTATAATACATAGCATATTCTGCAATGCTTCCTGTTTCCTCATCATAATCTATCCTGTTCCCAATTGTCATAAGGTTCTCGTCTCATTCCTAACTACAGTATCTAATTCATTCAGCCAGTTTTTCCGACAAGCAATAAATTCCTGTCAACATTTCACAACAGGGTCTTTCCTTCCCCATGTGTGGTCCATTGCTTCCTTGTTAAATATTATTTCTAATCATTGTCAGCGATTCCTGATAATGTCCAGACTTGACTCTCAACCTTAATTCTGCATATTAAGAGTGATATAGGCCAGGCGCGGTGGCTCACACCTGTAATCCCAGCACTTTGGGTGGCTGAGGTAGGCGGATCATGAGGTCAGGAGTTCGAAATCAGCCTGGCCAATACAGGGAAACCTCGCCTCTACTAATAATACAAAAATGAGTCGGGCATGGTGGCAGGCACCTGTAATCCCAGCTACTCAGGAATCTGAGGCAGGAGAATTGCTTGAACCCAGGAGGCAGAGGTTGCAGTGAGCTGAGATTACGCCACTGAACTATAGCCCAGGCGACAGTGTGAGACTCCATCTCAAAAAAAAAAAAAAAAAGAAAAGAAAAAAAAAGAAAAAGAAAAAGAAAAAAAAATGATGCAGAAATTACAACTTTTATCCAGAAAATTAAAAGGAAAAGCAGCCCTGCTCCCTTTCTTTCTCTCACACATGTATATAGTGCTACTTTTGCCTTGATTTCTCAGGGTATTTGATTCAATATTTTACATTATTTTATAGTGATTATATCTGATGCTAAATTTACCTAATGCCCTTCCAAGAACAC
This sequence comes from Ateles fusciceps, assembly GCA_036589455.1. Classification (NCBI taxonomy): domain Eukaryota; kingdom Metazoa; phylum Chordata; class Mammalia; order Primates; family Atelidae; genus Ateles; species Ateles fusciceps. Next base: position 6,318,813 of record JAZHEH010002982.1, on the reverse strand, counting down.
ACACACATAAAAACATTGAAAAATGTAATCTTCCATATAAGGCTTCAGTTCACGTTACCAACTTACTGATTTGTTACTTTTGTTTTGTTTATATTTTAATCTCCACCTGAACTATTATTATTTAAAATAATGCTGCTAGCATACAAGACTTTTAGTCAAAGCACTGCCCCCCCCCCAACCAAAAACCCTCTTAAAAAATATGCTTAGAACAGAGTGTGTTTCCTGAAATGTGGCAGGTGCATAACAAAAGATTGCATCATTTTCATTATCAATACTTTGAAAAACTATATCTGTATGTTGGTAACCACAACTTTTCATCTCTCAAGAAAACCTCACTTTTCTGACCTGTTTTGAGAGCGAATGAGAGAGAGAGAGAGACCTGTGTACTTGTCATTAATGGCTGAATATTTATACTTAATTGCTGTACTAAAATTACTATGTTTTTTCCTTTTGAAACATTTACCCTTGGGGAATTTGCAATATCTGTCAATCAATTCTGCTATTTTGACAATTATGTGACAACCATGAGACATTTGATGAGGACTCAAAAAAATGGTACAGTTAATCTGTTGACATTAACGTGATGGACACCTTTTTATTACTGAAACCAGGGTTGTGAGCTTCTTGACACCTATTTATGTCATAATGTTCTCCTTTCTAAATATATTTGGCCCATCGTGGAGACCTAAAAAAATACATTGCATAGACCCTTTTGATATTTAAACACACAGTCTGTTTTCTTGCACTCTGTATTATCTGACAGGTAGAGCAAATCTGGAGCAGTGGTGGTGGGTGATCTCTGACTAGCTCTAACCAGTTGGTTGACTGGCTTCATTATTTCTTCAAATGGGCACTGCTTGGACTGATTTAATCAACTAATTCATAGGATAAAGAGCCACACAACCAAAGTCTATGCTTCCCCCTGATGAGAACAAAGGAGGGCAATAAATAGTCACATAATATAATAGCAAGTAATGAAAAGAAAGTCCTTTCTATCATCTGTAATGGAATGGCTATTATGAATTTATTCACATACCCACTGAGTGTTTGGGCTAAGTGAAAACAAGGATAAAACTTGGTGCTTATTTTTATGCAGCTTACTGACCCCTTCTGGATGCAGCCTTTAAATGGGTAAAATAATTGGAGAACACTAAAAACAACACTAAACATAGGGCCAGATGGCACAAGTGACATCCTAAATGATTTTAGCATGAGTCCTAAGTGGACTGTCACTGGTCTTTTTTATTCTGAATTTTTCAACATATACAAGTTAGAAAGAATAGAATTATAAACATTAAATATCTTTTCTCCAAAATTTTTACCATAATTTTAGTATCTATTTTTTATGTAATTTCAAGTCAATTACTTACATATAAGCTATAAACTCTAAATAATTCCTTATACGTTTCTAAAAGTTGGGACACTTTTCTACTAACTACAAAACCATATTAAGTCTAACCACATAATAATTTCTGAATGTTTCTAGAAGTCTACTTATATTTAAATGTCCTCAACTGTCTTCAAATGTCTTCCTCAGATGTTTTTTTCAAACTGGGATCCAATCTAGAATCACACATTGCATTGTTATTTTTTTTTCTGCTCTTTTGTCACTTTTTCTTTTTGTAACATTGACTGGTTGAACTAACCAGTCAGTTGTCTTATAGAACATGTCTTTGATGAATTTTTCTGATGTTAACTCGTATTTAATTTATATCTCTATTCCTTGCATTTCCTGTAAAGGAAAATTTGGACCTAGGACTTGACTAAATTCAGGTTAATTCACTTTTGGCAGAAACACTTCATACGTCATGCTGAGAAGTTGGTCATATGCTGTATGTGGTGTCTGGTTGTTGCATAATTAGTGATGCAAGGTATTGCATACCTTGGCCTGTTGCACTAGGCTAAGGTAGTGAAAGGTTGGTCTCTCCATTGAAAAGTTATACCTGTTCTCTGTGCCTGGCAAGAAACTTGTGGAGTTACAATCTGACACCATGTAAAGATTCAATTTTCCATCATCCTCTCACCCAATAGTTTTATCATTTATTGATGACCACTTCCTTAGTCAGTAATTTCATTTTAGTTTACAAACAGATGTTTCATTAACCAGCTTCTTTCCTTAACCATAATAATGTTGTGTAGCAGTCTCCACATCTCTAAAGCTTACAGCAACAGCATTTATGTTGTTCTTCTAAGTGTTTCTGAGGGTCAGCTAGTGTAGACTGGTATCATCTGGGTTAGACTGGAATCTAGGCTTTGAGTGGAATTCAGTTTGTGCAGCGTTTCTTTGTTCTTATCATAAGCCAAGGAGCAACAGTTACTTGAAGCATGATCTTGTCATCGCAAATGATAGGAAATCCCACCAGGCTGACAGAAACTTCCCATGACTCTTCAAAACTCAACTCAGAACTGGCACAGTGTCTCCTCATTGGCCCTATGTATTCCACTGGGTACAGCAAATCATTTCAGCAAAACCACAGCCAATGGAAGATGGATGCACACTCTGTCAATTTTAATGGAAGGTGCTACAAAGTCCCGGGGCAAAGACAATTCATATGTAATTCTTTCACAATGGGGAAGAAAGAGTTGCAAGCAATAATCCAATCTACTGCAGTGATTTTCCAGATATCTTTCCCTGTCTTCCTTCAGATTATTAGACAAACTATCCTTATAAATGCAATTCACTTTGACTTATGATGAGCCAACAGTTACAGAGATGTTTCAAACAAATTTTAGTTCAGTTCTCCCTGCTAGAAATAGATAGTTGGGCTCATCAATATTAACTTTTCACATTTTAATTACCATTACATGACTATAACTTATCAGATAATGAGCACCAATGTAATGGCAAACTCTGTATTCTTTAGCACCTAGCACATTGTTAGAACACAGAAAATGCCCAATAAATGTAGAATGGATTATATTTCAGAATCATCTTTGTATCTTGCAAATAATTTCTATCCAAATTAATTTATGTCATGTTCTCCCTTTTCCCTCCCTACAAGTACAATTATCTTTGTTTTCCAGATGAAAAGAATAAAACATTGAGAGGGTAAGAAGCATTGTGTGCCCAAGGCTAAACAGTAAATCAAAGATAGGGAATAGAACCCATTACTCTTAGTTCCTGTTCTGTACATAGGACAGCATGCCCCAGTACTTTTACTCTGTATTGCACTGCTGTTTTCATGCATAGGGCAATTGCCACTGAATGTTTTGACTGTTAGTGATAAATTGAGGAGTCTGTTGAGCACTAGATCTTTTATCTCTCCAATACAGAGAGAGAGAGACAGAGATCTAGAAATAATTCAAACTGCTTAACTCTAATTTAAAGCCAAAAGAATAGAGACACAGAAATAAAGCAGGAGCTCAGGAAGGCTAAGGGAACTACAACTGTGGCCAATATTAGAGACAACCATACTGCTCTGTATGTACAAAATTAAATTGCCTTCATGCTAATTTTCAGTAATTTAGAAAGTTGGTGGAATAAGAGATGAATGCTAACATATGAAAATACAAATTACATAATTGAAGGCAAGTTTATTCTTTACTTGGAAAAGAAAACAGCAACCAAAAAGAAGAAAAAAGATCTGTGGTATGGAATAAGATTTGTGCATCTAATTGATTATTTTAAATCTTACCGTCCCCTGATAGAAGGATACTCAATTAGCTACAATCCATGGACTTACTAATAAATTACAGCTGTAGAACCTGAATTTTAAAGATGTGCATATTTGTTAGTTTGCCTTAAATTGCATCATTTTGCCAGGGCAAAAGGAGTTCCTTCACTGCTCCCCCTTGTTTCAGAATTCTGAGTCTATCAATCCGGTGGCTTATTGGGTAGAAAAATGATTAATTAAAGTTGACTTGCTGTGTTGATAATTTATGCACAATTAATGAAAAGGCTTTTGCTATCATTAAGGAATTTCATAGACTACTTATACACTCTAGTGGGAGAAATTGGTCAAAGCACTTTTTTTCTGAGGAGAAAAATCAAACAATACATATATAGCACATAAGCATCACAATGTTATTGGAACTTCCCAGAGTATCCTAAAATTGTGTAAGGAAACTGATATAATAAAATCTGACATAAAAACCACTTAAACCACACTAATTAGGCGGGTAATAAAAATCAAGCAACTATTGAACTGCAAAGCAGTCACAATAAACGATTAAAAGTTAATTAGATGTGTGAATACAAGTTCCTCCTGCCCTGGGATTTATTCTTCAGATGTTTTGGATAGATTCATAAGGGAGCTTGTCATATAACATAAAAATGCACAAGAGATTCATTTCTATGAAAAAAAAGTTCCTTGAAAAAAAAACAGAAAGATCAAGCATTAGGAATTGAGATTAGAGGTGGGAAGAGAGGGCAACAGCAATAAAAAGAGCAACACAATATTTAGAGGGACTTTGCAAGTTTGATCAATGCTTAACATAAAATTAAATTTAAATTTACGTTCATCCTAGATGAATAAATGATTTTTTGAAAGACCTACAAAAAAATCTAGTGATGTGTATTAGGTAAATCAGTCTGGTGAAGTATGAAGAAAACCTAAGTTGTGTTAGAGAGGCAAAACTTGTTTTGTTTTGTTTTTAAGTTCTGGGATACATGTGCAGAATGTGCAGGTTTGTTGCATAGTTATATATGTGCCATGGTGATTTGCTGCACCTATCCACCCGTCATTTAGGTTTTAAATCCCACATGCATTAGGTATGTGTTTAATGCTCTCCCTCCCCTTACCCCTAACAGGCCCCAGTGTGTGATGTTTCCCTCCATGTGTCCATGTGTTCTCATTGTTCAACTCCCACTTATGAGTGAGAACATGCGGTGTTTGGTTTTCTGTTCCTGTCTTAGTTTGCTAAGAATGATGGCTTCCAGCTCCATCCATGTCCCTGCAAAGGACATTAACTTATCTTTTTTTATGGCTGCATAGTATTCTGTGATATCTATGTGCCATATTTTCTTTATCCAGTCTGTCATTGATGGGCATTTGGGTTGGTTCCAAGTCTTTGCTATTGTAAATAGTGCCGCTGCAATAAACATATGTGTGCATGTGTCTTTAGAGCAGAATGATTTATAATCCTTTGGGTATATACCCAGTAATGGGATTGCTGGGTCAAATGGTATTTCTGGTTCTAGATCCTTAAGGAATCACCACACTGTCTTCCACAATGCTTGAACTAATTTACACTTCACCCACAGTGTAAAAGCATTCCTATTTCTCCACAGCCTCACCAGCATCCACTGGTTTTTAACTTTTTAATAATCACCATTCTAACTGATGTGAGAAAAGGTTGGGTTTTAATCCCAACTCTGCCCCTCTCAAATTATGTGTCCTGGCAGTTCATGGAAACTCTTTGGTCCTCAGTTTCTCCTGCTAAAAGATGCAGTCTAGCCCAAGCTACTCAATATTTTATATCTTCCCCATTAACTTAATGCCCATAACCTAATAATCTTCTCTCTTGTTGTAGTAGTTTCATTGTCACATAAATATGCTAATATGAGTGTGTATAGAATACACTGGATGCTAAAAAAATGGAATATCAAAGCCTCTAAAAATTTATTTTACCATAAATTCAATTCAGTGTTTATTTCTGGGAGCTAAATATGTACCAAAACTGTGCAAGGTGCTAGAGATTTAGGGATAAATGCCATGATACTCAGTTTCTTTTTCATTATTAATAATAATATTAGTGATTAGATATTTGGGTGTGAGTGCCAAATAGTAATAACCACATATATCTCATGTATTCTCATAGAGTTTTAACAGAATATTTTAATGTGATTCTTCCATAAAAATAACAGGTAGCTGATAATAGTTTCTAATAAAATTATTAAGTGATTATTATATGTAATTTAGAAATTACCTACATAACTGTAGTAATTAGCAAATATTATTTTCATATAAACAGATAAAGAACATACAGCTCGGAGGCTCAGTCAATGCCACATGCTGGTAAAAGACTGAGCCAGGAATCTAACTAGGATTTTTCTATGAATTGCTAACTACTTAGCTTCAAGTTTTTGGGTAATTTATTTTATTTCTAGTATTAGGTAATAAGACTCACAGACTCATTTATACGCTGTCAATAGATATCACAGAATAAAGAGATTTAGGATAGGCTCACCTCAAGGTGAACTCTAGTCATCTGACCACGTATAGCTGAAGAAATATAGAGAGATATAGTAAGGAGAAAACAAAGAAACATTGAAAAAGAGGACATATATGAGGCCAACAAACATATGAAAAAATGGTCATCACTGGTCATTAGAGAAATGCAAATCAAAACCACACTGAGATATCATCGCACGCCAGTTAGAATGGCGATCATTAAAAAATCGGGAGACAACAGATGCTGGAGAGGATGTGGAGAAATAGGAACACTCTTACACAGTTGGTGGGAGTGTAAATTAGTTCAACCATTGTGGAAGACAGTGTAGCGATTCCTCAAGGATCTAGAAATAGAAATTCCATTTGACCCAGCAATCCCACTATTGGGTATATACCCAAAGAACTATAAATCGTTCTACTATAAAGACACATGCACACGTATGTTCATTGCAGCCCTGTGTACTGTAGCAAAGACCTGGAACCAACTCAGATGTCCATCAATGATAGACTGGACAAAGCAAATGTGGTACATATACACCATGGAATACTATGCAGCCATAAAAAAATGATGAGTTCATGTCCTTTGTAGAGACTTGGATGAATCTGGAAACCATCATTCTCAGCAAACTGACCCAGGAACAGAAAGCCAAGCACCGTATGTTCTCACTCATAGGTGGGTGTTGAACAATGAGAACACGTGGACTCAGGGAGACGAGCAACACACACAGGGGACCATTGTGGGGGGGGTAGGGGAGAGACAATGGGGGGTGGGGAGGGATAACATGGGGAGAAATGCCAGATATAGTATGCACTTAAAGTAAAATAAATAAATTATTTAAAAAAATTACAAAAAAAAGAAACATTGAAATGTTGCCAGAAAATGAGGAAAAAAGCACCAAATATTTAAATTGAAAAAGTTTAAAATAGAACATCTCTTTTACAGAGAGTAACATGGTTTCAGCCCACAGAATCAGCAAGGAAGGTTGCCTAGCCCTGTCTGTGGTTTGGGATTTGGAATCCTTTCAAGAGGAGTGAGTCTGGGGATGATTTCTCAGTCATGAGAAGGAGCTGGAAGAAGGAGATGCGGGAGTGTGAAGAGAGATCCCAGGAAAAAGAACTGGCAGACCCAAAGGCATAAGAAGTCACAAGTGAAGAGCCAGAGACAATGAATGTACCTTGATGCCATCCAGGCAGGGCCTGGAAAAGGAAGGGTCAGAGAAGGACACCAGTGGAGGGAGAAGTTGATGTGGGATTTGGATTTGACCTTGAGAATGAGGTAGTGTTAAAAAAGGAAATGTGTGAGTATATGTGTAGCTGCAACTTTAGAGAAACAGAATGAGTAAGAATATGTAGAAAGAGATTGACATTGTTTGTCCTAGGAAATGGAGAGAAAAAAGCTGGAAAAATAAGCAAAGCAGTTAGCATCAGCTCGGTTTTACAAATGAGTAAATTTTTAATGACTTGCCTAGATGCCCTGAGTTAGTGGTAGAATCAGTAGTTAGTCCTATGATTTCGTTCCCCCAAAGCCCATTCACTCTTCATACAATGCTGATATGAAGAGTGTCAACACATAGAATGAGTTTGATTAGTATCTTGGGTGATTTATTGATTTATTAAGAGTTATCAACAAAGGATTAGAAATAATTTAAATGTCCAATAACAAAAATAAAGTGAAATAAATCAGAATGAAATAGAAGAAATACAGAACTATTAGAAAAGTTGTTTTTAAAATGTATCCATTGGCATAAATATTTTCCCATAATGTAACACACACACAAAAAATACAATTAGAATATTAAACTACTTTAATACAATCAATTATTTTGTCTGTGTATGTGTGAGTGTGCATTAAAGACACTGGATGAAAATATATAAAAATGATAATAGAAGTTTTATGTGAACTGTGTGGTTATAAGTTGTTCATCTTAATGCATTTCTGTACTTTTTATATTTTCAGAATTTATTATTCATAGAACAGGAAAAATAAACATTACAAAGGAAGAAATAAGATAGAAATGACAGCAGACAATGTTCTCAACCAATTTCATTTCCTGTGAGCACATGAAATCAGGCTGTCATCCTTTTCTGCTTTTTATAGTAAAATAAAAACTTTTAAATCCTGGATGAGTAGATAATTAAAACTTGTGCCTATCAGAGCAGGAGCACTCCGATTCTCATTTCTGCTTGGTGTCTGAACCTTGTTATGCCTACGGGTTCTCTTTCAAAATATTTAATAGAGAACAAGTGACCATCCCTCCCATTAAGTACAGTGTAGGCAGCAAGCGCTGGGACAGCCTTCATAATTATACCTCAGGCTATACAAGTAGTGCAATTGTGTGTTCAGGAAGCTGCACCTGATGATGATCGCTCAGTGTTGAATGGCAGAAAATAGCTGTCCTGCTAAAACACGGTCTAGGTGTCTGGGAGGAGGGTGGTAGTGGTGGGCTGAGGGGAGGGATAGGGATGCTGTGGATTAGGCAATGGAGGAAGGGGAAAAGCCCAGATGCAGACTGAGCTGCTGGCAAGACTGGGCAGGAACGCAGCAGGGCATGTTCCAGAAAGGATGCTGACTCCCTGCTGCCAAAACCACAGAGACTGAGCCTGGAGAAAATATTGCCTGTTTGTTTGTTAACTGTGGATAAGAGAGATGCCCTCACCAGATTTCCCCAAATTGTCAGCCTCTTAGGCTATGTCTAGCTTTGTCTTGGACATAGTCCTATTCCTCAGTACAGCTCTTTTTGATTGTGGTACTTAAAGTAAGCTACTCAAAATTTAAAGCACCTATTCAGAAGCTATATGATTTGTATGAAGAAGAGCAGGACTGTCTTTTTTCCCAGCCCTTGTTCTGAATCTTGCATATTTCTGTCATGCAGCTCAGGAACATATTCACTGTTTTCTGTCCATTCTTTTGAGTGTCAACTCTGGCTTCCCATCAGATCTTCTGTGAAATATGGTCACATTAGGATATCTGTTCCCCTAGGTTAAAAAGATCTAATAATGCCTTAGGTTTGAGGTGGAGCTTGGGGTTCCATAATTTTAATAAGATCCCTAAATTATTATAATACCCAACTAGGTGTATAACCTTTCTCTTGAATATCATTCTAGAAGACAAATACAAATCAAAACATATGCCTGTGATATATACCAGAAAGACAATGTGGGAAAGCAAAGAACACTCTTTCACCCATTTAAGCCTCAGTTTCATCATCCGTAAGATGGAGATGCTATTACCTTCCTTAAAGTGTTGTTCCTGTGAAATACTGAGCAGTCTGTGGCACAAAGCAGGTGTGAAACAGATATGAACATCGCCTTCTCTTTGTTCTGCAACATGGCCAAGTACACTTAAGAGTGCCAATATGCAGCTCAGATCTCTGTTGTGTGTGAGAGGTGAGGGCATCAAAGGATGTGAGATTGAAGGATGTGATTGGCCTCGCTGGTTGCTTTCCAGGTTAAAGACATCCTCTTAGTTCCCATTGCTCTCTAGTACGTTAGTGTTTCTCATTCACAGGTTTCTTATAATTCTTTTTGATGCTCTTTGACTGTTTATTCTATGTCGCCTCCCAGATCATTTTCTGAAAGTTTTCAAGAGGAATCTTTCTGTTAGTAATTAGCAGTTGGGAGTTTTGATACAATAGTTTGGAATCTCGTGTTTAAATTTTCCTACCTATCACATATCAGATTTTAACTTTAGTCTACTTGCCTGGCTTTCTATGCCTGAGTTTTGTTCACCTGTAAAACCACCACAACAAAAAACCAGTAATGGAATAGATACCACTTTTGCATCATTTCAAATCCTCCTGGCCTCACCTGTCTTTGTCCCATCTCTGTGGGGAGTCAGACCAACTTCACACAGGCACAACTGAGAGCACCTCACACCCTGCTTCTTACCTCCCATCCCAGGCCTCCCTATAGACGATTGTGGTTCCCAGGAATGTGCAAATGAAATGACTGTCAGGGAAGAAGTTAAGGCCCAGGGGGATAATTTTTGGCCTAGGGAGACACAAGTCATGGATATTTATCTCTTTTTCCACCCCTAGGAGAAGTTGTGAGATATAGATTATACAGATTCCCCGGGGGAGAAATAAACTTCTATTGATCAAGCAATTAGTAATGCTAGGTCTCTGCCACTCCAAATCACACCCTTATTGTGGCTCTTCCTCCTTCTCTGCTTCGTTTCTTGAACCATCATTCTCACTTCCTGGAGTTGTATTCTCGATGAAAGTGATGGTTTATAAACTCTCCCCACCCAAGCTCTACATTCTTTTTTCCTTTTATTGATTAAACTTTTATTTTGGATTCTTAGAGTAAATGCGCAGCTTTACTACCTGAGTATACTGCGTGATGCTGTAATTTAAAGTACAAAGGATCCCATCACTCAGGTACTGAGCATAGTACCCAGTCGTTAGTTTTTCACCTCTTGCCTTCCTTCCTCTCTCCCCCTTTCTGGTCATCCCCAGTTTCTATTGTTGCCATCTTTATGCCCTGACTACCCAGTATTTAGCTCCCACTTACATGTCAGAACATGCAGTATTCGGTTTCCTGTTCCTATGTTAATTTGCTGAGGATAATACCCTCCAACTGGATTCATGTCACACCCAAGGACATGATTTCACTGTTTTTTTATGGCTGTGTAGTATTCCATAGTATATATGTACCACATTTTCTTTACCCAGTGCACCATTGACTCCATGTGTTTGCCATTATGAATGGTGCTGTGATGAACATATGAGTGCAGGTGTCTTTTTGGTAGATTGATTCCAAACTGTACATTCTTGTGTTAAGATAAATATTTATATCAGGGTTGTGAAGATCAAATGAAATAATTCATATGTGATATAAATAGAATTCCATCAATGCTAAATTGTCATGATTATCTTTCTTGAGCCCCCAAATTATCTGCCATTACCACTGTCTCCTCAAACCCCCTCTCCTTCTACACTAATCTTTTCTGGACTCACCATTATTTATAATTATTTGTTCACTTCTGAATTTGGTGAACAAATATGTACTTGGTGGGTTAGTGATAAGAATGACAGCTTTGAGCAGAGATTGAAATGGCACTGATCATTCAAACTACCGGGATGCCTTCTGTTAGTCTCTTATTATTCCCTGTGCATTTGTCTGCTCAGAAGATTGTTAACTCACTAAGGATAAGGTCCGACATCTCACTCAGATCCCCTATAAGCCAAGTCTCTTAGCCAGGACCAGTGAATACTTATGTTTGGAGAGTTTCAGAGTAATGGCCAGGGTTTTAGAGAGATGGTGCTATTTGCATAGATGGCTGAAAGCCTCATGAGATCAAAAGTTGATGGAAACCTTGAGGGTCATGAACAGCTCACAAGCCTGGGTGTCACAATCCATCAAGGAGTAAGAACCCTCTGTTATACTCCAACCCCTGCACTGGATGGACAAGATTCTTCTTTGAGGGAAAAGACCATACCAGAAACAATAGGTGGGGGTTGGTGTGGTGGCACTCAGACTGACTTTGTGTCCAAATCACATAGGGGTAGTTTGAAAGTCTCTATGAAGAAACAAAATCAAACAAAAGCATAACATTACAACATCTTCTCAGTAAGACAAAGAGAACACAAGGCAAAGAAGAAAAGATAGTTCCTTCTCAAGTTTAATGACTATAAGAACAGACGGAAAGAATGCCTACCTCACTTAACAGAGTGCCTTGTTGCTGCATATTCCCAGAGCTGGACTCATTAAATGCTCTGAAGGAATTTGTTGACTACTAGGATGAGATGATGAAGCCAGAGGCTCATATATCCAGTGAACAAGAAAATGGGCAACATTAAGAAATATACAAGGGGACATTTGCATGAATCTGCTAGAGTTTCTTGTCCTCATTATGTGCAAGATTCAAGGTTCATGAATGAACAGTTTCATGGAGGCAGTCATACTTTATTCTTAAGTCTAGCCCATGACACCCTAGGGTCCCTCTTGTCACATAGGCACACACACACACACAAATTTGCCTTATCCTTTCAGTTACAAATTGTGTCTTCCCTCAGCTGTATCTATCCACAAAAACAGGAGCAGTGGGGCCTTCTTTAGATCACATTTTTTCTGTCTTTCTTGCTATCTTCTGCTTCCAGCATGGATAACTGTGTTCCCTCTGGACTTCTTATCCTCAAGTGACATTTTATCTCTTCTATAAGAGCCAGCAGTGAGAACTCTGTTATTTGTTTGAGCCATATTAGGGTCTTTGTATTTTAGAGAAAGACAAACTTTGTAAGAATTTATCTTTTAGGGAGAAGGTATCAAATTAAAGGTATCTCACGACCCAGGACAACCTTCACCATGGTGATGTCTCCTTCATCCTGTCAGTGCTACTCCAGAGCTTTTATGATGCTTTGTATTTTAGCACTCTCTTCTTGAATATCCCAGGCAGGGAAATAGAGAAGTCATGATTATTCTAACAATTTGTAGACTATGGTCCCATCTTTTCAACAGTATACTTAACCACACTAGGTCTCAAATACCCAGTAACACTTTGTCCTTCCCAACCACAGGACTTAAATAAGAGTGTCCCAGGTTTAAATAAATATCTTCCTGAAATGTGACAGAATTATAAGATATGAGATGGCTCCTAAAAATTATGTGAAGGTAAGATACTAAGCTTCCCACTTTGCTGATGATGTAAGGCTTTAGGGTCTGATTAAGTGTGCAGAAGTTCTTCTGGGCACCAGCTGGTACTGCATTTGTCTTCTCCCCCTTCCTGACTGCCACTCTCACTCATTATACCCTAGATTGGTCCGAATATATGAGACCGTGAATAAGAGACTTCTCTACAAGAAGGAATAAATGGAAAACTTAAAAAATGACTCCCATAATATTGATAAACCCAGATCTGGTACATAGGACAACTTGAGGGCAGGTAAATCCTTTAGGGATGAGACAGACACTGAAATCCAAGCAGCAGGAGAGCATCAGGCAGTCAGAAAAAAGAATTTCCATGTAGCAAGAAATCAGGAAAGGGCTGGAAAGATCTTTGCTAACTTTGCAATGTTGCCAAGGACCAGTCTGAGTCCTAGTCATCAAGCCCATAAAATGCAGGCATAAAATAGAAACAAAGACAGCTGGCCCTTCAAGTATATCCTGTTTCATTATTTAAAGGCTTATTAAGTGTATAGATCATAGAACTCGTGTTTCAGATTTCCAGTGAGACCTGAGTCAATATATTAAGAGACAATATTAAGGTAAAGGACTGCAAGCTTTATTGAATACTAAATATCTTTTATGGTGGGATGTCTTTATAAAACTAACTCTCCTGCCCAAATCGTTATTTCAACATTTGGGAGATAATGAATGAAACCTGAATAAGTTAAGCCTTGTTCATAACAGACAGTGGCTTCCAAACAGGCAAGTTACCCAGTTACTAGAAATCTTACATCCAAATAAGAGGGAGAAAACATGGGCTAACATAGAGTAGACTTGAAGATGAAAAGTGAACATCCAAGCCCAGTTTTTGATAAAATAATTGGATCTTCATCCTTACTTGGAAGTCTGCTCCTTACTTGCTACTTTATTCCTTCATATATTCATTCTGTCATCCTTAAGTTCTTCTCCTACATCTCTTCTCACTCATAAACTTTTAATTTGATGACTAGATAGGACTTGTCAGGTCTTGATTATAGTTGTCCCTTGAACAATATGGGGGTTAGGGCCACCAAACCCCTGTGCAGTCAAAATCTGAATATAACTTTTAACTCCCCCAAAAACCTAACTACTAGTAGCCTGTCATTGACTGGAAAGCTTACCAATAACACAAACAGTCTATTTACATATATTTGTATGTTATATGTATTACATACTATATTCTTACAATAAGCTAGAGAAAAGAAATGTGCTATTAAGAAAATCATAAGGAAGAAAAACATATTTACTATTTGTTAAGTGGAAGTGGATCAACATGCAGGTCTTCATTCTTGTCATCTTCATGTCAGGTAGGCTAAGGAAGAGGAGGAAGAGGAGGGGTTGGTCTTGCTATCTCAGGGATGGCAGACACAGAAGAAACTCCATGTATAAGTTGACCCATGCAGTTCAAACATGCATTGTTCAAGGGTTAACTGTATTTTTACTGATTTGCCCTTGTCCTTAAATGCCTAAGTTTCCAGTCACTCTAGAATAGTTGACCAATCTGACCCTGGTCTCTGACATCAATCCATAGCAATGACCACCTTCGTCGGAACTCCACTGGGTTTCCTACTACTACAGACAGTCAGAAAAGCAAGGCCTTTCCGTGTTTGGACTGAAATTGCCTATTTATGATGATTCTTTCCATGAAATTACTTTTATAATATTAATTTGATTCAACAGGAAGGATGCTCATTCAAGAAACAGCAAATCTGTATTCTGGTCCAAGTCTTTCCAACAAATTCTTCTGATATGATTACTTAACCACATTGAGCCTCAACCACCCAATCATAGTGCTAACTACCTCACAGAACTGCTTACTGAAGAAAAACAAAACAAAGATTAAAGAAAGAGACAGACACAGAGACATAAATAACAGTGGTTACAGAATTTCAAGTGTAAAAGAAATTCAGTGTCTTAAGTTTTCCAATCAGCCCCAAATAGACAGAAACCAGTACAGAAGTCATCTAAACTTCTTGCTAAGCATTCATCAGACCTGCTGTATTTGCAAAAAGCAGCTCCAGAGAAGGCAAATTGGGTCAGTGAAAAGAGGCTGATCAGTCAACATTTAAAGGACCAGATAGTGAAAGCAGATTGAGGTCATACATAGTGTGCTCTTCCATGTGAGGCTTATCTAGTAGGCAGGGAAGCCATCCAAGGTTTGGTAGATTGTTCACTGCCTAAAGGTATCTGGACACAGAGATGGGTAAAAGCAAAATTCCATCTGTTTCCTGCTCTGCTATTCTTGTGTCCTGGCACACAACTGTCTTTCTGTGCAGGTAAGAGGTAACCCACCCTGAGACCGTGTTAATATGAGTTAATATAAATTGAGAAGACCTGAGACTACTATCCATATAAAGGTCTGCTTGCAAGGTTGGTCCTTGGCTAGGGTCTGGGAAGTGGGATTTGGAGAGAGTTCCCACCATTCCCTGATAAGAATGGCTCCTCATGCCTTGCCTGTTTATGCAAAACATATGGTCTATGCTGAACACGTGCTTTCCTTCAGGATGTCTGGAATCTGGTACATAGAGAGGCTGCTTAAGTGACCAGCCCCTTACAGAAACTCCAGGCACTGAGACTCCAATGAACCTCCCTGGAAGGCATTTATGTATTGTCACAACCCCTTGCTGAAGGAATTAAGCACATCCTTTGTGATTCCACTGGAGGATGACTCTAGGAAGCTTGCACTCAGTTTCCTCCAGACTTTTCCCCTTGCTCCTTTCCCTTTGTTAATTCTGCTTTGTATATTTTTGCTGTAACAAATCGTAGTTATACAGGTGACTATAGGATGAGTCCTGTGAGTCTTTCTAGCAAATCATCAAATCTGGTGAGTGATCTTGAGGATCCACAACACTTTTTAACCTCAGAGGGCATTTGCCTTCCAGGGGGGCCATGTCTGCCTATAGGTGCTATTTTTACACAAAGCCATCATAAGTACTTGTACTTACTGGGGCTCTGCCAGGAAAAGAGGAGGATGTAGACAAGTACCCAAGTTTAATGCCCCAACTCACCACATCCTTTACTGGATGTAGAAAATCATTAGTCATTTTCCCTTTCCTTATTGGAGCCAGGGTGAAAACTTCCCAGGTGAATATTAACTCTGCAGAGTTAATAAGGAATGGTGGGAGGACACAACCACCACCATTTGCAAATGCCCTCCTATGTCCTAGGTACTATGTTTGGAGTTTAACATACATATCTGAATGCATCATCAGAATAGGAGAGCAAAAGTAACCCCTATGTTATGGTTTAAGAACCTGAAAGGCAGAGAGGTTAAGTAATTTTCCCATGATCACACAGTAGATGGTAAATCATGAATTGAAATACTATTTGATTTCAATTTCTTTTCATTATATCATATCATTCTCACTTCCAAGTTTTCAGCCACAATTTTTATATGAAAATTGCACCTATTTATCTCACTGTGTTGTTATTAAAATAAAATGAGATATGCATGTTAAGTATGTAATATAGAGTCTGGCATGTAGTAAATTGAAACAAACGGAAATCATTTTTATCATTACAATGACTATGACAATACTTACAATGGGGACTTTTCTGGCTCGGACTCTTTGTGTCTGCTCAGTCCAGAGCCCCAGGAACTGGGGTTGGCAAGTCAGACAATGAGGACTGTCCAGCACTTACTCTTCTCACATTTTTTCCTTCATGTTTATGATATATCACACTAATAATTATGTATCCCATTAAATATGCATCAGATTACTGTTGAAAGTTCTACTTGAAGCAACTCCAAACTCAAATTTATGCACTGCTCAATCTCTCATATTGTTTCTGAAGTACCACACAGTCTGCTTCAAACATAAAAGCAAACAACGATAATAAAAACCACCACAGTTGTTGTTTGGAGTAGGCAGGTTTGTGTTCCCCTGGCACATAGGGACTTATGATATAACTTTATAAATTATTCCCACATACACCACTCTCTACTCATGAAATTAAACAATACACTTTCCCTGATGTGTATAAAAGTTCTACTTGCCTTCTGGTGTTAACAGTTCAAAGCATAACCTGAGTACTGATTTTGTTCACATCAGCCTACTGAACACTTGCAGTGGTATGAAGATTAATCCACAGACATACATTGAGAGCCTACTTCATCCTAAATAGGACTTAGCACAGAATCTCTCCGGCACAGACTCAGACTACATAAATGTGAGCTGGGTTGATGATGATGATAGTGATGGTGGTGACTGTGCCCAAATATTTAAAGTAATTAATATTACAATATTGGATAGAGCTTAGTTTCTAAGGTTATGTACTATATTTTATAATTTAATAAATCCTACACATGAATTCACACATACACATACACATTAGCAAGTATTACAAGCAGGAATAGGATTGAGCCCTCTGCACCTCTAACTTCCTAGAAAAACCTTCATATCCTTTGATTTCATGAATTTACATTAGGTGCACTGAACCTGTACCATCATTTTTTTCTTTTGGAAAATTCAGCTTTCATGGCTCTGCATGTATTAACTGCCACCAAAAATACCATGTGTAGTTTCCTATGAAAATATACTGAATATTTTATATGATTACTTTTAACTTCTTATTAATAAATTCAAACCAAATAACAGAAGAAACTATCCTTAAAAATAAATATAGCCCATTCTGTTTCCATGGGTATGTATTATTGCTATTGATTTCCTAGTCATCTACTTTTAAAGCTGGTTTGAAATGATTTTTAAGTGCTCAATCTCATTTATTAAAGCCTTGAAAGTTGATTGCCTTAATTTTCCCCCAATCAACAAGATAACCCTTAATTTTAAGGTCTGCATTAGTGGCACTCTCACCTATGAAGTAATGACACCATTTATTTACATTAGAATCAACAGGAGTTCAGAACTTAATGCCCTCATCAATTTTCCAAATAAAACTGCAGCTGTAGTGTGGAACAGGTGAAATGAGGTCTGTATTTCTCAGATGTAACATAGCCAAGAGCTTAACCCAAGCTTCATGAAGTTTAAAAGCAATAAAGCCAAAGTTATTTCAGCCCTGCAGCATACTTATTTAAAGAGATGAATGTTATTGGCTTTCAATGTAGTGCTTATATTATTATTAAAACTTGAAATGGAATCCCAGAGTGTTATATGTGTGAAATACCATATACTTATAAGGCCTCCCTCCCCCACGCCCTTTAAAACAGAAGAATAAACACAACTGTAAAGCTACATCCAAGATTCTATGATCTCTACATAACTCCATCTCCATTCTCATTTCTTACAGAAAGAATATGATTGAGAGATTATAGAATAAGCAATAGATGTAAGAAACAGATATATATGAGAGGATCTTTGGCCTAGAAATCAGAAAGCAAAGGTGCTTAATTAGAGGACTTGTTGGCAGCTACACAATTGTAAAATTAACAGCATGAAATAATATACTAACCAGTCTCTAAACTCCATGAAGGTAAGAACCATTTTTGTGCCCACCTATTACAATGTCATTAAAGTGCCAAGCATATATCGAGTATCTACTAAATACTGAAAAAGATGTTCTATAAAATCAGTTGGCTCTCTTTGTGGTGATTAAATAGTCTGAAAAAGTTTCTAACAGGCTTCATACAGGAAATGTGAGTTGTTTGCTACAGCACAGCCTTCTAATGTAAAAAGGTAAGTTGGAAGAGAAATAGAAAAGCATCTCATCTTCTTTGTTTATGTGTCTATCCTTGGCATCAACTTTTTTGAGGTATTCCTGTTTCTTCCTCCCTTTCTTTACTTCTAAACATACAGATTCAACAAATTCTGTCAAAGTAGCCTTTACTCAATGCAGCACTACTCTTTTAACCTCAGCACTCTCAGTTTAAGTAAGACAAAACAGAGTTCAAATCCAAATATTCAGGCATCATTGCTTTTCATGATCGTGTATAATCGTATTTTTCTCTTCTCATGCATAACAGCTGAGGAGTTTCTATTCTACACCAACTTAGGCTAGAAATATTATTACTGGGACATTAAACACCAAATTGGAATAAATTAATGATGCCAAGGCATATCAAAATTGCTTATAGCTGTGTCAAGTCAAATCACGGCAATATTTATATCATGGTTCCATGATAATAAAGTCCTTTGGTTTCCTTCATAACCAAGAGAAACAAATTGCCATTGGAAACAAGCCCAGAGAAATCACATATATTTGAATTAATAGAGAAGGACTTTAAAGCAGCTGTTATAAATATGTTCAATGATTATGGAAAGGATAGATATTATAATGAGCGAACAAATAGAAATTCTCATCAAATGAATGGAATCTGTAAAAATGAACCAAATGGAAAATCTAGAATTAAAAAGTATAATATCTGAACTATAAAATTATCTAATGGGCTTAACAGAAAGTGGGTTATTACAGGAGAAACAATCAGTAAGCTTCAATACACAGAAATAAAAATTATTAAATTGGCACACAGAGAGGGAAAAATGTTTTTAAAATTTAACAGAACCTAAGTCACTCCTGGGTCACTTTGTGAGTTAACATATGCACAATTAGAGTCTCAAAAGGAAGAGAAAGAGATTGGCAGAGAAATAAATATTTGAAGATATGGTGGCTTAAAACTTTCCAAATTTAATCTTTAAAAAATTGACCCCTAGAGGAAACTCAATGAATCCCAAGCAGAATACACATTAAAAAAATAGACCCTAGATACTCAACAGTCGTATTTCTAAAAACCAAAGACAAATTTTAAAAATGTTTGAAGTAGTTAAATGAAGAAAAATACTTCAAATATTACTGAAACGTGCAATATTATAAAAAAAAATGAACTACACTGAATTCCAACCACACACAATAATTAAATCTATGTGAATACCAGATTTAAACATAAAACTTAACTATAAAGTTTCTTGGAAAACAATACATAAGGAACTATCCACATGACTTGGGCACGTAATGATTTCTTATACAGTGAAACTTATACAAGATATATGTTCACAGAAATTTTATTCATAGTAGCCTAAAACCAGAAACAACAAAAATGTCCATAAACAAGTGGATAGACATTAAAGCAAACAAAAAATGTGTGGTATACTTAATATATTCAAATCCAGCAATAAAAAAAAAAAAGGACAAACTATCAGTGCACCAAACCACAGGGATAAATAAAAAAAAACAAGTAGTATATTCAAAGAAGCCAGAGACAAATAAGTATGTACTATATGACTCCAAAAAATGTAGAACAGAAGAAACTAAACTATGGTTATAGAAATAAACAGTAGTTACCCCTGGAGGTGGTGGTAGAATGAGTGACTGCAAAGGAAAATGAAGGTACTTTTTAAAGTAATAGAAATAGAGGACAGCCTCAAAGGGTTGTGAATTAAATGTGTGTAAGCTTTTTCAAAACTCACAGAAGCGGGGGACGCCAAGATGGCCGAGAGAAGCCAGCACCGGAATGCAGCTCCCAGCGAATGAGACTCAGAGGCCCAGAGGACTTCACAATTCCAAGGAAGTGCCGGGTTCTTTTCTGTGGGACTGATAGAGCACTGGAATTAGGCCCAGGGGAAGGAGCCGCAGGGCAGAGCTGCCCAGGAGGGGAAATCAAGATGGGGGGGGCGCGTCCCCACCTGAAACGTGCAGCCGGCTTGGAGGCTCCGGGGGACTTAACCCCGTCGGTGCTTCGTTTTGGATCCTGTGCTTACCTCATCCCTCCTGCAACCCTCGGTCCAGGAGAGCCCTGCCAGATTGTGGGGTGCCGTGGGTGGTCGATGCAAATCTGAGCAGCGGCTATGGCCGGGCTCAGCAAGCTGTCCCACAGACCCACGGGAGTTTGGGCTAATGCCAGCGGGACTGACCTCCCACAGAGGGAGGCAGAGTTGAAAGTAGGGAAACAGACCATAAGTCCTGGCAGGCCACACCTCCACAGAAGTCAAACTGAAGCCCTCGCTAGAGAAATTGGTAGCAAATACACCAGCTTGATCCCAACCAGGAAGATCGAGCTCTGGGAGAGACGGCATAGGGAAGGCGGGGCCAATCTCACCTGCAAACAAACTCCAGGGAAGGACCACCCACCCAATAACCTGAGGGAAGCCGAGAAAGCCCAGCAGCGCCCCCTACAGGCCAAAAAGATATAGCTCCAACCTCAATAGAAAAAAACATCCACTCAGAGAGGACTCCTGAAATCACCAACTTCAAAGATTAAAGGGAGATAAAGCCACGAAGATGGGAAAAAAACCAGCGCAAAAAGGATGAAACCACCAAAGAACATAACACCTCTTCTCCTCCCAGGGATCACAACTCCTCACCATCAAGGGAACAAAAAAAGAGAATGAATCTGATGAATTGACAGAAGCAGGCTTCAGAAGGTGGGTAATAAACTTCTCTGAGTTAAAAGACCATGTTCTAACCCAGTGCAAAGAAACTAAGAACCTTGAAAAAAGGTTAGACGAAATGCTAACTAGAATAACCAGCTTAGAGAAGAACATAAACTACTTGATGGAGCTGAAAAACACAGCACGAGAACTTCATGAGGCATACACAAGTTTCAACAGCCAAACTGACCAAGCAGAAGAAAGGATATCAGCGATAGAAGATCAAATCAATGAAATAAAATGGGAAGGCAAGATTAGAGAAAAAAGAGTGAAAAGAAATGAACAAAGCCTCCAAGAACTATGGGATTATGTGAAAAAACCTAATCTACGCTTGATCAGCATACCTGAATATGACGGGGAGAATTAATCCAAGTTGGAAAACAGTCAAGATATTATCCAAGAGAACTTTCCCAACCTAACAAGGCAGGCCAACATTCACATATAGGAAATACAGAGAACACCACAAAGATATTCCTCAAGAAGAGCAACCCCAAGGCACATAATTGTCCAATTCACCAGGGTTGAAATGAAGGAAAAAATCCTAAGGGCAGCAAGAGAGAAAGGGTGAGTCATCTACAAAGGAAAGACCATCAGACTCACAGCGGATCTCTCGGCAGAAACCCTGCAAGCTAGAAGGGAGTGGGGGACAATATTCAACATTCTTAAAGAAAAGAACTTTCAGCCCAGAATTTCATATCCGGCCAAACTAAGCTTCATAAGTGAAGGAGAAATAAAATCCTTTGTGGACAAGCAATTGCTGACAGATTTCATAACTACAAGACCTGCCTTACAGGAGCTACTGAAGGAAGTACTAAACAGGGAAAGGAACGACCAGTACCAGCCACTGCAAAAACGTACCAAATGGTAAAGAATAACGAAGCAATGAAGGAGCCATGTCAATCAACGGGCAAAACAACCAGCCAGTAACAAAATGGCAGGATCAAATTCAAACATAACAGTATTGACGTTGAATGTAAATGGCCTAAACACCCCAATCAAAAGACACAGACTGGCAAACTGGATAAAAAGTCAAGACCCCTATCGATGTGCTATATTCAGGAGACCCATCTGACATGCAAAGACACACATAGACTCAAAATGAAAGGAAGAGATTTACCAAGCAAATGGAGAGCAAAAAACAAAAGCAGGGGTAGCAATCCTAGTCTCTGATAAAACGGACTATAAACCAACGAAGACAGAAAAGACAAAGAAGGGCATTATATAATGGTAAAAGGATCAATGCAACAAGAAGAGCTAACTATGCTAAATATGCACCCAATGCAGGAGCACCCAGATACATAAAGCAAGTTCTTAAAGACCTACAAAGACACTAAGACTCCCGCACAATAATAGCGGGAGACTTTAACACTCCACTGACAATATTAGACAGATCAACGAGACAGAAAGTCAACAAGGATATCCAGGACTTGAATGCAGATTTGGTCCAAGCAGATCTAATAGACATTTACAGGACACTCTACCCCAAATCCACAGAATATACATTCTTCTCAGCACCACATTGCACTTACTCCAAAATTGACCACATAATTGGAAGTAAATCACTTCTCAGCAAATGCAAAAGAATGGAAATCATAACAAGTCTCAGACCTAAGTGCAATCAAATTAGAACTTAGGATTAAGAAAAGCACTCAAAACCACACAATCACATGGAAACTAAACAACTTGCTCCTGAATGATGAATGGATAAACAATGAAATGAAGACAGAAATAAAGATGTTCTTTGAAACCAATGAGAATGAAGACACAATGTACCAGATCTTATGGGACACATTTAAAGCAGTGTCTAGAGGGAAATTTATAGCAATAAATGCCCACACGAGAAACAAGAAAAGATCTAAATTCGACACCCTATCATCAAAATTGAAAGAGCTAGAGGAGCAAGATCAAAAAAACTCAAAAGCAAGCAGAAGACAAGAAATAACTAAGATCAGAGCAGAACTGAAGGACATAGAGACACAAAAAACACTTCAAAAAATCAATAAATCCAGGAGCTAGTTTTTGAAAAGATCAACAAAATAGACCACTAGCTAGACTAATAAAAAAGAGAGAAGAATCAAATAGATGCAATAAAAAATGATAAAGTTGAGATCACTACCGATTCCTCAGAAATACAAACTACCATCAGAGATTACTACAAACAACTCTATACACATCAACCAGTAAATCTGGAAGAAATGGATAAATTCCTGGACACTTGCACATTCCCAAGACTAAGCCAAGAAGAAGTTGAAACCCTGAATAGACCAATAACAATGTCTGAAGTCGAGGCAGCAGTTAATAGCCTACCAACCAAAAAAAGTCCAGGTCCAGACGGGTTCACAGCTGAATTCTACCAGACATACAAAGAGGAGCTGGTACCATTCCTATTGAAATTATTCCAAACAATACAAAGAGAGGGAATCCTCCCTAACTCTTTCTATGAGACCAACATTATCCTGACACCAAAGTTGGGCAAAGACACAACTAAAAAAGAAAACTACAGGCCAATATCCATGACGAACATTGATGCAAAAATCTTCAATAAAATACTGACAAACCAAATCCAACAGCACATCAACTGAATTTCCAAAGCACATGCATATGTGTTTACTTCTGGTTCTTACAGATTTAGTGGCTATGCAATACCCTAGAAATCCAGACTAAAGGAAACCTGGTTTTTTGCCTTTCAAAGACCCTCAGAATTTCCATTTCCTTTAGACAACCAGAGGGTGAGGATGGCTGTAATGTCATCATGAATATACATAAGGACAAGAGGTCTTGCTATGGAACAGCTTGTAGGAGGGAGGAGAGACAAATATGAACACATATAAAAATAAATAATGCATGTAAATGGGCCCAATGAGCAGCAGCAGTTCCTCCACAATTTTCAAGAAATAGCTCAGAAGAAAGCAAGAGCTAAAAAAAAGTTGCATATTTTCAAATTGAATTTGATTCACAAGTAATTTTTAAATGTGAGCTCCAAAAATTCAGGTGAAATTAGGCAACTCGGGAATTTTTTTCTGAAGGGCTGGTAGTAGAGCGCCTCTTAGCTTCCTGAAAAGGCACCAGAATACCCAAAGAGCTTCATCTTCAAATAACATCTCTGAATTGATTTCCTACTAATAGCAACCATTGGCAAACCACTGTGGGCCTAGAAATCACTGGCTAAATCTCCTCTTATAAGAATCTGGTTGAAAGTAAAGATAATGATCCAGGATTGTGTTGAGGACATTCAGGTCATCTGTTGCTCCAGGTGTCTGAAGTAGTATACTTAGCTCTTCCTGGACCACTGAAAAGCTATTTATTTAGGCCATAATGGTCTCTGCTTTCTACAGAATTGCTTTAACTGGAATGCATTTGTGAGGCCTGCCCCACTGTCCAGGAACCGTGTTATCTGTGACTATTTGAAAGGTCACTGTATGAATGTCTTACATTGTCCCATCCTACACCTCAGACTATATGGATTGGCTTTTTACCATTTGTGATGACAAAAATATTACAAAACATGAAAACCATGTGTCATTAAAATAAGGAAAATTGATCAGGCAGAATACAGTAACAGCAAGACTACTTTTCTTGAAGTACAGAAAGTGTCTTGTTGGCCTTATAAGCATGGACCTTCCCAATCCCTTCTTTTCTATAATTTCTGGGCCTCTCTGCATATTCCTTGGACAGCCAATCTCATAAAGTATAATTGATGATGGGTCTTTGGTCAGTTTTCTGCTGACTGGAAACAGATTTCCAATTGAAGTGGGTTGGTGGGTAGGGGATATACTCCTCAGAAAGCTCTTTATGCATCATTATTTTTGTTTTAATTGCTGCAATTTCAAATAGGCTGCCTTCTTTCTCAATATGTGGTCTGTGCGTATGCTGTCTGCTGCTTATCTAACCACCAGCAAGAGTAGAGAGAATGGTCAATTCAACTGGAGACTGGACTTTAGGTAGAATAAGAACTAAAATTTGAGATGTGTCAGGGAAAAACAAGTAACATTTAGAATCATTCTTTTCCTCTGTGAGTAGATATATTAATTACAAAAGCCCAGAGAGGCCAAATTTGTTTTTTTACAAGAAAGCATAGAACAAACACCAAGTCAGAATAATCTGGAAGGAGAGAACATGCAGGAGGATCGAGTGGGGGCTGGAGGAGACCGTGAGAGACAGACATGCAGACTGAAGGAAGGAAATGAGAGAAAAACCTAGAAGCACCACAGAGTCAGGAAAGATAAGCAGAGTCGGAGGGCAAACGGAGAAAGAACCTCAGTCAGCAGGTGGTTAGGAAAATGGACGATAGCAACAATGAATTTGTAGAAAATTCAGCTGAGTTATCTCTCAATATAATTCACTTCTCTGTATCCCCAGCAAAGACTTTCAATAAAGACTGTCCTTCAATCCTTTTGCAGCCAGATTTGTATCGTCTGCCTACATCGACCTCTCTCCAAGTGTCTGTGTCTGGGTAGCTGTATTAGTCAGGGTTCTTTAGAAGGACAGCACTAATATGAATAGATAGATAGATGTGAAAGGGGGTTTATTAAGTATTAACTTACATGATCACGGAGTCCCACAATAGGCTACTGCAAGCTTAAAAAGCAAGGAGAGCCAGTCTGAGTCTCAAAACTAAAGAACTTGGAGTCTGATGTTCGAGGGCAGGGAGCGTCCAGCACAGGAGAAAGTATGCTGAGAGGCTGGACCAATCTCTCCTTTTCATGTTTTTCTGCCTGCTTTATATTCGCTGGCAGCTGATTTGATGGTGCCCACCCAATTAACGGTGGGTCTTCCTACCCAGGTCCACTGACTCAAATGTTAATCTCCTTTGGCAATGCCCTCACAGACACACCCAGGATCAATACTTCGTATTCTTTATTCCAATCAAGTTGACACTCAGTATTAACCATCACAGTAGCTCAACAGGCCTGACACATTCAAAACTCACTTTCTGCTTTTTCACAACTGCAGCGAGAAAGATGACAACCACAGCAAAGAGCACTGAGGCAAAGGCATTTTGGGTGTCCCAGGCTGACTCTTGTTCAAGTGGGCATGCTATATAGTTAGAAAGGGAGAGAGCTTGGTGAGGAGGCAAAATGCATCCCCATTGCTTCTTTTACTTTTCCCTGCCAACACCCCACACAAAAGAAGCCTTCCTCTGGCTCTGGAAAGCCTTTGTTTTTGAGGCTATAGCAGAAGACAATGGATGTGAACCCTACATGTATCAAGACATCACATTGTGTCCCCATAAATATATACAATTATTTGTCAATTAACAATAAAATTAAATTTTAAAAATACTTTAAAAAGAATGAGTGTGATGAACATTGGAAGGAGAGATAGAATGGCATTTGGAGGGAGATTTATGTGGATTTAGAAGTTCTAAAGCAAGAAAATCAGCTTCAGAGACACGCATTAGTACATTTACCTCAAGGAACCCTATGGCCGCCCTTAGGTCTACATCTTATTTCACAGCTTCTCATGGAGCCTCCAAGCAAAGCTGCTTTTAGCAGTCAATAAAAGTAGTGGAGCTGGTCTGGGCTGCTTCCCTTTGACTTCCAAGCCTAGTCTATTAATTGTGTGGCTCTGCTATTCCATTGGTAGAGTTCCTTACAGTTTCTATATTACTGTTCTAATTTTCTTCTCATGCTGCAGACTTCTTCTTATAATTCATGTTTTTCTTGTTCTTAAACTTGTGTCCCTTTATTGTTCTTTTAAGCTTATTTGATTTTGTGGTAGGCTGCCTCCAATGGTTTGGGGAATGAAGTTGGGGTGAATAAATGTTTAATTGTTGATAAAATTTTTATTACTAAAAGAAAGATGAGAGTAAAAGCATTTTTTTTTGTTTCATATTATCTGGATGACACTAAGATCTAATATAGGATATAGAACACAAATGAAATTCTAAATAATCCAATCACAAAAAGACCAACAACAGGTAGTAGTTTACAAAGAGGCAGTATCATATACCAGTTATGAATGAGTTCTAGAGACGGATGCACCTTCAAGACACATAAACATTTAAGGTTTATGGTAAAAGTGTTCACCACAAAAGTAGTAGAGGATAGTATATATTTTAGTGAGCCTTCAGTTTTATATATTCATTAGAATACATACAAGATATCTTGTTGTTTTAATTTCAATGTATTTGATTATTTTATAGTATGAACATGTTTTCAAATGTTTTCTGGGTGTTTTGGGGGGGACAGAAGTTGTTTGTTTTGTTTTGTTGTCATTTTCCTTTCTTTTGCTGACATCTTTTTTTTATATGGTTTGTTTGTTTCAACTCTGATCATAATGCTACATTCTCAGCTCTACAAGTATATACCTAATGAAATCCCAAAACTGGGGAACATAGCTCTATTAGAACTAAAGACTTGATTCAATGATTGTCAAATTAAAACCTCAGTGCTGTTTTTTTGTGTTTGTTTTTGTTTTTTTACTTTCATTCCATCACCTAAATATCAAAGTTGTCTAGAAATTCTGACCTCCTTCAAATAAATTCAGGTGACCAAGCAATTTTCTCAAATGCCATATCTCTTTACAAACTGAAGGAAAAAGTTTACAGTCAAACAGGAAGGAGCAGGTGCCTGGGGTATAGGCAGAGAAATAATCACCTCAAATCATAATCTGGAAAGTTTCCCAGAAACTTTCTGCTGCTTACATTCTTCTCTGTTCTCAGAAGTCACAAGACCTCCATCTCTAATTTCAACCTTGTAGAAAGAAAGCAAAGAGCTGTCACTCTTTGGAAAGAAATCCCATTTAAATATAAAAGGTCAGCATATGTTTGAGCTACATACAGCCTAAATTAAGATTAACTAAATTTTCCACAGATCCTCTAAGTTTCTCAACACTATCTGCCAGCATCACTATTGTCATTGAGGCTAATATGTTTCAAGTTTCTAGTATCACTTTTCCTAATAACATCAAATATTATTTGATTTGAGTTTCTTCCTAAATTTGTAAGTGTAATGATGTTTTGGTTAACAACTTCTCTTTGGATGTAGCTCTATAAAGTCAGCATAGAATAGGAAGAGGTTGGCCAAGCAAAGCAAGGTGGCTCATGCCTGTAATCCCAGCACTTTGGGAGGCTGACGTAGGTGGATCACAAGATCAGGAATTCAAGATCACCCTGACGAACATGGTGAAACCCTGTCTCTACTAAAAATACAAAAATTAGTCGGGCATGGTGGTGCATGTCTGTAATCCCAGCTACTCAGGAGGCTGAGGCAGGAGAATCGCTTGAATCAGGGAAGTGGAGGTTGCAGTGAGCCAAGATGGCGCCACTGCACTCCAGCCTGGGTCACAGAGTGAGACTTCATCTCAAAACAAACAAACAAACAGAATAGGAAGAGGTTGGGTACATTCTGAGCCTCCTCAGTCTGGATGGTTGGATGGAATCATCTCTCATTTATTTGGGATTTGACCTGTAATTTGCTAACGGGAAGATAAAATTAGAAAAAGGCAGTAAAGGGAAAGGACAAGGATGCTGACCAAAGATAAATTGGAGGACCAACATCAGCGTTGATGGAGCAGTCTGGCCTTCCTATCTATGACTTTGCTTTACTACTCTCTCTGCTCTGTACTCCTGCTAGAGTCACTGCTTTAAAATGTGCATCATCTTGCTTTAAAAGTTTCTCAGAGGCTGTCAGTCTCAAACAAGACACAAGTCTCACACCTCAGTTTGGCCTAAAGATTCATTGCCAATCTGGCCTCTGCAGACTTCACCCCATTCGAATGCTGAGATGAGAGAAGGTTTTGAGTGGGCCATGATACCTCCTGCCAGTGACCCTTCTCCCTGCTCTGCATTGGACGTCCTTCACTGCACCTCCCAATGTTGCCTGGGTGGCTCCTATTAAGGATTTATTTCCTGATTTCCCCAATACACAGATTACTAATTTTTTCTTCATGCTTCCTTTCATCTTTATCACCAATCACATGTCCGGTGTTCTGCTAGAGCTGACACATAGGCTTACAAGAGCCAATCCTTACATTTTAATGAATTTCAAAAGCTAATTGTTAAATACAGCCATTATTTGAGAGTAAATTCTATGAAAGTTATAGTTAAATAAATTATATTAAAGATAAATTTAATAAATGCTCAAAACTCATTACTCCCTAATTAGCTTATTACATTTTACTATTATATATGCTTTTGAAGTTATTTGTTTCTGTTTTATTTGTGTGGTGGGAATACTAAAATAATGAGGTACTGTACTGTGCCTCTCTTTCCAACTCCAAGTTCAGTATCAGCTTTAAATTGTTCATGACGGGAGTATTTACACCATTGAACTTGACGAACATTACAAAGCGGAACTGGATTACTGTTATATTAATAGTATAGACTTAAGTGATTGAGAAAATGTTAACACTTCACATTAAACTTAACATGTATTGTGCCTCTAGCTCTTACATTGTGAATAACATAAAAAATCCAGAAAATACTTTGCAGCATTTAGAAATTATTACCCAATTCAGAAAAGAAATTGCTCATGTCATTGATGAATGAGTGAAGATCTAACTCACATTAATTGTTTCTCTTTCATCTTACTTGTTAGCATAGTGTTCACACAGACAAAAACATCAACTATCATTCATTTTTAGACTACAGTCATTCCTCAATTGCAATCATCAGTTGGCTATAGATATAACATTTCAGTAAAATTGATGAAGGCGTACTTTGAGGAGCAATTCATTATATAAAATTTATAATAAGGAGGATTCTATTTTTATTAGTATTTATAAATTGTGCTGCAATTCTTTATAATAATATTTATAATAAACATGCACATATATATGTGCATACATTTTTTTCTTAGAAAACTGGTTGATAAACAGTTACTAGTATGCTACTACATAGCATGTGTCTTTTAAGAGAAATTGAATTTTTTTTAAATGATTAGGATTATATCTGAATCATTATTAGATCTCCAGCACCTATTTTATTCCCAGTAGATACTTGATAAATCCTTGCTTACTTGAGTTAAAAGAAAGACTATATTTCAGACTACTGATATTTAGACATGCAGGGTCTCTCCAACCACCAAGAGGTTGGAGTTTTTTCTCATCTTGGCCAGGGTAACTAGAGAATAGACTAGTTTTGGGAAAAGAGAAGAAGGAGTATCTGGTTAAGGTAACAATGTTCCAGAATATATATCTATTTCTCCTTAATTAATTTTTGAATGAAAAATTCTGTAACCAGAAGACAATTATTCAATGTATTATCTTGCTGTGTATAGTTAGTGCTCACTTAAGAAAATATTTGAAATGGTTTTAGAGTCTGTAGCAGGTGCAGTTATACGACCCGCAAGCATGCTCTCTCCCCATTCCTCATATCCACAAAGGTATATACCTGTATACGCTTAACATGAACACTTTTTTATAGAAAAGGAGCTCAAAATGCATGCATGCCAAAAACATAATCAATTATATTACATAAAGTTGTAAAATATTCCTAGCAGAATTCACATTATATCTATGTTTGTCTTCATTTAGCTTAGGATAGAAAAGAGAAACTACTTGGTATTTTCAGCAGGAAGGGGGTTAACACAGAGCAGCAAGTGCCCACAGCTTCATTGGGGCACAGGAGGAACATTCTATAAACTGCCCCTCCAGGAATTATTCCCAGAACTTTATAAAACTGACCTGCTTGAGGGGCTTTTTCCTTTGCTTTCAGCCATCACTTGGTTTTAGACTTAGGTGGAATGCCTGGATCAAGAAAGTTCCCCTGCCTTCAACACTCATAAAATTTAGAGGATGCTCACTAGTAGCGTGCTACTATAAAATCTTATATTTCCAGTTTTTGTAAATAGTGCTTTCCCCCCACCAAAAAAAAAAATGGTCTTGCCTTACTACCAGACAGAATAATTGTATATCTAACTTATAGAATCTAACTCACATCCAGAGCCATAGTTTCCAGACAGAATCGGATTCATGAATTTTAGCTTTCCCACTTCTACAGAACAGAACTGAAAGAGTTGGGGTTGGATGCTGAGTGCCAATCAACAATATACAACAAAAATCTGTAACTATATAATTTCTGTTCTCAGCCAGATGGTTACAGAGACCTTCACTACATCCTTCAATTTGTACCAAAGTGCAATCAACCACTGCACTAACAGTCTTTCTAAAGTGATGTTTGGCTGAAATGGAATAAACAGTATTCCCTTTGTATAGAAAAAATATATATGATTATAATAATTGCAAATATTGTATTTTCAACCCTTTTTAAATATTTTAAATGACATTATTGTACATATGTATGATATACATAGTGACACTGTCAACATATAACATTTAGTGATCAGATCAGGATAATTAGCATACTCATCACCTCAAATATTTATCGTTTATTTGTGTTGGGAATAGTCAATACCCTCCTTCTAGCTGTTTGAAACTATATAATGTATTATTGTTAACTATAGTCATCCTGCAATGCTATAGGACTGAAGTCTGCTTTTATTTTCATTTAACATTGCCATAAGCCTCTCCTTATGACAACACAATTTCTTCATAAACATTCATAAATGCTGCCTAATATGGCACTTTTGTGACTATTTAATAATTTACTTAACCCCTTCTTTTCTGCTAGTGATGTAGTTAAGTTATGATTTTCTACAAATACCAGTGGTGTTGTGAGGTACGGCTTTGTATATAAACCTCTGTCATTCTCTTTAATTATTTTCTGAGAATCTCAGCTTTCTCTTAAAAATGGGTCTTATTTACTGAGTCACTGAATTTGGGCTTTTCTATTGTTCTGTAAATGAGACAAAAGTAGATCCATATTGTTTTAGAAGCAATGAGGAAAAGTCAGCAGTATATTATTTGTGCTAAAATAGCACAGCTTCTAAAACACCTGGGACCTTGTTGAGAGGCATTACATAAAAGCATAGATTGCAGTAAATGTTGCTTCATTTTGACTTGTGTATGAGGCCCATATTCTTGATCTAATAAATCAGTATATTTCTTGTTTAAGATGATGCCTAATCATTAGACGCTGATACTCACAAATATTATTGCGTATTTTCCTAAAGATAATACCTGTTTCTAGTATAGTTTAAATCAGTGTACTAACTATGTGTTCCCACCATGCTAATTTCCGGTGGAATCAAAAATGTGTAAAATCCTGTCTCTAAGTTGCAAGAGTTTACAGTGTCTGAGGGAATGTGAGAAAATTGTTTTATTGCTCTATTTTAAAACTGCATTATGTTCCCTTTAAGTTTTTCTTTAAATCTCAGTGAGAATGAAGTGGAGTGAGAGTGCAAATGATTCCCTTTAGAATCTCTAGGCTGTAAGCACCACAAGCTCCAGGGATTTGTTTCTCATTTAAATTGGCATCACAATTGCTTAGTTTGCAGCCTGATAAATATGACTTAGATAACTGAACAAATGGACAGTAAATGAATGACTCAACTTAGATCCTATTCTCTATGAAAAATAAAATCAGTTTTAAAATGATCAAAGACCTACATGGCTACCTTAGTCCATTTTGTGTTGCAATAAAGGAATAACTGAGGCTGTATAATTTATAAAGAAAGGAGGTTTATTTGACTTATGGTTTTGCAGCTCATACAGGAAGTATGGTGGCCAGCATCTGCTTCTGGAGAAGGCTTGAGGCTCCTTCCACTCATGGTAGAAGGCAAAGATAAGCCAGTACATGGAGATCACATGGCAAGAAGAAAGAAAGAGAGAGGGGGCTGGGGCCAAGCTCTTTTAACAATCAGCTCTTTGGGAACTCTCATGGGAACTAAGAGAGCAAGAACTCACTACTACCTTGAGGAGGACTCCAAGCCATTCATGAAGGATCTATCCCATGACACAAACACCTCTCACCAGGCCCTGCCTCCATCAGTGGGAATCCAATTTCAACATGAGACTCAGTGGGACCCAACAAACCATACCCAAACCATAGCAATGGCTTAGTAACTTTAGGAACCAGACAACTTAATCTCAACATAGTGACTATTTATCAAGCACTTAACTAAAGTCTGCTGTAAGCCTTTTACATGTTGTATTTTATTGACTACTCATATTTTATGTGCTAGGTACTAGTATATTTCCCAATTTATAGAAAAGAAAACTAAGGTTTAGGATTAATTTGTCCAAACTATGCAGTGAGTAAGAAGTGACACAGGGATGCTGAACCCCACTATACTCTTAATCATATGTCTCCCATATGTTATATAGCAAATATCAAGCACTGACGTGGGGCAAGATCTTATAGCAAGTTAATAAAACAATGTGGGTATTTTGCTGTTGTTGTTTGCTTCCTGGCTTGTTTTTGAGACAGGGTCTTACTCTGTTACTCAGGCTGGAATGCAGTGGCATTTCATCACAGCTCACTACTGCCTTGATCGACGTCCCAGGCTCAAGTAATCCTCCCCACCGCAGCCTACCAAGCAGCTGAGACTACAGGTGTGCACTTTGATACCCAGCTAATATATTTGGTATTTATTGTAGATGTGGGGCTTCACCACATTTCCCAGGCTGGTCTTGAACTCCTGAGCTCAAGCGATCTGCTCACCTCAGCTTTCAAAAGGGCTGAGATTATAGGTGTAAGCCACTGCACCAGGCATATTTTACATAAATGTTTACATATAATGAATTCCTCTGGGTATTTTTAATACAAAGTCATATTATTTCCACTTTTCTATATGTCCTTTTGTCAGGACACTCACTATCTCTTTTTAGGTTTTACCAATCTGAAATTGCTCCCAAATGTTGAAGTCATACTCTGTCCAAAAATGTTCAGACCTTCTAGGAGCATCAAGTTGAAAGAAAATCCAATTCTAGTGGTAATCACCATCATGATTTCTAATGGTACATTGTGTAGCTGTTGAAATGTTGAAGATTCCACTGTCCATCAGACGTCCACTCTGCAGCAATGCTTCCTTGATATGGGTGTCTGCCAGCTTGGCAGGTTGCTGCCCAGTTGAGTTTGAACTTGTAGCTCAGTGATAGGCAGAATTCTAAGATGGCTCTCGAGTTCCTGGCCCATGATAAACATGTGCCCACTCCTAGCTATTCAATTAAACTCACCTAGGTTTGCTGGAAAGGCATTTGCAAATGTTATTAAAAGTCCAAGTGAGTTGACCTTAAAAATGGGAGATTATCTGGGTGGCGTTGGACTAATCACATGAGCCCTTTAAGTCTGAATCTAGTAATCAGAGATAAGTGAATCAAAGAGAGTAGAAGAATGAGAGATTCAATGAGAGAAAAATGTGCTGGGGCAGATGGCATGGAATACAGGCAGTCTCTAGAAGTTTTCAGCAGCCCCTACCTGAGAGTCAGTAAGGAACTGGCAACCTCAGTCCTACAACCACAAGAAACTAGATTCTGCCAACAATCTGAATGAACTTGGAAGGGGTTCCTTTCCCAGAGACTCCAAAGCAGAGTGTAGGTCATGTGATATTCTCATTCCAGCTTCATGATATGCTGAAGAGAGAACCCAGCTATGCAATGATAAAATTCTAACCTATAGAACTGTGAACTAATACATGCTCATTGTTTTAAAGTTAAGCATGTGGTAATTTGTCATGCAAAAATAAAAAGCTAACACAAGCTCTCTTAGTTCATGTTCTAAGTTTGATAGTTTTTCTTCACAGCCCAAATTCTGAACCTGGGTCCTGATGGGCTTCTAGCTCAATCCGCATTGAGATCCAAAACCTCCCCTCCCATCACCACCATATTCATGGTGGTGCTAAGGTTCCAGCCTAGACTATTCCTGATTTCCTGATGGTTCCCATTTTTGACTTATAAAACTGAACCATTCTTCATGTCCAGGAATAAAGTCTAAAGCCTGCATTTGTCAGGCCACAACAAGTTCAAATGCAGTCTCACTGAGTCATGGGCTGCCTCGTATTGTAAATGGTCATAATTAATTTCTCAATTAACAAAAAGATATGTAACAGATGACGTGAGGTTGTCAACAACTCTAAGCAAAGCAGAAGTTGACCACCTCAGTGATTGCCACATTTAAGCTTGGTTTTACCTGGTATACCATTATCGGTAAATTCTTTTCACTAACTACAGAAAGAGACAGAAAAACACTACACATACATGCACACATATACTGTTTCTTTTTCAGCTTGTCTCAAAGCAAAATTAAAGTAACATGCAAAAGGGTAAAATGTATGCTCAGAATACTATGAATGCTAAGACAGAAATTTCATGCTTTTCAAAATAAATAAGAAATACTCATTTGAATCCTTCGTGATTCTCTTGTTTCTGTTTGTTCTTTTTTAAAAAAAAAAAAAAAATTCTTAACAGACAAAAACCTTAAAGCCTTAACATAGACGTGTGTGTGTTGACTCCAGAATGACTTTTGCTTTCAAAAATATTTTATAGTGAGATAAAAGAAAGGCCTAGAAGGAGAATGAGCATTATATTAAACAATGATTCATAACAGTGGAACATCAATGAGGAGGGAACCATATGCTATTGAGAGGTTACTCCAGGAGAGAGATCCAAGATGGCCGATTAGCAGCAGCTCAGGATTGTAGCTCCCACTGAAAGCACAGAGAGTGAGTGGACGCCACATTTTCAGACGAATTTTCATAGCCCACGGACCAAGAGATTCTTGGCAGAGGAGCCCCACGGGTCGCCAACGCGACCCTTTTGGAGGGCGCGGCCGTTTTGCAGGCACCCGGACGCGGCGGTTCTCAGTCTGGAGTATACGGGACTGAGTGCCCTTTGGTTGGCGTTTGGAGCTCCGGGAAAGCAGAGTCTCCCATTCAGCTGACTGAAAAGCGGACTGAAGTGGGGAACCAGACCGGGAGATTCCCGGGCAGAAAAGCGCCACAAATCTTAATGCTGCTATTTCAGCTGGCGTAGTGCGTCGCTGCAGGGGGAAGGCTGGTACCCCCCTCCACAAAAAAATAAAAATAAAAACAGCAGTTGGAACTGCTGAAGATTGAGAGTTTCACAGCAAGTACAGCTGAACCCGGGAAGGTCCAGCTCTGTGGGGGGAGGGGGAGTCTGCCGAAGGAAAATTAAGAAATAGAAAAAACTTTATCACCAACAAGCTGGACGTCCACTCAGAGACCTAATCTAAAAGTCAGCAATTACACAGACGACAGGTGGATAAATCCACAAAGATGGGAAGAAACCAGTGCAAAAAGGCTGAAAACACCCGAAATCAGAATGCCTCTCCTCCTACAGAGGATTGCAGTGCCTCATCACCAATTGAACAAGGCCTGATAGAAAATGAATGTGAGGAATCAACAGAATCAGGCTTCAGAAGGTGGATAATGAGAAACTTCTGTGAGCTAAAAGAACATATTCTAGCCCAATGCAAGGAAACTAAGAACCTTGAAAAAAGGTTTCACGAAATGTTCATGAGAATGGACAATTTAAAGAGGAATATAAGTGAATTAATGGAGCTGAAAAACACAATACGAGAACTTCGAGAAGTATGCACAAGTTTTAACAGTCGAATTGATCAAGCAGAAGAAAGGATTTCAGAGGTCGAAGACCAATTTAATGAAATAAAACGAGAAGACAAGATTAGAGAAAAAAGGGTAAAAAGGAATGAGCAAAGTCTCCAAGAAATATGGGACTATGTGAAAAGACCTAATCTACGTTTGATAGGTGTACCTGAATGTGACGAAGAGAATGAATCCAAGCTGGAAAATATTTTTCAGGATATTATCCAGGAAAACTTTCCTAACCTAGCAAGGCAAGACAATACCCAACTCCAGGTAATACAGAGAACACCAAAAAGATATTCCTCAAAAGAGCAACCCCCAAGGCACATAATCATTAGATTCATCAGGGTTGAAACGAAGGAGAAAATACTACGGGCAGCCAGAGAGAAAGGTCAGGTTACCCACAAGGGGAAGCCTATCAGACTCACAGCAGATCTCTCAGCAGAAACCCTACAAGCCAGAAGAGAGTGGGGGCCAATATTCAACATCCTTAAAGAAAAGAACTTTCAACCCAGAATTTCATATCCAGCCAAACTAAGTTTCATAAGTGAAGGAAAAATAAAATTTTTTGCAAACAAGCAAGTACTCAGAGATTTCATTACCACCAGGCCTGCTTTACAAGAGCTTCTGAAGGAGGCACTATGTATAGAGGGGAACAACCAGTATCAGCCACTTCAAAGGACCCATCAGTAAGCTGCATCCAGATCCATCTCACATGCAAGGATATACAGAGACTCAAAACAAAGGGATGGAGGAAGATTTGCCAACCAAATGGAGAGCAAAAAAACAAAACAAAAAAAAGCAGTAGTTGCAATTCTCATCTCTGATAAAATAGACTTTAAAGTAATAGAAACCGAAAGAGATAAGAAGGACATTGTATAATGGTAGAGGGATCAATGTAACGGGAAGAGCTAACAACCCTAAGTCTATGCGCACCCAATATAGGAGCACCCAGATACATAGGGCAACTTCTCGGTGACTTACAAAGAGACTTGGACTCCCACACAATAATAGTGGGAGACTTTAACATTACATTGTCAATATTGGACAGATTAATGAGACAGAAGGTTAAGAAGGATACCCGGGACTTGAACTTAAACCTCAAACAAGTAAACTTAATAAACATTTACAGAACTCTCTACTCCAAATCCACAAAATATACATTTTTTTTTCAGTAACACATCACATTAATTCTAAAAGTGACCACATGGTTGGGAGTAAATCACTCCCTAGCAATTGCATAGCATTTCATAGGTTTAAATGAAATATTGGTTGGCTGTTTGTTTGTTATTTTCCTCCCTTATTCCTTCCTGTCTCCATTGTATAACACAATTATTAGTATAAAAAAAGCTTTTAATATCCATTTGTAGACTGCATTCTAGCCTGGGCAATAGAGCAAGATTCCCGCTCTCTCTCCCTTTTTTTTTTTTCTTCTTCTTTTTCTCTTTATTTCATTCTTTTTTTTTCTTCCTTCTTTCTCTTTTCTCTAAAAAAAAAAAAAAGAAAAGAAAATTCATTTTAAAAATACCTATTATGGAAATGCAGTTACTAAGATAACATTTTTTTTCTTTTATTACCTTTTGTCTTTTTTTTGTTGTTTGTTTAAAAAAAAAAAAAAAAAAGAGAGGTTACTCCATATCTCATCATCTTTTGAAATACGTTATCTTATAGGAGAGAAAATATACTTTATTCGGCTTTGCAGGTATGTTGTTTTAGAATTAATTAAAATAGCAGGTATTTCTCTTTTAGTGAAAGATTCAGTTATAGCAAAATAAACTCACCTTAAATATTATCAACTATAACCGCAGAAAATTCCAATTTGAAAAGTCAAAGTTTCATTTAAATCTTATGCCCAGATTTCTCTGCAAAAATCTGTGGTTTTAAATTTTAGAAAGAGACAGACTTATCAACATTTTAGGTTAGGCAGACCCAAACTCATTTTAAAATCTGATTATATATACATTCAATTCTGTGCTTAATAGAGACTATAATCTTAGGGAGAAATCTATGATCCTTTGTTTAATCTTATTGTTTGTGTTGGGATATTTTTACAAAAAGTTTTATTTAAAAAGATAATAACTAAGTTGAGTAGAAATGGTGGAATTTTGCCTTCTTAGTTAAAAAGCTTCTCGAAAAACAGTTCTAAAGACCACAAGGCCATAGGCCAGGCACCACTTTCTATCTGGTAGTAGTATTTTAACAAAAATACAAGGCAGGGACTTAGCAGAATATAAGCATTATTTTGAAAACTAACCTAGAAAACACAATTCCAAGCTATAATTACAAAAGCACATACACTTAAATTGCTAATTGTAAACAAAATATGAGATATAAAATTAAATTTAAAACAGACTAATATAGAGAAAGTAGAGAGGCTAACAAACTGTAATGTATGTAAACTACTAATCCATACTAAGCAGAGCAATTGTTCTCAAAGCGTTTCTTGTTACCTGGGAACTTGTTGGAAATGCAGATTCCCAGGACCCAACGAAATCAGAAGTTCTTGGCATGGGACTTAGCAATCTGTGCCATTACCAGCCCTCAAGTGATGTGTGACTTATTGGGGTAATAAGGAGGTACAAAAGTCAGACCTGTATTATTTGAAAGCTCTGCAGATGATTCTAATCTACAGCCAAGTTGAGTCCAAATGTTTAAATTGGATAGATAGTAAAACTCACCAGTAAGAAAATGAACAACCTGATTAAAAAATAGCCATGAGATCTGAATGGACACTTCACCAAAGAAGATATCCAGATGGCAAATAAGCATATGAAAACATGCTCTATATCGTACGTCATCAATGAAATGCAAATACAAGCAAAATTAGATACTAATACATACATACTAGGATAGCCAAAATCTAGATCACTGACAACACCGAATTCTGGTGAAGATGTTGAACAGCAGGAGTTTTTGTTCATTGGTGATGGAA
Source organism: Ateles fusciceps (assembly GCA_036589455.1). Lineage (NCBI taxonomy): Eukaryota > Metazoa > Chordata > Mammalia > Primates > Atelidae > Ateles > Ateles fusciceps. The sequence goes on along the minus strand of JAZHEH010002982.1, from coordinate 6,279,395 downwards.
ATACAGAGTGGTATAGCCACTTTGAAAGATAGTTTAACAGTTTCTTATAAAATTAAACATACTTTTACCGTACAATTCAGCCATTCGGTTCCTTGGTATTTACAAAATGAGTTGAAAACACATGTCTGTAAAAAACCTGCACACAGATATTTAAGGCAGATTTATTCATAATTGCCCAAACTTGAAAACAACCAATCCTTCAGTGGGTGAATGAATAAATTATGGCACATCCAGACAATGGGATGTTACTCAGCACTATAAAGAAATGAGCTATCAAGACATGAAAGGACATGGAGGAAAGTGGAATGCATATTGCTAAGTGAAAGAAGCCAATCATATGATTCCAACTATATGACATTCTGGAAAAGGCAAAACTATGGAGACATAAAAAGATCAGGGGTTGAGGAAAAGGAGGAGTAAACAGGCAGAGTGCAGAGGATTTTTAGGACAGTGAAACTATTCTATAGGAGACAGAATGGTGTATACGTGTCACTATACATTTAGCCAAACCCACAGTATGTACAACACTAAGAGGGAAACCTAATGTACATGATGGAGTTTGGATGATAATGATGTGTCAATGCAGGTTCATGAATTGTAATAAATGTACCTCTCTGGCATGGTACAGTATGTTGGTAACAAGGAAAACTGGGGAAGGGTGTGGCAGATATATGCAAACTCTCTGTATGACCCACTCAATTTTTCTGTAAACTTAAAACTGCTCTGAAAAATTGTCTATTTTTTAAATTGTTTAGATGATATTAAAGAATCTTTTTAAAATAAGTAAATCATGAGTATGAGTTTACACAAATATAAAATGAACATGTGTCAAAGGTTTTATTGAGTTCATCAGTTGATAAGGAAAATGGGAATAAAAATCCCATTAGTTCAAAGGAAATCCGAGAGAGTAACTATGTAAGGCCAACAAGAATGCCAACATGAACTTGCTTAACAAAGGACTGCTTTCTTCCACAGTAGGTTAGAAAAGTCCATTGAATCTCCATTGGACAGAATTTATCTGCATGTATATAGAAAATAATTTTTTGTATTTCTATGAATTTTCTGCAAGTTAACTTCTAACTCTATAAAATTATATAATAGTTCCAAAACAGTGGAATGCACAAACGTTACAGAATCAGATGAATCAGAGGATGCTTTCTAAACAATACGTAATTTCTCCATTAAAGAAGCCTAGTGATCTTTTGGTCCCTTTTGAGGTCATCCACAATTTTTTCTACTAGAGAAAAACATGTAGAAAGAGAAGCAAGGCAAAGCATGGCTCAGGGGGAACATGGCCAGCTGAGATGGCAATGAGGTGACAGCCTCGAAAGAGCAAAGCACAGGAACTGAAATAGTTTGACAAAGAGGGTTTGCCTTTTATCAAAGGGTCTTGAGGGTCATGTTGATGATTTTGTTCTTCCTATCATTTAAATGGGAGGTTGATGGAGGTTTCAGAAAAAAACAGATGTGATATGTATTATTAATGCGGTGCTTTAGGGATATTAATCCAAAACCATCTGCAGGATAGATTAAATGCCAGAAATGACCAGAAAGACCAGGCAGGAACTGGTAAAGTAATCCAGGATTAAGATAAAATTTAGCTTTATTATCCAGAGATTTCCTCTCTAAGAATTTCTTTGAAGAAAGGCATTATTCCAAATCCATCTTATTCTACATAACTCACAAAGCCAGTGTGCTCTCTCTCTCTCTCGTCTGTCTCTCGCTCTCTCTCTTCGCCTTGGTCTAGAGTAAAATGTTGAAAATAGAGAACCACTTTTCTTTCCAGACAGGGTGGATAGTTATCTAGAGTAAAAAGTTTCATTTTCCAGTATTTTTCATTGAAACTATCACCTGATGATTACACTGAATAGAAAGTCACCATTAATCACATCTTTAATATATCAATTCATCATTGTCTACCTTGTGTAGAGTAGAATTAAAATTAATCAGTCAAACCAAACCCCATCAGGATGGAATGCCTGGGGAAGTGTGGGTTAAGAAGGTAACCCTTTTAAGTGGAGAAAATACATTTGCTTCTGCTGTCAGGAGGACTGAGGCCTTACCAGTAGCACTGCTTTATGTCATCACAGAAAGTGTTTTAATCCCCCACCTTGTCCAGTTTGAGTAACCTCAAGGTTTTTAGAAATGTAAAGCTCTTAAATGTTATCTGACCTATAAGGGAAAAAAATTGGTCAGTTTTGTCATTGCCCTTTCTCAGCACATAATTTTGTTACTGGAAGGCTTTCACAAAACAAATTCACATTTTAAAATGCAACAGCTGCCTGCATCTTTGTCATCCCTATTTCTCAACTGATAGGTACATTCCTCCAGGATGGCCCACTCGGAGGCTCCTCTTTCTAAAGTTGGAGGGAAAAAAGGCGTTTTTATGGAGGTGATTACATGTCGAGCCTGGGTTTAAAGACTCCGGAACAAATAACACTGCTTATCAGTCCCTGCTTTCCTGACTGGTGTTGGTGCTATGAAAAGAAACCTGTCTCTTTCTCCGACTAGATTTATAAACTCCTTGGAGAAAGCACCCAAGTCTTACAATGAGTTTGTTAAGTCCCTTTCCAAATATGAGACCTCCTGCATAGTTGCTCGATAAATAACTTGATGTTTAGTTGGTTATAGATTATAAATTCTACAGAAAGATTGGGGGGAAAAAAGATTATCTTAGGGGCTGAAAATGTCAAGGTACTTATTTCTAAACTTTGAATCTAGATGGCAAGTCTTTTTATATTTTACATAGGCAGAAGAGAGTTTTGGTGTTTTTGGAGACACACTTTAGGCTTTCCATGATTACCATTATAGTACATTATTTCCCCCCTATAAAATTGAGAAAATTAAAAATTGAGGAGAGTCAAGGCTGCGGCAAGTGGAAAACAATCAAGCCACTGAGCCATGGGCGCTGAGCATTTCACTCTACTCCCTCACTCATAAAGGGCCCCCACCCCACTCAAAGCCCAGCACATATGTCAAGTCAGTGACTCTTCAAAATTGCAAAGTACTGCATATCAGAAACCAGTGGGCCCAATCATTAATCAAAACAATCACATTAAATTCACCAAATCCCATACTTACCAACTAGCCTCATCTCCTCTATAGCTGTGAGTACAAGATAAATGATGGGTGCTTAATAAATTCTGTATGAATAAACTAACTTGCAAATTACCAGTCTCCAGTGCGAGGTGACCAAATTTGAGACGAAGGAAGAGAGTATGACTAAAGTTCAAATAAAGGGGGCTATGATGCCTATGTTAGATAGAATTTTCATTTTTACATAAATCAAAGGAATATTTGAGTTTTGAGTTAAGTGTAAAAGTACAAACATGGGTTCTTTTTTCCCCTATTCTTATTTTCTGCAAATAAATAAATAGAAGAGGATCAGGTGTATGTCAGCCTGGAAGCAGGTTATAACTGAAGATGAAAATTCATACTAGTATCTGAAGAAATAGAGTCAGAGATCATTGGGGTGCCAGCCAAATCTGACTAAAGCATCTAGGACACCATCTCAATTTATAATTGATCACTATGAGAACTCGTTTGCAGTCAGTGTGTTGATTGTGCTGACAGTTTCAGTTCCTTCTGTTGTGAGCTAAGTTTAGATGGAGTTGGCTATTTGAACAACGGAGTGCCAGGACTCCATTTTGCATTTAAATGGGAATTGGGAAAGATATTTTATAATGATCAAGAAAAAAGAAGAATAGAGACACTCAGTTTCCTAAGAAGAAATAGACATATATGCTATTAATCTAGGATGTAACTGAAATAAAAAGAAATGGACCATAAAAATGTGAAATGCTCAATATAACAATAAAAATAAGCTACCTATATAAATAAAGACATGGTAATAGCAATAAAATTAATGCCTTAATTTGAATACCACACAGCTTGCAAAGTGCTGTCACATATATTTCATTTGATTCTCAGAGGTTATAATAAAATATACTTGCACATTACATATATTTGTATAATTGATTTTTCAACACCACAGCCAATTACATCTGTACAGACACTGTTTATAGTTCTTATCAGCAGTGTTCTAAACGTCCATGGTTTTTCTTTAATTTGTGTCATCTACGATAGAGCTCTTGTTTTTTGCCAATTTATCTTAGAACCTGTTGACAAATTTATAGACTGATATTATAGGTTGAATTGTATCTCCCAAAATTTGTATTTTGAAGTTCCAACCTGAAGTGTCTCATCTGGAATTAGAATTGTTACTGATATAATTAGTTATAAGGTCATTAAGTTAGGTCTTAATCCAGCATGATTGGTGTCTTCATAAAAGGGGGAAACTAGGGAACAAAGGCAGGCACACAGGAAGAATGCCATGTGATAATAAAGGCAGAGATCAGAGTGATGATTCTGCCAAAGATTGCCAGCAACCCACCAGCAGCTAGGGAACAGGCAAGCAACAGGCTCTTTCTCACAGCCCTCAGAAAAAACCAACCTGGCTAACACCTTGATCTCAAACTTGCAGTCTCCAAAACTGTGAGAAAACAAATTTCTGTTGTTTAAGCCACCCAGAGTGTGGTACATTGTTACAGCAACTCTAGGAAACCAATATAGTTGCTGTCATGCCTGTAACTTTAAGAAAAATAGAGACATGTTTAAGAGTATAGGGCCATGGGTCTTTAAGAAAGTATGGCAAAAAAGAGCCCCTCCAGCCTCATCAATAGCAGCAGCTCTGACTTTCTATGGACCCCTCTGGTTACTCTTGTTGGAAGACTATGTGCCGAATGGGTCCCAGGTATGTGGACCTGGGACCCACTCAGGAATCATAGCCTCTTCTTTTTGACATTTAGTCATACTCTATTCCTTAGTCTCAAATTTGGACCCACATCGGGAGGATATGCAAATTGAAAGCAGAGTGGAAGTCCCACTCTGGGAATTAGCCAAAGGAATCCACAAAAAAGAGGTTGGTTCCTGGCTTTCCCTATCACCAAATGTGTTCTCTTTGACAAATTACTTAACTTCCCTATTTATAAGATGGAGATGATAAAACTTATCTCACAAGGTTGCTGTGAGGTGTAAATAAAGTAATATACATCACCATCCAAATTTTTTCCTAATTCAGTGTTGAAAGCTGGTGCACAGATGAGGAAGAAAATATAAACATCACCATTCTGCAGCCATAGAGACTTTATTCCCAGATCATGATTCGTTGTTCTTTCTCTTTCCTCTTGATAAAATGCCATATATATTTTTCCTATCACATCTATTTGCCTGCTCTTCTTAATTTGTATACTCCTTTTGCCATGCCATGCCCATTAACTATGTCTTCCTGCCTTCCTCCTGTCTAAAGCAAGTGAAATTTCTTTAGTCATCCTTCTATGAAAAAAAAAAACACAAAAAACCACTTTCCCCAATTTATTGGTAGCTCCAGAATTTCTATACAGGATGACCCAGAGGCAGTAATACCAAAGAACAAGTCTTAAACCTGCCCTTACAGAGCAGATGCTGTGCTTTTGTTTAGTGTTGGCTTCTTTGGTGTGGCTTGGAAAGGGCAGTGTGCTAATTAGCTCACTCACAGTCCTGTGGGCTATTTTGTTTGTTTGTTTGCCACTCCAGACCTTTTCTCCCCCGCTTCCCCTATCTTGTCCTATACCCAGAGGGTGATTTCTGTGGGCTGTTTACCCAAAATCCCTTGTCCTCCTGTAAGCAAACCACAGGATTAGACCAGAGAGAAAGAGAGAGATAGGGGTATTTGTTCACCCCCACCCCCAGGTTCCCTCTGTGCCAGGCACAGGTTTTGACTATGTCTCTCTAAGGCTGCAGCTCATTTCCAGCCACCTTACTCCTGGTGCAATGGCTCTCATCAAATTCCAGTACTAATTCCCTCCTCTCCCCTCTTCAAGGCCATGGGGAATGACACAAACAAATGTAATAATCATTTTTTAATATATTTGCCCCATAAAAACTTGGATTTCTCACTCTTACTGGTCCCTGGATGTTTAATTATCCTCTAACCCTTTCCACACTTTTGTAAACAGTCCATTCAGTATAACTGTCTTAATTTAAGCTCACTGAATGTGCCATTTATTCACTGTTAGGACTTTGATATCCCACCACCACCATCTTGGCACTGCTATCCCTTCCTTTTTATAACTTTACGCAGGTGGTAACCAGCAGTTTGTTGATAAGGAAGTTTACTTTACCCTAGTTCTTTTATTTCCTGAACAATGGTAGTGGTGCTTTTGATATCATAACCTCCAGTTCATGTTATTATTTTATCATGCATCTCTGATATTCCTGAACTCTTCATTCCTCTTTTCCTGCCTTTGCCTTTAAGTTAATTGTCTGGAGGCAGTCTGGCCAGTGGTGGGAGTGGGGATGATAAACAGCCAGTGGCCAGGCTTGGAATGAAACGTTCCCTACCTTTCCCTGAACCCAATGAGGGTGATTTCTGAGTGTTTATATGAACACTATGACTTTGAGAAAAGCATGAATTTCCACCAATCTCAAAAGGGTAACACCCCCAATCTGTGGTTAAGAGCAAAATAAAATAATCAAAGGAGACAGTACATAGTAGCAGATTAACAGTTTTTAGCCCTTAAACTGAAAAAAAAAAGTGAAGAATTCTCTTTGTTTTTAAATGTATTAATTTATACAAGATGCAGGGTTTACCTAATATAATGTGTCAGGAGAAATTATTTCCATATAAGAAATCAGACCTTCATTATAGTGGGAAAGACTAGAAATTACCTTTCTAAATTTGTCACTCTCTGTCATTAAAGTTGAAGTGCAAATGCATTACAATACATACAACAATAGCACATAGATCGTCCACATTCACATCTTCCAGAGGTTAGTGCCCTTTGTGATTGGCTTTGTCTTGTTTTTCCATGTAGGTTATGAATATAATCCCCAGCAACTGAGCCACACATATACCCACATACAGGGAACATGTTCCTGTGAAATGCCAGCCCAGCTTTCCCCTCTAATGCCAGCCATGACAGTTTCATTCTTTTGTCTCCTGTCTTTATTTTTTCTTTTGCTTCTTTTTCTTCTTTGGTTTTCTCTCCTAAATTGCATACCAGTAACTCTTACCATGAATTTCCCACTTTCCATTTTCAATGTCGTCAAATGTCCCTTTGCCTCCCATCTTTCACACAACTTTTGAAAACTCAAATACTAATAATCGGAGCATTCATTTTTCATTTCTAATCCTCAAGCTCCTTCCTCTCCCCTGCTGTTGCTGTTTAGAAGGGCTTTGAGGAGTGAGAACTATTCAGCTATGGATCCTGTTTCCTGGTTTCTGTTGCCTTCCATTGCCTTACTTAAGAGCAAGTGTAACCCACATAGTCAGCCGGCCTTGGTCTGTGTCTTGTCCAGTGGACTCATGGAAATCCTTGGTCTCTTAGCACTTTATGTTCTCCTAGTGAAACTCTTGGGAGAAACTTACACTGCCTCTCTCCAATGTCTTCAAAGGTATAAGAAAAAAGATTTGTATTCTCTCACATACAGCTTGCTGCCGGCCTGTATAATCTAGGCCTTTTTTTGTTTTCCTGGAAAATCGTGATAAGTAGCAGTTTTGTGTTGCAGTTGTTACTGGGGAGTTGCCCTTATCTTATGAAGACCATTTTTCACTTTGAGAAATGTTTAAATCAAACGTGTCAGGTGCTGATGGGACAAAGATCTGGAATGTGCATCAGATGCCTTAATGGCTTAATTCTGTGTTAAACAGTGTTAACCAGCTCCCTTTCCTTTTTCCACATCCCCAAGGCTCAGCAGACAGGGCCTCAAAGCAGGCCTGTCCATGGTGCCAAGAATGTTTCCACCGAGTCAGCCACTTGCTTGTCTTCTCCTTCCTTAATGACTGGTCTACAGGAGGGTGGTGGGCAAGCGGCACTGATGCTCTGCAGTGGAGGATGCTGACCTTGCTAGGGAGGGAGATTCTGCCCTCCTCTTCCTATTGCTGTCCATAGAGGGTCCCAGGGGGAACTTAGAATGGCAGTGGGGGGAAAGCCTACAAATTCTGTAACAAATTATTGGATCACTGTGCTGATGCTTGCAGACTGGGTCTAGTCAAGCGAGGGGTGTAATATAAAGTGGTAAAATGGTCTGCCCTTCTCACAGACACCACTGTCCTCTGCCCAGAATGCCCTGAGACTTTCATTTTCTTCCCCCATCATTGCATAAAACAAGATATTTCTGGTCCACTTGGAATAAAATGCCACACTTCTTTCAGCAGTTTATCTGCTCCAGCCTCTCTTGGTATTAGTCATGATGTCTCTTTCACTAAGATCAAATGTAATTATCAGTGTTTGATGCCTCCATCCTTTGGAAAAGTGGAGATTTCCTAGCAAAGGATTATCTGTGTTCAGCCACTTTGCTTTCAGTAATCCATCTTTTGCAGCAGACTCCTGAAGAAAATACAGCAATTACTTTTTAGTTAATATCAGTTGCCTCTCACCCTCATTCGCTTCATTGTCCCCATCCTAGCAATTAGTTAGTCAAGAATTAGCCATTGAATTTCTTCCATATGTGAGTGTTTTCTCCCCCCAGGTTGTGCTCTAGCAAGATCAAGACAGCTTTCCTAGCAGCCCTCAAAACTCTCTAGAACTCAGGAACTAGATGAGCAGGCCCAAGAGCTATTTCCCTTTGAAGAGATTGTTCATGTTTTTAGTTTCCTGAGCTGAGAAACCTGCCTTTGGATTATTTTCTACTTCACCCTTTGATAGCTTTAGACCATGTCTTTCTCTTTTCCCTGTACTTCTCTTGTTCTGCAAACTGACTTATAAAGAACCCCTGCACTATCCACAGGTGTTTTTTCGGGATCATCTTTCCAAATCCCCTTTGGATTGTGTAGAACTATCTGTGCTTTCTCTTCATTCACACTCTAAGATGCCTGTAGGCATGACTTCATTTGGACTTGACCAAATGAAGATCTTTCATTTCTTTATTTTTTCTCAAATCTCCTTAATTTCTGAAACACAAATACAGCCAGGTGCGGTGGCTCTTGCCTGTAGTCGCAGTGTTTTGGGTGGCCAAGGTGGGAAAATTGCTAGAGGTCAGCCTGGACAACATAAGCAAAATGCTGTCTCTACGAAAACTGAAAACATTAGCTGGGCATGGCGGCATTGTTCCTGTAGTCCTAGCTACTTGGAAGGCAGAGGTGGGAGGATCACTTGACCCAGGAGTTCAAGGCTGCAATGGGCTATGATCACACCATTGCACTCTAGCCTCGGACAACACAGAGAGACCTTGTCTCAGAAGCAAGCCAACAAACAAACAAAAACCAAATGAATAAATAACATACACCTGTTTGTCCGTTAAATATTATAGGTTCCACTCCTGTGTTTTCAACTCAACTTCAAAATTCTCGAGAATGGTAGCACAAAACGAGCACAGGCTTTGCGTCTAAAAGATGTGATATGAATCTCAGCATGACCACTCAACTTCAGTTTCTTCATCTGTAGGAAGAGATAACAGTGTCCTCCCCATGGACCAGTTTTGAGAAATATCACATTTTAAAAGCCTATCACGATGGGTGGCATATGTGGCCTCTCCACAAATGTTGGTTTTCTTCCTCCTTCCCCTTCATTAACCTCAAATATCTAGAGACATTTATCATTCGCTGTAGGTTTACTCCTTTCCCTGAAAGCTCATGCAATAGCTCTAATTTAGCATATGTCACCAGAGCTGGACAGATTGAATAGGGTGTAGAGATCTGCCTCTTCTGATCATTTTTCCCGTATTTCTAAACCTTTAGTGTTCTAATAGGCATTTATTTATCTTTATGCCACTACAAACTCTGAGGTTTTAAGGAATTAATTTTGGTGATTATTATAGAATGATATGATCTTTTCTTCTGCTTCACAGTGCGTTTTCTTTCCCATAAAAAAGTTGCATTATTTTTAGGGGCCTATTTCATGTTTTGATGAGTTTGTTCCATTTTGTTTTCATACTCATCTAAATAACACCTACATTCTATATTATTAGATCAATTCAAAGTATTTAACCATAGAGTCACAATTTGGTTACTTCCAACCGTATTATCTTTTTAAAGTTAAATTGTTTACAAAGGATAATGTTTATTTTTATAATGAGAAAGGATCCCCACCCTTTAATGACGTTTATTCCCTTCCTTGTGCATACATGTTTGTGTATGTGAGAGAGAAAGATTTGAATGGTAGTGGTTATTCACTAAAATAATACAATACTTATACTACATATATTGTATATATGTAGTATATACACAATATACTACCTACCACAGCAATTCAGTCTATCCATGAGTCTTTTCTATTCCAGGCACAATATTTATACTACATATATTATGTGTATCATGTTATATGTATATTATATACAGCATATTATATATACTACATATATTGTATATATTGTGTACAATACATGTAGTATAAATATTGCATTATATTAATTAATAACCTCTCATTGAATACCTTGAGTGACAAATAGTTCACTGAAACCTCTGCTTGAATACCATGAGTGAGAGTTTACTACCTACCACAGCAATTTAATTAATTGTCAGAATCTTCATCAATAGAAAGTACATTTTTCTGTAGAGATGTACCCTACCACTTTCTGGTTCCCTCCATAAATTTTAGTGGTGGCTTCTACCCTCTATGAAGTGGCATATCATGAGAGATAGGGGATGGGGTTATAGGTATGTTAAAGGTATTACATTAGTCGTATTATAGCAATTAGTTCTCCCATTGCTATAAAGAAATACCCAAGAATGGGTGATTTATAAAGAAAAGAGATTTAATTGGCTCATGATTCCACAGGCTGTACAGGAAGCATGGCAGCATCTCCTTGGCTTCTGGGAAGGCCTCAGGAAACTTACAATCATGGTGGAAGGCAAAAGGGAAGCCAGCACTTCACATAGCAGGAGCAGGAGGAAGAGAGAATGGGGGAGGTGCTACACTTTTAAACAACCAGTTCTCATGATAACTCACTCACTCGCTCACTCTCAGGAGAACAGTACTAGGGGATGGTGTTAAACCATTAGACCCCACACCCATGATCCAATCACCTCCCATCAGGCCCCATCTCCAGCATAGGGATTACGTTTCAACACGAGATTTGGGTAGAAGCACGGATTCAAACAGTATCAAGCATCACCCAAAACTGTTCTTATCTAAACAGTATACAGCTAGGAGTCATTTTTACTTATGGGTATAACTATGAACCAGTAGATGAGTCCCTGGAAGCAGTGTCATAACCACCAGTTTAGGATAGAATCGAACAAATCTAATTCCTCCCATCCGTGATAGTCTTTCACAGAGGTTATAGAGTCCATCCATGAGTCTTTTCTATTCCAGGCTAAATATCTCTAATTCCTTCATCTACTTTTCATATCTTAATTTCAAGTTCCTCCATCATTCTGCCTCCTGTGGACACATTGCCAAGGCTTCTACCTTAGGGATCTTATGTTGAATTCCCTTGAGTTATATTAGAACATCTAGTTGGACAGCTTTGAGTTATACTGGTTGGATTTTAGGGACCCATAGTGATATTGAAGTTGGAAAACCCTCCTTTCCCATTTATCTTTGAGTGAGATATAGTACCCAGGCTATACCCCAGGTTTCCTGGCTTTCAGTCCACATTTTCTGCTTTTCAGAATATGATAATAGAATGATTTGTTATCGTTTGGGAAGTATTTTGGTGACAGCCCTGGTCTCTCAGGGATATTTTGAATAGTTTTTAGAAACCTGTTTTCAATGCATGAGGACCTGAAGTGGGAAAGAAGGTACTTCTGAGAGGAAAGAAGAGAAGGAGACAAACCTCTCATCCCCCATTAGACTTCCATGACATATTCACCCTCTTTGACAAAAGAAATGCAAAGATTTGTTTTCCTATTTTATTCTGCTTTAGTTCAAATATAGCATTCTCCCTCCTGCTTCCTACATGGTAGATGATAGATGATGGATTGACAGATAGATAAATAATACATTAATTGATAGATGACATAAATGGCTAGATAGATGATAAATGATTGATTGATAAACAGATGGCTGATAGGTTGATAGGTGTATGTGTGTGTGCATGTGTGATTTATTACTCTAGTTTTAATTCTCATACTCTTTTGCTTGTTTCATTTTGAAAAGGTATTTTTTTTTCTTTCATGCAGGGCTTTTTACCATTTCCCCCACTTCTTTATCTTGCCACCCACTTTCTTTTCCTCATTACATAGCTTAAAAATGTCCAACATCTTTGAGGAGAGCAATAACATACAGTACAATGCAAAATGTATTTTCTCAGGGGACAATAATAACTTGATGGGCCTCATTGTCGGGCAAAGTCAGAGAAGATGTGAGGCAATTTGGGTTCCAGCAAATATCAGTCTGTCGGGTCCTTGCTGTTGTCTTAAAAATAGCTCCCACCTATCAGAACATATTTTAGAGCTAAGTTAAAAGTACATTTGCTTGCTCAGAGCATCTCTTATGGAACTGAAAATGCTGAGGCTATGGAAAGCAAAGTTGGGAGTGTTTATTTGTAACATGCACTCACTCCAGATTTCCCTGGGGGAATGACTTAGCAGCAATTTAAGCCCAAATGTAGAGCAAATAGAAAAATGGATGCTTTTCTCACTCTTGCAGGATTTGTCTCTTACCAGCTCTTCATATGGCTAATAAACAAAAGAGGTGAATTAGTAACTAAAATCTACACTTTTACCTTCAGGGACTCTTAGAGACTCTCAGTGTTAAAAAGTCAGCACATCTAAACCAGGCCTCTGTCTCTAAATTACTCTGAGTTTCTGTGTCTCTAAATTTAAGTACTTTTCATCTCCAAGACTATTAACATATAAGATGAGAAAAAGCAGTATATAAAAAAGCAATTGCATCATGTTTGTTTGTCTGGAGTTTTAAGAAAAATATAAAACCTCCTACAATTCTGATCTTTATATTAAAAACACATAAATTATGTATCAAATGATAATAAATTACAGCTTTGCTCTGGACTGCCACAAACACGAGAAATAGGGCGAGGTGAAGGGAGCGACACAGATTTGGTGATACAGAGACAAATATCTAAGAATAGGTAAAATGCAAAAGGCAAATGAATGAAAAGACTAAGAGAGAGGGACAGGCACACCTACAACAAAGGCGAATGATTCTTTCTTTAACTCATTCCCAAGGATGTTGGACTCAAAACTAAATACAATTGTGTTTACTTATGCAAGTTGAATAGCATAAGTTGCTATACAATTAATCGCATGAGGTCATTTTTGACACTGTAAATCATGTCCTCTTATTAAAAGTCAAACAGGTCAGATCCAAGGACAGAGGCTCAGGATTGAGGTGATGATGGGATGAGTGGGTAAGCATGACGGGATTGAGGAATAGTGGACTAGAGCCACAAATTATTGTGTTAATTATAACACTCAATGATATTTGCATATTCTAAGCATTGCATTCTCTGTGTAGTTCATTCAAGCTTCACAAAAAGCCTATAAACCTGGTATATTTTAGTTAACATAATGACCTCCAGTTCCATTCACAAGTGACTATACTCATCAATCACATTTTGATTATTTCTAAGTAACTCGAAGGGAGAACTTGATACCAACATATAAAAGTGTTAATATTCATGATGATGGATAACCCAGATACCCCAACTTGATCATTATACATTCTATTCATATAACACTCACATGTGCCCCCATAAATATATAAAATATTATGTATCAATAAAAGAAAAAAAAAACTTGTGAGGAAGGCCCTTTCATTACTTTGGTGAAGCAGTATGGCCTAGTGGCTATAAATGCAAGTTCTGGATATAATCTGCTTATGCTCAAATCTAGAATGAACCACTTACCAGTTACTCAATTCTGGACTCATTCTTGTTTTTGTTTTCTTTACAGTATATCTCTATTTTAAAAAAAAATTTAAGTTCTAGGATACATGTGCAGGATGTATAGGTTGTTATATAGGTAAACATGTGCCATGGTGGTTTCCTGCACCATCAATCCATAACCTAAGTATTAAGCCCAGCATGCATTAGTTACTTTCCTGATGCTCTCCCTTCTTCCAGTCTCCAACCTCGCACAGGCCCCAGTGTGTGTTGTTCCCCTTCCTGTGTCCATATATTCTCATTGTTCAGCTCCCACATCTGAGTAAGAACATGCAGTTTCTGGTTTTCTGTTCCTAGCTCAGTTTGCTGAGGATAATGGTTTCCAGCTCTGGACACATTATTTTAACTTTCATGGGCATATTGGTTTCTTATTAAGGATGTAACAAATTACTACAAATGTAGTAGCTTTAAAAAAATGCAATTGTATTATGTCATAGGCTGGTGACTCTAGGGAAGGATCTGTTTCCTTCCCTTCTCCAGCTTCTAGATGCCTCGTGCATTTCTTGGTTTATGGCCCCTTGCTTCCTCTTTAAAATCAGCAATGTAGTGTCTTCTCTCCTCTCTGACTTTTTGCCTCCCTCTTAAAATAACGCTTAAGATTATATCAGGCCCACAAGAATAACTCCCTATCTCCCCAGGATTTTCTCCCCATATTCTAATCTCTGACTAAGGAAAACAGATCTTTACTTTTATCACATCTGCAAAATCCCTTTTCAGATGTGAGATTCGTAAGATAACATACTCACAGCTTCTGAAGATCTGGACAAGGTCATCTTTAGGGGGCCATTACTCTGCCTATTAAGATAGATGAGCCAAAAAAAATAGTAACTACCTCTTAAGGGTGTTTATAAGAAATACAAGTAAAACACTAAGAATAGTTCATTTTCCTTTAATGATCTCAGCCATTAACACTTACTGACTGGAGCCAGCCTTCAGTGGGTGGAAGATGTGAAGGATGGAGCCTGGAATGGAGTGGAGTGGTCAGAGGCCAGGGTTGTGCTGAAGCTCTCTCAGCCCACTCTGGTTTGGTAGTGAATCCCTGTTTGGCATTAGGGAAATCAGGTATATAATTTTTGAGGCTTCTGAGTATGAAGACGCTGATGCCAAGATAATGCCACGGCAGAATTCAAGAGGCTGGAGGGATCTTACAAATCTAACCTAAATTTCTAAATTTTGTACAGAAGAAATCTGCCTCAGCTGCAGAGGGAGACTTATACAAGGACACATGTTGGGCTGAAGAAGAGCTGGGATAAGGACCCAGGGCTCCAGACCACCAGCCTGGTGTTCGTCCTACTGTGTGTGACTCACTTAGGGAAGACTTGATGGCCTAACAAGTGTTTACCAACTGCCTTTCAACTGCTACCTGCTACACAGAAATAGCGTTTAATCAGAAATAAACATAAAACTTAACACCTAAGTTTAAAATGAACTTTCCTGAATGTAATTTTATATTCTGGATTAGATCTTGGAACAGAAAAGGATATTAGTGGAGAACGCAGCAGGATCAGAATTAAGCTGGTTCTCGGTTTTGACAAATGCACCATGATAACACAAAATGCTAATGAAAAGAAGACTTGGTGATGAGCATGTGAGAACTCTCTGCACTCTCTTTGCAACTTTCTGGCACATATAAAATTATTCCTACATACAAAATTTTTTTAATGTGATCATTTCTTTGTCTGTGATAATGCCATGTTATTTTAAACAATGTTTTTTACTGTGTAGTACAGCATTCTGGCATAGTCATTAATCTGGCTGAGCTCCTTTCCTCTTACTGGTCCCTCAGCCCAAAATTTCTTCCTGAGAGTGGCATGGCTTTCTCAGTGAATTGTCTCCCAAGTGGGCTATCTAAAGATAAGAGATAAGAGAAGGAAAAAATGCTTCTGAGAATTGAACCCAAACCCCTGAACATTTTGTCTCCTTTGCCTGCTTTCTCGTTCCCTTTAGTATTCATCACTATTAAACACAGAGCCCATTTCTCATGTGTCTTACTTATTATAGACATCCACCACCAAAAGGGTCAGGATATTTCATTCTTGTCTGTCTTGCTCACCACAATATTTCTAACAACCAGAATAGTGTCAGGAACACAGAGGGAGGCACTTAATATACATTGAGTGAATGAATGAATAAATGAAACTACTCTGCGAGTTAAGTGGTCCATGTGTACCTAGCACTGCACCTCACCCACAGCAGGCACTTAGCTAATATCCACTTTATATATAAGGAATCTGTGGCACAAGAAGATCAAATTATAACACCAGGAAGTCACATAGTTTATAGGTGGCAGGTCTGAGATGAGAAGGCAAGCCTCCTGGGAATAGGGGTTTATTTAGCACATCATATTTCTTCATGCAGAGGTCCACACCAGGGCAGACATATACTGCACTGTGTTCCTCACCTCAGTTTCCATGTCTGTCTTCACTACTCCAAGGGAAGCATGGCTGAGTTCACTAAATAATCTGCTAAGTGCAGAGGAGAACTGTGTTATGTTGTTGGCTTCCGAATGGCCATTGGTGCTAAGCTTCACTAAAATCCATTTCAAGAAGCCTTATCCAGGCAGCAGCTTGTCACCATGTCTCAAGACTGCTTTAAGTACTTGGGACAAAGAAAGGACAGATCAGGTGGCAATGTGGTAAAACAAAGCCATTCCTCCATTCCTTCCCACTTATAAAATAAGTATTTGCCGAGGACTTATTTCATGCGGCACACTACACCAGGCATTTTGAGGCCTAAAAGAGAAGCCCAGCAGCTGTCTTGCAAAAGAAGATACAAGAACTAGTGCTGTAGTCCACGATGGCTAAGAAGACAGTGACAGAGTTCCTGTACTGGTAGAACAGGAATATACCCAGGATTAGCCCTTCTTGAACCAGGGGCTCACAGCTGTTCTTGCTATAACCTCCAAGATGAGGTCCTACTGAGCTTAGAGGAGGTTTATACTTGACATTTGCTTGTATATTGCTTATATAACTCATTCCAGACCTCTGCAGTGTTCTCTGAAGGCAATAAGAGCATCCTTGGTCCACAACACTCTAAGTGATTGACATTAAATAAAATTATTAATGGATGAAAGGAGACAACAATTTTCTGGTGAATGAAGATCTCTAAATCTCTCTCTTCTTTCATTGTAATTTTAAAAACAAAACAAACAGTGCACCAAAGCCTGAGAGCAGTAGAATCTTTGTACCAGTTTATCAATGGTTAGAACAGAAAATATTCCTGAGATATTCTTTCTCTTTCCCTGCTTTGCCTTTTCTCTTTCTTTTCACGATCATCTTCCTTCACTCATCTACCTCATTTCTCCCAAATTTTTTCCTTTTCCTTTTCCTTTTTATTTTCCTTTCCTTTGTGCCTACTATGCATAAGATACTATTATTACCTTGATACCAATGGAAAACCCAGGACTTCAGAGAAAAAAACCTTTGCCCTCAATGGTTGATTTATTAACTTAAAACTTTATGAAGGCCTGTGATCTGCCAGGTACCTTATATCATGGAATATATAGTTTCCAAATAACCTTAGTCATTAACGAGAATCCATATGAAATAAAGGGAGGAGCAGGTGCTTTGCCATCAGACCACCATGGGCTTGAGTCTTCTCCTCCTCTATGGTCTTAGTGAGCTTGGAAATTACTTCCTTCAAAAGCTAAATAAAGATATATAATTACCTTGCTGCTTGGTTTGAGAATTACGTAAAATAGGACAGATGTAGCAACTTAGAATAGTCTAGAGAGAAGGCCTAGTGAATAGTCTCTGTTGATGGAATTCAAACCAGAAAATGTATGCTTTAACTGGGGGAGATGAGATGCAAGAATTATTCATAAAATAACACCTCCCATCAGAATATCACTTCAAAATGGTGTGGTAAACTTCACATATATTACCTCCTTTCCTCTGTACAGGACAACATTGGATCCATTTTATACATTAGGAAAAAATGGAGAACAAAGGGATCAATTGCTGCCGGAAGGTGCAGGAAGACATGGTGGCCAACCCAGCTCTTGGTACTTCACACCCATTCTCCTTCCATCCCAGTGGGGTCAACTGAGAGCTTGATCCCATCAATTAGCAAACTGACAGAGGAAAGCTTCAAGAATGCAACATGCAAGAGGCAGATGAACAGAAGGCAGAGAGATGGTGTAATGTCAGCTGGGCACCAGGAAAGGTGAGGGTGATCAAGACATATTTCTTTATTTCACTTTGTTCTTTTGCCTTTCCTACTGGCTAACATTCACACTTGCTTGTTCATCTTCTGGTCCCCTGAAGTGTGCCACAAACCACCTTTTTAAAAAATGGAGCCAGGGCACGTGCCTAAGAAAAACCACATCATCCATCTCCTTAGGAAGCAATGCAGTAAGACTTGGGCTTGTTCATCTTAATCATTTCGTGGCCATATTGTTAGGTTGGGAGAATAAATAGAGAGATCAACAGAATATTGTTTATATGTGCTTATTCTTCTAACAATTATTTCCCAATGATAAATAGAATGGTAGATGTATCACCTATATTCCAGGAAATTTGGAAAAATTCAAGGCATACCCATTCCTCAGTCTGTTGTTTTAGAAGTCTAATTTCACCCTTCAGTGCAAAATCACTCTCTTCATACAGTTAATATTTCACTAAAAGTTGTATGTATTCTTAATATGCAAACATTGAAATTTGAATGAAAAATGTCATATTAATTGTGATTTAGCACGTTGTTTTTAATAAACCCTGTAGATGCTATTGCATATTTCTGGGAATTCAACTTTAAAAATGTAATATGATTAAGCATCCATGGAACAGTTAAAAGTCTTATAAAAATATAGCAGGAAAATAAAGAAAGAATTCTAAACATACACCAAATTTTCTTTTTTAACATTTTTTCTCTTCACATTAAATCAACTCAATTTGGAAAGGTTACATATACTTAAGCACATGATGTCATATAATAAATCAGGATAAATGGAAAATATATAATTCCTTTTGCAGAGTATGATTTCAATACTTAATTCATCTTCTCCCCTTTTGACAAGAGAGTTTCAATACGAATCTAAGCTCCAATTCACAATGCACAAACTATAGGTATTTATTACAATGTTGTGCCATTTGTCACTTTTATGGAATTCAGTGTATTTTGCAGGTTGTAAAATGGGCTAGAATGATTCAGAAATGATCTATGCCATTATTATTCCTCATTTCTGGTACTTGAATTGCATCTACTTTCCCCAACAGGCTTGATTTATTAAGTAAATAAATAACAATATGTTTCAATAATGTATATCTATTGAGACTTCATTAGCTGCCCAGAAGATGCTATTCTGATTTTAAATAATTGAAACATACCAATGATGGAGTCCAATGGACCTGAGATTGGGTTATAAATATTTACTAAAGCCTAGTGGTAGAAGGAAGATACTTTCAGAATAGACTGGAAATGAAGAGAGACAGTCAAATGATGATAAGTGTTTGTCATAAAAATCTAGAGATTTAGAGATTTATTCGCTCAAATAGAAAAGGTAGCATAGAGTGGAAGGTGAGCAGATTTGTTTATTTTCTTTGAATCTGAAGCAGAATTTCTTCCAACTTTTAGCTGACTGACTTTTTAAAAGTACCTGTAATACTGGTTGAATTCATTAGTAAATAAATTCCCAAGCCAACCCAGTGCTAAGTGCTAAGCCCCATAGCCTAATAAAGTAAGACCTAAAGAGTGGAGTTTATCACTTTCCTCAAGACTAATCCTTTATCTTAGTTGAAGTTATTTAATGGCTAAGTTAAATGAGTGCTGTGCTATAATTAAACACCTTATAGCTCTCTGTCTGCGAAGCACATATGATGAAATAAGTTTAAATCTGTAGTTAAGAAGTCATGTTCAATGTTGTTTTCGAAGTCTCTAGAATGCTTTGTGTCAGAGGCCATCTATAACAGGTGCAGCTTCAATAGTTTATAAAGATAAACTGACTGAAATTTCAAACATCCCCCAGATGGTATATTTTGGCTGAAAATGCATTTTGAGAAGGAGAATATTTATTTCTTTTCTAAAATAGACTTGGAACTTCTTTCCTTCTAATTGGGAAAAGAAAAAAAAACTGTCTCCCAAGTGATAAATAGATGTTAAAGGATGAGGTGAATTTTTTCTCTAAAAGCAAACTGGAAAGCTCTTTCTAATAGCAGGGAGAAGACTTCAAAAAGTGTAAAATAGTTGCTAAAGGAATGATATATCTAGAGCAAAAACTTTCTGTATATGTGTGTGTACATGTATTTGTGGTGTGTTGTGTGTATGTGCATGTGTATGTGGTGTGTATATGTGTGGGTGTTTATGTGCATGTGTGTGTAGATGTATGTGGTGTGTATGTGGTGTATGCATGTGTGTTTTATTTTGTGGAATAAAAAATTACATAAAACTTGACATGAGCTATGGATATTTATATCACTTTTCTCCTGAAACAAAAACCAACGAGGTCCCTCCCCAAGGAACCAGCAAGGATGACACATGAAGTATAGTGAATCAAACACACGCCTGCTGACATTGAACCCATTTATTTGAGGCATGGTGGAGAAGCCTGCATTAGCACAGTATGGCTATTCTTTTCTTCCAAAAAATACATTCTTTTACATATATTCTTTTCTTCCAAGAGCCTGAGCAGAGTTCAGCACCCTGTGATTACCTCTCAATGCTGCTTGGTGACCAAGAACTGAGGCTTGTGTGGAGAGGTGGTGAGGGGGGGGGGGCAAAGTAAGACTGGAAAGTACAGAGGCATCATCCAGGGAAGGAGGGCCAGGCCTCTCCCTGAGCCCCACTGTCTCCTCACCCGGGACCAGTGCCATGCCTATATGGCTTTAGGCTGTGTATGCCCCATCTTCCTGCCAGCAAAGGCCTGATTAGCTGACAATGGCCCCCAACGTCTCCCTCCCAAATCTTTGGTTTCTGTTGGTCTAATTTCCTAGGTCCTGCTAAGGAGATTCTGGGCATGCAGTATGTCTTAGGTAAAACACCTGGCCTCAGGACTCATCTTCTCTTGGTTTTGTTTGCTTGTTTTCTTCTTTAATTTTATTTAAAAAATTATAGTGCTAAGAAATCTCGTATTTATGCAAAGACCTTGAATTCATCTGTGAATGCTTCTCCTCTTCCACTCTGTCCCTCTGCCCTCCTTCTCCTCCCAACTCCCACAGTGCAGTCCATGGTTCAGCAATAATAGCTTTTCCATAATGCCAGCCATAATACGGATTAGACAACCTCTAAGGTCAGTTCCATGTTATTCTTAAATCATTGGAACCAAAATTTCCTAAAGTAAAAACCGTGATGATAGGATTAAATAAGGTTAGAACTGAAAGAAATCCCTGTAGAGCATTTGCATATGGCACACAAGGCAAGTACAAGCTTGGAGAAGCTCCAGGGGTGCGTATCCAGAGAAAGTCACAATGTAGTCATAATTCTCTCCTTCTTTCTTTCTCCTTTTTTTTGCTTTCTTTCTCCTCGCAATCTATGACAGTATCTGTGATTTTCCTGAAAGAAGTTTATTATTTACCAAATTGGGAAAGGAGTAACTACTCACCCTCAAGGCCCTATCACCTTCATTACCTACTCCAACCACTGATGGTCTTGATGGCCTTCGATGGATCTCTGATCTGCCTACTCACGATCCACACAGATTGTTGGGACAGTCCCACACTCCAGAACTGCCTCTCTGGAGATGCCAGCTAGATTGGGGGAATCTAGCTAATAGGGAACAGGGATGGAGAGAGAGCTAGAGTGGGAAGGGCTCAATGTGCGGAAATAAGTGTATGAGTTTCCTCTTGTTTCTGTGACAAATTACCACAAACTTACTGCTTAAAATGCCACAAATTTATTTTCTACAGTTCTGAAGGTCAGAAGTCCAAAATGGATTTCAGTGGGCTAAAATCAAGGTGTCAGTAAGCTTGCATTCCTTCTGGAATCTCTAAGGGGGAATTCATTTCCTTGCTTTTTCTAAAATCTCGGGGCTGTTGACATCCTTCACTTGTGTTCCCCAGGGAGCAATGGCATCACTCTGACCTCTGCCTGTCATCACATTTTCTTCTCAGGTTCTGACCTTCCTGCTTCCCTCACACAGGGACTCTTGTGATTATATGGGACCTAACTGTATAATCCAGGATAATCCCCCCCACCTCAGGATCCTTAGCTGAGTCACATCTGTGAAGTCCCTTTTCGATACAAGTTAATGTGCACAGGTCCCAGGGACTAGGGTATAGATATCTATGAGGAAGGGGCATTATTCTGCCCACCACACTGGGCTTCAGTGTCCTCAGGAGTATGTAGGACATGGAGATGGACTTGAATGTACCCGAACATGGACATGTACATGGACATGGAGATGTAGTTTGATGCGGACATGTACTTGGATGTGGAGATGTACTTATAACTATATTGAAATACCAAATACAAATTAAGTTGGAATCACTCATTGATTCCACAAATGTTTGTTTAGTTTCTGTTATGTGTCAGGCACTGTGATGGGAAAGAGAAGATGTGGAGAAGAGCCCCCTGGTGCTTACAGCATGGGAGAAGGCTGTGTTGAAGAAGCCAACAAAAGTCTTAAAACAGAAATCTTTGAAATTAATATTTAAACATATAATACTCTACAGCACTCCCACTTGCCATTTTGTTTAACAAATATTTACTGAACAGCAGCTGTGTCTGCCACTGGGCTGGGCACTCAGCATACAGCAGGAAGGATGAAATTTTCTGCTTCAGAGGAGCTTTTTGTCTGATGGAAGAGACAGAAAATGAACAAAGTTGAGATAAGCGTCATAAAGAAAATAAAAGACATGGATGGATTACTTTAAATTGAGTGTTCAAAGACTCTCTCCTTGTGGGGATGGCATGTAAGTTGATACCAGAAGGATGAGAATGTGCTGACCAACTATGTGTAGGGCTCTAGGAAGAACACTGTTTTAGAGAGAGCAGAAAGTGCAGAGGCACTGAGCCGAACAAAAACTTGATACATTCAAGACCAGAAAGAGGGCCCAATTGTTTGGAGGAAAGCTGGGGTAGGAGAGAATCATGAATTTTGATGATGATTTTTGGTTGATTTAAAGCGAACCTAGTGTTCAATATTAGGACTTCCAAACAGCTCTCAGCCAATCTCCACACGGAGCAGTAGTCTGGTGCTCCTGGGCACTCTGTCTTCACTATCAGCCAGCACTTTTGGAGGTCAATAAATACTGCATTGGAGGTGTTTATTGTTCTTTGAATGTCTCCAGAGCAGTAAGTACTGCCTAAATGTTTTACTTCCACGCATGCTCCCAAAGTTTTTAATTCTCCACCTGGAATATGGAAGAGATTGCTCAGAAAGATGTTTCATGCCTGATGATAAATTCTAGTGCTGAGGGATGTGCAGAGGGAGAATAATGAACATTTGGAAAGGGAATTCAAGACTTCATAATCAAGTTCAAAAACGCATCCCATGTGAACAACTCTGTGAGAAGATTTGGCTCTGAGATAAGGATCAAATTAGGTGATTATCATGATTGTGGCCCTCGTGAGCCCCAAATATATCAATTACTTGAAAATTACCCACACTTTTTCCTTTCACTGTTTTAGCTAGTCATGTGTGAGCCTCTAGAAACAAGGCATAGCTGAGGTACCTATAACTTTCTTCTTTCTATAGTTGATCAGTTTCTACCCACTGAGGACTGAACACTAGTCTCCAATCTCCGGAACACTTCTCAGGCAAAAACACATGGCACACGTACCTATGGTTAATAACTGGTGGTACAAATGAGACCCTCATTGCTGGCTTACTGACTTACTAGCTAGGAGGAGAGTGAGACTCGTGTGAACAAATCCACTCTGGGTCTGCACCTTTCTGAAGCCATTTACATGGAAAGATGTCTGTGTTGGTCTCCACTTCTCTTTCAGTGTGCCTCTTCTATGTCCCAAGTCACAATTGTTACATTTTATTAAGTGCTTTTTTGCTAATATGCCCCACCTACCTCCTACTCTATAGGCTGCAGAGAAGGATGGAGAATCTGGGGCTGTTGAGAAGGCCACATTTTCCCTGAGAGCAAATGGCTTGCTCACTGTCTGTGAGTAAAAGATAAACCATGAGAACTACAACCTGTCAGCCTCATGAAGAGCCTTTCCCCACTCGCATTCTTGCAAAAGTTCATTGCAGACCAACCTAGGGAGCAGTACCAGAGAGAAAAACGAAGCCACCAGATTCATCCATATTTTTCTCACCTTTTTATGATTACATATCGTTCTAGAATTAGAACGTTCTAGAATTAGAACTCCAAGTGGAGATCCAATAAATAGCTCTTTTCTCTACTTCTAAGAAAAATTCTTTAAAAAAAAAACCAACCTGTGTTTGCTATATGTTGACATTTCCTAATTTCTATTTTTTCTCACCCCACTCCAGTTGATTTAGTCCTCCACCATACTCTTTAAAAGTCAATAACTGTATCCCTTCTCAAGAAAATGTTTAATTCTCTGTCATCTTACCTTTTCAGCAACATTTCCCATGAATCCAGGATTTTACTATGCTACACTCAGTCTTCCTCCTCTCTCAAAATCCACTCTCTCTTGCCCTCCTGTGCTGGAACTCCATCATCTATTAGACCTCCAAATCTGAAAATGTCTCAGAACTCAGTCTTCAAACCTCTTCTCTATGTATACACTTTCTTTAGTTGATCTCATCCTCTCCCTAGCTTAAATGCCATTTCATCACTGATGCCTCCCAAATACCAGCCCCACTCCTCAAAACTGTAGTCTCATATCTATTTACCTCACATCCTCATTTGCATACTATATAAAGTCAAACTGTAAAAGGCTGACACTGAGTTATTTATATACTTGTCTCCTCCAGATTCCCTCTTCACCACCCACAAAGCCTTTTTTCTCTCTATAAATGGCCCCAACATTCATCATCTCTTCAGGCCAAACCTAGGGAAAAACCTTAATTTATCTTTTCCCTTCCCATCCTACAACCAATTCAGTGGTTATGCTGTCTCTACATCTATCTATCTACCTATCTGCATCTATCTATTATCTATCTATTCATCTATTATCTATTTTGCCATATTTCTATATCTCTATGTATCATCTATGTAGCACCATTTTTCCTGCTACAGCCCTAGTTCAAGCCACCACCCTCTCTCTTCTAGACCTCTGCAACAGCTCCCTACCCCATCTCCCTGCTGTCTTTCCTGCCCCTAAATTGATGCTCCACCAGCTGCCAGAGAGAATCTTCTAAACTTTAAATCAGATCTCTCCATTCCCTTCTGCCCTCTCCTTTAAACTTTCCCATGCTTTTCCCTTGAAACTTGCATGAAACCCAGACGTGATGGTCTGTCCCCAGTCTCTCTCTCCCACCTCATATCTCTCCAAGTGTTCCGTCACATAGGATGTTACTTGTGCCTTGAGGATACCATGCTCACTGCTGTCTCATCCCTTCTTGGGACATGCTTTATCCAAATCTTTACATGGCTCCACTCTCTTAGCATTTGGGTTACAGCTACACTTATATATGAAGTTCACTGCTCAATAAAGCAATAAAAATGATTACTGTACCTATATATCAATTATATATCATTAAATATTTATAAAGTTTATTATACCTATTGTATAAAAATTACATTTTAAATATTTTTCTTCTTTGTCTCTTCTTGCTGAAAGAAGGCTCCCTGAGTATGGGGCTGTTTGGTTTATTCATTAATGAATCTTTTCTCTCTAGAAAAGGGCCTGTAGCATAGAAGGTACTTAGTTACCTCTGTCGAATGAATTGGACTCGAATATGTATCCCTCAGAGAGACCTTCCCCAATCATGCAGTCTAAAGCAACACAAATACCCATACAGTTATTTCTTATCCACATTACATTCTTCATTAGTAACTGAAATGTATTGATATGCTTTTCTTTATGTACCTTTTTTTTTTTCCTGTCTTCCCCACTACGATCTAAGACCCTTGAAAGTGGAGATTGGTGCTAGTCTTGTTCATTGCCGAGTCCCTGTTGTTCAAAACAGTGCTTGGCATATGGTAGCACCTCAGTAGACACTTTCAGTCTGATGAATTTTGATGTCCTGCCACAAGCAAGGAGAGCTGACATGTCCAGGAGGAGCCACTTCACACAGTCCAGGGCTGTACACAGAAACACATGGCTACTGTATTCTGAGTGTGTACACAACAGTGTCTACACTCTGTACTGTGCTCTGGTTGAGGTAGGGGTTGACTGATAGTCTCTGTTCAGTACCCAGGACCAATCCCAGGAAATAGGATACAATGGCATAAATTGACTTTGGCACTTCTTTTCTTTTTCAGCATTCTGCCAGCCTCAAAGCTCAGGTCCATCATGTTTGCTCACTCACTGGCTGGGAGCAGCAGCCCGTGGACACTGCTTGTGCTCCTGGCTCCTCGCCTCTTCTCTTTATTAAGATGTATATCTTTGAGTCCATTTTCCTACCTGCAATGCTTTGAGTTGAGGGTGGTAGCAAAGGGATGAATCAGAAAAGCAAATGTCCATGAATGCTGTTGTATCCAAGGGGGCAGAAGATGTATAACCCATAAGGTGCATTGAAAACCTTTGAAGAGTCAAAGTAATTGGAAGGGGCAGATGTTAAAGCCTGGAATGGGCAATAAGGAAGCTGTTTGAGGGCATGCCATGTCTCCACTTACTAGATAGTGTGTTCTCTATAAGAGGCTGTCCCTACATGTATGTACCTTCCTGGTCAGATTCAGTGTGACAACGCTGAGGGGTCTAGGGTGGCACTGAGAGCCTCACTTTGATCCCTCACAACCTCATGTCAAGTATTTCTACCTTTTCCTTCAACATGGACTGTTTATTTAAGGTACCAGGTAGGTTACCTTCTATATGATTCTGAAATTTCATATATCATCTGATCAAACTGACTCCACAAAGGAAAATGAAGGCTAAGGCCCAGAAAAGGGACGAGACCTGCCCAAAGTGACATGGCCCCAGTGATGGGGAAAGACCAGAACCCAGAGCTCCTCACAGCCCAGAGCTCAGCTCTTGGCACCTCCTGCACCTGGGTCGAGTGCTGGCACCTTCTATTCAGTTCTCAGTGGATGCTGCTGACATCTTAAGGATAAAGCCTTTTAAGGTTTCTTGAGATTTCTGACCTCAGGATGGTTCTGGGGGTTGGGGCGGGGTCAGAGAGGAAAGCATGGGATAGAGAGAAAAGAAGTAAGATGTAGACCAATGCAGATCCCTTTCAGAATCCACCGAATTACTCAAATCTCCTTTAGCAATTGTGGATTCACTAACATCAAGTCTCCTGGCAGTGTAACCCAAGATGGTCTCACATGTTCCTATTTTTCTTTCTTCCTAGTACATTGGAAATCAGCTTATGTATCTGTTGTCTTGTTATTATCAGTATTATCCACTAGAAACCCAGCTTCCCAAAGATGGAATCTTGTGTGTTCTATTGCGCTGATATTTCCAATCCTGGAACAGTGCAAGCTGCTTAGTAAATAGTTGTTGAATTAATTATTGCTGAATAAATCAAAGGTTATGGCATAGGTTTTGAAACCATAAAATTCTAAAGTTTATATTTTTGATTGAACAAACCTATTTATTTGATCCTCTCATACTTCTACTGTTTGAATCAAATAAATAAAATGTTTTTACCATGGAAAAAAAAAATAAAGAAACCCTCTATTTGAGACAGCTGACAGTCTAAAAGGCTGCTCAATCATTTATAACTTACGTGCTGTCCAGCCTACATTATCTCTTTAACTCATCTCTCATAAAATGACAGAAAACTACTGAAAAACCACTCACCTCTCTTGAATCCCCCTGATATAAACTCAGAATGAAAAGGTAAAAATATTTCTCTCTCCAGGGGAAAAGTAATCCCACCTTAGTTGTGATTAGAGGGATGGCATTGTTATTCCCAGGCACTGGAAATCTATCATCTTCAACTTTCCCACCTACCCGGGAACAGACTGTGGTAATAACTCCAAGGAGCAACTCCAGCTGTGGATCCAATTTTCACTTATAAGATTTAACCTGGAAATTATCAGTGACAGCAGCAGGGAGAAATTGAACAGCTGATTTGGGAGGTACATCGGGAGAAGCTGGCCCAGCCTGGCAAGAGAAAAGACGAATGCTGCATAAGGCAGATCGACATAAAGGATGTCCTTGTGGAAATGAAATGTGATGTACAGTAATTCCAACTGTGAAGCCACCAAATAGTCTATTAACAAATAAATGGCTTGATGTGATTATAGATAAGACAAGTGAAATTAAACAGCATCACACACTATGAAAGCTGCATCTGGGAGCATTGACTGAGAGCTGGTGAGAGGTTTAAGCAGTAAGAGGAGAGGATGACTGAATCATGCTTTGAATGAGGAAATTAAAGGAAAGTTGATAAACGGGGAAAAGTCTATTTAATTGGGGTGTTGATGCAGGAGTCATTAGTCTCTGACTCTACAATATTAAAGATAAAAGCTGAGAATAGAAAGAATGTATAATGGGCCAGGCACTGTAGCTCACACCTGTAATCCCAGCACTTTGGGAGGCCGAGGCGGGTGGATCACCTGAGGTCAAGAGTTTCAGACCAGCCTGGCCAACCTGAAGAAACCCCGTCTCTACTAAAAATACAAAAATTAGCCAGGTGTGGTGGCAGGCACTTGGAATCCCAGCTACTCGGGAGGCTGAGGCATGAAAATTGCTTGAACCCAGATCGTGGAGGTTGCAGTGAGCCGAGATCGCGCCACTGCACTCTAGTCTGGACAACAAGAGGAGACTCTGTCTCAAAAAAAGAAAAAAAGAAAAAGAAAAAAAAGGAAAGAAAAGAAAAAAGAAAGAATGTATAATGGAAAGTCACAAAGTTTCAGCATCTTTAGCTGTAGGCATTACATTTTACTCCATAATTGTTACTAAAATACCTAAATGCCAGGCACTGTGCTAATTCAGAGATTAAAGATATCATCTCCTTCCCCTAAGGGATGAAGTTTTGTGAATGGACTAGACGGCTGAAAAATACAGGAGCAAACTTGTAATGGGAATCAATGCAAAACTATATTCTTTGCATTTCAAAAATACAAACCCCTTAATACCTTATTAATTGCCTTTGCATATATTATCTCATCCAAACCTCAACCGACACCCCCTGGGCTATGCATCACTGCCCCACTGTGCTGGTGACAAAACTGAGGATCTGAGAGATGTAACACATCACAGAGCTAACAGCTGAAAAAGCTGGGATCTGAATTCAGTGTTTACACCAAAACCCATGTTCTTTCCACTATACCATGTTATCGCTGCCGGTACCTAGCCGAAACAACTTCTGGTTAATCTATGACATACTCAGGGCTCCCTGTTTCTTATGCTTTATGTCTCATTAACGTGGCCCCATTTTACTTTTTCATAGAGCAGGTATCTTTCATACTTCTCTCGTGGCAGGATCAGAAATTCAATTACAATCTGGATAAATGGAAAAAATATGCTTTATTTTTCTCAAGAGTATTTGAAGGCTACATGAACTGCAATGTAGCCTTAAGATCAGAGTGCATTTAAAACTCCAAACAACAACCAGGTCAGTAACTGGGAAGAAGGGAGGTATTTGAGGGAGGAAAGAAGTCTTAAAAGCCCTGCACAGATACCCTACTGATACTCAGTTCAGGTGTAAAGCAAAGGTGTCCACCACAAGGGACCCAATGGACGAGAGAGACCTCTGATACAGTACCATCCTCTAAGTTGTGTCAAGCTACAGCCAGCTGTCTCAGGTCTATTGTCTGCAACACTGTTCGCCAGTAGAGAGGGTGCTGGCTGCGCTGGAGCTCAGAGGAAACGTCTCAGCCTGGAGCCTCACCACAACACTAGGAGGCAGCAAAGTACCTGGGAAAGGAATTCACTTTAATTCACTTTAGCTCTGCAAGTATTTACTATCTGCTCAACACGTGTCATTCTTCTAGAGTTGTAAATACAGTAAAGAACTAAAAATTATAGCCTTGACCACTTGAGAAGATACAATCTCATTCAGGATATAAGAGCGATAAATCCACAGTCAGAATTTTCAGGTAGGGGGGGCAGCGGGCATGCTGAGGACGACTCCAGAAAATAGTGACACTGAGAATATGTTTTAGGAAACAGGGAGAGACCAAAGCGAGCTACACAGTATTAATGAAGGCTTCGTGGACAAGTGGAATTTGAGATAATTTTTATAATTATGACGGGAGAAGTGGGGAGATCATCCTTGATAGAAAGCACGAGTCCAGATGGAGAAATGAGCCTAGAAAAAATGAGTGTAGTAGAGGATGGATAATAGGGACACCAGACTGACTCAAAGAGGAGGTTTTGTGGTGCATCTATTATGTGCCAGGCCAGGGATATATTATTTAACTTGCCTTTCACCATAGCTGTGCTGCAGAAAGAACTCTGTTTACTTCTATTATAAAAAGCATCTTAGAGATAAGTAACTCATCTGATCTGCAACAGTCAGAGCCAGGAATTGAAAGATCATTTGCACCATCCTTCACCCTGTGTCTCCGTGGTTCAGATGCAAGTGAGACAAAGGTAGAAACTGTCCCTGACCTTGAGGAACACACAGGTTGTCTGGAGAAACACAGACAGATTAATCAGGAATTTCAATCTGCTATAATATGTCACAGAAACCAAGTCAGACAGGGTCTTGTTTTATGGAAGACACTGTGTGGTACTTGAGATGAATCTGGAAAAATAAACAGAATATATTTGGGCAAAGAAAGGAGCAAAGTTTGCTTTAAAGTGAGGAAACAGTGCCAGAGGTGAGGAAGGATCTGGCTCATACAGAGCACTTCACATCAGCAGGTCCCAGGGGCTCAGAGCACAGACTCTGTCAGCAGATGTCTGGTGGAAGTGCTGTGTGACCTTTGGAAAGTCACTTAACCTCTCTGTGCCTCAGTTTTCTCATCTGTAGAGTAGAGGCAATAATAATACACATCACCCAAGGTTATTTGAAGAGTGAATGATCTAACATTTCTAAAGAACTTAGAACTGTGCCTGGCAAATATGTAATGTGGTGTGGCTGGAGTGTTAAAAACCAGTTAAATTATGGAGAGGGCCCTTTGTCCTATATTCACACATGGGGTTTGTCTTGAGAATGGGGTTGAGGAAATATAACGAGAACAGTAAAGTCTCTGGACCCGCATTTTAGAAAGCTGAGGGTGAAGACTGTAGTCATTTAAGTGAAAAATGAAGGTGACCAGAAGCTAAGGCAGTGACAATAGACAGGGCAAGAATAAAATGGGCTCAAAGATACTAAGAGTGGAAGAGTAGAGAATTAGGTGACAAAATGGACGAAGGCAGCGGTGGTCCCTAAGTTTTAGGTTTGGGGGTATGATGGTTTCTAAAGGAGGTAAAACGCTTTCCTTTGATCCTTGCCCTTCCCTTCCAGCCCCGCATCACCTCATTCACCTCATGGCTGCCTGCCTGTGTGTGAAATGGGGGCTTTCCAGGACAGAATCTCTCAATGCCCCTCCAGCTCTCAGAGCCTTTGAGGCTGCCTTTGTTTATGGTGAGTGACTACAATGTGCTTGGGTGAGTCCAGCTGGTTCTGACCAGGATGGTGGTATGTGCTCCTCGCCCTCTCTCTTCCTGTTTATACGAATATGTTTTCTTTTTTATTTACTTATTTAGGTTTTTGAGACAAGAGTTTCACTCTGTCGCCTAGGCTGGAGTGCAGTGGCACGATCTCAGCTCACTGCAACCTCTGCCTCCTGGGTTCAACCGATTCTTCTGCCTCAGCCTCCTGAGTAGCTGGGACTACAGGTGCACAACACCATGGCCTGCTAATTTTTGTATTTTTAGTAGAGACAGGGTTTCACTATATTGGCCAGGCTTGTCTCGAACTCCTGACCTTGTGATCTGCCTGCCTCGGGCTCCCAAAGTGCTGGAATTATAGGAATGAGCCACCGCACCTGGCTATACAGACATATTTTCTAATGATCTGCTTAGAAATGAGGCTTTAAGTCAGCTGCCTTTTCTCAAATGAACATGTGAAGTACCTGCAGATTGGGCTGAGAGTGGTGAATGACTATGTGGAGAGTCACCCCATGCTGCAGATTCCCTCCTGGGTCATATGGCACTGATGCAGAAGAGAGTGAGTGCATGGGGCCAGCGAGGATGACTTAACCTTCCTTCCTCATGCCCTACCCCCTCCATACATGTGCACACTGCCATAAGAAAGTTCCCCAAAGCACAAGAAGATGACCTAAATAAAAACATAATGTATTCCCAATCCCTCTCCTTTGCCATCCCCTGTTGACATGAAATGAATCTAGCCAGTAAGAAAATTAAATATGATACTTGCTTTGATTTTTATTTCTATGTGCTCCCGTGCTTCTGCCTTAGAAGGCAGCCCCTCCATTTCTAAGGCCACACATCAGAGTACTTTAAACACATCTCTCTTTAACTGGAACTAAATAAGATGGTTCACATTTCAATTTCTCTTTCTTACAGTCAACTTTCATATGTGTGCCTCAGGAGAAACGAGTTCAATTTTTTCTTCACCCATTATAAGCAACTGGTGCCATAGAAACATTCAAGCGTGGAGAGAAAGGATGTCATTTCATTCTACCTATGGGGGGGTCACTGCCCTTCAGGTTCCAGAGCTAAAAGACTTCACAGTCTCCAATTATTTGTGTTTTCAGCAGCACTTAAAAAGTAACTCCGGAAATGAAGTCAATGTTTAGGGACAACCAACTGTTTCAGAGTCTCACCAACCTAGATTTCCATGCTTGGCCCAGGAAGAGACTCGTGTATGAAAGCTGTGGCTTATATCAGAGCAGTTTCTAGATACCTCACCAATACTCACAAGTAGCCTATAATTTTCCTTCCCCTTCTCCAAGATGAGTAAGGAGAGGAGGAGAGGAGGCAAGTGACTTGTGCGATTGTTCTGCAGAAAGGTGTCAGAACCAGGATTAGAACCCAGGTGTTGCAACACCCCCATCTCCGTATTACTGATTGTAAGGCTATGTCACTGGCATTGTGTTTTGTACCTTAACATGACATCACCATTCCTGAGCATGGTGCGGTGACGGAATCAGGAATGCTGCAGGACTCCCCTACTCTCCCAATCCCGCTGCCTGCACTCAAACTTGCTCCAGTTTCTCCGGAGAGATGAATAACCTTAATAGTAATAATAGCTGCCTCTGTCTTTCCAATTATAAAGGATTTTACATATTTCATCTCATGTAATCTTCAAAGCAACCCTGATAAAAGTGAGCTGGGCCTTCTTCCTTTGCCCTACAGACCTACTAGCCAACCTCCTCACCCGGCTCCATCCCTGGAAGGCTGGTCTCCAGGGGCGGGGAGAGGGCGGGGGTGGCACATCAACTGTGGTCCCTGCAGTGGGGCTTCTAGTCCTTTCCTGTCAGAAGAAGGCATCAATATGAGATGAGAGAATCAAAGGAGAAAAGTCAGTGAATGCAGTCACCAGCCCACTCCTGCTGGGTCAAAGCATGGCAGTAGCTGTGCTCCCTTAATGAGGGGACATCTGCCCAGTGATCCACTTCTACCCTCTTCTACAGTGACAGGTTCCGCAACCTTGGAATTCTGACAGCCACTCTGCCCCTGTGCTGGTAAAGGTATACTACTGTTGTTGGAAGCAGTCAAACAATCTCCAAAATCTTATGTTATCTCTGTATGCATTGGACTCACACATATACATAAGTACACATGCATACACATATTTATATATTTATAAACACACACATGCATATCTTAGCGTGCTTTTCTGATTGAACCTTACTCTGGTGGATACACAGAAAATCAGAATGGCTAAGGAACTTTTCTAGGGTCATACAACTAGGGCCAGCTACAAAATTTGTGATGCCCAGGACAAAATCAAAGTGCAGCTGCTTAATGTAAAAATTTAAAAAAAAAAAAAAGCTATGTCTTTTCTTCTGTGATCTCCCTCTTGACCTGCATGGTGTGCTTTTGTTTGATATTTAATGTCACACTCCCTGGGAGCTTGTGCCAACCTCGATCCCTCCCAGGCCTGCATCCAGACCCTGCAGGGGCAGCAGCCGTGACTGAGCAGGAGCAGGGGGAGCCACAAAGTGGCTCCCTGGAGAGGTGGAAGTGGCACGAGGTGAGAAGGCCAGCAATCCAGGGCTTGCTCCAGCGTCCCATTGGGCTTCACTTACGAATTATAAATTCAAAAGTAAAATTACGAAGAATCTCAAAGCAGCAACTGCAGGGCATTAAACCACAGGAGCAGTGCCCGTTTTGACGGGGCCTTGTGCTACTGCACACGCATGATGCTGAGCCGACACACAACTGTGTGTGATGGAGCTGGGATTTAAAGTGTATCAGACTCTAAAATCCGTGCTTTTGCCACAGAATCATGTTGCCTTCCAAAGCTAATGCATGGACTCCCCTCTCCTTAGTGAGAAGTCTGGGGATCAGAATAAGAATAAAATCCAACAGACAGATCACGTCTTACATTTCCCAGGCCTGTTGCCTACATACATTCTCCATTTGTTAGCCAAGGAAGCAAGCTATTTAGTTTTTCTTTGTAATGAAGAAAAAAAAATTAAGCCAGGTCATATTTCTAGTGACTTTTGGACTTCTAATCAGCATCAGACTCACATGGAGCCTCAATTAAGTGTGCACACCCAGCAGAAGTGGCAAATCATTAACTAGAACACTTTGCCTTAGGAGATATAGATGTCACCAGCCACTTTAAAAATGAGTAGTATGGCTTGGCTGTTCTCAGTCAAGGGAAAACTGAAAATCATCAGACCAGAAAAACATTTCAGAGCTTCGGGCCCACTCTAAGGAGATTGACCAGCGAGGGTGTTTGGCTGTATGCGTGATAGAGTTTGGGTATCTGTCCTGCCCAAATCTCATGTTGAAATGTTATCCCCAATGTTGGAGATGGGGTCTGGTCAGAGGGTGACTGGATCATGATTTCTCACGATTGGTTTAGCACTATCCCTCTTGGGATTGTCCTAGCAATAGTGAGTGAGTTCTTGTGAGATCTGGTCGTTTAAAACTGTGTGGCACCTCCACACTTGCTCGAGATCTTGCTTTCACCCCTAAGTCATGTACCTGCTCCCCTTTCATCTTCTGCCATGACTGGAAGCTTGCTGAGACCTCCCCCAGAAGCAGATGCCAGCATCATGCTTCCTGCAGAGTCTGCGGAACCGTGAGCCAATTACAACTCTTTTCTTTATAAGTTACCCAGTCTCAGGTATTTTTTATATCAGTGAAAAAATGGACGAATACAGTGGGGTGTGCTGAATTCTGACTCTCAAGAATGGAATGATGGTACTGTATAGTGTGGGTTGGGGCAGAAGAAACAGAACACAGAACTGCTTCCTAGGAATAAAATTAAGACCATCAGTATGAGTATGTAAACCAGGAACCTGTTTTAAAGTAGAATTTCATGCACTATTCAAGGCACAAATGTCCCAGGCAATGAAATAGCAGCAGCAAAGATAAAAGACATTCATTGAGAGTTTTAAGTGAGTAAGATTTCCTCCATGGATTGAGGTATGAAGAAATTCAAGACCAGACTGAGTTTTCTTGCAGATAAAACCAAAACTATTACAAAATATTAATTATTGTAATAATAAGCAGTAGCAGTACTTAACATGTGTTGAATGATAAATGAACACCACAAGGGGGTGAAAGACAGAGAACAGACTTTATAGAGTGGGTAAAACTTGTACTATTTTTTCACAAAAAGAATGAAGAATCATATAAATTCATGTACTCGCCAAGAGCTCACACAGAAAGTCTAAGAAAGTTTTATCTAAATCCCCTGCATGAGAAGTACTCACTAGGTTACTAAGAAGAAGGTGAAGCAGTTGGAAAGACATTGTATGTTGATCTCAGTGAATCCAACTTTTTCTCCTCAATAGTCTCACTCAGTGACCTGGGAGAATCTTGTTCATTCTGGCATTTTAAGAAGTAAGGAACCCGGAAGCCAACCATCTACTCAGTGAATCAATACCAGTGCTGACAAATAGAAATAACGTGTCAGCTACAATGTAATTTCAAATTTTCTAGTAGCCCCTACAAAAGCAGTTACAATGAAAGTAAAATTAATTGTAATATTTAAAATTTATTAACTTATAACAATGTATAAAATTTAATTATTTAAATATATAAAAATCGCATTATCAATTATCTAATAATTTAATATATAAAATATATTTTCATATTACTTAATATATTCACGTTAATTACTATGTTAATACTTTGACAAAAATATAATGAACTACATTTACATACATTCAAATAATAACTACATTTACATATATTCAAATAATCTATGAATTAATCTAATTTATCTAAATATAAATTAATACTATAGTAATGATATACAGTAGCTTATATACAAATTAATAATCAATTAATCAGTAATATATTGAGCACTTAATTATTAATATTCTTAATGTATAAGTTTTAACATATTGATTATTATATCCATTTAACTTATATAGACCTTGCTAAACAAATTTGAGTCACCTCGATGAGTCTTATTACTGTATTTTCTATAATTAGTGGTCTATACGAAAGTCCATTTAAAAAATGCTGACAAAGGAAAACATTAACAATGTCATCTTCTTCAGACCATTTTATGCCCCTATTGCATCCTTAGACAAGTGTTTTATCAATCACAATATACTGAAATTGTCTATTTTGGATCTGTTTCTTTTTTTCTTTTTTTTAAATTGTAATTTAGGTTCTGGGGTACACGGGCAGAGACCATTAGCCAGACTAATAAAAAGAAAAGAGAAGAATCAAATAGATGCAATAAAAAAATGATAAAGGGGACATCACCACCGAATCCACAGAAATACAAATTACCATCAGAGATTACTACAAACAACTCTATGCACACAAACCAGTAAATCTGGAAGAAATGGATAAATTCCTGGACACCTGCACTCTCCCAAGACTAAACCAGGAAGAAGTTGAATCCCTGAATAAACCAATAACAAGGCTGAAGTTGAGGCAGCAAGTAATAGCCTACCAACTAAAAAAAGCCCAGGTCCAGATGGGTTTACAGCCAAATTCTACCAGACTTACAAAGAGGAACGGGTACCATTCCTTCTGAAACTATTCTAAACAGTACAAAAAGAGGGAATACTCCCCAATTCATTTCATGAGACCAACATCATCCTAATACCAAAACCGGGCAGAGACACAACTAAAAAAGAAAACTTCAGGCCAATATCCGTGATGAATATCGACGCAAAAATCTTCAAGAAAATACTGGCAAATAGAATGCAGCAGCAAATCAAAATGCTTATTCATCATGATCAGGTAGGCTTCATCCTGGGGATGCAAGGCTGGTTCAACATATGCAAGTCTATAAATGTAATCCATCACATAAACAGGACCTGTTTCTTGTATTAGACTATAAACTCTTTGAAGGCATGAAACATACTTTATTAGTCTGGGTTCCCCCAGTGACTAATACTGCCAAGAATATGAACAAAAGCTTGTATGTCCTGGTTTCCTCCTGCAGGATCTGAAGCGTTCTTGCCCCATGGGGCTTTTTGGCTCATGCCTGCAGTTCCTTCAGTCTTGATTCATATTCACTTCTCAATGGAACCCATCCTGACCTTATTTAAAATAATAAACCTCTCCCATTGACCCTTCTGATCTTCTTTACCCTGTTCTAGCTTCTCCCCCAAAGCACTTACCGCATTCTAGCACACTATATGCAGTAATTTGCATAGCATGCTTACTCTCTATTCCCTTCCCCTACTGGACAGTGAGCTTTAGAAAGGCAAGGATTTTTTTTTTAGCTGCTACATTCACTGAGGTATATCAAACATCATCTAGAATGGCCAAATACTAGCTCATTAAAATAAACTTGTTGAATTAGAAAAATGAATCCTGAATGATGAATAAATGAATGAGGCTAAAACAAAAACAGAAAAAAAACAAAACAAAACAAAAAAAACCAACAACAACAACAACGAAAAAGCAAGTTACATTCAAAGGCTCATCTGAGATAGGCCAGATGTCTACCAGACTAGCAGTCATTGCGGTGATCAAAGCAGACGCTGGGTAGTTTCCTCTCAATACAAGGAGGAAAAAAATCAGAGTTCAGGCCAGCTATGTTTAAGAGCAGCACTGCACAAATAAAAGTTAACAGCCCATATGGGAGAGGAGTTTGCTTGCTTAATGACTTGGCAGCAGAGCAAGTGTAGGGACTGTCTGAAGAGATTTGAGACCTTATCTTTTGTTGACTTCCTGCTTCCATAGCCCACAGGAGCCATGAAGACTATTTCCAAAGAACAGCAAAAAAAAAAAAAGTCTAACCTTATTCAACCACTAGGAGGCGGCGTGAAGCGTTCGCATGAAAGGAAAAAACAGTCATCCTCAACTGAATTCCAAGAAGGAAAAGACTCAGAAAGAAGTGGAGCAAAGTACCTCTTTTCTCTTGCTGTTTCCTACTCATTCTTTAGCTTTGCTTCAGGGGTGGAGGAGTGTAGGATGCTGTCAATGCTGGGCTTGACTGGGGTGGAGAGTAAAGGAAATTAGCCCCTTGACGAATGAGAGCTGAGATGTGCACTCAGCTAAGTGCTGAAAACAAGATGTTACCAGTGCTTAGAAAACAGGAAGAACAGAGAGCAGCTAAGTGATTTAAGTTGATTCTCCCTATTAAAGGAAAATTATGATGATAGCAAGACAATGAAAACTTTGTAACAAGTGAATTTTGACAATTAATACTGTTATTAACATGCCATAGTCTCCTCCAGTGCCAAATCATATTGGTCAAGAAATGGAAAAAGACTCTAGAAGGATTAACCCAGTCTTTGTGGTGAAAACATCGTTTAAGTTTTATTCCATTAACTTGGAAAAGAAAGTCCACTGTTCTCTTGGGGAATCCCAGGGCTTATTTGAATGAAGCAGGACTTTGCTAATCCAAGGTTTCAGGTATCATTGGGGAATGAGAAAATAGAGCCACAAGGAGTCCTAAGAAAAATCTCATCCTAAGAAATGAGAGGCAACCCCCAATCTTGATACGACCCACACTATCAGGGACATTCAGTTTTAGTGGCATAATACAATGACGAGTCATGACACACTAAGTAACTATTCAAGTTTGAGAACTTATGCTAAGAATTTTTTTAACATAGATTTTCTCATTTTTATTTCACCAAAATATAGTGTGTCATTGTCACTTTATAGATGAGAAAGCTTGTCTTCCTTACCTAATAGACAGCCCAGGGTTACACAGCTAACAAATGGTGGATTCAACCACAACTGAAGGAGATTTGATGCCAAAGCTTTATTCTCCTCTATACTCAGGGATAGAAAGGCAGAAACTGCATTCTTCAGGGATACAGTGGATGCTGAACAGGTTTAAATCCCAAAGCCTTGATGTGTTAGTAAGATATAACTTATGTAAATCCAAGCCATCAGCTCCAACTATTCCACTCAATCAGCCTTCTGGAAAGAGTGTGGGGGAGACCTGGTATGCCATTCCCTACTAAATAAGGAGTGTAGTTGTCAGTAGATAAAGATATTCGCCCAGGCGTGGTGGCTCACACCCGTAATCCCAGCACTTTGGGAGGCTGAGACGTGTGGATCATCTGAGGTCAGGAGTTCAAGACCAGCCTGACCAACATGGTGAAACCCCATCTCTACTGAAACTATAAAAATTAACCAGGCATGGTGACACACGCCTGTAATCCCAGATACTCGGGAGGCTAAGGCAGAAGAATCTCTGGAACCCGGGAGGCTGAGGTTGAGGTTACAGTAAGCCAAGTTTGCACCACTATACTCCAGCCTGGGAGACAGAACAAGACTCCATCTCAGAAAAAAAATACACACACACACACACACATAAGTAGGAACTGTTTTTTTTTTTCAAATCTTCCATTGAGAATTCATTCTATTTATTTTACACTTACATTTTTCCCCCTCTTACCAAAAATAATAAGGAATATTTCAAATTAAAAACCATAATCTCATTACTCAAAAGCAACTATTCACTTCTGGTCTTTTTTTGTGACATTTTAAATAGTTTTTATCATACTATACTCTTTCCTCCTGTGTTTGCTCAACATATGGCAGAAGCATGTTTTGTCATTAATATTCTACAAGTTTTAAATGTTTAATAATTTTATATGAAAAAAAAACTAAAACATTCTGTCAATGTACTTTGGTAACATGCCATCAGGTATATGTAATAACACACTTAATTTCCTCCCTGTTAGTCATTTGCTTTCATTTTTTTTTTCTATTATAAATAACAAAGATTAACTTCTTTGACTTAAAGCTTAGCATTCTGCAATTGCTCAAATATCTGCAGGAAAGCTAAATTATAAGATCTGATGATTCATTTGTATATTGAAAGGAGTTTGCCTGTTTTCCTGAGAACTGGTTTCAGGAAAAGGTGGGGGGTGTGAGGAAGGGGCATATGGGATTTGTGATACTCTCTGTCTGGTAGGGTCTCCATAAGGGGGAATCTGGCACAGAAAGGAGAGGTTGAGGTGTCAAAGGGCCACCTCCCAGTGTTGACCACTGTAACTCTACTTTCATACAAACCACTGATGGAATATGAACGTTTCAACCTCCAAAAATATCCAGACCTCCTGAGTATGTCAGGGAAGTAAACATCTGAATCTGAATTTTAGAAGAGATCCCTGTACATTTAAAACAAAAATAACAAGTAGTTGCAAAAAGCCTTGACTTTGCCTCCATCAGAAACCACAGCATCTGCCAGAGAAGCTATTTTCCAAATGGGCAAGAGAATTCCCCCAAGAAAGTTATGAGTTCTCATTTGAAACATTCACATATACACCTTGGAATACTATGCAGCCATAAAAAATGATGAGTTCATGTCCTTTGTAGGGACATGGATGAACCTGGAAACCATCATTCTCAGCAAACTGACACAAGAACAGAAAATCAAACACCACATGTTCTCACTCATAGGTGGGTGTTGAACAATGAGAACACATGGAAACAGGGAGGGGAGCATCACACACTGAGGTCTGCAGGGGGGGAACTAGGGGAGGCACAG
Source organism: Ateles fusciceps (assembly GCA_036589455.1). Taxonomy (NCBI): domain Eukaryota; kingdom Metazoa; phylum Chordata; class Mammalia; order Primates; family Atelidae; genus Ateles; species Ateles fusciceps. The sequence goes on along the minus strand of JAZHEH010002982.1, from coordinate 6,238,603 downwards.
CAGGGGGTGGGGGAGTTGGGGAGGGATAACATGGGGAGAAATGCCAAATATAGGTGATGGGGAGGAAGGCAGCAAACCACATTGCCATGTATGTACCTATGCAACAATCCTGCATGTTTTTCACATGTACCCCCAAACCTAAAACACAATAAAATATATATATATATAATGGAGAGGGTACAAGGTATTTAAAAGGCCAGAGATTAAAGAGTAAGTTGTGACAGGAGTGGAGGGCAGCAGCTTCCTGAGTGGCTGTGTAAGTTTTAGGAGTATATTTCTGAAGGCAGTTCACAGCGTTTACTGAAGAGAAGACTAAGAAGAGATTGGACACTACTATTTTATGTATGATGTTAGGAGTGGGGGAGCAGGACATGCGTATAATCAGAGGCAAGGGAATTGGAGGACCTTTCACAAAGCTGTTAGAAAACGAAGTGTTTGGCTGGACGCGGTGGCTCACGCCTGTAATCTCAGCACTTTGGGAGCCCGAGGTGGGTGGATCACGAGGTCAAGAGATCGAGACCATCCTGGCCAACATGGTGAAACCCCGTCTCTACTAAAAATACCAAAAAATTAGCTGGGTGTGGTGGCGCGCACCTGTAGTTCCAGCTACTCGGGAGGCTGAGGCAGTAGAATTGTTTGAACCCGGCAGGCAGAGGTTGCAGTGAGCCGAGGTCATGCCACTGCACTCCAGCGCCTGGTGCCTGGTGACAGAGTGAGAGTCTGTCTCAAAAAAAAAAAAAAAAAAAGAAAAGAAAACGAAGTGTTTGTGAACTCTCTCAGATTTAGACTCCTTTTCCTTAAGCCCCGATGTAATTAAATCAAATTCAGCAATAATAAAATATCATAAACAATTTTAGTGTATAATATGTGTTGAAAAATATCATTAAGGAGATGGCTGCAATAAATAGGAAAATATTTAGTGTGGTTCCATCTGAATGTTCTATTGCTAAGGAAACACAATATGAAGTTTCTCTTTAATTATTTCAATATAATAACTTCACAAGGTAACTTTAAAACCATAGCCAGTATGATTATATGAATTACTAAAATGCTTTTAATGAGTATCTGCTAGCTTCCTCAAGCTTATACCAAACATTTGAAATTATACGGTTCATTGTATCTTTTAAAATAGGTAGACCAGGCTTTCAATCACTTTTTTCTGTTGAGATCTGACTAGATGACAACCATCATCAGCTTCTCCATGACTAGTTCTAATTTTACGTATATTCCCTGCCATTGTCCTACCAAACCATCATATTGCCTTAGTTGTGTCAATTTATGGAGTTAAAACTACTCTTCTTAGGCACTGGTCCACAGATTGCATTTGATACCTTATTTGAAAAATATCACTCCATCCGTCTTACAAAAAAGGCTGAATTTGTGGTATCTGTCTTTGAAAATATGTTGCACATTTCCTGTCACTCAAACCTTAGGTTTCCACTCCTGTTAGATACTTTAATATTAACAATAATAATGTATTGTATGCTGAAAATGTCCAGTAGGCAGATGATGAATTGCAAATACTTGGAATTATCATTACCTGCAATGTGGGCATCTTTATCATAATAATATTGCTAATAATATACATGGTTACTGTTCTAAGTGATTGATTTATCTGTTATGGCTATGTCAATGTGTTTCAGAAAACGACATGTAGTGTTGTGTATGGGAGGCCTCTGATCATTCATTCCTGCATATAATCATTTAACAAATATTTATTGAGTATCTTCTTTGTGCCAGATGCTGTATGATATGCCAAATCTATAATGGAGAACAAAATACCCATGCTCTCTATGTGCATGGAACATACAGCTGGTCAGAGATGACACTAAAACAGAAACATGAAAGCTGCATAAGAATTATCCAAGCCGAAAGAGAGCAGGGATCAAGAACCTGAGCAAAGAAAGCACTTGGAATATGCAAGAACTGGAAGAAAGCATACCTACTGCAGCACAAGTTCAGGGAACTGAAGCATGAGAACAGAAAAGGCCAGGTCACATAGGCCTAGAGGCCTTACGGCATAGCTTGGCTTTTATCTTAAGGTGATAGTAAGGAACTTCCATCAGAGCTGTGAAATAATAATGAATGCATGTATATATATATATATGAATTTATTCTTTCTAGAAGTTTTATATATAATATGTAATTATCCGTTTATAACATATATTTATACATATTGTATAAATCTATATGTGTATAATTATAAATATAATTATATATGTAATATACAAGTATAAATCAATATCTTATATGTAATATAACAAATAATTATAAATAAATTTATGTATGTATAAAATACAATTTTTATTTTAAAAACATCACTCTGGCTGCTATGTGGCAATTAGAGAGGGTTATGAGTAGAAGCAGGAAGATCAAGGTGGCTATCATCTCTCAGGTTCCTCAGTGTCTGTTCCTGTCTCCTCTGAAGTACAGGAAGACAGTAACTTCTCAGCTCTTTGGCAGTTGGTTGGGTATGTGTGACTAATCTGGTTATGGGCCTATGAGAAAAAGTGATGTGAAGCTCTTATGGGCACAACTATAGAGAAGGGAATTCTCTTCTCTTGCCCCAGCAAACCCAGAAATGTGTGCTCTCAATGGTGCACCTATTGCAAGTTGGAGATTGACTCAGTCTGGGTCCTTTGGTGACAGTGATGAGAAGAAGCACTTCCACATATGCTCCATCTGTCACCCACTCCTCTATGCTAAACTAGTAGCAAGAACAATAAATAAATCTATGTTATATTAATGATCCTGAGATTTCAGTGCTACTTTGTTACCTCAAACTAGCTTAACTTATCCTAACTAAAACATTGGAATAATAGCACTCAATTTTGGGGAATGTAAGAAACAATAGAGCAATAGATACACAAGTTTGCATCACTGTAGCAAGCACATAGGAGATTCTAAGAAAATGGTAGCTAGAAGCTCGTACTATTGGCTTTTTTATTCCAGTCTCAGTTTTGTTGTTAACTGGTTCCCCGGATTTTAGGTGGCCACTTCAGCTCGGTGAGTCTCAATTCTCTTCTCTGAATGAGGAGTTTGTACTAAATCTCCAAAACCCTTGCCACCTAAGATTTTGAGCTCATGGGATAACAAATGAAGGGGAGTCTGTGCTACACGGAAGAGCTGAACATTGCTTTCCTTTCCTTTTCTTTCTTCTCTGTTCATCAAGCAAAGCACATCCCTTTGATACCAGGTCAGTAGTCGCACAAAGGAACCATGCCACTAATATTCCCTTTTGCTCTTCTTTGCATAAAGAAACAATTACAAAACAATTCATTATTCATTCAAGGCCACTGAACAAATCCTTAATTTATCTCTGTAGATGGACAAAGCCAACATCCAGCCGGGGTTGGTGGGGCAGGGGAGGGCGGGAGACACCAATTCTCCTGGCTAAGATAGTCACAGGTATCAATAAACTAGTGTTAAGGAATTTTCCAGTTTGCCTTTCTGTGTCCTCTAGTGAGAATTTCCATGCAAATCTGTAATTTCCCAGAACCACTGATCCAGACTTCGAAGTAAGAGGGAGGTTTGGGCTTTCTCTACATCCCAGGGATTTCTGTGTTTAGGCAGTGCACATAATCCATTTATGTGATGGAAATTCTTAGAAGAAGCTGGGCTCTGGCTCCAAAGCTGCCACTAGCTAGCTCTGTGTTTCTAGAAAAATAACTCTACATTGTCCACATCTCAGGATCCTCACTTGTGAAATGGTGATAATAAAACCCATCTTATCTACCTCCTGCGGTTGTCACAGTGATCAAACGAGATGGAATAGAAGTGAATGTCCTTTGAAAAGCATACTCTGCCCCACAGATGCCTTTGAGAACTATTGATGCATTGTTGTCATTATTGCTATTATGATCTTCCTGCGCCTAGGATGATGCATCTCAAGAGATCTTCCTTGTGTACACCAGGGACCAAAAATAAAAAGTCTCCCTTCTCTATTTGATGCATGATGTGACTGTGAAGGGAATTTGCTGACTTGAAAATATAAACAACCTATTTCCACAGAGATGATTTTCCTTATATACAGAGGAACAACTGTTGTTTTTTTTTTCTTTCTGAATGTGAATGAATTCCTATCCTCCTGAGAGATCCTAACTGCTTTATCTCTGTAATCGGTTTATCTTCGTAGGTGCCTGCTATTCTCTGAATAAACGTACTAGAGTAAATACCTATCCTTCAGATCTCATGGTAGTCTAGCTGACTGTTTTTTTTTTTCATATTTTTTAAATAATTTATTTATTTTACTTTAGGTGCATACTATATCTGGCATTTCTCTCCCATGTTGTCCCTCTCCACCCTCCTCTCCCTCCCCCACCCACCCCCCCATTGTTGACTGTTTTTACCCAACTCACATCCCCAGGCACACTGGCTGGAAATAAAAGCAAAAGAGTTGGAGACCATGTTCTGTAACACATACACACTCCTCCCAAGGCATATTGTGCAGTTATTTAGGTGATGGGAGGAGAAGACCCCAAATACAGCCCCTTCACCCAATATCTCTAATAAGTACTATGAAATCCCCCCTTCCCTAGAAATCTTTAATATTTGGGCTTATAAGACTTTTCAAGCATCCAAAATCCTTTCTAGCAATGCAAATCCATGTGGGAGTGTATTTGAAATTATTAGCTAAACCTTGGGTGAACTTATTGAGAGATTGCTAGCAGCAAACTTTATGTAGGAGACACCAGAAAAGGAAGTATGGGGTTGGAGGGACAAGTATCAGGAAAAGACAGAAGGATTTTGAGAAAGATTACAATGTTAGAGTTAAATTATATGAATCTAAACAAATCATAATTAAAATGGCATCGCTGAGGCCCAGAGAAATTAAACAGCTCATTAAGAATAGACCAAAGTTACCTTAATCTTGGGCCAGTGAGTGAATTTTAAATCTAAATGGCTGAAATAATTATGGAAATGGGTAAAATATCCCTCTAAGGGAAAAGATTGATCCGTTGGCAGTGCTCAGATTTAATATTCTCATAGCAGAAAACATTCTACAGTGTGTCAGGCAGCATGCAAAACATGAGGAATAAAATCATGGATCAGCTCTAAGAGGGCACAGAAGCTCAGGCAAAGTGTGTCGATGCAGGATGCACCCAACATGCAGAGGACTCTTCATGGGTAAAGAAGGGGCTCTGAGCCCAGCCTCAACAGGGTTGGTGAGAGATTCCTAGAGGCATCCAACCTGGTTTTGAAAGATGTCACCAGAGGAGACAGCATAAGGAGGATGCTCCAAGCAGAGAGAGCAGCATGGCTAAGGGCACAGCTGTATGACATTGCTTGGAATCTGCCATGGATGCACACATATGCATGGTCTTACTGAAGTGCTGCATCCAGGAAAGCCATGGCAAAAGATGAGGTTGAAGATACTGGGGCAGGAAGGGCATCTCTGAGAACTCTTGATGCTGCTCTAAGTTTAGATTTTATTAAAGCAATATGGATTCATTTGGGAGTTAAAAAAAGAAATTGACATGGTCATATTTCTATTTCAGAAAAAAAATCAGTCCAGAAGCAGTGAAATAGTTGGGTTTGAGGGGTTTGCAGCAGGAAAAATACAAAAGGAACAAATGCAGGAGATATTCAGGAGATGAAATCATCCAAATTGAGTGAATGGTTGGATGAGGGTCTGGTATGATAAGGGTGGTCAAGGAAAATTCCCTGGTTTAATAACTATTTTAACATTAGAAGGAAAAACTGTGTAATTTGGGGGTGCAATAGGATTAATTTGTTTAGAGAACATTTGAATTTGTCTTAATTCAAATCGTACTGCTAAACCTAGAGGGGGAAATGGAAATTACGAGGTAGAGAGATGGCCTTATTTTCCCAATTTGGCTGATTACCATTATTACCCAGCACTTCTAGTGCTTGAAAGCTTGACTATCCTAAACTTAATAAGGAAAGGTTTCTAAATGATGCCAAAAGTAATTGTCTGAGAATTTACAGAGGCAAGATAGTGTTCTTCTTCGCTTCATAGAGATCAAGAAATAATTCTTAAATAGGTGGAAGCTTAACATTAAAACTACACCAGCTGAGTTATTGGTTAAGATGGCAGGTTAAACATATTCGTTAAGTTTGTTTCCCCATGAAACCCACTAAATTCACCATAAATGATTTTTTTTTGTAGAGACAAACTCTTGCAAATGGGAATAAAGAAAAGAAGACAATAGCAACAAAATTCTAGAAGCTGAAAAGCAAATGGATAAGAAGTAACTTGACAGAACCAAGAAAGATAAATTACAAGTCAGTATCAAAGATAACTTGAGAACCAACACAAGTTACAGCATAGAATCCTCAAGTGGTCCCAGAAGTGGGTATCCCAGTCATGTTGAAACTAAGAGAGGCAGGTGAAGGGCAGGAAGATGTCAAAATAACAGATATTTGGGTGAAGGCATCTAAGAATCAGGTAGACCAATAGTTGCCATTCTCTTTAGCCCCATGACTCTACAAGATTTTGCTGCACCATAAAATTGGTGATGCATATTCTCTTAAAAAAAAAAAAGCAAAACAGAGGGTCTCTAGGGACATCAGCATGGTTGAGGATGTGGGTACCATACTTAAAGGAAATAGGTAACTATGTACAAATAATGCTGACTGTTTAATCTCCAAGACAGTTGCTCTGGTGGTCAGATTTCTGCTATTATAGGAAGAAGAGTGGGAGAGTTTTCTGGAAAATCTGACCAGCACAAGAAAAAATTACCAAAGACACTGGAGCATTATCCCCTTGGGAATCTGAAAGTTGACAACATACCAATCAGAGCTTCCAGCAAATCTCTGAGCAGTTCATTTTTAATCATGAACAAGGCACCTATGTTGACCAAATGTCAGAGTTAAAGGAAAGCCTCTAAGATAACGAAGCCACTCTAAGATAGAACACAGAAACCCAAAGGGTAAACGCAACAAAAATCAATTAGGAGAAAATAGAGACCATGCCAAAAGAAGACAAAAGAGGAAAAATAAAGCTATTATTCATAGTCTCAGAGGAATAGGGTAATGCAGGCATAAAACAAAAAGAGGATCATATATAAGAAAAATATTCCAATCATTTAAAATGAGTTCTTAGAAATTCAAATCATAAGCAGGAAATAAAATAAAAATATCAGTTGAAGAGTTGTAAGGTAAAGTTAAGGGAAGATACCATAAAGTAGAGCAAAGCATGTGGAACATCCGTATCCAAATAACAGATGTTTTAGAAAGAGATATCACAGAAGTCAGAAAGGAGAAAATCACCACCATAATATTTCAAGAGAAGTTCCTAGAAGTGAATGACAAGAATTTTTAGATATAAATGGCCTAGTGAGTGTTCAGCACATTGAAATCACAAAATTCTATAAGCTTCATGAGGGGGTAAGGAATTGAGGACTGGGATGGCATCAGGCTTCTCAACAATAACCCTGGAAGGAGGCACTGGAAAAATGCCTTTAAATTTCTGAAGAAAAATTATTTCTGATCTAAGAGTCTATACTCAGGCAAGCTAGGAATTAATATGATATATGGTATTTCAATAAAGATATTTTCAAACATTCAAGATTCAAAAATTTACTTACCTCTTATCCTTTCTTTTTTTAGAATTTTTATTTTTAGTTCTGGGGTACATGTGCAGGTTTGTTATATAGGTAAATATGTGTCATGGTTTGCTGCACCTGTCTACCCATCACCTAGGTGTGAAGTCCAGCATCCATGAGCTATTTTTCCTAATGCTCTCCCAGCCCCATCCTATCCCCCAACAGGCCCCAGTGTGTGTTGTTCCCCCTCTCCTGTGTCCATGCATTCTCATTGTTCACCTCTTTTCCTTTCTTAAGAAGAGACTGGAGTATGAGCTCCACAACAGTAATAATAACAGTAATAATTAATAATAAACCAACAAAGAATAAGACGTAGGAAACAGGTCATTCAACAGAGGAGGAAGGATGTGGAAATCTATGGAAACATCATAAAATGTTATATCAGAAGGACAGAGTTCCCCACACTCAAGGGCAACCCCCGAGTTTGGACCAATGCACCTCAAGAGTCAGATGCACTGAAGGTTGTATAAACTAAGATGCCCAATGCCATGATATAAATATCTCATACCAACTTTTTCCTGGAGAATAAAATTCCTTGGTAAGCATGATTCTCAGTAGTAGCTGGTCTGGCTTTGTCTTGTCAGTGTGCTAATAAATAGCCTGTCCACTCTGCCATGCTTCCTGAATCAGCTGAAGACACTCATTTTGCTTCACAGAAATGTTCAACTTTAACCCACTCTGAGAGCTGTAGGTAAGGAATGATGAGTCTAGAAGCAGATAATACCCCTGATCATGTCCCTACTGGATATCTAGTACATGATACACACCTTAACCCCACCACGTGGTCTGAATGGGGCCTCTGACATTCCTAGAGGAGACTCATTCATGTAAACATTCCATGAAGGTGGGGCCATGAGAATTCTCAGACTTTCGTTTCTCTTCTCTTGGGAGACATTGTATACGAGTGACAGTATTGCCCTTTTCTTGCACAGCTACTCAAATTTCAAAACTAATTCATATATTATTTGAAAGCATTTATACTGCTGATAATACCATAAGTATAATCAAGAGAGTAATTAACCTAAAAGCAGGATGGTGAGTACTTCTGGAGGGTAGGATAAAATAGAATGTAATCAAGGACAGATTACATACAGAAGATTTCTAAGACATTGGCCATATTCTAATTCTCAACCTGGGTAGTGGGTAGGTAAGTGAGTAGATTGGTGATTACTATATAATTTATAGACTGTGCATATGTTTTATACATTCTTCTATCTATATACCAGTCAGAGTTCTCAAGAGTAACAGAACCAATAGGAGATACATGTGCATATATATATATGGTATACATAGATATATATAGAGATATATATGTATATATATATGCAGATTTATTATGGGAATTGGCTCATGCAGTTATGGAGGCCAAGCAGTCCCACAATCTGTTCTCTGCAAGCTGGAGAGCTAGGAAAGCTGGTGGTGTAACTCAGTCTGAGTCTGACAGCCTGAGAATTGAGACAACCGATGGCATACATTTTGATCTGAGTCTAAAAACCTGAGAACTGGGAGTATTCATGTCCACAGGCAGGAGAAGATGGATGTCTCAAACAGAAAGCAAATTCTCCTTTCCTCAGCTACTTTGTTCTATTTGGGCCTTCATTGGATTGGATGACACTGGCCCACAATGAGGAGGGCAATCTCCTTGACACTGCCTACCCATTTGTATGCTCAACTTTTCCAGAAACATCCTCAGAGACACCGAGAAATAATGTTTCACCAGATACCTGAGCATCCTTTAGTCTAGTCAAGTTGGCATAAAAGTAATTATTACAATAATACATATCAAAATCTGTACAAGTAAAAATAAGCAAATAAGCATCATATACTTTTCATAGCTCTTTGCTTTTACACCCAAATGAACTTCTATGAAGATCTATTTGCTTCTGTTTTACAAAATATAATAAATATCATCATCATCAAGAAAGGGTTCACATGTGACATAAACAGTACCTTTTAGAGGTCTTCAGAGAAATTCTTGAAGACTGGAATATTTAGGAAAGGCTTCTGTGATTGACTCAAGTCCTATTTGAAGGAAACCAGAGTGTGGTTGTCCTGTCCCAAGTATCAGAGCTTGTTTATTCTCCCTTTCCCCACCACAATGACAAGTACAGTTCTTAGAATATAGTAGGTGCTCAGTAAATGGAATGCCTTAATATATGTTTGAGGAAAAGACATTGCAGGCTTTGGTGCAAACACAGTCTTATCTAAAGCTATCGCTGTCCCCATGCATCCCCCTATGGACCATCTTTGTCAGCCACTTTCCAGAATTATTGATTGAAGAGAGTTCCTGTAATGAGATCTTAATTGAGTCATGTCTTTTTCTGTTAATTGACATGAGTAAATTATTCTGGATAATTTACTTATATAAATTCATATAATGTAAAAACGCATAATACAGATTCCCTAGACATTCTCACTGGCCAGCATTGCTTTTGTCACCATATATCCAAGCTTGATGATCCAAAAGAATATTTTTTATGTTTGACTAATTCTATTAAACTTAAGAATTAATACTATAATTATCTCCTTAATGTTTTTTGACTATCTCATTGTAGACAGTACTTCCATAGATGCTTCTGCTGCAATCATTATATAAAAGTGATGAGCTCAGGTCAACAGAGCAACTTGGAAGGAACCCTGGAGGGCATTCGAGTAGCTGAGTTATTGGCTTGTGCTCTGAGGTTTTATTGTGGATGCTCATGAAAAATGGAATTCGAGACCTACTGTTGACCTGAGAGCAACTAAATGTTTCTGAATGAGCCCCTTCCTCTGACTATGGGCTATGTTTATTTCCAGACTCCTCAAGTCAGTTTCAGTTTAACTCCCAACAGATATTTACATAATAATCATGGAAGGCTACTTTCACTCTTGTTGCTGTCTCATTCAAATGTTCTTTGTTTTAGTCTTATTTTTGCTATCCTGGTTGGCCTTAGCTAGTGATATGTTTTAATTATTCATCCAATAACTATTAGAAAATTATAATCATGTGCCACAAACTGTGCAAACTGTTACAGATAAAATGAAAAACAAGGCATGGAATATCCTTCCACACACACTGGAGCTTATTTTATGTCAATAAAATAATTGTGCATAATTATACTCCATGATAAATGCTTTGAAGCAAAAATATAAGGTGCTATCAGAACACATTAACTAGAGAACCAAACTCCTGTGGCAGAAATGTCATAAAGAGGAAGATTTTCTCTAAGAATATAACATTTCATACTATGCAGCCATAAAAAGGAATGAGATCATGTCCTTTGCAGGGACATAGACAGAGCTAGAGGCCATCATCCTTAGCAAATTCATGCAGGAACAGAAAACCAACGCCACACGTTCTCACTTAGAAGTAGGAGCTGAACGATGAGAATTCATGGACACATAGAGGGGGAGCAACACACACCAGGACCTATCAGAGGGTAGAGGGAGGAAGGAGGGAGAGGATCAGGAAAAACAACTAACTGATACTAGGCTTAATACCTGGCTGATGAAATACTATGTACAACAAACCCCCCCTGACACACATTTACCTATGTAATAAACCTGCACATCCTATACCTGTACCTCTGAATTAAAAATACATGTTTAAAAAAAAAACAATGTAACATTTCCTATAAAATATCAGGCTAGGGATGGGAGGAGGTAAGAAAGGAGCAGGGAAGTTCTGAACATGGAAGAATTAAAGAAGACCTTCAAAACTGGAGGTCCCATGGCAATTTCAAGGGAAGAAAAGGAGCAACATGGCTGGAGCCCAGTGATCGTGACAGGAGATGACAATGAAGATGCAGACAGGAGCCAGATCATACAGCCTGTGGGCCACATTAGAGCTATTTCTGTCAATCTTAAGATGAACAAGATGCCTGTGGAGAGTTTTAATCAGGAAAGTGACAGTCAAATTTGCACTTTAAAAGACCACTCTGTTCCTATGATGAAGAGCAGTTTTGAAGTGGGCAACATGAGTATAGGAAAAATAGTGGGTTGTTCAGTATTCTTCAAGAAAAGGTGTGGTTGCCCTGAAGAAAATGTAGCAAAGGAGTCACTTACACAGATATGAGCAAAATTCAGGAGTCAAAAAGGAAGACACAGCCATTGGTGCACCATACCACAGCCTGAAGACAAGGAGAGAGGCAGTTTCCCAAAGCCTGGCAGGGTGAGAGCACTGGAGCCAGGACAGCTGACAAAGCAAGGGATGGAGATAAACAATCTCATCTCTCCCCTTCCCATGCCCGTCTCTTGCCAGTGCTTTCTTAGCCAGACCCACTTGGAGGGCATAAGTCAAGGTTGAGGCAGAACAGGGCAGAGAAGGACAAAGACTGGATCTGGGGGAGAGGGAACAAACAGAATGACAAGCCCAAGTGGTTGACTCCTCCCATTGTTCATATGTAAAGAGGAACAGAAGTGAATGGTTTGAAGGCAAAATCAACAGGCTTTGATGATGAATAAGGAAGAAGGAGGGGCAAGGACTTCTAGGATTCTGCCTGGTGCAATGGGGTCGATACTCATACTCTGAAAAGATAAGAAAAAATAAAGGGACGGTGTGGTGATGTTGAGGTGTGAGTTCAGATCAGAACATGCTGAATTTGAAGTGCATTCAAGACCATCTAGTATGAATGTTGAATAACATTTTGGTAATCTCAAATCCACATAAACCATTAAGCTACAGTGAGTTCCTCAGGTACAGCCCCTGTTCATAACCAACCATCCCACAAATCCAAGGCATCAGTTATATGAGTTCTAGAAAAGCGCACATGAATGCATAGTGCAGTCCCTGCTTTGACCCTCATCCTAGAGTTTGGATTGAGCATCCAACTAGAATTAGGCAGCTTTATCTCCCATCTAGAATGAGGGATGGAGCAGCTAGGCCCTGAGCAACAGTGCTCACTCCCACAAAGTGATTGAAAGTCAATTTTCAAAGGTACTCCGTCTGTGAATAGAATCCAAGCACTTCTGTTCAACTATTGGGCATTAACTTGAATCGTCTTCTGTTGACTATGATAGTTCCCAGCTTGTATGTCCACAAAGTAACAGTGGTACTCAAACTGGTCCCTTAGCCAGTGTCTCCTCCATAAGCACAACTTCTTCCAGTGCCCTGTGCTTGCAGCATGCAAGGGAGGTGGTTTTAAAGTCGCCAGTGCTTTGGGATGAGGGTGGGAGTGATGGTGCTGAATGTGTTCCTCCTGTTTCCATCTTCAAGGAAGTTCCTGCTTTAATTCCACTTTGCACTGACACTCCACTCTCCATTTATAAAGGCTCTACCTCTCTATTGTATGAGACTGCAGTCATGTGTCTCAGAAAGACATTTTGGTCAACATTGAACCATATATACGATGGTAGTCCTATAAGATTATAACACAACATTTTGACTATGTCTTTTCTATGTTTAGATATGTTTACATACATGCTTACCATTGTACTACCATTGCCTACAGTATTCAGTATAGTGACATGCTGTACAGGTCTGTATCTTAGGAGCAATAGGCTGTACCATATAACCTAGGTGTGTAGCAGGCTCTACCATCTAGGTTTGTATAAGTACACTCTGTGATGGTTGCACAATGACAAAATTGCCTAACAACACATTTCTCAGAATGTATCTCTGTTACTAAATGGTGTATGACTATATTTTATAATTGTTGATCCTCTAATCAGAATCCCCGTGTGTGTGTAGAAATTCTGCTCACATCTTCCCAACTCCTCCTACCTCAAAATCAAAATCCTTGTTTATCTATGTGCCATATATGTTAATACTGTCAAACTAGATACACTAACTTCTGGCCCATTGTTCAGATCATAATTAATACACCATATCTCATGTCTGAGAAAACCAGGCCAATCACACTGGACAATAGTTACAACTGTAGAACATTAGGGAATAGTCTCATTTGGACTGGGATTTTGTAAAAAGCTAAATTGGTGGGATGTGATGGGTTGCTTACTTGCTCTGATCCATAAGAATTCTGGGCTTTAGGGAATTCAATTTTTTATAGAGAGATAGAGGGAAATATTGAAAAAATACCTGGTTGAAAAGAAGTGCATGCAAGATTTAGCGACCCCACATTTAACACAGAGCTAGTCATAGAGTAAACAATCAGTAAACTCTTGTCTAAAGATTGATCTCACAACTATAATTATATCTCATTCTGTATGATAAGAATTATGATAGAGGTAAACACAGAGTCCAGAGAAAGCCCTGAGAAGGAGCCTCAAAGTAAAATTAAGGAAAAGGGAGTGTAAGTTATGGACTATGTCCCAGAGTAACTGTTTACAGGGTGGAAAAATGATATCAAAGGGAGAGCATTACAGGAAAAGTGAAGTTTGGAATAACTGCATTGGTATAACTACTTGAAAATAAGACCTACTAATCTCTAAGACATAAATACACATGTAATGAACTAAATATTTTTGTCTCCCCACCCTAATTTATATGTTGAAATCCTTACCAAAGTGATGGTACCAGTAGGTGGGAGCTTTGGGGAGGTGATTAGGTAGTGAGGGTAAAGACTTCATGAATGGGATTAGTGCTCTTATAAAAGAGACCCAAGAGTGCTCCCTCATTCCTTCCATCACGTGAGAACACATTAAGAATACAGACTTCTATGAACCAGGAAGCAGGTTCTCACAGGCAGTAAACATGCTATATCTTCAGCTTGGACATCCCAGCCTCCAGAACTGCAAGAAATAATGCTTTTTTTCTTTAAACCACCCAGTCTATAATATTTTTTGTTATAACTGCCTCAGTGTCCTAGGGCAACACATAAAGTTGTTTTCTATGGAATATTTTAGATTATTACAATAATGCAAACCTTTTTCAGATTGTTTTATAATGTCTGATCCTCTTCTCAACTTTAGGAATGAATACAGATATTGTAAAATGAGAAACAGGATTGCATAAAAGTACAAAGGAAATTTACACTCTTGGCTATCATTGTGCAATATCTCCCCCAATTGTCAATAAAAGTAGAAAGGGAAACAAGCAAGGAGCCCATATTGTCTGACTGACCAATGTACACTACCTTTCTGTTGGTGATTGTACACAACAACATAACTAATGTTCAGGAATGCAACTTCAAGCCCATTAGGTCAGCTGTCCCCTTGGCTGGCACAGCAGCCGGTGCCCCAGAAATGATGAATAAGCATTGTTCACAATCAGATTACTATCATGGTTTGCCAAAGAGCATTTCTCTTTGGCAATAAAATATGACTTTGTTTTCAGTGTCAGACATGATTAAGTTAAAGTGTGAAGATTCCTAACCTTATCGATTTCCTTGTATCATGCTCATATTTCTCATGCTTTTCAGCACCTTGCTTGTGCCTAATTGAAGGAGACATTTGAAAGAAGAGCTACTGTTTAGGAGTCGGAAAGAATACAGGCAGGGCAATGGGGAGTAATGCTTCATGGTAAAGTTAGGATTCCAACAAATTCTAGAAAGACTAATAAATTTGCCTTTTTTCTCAGATTTGACTATTTGCTAAATAAAGATAGTTTTATGGAGATGATCATAAAATCATACAGTTGGAACAGACCTGAGGAAAGGTTTAGTCATCTTCCTTCATTTTGCAGGTGAGAAATAGAGGGTTAAATGTAGTAACATGACTCATGCAAAAATCACAGTAAGTGATAAAAATCAAAACTGAAATCAAGGTTCTTGATCTGAAAACTAGGCCTCTTTCACTTGATCGTAGACAATCTTTAATACTTCTAAGCCTCAGTTTCCTCATACATAAAATGGAGATAATAGCATATATCTTATACCTGGTTGTTGAAATTGCATGATCATAATATATGCAGAATTGCTTAGCTCCATGCTTTTTATGTAGCATCCAATAATATTAGATGTTTTACTACACTTTTAACACACGTGTTCCTTCAATATTTTTATTAGGACCTAGCCTCTTCTGAAGTCAGCAATTGAATATATGGTATGACTCAAATGTACTGAAAAGGGCCTCTTTACCAAATGTGTATTTTACATTAATATGCATAAAATCCCTCCCCCAAAGGATTTTTCTTTGGGTTAAACATTACCTTCTTTCCTAAATACATTTTTATAATGGGCACAGGCTTGTATTAATGCACTGACATCTATTAGTTTTGAGTTTAACAGATTCTTCATTTCTAATACAATATAAAGGAAGACAGGATACAATTTCTGGGGGCCTAGAAAGTGAATTGAACCTCTAAGGAGAACTCAAAGGGTAGAGGGAAGGTATTGCTAATACATCAGCAAGGCTTCCACACACATGTTGAGTACATTGCCACTTCCCAGCACACTATGCTGAATTCTATGTTCTTCAGATCACAGCTGAGACAATGGCCAGTCAGGGAAGCCTACATTTAAAGAAAAACATTGGAAAAGTACAAAATCTCCAGAGGAAGAAGGAATGGGATTCAAAGAAAGTTAGATTCATATAATAGAAGAACAAGCTCAAGAACTGGGGAAGATTGAGAAACAAACAAACAAACAGGAAGTGGGGGGTAGGATGGACTTCATCTCCTCCTTACTATATCAGAAGAGTTATTTCATAAAGCACCATGAATCCTCTTAGCATGCCTGGACAGTCATTCACCTCTTCCTCTAAAATCCATATAGCTTTCCTATGCTGAAATTTATTGCAACAAAACTTGAGTATGTATGTCTTTTACTTCTTGCCAGATATTCAGCTCCTTGAGAGCTACAGCTGTGTCTTCCTCACCTTTGTATTCCCACATGTAAGACAGCACTTGACATATGCATCTTTCTGTTGAGTGAACAAGCAACCTGCTCTGCCTAGCTTCAAAGAGCAGGACTAACATTGTGGGTCTTATTTTCAAAGATTTTTTAGCTCCCTATCAGGAAAACATTCTTAGTGCTTAGGCTCAAACATCAGTTTATATTAGCTGTTTCATAGAGAAGGAAGCATCAGTGGCTCTTCTGTCAGGGATATGGAATCCTGCATTATCGGGTAGGTTGCATAACAACTGCTAAGATTAGTTCAGGACTTTAATATTGTTACTTGGACCACTGAAATAGCCCTCACTGGGGTCCCTGTGAGGCCATTCTCTTTCCTCTCTAACCCATCCTGCACATTTCTTTTTTTTTTTTTTTTTTTTTTTGAGACAGAGTCTCACTCCGTCACCAGGCGCCAGGCTGGAGTGCAGTGGCGCGACCTCGGCTCACTGCAACCTCCGCTGCCCGGGTTTCAAGCAATTCTCCTGCCTCAGCCTCCCAAGTAGCTGGGACTACAGGCGTGCACCACCACGCCCAGCTAATTTTTTTGTATTTTTAGTAGAGAGGGGGTTTCACCATGTTGACCAGGATGGTCTCGATCTCTTGACCTCGTGATCCACCCGCCTCGGCCTCCCAAAGTGCTGGGATTACAGGCATGAGCCACCGCGCCCGGCCGCACATTTCTTTAAGAGAGATCGTTGCTAAAGCACAAATGTCATCTTCACCTGTATTTCTTGAAACCCCCCTGGATCTCATTGTCTACATCCACATTTGCTAAAGAATGTTTTTATAGAATGTTATTCCCACTGGATAGTCAAAAGATAATGGGTACTACTGTAAAGTAAGTTTGCAAAATGCCACACTCTAGTCTTCTCTTAGAGATATGGGTGCTCCCTAGTATATGCTACAGAGGGGAATTTCAAATTCTTTCTAGTCTCATCTTAATCAGAGACAATGATTTCTTTTCATTTCAACATTACCCACAGTGTCCATGTTTGTCACCTCCTGTTCTTGTCATTTGAGACATGCTATCTCCTGTGAGATGATCATTAGGGTGAGTAGAGAGAAGAGGGGGGATGGGATAAGCAGCAAGTGGAGTGGGGAGGGGGGGAGAATTTCTGGCGGGCATCAAGCAATGCTTCATAGCTAAAGAGGCTGACCCTCTGAGATTGTCTGAGACTCCACATTTGGCAACATGGATAACTGCTTGATGCTGAAACAACTTCCGCAATGCTCACTGGCACACTTCCTCTCCCTAAAAAAAATCTAGCCTTTACCACACTTTCTTTACTCTCACCAGAGCCGCTTTTCTCTCCTTCTCTCAATGGAATGCATCCAGACACTGAAAACTGGCATCTATAAGCCATAATAAAGGATAACAAAGGACCAATCAGTGACAGGGAAAGCTAACATCAAGCAGAGCTATCAGTGCTCTACAGGTGACCTGCTGGGAAGCTGCCAGGATCCCCTTTCTCAGGGTGATGCACCCAGACCCCTGCTGCTGTGGATGCTGGCTGCTAATGCCCACAGTTCTTCTCTTTTTCAGAGAATTACCCAGCATAGAACTAGAGCCATCTAGCTCTAAAGTTACACCCCTATTTATTCCTTCCCTATTGAACAGCCTGCCTGACTGACACAGCAAACAAAAGTCCAGCCCCTCACCTCAAAGTGGGGCTAGCACGGTGGTTCAATTGCTGCTCCAGAACTCTCTGTGGGATCAGACTGAAGCTGGACTCCAGCTGAGACCACATTTTCCCTTAAATTCATCCCCATACTGTTTATCCACATCCTTCCTCTTAGGAGCACTCACTCAATAACATGGCACCCAAATTTCTGTCTCAAGATCTGTTTCTAGAGAACTTAACCTAAGACAACCCCAATATGATTTGGCTGTGTGTACCCACCCAAATCTCATCTTGAATTCCCACGTGTTGTGGGAGGGACACAGTGGTAGGTAATTAAATCATGGGGGAAGTCTTTCCCATGCTGTTCTTGTGATAGTAAATGGGTCTCATGAGATCTGATAGTTTACAAAGAGGAGTTTCTCTGCACCAGTTCTCTCTCTTTCCCTGCTGCCATCTATGTAAGATGTGACTTGCTCCTCCTTGCCTTCTGCCATGATTGTGAGGCCTCTTCCGCCACATGGAACTATAAGTCCATTAAACTGCTCTTTCTTTTGTAAATTGCCCCATACAGGGTATGTCTTTATCAGCAGCAAATACACCCCCAAAAGACCAATCAGAGGCATCATTTCTCCCCAAACTCAAAGTCTTTAAAAGTAATTGTTCATGGTCTCTCTTCCTTCTGTAATATATCTTCTTCCATAGCCAACATATCTGGTAGATGACTGTTTATTGCAGTTAAATAAAGAAAAGCTGAGTCTAGTTCCAAAAATAAAACCATCTTTTAAAAGCTTCTTCCCAGGTTACTGCTTCCCCCCAGTTGCTGATGATAATATAATTATTAAAAATTATAACAATTTAAAATGCATTAATGCATTTGTAATATTTGTATTTACTCCTATAATCATAATTCTCAGGTTTTTTTTTAGTTCCAGCTCAAAGTATATATAGATTCAATACCAAAGCAATGAGTTCTCTAACCCAGAGTTCTTTGATTTATCTTCTATGGTTAGATTCTTAAATCAGCTGTTTTTTTGTTTGGTTGATTTTTTTTTTTTTTTTTTTTTTTTTTGGGAAGGATCATGGATATTATACTCCTAGATTGCTCATTAGTATACAGTCTTTATATTGAAAAACAGCTTGACTGGGTATAAAAACCTTGGATAATAGTTTCTATCATTATACAATTTTTCCTCTTATGTTCTGGCATTCAATTCTGCCATGAAGAATTTCAGACTAGCTTGATTTTTCTGCCTGGATGCCCACAGAGTCTTTCTTTCTGTTCATCAGGATATGTTTCTCATAAGCTTTTCCTAAAACACAATAGAATTTTTTTAACATTAAGATTAAGGTTTTAGTTGATTTCAGAAGATGTTATTTTAACAAAATTTTAAATTTTTCTGTGTTATATTATTCTCTTTTTTGGACTATCATTTATCATAATTTGTATCTTCTAGGTCTGATTTTCATATCTATGAAATTGTCTCTAATGACTTTCTAATTTTTTTGTTTTATTTCTTTTTCTGTGACTATTTCAAGCCTTTCTTCTGTGCTCATGGATGCTATTTTCTGTGCTGTCTTTCTTAATTCTTTAGGTCCTTAATGTGGTGACAGTTTTTGATGACCTTATTTTTTACATTTTATTGCTTGAAATCTGCATGCTTGATTCTCCTCTCAATGCAGTGTGTGTGTGTGTGTGTGAGAGAGAGAGACAGAGAGAGAGAAAGAGAGAGAGAAACGGAGAGATTAGATTTGACACCTTTTATTAAATTATCTTTTATTAATTTGATGTTTCTTTGCAACTAGTTTACACTCACTTTATTAAAAAGTATGAAGATTATATTTTTTTATTTATTTTCTTCTTCAGCTTTTTTTCTGATGTCATCAGATTTGCCTTTTGGTTTCCCATGTTCCTTTACCCTACAAGTCTTGTTTTAGGTCTTCTGCTTATGGCGCAGACGAAATTTCCTTGGAATAAGGAAAGTTCTATCTAGACCAGAGTTCTGTTGAAGCATTGGAGACAGAATGGGCAAGTATAATCTGGAGAAGCTATCAGTTTCCACTTTGGTATATTGTCTTGGAAAGCTGTTGAAGCAAATCAGCCACATTTTTTCTATTTGAGTGTTTGGTTCTGCTAAGGTTGCAGTATCCCCTTTGCATCAGCTGGGTTCACAGCAAGCCCATGTCTCACACGTCCTTTCTTTCATGATTGGCAGTTGTTGTTTATCTCTGCAAGCGACTATGATAAGCAGATTCAGAGGATCCATAAAACCTTTCAAGATAGAAGATTAGACTGGCTTTTGGAATGCTGTCATGGAGAAGATGGAAATTCTTCTCTTCTTTTTCTTCTAATTGGTGGACACTTTCATAAAGAGAAGCAAGTTAAAAATGTCCTTATGTAATCATCTTTTACTAGAATTCTATACATTGTTCATAATTCATTATACTCTTTTGCCTTGCCGTTTATTTGCTGTTACCTAATGAAGAGATACATATACTTTCTTACGTTATCTCCTGTCAATTTGCAATGATTTTTACAGATGAAAGTGGTGGCGTTTCTTGCAGTTGGTGTTTTGCCTTTAAGCAATATCCTTTATGAAGCAGTTTCTAGGAATGCATTATGTCCAAATTAAGGGTCATCCGTATTTTACTTTATTCATTTACTCACCCCTCATTCATTCACCAGATATCTATTGAGTGCCTCTGATGTGTGTTGGCCCAAATGGAAATGGAGAAAAATACACTTACCAGTACTCTATAAATCCCCTTGAGATAAAGAAAAAACTTTCAAGGAACCTGATGATAGTTTTAGAGGCTAACTTTATTTGCTCTGCATTTCTATCATCTGTAAATATTATTAGGGGATGATTATCTGCTTTGTTCCTGACCAGAGAAATTGAATTTCATGAGCTACTGATGAGATTGATTTTTCTAAGGAAAGAATATTGGTCAGTTGTTGCAGTAGAATTTTCTTTTTTCTTGGTTGTTGCATTTTGAAAGCAGAATATATGTGCTCCTGGGAAGATTTAAAGGTGTATTTTTATAACAACCCCATCACAATACATGAAGAGGAATGTAAAATAACTTCATGTAAATCTCATAGGTGAATGAGTAAGGGTATATTTTGCAGACTTCTAAAACAACTCATTCAATTGCCTGAGTTCTTTGGGGAAAATATGCCATCTAAAGCCAATAAACTTGTAAATAAGTAATAGGATAATGCAGCTATGTGGATGGAAAACATTAAAAGTGGATGATGGCTCCATGCTATGAATCTGAGAAGAACATTTGCTGCTGTTTGGGGGAATGATGGAACCAGATTTATAACTGGTCTAATGATATGTCCTATTTTCCTATAGAATGAAAGTAATTTTGTTCAGGGACTGTGATTCTGACTCTGACTCAGGGACTCAGTTGTGGAAACTGTCAATTGAAAATTAATTGGGAGGCCTGGCCTTCTTTAGATTACCAGGATGTACAGGACTGGAAATGTCTTTGTCACATGTAGATGATCACTGGGTATCTCAGACCTCTGAACCCAATTGCCTTTTTAGATCAATGTATGCAAAGTGAATGGCACTGGCCAAAGGATAGCTCAGGGTTAGTTTGCTCCCAAATAGCCAACATTGATAAAATAATTAAATTAAAGATAGTAAAATGAGGTCTCATAAACAGTTCTTCTGTAGTGTCAAATGCGATGAGGTCTAGACGGTAAGTGGCTAAGACAAGGAAAACAGTGGGAAGTTCAGTGGCTGGCAGAGTTTCTCTATCTTGATCAGGGAACCTCCTAAAGGTAGCTAAACTGTCTGTCAGCCACAGTACCTGACAAATGACATATAGAAATGAAAGAGATTTTTCCTTTTTGCAAAGGGAAAAATTCCTATCAATGAGTGATATTATCATCATAGAAAATTCAGGTCTGGAAGTGACTTTAGCACTCATCAGAGACAGTATACCTTCAATCTCTTTCACAGGCAAACCTTCTCTTCAAATAGTGTCTTAAGTTAAAGCCTAACAGATAAAAACTAATAAAACTAGAGTTGCTCAGGGCTCAGATGGGAGCCCTTGACCTTACTACCCAGCTTCTGAGTAATCAGCTGAATGGATACAGCTCCATGAAACACATTTTAAAAGCTGAGCTGACTGGAAAAGGGTCACACAATTAGACAGTGGCAGAGCTAAAACCAGTAGTTAGGCAACCTGCTTCAACGTCAATAAGCTTTACTAGCAATTTTCAAACTGTAATGTGCAAGCAAATCACCTGGAACTCTTGCTAAAATGCAGACGATGACTCCATGGGTCTGAGAGGGCCTGGGATCTGCATTTCTAGCAATCTCCCAGGTGATGCCAATGCTGCCACTTCAGGGAGGACAGTTTGAGGAACAAGAGGCCTTCTAGGACACCACATGCAGGAGGTGAGCAAGCATTCTAGAAGGAAATTTAGTCTAAATTGTTAAGTCCTCCAGCTGCCGGAAAAATTGCTGATTCAGACCTTCTGTCTTCACAATCTTAACTAATCACTACCTGAAAACAAAAGGGAGAATATAAGCAGAGCAAAGGGCAGAATTTGTCAGTCCAATGTGGCCCAAAAATTACTCCCTAAAGGATTAACATAAAAGCAATAAATAGGCCCTGCACTGTGGCTCATGCCTATAGTCCCAGCATTTTGGGAGGCCATGGCAGGTGGATCTGAGGCCAGGAGTTTGAGACCGGCCTGGCCAACACAGCAAATCCCCATCTCTACTAAAAATACAAAAATTAGCTGGGCATGGTGGTGCATGCCTGTAATCCCAGCTGCTTGGGAAGGTGAGGCAGGAGAATCACTTGAACTTGGGAGGCAGAGGTTGCAGTAAGCTGAGATCGGCCACTGCACTCCAGCCTGGGTAACAAGAGCGAGACTCCATCCAAAAAAAAAAAAAATGGCTTTTATTAGTCCTGATTGTTTTTGAAATCATAAAAACAAATTTGAAAAAATCTTGAATTTTTTAAACACTATGTTGAGGAAGGATCTACAAATGAAATGAGAGAATTCGGTGCAGACAATGAAAGGCCAATGACTGCCTATAGAAACATTGCCCAATATATGAAGCTATACCTCAGAGGTCCCCCACATTCCTTTAGTGGCTTTATCTATCTTGGCACTCACCACTTCTTAGCCTCACTTCTGCAGTCGGGTATTCACTTCACCGACTTGGATGGTACCAGCTTTCCCATTAAACTTTGGCTGTTTCATGCCCCTGCCATCAGACTCCATGTATCTTCTGAGGCAGCTGATCAAATAATTTGCAGGTTAAAAATAGCTTAATGTGTTTTCATTTCAAGATGGTATTTGGAGTCACATAATGTAATTAGAAACTGTAATGTAAATTGCTAATAAAAATATGAGTAAAATGTCTTACACACTTCCTTAAAGTCCTGATTATCATATCATGAAGATACATCCTGATTTCTCCCTTTTTTTTTTTTTTTTTTTTTTTTTTTTGAGATGAAGTCTCACTCTGTCTCACCCAGGCTGGAGTGCAGTGGCGTGATCTCAGCTCACTGCAGCCTCCACCTCCCCGGTTCAAGCAATTCTCCTGTCTCAGCCTCCCAAGTAGCAGGGACTATAGGCGCGTGCCACCACATCTGCCTAATTTTTGTATTTTTGGTAGAGACAGGGTTTCACCATGTTGGCCAGGCTGGTCTCGAACTCCTGACCTCAGGTGATCCACTGCCTTGTCCTCCTAAATTATTGGGATTATAGGTATGAGCCATCTTGCCTGGGCATACCCTGATTTCTTAATAGAAATATCACTTGAACTTGTTCATGAAATGAACAGCTCTTTTAAAGTTTAGCTTCTTCAAACCCTAAAGATTCAGTTATTACCTGTGATATCAAAAATGCAATGGAAAATAAAGTGAAATGCCATGTAATTAAGATCTCACTAAATCAATGCCAAGGATACAGAATACCCTAAAGTTAGTCAGAAAAAAAAAAGCATTTTTAGAAACTGATGGAAAACTAATTATATTAACCATTATCCACCAAAGTTGCTATAATCTCAACATAAGAAAAGTTGTTTTTTCCCCATTAGCTGTCTCTGTGGCTTTTAGGAATTCCTACAACAAATATTACCTAAAAGCTTAGCACCATTAAGTGCTAAACACCAAGAGTTCAGTTCATAAAACAAAAGTTGAAGTTTAAAAAAAAGCACAACAATGTATTGCCACAAAACAGCTCCAGTCCATTTATAGTTTTAAATGAAATGCCATCTTTTGAGTTTAATGTGGTAAATCAGTTTAAACTATTCAGAAGCCTATATTTGGTATTGCTTTCTTGTAATTTGGTAAAGTACAAGCAAAGCATTTGAATAATAAAAGAGAGGCATTTTCTCCCCCCAATACTACATTAAGTAAAAGCAAATCACTGATATAATCCTGTTTCCATGGGAACCTAAGCATAGAGCCAGTCTAATAGAAGGCATTTCTCCTAGTATACATATTTTCCCCTTTTTCCTTAAAAATGTACTTTTGATGGCTGTCCAAAGGCTAAAGAGTAAGAGCTAAGAACAAAATCATCATCTTTGTTCATCTTTTCCAGGACTGAGAGAGCTGCAGAAGTAGCTAAAACAGAAAACAGCAGAGTTTCATCACAGCAGGGCTGGAGCAAAAGCTGGCTGGAAGAATGGACTTTGCAAGGGAGAAAGAAAAGCCTTAATGAATCTTATTCTCTGACTGAAATTTGGAGATTAAATTCAAACCTCTCAACCTCATCACAATTTATCTCTCGAATTTGTGTATAGCAGCCTGGTATAGCGTAATGTCTTCCTCCCATTCCCACCATTTTCAGCTAGAATGTAGTCATTCTAGGGAACTCTCTTTCTGGAACAGTTGTTCTAAGTGTTGTTGCTGAGCTAGTAACATCTGCAGCACCTGGGAAGATGCTAAAAATGCAAATTCTTGGGCTCCCCCCTCAGATCCACTGAATCAGAGACTTAGGAGGGTGGGGCCCAGTAAGCTGTGTTTTAACAAGCCCTCTGCATGATTCTAATGCATGCCGTAGAATCACCAGTTGTATATTTACATGAACAGAGAATTCTGGGAGACAGAGACTTCACCATGGAACTAAGTGACTCTCAGCATGCAGAAAGAGTAGCTATAATTAATGTTTCAGCCTCTTGCAAAAAAGGCCTTTCCCACTCTTCTCTTCACCATTGCTGTCTCCACTCCTCAGTGGTTTTCACATCCCCCAAGTTCCCAGTGGGAGCCAAGTTTGAGGCAAAATCTTTGGTGCTGAAACACAGCTTAGAGCTTAAGTTAAATCCTGAGGGCATGTGGAATGTCAATGCCTTAAGCTTTTCTGGTCTCAAAATAACTTAAATTCCTGGAAAGAATCAAGGAAAACAGAGAACTAAAAGTGAACTGTGAATTTTTGAGGATGCTAAAATTCAGTTCTAATTATAGGGTGGTTTTGAAGGTGTTTCTAGGAGGTAGGATTATAGAGTGGCAAGAGCATTGGCCTGAGTTAAGGAGACCCAGGTCTACTCCTGGATTTGCTTCTAATCACTTAAGGGCTCTGATCTCGGTTTTCTTATCTATAAAATGAGTGTAGTAAGAGTGTCTACATCACAG
Source organism: Ateles fusciceps (assembly GCA_036589455.1). Taxonomy (NCBI): domain Eukaryota; kingdom Metazoa; phylum Chordata; class Mammalia; order Primates; family Atelidae; genus Ateles; species Ateles fusciceps. The sequence continues at coordinate 6,213,094 of JAZHEH010002982.1, read as the reverse complement.
AGTTGGTGGGGAGATTAGATGCTTCAATCCATGCATCTAGTCCAGGTTCATCACTGAATATATATTAGCTACAAGTGCTTAGTATCAGCTAACCACAAGCAAATTATTTCATCAGATTAGGCCACAGATTCTTTCACATCATGATGGAGGTAGAATGTGTTCCACTGAATTTTAGGTTTTCTTGAAAGCTCCTCAGACTTAACCTTGAAGAAAGAGAAAGACAGTGAAGGGAAAGAATGATGCCTTGGGTAACACAATCCCTGCTTTTCTTTTGATTCAAACTGTAGTAGCCAGGTTTTGTGTATTTTATGCATTTAGAGCCAATTTTACTTGACTGAAATATAAATGGGGGGAATAATTATGTTGATTTCTTTAAAGTTTCAAAAACACTGGGCCAGATATTCTCAAGATCTTTTTGAGCTCTGAAGTCATTTGATTTTCAATGAGTATATTAATTCACCTGTCCTGAAATAAGAAATTCTCAATATAAAAATATGCTTTACATAACTGAAAGGACAAAATCATGCCTCTCTTTCCAAAATACAGATACAAGAAGAGGTCTTAGCTAGTTATATAATTTAATCCTTTCTATAACAATTCCAAAGCTTTTATTTTGTCTGTTTCTTCTTCTTCCTTTCTTCTGTTTTTCTAAATCCTCAGATATTAAGATACATTTGGTCTAGTGAAGGTCAACTTCTTCATTCTCAAATTGAGAGACCATATATAAAAGGACAAGGTGAAGTGAGAATGAAGAGGGAATTAAGAAAAGAGATTGTTTCATATGAAAATGGGAAATAATAATCCCACTGTGAAAAGAAGAGCCTTGTAAATTATGGAGGAAATTTCTCTCTCCTCATCTTCCTCTTCTTCTTTTTCTCCTCCCTTCCCATTCCCCCCCTCCTACTACTTTTCTTCTCCTTCTTCACTTTAAAAGGTATCCCAAACAGTAAAATGCAACTCCTTGAATGGGCAAATGTTCAATCAATTATCTGCATTTTACATAATGTCTATTTCTAATATTTCCTCTACAGCGGTGTTTGAGGCTGGTCAGAGGTGCCGGCATTCCTCAACAGGGACGTGGCATCAGGCAGTCCCTGACCCTTGATGAGGACAACATCTACACAGGCCTGCTGCTGGCACCTGGGAAGTTTGCACATCTTACAAAACTCAAAATTCAGTTCTAAATATGCTCATGCTTTGTTGATGGTGAATTAGTACTCTCTTCATGCATGAAGGAGAAAACTCTGGCTAGCTTATGATATGAAAAGGTAAAATAATGTACTTGTTTACGTGCATAGCATTGTGCTAGGAGAGGGAAATATTTTCTTTCATCTGTGCCTGCTGTATTCAGCACTTTCATGTATAGTATCACAATACTTACAGGAGTTTTACAGATAAGAAAACAGAGACCATGAAATTGTGTACCTCATCAGGTGTGTCTGACTCACACTAGGCTCTCTAAGGGGCACACCAAAGCAGAAAGTACAGTTTCTGTGTCACCAAGTTTGTGAGACAAATGAACATCCATGAAATCCATAAGTCCTAAAGTAGGTGTAGAGATGAGCAGGGAGGAATGGTTATTTTAGTAACAATGAGAAGTCCGCATATGAAAGGTGAAGGAAATTGGTTGGGTCTTGTAACCTGGAAAAGACTCTTGAAATAACAAGCCTAACACCATGGTCCCCTGGTTACATAACTAACATCAGGGTTCACTTATTCAGAAGAAGATCATCTGAATTATGTTTCATGAGAAGGCTGAAGCTATATGAAAGGCAAGAGCAGCCTTACTATGCTATTTTCTTATTTCTGTACTTTTTTCCAAATAAAAGTAACTCTTCATTGATGTGTTCAAAGACAATGATTTTGTCAGAATAATTATGAGTCTCATCTCCACAGGCATCTGCAGATCTTTACAGATTATCATTTTCATAGTTACCTTTAAAGGTAGATGCTGAAATATAACATTTTCTAGCAAGAGAGAACATTTATGAAAACTCATCATCTGGAAACAATATAGGGCAAGAAGCAATTTGAAGCTCACAGACGGCGTATGCCTGGAGGAAGTGTTCTGTGCTGGGGTGATGCCATCATGCCTATACTGCTCGTTAGTTCGGGATCACTTTGTGGATCAAACTTGCAGGAGAAGTTTGAGTTACTGGAAGGTTTGGGAGCCAATGTGTGTTAAGAGCTGATGGAGACATATCTTGTGTGTCTTCCCTTTCTACCAATCATTAGACAGCATCTTTACAAATAATTAGTTCGATTTGACTGGGAGTGGTTCAGAAGCTGAGCTGAGATCTTGGGAAATGTGTAACTCCAAGGTTTATTTGGGCTCCCCCTGATATCAGCTACATATTTTTCCATACATTTGTTCTGTTTTGTTTTTATCTGCTGTACTTTCAGAGGACAGTGTTCAAAAATAGCCAGTTACTTCTTTCCAACTGTTTTTAAATTGCTCATTTCAGTGCAGGAATAAATGGGCAAATGTCAAAAGCCTACTCTGACAGTTCTGTTTGTATTTAGCACAACGTTGGGGAGGCCAATTACGAAACTGTTTACTGTGCTCCGTAAGCATGTCTTTGTCAAGGCCTGAGTTCCTGCTAAGTCTTTCTGCACAAAAGAATATTCAAGGCTAAATATAAAAAGCAATCGATGGTATGCCGAGTGCAAAGTAGTATGCATTAGACATATATCCATATGTTTATACCTATTTATCTATATCTATATGCCTATGTTGATAGATTTATTTATCTTTGGTATAAGCTCGAATTCTTAGTTCTCACTCTCATCCTGTCTTCAACAGAAGAGACCATTCACTAAGCCTTTGACCCAGGGATGCCCATCATCACTGAACAATGCGAAGCTGTAATGCCTTTTGTGTCTAATGCTTTAAACCATGTATTTAAGCTCTTTGTAACTAAGAAGGTGTTTTCATCAATTTAAATTAATAATTACAAATCAGTCTGTGATTTTGCATCTAAATTTGTGTTTGGGTGTAAAATAGTCACTCCACTATAGTCCAGGAAGTGACATGCATCACTGTGAACCTCTTTGATGGTCCAGAACAGAGGAAATCCTAAAGGCAAACAGTGGAAAAACCAAAGAATGTCTCAAAGAACAGTGCAGAGTGGTGATAAGGAACCTGATATTTACTGAGCACCTACTATATATCAGCAGGCTTAGTATTTTACTTACATTAAGCCATTTAGATTTTTTTTAGACAGAGTCTCACTCTGTCACCCAGGCTGGGTGGCACGATCTCGGCTCACTGCAACCTCCATCTCTCAGGTTCAAGCGATTCTCCTGCCACAGCCTCCTGAGTAGCTGGGATTACAGGCATGCACCACCACACTTGGCTAATTTTTGTACTTTTAGTAGAAATAGGTTTCACCATGTTGGTCAGGCTGGTCTCGATCTCCTGACCTTGTGATCCACCTTCCTCAGCCTCCCAAAGTACTGGGATTACAGGTGTAAGCCACTGTGCCTGGCCAACACATTTAGTTTTTACAACTAGCCTGTGAGGTATAACAATTCTCATTTTCTGATGAGAAGACCCAAGTTGAGGAAAGATAAGAAAGTGGTGAAAGGCCAGATATTGCAAAGTCTCTATTCATATCCAAATTGCATGACTAAAGCTTGTGCTCCACTCATTCTACAAATGCTTCTGAAGCCCACCAGGCAGAAGAATCACTGTAATTTCTGAGTTCTCCCTTATAACTCCTTGAGTCTTCTCAGCTTTCTCATCACCCCCCAGCCAGTTCTCTCCTTTCTCTGTTTTGCTGCATTTCTTTTATTTTCACTCTGCCCACCAAGTCTTTCCCCACCACAATTCACCCATAAGAAGAAACAGAAATAGTTTAGGTTTTTTTTTAAGTTGTATGTTTCCTCTACAAAATAAATGAAAGAACAAACCAGTAAGCAAACATATAAGAGGGAAATGTCTATATTTCTCTCAACTTACTTATATAGCCCTTCTAGGACCATAATGCCTTATAATCTTTCTGCATTTCCAAATTAGCATCTGATAGTATTCACAAATGACTACCTTCAAATATCCTACACTATCAAATCTTCCCTTATTATCAGCAAATCATCCAGATTCACAGAGAAAGTAGAGTTCATAGACAGGAGTCCTCTCAATGCCTATTATTCTCGTCATTTCCTTAGACATATAAAGAGGGATCACCAAGCTGGGGCAGCCGTATGGAGCCCTACGCCACCTCCTTCAGGTCATACCCAGGGTCCATCATGGGACTGCTATTTCCATCAGGGACTTTGGGGAAAAGCAGTTCAGAATTTAATCTCCAGGCCTGCTACTCTCAAACATATAACCTTATATAAATTATTCAATTTCTCTACTAACTGAACTCATTTCTTAGTTCAGTTTATTCAAATAAAACTTCTTCCTTACAGGATTGTTTTGGTGGTCCAATGTAAGAAAGGAATAATGGAATTATTATTAAAGTACATACATAGTTGGAGTACTTTTCAGAAACAAAAGCCCACTGAACCTAGTTCAAATCAAAGAGAGAGTTCCCTGGAACACTATCAGAGCATATGGCAAAACCACAGAGTTTAAAGGATTTTGTGGCATCTCGGAGTACTGAAGAGGGTGAAATATATATAGCTCATTTCTCTGTCTTGAAACTTAGTCTCTTATTTCTGGATCTCATTTCTTATCTGCAATCTCTCTCTCTCTCTCTCTCTCTCTCTCTCTCTCTCTCTCTCTCTCCCTCCCTCTCCCCCCCTCCCACCCCCCCACCTGGAGATCTCTGTCTCTTGATATTTGACTCAAATTACCTATCCTAGCTAAGTCCACCTTATCTCTAATTTAAGCATACATAATTAATTTTAAAAGCCCTTGTTTCTGAATTTCATATTCTCAAGGGAGAAAATCCATTTGGTCCAGTTTGAGACAGGTGTCTACCATAGTTCAATGAACCAGGGATGAGATGGAGGCAAGCTAACCTGACTCAGTCGGGGCTGTGGGGGCTGTGGGAACAGTCTCTCTGAGAGGAGGATATAGACAGGCTAGATAAATGAAGATCTGCCTTATTCCTCTCATTATCATCACTAGAGGCAAGGAGAAAACACAACTTAGATGCTCTGATTCAGGCATGGTGTGGTATACTTCCCACTTAACCCAGTATCCTTTTACTGGTACATTAAGCCCTGTAAGAAAGAGAGTAAATCCACATGAAGGCTTATAATCAAGAGTTTATAGCAATAGCATTCCTAAAGCCAAAAATCAAAACAACCAAAATGTCCATCAGCTAGTGAATAGACAAATTGTGATCTATTCATACCATGGAACATTACTAAGCAATAAACAAAATATTATTACACTTAACATGATTCAATCACAAAATATATGCTAAGTGAAAGAAATCAAATGTAAAAATCTACATATTTGATGTTTCCATGTATATGGGATCCTAGAAATGACAAAACTATAGTGACAGAAAACAGAGGAGTGGTGGTCTGGGATTGAGAATGGGAGCGAGGAGCTGATTGCGAAAGGACATGAGAAAATGTTTTAGGGTGATGAAACTATTTTATCCCTTAATTGTAAGGAAGTTTACCTGACTGCGTACAATTACCAAAATCCATCAAATTGTACATCAAAATAAATACATGTTATTGTATGCAAATTATGCCTCAAAAAGAAGAGAAAGAAAAAGAGGAGGGAGAGAGGAAGGGATGAAGAAAAAGAAGGAAGGAAGGAAGGAAAGAAAGAGAAAAGGAAGGAGGAAGCAAAGAAACAAAGAAGAAAAGAGACTGCCATTTCCAAACTCTGCCTGCCATTTTTTCAGGTGAGTCAACGTATGTCAATTACTATGCTTATGGATACACGATTGCTACTAATAAAAACTTTTTATTGAGCAATTACCATATGGCAGAAAGTATGATAAGTAACTCCTTTATATGCATTATTGAATTTAATTCTCACAGCAACCCTGCAAAGTAGGGGTTATTATTCCCACTTCAGATATCAAGAAATCATTGTTCAGAGAAGCTAAGTTTCTTGCTAAAATTGCCAGGTTAAGTAGTGGTAGAGCTAAGATTCCAAATCAAGTCTGCCTCATTGCCAAGCCTCTGTTCTCAATTGCCATCCTTCGAGAATTAATCCAATATCATTCCCAGATACTACCTCCAATTGTGATCATCATATGGGTTAAAAGAAAGAAAAACCAGCAAAATCATAGTGATACTAGATTTTTAAGCCAGGATCTGAATCATGTTGTTTCTGGTGCTCGGTAAGCTGATTCTAAGGTAGCTGAATAGTATCTCTTGTTATGTGAACTATAACTGTATATATATCACAAATGGTGTAATCTTGTTTGTGTGATGTTTGTAAAAGGTGGAATGTTTAAAAAATTGTTTCAGAAAAATTCAAATGAAAACTGAAGGCCAGGCATGGTGGTACACGCCTGTAATCCCAGCACTTTGGGAGGCTGAGGCATGTAGATGCATTGAGCCCAGGAGTTTGAGACCAGCCTGGGCAATATGGTAAAACTCTGCATCTAAAAATAACTATAAAAATTAGCTGGGTGTGGTGGTGTATGCTTGTAGTCTCAGCTATTCAAGAGGCTGAAGTGGGATATCACTTGAGCCCAGGAGGTATAGGCTGGTGCAGTGTGCCAAGATCACATCACTGTACTCCAGCCTGGGCAACAGAGTGAGACCCTGTCTCAAAAAAAAAAAAAAAAAAAAAAAAGAGAGAAAAAGAAAACTGAATAATTCAGATCCACTGGAGCCTGACCCAGAAACCATTGCAAAATGCTTGTCAACTCTCAGCTCAGCTGAGGGTTACTTTGTAGATCAGTCACATGAAATGTATAGTTTTTAGTATGTCACCAGGCTTGAAGGTACTTGGTCTATATAGTCAGAGTGGATTACAAAAATCACCACAATTATTTGTGTCATAGGAGGGGAGGAGAGCTGTCTTTGTGAAGCAGGATACTTACCCGAGCCCTTCACAGGTGGGAACTGGAGTGTAGGGTGCTAGAATGAGCTGCTCCTTTGGTGCTGGAAGAGTCAGACTCCACTAGCTTGGCCCTGCTGCATTCTACCTCTCGTGAAAGATGGAGCACAAGTGAGTGGGTACAGGAGCCAGGGTGAGTGTTTTTGGGTGCCAGCAGGAGCAAAACTTTGTGCAGACCCCACAGTAGTATCTAAGGGGGTGCCCATAACCCCTGAAGCCCTAGAAGGAGTGCTATAGTACCCTTTTCAGTGTTGCTGTCCATGGATGGCTGGATGTCTTAAGTGTTAACAGCTCAGTGGAGGGTCAGTGTGACAGCCTTTTGTACCCACACTCATGGCACCTGAGTTCTTGTCTGGCATCCGGGAGGAATGAGGTCACATGAACAAATTAGAGATGGTGGCTCTCAGAGGGAAGGGGGGTGGAAAGGGGATGGAGCATGAACAGCCAGATTCCCCTCCAAAGCTATGTCATCAGGCTCTCCCTCTGAAGTCAAGTCACTTCTCTCTGACATCTCACCGCAGTCTTCCACATTCAGTTGCTTCTCCTCTCTGTCAGCTAAGTTCTGGGGTTTTTACAGGCACAGGATCAGGGGTGGAGCAGGCAATGGGTGGTTTTGGAAAAGGCAATATTTGAGCAGGAAAACAAGGATATATGTTCTCATTTTGGGCCGTGGTTCCAGGCTTGAGGTTGAAGCCCTCGCTGGGGACCCGCCTTCTTCTGCCCAGAATTCCCCTGCCTCCTGTCCCTATTATTTGCATGCTCTATCAACCACGAAGTATTTAATGAGTTTTTACTAGGAGCCAAGACTTCTTTGGAAAGAAAGTAGAAGGAGGCATATAAACCATTTCAAGATATCTTGCTATGTAATTGCTCAGAAAAAAACTAACATGCATGAAATCGACACAATGGTTTTGAATACAGCTGCCATATAAGTTCATGGATAGAAGAAAACAGAATGAGCTGGAAGAGTCTGAGAAGACTGAAGGGAAGGGCAGCAGACTGCAGAGAGAACAGGGTATGGGGCAGGCAGCTGGCTTTGTGTCCCAGCTTAGTGACTTCATGACTGTGTCACTTAGGTGGCTTACTCCTTTGTGTCTCAATGCCCTCATTTGTAAAATGAGAATGTAGAACTACCTTATACAGTTTGAAGGAGTTCACGACATGCCACCTCAAAATATGCTATTTGGGCATATTGATTACTTTGAGTTGCAGACACTTGAGAACAGCAGATGCAGGATGGGATCTCTGACCTCCCTTTTGCTACCTAAAAATGGGCCATTAAAAAAAAATAGGAAATTTCATTTGAGAAAGGTGCCCTCCCTGTACCAAGAAAAGAGGAACACTCTTAACACCAGAGACTGGGAATCAATGCTAAAATGAATCCGTTCAAACAAGCTTACTGAAATATCCTTTATCTTCCATTAGTTTCCCCAATATGTCTGTTAGTTACTTCTTCACAATTTACTGCCGATAGTCCAAATCCCTTTGTCTTATCACTTCTTTACAAACTTATCCTTTCTATGCCTAAAAGGTATATAAGCTGCGTGTTCTGGTCACTTCTTTGGGTCTATTTTTTTTATAAGGACTTCCATGTATATGTACAATTTTATCAAAATATGTATGCTTTTTTCCTGTTGATCTGTGTTATCTCAGTTTAATTCTTATTTTTATTTATTTTTTTTTTTTTGAGATAGAGTCTTGCTCTGTTGCCCAGTGGAACAATCTAAGCTCATTGCAACCTCTGCCTCCCAGGTTTAAGCTATTCTCCTACCTCAGCCTCCTGAGTAGCTGGGACTACAGGCACCCACCACCATGTCTGGCTAATTTTTGTATTTTTAGTAGAGACAGGGTTTCACCATATTGGCCAGGCTTGTGTCAAACTCCTGACCTTGTGATCCACCCACCTCGGCCTCCCAAAGTACTGGCATTATAGGCATGAGCCATGGCACTCAGTCACATCAGTTTAATTCTTATGCACATCAGTTTAATTCTTATGTACTGCCAGAGACCCTAAGATTATGGAGGAAGAATCGCCCCCACCATAGCTTGATGTCAACATTTAACAACATACACATGACGTGTGTTGAGAATAGTGGCTGGCCTATTGTGAAGTCTCAATGAATGTAAGCCACTTTGTTATTACACAGGTGGAAATTAAGGTGAAACTTAAAGCTCAGTAAGGTATAAAAAAGAAAGAAAAAGAGGGTGGGGTGAGTACTCTTGGGAAAAGCAGTAGGATAAGGCAGGCAAAGAAACAATGATAGCGGGTGAGGAGAAGGGCTTAGTTTCAGACTAGAGTACTTTTCATGATGAGAAGGGGCAGGAAATTAACATGAGATCAAGTGGAGCAAAACTGAGGACGACCTTCAGATCCAGAAAGAGAAATGTGAATTATACACAAGAGCAATAGAAAATTGGTTCTTAAAGAAGCAATTGCTAAAAAAAAATAGTGTTTAAAGAACATTTGTCTCATAGTGACATATAAGATGAGTTGGAAATAAGAATTGGCAAATAGACGATGAAATAGAAGCCTATTGAAGAATCCTGTGTACGTCAACAAAATTCTAAACTTCAGGACTGATATAAGAATCGAAAATTTACCCATCAAAAATCACCCCATACCAGTCCTAAGTTATAGAAAGACTACAACTACTTATCGTGACAGTGGGGGAGGTAGTAGTGCCTGATTCTGTAACAAATGACAAAGAAAGTAGAGGATTCGCTTTACTACATTTGGTTAAAATATATCTATTCCAGCAATCAAGGTAAGCTCTTTACTACTTGTCATTTTTTCCCCCACATAGGCATTCTAAAATATATAAGCAATCCTCTACAGTGCCCCAAAGCTATGTAAAAATAGAAACTCATGAATAATTATAAAAACAAAAAAGCCTTTCTAGTGTCTTATTTTTTATGGTACAAAGTCTGACAAAATCCAGCATAAAAAGTAAATAATAGGAGAGCCCAGTCAATCTCAGCAAGCTTTACAATCGCCTGCAGCATTTTGAGATTTTCCAACCAGAATTCATGTTTCTGTGTGACGCTTACACTTGTCTTAATTCTGCACCCATCCCTCTTCCCTTGCTGTCCCACAACCAGTGTAATGAAACAATATATTGTTTCAGATATTTATCTCCTTTCAGGATAACTTGTTTTCTCAAATTTGGGGCATTTACCCCAGAATCAATGTTGACTGAGTCTCAATTCAGTATGCTAAAACCTCACAAAATGCATCTCCACTGATATATCAATATCAAGGCATTTGAATCTCTTGACCTTTTAAAAGAAATGACATAAATTATAGTCAGTCAAAACTCCCGAACTGTATACCCAGGTTATAGAGTATGTGCATTTCATAATAAGATACTGAAGACCAAATCAAGCCACTTTCCAGTCATTTCTAAGATGAGCACCTCCCTCTATCAAGGAAAACCACTGTCCCAGTTAGTGTTTCTGATCACAGAGCAAATATCACAGATTTACTGACTGTGCACATTCCTTTTTCTATAAAGTTGGGGTGAGTCAAGTAACACTTAAAGCCTCTGTACATGAAGCCGCATGCTATTGGTGATTTTTCAGAGCCATTGCAAAGGGTGCAGCAGCCAAAAGCATCTTGAACAGAAGAGCAGTCCAAGTTAAATCCATTTTTGGAGCTCTTACCCATCTATCTCTACAGTCTTCGTTGGGCCCTTTATACGTCACACATATGCACTAGCACACTTACACAGACACATGCACTTTTATGTTGTCTTCTGTGTCTCAAGCTGTGGTAAAGGCCTTGGCCTGACCTATTCCACAGTATTCCGAAATCCTCTCTTTTAAGTAGAATTCACATTTAGTCTGATCTCAATTTGCATAGAAATCATACATTTAACATTTTCAAAAATTCACGTGAAAGTATGAGTCACTGGATGCTGGGTTTAACCTTCAGACATCCCAGGGATATCTGAATTCAGATACAAGTCTCCACTAACCTAATGACTCTCCATATGGTAGAATGTGTGGGAAGATATTTTGATTGGAGTGTTCTTGTGGGCACCGACATGAGAAAGAGGGTCAGCCAGTTGGCATTCCAATTCTGAAAGAAAACAACTCAAAATATAGTTACTTAACTAACTCACTAATTTTGTTTAGAACAGTGACAACGGACTTATTACTTATCCATTACTATTTTGGAATCTCTCTTAAGCTTTGCCATATCCTAAAATGTAATATATATATTTTTTAATTTTTAACAAAAGAAATATATGTCTACATACTGGTAACTGTATTTATACAGGAGATATGTTCATGAACTAGTCTTATCTATATTAAAATTTCATAAGTAGCAATCCAGTTTAAATGTTTGAACAATGCTTGTAATGGAACCATGTTGAGTACAGAATACAAACTCTCTCTCTCTGACATGGATTCACCAAAAAGTTTCACAGAATATCAGTCTTCTGGCCAGGCGTGGTGGCTCATGCCTCTAATCCCAGCTACTGGGGAAGCTGAGGCGAGAGAATTGCTTGAACCCGGGAGGCAGGGGTTGCAGTGAGCCAAGATTGTGCCACTGCACTCCAGCCTGGGTGACAGAGTGAGACTCCATCTCAAAACAAAACAAAACAAAACAAAACAAAACTAAACTAAACTAAACTAAACTCTGACTTTCTAGAGCTTATTTTCTAGAGGGAAGAAGTAGACAATAAACAAACAAACATGACCAGGCCTGGAGGCTCATGGCTATAATCCCAGCACTTTGGGAAGTCAAGGTGGGTGGATCATGAGGTCAGGAATTCAAGACCAGCCTGGCCAAAATGGTGAAACCTCATCTCTAGTAAAATTAATAATATAAAATAAAATACAAAAATTAGCTGGACATAGTGGCACCCACTTGTAATCCCAGCTACTCAGGAGGCTAAAGCAGGAGAATCACTTGAACCCAGGAGGCCAAGGTTGCAGTGAGCCGAGATTGAGCAACTGCACTCCAGCCTGGGTGACAGAGTGAGACTCTGTCTCAAAATAAAAAAGAATATCAGTCTTCTTTTTTCTCATATGAATCGTATCCTCACTTTAATAGTGTTTGACCAGATGGAAAGACACCTTCGTCATCAATTATTTCCCACTATGCTTTAGGGCTGAATATGTACTTCTGAGTAATATTTTATCATATGACACCTGAGATACAGCTTCATGAGCATGAGAGTTGCAAAATGAAATTGAACTGCTCTAGCACCAAAGCAGTAAGCAAGATGACAGATATTGATTGTGCCCCAAGAGGTAATGTAGGCACCTAATGGGGCGTAGTAATGTACAATGAATCATTAGAATATTATTTTAAATTTTCCATTCACCTGGGGGGATTGCTAATGGGGTATTTCACCTTCAAGTTACTCCTCCGCCTCTCTAGTCTAGGAGATCGCTTGATAAAGGTCATTTAGAACATGGCAGGTTTTTACCAGCTTTGGAAAATTACTGGTTACTTTTTAGGTCCCAGGGAGCAGACGTCTGTATTATGAAGATAACAGATTTTTTTAGAAATATATTCTTGTTTATCAAAACACAAAGGATGGGACATTTTGCAAGAATTAGACAAATAATCACACAATAACTAGTATTCATTGCACACTCGCCATTGCTACTTGGAGAAGTGCTTCACATACATTTCCCTAATGTCCACAATAATCCTCTAAAGTAATGATATTCTTATTTGTGCCTTAAGGCAGAGGTCACTGAGGCAAATGGAGGTAAATGTACTAGCCTGAGATGTTCACACAGTAAATGGTAGAGCCAAGGTGAATACTCAGATTTTTCTGTATCTGGGAACCATGCACTTTTTAATTACTATATACTCCTTCCTAAAGAAAGCTGAGACCTGGGTAATTCATTAGTAAGTTCAGTGACTGTTTATCTTTGTAACTATAGTTCCCACCCTAAAGGAGGTTACATAGGCCAACCTCCCAGTCATAGCTATGAAGTACGTGGCAAGTGTTCCCAGTGCCTTTTCTGTGGCCCTCCACTCTGAGGCATTCATCATTGTCCTTTGCTGCCCTTAGCTGTTGACAGTCTCCCATGGAGAACCCCACACACCAGACAGACTCCTGCTTTCACCTTCCTTCCAACCAAATGACCTGTATTGAGCTTCTTCTCTCAGGATATTCCAAACACAAAGTGTTTCAGATTCAATGTTTTTGTTTGCTAGTACATCAAAACTATCTTTTTTTTCAGTCTTGCCCTCACCCTATATTCTTTCTGTTTTTTATTTTTATTTTTTATTTTTCTAGATCCTGGAAGCCACTCAGTATCTTACTTTGCTCTTAAGGCACCTGTCATCTGAAGAAAGCAGTGTGGCGTGGTAGACATGTCTTAGCTTTTGCTGCCATTAGGCTGACTGGGTCCAAATCCAATTTCTGGAACTATTTAGAAGAGAATTGGGGCTAAACTGATCTAATAACTTTGATATAATGCTTCCAAATTAGCATTTTATCAAGGCTTTCCAATACTTAACCCTAATAGAATCAAGCAAAGTTGTGAAAATTTCAGAGATATAGATATTTTGATACCACAAAGCTCTTTGTCATCTTATTTCATGTGGGCAAATGTGCATTACATGTACACTAAATACAGACCTAATTCAGCAAATTATCTTCCGGGATTTGTTCAATAGGGTAACTACAAACCTCAGGGACATGATCAGAGCTCCTCATGAATCCTTTAATTTAGTCAATGGAATGAATCCATCCTAAGTGTCTACTGTGTGGCAGGCTTCTGTTAGTTTCTAGAAACTCCGCCGTGGCCAAGGCATATTCTCTGCTTTCAGGATCTCTCTGTATTGTGCAGAAGCAGCATAATATGTGCTGTGATAGAAATGAGAAAAGACCTCTGAAACACAGAGGAGGGAACCCTAATATTCTCAACAGCTGGGCAACAAGGAGAGGGGTCAGTGAGTTCTCCCAGAGGAGGTGACAACAGATGAATCCTAAGTTCTGAGTGAGAGTTTGTTCTTTAGAAGCTTTGCAATTGTATGATCACCAAGAGAAGTTCCAATTGGCAATAGAAAATTTCCACAGGGGTGGAGAATTGGTTCATATTGGGCTTCATTTAAGGAAATTTATTTTAAATAAGCATCGCAAGAACCAATCTACAGGATGATAAGTTTTCATTCCATAAAGGTGGAAGATGTCAGATCTATTCTCACTGCTTTTTCAGAAGTCCTTCTTGCTACCTTGCTTTAATCTACTTATTAAAGCTTTTAGCTACCTTCCTGAACTGATGGATACTTGGGATTACTTCCAGACACTAAGAAAAAGGTGAGTCCTATTTTGTTAACCTATGGCTCTCCTTCACAGCCCAGTTACTGCTCTCAACCCCTGCCCCCTCAAAAAGTCTTTTAAAAGCATATTGTGCTAACATTTTATTGGGAGATGGAGCAGTCCCAAAAGAGCAGGAGTGAGGGAAAAGGAGTGTAAGGGAAAACAAATATAATGGAGTGTATTATAGAGTTGTCCAGCTTAGAGAGACTAAGCTATTTGCCTAGCCTTGCAGCACATCTTCACAGAGGCCAGCTGCTGCTATTATAACCAGGGAGAAGAAGGGAGAAAAACATGTCAACACGTTCTAATATCCCTTGTTCAAAGTTCACTCCAAAGGGTGTTAACTCCCTGCCTTTCTGGATTACACATGCATGAGGAGTGAGCATGTGCCCTGGTGTCTCATATCTTAGCAGTCATTGAAAGGCCCCAAGGTGGGAGCAAGAAGTGCAAAGCATGAGAATGAAGTTGGCCACTGTTGCATCATACCCACAATACGTACAGCTGTCAGGGATAGCTGCCACCATGAACATGTCAGTTTGTGGCAGCAAAAATTTGACTTTGAGATTATGGGATTTGTCTTTCTGTACCTGCTTATTTCATTTAGCATATTGTCCTCCAGATCCATATGTGTTGCAACAGATAATAGGTTTTCTTATTCTTTAAAGCTGAATAGTATTCCATGTGTATGTATACCACATTTTCTTTATCCATTCATCCATTGATGGGCACTTAGGTTGGTTCCATGTCTTGACTATTGTGAATAGCTGCATGGACATGAGAATTCAGGTGCTGCAGCTTGAGTGTCTCCTCTGAAATTTATGTTGAAACTTAACTGTAATTTTAACAATGTTGAGAGGTGGGACATTTAGGTGATGATTGGGTCATTAGGGTCCCTCTATCCTTCTGAATGGACTAATGTCATTATCATGGGGTTAGTTATCACAGAAATGGGCTCCTAATAAAAGAATTTGTTTGGCCTGATTTCCTCCCTGTCTCACATGCTCACTTGCTTTCCACCAAAGGGCAATGCAACAAGAACAACCTCACCAGGCCAACGAAATGTGGGCACCGTGCCTTGGACTTCCCAGCCTCCGGAACTGTGAGCCAAATCCATCTCTTTTCTTTATAAATAACATAGTTTGTGGTATTCTGTTACAGCAGCAGAAAATAGACTAAGAAGAACATATTTCTTTGACATATTGATTTCAGTTTCTTTGGGATCTCGGTTATACGTGGAATCTTAAAACATTGAACTTACAGAAGCAGAGAGTAGAATGGCAGTGGAGGGGGAGGGAGGAAATAGGGAGCTGTTGATCAAAGGGTACTAAGTTTCAGATAGACAGGAAGAATAGGTTTTGAGATCTATTGCACAGTAGGGTGACTATAGTCAGTAATGTATTGTACATTTGAAAATGAGAGTAAATTTCAAATGCCCTACCATAAAAAAATGATAGAGAGTTGGAGTGATGAATATGTTAATTAGTTTGATTTAATAATTTCACATTGTATACATGTATTAAAATACGGAAGGCAAGGCTAGAGTGAAGATCTGAAGCACAGAAACCGAATCCAATACACCTTCCATAGCCAAGTGAGCATTTTCCTGGAACCAAAGGCCCCGCCTCCTGATATCTGGATGTTAGTACCTGCCCTCCCCCTTGTTCTGTGCCTCCCACTTTGTTTCGTGCCTGAAGTTTTGGCTTCTTGGCTTTGCCTTATTTTACATTGCCGTGGATGAGGAGAGTTCAGCATGTCCTTTGTTGTTAAACAGGCCTTGGCTAGAATCCTGTCCTCTACTTCCCACTGCTCTAACAAGGCTGTTGGGATTATTAAATGAGAATTATTAACTGACATGCTATCTGTGAATAACTTAATAACATTTTTGACCCATAATGGGAAAAAGAATGACGTTAATTTTTTTCCTCCTGAATCACACTCACCATTCTAGTTTATGGTTCACCCCCTGATCCTGCTCTTAGATGCTTTTATATATATATATATATATATATTGTGCATGGTAAGAAGGCCTCCACAGCCCTTCTATCAGGATGCTTTTATAACAGTAACACTTGGTTAACATTTTTGTGCTGTCATTAACCTATGAGAGGCTGGAGGAGAAACAAGGGACTTGCTTCTTCCAGTTTTGCTCACATTCCTGCAGGTGTCACCTCAACAATGGCCTTTCATTCTGGCAATAGCAGTTGGTTCCTGCCCCTGCCTCTCCTTGAGTGTCCCCAAACCAGCCTCATTGTGCCTTCTAAGAGACAGTAGAAGTGGGGGGCAAACTACTCTGCTATGGTCTAAATGTTTGTGTCTCTCCAAAATTCAGAGGTTGAGTTTCATATGTTCAAAAGCCTCCAAGGTAAAGATATCAGGAGATGGAGCCTTTGGGAGGTGATTAGATCATGAGGATGGAGCCCTTATAAATGGGATTTGTGCCCTCATAAAGAGGCCTCAGAGAGAGTTCTTGCCCCTCCACCTTATGAGGACACAAGAAAAGAGTCATCTACAAACCAGGAGGCAGACCTTCACCAGATGCTGAATCTGCTGATACCTGTATCTTGGACTTCTCAGCCTTCAGAACTGTGAGAAACAAATTTCCTTGTTTGTAAACTACCCAGTCGAAGGTTTTTGTTATAGCATCTCCAAAAGACTATAACCAATGCTCTCATTAGAGGTCTAGGCCCCAATTCTGTAGTGCCCCTTCTCTGAGCTTCTGATATAGTGCCACCAGATGAACAGAGCCCCTCCCTCCAAAGGTCTGGACTTCAGCTTCGCAGGCCCTCTTTCCAGGTTTCTGGATCCTAAGAACCCCAAATGTCCTCGTCCCTGCCCCCACAACCCATCACCACCACTTCAGAAGTGGTAGCTGCTTCCTTCCATAACTAGCTCTGTAAAATCTCAAATCTGGTCTTTCAGCACTTGTTTGGCCAATTTCCTCTAATACCTTCTTCTGTTAAAATATCCTATATGGTTTGTATTTTCCTGACTGAACACTGACTAATACAAATGATATCAAGATCAATCTTGCCCAAAAAGAGGAATAAGAAATTGCCAAAGGGCAACAGGAAGATTGTGAAAAGACAGAAGGTAAAAACTTCTGTGTGTGTGTGTGTGTGTGTGTGTGTGTGTGTGTGTCTGTGTGTGTGTGTATAATGTCTATCTATGTATATATTCAGTGGGCATTTGTTTTTCAGACAATGGAGAAACCACCAGAAGGATGTTTCTACCTCATCTAGCAAATTTTGTGTTTTTAGACACTCAAGAAGCTTCTTTGCATTTATCCTCCAGCTGGTAATTAATCAAATGTTCTCTAGATATCAGTTTATGGCCTCATCTTTAAATGGCCTATCACTGTTGACATCCAATGTCAATACCTGAGGCTAAGTAGATTCTTCTGGCATATTTACAGAGGATAAAACCTCCCTTTGCAAATTCTTATAAAAGAACATTCTCTATCTTAGTTATCAACTTGTGGTATGTCCAAATTCATTATTTTGTCATAGCTTCAGTTTTCAGATTATATTTTTTAGGATGACGGGCAATGAATAAGGAAAGAAATACAATAATGGAGAAAGACTGCATGTTTTAAAATGCTTTCAAACGATTTCCCAGAGCTAGAGCAATATTTATAGATCTTAACATGTGCTCCCTCATAGTATAAAAAAAACTTTAATCAACTGGGGTGGCAAATGCAAAGGTAGATAGGATAAGTTAAATGTGGTTGAATTCTTATAGGCACTCTTTAAAGAGTTCTGAATTAATGGACCTCAAAGCAAAAGGAAAACTCAGCATCTGTTCAAATACCAGCACTGCACAGACTCAAGTGACATGGCTGTGGATGGGGACATCTTTTAAGCAATAAAATTTTATAACAAAGACATACATATAATAGTCCATGAAAACTTTCACATATATTTTTAAGTATTTCTATAACGCTTAGCAAATAATACTGTAGGTTTTTTCAGTGACATTAGTATAAGTGTTCCTCTCCCAAATTACCTAGTTACCATTTAATTAGACAGATTTTTTTAAAAGACCTCCAAATTTCCCAAAAGCTCTGATAGAAAACTGCTCCACACAAAACATAGCATTTCACTACAAAATGAACTCTTTCCAGTGACCCCAATACCACCTATAATTTAGATGAAAAGGCCAAAAGGGAAGGTTTTTCTTTCATGGCTCAAACCCTGACCCACTCTATTACTAATACCAAACCTTTTGGAACACGTTGAAACTACTGCATTCTAAAAATATTCATTATCTTTTGCCTTACTATTGCAGAAAACCCTGGCCAAATGACCTCAGTAATGCATATTCAATCAGAATGTGCTTATCAGACCCAGCTGCTCCAAAGTCATGTTATGTCACTCTCTTTTGAAAACCTCCAATATTGTACCATTAGTTATCTTTACAGAGATAGGCATAACATAGGTATGACTAGATTACCTAATCCTTGTAGCAAGAATCTCTATACTAGAAATAAGTGCTCTCCATTATTCTTCCTGGTTTCTTTTTCCTCTAGAAAGTGACATAATTGTCTTCCATGCACAATTGTCAAGCTCATACTTGCTTCTTTCTTTCCACATACTGCTTTCCTTGCCTGAAATAGCTCTTCAAACTTTTCTCCCTTTAATACCCAGCTCAAGGTAGTTTCATCTGTTCAGTGAAGCTTAATAGCAATTTTGCACTCCCTATGTACCAGGCTAAGCTGTAAGTAGCTTTACACATATTAACTTGTTTATTCTTCTCAAAAATACTATGAAGAAGATAATATTATTATTCCCATTTTATAAATAAAAAAACTGAGGCAGGAAAAATTGAGTAACTTGCCCAAGATCATACTGCACGGAGAGCCAGGATCTGAACCCCGGCAGTCTGACTTCAGAAATCAGCTTTTAACTGCTGTTTTCACTGATAATTTTTTTGCCTTATTCCTGTTTTTATTTACCTGCCATTGCCTCTAAATTCTCGCAGCATACCTTCACTAAAATAAAAAATTAAGCACTTAATAATATGAAATACCAGGCAATGTTCTTGAACTCTTAGAAACATAAATGAAAATATTTGTTTATGTGATGCCCACAGGTGAGGAAACTAGGGTGCAAAAAAAGTGTGCTATTTGCTAGAAATTCAATAGAAATCAGGTATCCTGACTCCCAATTCAGTGCTCTGTCTACCACATGCTTTTTACCATCTTTCATGAACTCTAGTTGCTTGTAGTGTTTACCTTGCTTTTCTCTTGCAGAACAATCTTCCATTTGATCTGTAGGTCTCTCAGCAATTACTACACAGTGATATTCTATTCTTTATTCAAACTAAAGACCCAATTATTATATTTTCTGTTACAATCCATTTCCCATGTTCAGTTTTTTATAGTAATGAGTGAATCCTCCAATCTTTCCAAGTCAAAATTATTGAGTGTCTCTGCTACTTCATTGCATCCCATGTGCCATTTTGATAAAGCTCTCCATGTCTTACATGAGATTTCTGAACTTGTTGGTGGAGAGATTTGAACAAGTCCACTTACCTTTCTGGGTTTCAGTGTCCTCTTACCAGTTCCTACCAGCACTAAGGTAATTCCCTTTCTTACATCTTATGTGACACCACCTGCTGCACAAGCCATTCCTCTGGATTTTTCTTCTTGAAAGAAGTCTTCCTTCTTGGAACCACCATGCCTGATTTGCTTTCCTTATACTCTAGCACTCCTTACTTCCTGTTCTCTGGCTCTTTCTCTCTCTCTGTCCACCATCCCTGTCCTGGATTCTAGAGCAAACGTTGACTTACTCCACTTACCTCGCAGGAATAGTGGAGCCAGGATTGAAACTGGGCAGTTTGTGGCCAGGGTTCATCTGCCTGCCACCACACTTTCCTGCCGCTGTGCATTCCTATATTTGAATGTATAGGAATGCACACTGAGTGTATCTCTATATTTTATGCTAATTTCTTATTAAACAAATGCTTCCCACCTGTCTACTTGGCACTACAAACTGTTTCCAGGTCTAGTTTTCTGAAGCACAGGAGCTATCTACTATTTCTCATAGCACACATGTGCCTGTCTTAGTGTCCACTGGAACCTAAGGGCTGGAAAGCCAGGATCATGAATGGTGCTGCTCATACTTACATTCCCAGTGCTTAGGATGGCATCTGGGCAGCCTACAGATGCCCAAAAAAATTTGTTGAATGAAAATAGCATGTTTCTTAAGAGATAACACTATTTCTCTGTACTCTAATGTAGAGCCACACTCAAGGGCACTCACTGCTGTTGTTAATGCTGACTGTGCCAGGAACACTATCCAATTTGATATAATTAATTGCATATGGAAAGCAACCTATTTTTAACTTGTATTTAAGACAGCTTTTATTTAGTTTTATATTAAAAATATATATATATTGAAATTCAAAATAGTTGTTCCTAGAAGTTTCTAGAAAATATCAGCATGTACATATATATTTTATTTATGCATAAATAAATCCCTTGAAATCTCATAGGGCATTTCAATATTAAATAATGCCCATTCCAAGATTCTTATTTTTCAGTTTGTTCTTATTTTGTTTTTTAGTTGCACACATGTGTGTTCCTATCGTTATGGTTACAATTATTCAATCAAAATAAAATTAAGATAGTTTGGTTAGTTGATCATTGATAACCTAACCTTAAGGACTCATTTAACAGTCCTCACTAGGGGATTTTAACATTTCATGAAAATGTTTTAAAATAAAAAATTAGCTTTGGGGATAAAATTATACAATATGTCACTTTGTGAGAATCAAGAATTTCTGATGTAATAGCTTCTATTAAAAAATGAGTCACTTAATGAATGATATATTAGTTAGATATTTAAAAATAATATTTGGGGTAAGAATGAACAAGTCAATTCAGCTATAACAAACACTTTCAACTGATGGCCCTCAGCCAGAGGGACAGAGGTGAAATATATATAACACTATGTAAGATATCTAGTAACAGAATTAGCAAAGGGATGCTAATCCTTCCTAATTCTTGATCAAAAGCTTATATTCATTCATCTATTTATTGAAGTTTTACAACTGTTTTCCATGAATTCTAAATG
The DNA here is from genome assembly GCA_036589455.1 of Ateles fusciceps. Classification (NCBI taxonomy): domain Eukaryota; kingdom Metazoa; phylum Chordata; class Mammalia; order Primates; family Atelidae; genus Ateles; species Ateles fusciceps. The sequence goes on along the minus strand of JAZHEH010002982.1, from coordinate 6,191,744 downwards.
CCCCCAGGAAAAAGCACTAAAGGAAAAGACAACACTATGCTTATCAGTTCTTAGGAAAATCCTTTTCAAATCATGAATACCTTGTCTAACAATGTTCCTTAAATTTGCCTTCCAAGGTGACCTAATTAAATTCTGCAATTAAATAACTGAAAATTAATCCTTCTAGAATTTACCTGATATGTATTCATCTTGAAAGTATGTATTTTTATTCTTTAGTGAGTAAAATCTTCTCAGCAAAAATAGTTAAAACTTTTCCTAAGGAAATGCATTATCTGGTGGAGAATGTCTCCAGTAAATTGCCAGTGGAAATGAATCACTTCTGCTCATCTGCAAGGAAAATGATACTTCTTATGCTACAGAAACAATTTGTGTGACAAACTGGGGGGTCAAGTTGGGCTGTCTGAGCCTATAAATGAGGAAGAAACATTCTCCTCCCTTCATGGAGATATAAAGAAAGGAAGTAATTATAGACTTATTTTTATACAAAGGGTACTCATTGCAAGTTTAATTACAATAGTGAAAGCTTGGAAAAGACAAAATGTTCATAAATTACAAGACACTCACACTTTGGAATAATATAAAGTCATTAATAATGTTCCAAAGATTATGTTATTTAATGAAAATTTAAGTAGAAAACAGTTCATTGTGATTTTTTTATTTCGTCATTATATTTTATGTTCTCTAAATTTTAAACAATTTGGACTTGCTAAAATTTTCACAAATTTACTTATCATCAGTAGAATCAAAGATAATTTTAAATTGAAAAACATGAGTATGCAGGAGTCCATCAGGTATAATTGGTTTCCTTGATAAGGTACATTTCTTTAAAAGTTATAAAACACACCTAGTATAAATCATATGTAAGTAAAAAACACAGTGCTGAGGTATGAACTTGCCAGGGCATGATGATCACTCAGTGAATACTTAAATGCTAATTATGGATCTGACATGATGCTTGTTTTATAACAGGATTCTACTGTTATTGGTGTGGCAGCATTAATATCACAATAAAAACCTTACAACTAAATATGTCCAGTAATGTCTCTTCTATAATATTCAATTCAACTAGTTTTTAAGTACCTTCTCACACAAGTTTTCTGAGTTCACATTATCCCCCATGTATACATCACAGGTAACTGAAGCTCAGAGTTTTTAGGTCCCTTGCCCAAGATCTCAAACCTAGATCTTAAAGTTCTAAATTAGGACTTTTTCCAATACTCAGAATTGTTTCTCCTCACCTTCTCTCTCTTCTCCCCTTTGCTTCTCCATAAGCGAAGTTCTATCAATTCTTCAAATCTTGCCTCCTCCACAGTCTTTCTTGGCTGCCTCCAGTCTACACTGGTGGCCTCTGAATATGCGTTGAGTCTTCTGGAATTGATCATGGGTGTGACGTTTGTAAGGGAGCCCTCTCCAGGGTCTTTTACTTGCCACTGCTTTCTCTCTCCTTCTTCCCTCAAGGAAAGTAGGAAAAGCCCTGCTACAACAGGGTAGAGTGGAGTAGAGCTGAAATGGGTGTTGGGCCTTCTATAGCTGATGGAAGTAGAGTGGAAAATGCCTACACAGAGTTATGAAGGCAGAAAAGTGTAGGGCAAAGCCAACCAACAATAGAATGCTCGTTGTGCAAAAGACATGTGAAGAGGGGGAACCAATATGGGGAGCTTACCAGATGCAGAATGAGATCATGAGGGCAAGAGAGTCTCTAATGGAACTGTTAGTATAAGACACAGCCAGAGAATGAGAAATTAACCTTCCAGAAAATATAGGTCCTACCATGCTATTGCTGTAACAGAGATCATTCAGAAGGCATTCTTTCCTGGTCAATCTCTGGTGGAGAAGTCATACTGGTCTTACAAAAATTATTGGACCAGCAAATAGATATATAATAAAAATAACACCTATTGAGCTTTCACTATATTCAGACATTTCTTAAGGGTTTTACAGATATTATTTCTTTCCATCTTCACCTCAGCCTGTTTTACAGTTGACAAAACTTAAGTCTCTGAGGGGTTAAAAAACCTGCTGAAGGACACAGCTGAGAGCTACAGCCATATTCAAACCCTGGTTTATATGCTTTCTTAAGTGCTGTTAGGCTTATGTATTTTACAATAGAGATTGCTGACTGAAAAATAATCACTTGTTATGTATAATCTGAGGTACTTTCACCTCCAGGAGCTAGTCCCAGCAACCTCATATGCACCCAAATTAATATACCCCATTTTCAAGCTCAAAAGAAAAAAAGACAATTCTCTTGCCATGCCATTGACTGAGTGAAAAGCTAAAATGCAATGTCCTTGAGCACTGATTGTTGCAGTGGGACAAAGGCTCATGAATAGGGATTACCTGCCATTCTGCCTTCCTGGGAGATGATGCTAGCAATTATGGTATTTGTGAGAATAGTATTTAATTTTCCCTTTTCATGTACTTGCTATTTTTTTATTAAGAATCACAGGAATTGGATGCCAGGACCCTGGCTACAGCAAATGCAGCCTTTTCTGCTCATCTGCATGTGATTGGGAAGCTTTTGCCCTTTGTCTCATGGGCCAGGGCTGTTTGACAGCTGAACTTGGCCCAAGGGCTGTGCATCTGTTGGCAGCTGCTCAGGAAGGCTGTCTCTGTGTTTAATATTAGTCTCACTCCTTCCTGGAGAGAAGAAAGGGATGAATATCTGAAACATAATAGTGCAGGGGAGAAAGATACAGCAGGAACATTATAAATACATAAAGGATCTGGGCATGGATGACATTTCACAAAGACTTCTGAGGGAGTTTGGACTCTGGTCAGACATTTAAAGCAGCTTCCGATCAGGCTTTATTTTGAAAATAGATTCAAATAGGATGGAAATATTCACATGCAACCCAAAGGGTGTCTGAGGGAGCCAATGCTCCAAATGTTCTCTCTGACAGAGGTCTTCAGAGAAGCAAGAAAAATCTGAGGCTGATTAAAGTGTTAGATGATTTAAAATTACTTAGCATGATCAAGAAGAGTGTTTATTGTATTTCTATCAAGCTTTACCATCTGATAAATCAGCCTTGACACAGAGCATAAGCTTATGCATCCAAATAAGAGGATCTGGGCCAGGGCTGGGACTGGACTTTGGAAAGGACCGCTTATTCAAAGGATGTTGCAGAGGCTCCTTTAGTTCTGGGGATGCCACAGGCTGGTGTTTTCCAAAATGTGTTCTGTACAGCAGTGTCCACATGAGATCCTTGAGACAACTGTTCTACAGCTATTTAAATTTAGAAAACACTATACACTATAGCTCTGCCACTGCTCAGAGATTCACAATGCATATTATTAGAAGGATATTAAGTACCATAATTCTACAATTAGAAAAGCTGCTAATTTTGCCCTAATTCAAGATTTGTCGTTCGGCCACAGGCCCCCTTTTCTTGGGTTACTATTACTAGTAGCAGTAGTGATAAAAATGAGCCACCGTAGTTGAGAACATACTCTACGTTAGACAAGGTTCAGGAATGAAATATGTGTCCTAACTTACTTAATCCTCATGCCAGCCAAAAGTGTAGTAGGCTATTATCATCATTTTATAGATGAGGAAACTGAGACACAATGTAACTTAATTGAGATCACATAACAAATAAGCTGTGGAGCCTGGCTTTAAACCCAGGAAGTCCCACACCCCTATCCTGTTGCTTCCCCCACTAGGCCAGAGTTACTCAGCCAGGGGGAAACAAATGAGGCACAGGTTGGCACTGACATACTGATGGCTGTCAGATTTGTGAGGTGATAAAAGTTAAAGGCATTTTTGCAACTATTCCAAAATTTAAATAGTTGAAATTACATGGAAACACTATTTGTATGTAACTTTCTAAATTTGGCAATTATTACTTCAGCAGATGAACACTTTATTGGAATAAAACCTAGCATCTTCCTGTTGAATCACCTCCACTGCTCTGTGATTTACTTTCCAAGAAGAAAGCTTTTCTCTGCTAGTGCTTTGTTAGTGCACGCAAGTTATTTCCTGATCTTTCCCTTTAATGTGCTTATCTTTGTGATTTCTCTACTCATCTAGACATCACTTATAATTTCTATAGTCATTTCTGATTTTTCTTTTTAAATATTGATATTAAAAGGATAGCAGATGTTGTTAATTTTCTAGACAAATACCTCTAGATTTACTTACATTTTATCAGTTTCTGATATTTAAAATTAGCCAAAGTGGGTCTGAGGAAATTTTATAATGATTGTTTGTTTCAGCAAATTTTTATTTCTCATGGAAGTAATTGAGTCAAATTCATTCAAATTGATTTATTAAAGGCACTGCAGGCCTTTAAAATTTAAAATCACATTTTATAAAGGTTAAACATTTTTAATTGTTCAGTTAACTGAAACTTAATAGTCTAATAACCAGAAAATTAATTTGCTAAAGTTGTAAAATCATCATGTCTGTTGAGAACTTTATGCTTAAACACATTTCATTTTTACTTGACATTTATTTTCCCACCACAATTAGAAAGTTTTTGATTAAAACTGAAGTCACCAGATTTATAACACAAAGAATCCACCACAGAAGCTGACATGACTAAAGAGCAACCTGAGGATTCTCTCAAATGTCTATTTGTGGGCCCTGATACTTCCTTTTCTTCAAAACTTATTTATTTGTATGGAAAGTTATTAAACAAATTGTCACAAACTATACTGGCAACTTGTCAAAAGCTTCTATCCCTCACAGGAAATATTTGAACTTTAAATGTGTCCAAGGGCAAAATATGGAACAAATATTTTTTCTATAAGATATTTACAACAGTATTAGCTGAAGTTCAAGACGAGTTATAGAGCACCACATTATCACCAGATCCAAAGTACTTTCCAATTTTGCTTTCAAAAATTGGCTTCTCATTTTTTTAGCACTGAAATGAACTTAGCCAAAATTTGCAAGAATGTAATTTATGCAAAATATAAATGGCAACATGTAAAATTATGTTACTATTTAATGACCAATTTTATAGATTCAGAACAACTCAATTTTAAAAAGGGAGATTGAAGTGGTTGGTTATGTTAAACCAGCATTTTATTTGAATTCTGAAAGAAAATTTTTAACAGTAGAAGAACAATGTCTGACTATAATTGAAGAAAAGTATCATCATTATTTTTTGAAAACTTAATATAAAAAACAGACAAAAATCCATATGCATACATTATCATAAATATTTTCAATATTATAGCGTCACTGAAAAGAAAAGAACAAATCAAAATTAACAGAGTTACAGAACTACAAGTCCTTTGACATATAATTTATAGAAACTAAATTCTGGGTGCTGGCAAGAAAGAAGTAGTCAAATGAAGAAAACAGTAATATACACACTCCTTGTATCCAATGCTGTCTGTTTGTGATATAGAGAATTAGAAAAGATCACCATTAAATTGCTTTCTTCAAAAATTACTTGTAGCATTTTCAAGCATGAAAACCTTATATAAAACAGTATGCTCATAAAATGAAGCTTATTAAAAATATAAAAAAATTATTTGGATATTTTATATAAATTCAGTATTTGATATCTATTTAATATCTTACCTAAAACTTTGTATTTTATTTTTCTTGTAATTTGACCACAGGAAATATATTTTTTTTCAATAAGATCCATATGGGTGTCCCCCAAATGATGTGAAAAGAAATTGAAATGCAGAGTACAATGCCATGCTATATGAATATCACATACACACACAAAAGGATACTTTTGGAAATCCTGGCCTAGTCAATCTGATCTACCCAGGATGGCAGTACTGTAGCTCTGAATTTCCAGAACTTCTTAGCCTAGGTAATAACCAACCTATTAATATCAAGGCCTTGTTTCTTCTATGCCTAACCTGGTGACTAAATGTGGCAGTAATGAATCTTCCAGTTAAGTTCAATTTTCTCCCAAATTGTATGAGAGAGTACAAGCAACCATTTTAACTACATGTGAGTGGGTAGTGTGGAATGAAATAGAGAAGCACCCTAGCCCCAGCCCTCCTCCTCACAAGGTGGGATTTACTTAAATATTCTCATCTTGAGGATGTTTCCCATCTCTAACCCTAGGGTATATGTGCTTTCCCTTGCTGGAAGCTCAGATAATCTTCCGTTAACATGATCAGCTTATTGGTCAGGCATGTAGGATTGATAGAGTATAGTTTAGAAATGCACAGCAGGACAACACAGAAGAATAAGGCAAGGGAAAAGAAAAGGAGGAGGAAATAAGGGAGAGAGCTGAGGAAGGGAAGAAGAAAGGAGCCCAGACATGCCACAAGAGACACAATAACGACCTGTTAAACAAAGATCATGGAGGCTATTGCTTTGGGCTGAGCTCCTAACATTAGGCCCCAACACACTAGTGCAAACCAAAATGGAGTGACTCATGCTAAATGACATATAATCAAACTGAAATTTTAAGGAAGCAGATAGATTCCCATCCCGCTCCCCCCCAAAAAAAAAACAGTTTTTCCTGAAAATAGGAGATTTCAGGCTACCTGAGTCAGTATAATAAGTGGGTCCTCTCTGCTTTAACATTCATTTAAAAAATAACATTAACCAGTCGGCTTTTTTCTATTGTTCCATTTCTTTGTCCCCACCTTACAAAACCCACCACTCTGCCATTGCCCAGTGGAGCTCTTATTCTGTTTCACAGAATGGGGGCTGTCCTGATTCATGAATTGTAAGAGCCAATTTAGATACATAACTAAGTTTGTTATAGTTTTGTCTTTTGACAACTACAACAATGCAAGTTCTTTAGGATTCAAGTTGTAATTTCAATTAGGCCTCATAGCCAGCTTGTGCCTCTTAATATCATCAAAGGCCATTCAAATTTACCAACACCCTCTACAGAGCTTTGTCTAGCTAATACAACCTTATTCCTCTATAGTTTCTCTCCTCAGTTTGTGCTAGTAAAATAACACGTTGTTTTTAACTTGTTTTGTATTTACTGTTTAACATTTGAAACCCTTACTTAAAAAAAAAAAAGTCTTAGAAGAAGCCCAATGAATTAAACAGAAAAATCACATTCCATTGTCTGCTGAAGCAAGGAGGTAGCTCCAAAAACCTCTATACTTGAAGACATTTGAATTGTTAACTCTTTTATTTTTTGGTCCTTTTATATTATGCTCTATATTCATTTAAGTATTCTATGATTGTTTGTATGTCAATGCCTTTCAAACTCTAATGAACTTTATATGAATCACCTAAGGATATTGTTAAAGATTCCTGTTGAAGAGGTCTGGGGTGAGATAGAGAGGCTGTATTTCTAACAAACTCCTAGATGAAGCCACTGTTGCTAGACCTTGGCACTGACATACATACAATCATAGGATAGTGAATGAATACATAACATTATATTAAAAGACCACAAAACAACATAGTTAGCACATTGGGTAGCACAGTACTGGGTTACTAACTGTGGGCTAAACTCTTGCGACAGATAAAAGAAAGTATTTTTTTACTTGCTGTAATTAAAACCTCAAAAATAAAAATAATAGTAAGAACTGATTAACAAGTTACAAAACTTCTCACCTAATTAAATGAATTCCCCATTCAGAACCGAGTAATGTTAAGAAAGTCAGAGAAAGTCCTCAAGCTCTCTAAACTTCAGTTTCCACTTACATTCTGATTCTTTGAGCGCCATGATTCTAAAGGCAATGTGCTGTTAAATCTAATTGCAATTCTAGTGTAGATCCCAGGAGATTCAGAGTTGTTGGAGATACCTCAAGTTCGACCCAGGACATGAATCTGGGTTTGTTATTGAACAGGCTCACAACCTCTGCATGCCATTACTGGAGTTCAGAGTCTCCAAAGTTGGAGTCGCTCCCTTGAGTTCTACAAACACTATTACTCTGAGTGGTATTCATCTTGGTCAAAAGAAATAAGGTCCAGTCTGAGAGTGACACAAAGGACTCAGACTCAAAAGTCTACAGTGACTTGGAAGCTCATGTAAATGAATGAAGTTGTCCCCAGTGTTAAAAGGGCCTGATGGGGAGTGTGACAAAATGACAGTGCCACTGCTCAGCTCCAGATGATTCTACAATGTAGAAACACAGGCCTGTTGACCACACAGAAGCAGATGTTCAGATTTTTCAGAAGTAGGAATCAAGATTTTTTAAAATGTGAATCTTATTTAAAATACAATGTATTCTGGTTAACAAGACCTAAGTGAGGACCTCCAGTTTGTAAGCCCCAGATAAAGGACTGGATTCCACAGGCAGCCCTGCTGGCTTCTGATGAAATTCAAGGATCCTCAAGTGTGAGTATTCCTTTTTTATGACCAAAAAAAAAAAAAAAAAAAAATTGCACAGTAGCCTTTGATAATCTTTGTCAAAATTTTTGCTTTTATTTTGAAAGTTCTGGCATTCTACAAACTCATAGTTAATCACAGGCTGGAGGTACTTCAAGTATAGCCTGTTCAGTCAGAGACTGCCTATTGTCCAAAAAGCGCTTTCAGGGTTGTTGTGGTTCCTGATTAGCATCTTGTCTCTTACACCAAAAAAAAAAAAAAAAAAAGACTGCGATTTGAACATTTTCAAACTGTCTACATGAGAGAGGAAGAAAACCTAGTGGAAATGTGCACTGTGGTTTCTTCTTTTTCACAGAAACAAACTCAGCTCTCCTTGATTTCCCACTCCCTTGCCAAATTCAGTATCCTGAAGAATATTGAGAAAAAAAGGAAATTGATACTGGCCCTGTAAGAGGGTCTCACTAACTTCTCGTTAATGTTTTTGGGGTTTTGACTGGCTCTGGTGACAACAAAATATTCACCCAATTCTGTTAAGATATAATTTACATCATTTATTCAACTGCTGGGTCATGTTTACTAAACAGCTACTTGAAAAAATGGAAAAGCTGGTCTAAACATTGTTTCATTGACCCATAGGCACCATAATTTGTTTTATTAACTTGTTTACACTTGCTAAGTTATCAGACTAAATTAAAATGATCAATCTTGTGTGGCCACAAATATACAGATGTTGTGGAGATTTTGCTTACTCAAGAAGTGAACTTGGTGACTGAAGCTTTTGTGGATCCAGGTAACAGAGCAAGAGGTTTCAAATACAGGACTTCAAATACAACTCAACAAGACATTTATCAGTAATCATGTAAAGTACAAGGTACACATTGGCTAATAAGCAAGCTCGGAAAAAATAAAGCTGAAGAATCTCTATTTGAAGCTCTTCAACAGGAAAAGAAATAGCAATGAACAAGACTTTTTCATAAAAGAAAATCTGACCAAAACTACTATTGGCTGTTTTGTGTTCTTTTCTTGACATACTTTTATCTTCAGTTTACCTCTGTTTAAATATGACTGCAGATGTAAATGAACCTAGCCAAACTCTGCTGATTCTGATCCAGATGAGAACCACCTGACTGAAATTTACTCATGTAAAGTAATGAACGATGGCTGTTCTAAGCAACCAATATCTGAGTGGTTGCTTAGCAATAGATAACCAATACATTTGATTTTCTTAACTGTTATTTCTACTTTAGATGGAATTCGCAAGGTGTATAGCTCATAATATTCAATCTTTATGATGTTTTTATAAATAGGCAAATATGGATTCAATTAAGTCCATATAGTAAAAGGCTTCTATCATCATGTTCACCATCTCTGTCCCATACGGCTAACCCCTAGTAAGCTCTAATGTGTTCTCCATTTCTAAAACATTGTCATTTTTTAAATGTTATATTAATGAAGTTATACAGTCTGTAACTAATATGGTTTGGTTCTGTGTCATCACCCAAATAAAATCTCGAATTGTAATCACCATATTTTGAGGAAGGGACCTGGTGGGAGGTGATTGGATCATGGGGACAGTTTTCCCCATGCTGTTCTCATGATAGTGAGAGGGTTCTCATGAGATGATGGTTTAAAAGTGGCAGTTTCCCCTATGTGCTCTCTCTCTCTCTCCTGCCGCCTTGTGAAGAAGGTGCTTGCTTCCCCTTCCCCTTCTGCCATGATTATAAGTATCCGGAGGCCTCTCAGCCATACAGAACCGTAAATCAATTAAACCTCCTTTTTTAAAATAAATTACCCAGTCTCAGGTGGTATCTTTATAGCAGTGTGAAAACAGACTAATACCAGTAACCTTTTGGGATTGGCTTATTTCACTCAGAATAATTCTCCAAAGACTCATCTAACTTGTTGCTTGTTCATCTCCCTATTGTGGAATAGTATTCCTTGATAAGGTTATATCAGTTATTTGATTATAAATAAAGCTATTGTGTACATTTGTGTACAAGTTTTTTGTGAACATTAGTTTTGATTTCTCTGGGATAAATGCCAAAGGGTACAATTACTGGTCATATGGTGGCTGTACCTCCTAACATTTCCATTAGCAATCTGTGAATTATTCCATTTCTCAGTGTTCTTCCCAGCATTTGGTGTTGTGTCTATTTTTATTTTAGGCTTTTCTTTTCTTTTTTCTTTTTTTTTTTTGAGACAGAGCCTTGCTGTCACCCAGGCTAGAGTGCAGTCACAATCTTGGCTCACTGCAACCTTTGCCTCCCAGGTTCAAGTGATTCTCCGGTCTCAGCTTCCTGAGTAGCTGGGATTACAGGTGTGTGCCACCATGCCCAGCTAATTTTTGTATTTTTAGTAGAGACGGGCTTTCACTATGGTGGTCAGGCGGGTCTCAAACTTTGACCATGTGATCAGCCCACCTTGACCTCCCAAAGTGCTAGGATTACAGGTGCGAGCCACTGCACCCAGCCTATTTTAGGCTTTTTGATAGATGTATTTTATTTATCATACAATGATAGATATTTTATTGTGGTTTTAATTTGTATTTAAGTAATAGCTAATGATGTTAAACAATTTTTCATTTATTTGTCATCTGTATATACTCCTGGGTAAAATGTTTATGTCTTTTGTCCATTTGAAGTTCTGGTTTTTTTTTTTTTTTTTTACTTTTGAGGTTAGAAAGCGCTATACAAATATTAGACACTAGTCCTTCATTAAATATGTAGTTTGCAAATACTTTTACTACTTTTTTTTAGTTCGATGTAGTACAATTTCTTATTTATTCCTTTTCTGGATCATGTTTTTGGTGTCAAATCTGAAAACCATCTGTCTCATGCTAAATCTTGAAGATTTTCTCCTATTTTTTTCCCTAACTGCTTTATAGTTATATGTTTTATATTTAAGTTCATTATTCATTTTAAGTTAATTTTTATAAACAGTATGAGGTTTAAGTAGAGTCTCTTTTTTTGCCTATAGATATCCAATTGCTGCAAAACCATTTGTTGAAAAGGTTATCTTTCCTACATTGAACTACATTTGCACTTTGATCAATTATCAGTTTGGCATATTAGAATAGTTCTGTTTTTATTTTTGTTTTTCATTGTTTCATTGATCTATGTATCTAGCTCTCTATAAATACCATGCTAATTTTATTTTTGTAGTTATACAATAAGGCTTAAATCAGGTAGAATTATTCCTCACATTTCATTTTTCTTTTTTAAGATTGTTTTTGGTATCTCGGATTTATGCCTTCCTACGTAAATTTTAGAATCAACTTGTCTATGTGTAAAAACAAAACAAAAACTCAGGAATAATTGACATCTTCACTATTTTGAAAGAAATCAAATAAAATATAAATAGAAATATATTCCATGTTCTCAATCCAGGAACATGGAATGTTTCTATCTATTTACATTTTATTTGATTTCTTTCATCAGCACTTCGTAATTTTCAGCATACAGATTCTGTACATGTTTTATTAAGTATGTACAAATAGACTGCATTTTCTTTGGAAAATTTTAGTTTGTATAGTGTTTTAAATTGATTGTTTTATTTTCATAGTTGGTATAAAAAATAAATTTTTGCATGCTTATCTTGCATCCTATAATTTTTTTGAACTCATCCATTTGTTACGTAAGTTCTTTTGTAGATATCTCCAGATTTTCTGTGTAATTATGAAATTTGTAAATAGAGATAATTTTGTTTTCTTTACAATTTGACCTTCTCCTTCCTTTCTTCATTCTTCCCTCCCTCCCTCCTTCTCTCCCTCCCTCCTTCCCTTCTTTCCTTCCTTCCTTCCTTCCTTCCACATTTATTTATTTTTGCCTTGTAGCAATGGCTAGAACTTCCAATATTACATCGAATAAGAATGGTGAGAATACATTCTTGCTTTATTACAAACCTTAGGAGGAAAATAATGAATCTTTCATCATCTAAGATGTTAATTTTAGTTTTTTTGTAGATGCTTTTGGCCAAGTTAAGGAAATTACTCTCTATTCTTAACTTGTGGTCAGTGTTTGCAGTAAATATCAGATTCGGTTTAATTATTTTTCTAGGTAAACTGATATAATCCTATATATTTCCTACCCTGTTGATAAGATGAATTATATTGATTGACTTTAGAACGTTGAGCCAACTGTTCATACCTGGAATAAATCTCACTTGATCATACTGCATAATTATTCTTATACATTTTTATTCAATTTGCTAATATTTTGCTGAAAATTTTTAAGTCTAAGGACATGAGAGGTATTTATCAGCAGCTCTTTTTTAATACTGTCTGCGTGTTTTTGTTTTCTGGGTAATGTTAGCTGTATAAAATGAACTGAGTGGCAGCAGTATTTTTAGTTGCCTAAATTTAGACATTATTCAATAATCCATCATCAATAGAAATCATACATACATATATACACATATATGTATAAATAATATATATATGTATGTGATATACATATATATACACATATGTATGTATATATAAATATACCTATATGTATGTGTTTATGTACATATACATATATGTGTATATGTGCATATAAATATATATTTATGAAATATCACTATATATAAATATACATATATGTATATATGTTTGTGTGTGTATAAAAATACAGATATAGCAGTATTTCATAAAATTCAATAATATACAGCAATGAGAATAAGAAACTACAAGTACACCAAAAAATATGTATGGACCTCACAAATATTATGTTGCAAAGAAGCCAGCCACAAAAGAGTGCAATAAGAATCCATTTTTGGCTGGGTGCAGTGGCTCACACTTGAAATCCCAGCACTTTGGGAGGCCTTGGCCTTGGATCACTTGAGGTCAGGAGTTCGAGACCAGCCTGGCCAACATGGTGAAGCCCTGCCTCTAATACAAAAATTAGCCCGTGTGGTGGTGCACACCTGTAATCCCAGCTTTGGGAGACTGAGGTAGTAGAATCAATTGAACCTAGGAGGTGGAGGTTGTAGTGAGCCAAGATCATGCCACTGTACTCCAGCCTGGGCGACAGAGCTGACTCTGACTCAAAACAAAAATCCATTTTTATAAAGAGCTTAAGGGCAAACTAACCTATGATGTTAGAAGTCAAGACAATCATCATCTTTTTGAGAGTTGGTCCCTGAAAAGTGGTATAAGAATAGTTTTCTGGGGTGCTTTTCATGTTGTTTCCTTATCTGGGTCCTGCTTATTCAGGAGTGGGTAATTGTGTAGATTTTATTGAGTTGGGTAATTGCCTACCTATTTCTGTATGATTGCTGTACTTTGATTAAAAAGAAAAATAAATCCACCAATCCATCACCAGTCCCACAGTGTAGCTCCCCCTCTCACACATACTCTCTTTATTTCCTGTTTGAACTTTCAGGGACTATGGCATATGATTCAATGACTATGTAAATGTAAACAAGAGAAGAGCTATTTTATAGCATGTTTTACTAGAAAAACATGACATTTTTTGTTTTTCTAAAAGAGCCACCATATATTTTTGTTTCTGTTTTGGGCCTTAGTGTTGAACAGCTTCCTTAGTGCACAATGTACAATCCCTGTGAAACATCTGAGAGCCATTTATATTTCTAACAGAGAGAAAATGGATCAAAAAAACAGAGAGAAAATGGATCAAAAGGTAGTTTTGCCAACTAGTTTTTATTTGATGTGCATTTTTTCCTTGCCTACTTTGTACTTGAAGATAAGGATATCACAGAGTATTGTCATAACGATACCCAGTTAATTTAAAATAATTTAGCCTGATAGCATCTGTGATTGCAGTACCCTTTCTTTAGTGTTCTGTACTTAAGAATGACAAATGAATAGATATCCGTTAAGTACACACCAGAAAATGAAAGCCATGATTAGTAAAGTACGTCAAGAACTTGACACTATCCTGGCTTTAAAGCAATAAGTAGAAATGGTAGATTCAAGTGGTTCGTGGTACTATGTCTTATACCACAAGTACAAACAATTCACTGAAAACTACTTCCACCCAAGAGATTTAAAGTTCTTAAGCTTTAGAAGAAAACCCTGGCCCTTCTAAATGCCTCTGATGGTTTGTGAAACAGCACACTGCAAGAAGCCTGCAAAAAACATTCACTGAGAACTCTGAGGAAGAGGAAAACTTGTTTGAACAAAATCAACTCACTCCAACTGCATTGCCTAGTCACTATCAAGTTACCCTCACAGGAAAGAGAGCTCCTATTGATCCACCCACCTCTATTACCCTTAGTCTCCACTTGTCTACTTTGCTATTTTACAATTTTTAGGAGAGGAAAAGTTGTTTTAAAAGTTTCTAGGTGATACCTTGGATTTTCAGACAGACAATATATAAAACTGTGATTCTTTAAACATATTAACTACAAATGGTTCTCAAAATTTAGTGTCCATGAGAATGAGCTGCAGTCTTTAAAAAATGTTAATCCTCAAATCTTAGCCATAGAGATTATAACTGGGCACTGGATTCCTGAATTCTGCATTTTTAACAATCATCCCCACGTGATTCTGAAACATAAGACCTGGGAGAAAAGAGAGAAAAACAGACATAGAAAGAGAGAGAGACAGACAGACAGAGAGAGCAAGAGAGAGAGAGAGAGAGAAAAAAACCAGTCTAAATAAATAAAAATTCCAAAACTGAAAAGCATTTTTGCAAAATGATAAATTTGTTACTTTTGAATACAAATGGCTGTAACAACTGGGTATAAATTGTGCTGCCCTGCACCATAATATGAGGTCTGATTTATAAAAGTTGGATATCAGTAAATATTATATAGCACCTTCACTCATTCATTCAATTAGTATTTATTATAAACACCGATGTACCAGGAAAGGCCAGCCTGGAGGATGTTATGGTAAGTGTTTCTTAAAAATCTGAGCGTAAAACAGAGAAAACAGAAAAATAAGTAAACATGCTTGTGTGTGAATTGTGCTGTGTGTGTGATCTTATTTATTTAAGCTTTGCTTCTTCGGGATAGACCAACCCGTGCATACATTGGGAATTCAGGTCACAAGCTTGAACGCAAACACCACCATTATTATCAGGGATTCTGGCTCCATTTGTGTCCCTGGGGAAGCTCATCTTTAATGCTCTATAGAAGCCTTTCTCCCAGTATAATATTCAGATTCTTCAAGCTGACCAGATAGCTTCAAGAAAAAATAGCTGGTACACAGAAGCCCCTGAGCCAAGCATGGCAAGCCCTCCAGGTTCCCCAGAGGGTGACCACTCTTTCAGTTCACTGTCAAGGCTCTGACTTACCTTCCTCATTCTTTTTTATTTTGGCGGTTACACCATTAGTATAGGTTTTTATTAGGAAAATAATTATAAAATAGCAAAATCACACACAAAATTACAAATCATTATCTTAGGCTTTTGTTGAGCCAAATGTATATAAGTCTGTGGGTTTATGTATATATGTACAAACATACATATAATACACATATGTATTTTTTAATAACTAAACGTCAGTGTTCACATTACTTGCAAGCTACTTCTTTCATTAAAAATGTATTGTAACATCTTTCTATTTCAAAAATATTATACAGCTATCATCAATTTAAAGATTACATTGTATCCATTGTATGGATTTACCATATGTAACCTAATGAGTCCTCTAAAGTTCAATATCTGGGACTGTTCACAATTTTTTATTACTGTGAACAGTTCTACATTTTTAAACCACATCTTTGATTGCCTGTGATGAACTCACTTTAACCTACTTCTACATCTACATCTTTGTGAGTCTATTCCATCATTTCTTCAGGTTATGTTCCTAAAAGCATAGCTGCCGGTTCAGACAAAATGATCTTCAAAAACTTAAATCTTTAGCATTGTAGGAAAAACAAACCATTTCAGCAGAACACATTTGGTTATAACTATGGTAAATAACTGTCCTGAAGCATGATAGTATGCAGTTTGTCTAAAAGGCAGAAATTGTCCTAATTGCAAACCTAATTTTTTCAGAGGCACCATTATTATCACTAGAGTTTCATTCGTCATGGAAAAGTGAATATGTAATTTTAATAGCATAGCTACCATACACCTCGCACTGCACTTATCTATTTTTTCATATTCTTAAATGACTTCTATTGCTCACTGCTACAGATAAAAGAAAGAAGACTGGGGCTATATATGTAGGGACTTCTAATAGATGCAGAGGACTTCTAGTTGAATAAGGCCAAAGGAGAAAGAAAATAATAAGCTTGGCAAATAGTGGGGCACACACCACACAGATTTGGCCCAGACTGCTGTATGCTATTCCCAAGATCAGTCTCTTCTTCCATCTTTCCCAATCAGCACGTACAAAGGGCAGTAGTGAGGCACTCTATGAATTGGAATCACATATTATGAGATGTGGTTCCTATGGTGATGGGATGAGATTGGCTAAGGTAGAAGGGTATTAGGATCATTGCAATATTGAGATAATCCGGACCACACAGGAGTTTACACCAACTTATTTTTGCAAACCAGCTTCAGCATTTCTTTTTGCCTCATTTTCTAATGCTAGAACATATCACAAATCAAATAAATACCAAAAGTTTCTTCTTTTGAGAGGGGTCTCAATCACCACTAAACTTTGTGGCATCTTCTGGTAAGTTACTAGAAGTTAGCGGAGATTAAAGTCTGACAACCTCTTTACCAACTCTTTCTGACTGTGAGTCCCCTGAGATAATAACATGAGGACAAATATTAGGCTGAGATGCAGCCTACATCTAAGGCGAGAACAGTTCTGGGATAACTTTTTTTTAGCCTTTCTCACACTAACCCCCCTTAAAATGACTTTCTGAGAAAGCTCAATGCTGCCAGGAGAATTTACTGTTTGTTCCAGCCAAAACCTGGTGACAGGTCAGTAGGCCCTTGAATCCATCTTAAAGCACTTATTTTAGAAAGCTTGCAATTATAAATCTTTTCTCTGCCCCCATTGAAATAAATCTTTTACCATCCAGAACTGGCTCCTCAAGGACGTAAAAACCATCTCCTTGAAATACAAACATTCAAGGCAGTCGTTTTCACTGCCAGTCCCTGTAGGAGAGTAAGGACTTGACTTCAGTGGATACCTTGCTCCAACTTGCACCACTAATTTCTGTCAAAAAGATATGAGAAATTTGTTCCTCTAGGTGAGCACTAGTTAGCTAACCCAGACAGCCTAATCACATGGACCAAGCTCTCCTTAATGCCTTTCTTCGCAGACACCCCAGCAGTTAAACAGTCTCCTGCCTTTTGTTTGACAGAGCTGTTATGCTGAGGTCTCTCCTTCACTGCAATAGTTACTCCTCAGTGAAATCTAACTTTACTGCTTTTAAAAAAGTGTCCTACTTTATTTTCTTCAGCAATAGTGATTGTTGATGCTGTGACAACTTTCAGATTCTACCAATCCTGTGGTTTTTTTCCAACAGGATTTCTATCCTCTTGAGAGTTCTAATTTTCACTCATCATTAGGTTTCTAGTGCTTTTCTTACCTGCTGAACCTTCTGTTTATCAGCCTTCCTTTGAAATGTGCCTGTTGAACTCTGCTCCATCTCATGAGCCTAGCAATGGATGGGTTGTGTGAGACATTTAACTTGACAATAGAAGACACACAAGGCACTAAAACCGGGTAAGTTTAGTAAATCTCTAATTTACAACCCACGTCATTTTAGAAGACTCTTTTTTCAATATTGAAAATCTATTCCTTATTTATATTCATCCATATCATATTTATCAACAACCAAATTTGAAACAGTTATAGAATTTATCTTCAAAAAACATTTTCATGTCCCCTGTTTATTTCTATGGGTTATTAAAAATAAAAAAACATTGGGAGGCTGTAGGTGTAAAGGAAGTAAAAATCTGAAGAGATGGGTTGCTCAGTCTTGTCACCAGTTCTATTTGATTCTCTAGGATTCTAACACCACAGCAATGCTGATATTTCTTCTGCTTCTAATCCTTTAACACCTTTTAGACTGCTTAAAAGAAGCAAATGGTCTCTTGACTTGGCCAAGAAAATGATCCACATCTCTTAAATGTAAACTGCTTCCCATTTTGTCCTTCTAGCATTTGCTCACCAACCAGGAGGTAAAGCAGTAACAATAGATCAGCTTTTACTGCCAGCATCATATTTTTATTACTCCTCATTAAATAATAGCATTGAGGAAACATTATTTACCAAGTTTTAATGATGTGGTATGTACAAAAAGAACATACAATTAGGTTGTAAACTTTAAATATAGATTTTAGTTGTCATAGCTTAATCCAAAAGCTCCCATTTTCTACTTTATCTTGTCTACTGCCCTCCATATTTGACTAATTAACAACTATTTGTCGAGAGGCTACTTTGTCCCTACAATGCACTAATAAAAGACCCAAATTGCTATAACCGCTACGGCAAAACAAGACTCCACCAATGAGGTGCTTACAGCCTAGATGGTGAGATGATATTTGCATGTGTGTAACAGTTAGCAACTAAGGCAGTAGGGATTGCATACAAATATATTTTGTATTCCACTTTTAAGTGTCTTAAGTAAGATACTCTGGCTTTGGTCAATGTGGGAGAAGGAAAAGTATAAGAAATTTATCACTAATTTCTCATCTAAAAGAGCTCACAATTTAATTGGAGAAAAAAAAGATAGCACATACATGAAATAGCTAACACTTGCAAAGTAAAATGTAAACTGCTATAACACACAGTGAGTAGGTTAACCAAATGGACACTAACCAAATAGGTTCAATGAACGAAGAATCAAGGAGAAATGAGATTGTAGATATTACTCCTTCTCGTCTCCAATCCCCAAAAGAAATATCCCTGTAGCCATGAAATTTAGTAAAGGCTCATCATATCTCAGGTCCCAACAGGTTTATGTAGAAATCCCATACAATAGTAATAGATGGTGACTTGAAACTTCAGCTTTAGATGAGAAACTAATACAATTTAAATATATTTTATTTTAATTTTATTGGTCAAAGTAACAAAATTCTTCAGAGACCAGAAACCCTTGATTCTTTTTCTCATCACTGAAAGTTGTCATAGTGAATCCTACTGGGAACTAGTGTCTCGAATTCAAATGATTAAAAAAAAAAAAAGGCAGGCAAGTTAAAATTTTCCTATAACAGAAATACATTAACAAGACTCTTTGGTTATGGTAACAACACAGCAATGGTTTTGATGTTTCTGTGCTGCCGTTAGCTCAGAGTGGTAGAGGAGCAGTTTAGTCTAACTAAGCACTTAGCCCAGGAAGATTTATTGACAGGAGGGCCCCTGGTGGAAGCCTGTCTTATTCTCAAAAGAACAACAAAGGGGAACACTGTAGGTGTCTGCCCACATCACCTCAAGGTATCCATTGGTTTAGTCTTGTTGGTTTTCGGTTTCTTTACCCTGGTTCATTTTTGTCCTATACCCATAATAACCCCAAAGACAATTTCCGTTGTCTTCTCTATTTCTAGAGAAGCTTACATTTGGCAGGAAGGGCCTCTGCTCTGTGCAGCTAGCTTTTAGACCATTTGCAAACACATTGTAGAAGTGTCTGGGAGATAGTTCATTCTTACTCAATTTCCTGTTCAACAATTTGTCTATCTCCTCTCTCATTCTCTTTCTCTCTCTCTCTATGTATATATGTATTTTTTTTTTGACAATGAGTCTTGCTCTGTCACCCAGGCTGGAGTGCAGTGGTGCGATCTCAGCTCACTGCAACCTCCAGCTCCTGAGTCTCCTGCTTCAGCCTCCTGAGTAGCTGGGATTACAGGCTTGTGCCACCATGCTCAGTTAATATTTGTATTTTTAGTAGAGACAGGGTTTTGCCATGTTAGCCAGGCTTGTCTCAAACTACTGACCTCTGGTGATCCACCCACCTTCACCTCCCAAAGTGCTGGGATTATAGGCATGAGCCACTGTATCCAGCCCAAAATAATTTTTTTTTTTAAAAAACCGTCTACCTTTCATTCTTCTGGCTGAAGGTTAAACAAGATAAATGATAAAAACGTAGACAATAAAAAACGGTATTGATCTTTGAGAGCAAATCCCCTCTTGTTTACTAAGTACTGAGTATTCTCAACATTTAGTACATTTCAACAGTCTTTGCACTCTTGATCTCAATCCTGTACCTACCTTACATTTGCCATGAAATATGATGCCATGAGATGAAGGAATAAAACAGTAACAGTTTCTGGAATTTCTCAGAGAAAAGATCTCTGCCACCAGCGTTGTTTTGTCTCTCTGAAGTGAAATCAGAATCTCTGTTTTTCTCCTTCCACTGTTTATAATTCATGGCTAATTTTACTTCTTGCATGGCTACAGAAAAACAAACATGTTCTTTAATTTTCTTTCACATGCTATCTCTGCCAATTTCTGCATCATTAGGAAGCCCATTTTCATTTGTCTTTTCCTTTCCACCCCTTTTTGTGCTGCTTCTTCTTCTAAAGTGGACACTGGAAATAGCATTGATCATGGGGAGATTAGGTTAAAAATCTAGAAATCATGAAATTAAATGCAATATTTCAAGGATACAATTTCATTAATTTCTCAAGTGCTGTGAAAGTGTTCAGAAGCCCCCTTTAAAATTCCCACAAAATTATTTTTAAAGTTCTGCATCCTTTTCTGGGTAAATCTGCTTTTCTTTTGAATCAGCATTCAAGATGCAGTTTAAACTTCTCATTCAATTTTACTTTTTTTCTTTATTTAATTACTAGAATTACAAGAGTTCTATTTTCTACACATTTTCACAGCAAATGTACACTATTTCAGATACATTAAGGCTAAATGGTCTTTTGCGGATGAGCCTCAGGGGGAACATAACCACCATTTGTAACTGTTTCTGCCAGAAAATGAATTCTGAATTTCAAACAGCTGATTTACAAATGAACATTTCGATAGCTATTGCTATCCATTTGTAAATGGAAGATATCTTTTATCCTGTAATTTTTTTCTCTTTTGCATTGTAAACTGTAAGCCTGACAAGGTCATCCAGTGGAATGGCCCTAAAGGGTTTTTCCAGGACAAAAAGTAATCAGCATTCCCAGTTAGCTGATGCCAGGAAATGTTATACCCTAGAGGGATCTTGTTACTCCTTTTGACTTCTCACTCTTTCAAAAAGGTAGACCTAGACAATGTCATATCACTAATGCCACTAGCCTTGCACCTTAGAAAAGTAGCTGAATCTCTTAGTTTTCTCATCTATAAAATGAGAAAAACAACATTTATGGAATATTATAATAATCAGAGGGTCCCTAATAGCACCTGATGTTTAAAATAAATGGCTAACAGAAGGAGCTATCATTATTATTACTAGTACCATTATTATTATTATTATTATTATTACTAAGATGGTGTATCACTCTGTGGCACAGACTGAAGTGCAGTGGCTGCAATCACAGCTCACTGCTGCCTTGACCTTCCTGGGCTCAGGTGATTCTCCCACCTCAGCCTCCCAAGTAGCTGGGTGTACAGCATTCCACCACCATGCCTGGCTAATAGTTTTTGGTTGTTTTTTTTTTTTTTATTGTAGAGATGGGGTCTCCTTGTGTTGCCCAAGCTAGTTCAAACTCCGAGCTCAAGCTATCCACCCACCCAAGCCTCCTAAAGTGCTGGGATTATAAGCGTAAGCCACCATGCCTAGCCCGGAGCTATTATTAATCCAAAGCATCGATTAGAATCAGAAAGATTCAGAATTAAAATCAAGTTGATTCAACAGAAAACAAGTATTGAGCCCTTATTACCTGGGCAGCACTGTGCAAGGTACAACTGGGGTACACAGGTTGGGAGAAAGACCGAGTAGCACAGCCTAAAGGAGGTTCTAAATCTCAGATGGCGACAAACAGTATGAACCAACTCTGATCTCTTGACATCTATTTTGTTTGACCCTTACAATGCTTAAAAATTTGAGTTTGTTGTTAACATTTAGAAGCCAGAAAATTTTGCATGAAAATAAAAATCTTAAAAAATGCACAGGCATGTTTTTGCCTGGCAATAATTCGTGGCATTGAAAACTAGTTGTATTCTTAAATGTCTGGGAGGTCTTCATTTCACCACACGCTCTTCGCAGTCTACTACATTGATTTACTTGCTGACCTCTCTAAACAATTGAGTTTGCACTCCTTACTTTGAATATGTTAAAACCATATCCCTAAAAGAGTTCCTTACAACTTACTATTTTCATAACAAAGTATAAGATTGCCTCTTTATTTTACAAAGTAAAAATAAATCCACATCAAAAAATCAGCAACAGATAGGCACCTGTCAGTGCAAGACTCTAAACGAGTCAATAAAGTGTTACTTTTTTTTTTTTTTTTTTTTTTGACTTGGAGTCTCCCTCTGTTGCCCTGGAGTGCAGTGGCGCTATCTTACTCACTGCAAGCTCCACCTCCCAGGTTCAAATGATTTTTGTGCTTCCAAAGTTGCTGGGACTATAGGTGCCTGCCACCATGCTCAGCTATTTTTTTGTTTTTTGTATTTTTAATAGAGATGTGGTTTCACCATGTTGGTCATATTGGTCTGGAACTCCTGACCTCAAGAGAGCCACCCACCTCAGCCTCTCAAAGTGCTGAAAGTACAGGCATGAGCCACCATGCCCTGCCAAAGGTTACTTTTCAAAGTGGATAGGCAATTGCTGAAGCTCTATACTATGGATAATAATAATAACGGTTCACATTCACTGGTACTTTGTGCCAGGGCCTATTCTGTGCTCCTTACCTACATTAATTCATTTAACCCTCCTAAGTACTTTTAGAGTAAGGTACTATTTTTTTTTCTCATTTAGTACAAAAGAAAACTGAGTCAGTGCCCCAAGAAACGTAACAACCTGCCTGAGGTCACATAGCTGAGAAACAGAGTCAGAATTCAAACCAGGCAGTCTGCTACCGGAGCCCGTGCTGATAACTACCGTGTAATAAAGACCCTTTGGTATGGTCCATCCTTTCCCTGATAATTTGAAATAATATCATTATGTTATGCTTAAATATAGCCATATGTATGCATGAAAATACTATATATACATACAAATATGCACACACAATACATATATATGAACAAATCACATATATATGTTTGATTATGCTACTATTTTCCATTGATTACGCATCATCAAAATCAGATTGCTTTAGTTATTGTGGCTTTATAGAACGTTCTGATACATTTCTTGGCAATTCTCAAACATATTCTCTTCCAAACAAGTTTCAGAATAAGTGTGTCAGGTCCACAATAAATTATATGGAATTTTAAATTAGAATTGCAATAAATTTATAGGTGAAGTTATGGGAAATTATCATCCTAATAATATTGTTTCTTTCTAAGTTTGTCTCATAGAAGTAGAAAGTGGAATAGTGATTCCAGAGGCAGGTGGGAATTGAGGGAAGCAGAGCCAAAGGCTGGTTAACAGACACAAAAGCACAGCTGGATTGGAAGGCATATATTTTAATGTCCTACACCACTGTAGGTGACTATTACTGACAACATTTCTTGTACATTTTCAAGTGCCTAGAAAAACAGATTTTGAATGTTTCCAACTCAAAGAAATGATAAATGTTTGAAGTGATGGATATGCTGATTACTCTGATTTGATCATTATACATTGTATACACATATCAGAATATCACACTGTACTCCATAAATGTGTACAATTATTATGCCTTAATTACAAATAATAAAAACAAAAATATCCCTTCTATTATTTTAGGTTGAATCATTTTTTAATTGCTTTTATATCCAATCACAGAGTAAGCCCATTGAAAAGATCTTACAGAGTCGAAATGCCAGGGCTTGGTGAGAGGTTGGAAATGAGAAGTAAGAGAAAGGCGAGCTTTCAGCTATATTGTTTTTTAACATGTGCTCCCTAACCTGTTCAGAAACTTTGTGATCTAGATATCAGGAAGTGCTAGAGCAGCCATTCACGGGGAGCAGGGAAATTATATCAATAGGATGAGCCATTTTCAGTGTAGAAAGAATAGAAAAGCTTCTCAAAAAGGCATAGAAATGCATTGCAATAGAAATGATGGATGCAAGGTAAGGGATTCCACTGGGAAAAATCAGGAGAGGCTGAAAGAAAATGTGGGACACAAGGGAGAAAAGCAAGCGTGCACAAACATTTAGTAAGTGCTATACTGTGTCAGGCCCTGTGCTAAACACTGTGTATGTGTCCTTCTAATAGCACCTAAGACAGGTTGACAATGGTGTCCTCATTTTATAGGTGAGAAGTCCAAAGTTCAGAAAACTTCAGTTACTTTTCTACATTCACAAAACCAGGAAATGTTAAAAGCAAAATTTGAACCAAGGTCTCTGAGTCCAATGCCCATGATTGGTGCATTCTATATAAAATGCAATAACTCCCCCTCCAGCCCTAGGCATGCTCAGGTGTTTAGATGATTAGAGATTTCTGTGTGGCAGCTCTGACAGACATGGCAGTCATTTTATGGAGAATAGGAAAAACTAACATAATGAGTGGTATCATGCCACATATAGCAGTTCTTTTCAATACAATATAATGGACATTTATTTATTTATTTATTTCTGAGATGGAGTCTCGCTCTGTCACCCAGGCTGGAGTGCAGTGGCGCGATCTTGGCTCACCACAATCTCCGCCTCCCAGGTTCAAGTGATTCTCCTGCCTCCGCCTTCCAAGTAGCTGGGTGCATCACTGTTTCCAGCTAATTTTTTTGTATTGTTAGTAGAGATGGGATTTTGCCATATTGGCCAGGCTGGTCTTGAACTCCTGACCTCAGGTGATCCACCAGCCTTGGCCTCCCAAAGTGCTGGGATTACAAAGTGCTGGAGTTACAGCCCCCATGTCCAGCCAATGGACAAAAAGAGTAACAGAAATGAATATGATTTGCTCTAAAAGTAGGTTCTGTATAGTAGAGGATATAAATACAATCAAAAATTAAAACCTTTGTTCTGTGAAGGATACTATTAAGAAAATGAAAAGATAAGTCACAGACTAGGAGAAAATATTTGCAACTCACATATCTAATTATCTAACAAATGATGTGTATCTGAAATATTTCCTCTTCTTCTTTTTTTTTTTTTTTTTTTTTGAGATGGAGTCTCACTCTGTCACCCATGCTGGAGTGCAGTGGTGCTATCTTGGCTCACTGCAAACTCTGCCTCCTGGGTTCAAGCGATTCTCCTGCCTAGCCTCCTGAGTAGCTGGGATTACAGGCACCCATCACCATGCCAGGCTAATTTTTGTATTTTTTTTTTTTTAGTAGAAATAGGGTTTCACCATGTTGGCCAGGCTGGTTTTAAACTCCTGACCTTAGGTGATCCACCTGCCTCAGCCTTCCAAAGTGCTGGGATTACAAGTGTGAGCCACCATGCCTGGCCTGAAATATTTCCTTAGAAAACCTCTTACAGATGAACAATAAGAAAACAAAATAACCCAGTTAAAAAGGGGCAAAATAACTGAACACACTCCCCACCAAAGAAGATATACAGATAGCAAATAAGTATATAAAGAGATGCTCAGCATTATTTGTAATTAGGGAACTGCAAATTAAAACAACAAGATATCACTACATGGCTATTAGAATGACCAAAATCTTTAAAAAATGACAATATCCATAATGCTGGTGAAGCATTCTTCTTCATTGCTGGTCAGAATGCAAAATGGTATAGGCACTTTGAAAGACAGTTTTTTGGTTTCTTGTAAAGCTATGTAGACTTACCATATTCCCCATCAGTTGCACTTTTAAGTATTTACCCAATTGACTTGAATTTATGTTCACACAAAAACCTACACTTGAATGTTTCTAGAAGTTTTATTCATAATCACCCAGAACTGAAAGCAACCGAGTTCTCCAGAAGGTGAATGGATGAAAAAAATTGACATAGCCGCAGATAATATTACTTAGCCATAAAATAAAATGAACTATTAATCCATGCTACAATGTGGATGAATCTTAAATGCATATTACTAAATGAAAAAAAAAAAGCCAATCTGAAAAGGCCACATAATCTATGATCTCATTCATATGACATTCTCTGAAAAGCAGAAATATATGGACAGAAAAGTGATTAGTGATTTCAAGGGGTTTGGGAAGGGAGACAGTCGACTAGTTAAAAAGCACAGGGGATTCTTTTAGGGTAGTGAGAGTATTCCACATAGTACTGTAGTGATGAATACATGACACTGTGTATTTGTCAAAATTCATAGAACTTTACAGAACAGAGAGTAAATTTAATATATGCAAATTTAAAATAACTGGTAGATTGAGAGATCCCAGGATGTGATGTATACTTTGACAAAAAGATCTAACTGTATGCTAAATATATAACATGACCTCACTGAAGAGGGTGGGTTAAAGAACTGTTGACCTAAGTAGCTTTGGAAATGACTGGAAAGCAGAAGACAAAAGGCCAAAGGAACTGCACATAAGCACGGTCCTCTAGTTGGTAAAGCTATTTTTCAAAGGAATGTAAGTTACCAATCCTGAAAGTCTCTCTACATATACATATACCTAGATGGAAAAAGTGAGTAAATGAATCAATAATTGTTAGATCTGATTTTCTTAGTTTTGAAATGGGAGGTTACAGACAAGCAAAGGAAGAAGAGTAGAATGATCCATGTGGTAAAGTATTAGAGTAGGAAACATCAGTGTGAACTCATGTTTAAATGTTTAATATGGATACAGATGGCTGGATGTTGAAATAATTATAGATATGTATACACACATGGGTTAGTACGCACACAGAGATTTCCTAGCTCTGTCCACTGAGAAGGCCTAGAAGCAATGACTCCCCCTGTAGTGACCAGCACACCCAGCACCAAAATCTTGGTTTCAAAAACCATTCTCCAATGAAAGAAAGCAGAGTCCTTGGGGAAATGGTTGATTCTAGGGCCAAGGCAGGGAATATGGAACATAATCCTGGAGCTTACTATGGTGTTAGAAAGTAAGGAAATGCTTACAAAACAAAGATGATGGGGTAAGCTAAAGGTATGCAGGAGCTAAGTGATTGAATGAATGCATGATTGAATAGATAAAGTCAACAGGCAGAGGGAGAAGAGGAAGACATGGATCTCTGAATAGAGTAAGTTTAAATAATTTATGCTGATACCTGCCCCCTCTCAAGGAGATGGAGAATAACCCGCCACCATGTAAGGGTAGGCTGTGCCTACTAACTTGCTGACAGAGAGTATGGTGGTAAAGTAGGTGGGGAAGGGCATTTATAGTGGAGACACCTGAGTCACTATTTTAGCCAAGTGATCTATGTTAATCACATCAGTGATAACTCACGTTGACAGCATAAACCCTTGTTAGGATATGAATTGAATAGTAGTATATCCCTTCTGAAGTTTTCCTCCCCCATAGCCCATAACCCCAGTCTAACTATGAGAAAAACATCAGACAAAACCCACTTGAGGGACATTCTATAAAATAAGAGACCAGTATTTCTCAAAACTGCCAAGGTTGTCAAAAGAAAGTCTGAAAAACTGTCATAGTTCAGAGAAGGCCAAGGAGAAATAATGACTAAATGTCATGTGTTAGAGGGGATCCTGGAACAGGTTAGGGAAAAACTAATGAAATTAAATGAAGTGTGGAGTTTAGCTAATATTAATATACCACAACCTTTATTTCTCATTGTGACAAATGTACTATAGTAGTGTAAAATATTAAAAACAGGGGAAAGCATGTTGGTATACATGGGAGCTCTGTACAATCTTCACAACTTGTCGGCAAAAATCAAATTAGTCTAAAACTTTAGTGTGTATTTTTTAAAAAATAAAATTACCTGTTTCATTCCAACAAAGCTTCATATCCATTTGCATTGATCATCCTGGTCAAGCCTTTTCTTGACATCAGCACACTCTGCTCCAGTTTGCTCTCAACTGTGATGAATCTGAATGAATATTGTAGCACTTTTTCTCAGTTCAGCAGGGGGATTTCTAGGTAGTCGAGGCCTCATTAACTCCTACCTCTTAACCAGCACTCCAGCTCCACGCAGCTCGCATCTCCCCTCCCTCTCTCCACCTGTCTCTTTTTCCTTTTTTCTCTTTTTGAGATGGAGTCTCACTCTGTCAGCCAGGCTGAAGTGCAATGGCGTGATCTCAGCTCACTGCAACCTCTGCCTCCTGGGTTCAAGCAATTTTCCTGTCTCACCCTCCCAAGTAGCTGGGATTACAGGCACATGCCACCGCACCCGGCTAGTTTTTGTATGTTTAGTAGAGACAGGGTTTCACCACCTTGGCCAGGCTGGTCTCCAACTCCTGACCTCGTGATCCACCCGCCTCAGCCTCCCAAAGTGCTGAGATTACAGGTGTGAGCCACTGTGCCCAGCTGCTCACCTGTCTCTTTTTCATTTTCCATTCATCTTACAGCTAAAAGTTGAAGCTATCTTCTATCATATTTGGCATGTACCGGGTACTTCTGTATATTATTTCTAATCCTCCAATTTACAGATGAGAACATTGAGCCCCAGACTGTTTAATTAACATGTCCCAGACTAGGAGGCTTTTAAGTGTAGATGACTGATAAAAATGAAAAGCAAACATTTGTCTACCAAGAACAGACCCTCTACACCAGCAAAACATTACTGTGTCTTTCTTAAAGCGTTCTAGGATTTCTTACGTCAATTGTGTAATGCAATATGATAAAGAACTGCACTACTTCCTTTAAAAAGGAGGCTGGTCATTATTGGGCGCAAGAGAGTATGTGTGAGAGGCTGATTGGTGGATAAAGACAGGTAATCAAATCCTAGGTAAAGACAACCTTGAAAAACCACAAGCATGATAAACAAAATTGTGTTCTCCTGGTGAACCAATGGAATCAGGAAAGAATTTGCAGCCTTGGTGCCTCTTTTTATTTCTCCCCTCCCACAAAGATGGCTCAAAAGGAACATTGTTAAGAGTGTTTTGCTCACTCAGCAATGAGGCAAGCTCATTAAGAGACCAGGGGCTGTGCCAATGGGGCTTGTGGAGGGTAGGTAATTCCTAACTTCACAGCTCACCTGCTGAAAATCATAAGGAACCCAAATGCTAACTCATTCAGATGAAGCTTCAAATTGATGACTTTAAAGAGACTGAATAAACTCTTTAC
This sequence comes from Ateles fusciceps, assembly GCA_036589455.1. Taxonomy (NCBI): domain Eukaryota; kingdom Metazoa; phylum Chordata; class Mammalia; order Primates; family Atelidae; genus Ateles; species Ateles fusciceps. The sequence goes on along the minus strand of JAZHEH010002982.1, from coordinate 6,162,547 downwards.
ATTACAATCTGGCATGTGCTTTTAATATTAACTACTACATATTTTATAGACTGTATTTGTTGCCAAGCACTAAAACAAACATTAAGATGCTTTTGTCTCAACTGGTACTATGAATGCTTCCAAAACAGTGGGTATAAAAAGCAGCATAAAACACATCATAATCATGAAAATCATCTGCGTTAAACTCACATTTGCCATGAATGTGGCAGCTATTTTTCATCTACAAACAATTATATCTCAATTACTTACTCTCTGTTAGGAAACATTTCATCAAAAATTCTCATTTAATTGACATAAGAATGCATTTTGTTTAGAGAAAAATGTAATCTCTAATTTGTACTAACTAAATAGGCATTCTGAATTAGTGAAAGCCTCATGTCTACTGAAAAATATGCATCTTTATTAGTTGATATACAGAAAGTAAGACAAACTAAGCTACAAAGCTCACAGTAGGTAAAGAAGGACCTAAAAGAAAATAGTCCTATAATGAATAAATAAAAGTAATGTACAGTATTCTATATTTTCCATAAAATGCAGACATGAAAAAATTTGTCATAAATAACTTAAATGTATGCCTTGTGTTATCCTGTTTAAATTGTGAATTTACTCAGTACGTTTTTTCAACCATGCAGTTATAATAGGCACATTTAAACCATGCACTCAGAATTATCACAGTTCTGACAAAGGAGCTTCTTCTGTAGGGAGGAAGTAGTTTGAATTAAATCCTAGCTATATCAGCTAATCTGAAATTATATACAAAATGTCTATAGACCATAAAAAGTTCTATACCAAAACATAAGAAAGGATTGAGAGTAACTAGCACTGATCATTTTATGTGAGTTTCCAAAAATACTTTTTAACAAAACCAGACATTTGAACACAAACATACACTCTTAGAATAGTTAGATAGATATATAGATAGATAGATAGATGATAGATAGATAGATAGATGATAGATAGATAGATGATAGATAATAGATATCATCCCAAATGCATTTGGTTGCAATGGAATAATTTTCAGAAAGTAAAGTACTCTATTTGTTTTCATATCTGGCCCCATTATCATCTCAGCATATTGCTGGTTATAATCTGTAGAAGAAAATGGAAGACATTTTTCTTGGTCTAACATAGCTTGGTAGATAGTTTGTAGGAAGATTTCAGGTAATGAAAAGGGCTTTAATGTCACTGCACTCTCTGCATTTATGTCCACCAAAGAATAACCTGTCACCACATGAACGATAGCAGCCAAGCAAGTTCTCCAGGAATGGATGGCAGGGGTAAGTCACCATGATAACAGGACATAATCCCTTTACTACTACTCAAGAAAAACTAAAAGACATAGCTACATTAAAGTAACAGAGTAAGTCACATATAAAATAAGCAAACAAGTATTGAAACAAAGATTCTATAGTCAAACTGTAGTATACAAATGGCAATTCCTTGTGATAAACTAGATGATTATTCATTGTAATTTAATTTAAATTGTTTTTATTGTTTTTGAATAAAACATAGCTCACCATGAGGTCTCTTTTAATACAGAAGAGATAATTCCCTCTGAGATCCCAAACTGACCCCATCAGTTTTGCATGTATTAAGGAATAAGGAAAAGCCAGGGAAGAGGAAAGGAAAAAATATGTGATTTTTTCAAGTCTCACAAAATTTTTTGACAACAGTCTCTGTAAGTAGACCTTGTATAAATCTTTCTAAATGTAACATATTTCTTACCCCTGACATTGTCATGCAGCATGTATGACATGTACCAATTTAGTACCATAGAACATAATCTGTTCTGGCATAATAGCCAGGTCACTGGTTATATCTTCTAGCGGTACATGTTACATGCTGCATGTCAATGTCCTGCTGGGACAAGAGAAGAAGGTCACAGCAACTGTAAAGAACATGCATGTTAACGGAATGTCAACCATGACAAACCCAATGTCTTCAACACTCATTCTGCAAACAATTCTTTAGCTCATTTTGTGTTACATATTCCTTAACATTTTTAGAAATTTACTTAATTGACAAAGATAGTAGCAATTTTCCTATATTATTCTCCTCTTTCTAAAACCCAGATTAAGAATATAATAAAATATGTGTCAGAAGATATTTAGGTAAATATTCTAATTTATCCAGATTTTATAAAGCTATTTTATATCTAAAGTATCATATACTTGGTATAAACTTCAGTAACACATTAGGACTTCTTTTTTAAAGTTTTCTTTAACACATAAGTCAATATTCTTTCAGAAATCTTTAGTCCTCTATAAGTAACAGTCAAACAAGATGGCACAAATTCTGTTAGAAGCCTACAAATCCACTTAAGGCTAGGTTTATAATAGGGCAAAAGCAAATCACATTTTTAAAAGTCTAATACATAAATTCTACTGGTTTACTACAGTGAGAATTTGATTCTTGTCAGAGTGATTTATTCTTTGTAATTCATTTCATATTATTTTGCCTTACTATAGTTATATTTTTGTTGCTCTATTTATTATAACACCTGTTTCCCAACAACTCAGAGATAATTATGAAATTGGACAAGAATACCTTCAATATTGTATCGACTTTTATCAATGATCTCTTCAATAGTGCATTTGCTTTTATCAATGACCCCTCACAATAAAGTAGTAATAACAATGTAGCTGGATATTATTTAGTATTTTAAAAAATACTTTGCATGTATCATGTCATTTAATTGCCATAACTGTAATATAGAGATCATTATTATCCTATCTGACAGATGAGAAAAGAAGGTTCAGATGATTTTGAAAACTTGCCTCAGATAATATTGCTAAAAGTGGTGAGCTGGAATATGAATTGAGGCGGTTTGATTCCAAGGCACACATTGTTAGCAAGGATATAATATTGCCTCCTGAAATAGATGGTATGTCTTTGGCTGACAAAATATACATATGTCAAAATTTTCAAGTTCATCTGCTTTTGAGAAAATAACTACAGCACTCAACCTTTTTATTTTAAAAAGTCAATCTCAAAATGTAGGATTTTAGATTTCATGACAGGCATATATGGGAGATGTGAATGACCAAGTTGTGTTTCTCCTGCCCTGAGTTGATTTCCTATTTTATGAAAAAAAAGGGTAGAGTGAGACGTTCCTAGATTAATATAGAATTTGAAGATTGCCAAGCAAGATGTTATCAGGATGAGAATTCAGATTCTCAAGAATGGGGTACTATTTGTTAAGGTTCTGCCAGGAAAAATCTCTGGCAGAAGAGCACAGGGTAGCCTGGAAGAATGAAATACGGAGGCAAGAAGATGACTTTTCTGGAAAGAGACAAGGAATGGATGATGAAATGACCTTTTTGAGTCTCAGTCCTGTATTTTTCTACCTTGTTGATTTTCAAATTTACCCTGAAGCTTCAGCCTGCCTTACCCTTGAAAACAGACTTCCGACAGCACATAAGGAATATGGCTGTGCTGCTTTCTGGGTTAACACTGGTCTGCTGTTCCAAGCAGGCATACAGGGATAATTCAGAGAACATTATTTGTTACTGTTTAAAAGGAACACTAACCATCCTCAGCATGGGATGGTGATAGCTGTGCTACTTTGGCCAAGACAGGAGTAGGGATAGGAGCAGAAATGCAGGAGTGTCTTCCTGCTTTGCCTCTCCCTCAATACCCAAGTGTTGGGGCTTTGCAAAGCATAAAATAAAAACCACTTGTTAAGGAGAAAAGAGACAGGATATAGAATGTTATCCCAGAGGTAGAAGTATCAATTCGTCCATGTGATTTGGGGCAGTCTACAAACTCTCTGCACAAATTCCTCCATCTGTAAATCCTGATTGACAAACGCTGCATCCTCTGAGTGTCCTTTGGGTGGCTCAACCATCTTCAGTTTCAGAAAGGCCCCAAAATAGACTGCTACAGTGGCTCTCAATTCACAGAAACCATGAGACCAGAATGACCCAGACTTACTCCTAGTCCCAGAATTTCCTCACCTGCAACAACAGCTACCATTTAAGCCAGTGGTTAATTCTGCTCCCCAAGAGGACACTAGCAACGTCTGGACGCCATTTCATTGTCACAAGTGGGGGAGGGGGCCACTGACTGGTAGAGGCCAGGGATGCTGCCAGACATCCTACAATGCCCAGGACGGCTCCATAATGAAGAGTGGTCTGGCCCAACATGTCAATAGCGCCGAGGCTGAGAAATCCCAAGTTAGAGCAAGTGAAACCAAATAGATGTAGTTTTTTCATATTGACCAACAGAGTGTGTGTAAGATACAACAGACACAGGATCTGTTCTCTTCTGAATATTAAGATTGAACTCAGTTTTTATTTATATACCCAAGTCTACCCTCTTTGATTTTATTCTTAGTCTATTCCACAAACTCATCTCAAACTCTTTCTCAAACCTCCTTAGATGGAGCTAGATCAGGCATAGGTAGCATCACTCTTATTAACTGTTTTCTACATTTGCCTGTGGCTTACTTATTGTGCCACTAATGGCAGAACTTGGACTCTATAACCACGGTGGCCAAGAATAGACCCCACACACACTGTAATATGATATTTGTTGCTATCTTTGCTTCACTTTATGCTGGCTTCATATCTGCCCTTGGTTTATTGTACTCTAGTGATCTCTAGAACATACGCTGCCTCTTATGCCCTATTTTAATGACTGGGAAATTCAGCCTAGTACTTTAAATGCCTCAAACATTTTGTATGTGTAATCACAACCACTCTCTTAAGCAGATGCCTTTTCAAAATGTGTTGTAATTTATAAAACTATATGGTATGTGTATACTTCATTATATGCAGCTATTTTGATTCCAACAACATACATTTTCTTCTTCATTTCATCATATCTTGTCAATAATAAGTACGTGTGTTTTATAGGACTGTGGTTGACATTCAATACAAAAAATCTAAAATGTTTTGCAAATACTTGAATCCTACATATATTTCTGACATGGTTGCTATTGTTAATATTCTTACCACTGACCTTGGCTAGGCAAATATGGCTACAGATGCCTCTGCCTGGGCCTCTAACGTTAAGAGGTCACTAGTCCAAATGGACTTAAAAATCATCAGTCATCCAGATTTGTGCAAACTCGTCCTTACTTCTCAGTGTTCCATCTCTCCCAGATCCTCGGCTGTCTTTTGAAATTAGCTTATGATGTTATGACCTGTTTAGTATTCCCATTAGATGCACTTTCTGGACTCTCTATTGTTTCTCCTGCCTCATTGAGCTCTGAGTTCTCAGCTCTGATGTTGCCAGGTTGGCCTCACCTCACCTCCATCAGTAATACATGATAAGGACTCAAGTGGGGTGATGACTGTAAAAACGTGAGACTTTGACCAGACCCATCTGTCAGCATATAATGATTGCTTGGATAGTCAAGTACCTATATGTTTTAGAAGGAAGTACCCTCGAGTTGGATATTTTCATAATCAGTATTGCCATGTGGTGTGATGCAACGGGCTTGAACTAAAGAGTCAAAGCAGGACTGGGTAGTAGGCCCAGTTTTACCTCTTTTGTATTCAAAAAATTAAGCCCTTAACATTTTTTGTTAAAATGAGAATAATGCCTATCCTGAAATATTAGAAAAAAATACTGAATACAGAGGGCTAGATGAAGATCAGCTGTTTAGCTGTTGATTTTTATTACTTTACTGAGCAGGAATATGGTTAAAAAAATGAATTCATGGGTATGAGAATTTCTGGCACAGAGTAAGTGCTTAGAAGATATTTTCTTATTATTATGGAAAAAAGTAACTTCTTCACATTTGAAATCACTTTAAACCTTTTCAGCCAAACTCTAATGAAATAACTTAGCAATAAGCCAACTTCAGCTGTCTTTACATTTTTTGCTTCTTTTTGAGACAGAGTCTCGCACTGGCACCCCAGCTAGAGTGCAGTGGCATGATCTCTGCTCACTGCAACCTCTGCCTCCCAGGTTCAAGCAATTCTCCTGCCTCTGCCTCCCATGTAGCTGGGACTACAGGCGTGTGACACCACAATTGGCTAATTTTTGTATTTTTAGTAGAGACAGGGTTTCACTATGTTGGCCAGGCTGGTCAGGAACTCCTGACCTCAGGTGATCTGTCCACCTCAGCCTCCCCAAGTGCTGGGATTACAGGCATGAGCCTTGGCCCTGGCTTCTATTTACATTTTTAAAACCCAACTCTTACCTCTTCTATCCTATTGTCTTAAATATATATACCACCACCCTCCAACACAAACACACACACACACAGAGAGAGAGAGAGAGAGAGAGAGAGAGAAAGAAAATCCTTTGAAAAAAACAAGAATATATTTAGCTTCCTTTTTCATAGTGATATAGTCTTCTGGAATAAAAGCCATGTGATTATATATCAAATAAAATTAATATTATAAAAGAATATTCTGGAGCAGTAACATAGCATTCCCCACATTGGACAGCCTTCACTCACTTATTTACTTAGCAAGTCCTTTTTGAGCCTTCATTCCATGTCAAGAAAAACGCCAGGCACTGAAGTCATAATGGCAAATGAGAGGCTGCCTTTGCTTTCAGGACCTTGCAGTCTAACTGTGGGTTGGATATATAGTGGAAGGTAGACACAGTAGGAAAGAGGGTGAAGGGAGAAGATAAACAAAGATAAATAGACATAAATGTGATGTTGTTTGTGTTGGGGGAAGAAAGCACAAAGCAAGTTTTCTTCCTGAGGTTGGAAAGGAGGGGATGATAAATCTTCCAAGATGAATTCCCTGGGAACTCAGCCCAAATGAGGAGCAGTATGTACCAGGTAGATAAAAAGGAAGGACAGGAAGCATCCTCATGAAAGAAAACAGGAAACTTCAACTGAGAGGCTTAAAGCAGCAGGGGACCCTGGGTAACAAAAACTAGTTCCTTAGAGCTGGTGGAAACCTGAGAGGGTTAGGAGACACTCAAATAGGAGGCAAAAAGCATGAACAGTCAGCTTTGGTTTTGTAGTAAGCTTATCTAAATTCAAGTATGATCTCCACCTCTTACAGTCTGGGTGACCTTGGGCAAGTTAATGTTTTCATCTATAAAATAAGAACAATAATTACCACCAAGTCATTGTAGGACTTAGAGATACCTCATAAAAGTAGCTAGAAAAGTATCATGGTTTGGGCACTTAACATTGGTAGTGATGAGTTAACAATGATGATGACAGCAACGATGGTGGTGGTGATACTCTCCCTTATCTGAGTACTTTCACATATAGCACCACTGGAGTATTCTTTCTCTCCCAATTCTTTGTCAAGCTGCTATTGCTTGCCCATCAAGTCTCAGTTCAAAGATCCAAACTCATCTGCGAGTTGGAGTGAGGAGTCCCCCTCTCTGCTGTCACAGAGTACATTCTTCTTGCCCCTGTCATGACAATTTTCATACACTATAATCATCAATGATTTACTTTTTCTTGCTTTTCTTCTTCATCCCAAGCAAGAAGAGAAGAGAAAAGGCTTCGGAATGTAAGCTTTTTAAAGACAAGGCTATGTCTTAACCCTTTGGGTGTCCTCATTTGTGCAACGTAATATCTATTGTATATCCAATTAACATTTGCTGAATTAACATATGGATAGGCAAAATATCAGAATACAGAATTTAAAACGCTCTTTCATAAAATAAAACCATTTAATACAAGGGTTTTGATAGTGAATATAGCTAACAAAAGTCAAAGATCAAGGTATTTCTTTGGAGGGGGAAGGGGTTTTACTCGGGTATGTCTTTAGGTGAGTGCATGCTCATCCCAGTCATCAGTGTCAACTGTTGCTCATCTAACCACAATCCTCATGTTACTCCTTAACCCTGAGGGAATTTGGGTGTTACAATGAAGGTTTAAGAACAATGCTCCTGAATGTTTAAGTCTCTAGATGTACCAGAGAAGAGGTAATTGTGATAGGCCCTGAGAACCCTAATTATTTGATGAGGAATACCACCATTATTTTGTTTCATGCTCCCCAAATAGAAGAAAGTCCAATGACGTGTTAACAAAGAAAAAAGAAATAAAGGAAAGAAAACACAATGAAAATTGACTGGATACTGAGTCATTTAATAAGAACGGAGACGAAACTTCTTTCTACCTACCCTTTTGCTCAAAAGTGATCAAAGAAGCCTCTGCTGTAAGGCAGGCAATCAGGTACAATGTTATATTTTAAATTAATACACATTTGTTGAAAGTGTGCTTGGATCATGGCATTGCCTTTCACAGTGTGGTGGACATTATATGTCTATCAGATTCTAAAATCTATTTTGTTGATCTCTGTGGCATGTGTTTTTGGTTTTCTAGCTTCAAACCATCCAATCTCCCTGACTGTTTCCAAAAGAATCCAATATTTACTTGTATCACCTACTTTTCTATTTTCTCCACTCAACCCTGTGTGTCATCAAGCAGTTAATAAGGAATTGGTGCAGGATTTAGTTCTAAGCAACAAGAGTTGATGGAAAATCTGTGGGGTGCTCTTTCTTAAAAATAAATTCAAAGAAAAAAAACACTTTGTCTACTGGACATTGTCAGTTGTCATGTCTGCAGGCCAATTATGGAACTGAAGAAACCATGTAGTCACCATGACAGAATTTAGTCTGAGAAAAACAAGCGCAGAAAGATGCAAAGAGCCTGGGTTCTAGGACATGATATTTGGGCATCAATTGAACTGACTCTGGAGGTGTAGAAATTTTTCAGTTTGTGAAATTATAATTTCTTATTCTTTTAACCAATTTATTTAAACTTTTCTGTTATTTTCTCATGCTTTCAATGAAAAGCATCTCAATTAATAAAATCTATATGTTCTTTAACTTATCCCAGATCTCAAAGACCATGATCATAAGTTAGTTCCTTTTTAAAGGAGTGAATGGACAGTGCTCACGTTTACCTATTTTTCCTTTCTAATCCTCAGCTTTCTTGTCTGCAAAGTGAGGGTCTAGACTAGGATATCTCTAAGAAACATTTAAAGTTTTATGGTTGTAGAAATACAGCACATCAAATGTACTTTAATTTTTCCTTTATCCTCTGGAAAATGGTGTGAGCCATCAAGAGAGATTGCCCCCAACCCCTTGGAACTGATCTTTCAAAAAACACAATGTATCTTTATTAAAGACAACATGTAGTATATGTAATCAGGAGAATAAGGAAGAAAATAATCCTCACGCCTCTACACCTGAAATTTCTAGGTGTTCTTTGAGATTATACATAATGCTATTAACAGAAGCCATTCATGTATCACTAGGCATTGTTGAAATAATGAATCAGCGACTAATATGCAAGAGAATGATTGTCAGTATACTACTTTCAAATATTAAAGAGGAATATTTTGGTACAGCTAAATGATTGGCGTTACTCAAAAAAGACACTTTTAGATTAGAAGGTTACCACTAAATTAGTATTTAAAGACCATCTATTAAGCTATTAATAGCCTTCAAGAAAGTGGGTGGTACCTTTCTAAATGAAGCTAATGAACAAACCTTTTGTTCTTGTTAAGATTTACCTCCTGTAAAACCTGTCTGGCTAATAATAACATCTTATATTTGGATTATCCTGAAAGATGGACCAGGAACCTATTACCATCTTTACATTTTACTTGAAAACGCAAACCTCAGGAATGTTTCCCAGGGTCATAGAACTGGGTCCTAAATTTAGATCCCAAGATCTTGTCCCTGCACTATGTGCGTTTAAGCTTGCTGTCAGAGTACAGCCAAATTCTGAAAAAACAACACAAAGTCCACCTCCCTTTATGCACTGACAACCTCACTTCGCACCCCTGCTAATCATTTGCCCTCTGTCATCTAGTTGGTCTCAACGATTAAATGCTTTCATGACAGTTGCATTACCTTTCTTCTTCAACTTTGCACATTTTCTCTGTGTCTGAACTATTTTATTTTCCTTTCTTTATCATTCTAACTCCTATGTAGAATTCTGGTTTGGGTTTTGTGAATGTCGATGAATGCCAACCTTCCCCACCAACCTTGTATTTATCCCAGTTAACACTCATCGCTTTACATTGTAATTGTATTAATTTATGTCATTGGCACACTCTTCAAAAACAGAAGCTGCCATCCTACTCACATTTGAATTCTCTTTCATGAAATATTGAATGACTGAAATGATGAGAGAACACGTCCAGTGCTCTATTCCTCACACCATGCTGTGCTCATTGGTCCACCAACAACAGTTCTTGAGTTTGTTCCTTCATTCTATTTTATTTCCTTCAGAGGATATACCTAAAGGAAAAATTTTGTCATAGCTACCCATCCTTAATCAAAAATGCCTCCCTTGCATAGTCTCTCTGTCCTAATTATTTCACTGTATCGAAAAAAAAAATTCAATAAAGGGCTGATCTTTAAATATAAGAAGTAATTTCATGTTATTTACTTTCCATTAAAATGAAGCAGAACTCATTTTTCTTAGGGAAAAATTCTGGAAACCAGAGTTGGGAGAAGTGGTGTTTTTTAGTCTGTCAGTAATGATGCATTTTGGAAATAAAGGTTTCTGATGAGAAAAAGCCTCACTAAAGTGCCAGAACAAACAGTGCCCCTGAAAAGCCCTGCCTATTGAAATCAGCAGGAACTTGTGTCTGCTATACTAACCCAAGCTCCAAAACAGAACGACGGGGGTTGTCTCTGTTTAGACACAAGACTTTTCTAATGTAGAAAAGTGTTCATAATGCAAAACTTTTTTTTTTTAACTTACAGAAGACACTTATCCTCAAAAGAAATAGCAAACTGTTCTCACAATTCCTGAGGAATGAGGAACCTTGTCATTTCCTTCAAATGTTGTTTTCATATTTCAAAGTAACAGGTTTAGTTCTGCTTAGGTCAACAAAGACCAGTATATTCCTGAACTCAAAAGTCAAATTACATTTCTTGGGAAGAGAAGTGAATTTATAGCTTTGACTGTTCTTTTATTCAAATAATATTAATTGAGCACCTGCTATATACCAGATATTAGGATAGGCACTGAGATAAATAAAAGTAAATAAAATAGAATAAAATAAAAGAGCCCTTTAATAGCTAGTAGTCAGACTTGCATGGAAACAGATAATTATAACTCAGAAGATTAATTGTTATTAAAGAGGTACAGAAGACTATGTGAGAACATAGGTGATTAGGTAAGAACATAACTGTCTGACTAGAAGATTGTGAGAAAATTTTCATTGACAAAATTCTGCATAAGATTTAAAGTAAAAATAAGAGTTTGCTAAAAGGACCATTTTGGTGGGAGTTGGGGGTTAGGGGATGGGAAAGGTATGTGAGGCAAAGGAAAAAGGAAGTCTAGAAGCACCAAGACAATATGAAGACTATATTTATTCCATGATAAAATTCCTCCTCAATGCAACCATATGTACCATCAATGCAGCTACCCAGGTATCTTCCATTTTGGTAGCACAGCACTGGGATGAGTAACTGCATTTTTTAATTGAATTAATCATTTATTTCAATGACATTTGAATCCAATCTTCTTCTTTCACTGTCTTCCTGGTAAAGGTCCATGATGATATCTTGCAGATGTTACTACAATATTAGAAGATACTTTTCATCCCCCCTGGTGACTTCAAAATGAGTTTTTATCATCATTATGGTTAACAATAATTGCAAATAAAATTCTCAGCTTTTATGTAATAAAAATTGATTCTCACTATACAACTCTTTATGAAAATGTCGTATCCTTAAAAATTGCTACTAGAACAAATTATAATACAAAGCACTTACATAGCATTTTTGTTTGGGGAGATAATTTAAGTTTATTGCCCTTCTATTAGAGGGGAAAAATCCTTAACAGGGTTAATTGCCTTTCCCAAGGCCACATGATTCATGTGGTAAAGGGAGAGTGAGAACTCAAAGATGCCCCTCTAAAGAAAAAGTCATTTGATCTGCCTTATATCCATTTGCAGGTAGTAGGGTAGATTGTGTGCATTTTACTTTTCTTCCCAATAGTAACTGTTAAAAACAAAGAAGAACATCAGAGTGCTATGAAGAATTTCCAAGAAATAAGCCTGTTCAGTAGTAATTTCCTTATTTCACAGCTTATCCCTCAGGTTAAATCTGGTTCTGCTAATGTAATAATATTCTGTGTCTGTCCGTGGAAGGCCAGCTTTGTTCACAATGACTCATGTTGTTCCAGTTGTGTACTATTTCCAGTCATGCTGGCACATATGTAAAGGCCAAAGAACATTCATGAAGACAAGGAGAAAGGCTAATGTGATGATATTCCTGCCTACCATTGTTTGACAATTTTCAGATACAGCTGGCAAGAAGGGAGGCATTTGTCCAGCACAATTTCTGTACAAAAAATTAGTATGATTCTAAATCCTGCTAGTTACCAAAATGTATTGATTACCAGATGGCCCCAAACCAAGATAGGAGAACAAAACCATCAAAAGCCAAAATGCCAGTATGCTTCTTCGGGTAATTTTCTGTGAATTTAAAACAAAAAGCAAGGCTTCTTACCTGGTTGCCTATTAAGTAAGGTCTTAAAATATTATTTAGGTCATCTTAGAGCATCAATTCTACTAAATGACCTTAACAATCATTAATAATCAGCAAATATATATTCAATGTCTACTGGGCGTAGGGCATAGTATCAAGTAATCCCTGTGAGAAACAAAAGAGATTAACCTAATGATGGGATTTTGGCTCTCACAGAATTCATGTTACTTAATAACCTTAAGTATTATTCTGAAGTTGTTCAGAACCCTTCTGTGATACCAAAACACAGACAATTCTTATATGTCAACAATAGCACAGATGTGTCTTATTTTATAATCCTTTAGTTCAGTGATTCTAAAACATCAATAAGCATCAGAACCACTTGAAGGGTTTGTTAAACCACAGATTTCTGGGCCCTACCCCAAGAGTTTCCGATTTAGTATGTCTAAGTAGAGCCCATGAATTTGCATTTTTAATAAGTTCACCGGAGATGCTGATGCTGCTGGTCTAGGGACCGCACTTTGATAACCACTACCTTAGCTTACTGATTCCATGCTTCAGTTGTAGAACCATAATGTCTTTTCAGTGAGAGTTAGTAATTTGTCGTCACAAATTTACCATCAAGAATGTCTTCACCAGCTGACCAAAACACAAATTTCTAGAAAATTATTAACAAATTACTTTTTCAAGAAGAAAATAAAGTAATACTAAATATTTTCTCTAAAACTGTTCAAATTTACCTCGAAATTATATTATACGAGAATACTTCTTAAAAGTTGACATTCAAACACCATAAATGTCAAATAAAAAAGAAACTTTCGATTTTATTAAGATGTAAGTTATAAAATGTAAAGCTGGCCAATTGTTATAACATAGTCACCCTTTATTAAAAAGAAAAAGAAACTATAATGCTTCATTTTAAAAACAGCTGAATTTATAGTAATTTGAAATAAAATTGTACTATAATTATTTAAAATTTAAATACTTGGCCATACATGGAAATTGTAAAAGGTGATAAATTTGTCATTAGCAGACAGTCCTATTCATGTTTATCACAGGCTGTGATTTTGCCTTAGCTATGTCAGAATAATAAAAAAAATACGTAGACCATTGCTAGAGAGAAAAAGATAATCTCTCACACACATACAATATCCTCATTTCTAATTTTTGTAAGCTTTTTCTTTTGATTTCTTCATCTCTCACCACTTGGAATGACTCATCCTAATGCTGAAGGAAAATCTGTACCTTGCTAAATGGAAGTGCAGAACTCACACTGGTGAATTCAGTTGCTGTAGAGTTACCAGTGGTAACTCTTCCTTTCATGTGTATGACTCTATGTTGAGACCATAATTTTACAAAGTTTCTTTTTTTTTTCCCTTATGACTACGGTTCCTAGGATTAGGACAAAGAAGAATCTCTACAATAAGGTACAACATGGATGTATGTAACAATCTTTGCACTTAGAATTTCATATACTATAATAGTGACATTGGAGAATCTTCCATTTTGAATACTGCAATGACATAAAGAGATGAACTTTTTGTTCTTAAGCATTCCTTGCGTTTCTAAATTTTTGTGGATATAATTTACACATTTAATTATGAAATACCCTTTAAGAATAACTTGCAATACTAGTTCAAGTACTATGCAAAATACAAGTTTGTTGGTGTCCAGCACTTAGGTTAGGGGTATAGCATTAACAACAAGTGAGATTGCGACACTGTAGTTCCATGTCATCTCATCATCCCAATTCATGGCAACGTCACACTCCAAAATACCAATTTGCTAAAGAAATTATTTCCTAACCACCATGTTCCAAGCCTACGGATTTAACAATATATACTTATGATAAAATGTTCATCCTCTTTTACCCCCTTGTCTTCTGTTTCCTATGCCTCACTTGGCTGAGGCTGTGCATTAGAAGTAGCAAGGGGAAAAACCTTTATTAGCACAATGACTCATCAATATTACAATATATAAAGAGCAGTAAAAGTCACCATGAAAAAGTTTGCCAGCTCAAGATGTACTCTGAAGACAATGAAAATCTTAAAGATTTCTTTAAGTATAGTTTGTAAAAACTTGCAGCAGGACTATGTAGGAAGTAACCAGGACTTTTAGACCTTGAGACCCTTTTCTAAATGGAAGTGAAAACCTGGACGTGAAGGTGGTATTAAAATAAACCGGACAGGTCTTGTAAAAAGGAAAGAGAAAGAAGAAGATGGTCACTAAATGGGAAGGGTAAAGAAATATTGTGTACTGTATTTCAGAGTTACTATATAAAATATAATACATATAATTCTTGATCTGGGAATCACCACCCCAGATAAGTTACTCACAATTTATAACTTCAAGAAGGATGGAGGATTTCCTCTATTCACTGTAGACACACATAGATGCTAGACTGATATTCAAATGTGAAAGAAATAAGAAAAAAATCTCTGCATGTTTTAGAGGCAAAATTCTAAGTTTGCAATTCCACTAGCAAAAGAAGTAAACCAAGACCAGAGATTTGGCTGAAGATTTAATTTACTTTCAGTGCAGCCAGAGAAGCCATAGCAGTGAAGGAAAAAATCAAGTTTGCTGCCTATGGTGGGGGACATTCTTCAGAAATCACATTTATAATAACACAAAGATCTGTTCTCCATTTAGCATTCCCAGATAGTTCCTAAAACTTTCCATTATATATCTCAGAGTAAAAGATTTTTTTTAAAGAATGTTGCTACCTTGACAGTAAGATTTGTAATCACATCGGGAAAAGCTTTACTCCTGTACATGCTCTGAAATAAAGGAAAGTTTTCAGAGTGAATTGCATTCAGCATTTCATCCAAAGTGATCTGAGAACACTCTTGGCACCCTTATTTGACTCCTTTTTCTCTCCCTTACTGGTTTTGACAATAGAAATATACCTGCCCAAGTATGTCAGGAAAAGTGTGTCGTAACTGGCTGAGCTAAGGAATGGCCAGAATGACAACAGCAAGTGTCAAACAACCTGAACACTGTTGAGCATCTTGTTCCATTGTGACTTCTCCCAATTCCTTCTTTTCCAACTCTGACACCATCATGACCACAAACAGCCTTCAATGGCAACAATTGGTGAATTTGACACACTGCAGACTTCAACACTTCTTGAACTTCAAGTGGAGAAGAAAACACACACACACAGCTATTTTCTCTTCCTGCACACTTTTGGTCTTTACAGCTATTTTAGCAATGCAATTCATTTTTGTTCATTCCTATTGCTTCTTTTTAGCAGCAGTTTAACTGTTGAGAGGAGAAACAGCCAGTATTTACTATACTGATGGGGGAAAGCTCTCTAGAGGTCATTACACTGAGCTTTGGGAAAAAAGTCTCTAGAGATTTTAGAATTTCTAAAATGGAGCAATATGCAAGCTATTAAGTATCTGTATATTTCCAGATCCTCAATGTGGGTTATCATTATCTACAGGCCAACCAGATTCCATGAGGGGAGGGTTACTTAAAATTATCAGATAGTAACTTTAAGAGTGAGGAAAAAAATTAACTCTAAACAACCATGCTTGAAACTAAAATTCTAAAAGTTCAAAGAGTATTTTGAGCTCCAATGTCCCATAGCTTCCCAAAACCCTCTCACTTAGGGCTTTTCTTTATATTGTTATTGCATTTTTTTCATAGGCTAATGCATTACCTAAATATAGATAGCCATTTTTAGTATAAATTCCAAAAGCCATAAATGTTTCATAATTGAGCACATAATTTGAAGTAAGAGAGCTTTTCCACTTATCCCTTTTTACTGTTGCAAATTGGAAAATGCTCAAGTAATTGCTCCCTTAATAGTTCAGTGCTTGCAACTATATATACTTTATGAACATCACAAGCATCTTTTGCTCCCCCAGAGCAATATTGGGAGTGGGGATGCACAAAAGAATTTAACTTGTACAATTAACCAAATTACCCAGAGCTTTGATTCAAGATTCTTTCATTAAGCCATTAATATAATACATTGCTAAGTGGTGGGTTGTCCAATTTTTATGATGCTTTTCGTTTCAATTCAATGGCTGTAGTTAGAAGTAAAAATGAGCCTCTGCAAGATCAGCAAGATGATGTAAAACCCCCACACTAGACACATTTTTTTGTTCCATAGTTTGTTTGAGGGCAGTCAATGCCAGAGCACTAATAAAGAAAGTGATTTGAAGTCTCAGAAAGTAGTAGTCATTTGTGCTTACCCAATAAAGAAAAGGGAAAATAAATGCTTGATTCCTGTGACCTCAAACTCTTAAACAGAAAGCCACTGGTTATGTTATGGCATGCTAGACATACTCAGCAGCAGACAGCCAGTTTGTAACTCTATCCCACTTTAGGCTTCAACATATATTTCCCACTAGAGTTTATATATCTTAATGTAGAGTGACATATATTTACTATTTTGGCTTTGTTCAGTGGTGATACACTTATATAATTGATGTATGTGGGAAATTGATACACAGAGGAAAACTTATATCCAAAAGTCAACATTTTTTAAATTTCTAAACTTAGATACAGCACAGAAAATCTAATGCTGAAAAAGATTTTCATATCTTTGCCATTAGAGATGTTGTAAATTATCTGAATATGAGTTCTGCATGACTTTGGTTAACTCCCTATGTTTATGTATGATGGGAGTCTAATTATGCATCATTTGATATACCCTGAAAACCCCATTGCTTTTAAAAGTAACTGCTAATAAATAGAGGAACATGTTTAGTTTATGGTTTATCTATCACTGAAAGACTCTGGCAAAGGGTAGGTAAATTCACAAAGAAGAGACATTGTTGAAAATTATATTCCTTTTGTAATTACATTCTATGCAATATTATTAAAGGCCTGAGACATAAACCAAAACATAATGTAAATCATAAAAAGTCAGGGTCATCAAATTCTGGAATAGCAGCAAAAGGTATGTATGTTAATGAGAGATTGCAGTAACTAAGATGACCTGTCAGGGTATCAGGATTTTTTTCTTTTTTCATAAAAGAGTTTGAGACGAATCCATCACTTTCCTTCAAGATGCAAAATATACACACAGATAATAATACAATTCAAGTAAATGACAAAATAGAGTAAATTTTGATTGGAAACCTGGTCACTTATAAGCCTTCTTGGAAGTAAGAGCATCCCAAATAAAAACAAAGAGAATGATATAAGCACAACTTGAAACTAAAACAGAAGAGTGAAATTGTGAGTTTGTTTTTTATCTTTAACCATGTGCTATCAGAAAAGCCTAAATTTAAAACAACGCCTGCATTAGAGAGTGTCTCCAATCATCTTACTGGTTTTGAGTTACATGGTGATATACATAGGGACATGTGGTTTTATACTCTCTCTAGTCTTTCATCTTCTCTCACTATAATCTCTTTAGTATAACCACCAGTTCAACACTCACATTGAAGGATGAGCTTTGTTTTGAAAAAGAATAAGAGATCCAAAATTCATACGACAATGAAATCCTTTCATCAGATTTGTAGTCGGTTTGATGCTATCTATTTCTAGCAGTTTGCAAATTCTTCACCGGTTCTACCAAGAAAATTGGCATGCACTAGAAACTCTTCTAGACACTCACTAAACTTTCCTCTGGAAATATACCACTGATAGATTCTCAGTCAAAAAAAGTCAAAGGCATCATGATGAAAGAAATGTTCAGTGGAAACTATTCTTTCCAGTCTACATACACATGCAAACAGAGCCAAATGCTTTATTGCAATTCAACCTTCAATTCAAACTCAAATCAACTAGGTATGTCCACTGTCAGTACCCTGATATATCAATGACTATCTGTTAGGTAAATGAATGAAGACACATGTGCAGAAGCAGAGGAAAGAAACAAAACCAGATCCTACCTTTATTGTTTTTGACGGTTGACACTTGATGTGATGGGACACGCTGGCAGTTTGGTTCATGTTTCAGGACCCTGGACAGTGCACAATCCCAGGCGGAGTTCCAGAATGAACTAGTAATCAAGTCTCCTCTATTAGACTTCAGTAGGGGCTGCTGCTGCTGCTGCTGCTGCTACTGCTGCTACTGCTGTTGCTTCTGCTGCTTCTGTTTCTGCTGCTTCCTCACTCTGGAGGCTGAAACGCTGTCAGATTGGAGGAATCTGTATCTCACTTAGCCCTAAATAAAGCATTTACTTGGTTCATCAGTCTCAAAGCTCTTGGCAATATGGAATAGAAAGCCAAAAATGGTTTAAATTCACTTGCAGTGTACCTTTTCAGTATGGAGATGTGACAGCTCCACAGTACAGCCAATGATCCTGGCTCTCATTCCCCTTTCAAAGGGACGAAATCAGAAAACATACAGAGATCAATTGCAGTCCTGCAGTTTAAAGGGGCACTCTCAACTCCTCTGTCTCTCCAGATTATACTTTTTCTAGTGTAAAATATTTCTCTCTCTCTCTCCCCACTCCAAACTCAGGTTTTTTTAAAAAAAATCATAATATTCTCATTCTGTTACTATATTTTATTCCTTCCTGGGTACTTCTTGCAATCAAAACATAAGTAAACGCTGTGGAAAAAAAAAAAAAAACTGTTGGCAGTGTCAGAATTTGGGGATTTTATATCTGTAGCTTGAAGGACTGATATTCTCTATGGATATTTTAAAACTTTAGCCATAACAACCAGAGACTGTCATTTCTGTAAGGTGGGAGAAAGCTTAAGATATATTTTAAAAGTTTTCAAATACAATAGTTATTGTAGTTTTTGGATATTGCACTTAAGCAAGAAAATGGTTTCTTTTTTTACCCGTATGTTTGACCATTGCTTTCCTTGAGGCCACATTTTTGACTGCTTGGGACAAACTAGTAGTTAGCTTATGCCAGTCCAACTCCCCAAATGCCTACCTCTCTGTCCCTAATGTCACTTTAGGCAAAATAAATTATAAATATTTCTAAATAAAGTTTTCTGAGTCACCAGTCCCCATTTTCACATCAACACTGACTAGAAGAAATATATCCTGGTTGGAAATAAGATCCAGCAGTCTTGAGTAAATGCAAAACATTCTTTTCCATCTTTTGTTGCAAAGTATTTGATGTTGAAAACCAACACTATTTATTCATAAAAAATATATCTTGCTAATGAAATGCTAGGTTTATAAGATTGTACTACATGAACTACATTAAGGACGCTTTATGAACAACCTAAAAATATAACATATAAACTTTAATGTGAAATGAAATAAATTAATTAGTTTGGTGAAATAAACTTAAACATAATTGTAAAAATATATTTTCTCTTGTAAAACAGAAAGCGGATCTAAACCTTCTGGCAAAGTAGTCTCTACATGTTTGAGGATGGCTGCATTTCAGAGGGTTATAGTTCTAAACAGTATAGGGGAGGTGAGAACGTGACAGAAGCAAGATCAGACCGTCCAAAGCCACAAAGGTTTATGGCAAGAGTATTGGAGAAATTAGGAGAGTCGTGGGAAAAGAGATAGAGTCAATAAGAATAAGGCAAAAGGCTGTGTCCAAGAATCCAGTGTAGCAATATCAAGGCATCACATTGAGCACAACCAGAGGTGCCATAGGGCCAACAAATCTTGTGATTTGAAGTTTAGTTTAAAATTCTAAGTCACAAATGTGACTGGCATTTGTGGCTTATGTTGTATTTTTGACTGAATAGCATTGTTTTAAATAATTCATAAATCCCAAAAAATTATATCAAAATTGTTTAAACATTTTGTATTCAACAATAATGAAAACAACACAGAAAATTTGTAGTATACAGCTAAATCAATATTTAAAGGAAAATGTGTATAATTAAGTGCCTATATCAGAAATACAGAAAAATATAACATTAATAATTAATAATTAAATATTTATCTCAAATAGGACAAAGGATGGCAAAATAAATTCAAAAATAGGGAAAATAATAATGAAGAAAAGGGAAGAAAGTAATGAAGTAAAAAACATACAAAATACTCAATGAAAAAAAACTCATGAACATTTCAACATGTAGTTAACAGTTTAATTTCTGAAGAAATGAATATTCTATACCAATAGAATTGGCTTAATTCCTTTCTTAGATAGCACTTTATACTAGGTACTTAAGAAACCTCCAAACTAAATTATCAGGGGGTCCAGGGAGAATGAGGAAGGGTAGAAGAAGAGAGCAGTCCAAGAATTCAGAGTTTCCCATCCCCCATCAGAGAACTGTACAGGATAGAAGGAGCCACTGATACTTCAAGGAACCTTTGCCAGGCACGTTGATAGAGACAGCCTTTACCCTCACAAAGAGGGTATGAGTTGCTAGATTTCTACAACTATATTCACATGAGACTTCACCCCTTCTCTATAATTTTTCAAAATGGTTCTACCCCCACCTGGATGGCAGTAGGATCCAAGAAGATATTAACACTACCTATAGGTAGTGTCCGCTTTCTGTAAGGTGGAGAAAGCTTCACTCTTGGCTGGCTGTTATGGCTAAATTTGAAAAATATCCATAGGGAATATCAGTCCTTCAACCTACAGATGTAAAACCCCCAAATTCTGAAACTGCCAAACGGTGTGCTGTTTTTTTCACAGCATTTACTTATGTTTTGATTGCAAGACATACCCAGGAAGGAATAAAATTTAGCAACAGAATGAGAATGTTATGATTTAAAAACAAGCAAACAACAAAACAAAACAAAACAAAAACCTGAGTTTGGGGTGGGGAGAGGAAGAGAGAGAAAAAAAATTTACACTAGAAGAAGTATAACCTAGGGAGACAGAGGAGTTGAGAGTGCCCCTTTCTGTAGTACACTACCCATTGGTAGGTGCCCAGAATCCACCTAAAATCTTTTCCCAAAGTTGCATTTGAAAATAGAGAAAAATCACAGTAAGAGAAAAGAGTGCCTTGTATACACCATATGCTCCCTTTCCAGGCTCCACATTATATCAGACTCCAAGTTCCAAAGAAAAATCAAGTGTTCAGAGCAAAACATATGACCCAAATCTCATTTTGGATTTTGTTTTCCCTTTCTGTTATATTACCATTTCATGAATCAAGGAAATGAAAACCATAGTAATTTTTAAACATTTCTATTTAAAACATGTATACATTTTTCATTATTTTGTAAAATCTGCTGTGTCTTAATGTAGCCAATTGGAATGTACAACTAGAAGAAAATAGAGACCAAAAAATTTAGACGAATGCTAGAAAATTACAAATACTGCTTAATAAGGATAATTCATATACATTTCTTCTAATTGGGATATATTGGGCTCAATATGTTTAGGATGAGAACAGCTGCAAAATTGCATCACAGTTGTCACATGGAAGGATTTTTTTAAGGTTTAGATCTGCTCAAGAAACACTACACACTAAATCATACTGAACTGGAAAATTTAGACAATTTAGTCAAAAGGGCCAATTTCAAATTTAATCAACACTTATGATAACCATATGCAAATATGCTGTTGTCAAGTTCCACAGTTTGGGAAAAATTAGGAGTGAGTCCCTTGCACCTTTCCCACAAAAATTAAGATGGCTAATACTTTCAGAAAATATAACCTGTGATGTTCCTTGACCAGCTATTATTTCCTCTGGGAAATAGAAATTTAGAATAGGCTTAGTAAAAATATCCCATTAGAAAAAAATAACGTCAAAGTGTCAGATAGATTCTACTACCAATTTCTGTCTCTTTGTTTCAGGTCCCATCTGTCCTAGCCCTAACTAGCTGGTCACAGTAATAACCTACAGATTGCAAAGTTAGGCAAGCCCAGGCCCCTAGTCAATAAGAATGATATCTGAAAGGATATTGGGCTGTTTCCCTGATTTTTGGAATCTACTGTAGAAAATTCAAATCCGTACATGACCGTCAAGAGATCATCTCCTCATTTTAACACCCACCATCTGTGTCCTATTCTTCTCATGACCCATCCACCGAGTCATTTGCATTTCCTACTAGAACTGGAATATGGTTTCAAATTGTTGGCTTTTTTGACTTGACCCTCACCTAATTCCTGCCTGCCACCTCTTTCTTCATGACTAACCTCTGCTTCTAATATCTTCTTTGCTTCAAATCGTTCTCTGGATTCACCCAAGTAGATATCCCTGGCCTAATTCTGGATTCATGGTCTTCAAGAATTGGTCTTTTCTGGAAACCACTTGCTCAGTCAGGATAGGCAAAGGTGTGCTTCAATAACAAGTAATCTCCAAGGTCAGGTGCAGTGGCCCATGCCGATAACCCCAGCATTTTGGGAGGCAAGTGGATCACTTGAGGCCAGGAGTTTGAGACCAGCTTGGGAAACATGGCAAAACCCCATCTCTACTAAAAAATACAAAATTAGCCTGGCATGGTGGTGCAGACCTGTAATCCCAGCTATTTGGAAGGCTGAGGCATAAGAATTGCTTGAACCTCAGAGGCAGAGGTTGCAGTGAGCTGAGATTGTGCCACTGCACTACAGCCGGAATTACAGAACGAGACTCTGTCTCAGAAAATATAAATAAAGAATAAAATAAATAAATAAATGTATAACTAATTCCCAAATCCCAGTGGTTTAAAATATAATGAAGGTTTCTTTCTCATTATACTGTATGCCAATACCAGGTTCGCGTGGAAGGAAGAGCAAGTGAGACTCTTTCAGTCTCAGGGAATCAGGCTATTAGAGGCTCCATCTGAATATGAGCTGCCACAACCAACATGGCAGAGGGGAAAGAAACATAAAAAGTCATGTTCTTATTTAAAGGCTTATGCCCAGAAAAGGCACCAAACACTTCTATTTACATTCCATTAGCCAAAGCCACTCTCATGGCTACACTCAAGTTTAAGTAACAAGAAAGTGACTTGCAGCATGTGCCAAAATAGAAGTAAAATCAGAAAAGCATTCTGAGTAACCCTAATGATAGCCATAACCCGACTGCTGCTCATTATTCATACTGCAGAGGTATTTGCCTGTCTCTGCCATCCAGCCTCAATACGCCAGCATGCTTATATTTAATGGTCCATAGACTGTGACAAGTTCACTTCAAAACTATTACAGGTAAATATAAGACAGAATTTCTTTATCCTAGGTGTCTTTTATCAACAGGGCTTCCATAATAAATTTTCCTGACTTCTTCAGGAGTAGGACACAGACCTATAATAACGCTTGCATATGGGGAAATACCAGAGTTGACTGTAAACTATGTGGGGGATTTCCCCTGCTGCCACATACAACTCTGCAAAGGCCAGGGCCATTGGTAGGAGGCAGAGTAGGTAGGTCTGACTACATACAGAATGCATACTTTTAACTATTCCGCTATACAAATAAAAAGACTATTTTATCCTAGAAACCATTGTAACTGTACTAATAAAACAAAAAGTAAAAATCACATTTTTTATTGTTTCAATAGAAATCACTTCAAGGACTTCCTGAAAAAAAAGTATATAGTATTACGAATTCTCAATTAGCATTAAATGTAAGTTTAATGAGGAAAAAGAACACAAATATCTATACTCACTTTTACATTAGATGGTCAACTACTGTTGACTCACTGTCTGAAAGCCATGTCTCTAGACTTATGTCCTATAATATTCTAACCAAACACACAAACACAGACAAATTGGGAGGTGCTTGCCCTACATTTTCAATTTATCTTCCAATTTAATTAATGAAGTAGTTTATTGTACTCCTTCTCTCATGAGGTGTTGCCTAAAACCACATAGAATGTGAGAACAGAGTTTAGAATTGACAAATAAGTGAAGCGATTGTCTAGCCTATGCCAGTCCAGCTTGAGAGCTGGCCGCCATTCCCATATCCAGTAAGAACTGATCTACACTCATTGACAGGTGTGAATTGCCCCTCTTGCACCTCCCATTATTGGATTTGGCTGCCTGATTTTTCTACTGTTCATCTCTTGTTTCATCTCTTGATCATCACCACAAACTTTTCAGGCTGTCCTCTTAGCTGATCCCTGACTACAATTTGTTCTTACCCTGGAGATTACCTACTTCCAAGTGCACTAGGTATATAGTCTGTATGATGCAGACCAACTTCAGGGTGCACAACTGTCACAGATTCAGTTGACTGACATTCATGACAAGTTCCACTCCCTGCTGCTTGTTAACCAGAACCAAACAAACATCTCAAAAATTATCTCTTCCCCAAATGGAGTTCCACATCCATAAAAATAAAAAAATAAAAAAAATAAAAATAAAATTATCTCTGCTAATGTCATTGTCTTACACATTTTTAATGGTGACATTTATGTTTTCTGGAATAATTCTCTTTTGCAAAAACTTCCAGCTGAAAATGTGATCCAAATTCTAAATTTATAAAACAGTAAAATAGATCGCCATGATCTCCTCATAGGGGATTTTTGGAACTTTCCTCATGCTCAGTTCTCCAGTGCAAATAACTCAGCAAACAGGACCCCAAACAGTGTCTCAGAAATGTTCAGTTCTAGGTACAGATGCTTTCATGAACACACAGAAATAAACACTGGAGGTAACTATGTAAGCATAACAATCTCTGCTCCACAATCCCTGACAAATGCCTTCGATAAATTTTCTCTATGGCCAAAGTAATAAATCATTGCAAAGACAGAATGCACACATAAAATCCATTGCACTATAGTTCCCCAGACATCAGGGACAGACTATTTCATCTAGGTCAGCTATTAGTGACAGTAGTCTCCCCAAGCCACCCTTTGCTATCCTAAAATTCCAAGATCTTTTAGGAATTTTGACTATTGCTCCCTGATTGCCCATTTTTCCTGTTTTCATTTCTTCCTGTTCTGAGGGTTGTCTCAACATTTATGATCTGAAAAGGAGTTCACATGTAAGGCAGATAATTGATGAGCCCAATAAAGCAATCATTATAATTGTTAGGGAGCTTTGGCAGTCATTCAGTCCTGGATTCCACTGCACACCCCACATCTCCCAAGCAGTGGAGGACCAGTGTTTTCCAGGACTCAGACCCCTCCCTTTCCCTGCGGTAAACAGTCTTCAACTGCAGATAGTGCCCAACTCAGGGACTGACTGCTACCTTCCAGCATTAAGGAGGTGCCATGGCAGGTGTGGATTGTAACTTCAGCCTTTTGTACATTACGTAAGAGAACAAATTGCTGGTCTGGAAATTTTGTTCTATCTCACAAAAATATGGTCATAAGACAAGTTTTCTGGAATAAAAATTCAAGGAGTAGCCTTAAAACAAATTAAATGTTTGTAGTCTTTGGAAAAGGCAAGTAAAGTACCCACATTCAAAATATCTCTTCCAGCCTCATCATTGCCTCATTCAAAGAGGGCTTTAAAATAAAAGCTAAAAGGATCACCTTTCAACTCCTGGAAAACAAAGTAAGTTTAAGAAAGTGCTCATTTTATGCCCTTCCTGCCAACCCCAATTATTACATATTCTTCAATACCCATCTAAATGTTACCTCTTTGCTCAAATTCTCTTCCTGACTTTTCCACATTTTACCTTTGCCTCTTTTATGGTACTAATCACATTCTGATTTTAGTAACTTAGTTCTGTATTATTCTTATGTCTATTAACTTGTCCATAGAGGGATAAGATTATGATTCAAAATTCTTTATATAACATGAGACACTTTAGCACACACATACAGATCAACAACAAACTGCATGTTATATTACTTAATTCATTAATTAAACTTAAAATCTATTCATTGAGTTTACCAGTAACAAGGTCACATTTATCCTTGCTAAGAGCAGTTTGGTGGAATGGCAAAGAGATATTAGATTTCAATGGATCAAAGGCTGAATAAAAGGGAAAAAATAGGCACATGGAACATGGAATATAAACCCCTGTTAAGAAACTTAGCTGTGAAGAGGCAAATTTATGCTTGGAAAAGGTAATAATACCATATAAATAAAAGTTATGATTACTATAAAATCATGAAGTCTATAGAAACTGCTATTTTTT